>OX494453.1:0-1448482 GCA_950381575.1 Plusia festucae | reverse complement strand
AACTGCAAAAGGGAGAAAATTAAGGATAAAATGTAGATGAGGAATTTATATTGTGAAGTTATACGACCTTTATTTATCTTTATACGAAAACTGAAAACGGTTTGTTCATAATCAGTAATTAAATCAATTGCTATTATTTTTACTCCATGTTAGATTATAACATATTTTTTTCGCGAACAACGAGCCAACACAACAAGCATGTAACTAAGTTTTGAATTTTTGTACTCGACATTCTTTTTGTGAAAATATTTGACATGGGTCTCGGTTTTAGGATTTAATAATAATAAGGTTGTATATACTATATCGGGCAACTTTCCGGCAGGTTTGTACCGGACTTGCGGCATGATCGGACTGCATGGCCGGGGTATGCCGCAAAATCTCAACTTAATCGAATTTCAGGCAGTGGATCTAACTTAATTTGCAAAATTAGACCAAAACAATGTAAGATAAAGTATATGGCTATGTTTACTCGAGGTATTAGAAATTGTAGGCCAACTCTCAGAAATGTAAGAAAATTACTGACTTCTACCGCGATGCTTGGCGGAATCAGTAGACCAAAAAAGAGGTGGAGAAACCAATACAATAACAAGTGACTCCTACCGAAAGACTGGCTCAGAAAGGCTATCGTCCTTCATTGGTATGATACAGCCTTTAGTAGATTAGATAAGAATGATCTTAAAAACTTACCGGGTCATAGTACATGCACATGACGTGACTGGCTTCGACGCAGTACTTCATGGTGGGACAGTAGTCGGACACGTAGACTCCCTTCTGAGAGATACTGTCAATGACGAGCGAACATGAAACCGACGCAAACAAGGCGACTAGGAAGAACGGGGTTAGCTGAAAACAAAATATTAAGTTGAATATTAAATATAAGTCTTCCGGTATCATATGAAAAGGGCTGATAATCTTAAAACAGCTATATAATTATTTGATATTAGATTGAATTGGTTTCATGGAATTATTGCCAAGAACACAAAGTGGGCCAGACATAACACTAGACGTCATTGCGGCAGACCGAAGAAGGTGAAGAGACAAACTTGACTCCTACCGAAAAAACTGGTCCATGCTAGCACAGGAAAAAAGAGCGTGGAAGAGGCAGAGGAAGGCTTTTGCCTAGCAGTGGGACAAGACGGGATATTAGATAAGATTACAAGAACAATGATCAAGTACTTTCACGAACAAAGGAGAAAAATATGCAGTACGGTTTCCACAATCCGCTATTAACATTGTCAAGGATAGTGATTCATTGATAATAAAGGTTTAGGTCACTAAGTCAAACGACTTGAATGCCATTGATCCATTTACCAGGTGTAGTTCTTTTTGTGCCAATAAGCTTAAGAATACGGAGCACTACACTACGCGTGGCGGCATATGGCTTGCTTTAAGGGTTCATGGTAATAGAGAATGATGATGAGAAGAGATGGGCTTGGAATGAGCTGGTTGAGTAAAAAAGGACTCCCTTAAGTAACTCTACCTTGGTATGATAAGACATACTAGTTACATTGTCATCATTGAACAATTATGCAATTATTTCAGATGGCTAAATTTTAAACTTATTTAACAGCTGTTTCCATTTTCTTAAGCCGTGGATGACTTTATTTCACGCAAACAGGTAAATTGTCAGAAAACCGAAAAATTTCCTAATATCAGTTCATATCAACAAGCTAACCCTCATTTTGCCCAATTTTAGACATGACTTTCTCTGTTTATACGCGATAAGCAGTTATTAGGTTACATTTTATTTTTCTTATCACGATAAGGAGAAAGCAATCATAACAGCGCCTCCATAAACGGTTTTCTTCAGCAAATAGATGACTCATGTGTTGTGGAATCTCTTTTTCGTTTTTTCGTAGTTTGTAGGTTATAAAGGTTACTTTTGCTTGATAACATAGTTTTAACAACCTTGTACTGCTACATCTTTTTTTGAAAGAATAATCGTTTACTTTACACTTTTGAGGCAAATCTGAGACTTAGAAGCAAGATTAAGGAGTTTTGAAATGAAAGGTAACTGAAAAACTTTTCCTATTCTAAATGAATACACTGATATACATACATTTGCGAGATGTACTTAAGCATTATCTCATTGTCTTAATGGCCGAGACTATGTCAATGACGACATTTTAAAGGAGATACATGGTAAAGGAAGAACCCTAAAACCATTAAATCCAGTTGTTTTGGGGACTGTAGTGAAACTTTGACGTATTGTTGTAATAAATTTAAAGGGCCGTATTGTGTAGTCAAAATGTCATCAGAGTCCGATAGAGTTAGAGATGGTACAGTAAATAAAGGATTGGGATGAGTACCTATGATATCGTGCATTAGAATACCTCGTTGATTTCTTTTGATGCATCTGTTAGCAGACATAACAACTTTTAATGTCATTTAATAAGATAGTAATAAATATTAATTACATTGGGCTTGAGGGGGCTCGTGGCTAAGTGTAAGCCGTACGGTTTGACCCGATAATAAAGGTTTAGCCGCGCTCGCCGCGGTTAGTTCGTGGATAGGTGACCATTTGTAAACATATAGAGACCAACGGCTTATCATGCTTGCCGAGGCGCAGAGGGGCCGTGCTTTGGCAAGCACGTTAAGCCGTCGGTTGGTCCCGAATGTCATACAGTGATCTTTGATAGTCGTTAAGTCATTACAATTCTGACACCCAGTCTTACTACGGAATACTGTATTACCTAGCAATAGGTTGTGGAGGTCAGATAGACAGTCACTCCATGTAAAATACGGTATTCAGCTAAATTCGGTAAGGCTAGAAGGCGACCCCAACATAGCTTGGGAAAAGGCTAGTCGAAGAAGTTATTCATTACATAACTTAATAATAATAAATATTATTACATAATAATTTATTATTATGATTAATATTATAATAATTATGGTCTCGTGCCCACTGTTTTACCATAACATTAGATACTTGACAATAGATATTTAAGTTTCTAGCTATTCGTTTAGAGTGTGCCGTTTTTGTTTGATAATAATATGTTCCTATAATAACTACTCATGTTTCACTTACAGATAACAATCTGTCGAGTGTTTTTGTTACGTAGAAATTCAATAAAATACCATATTATGCAATGTTGGTAGCTACATCTTATTGTTTATTATTAAATGTATCTAGAGCTGGGTTCATAAACTATGATATAATAAAACACCAGCCTATAAATGTCCCACTGCTGGGAACAAGCCTCTTCTCATATAGAGAAGGATGAGAATTAGTCACCACGCTTGCTCATAGCGGGTTGGCGAATTCAGATGTTTTCATTCTCCGTTAGTCAACGATTTCTTAAGTTTTTAAGAAAGTACGTATATCTTTGAAAAACTCACGCTGGTACTTGCCTGGGTTCGAACCTGCAACCATGTGCATAAGAATCTGGTAGTGGAATGAATGAATGGAATGAAAATGAATTTCATCCACTTTTGTATGCCACGTTTGTTTTACGTTTATGCAATCGACACGTTAATAACGTTCGGCGTTCCGATTGGCCAGCTCCAAGCCCTTAACCAATCAGAGAGCTAAATGCTCTGTTCGACACTTTTTAATAATAATAATAAATTTATTTATTTGCTTTAGCATAAGTAACATTAATGGTGTGATATTTCTTTACGGGTAATAGCAAATCAATACCAATCTTGCCGTGAACTATTTGTTTTAATGAATGGACTAATTTTGAGTTCCTAGTTCCTATTTGGTAATTGTGACTGAAAAATGGCAGTTCCCTTTCTATACGATCTACTTTTATACGGGGTTGAAAATGGATCTCTACTCCTCTTTCCATTCATCAAAAAAGTAACAGTCCTTTTCTTCGAGTCTCAGGAACTCAATCTTTGGAAACGCATGATGTTACCTTTTATACATTTTGTTTCTTGGAAATGGTAAAAGGAACCCATACTAATAATAAAGATGGGAAAGTAAATCTGTTTCTTACGTTTTGATGACACTTGGTATGGGGTACATTTGAATTTCAATAAAGGACATGGGCTGCTTTATGCTGTGCTCTTCGAAACCCTCAGGAGGAGCACTGGGTTACTGGCAGATTATTACAAAATATTTTGAACATAGTTATTGTTTATATAACACCACCATACTTAAACTTGGGGTACCCAGGCTTGAAGCACCCCGATACAGATATGTCAGGTTCGAATTCGAAGGGATAACAAGGGCTGGTAAGAAATTTACTTCAGATCCCTAAAAAAAGAGATCCTGCGCCTTGACTATCACTTACCTACTCATATAGACCAAAACGTTGTTCAGATACATTAATTATAAAGAAAAATGTCCAAATGTATTATAATAATATGACTGATAAATTATTTTTTCAGGATAAAAGCCCTTAGCTCATGCGTTAATCAAGGGTGACAGCTACCATCGTACCATCGAAATTGATCTAGTCGTCTGAACGTGAAGAGGACTTACACTCACACACACGCACAATCTTTCGCCTTTATAATATGGTGTGATACTCAATTCTCATAGTTTTGGCTCTAAGCATATTAAAATATCGTCTTTTTTTGTTTCGTCTGTCGAAGAAAGAGTTTCAATCATTTGATGAGGTGAAAGTTTAGAATGTTATAAAAAAAACATCATTTATGTCATAAATAAAACAAAAAAAAAAAACTCCTGTAGTAGGGAAATCCAACCCTGTACTGCGAAGGGTTTCATAAAATAAACATTCAAATCGCATACACAAAGAACACCCAGTTTTGGAACAAGTATTTGTGGATCACACAAATCTTAGTTCAATGCCGAGATCGAACCCGTAGGAGTAAGTATAGTAGGATTTAAATAATCCACTACTCTCGACATCATAAGATTATTCATTGGCAACATTAGTCTCATAGCAACAATTTAATTGGCAACACTGAACTTGCAAGCTAACGCCGCCATTTTGAAATTTAAATTATGTAAGAACTTACCGTAACAGAAATCATGTTGGCTATTATTATATACATGCGGTCATAATAAACAAAATAAGATGTTTTCAACACTAATTGTTTCTTTCAGAGTTATTAACACCACGATATTAAAATTCATTTCATGTAAAAAGTTTTCATTTATAAACAAACCACTTGTACATGTTTACCTATACTTTTTATTTGGTCCTTTTTTATTTTGAATAAAATCACTTTATGGAAAATAATCACTTTATTTTTATTTTCTTTTTGTAATAATTTTTTCGGGATATCAAATTATTCGAATGTAGATTATCTAGTTTTTTTAGAAACACGATACTTTTAATTGCTTTTTAGGGTTATAGACCCGGGTTCCTATTACTAAACAACCGCTGCCCGTCCGTCTGTCAGCGGGCTGTATATTATAAACCGTTATAGGCAGGGAGTTGATTTTTTCACTGCGTATTCATTTCTTTTGCTGCTCACAAATAATAAAAAGTACATAGTGTACGATAACATTTTTTTTGCATCGGAAATTCTAAATATTTTACCGTTTATTTCACTTTGCACTACAATAATTACGAAATAAAATTAGCACTGTATTAAAAAATACACAATAATTTTTACGCCTTTTTTATTTAATTTAACAAAAAAATATATTTATTTAACGAATTTTTATTTACTCTCTCGAAAAATCAATTTATAAACGATTTGAAACAAGAATTTAAATCCGTTATTTTTTTAAATCACTTCCGTTTCAACGGTAAACATTTACAGCCATTTGTAATGTATGTTTCTGTGCCACACAAATTATGTTTAGTCTATGAAAAAATAATAAAACTACTGAAGAGCTCACTAAACGGACTAAGGTCACATCCGTTGGTTTCCGATACTTTTTTTACAACACGACATTAACAATGGTGTTTAGAGTTAACTTACCTGTAAACTAGTACAATAGTTTATAAAAGTTACACGTTAGTAGATCAGCACTCATTCGAAAGTTTACATGTGAATTATAATGTACCCGCAATTAATATTTTCGTCTGTTTTAATAAATTTTGTTATCGCTTTCGAACAGGTAAGTCGGATTATTGTTATTTTTTTTTATAGAAACTTCAATATTTGTTCTCGTTGCTGCTTTAAAGAGAATTGGGATAGTGACAGGATAATATTAAAATATAGTGCGAAGCAGTTGCAGTTAAAACTCTTAATAGTTAAAGAATATTTAACTAAAAAAGATATGCAATACATAGATTAATAGTGCTATTCAGTGTGCTATCGAAATGTGGTTTTCATTGACACTTCTGTTCAAAATCTGGATTATAATTGTTGCTATGCAAAATTTTAATATGTATATAACAATTACGCGTCACGTTTTTTATCGGGGATGGACTCCTAAACTATGTATATAATCGATTTTATTAAAATTTGCACACTGTGCAGTTTAATCCAACTTGACAGATAAGATAGCTTACATCTCAATTATATGAAAATAAATTGAGACCGCGGGCAGAGCCGCGGGAAACAGCTAGTGAAACTATACTTTTTGGGCAACCCGTACCGGATGGCATCTGATCTGTCAAATATTAAAATATATGTGCAAAGCAGTTGCAGTTAGAGCTCTTAGCCGGTCAAAAGAATATTTAACTAAAAAAGACATACAATACATTGATTAATAGTGCTATTCAGTGTGCTATCAAAATGTGGTTTTCATTGACACTTCTGTTCAAAATCTGGATTAAATTGTTGCTATGCAAAATTTTAATTTATAACAATTACGCGTCACCTTGTTTGTCCGGGATGGACTCCTAAACTACTTAACTGATTTTAATCAAATTTGCACACTGTGTGCAGTTTGATCCAACTTGACAGATAAGATAGCTTACATCTCAATTATATGAAAATAAATTGAGACCGCGGGCGGAGCCGCGGGAAACAGCTAGTGAAACTATACTTTTTGGGCAACCCGTACCGGATAGCTTCTGATCTGTCAACAGTTTTTTACGTCAAGGTTAGGTTTTTTTATGGGACAAGCGCGCTATACGTGCCCATCATTGTAACTCCTGTAAGCCAGGTTCTAACATGATAACCAATTAAAACCAGAAACACATAAGCTCGGTGTGTCCCAGGAAAACGATTAACTGTCTGGAACCTGCAACTAAATTAATTAGAAGTAGTTTATAGGAGGAATAGGATTAAATAGTTTCCACTTCCCTCCACTGGCAAGAGACACAAAGAAAATATAGGCCAGAGGAAAAGAAAAGACAGCAGCAACTGAGTTAAGAACAGTTGGCCAGCACCACGGATATTTTATTTGAATTAATGGATCCTTTCATTCTCTTAACAGCTGTTATTCTGATTCCAATAATAGGTACGAAAAACGTGAATCACGGAAATTTGCTCTAGTGGTACCAAGATCCTCGTAATAAACAACATCGGATTTCGTTTGCAAGTTAAGCATTTCGTTTGTCTCGCCAAAGACCTCCCACAGTTTATGATGCAGTTTGCTCAAATTCACTATTTGTGAATGAACACTGACACTAAGTATGGTGGAAATGACAAGCTTAAATGAAAATAACTTGCTTTTAAACTTACCATGACCCGTAAGGAACTGCGCTACGCAATAATCAACCTCTATTCAAGTCTTCTCAAACCGCTCGCAATCAGACGGAAAAAAGCTGACAAAGCGGCCATTATTACACGTTTCCCACTAAAGTGGCCATTCCACCATCAATTTGCAGAAAATCTATCGATCTTAATGCGTTCGCATAGATTCTAAAAATCGTTGTTCAAGTCATTTCTAGTAGACTATTACATAGCCGCGCGACATTGTATCTCTAGCTCTCAACGCCTGCTAAAACGGCCAAATCTTCAGTGCTGGCAGTCGGATAGGCCTTACACAAAAAGAACAAACCCAACCGTTGACTTTGAAGTAGTTTACGTCGTGGTCGTCCTATTGTGGTCATATCAGCCAACACAGGCGACTCGTAACAAATACAATCCCGGTACCGTAGCCCCGTAGACAATTCTTGAGGTATTACCTGAAAGTTTTCATGTCGAAGTTAAAATCTTTGCCGCCTGAAATTTTGGGCCGTTAGACAGCTGCAATAGTGATATGATAAGGCGCTGCAAGTAGTTTACCCAGAGATAGTATTAGGGTAATAGGCCGGTAAGACTTAGGTCCATCCGGAGGCTTATCACCACTTTTCGGTATTATTCTAATAAAGCATTGAAGCCACATTCGAAAAAACGCCTTCAGCAGTGCATTTGTTAAATACTTTTATACATTCGCCCGATGATTTACATACTTCCTTTATCATTTTATTAAAAACTTTGTCTTCCCCTGAGGCTCAATTAAGAGGCAGTGATCTAACGACATGTATAAACTCGTCAGTAATAGAAGATACAGGGAAAATATCAGAGTATGCTCTAGTTTGCTGGTGGTAGTAATTGTCACTATTTTACTGATCGTCTGGTACCTATAAGCGAGTTAAGAAGTACTTCCGTAGTATACCAACGGGCTCGTGGCTAAGTGTACTTGGCCACGAGCCCGTGGTTGGTCCATAGATGGATGACCATTTGTAAACATGCTGAGATGATCCCTCCATGCCTCGGAAAGCACGTTAAGCCGTTTGTTCAGACTGTCATACCATGATCTATGACAGTTGTTAAGTAATCACAATAGGCATGTTGACTGGGTAAAGAAAACGTAATTCTATTTAGTCCGTCAGTTAGGGAAAAAAATAATTATTACACCCATATTTTTTGTTTTATCAAATTAACAAATAATGACTTAGTTAAAATGCATTAAAGTTGGGGAGTGGGGGCTTACTACGTCATGGCTCGGTATAAATTTTACCAAGGCGTGACGTCATGTGACATTTCGACTCAATAAATAAATAATAAATAAATGTGGACAACATCACATATAAATTACATGTCCAATACTTTTCAGTAAGCTACCTGATAGACGAAAAAAAACTTAGTTCACACGCCTATTCTGACAGCCAGTCTTACTATGGGATAACTACTGTATTATCGACGAATGGGTAGTGGAGGTCAGATAGGCAGTCGCTCCATGTAAAATACCGTATTCCTAAATCCGGTAAGACTGGCAGCCGACAACAACATAGCTTGGGAAAAGGCTCGGCAGATGATGAAGATAATTTAAACTATTATTTGGAATGTCACATTCCGCTAGTGATAAATGCTCGTTGCTTCTCCGCATAAAATGTTTTATTTGTCCAGAATTTGTCATTAAAGAAGATTTATTACTAAACGCTAATGCCCGGGGGTCCACCCACATGTGTGTCAGTTTTCGCGGCAATTACCTAATACCCTATAATTATCCTTGTTTAGGTTCCAAGCTTACCCTTACCCAAGTTTCATCAAAATCGGTTCAGCGGATTAGCCGTGAAAGTGTACCTGACCGACAAAAGACAGAGAGGATATACTATTTTAGTATAGGAAATAGAGTGAGAATAAATTTATTTGCCATGAAATTGTTGGTTGGTATTTTTTATAATCTTTACTTTATATTATGAAGCTGAAGAGTTTGTTTGAACGCGCTAATCTCAGGAACTACTGGACCGATTTAAAAAATCTATAAGTTTCAATTCATTAGGATAGCCCAGCCCACTATATTTGCGTCGGTTATCGACTATAAATTGTCTATAACCGACGCTCACGCGGGCGAAGCCACGAGCAGAAGCTGGTTAAAAATCGTAAATAGTAGGTATATATGTATATAAAAGTACAAGACTTAGGTCAAAGGCCTTTCTTACAAACAAAAACTACAAAAACGTAACAACAAAAAAAAAAAGAAAACAAACTGTTAAATGTAGTTCAAACTTTTTATGAATAGAAACAAAAAACAAATAGTAAGTACAGTGTTATAGTTTTTTTCCGCATTCCAACGTAATTTAGACTGGCGTTTATCTATTATTTTGTAAAAGGTTGATAACCTTCGTGTTCGTGTAAAGATACGTATATGCGATGTATACTTACGTACGGTTTGACAGATAATATAGGTTAAGCCGCGCCCGCAGCGGTTGGTCTGTGGATGGGTGACCATTTGTAATCATAATGAGGCCGGTACCGCCGCAGCTCAGAAAGCACATGAAACTATTTTTTAGGGTTCCGTAGCCAAAGGCTAAAACGGGACCTTATTATTGACACTCCGCTGTCCTGCCGTCCGTCACCAGGTTGTATCTCATAAACCTTGATAGACAGACAGTTGAAATTTTCACACATAATCACTAAAAATAATTAAATAAATATCTCTACTAAGTGGGAATGGGAAACAAATAAATATAAAAAAAAACTCAGATATTATTTATGGGAGCATACAGAAATGTTTTTTATTTTGATCGTTTTTGTTCGAAATTAATAACGGCAACCAGTAGAAACTTAGAAACATACATAATTAATTACATTTAAATATAAAATAAAAATACTTAACTAAATTAAAATAAAACAAATATTTACGAGGGGCTAAAACGTGTTCTTTAGCCGTTTTTATAGATAATGGAAAGAAAAGAACGCGCGAGTCTGACTTGCATTGACCAGCTTTTTCCTACGTTTTTTATTAATGATTCTGCAATTCTGGACGGAGACAAATCCAACAAATCAATCATAAAATCTTTTCAATCGTTCTTGAGTTAAAGATTGTGTTATTATTCCACTTAAGATTAGAATAGAATATAGGTTATTGTACACCAACATTTTACAAAAAGATATAAACAAAATCTCAATAAAGGGACCAGACTTTGTTTTAAATGTGTGGATCATTTTTTGAAGTTTTCCTGCTATGTGGGTCGAAGTTTTCCAGCAATGTGGGTGGCTCATTACTAGTATTCTTGTAAACCCCTCGTGTTGAGCCAACTCCTTGTATTACAATAGGTTCACGTCGATAGACGGTGGATTCCGAACCCCCAACCTCATGATCGCAAGTCCGTCGCTATAACCATTAGGTTACCAGCGCTTAGCCTAAGCTACACAACACACATCTCGTGCGATCCAAGGGCTGATTTACCTTGGTCAGCGGTTAAGCATTCCCATTCAACGTGATAATTGTATTAATTATACAGATACTAAATAACTAGGAAATAAGAAATATTATAGTTAGTTTATAATACTCTACTTTGATCCAACAGACAAACAATGTTTATAGTTTTGTTGTACATTGTTGTATGTCATACATTTATCATGTTCCTTTTATTAATAAATAAATAATAATAATAATGCTGCCAGCTATTCTGGCACAGTCAACGGGAATGTAGATGATTTAATTGACGCTTTTTTAGATCTTTCTTTTATTATTATAGTTTAGTTTTAGGTGTGTATAAATTATATAAATTTGTACCAATATCTAGTAAACAATTACAGAACTACTCATCATTCAACTGCCCACAACAATCTTACACAATGTTGTACGCAAACTCTATCAACACCTGAAGTACATTGCGTCACCCATTGTAGTGCTCATGTAATCAACAATTGCCGATACATTTCTCCAATTTCAAATACAGTACACACACATTCATTTGTTTCATAGGAACTATTGTAATGTAACACAAAACATGTACAGTGACGAGCATAAATATGTATACACATAGCGAAATTTTAAAACAATAATTTAACAGGAACTCACCATCTATTCAACATTTAATCATTTAACAACATAACATTATAACAGTTCTCAAAAATCATGCATATATTTTTGAGTTTCAACAAAATCTTCTCGCTAAATAAGTTTTACAATGTTGCTATGTGTATACATATTTATGCTCGTGACTGTACTAGAAGACCTATTTTCTGCGTTTTCATTGTTATTTTTACATTAGCTTTCCCTGTCCCAACAGCTTCTTTCTTGAGTTTTTCATGTTATTCACTCAACTGTTACCTATGTAACAGTACTTATTTTTCTAAAATGCCTATCATATATACAAAGATTATAATCAATCAAAATTTGTAATCCATTTAACTTAATAACGGTTAGCAAGTCTTCTTTTTACAGTTAGTAGTTTTATTTATCTAAAAAGGTTTTTAGTTTAGTTTAGTTTATATTTTAATAGTTTTAATAGGTACAAGAAATTAGCTTAACACAAACGCCCTAAGCGCGCATATTCTTTGCGTAATGTCGAGCTATTTGTAATCTTATTCGAAGTATCCAATTCTAAATCCTCTGTAAAAAGCAGCTTATGTAATATAAAAAATAAACGTATAATTTATTATACTATTTTCAGAATCAGTTAAGACATGGTAACGAGAACTACAAAACTGTGGTGGCGGAATCCAGGAGTAATACGGTAAATATTATATTTTATGCAGTCGGGAAACTTTCTTAGTAGACGCTGCATTTTGTTGCTTGGTGCATATTATAAGGTGTTAAAAATTTACTCTTAGAATCATATTATTATTGATTGCAATATAAAAGATTAATGGATTTTTTAGAGGTGCCCTGTATCGATAAAATGAGATTTTTTGTTTTTAAATTTAATTATGATATTGTAAGAGAGAAAACGCTTCATATATGATGGCGAATATTTAATTTTTTTTTCTATTTTTGTTTTCGATTCGATCGGAAATTTTTAACACCTTGCTTTTGGCTAATTAACCTAGACACTAACTCACTATCACACTCTTGTTTGCTTAGGGGATGAACAAACCGAGCAGTTACAACGACTGGCATCAACACTTCTGGAAACCGCATAAAGGAGTAATTAATATTTTTGTTAATTAATATTGAGTTTTTGTGTGATAACCTTTCTTTCTATTAAACTTCTCAACTCTTCAGCACATGCAGTCAAGTGTCATTTTCACAAAACGCTTACATAACAATATATGTATGGACATGACATTTCCTTTCGATTAATCATGTTACTTTGTTGTCACTTCCATACATTTGAGTGTTTCTGTCTGCATTAACGCTTGTAGAAATGTCACTTGTCTAGGGAGTGAGGGGGGAGGGTTCTTACTTAACATAGACTGGAAGGGTTTTAATACTGGTACATCATGATCATCATCAACAACAATCCCCTGAATCATGAACTCTTAAAAAAGTATTTTTACCGTTGTTGAAGCAAGATGGCGCAATACGGTGTACGTAGCGGCATCTCGCTTACACGTCGGAAATAAAGCTGCTTTAAGGTTCATGGTAAGCGCGCTCATTATTTAATGTAATGGGTACTCCCCTTACATTAAATAATGAACGCGCTTTTAAATATTTATATTTATGAACTAAACCGTGCCAATAACATCTCTAATATTAATTGTCTATTTCACTTTGTATTGCTTAAATGTAAAATAATCTGACACACATAGGTCAAAATTTTAAAATGGAAAATGAACTTTTCATACAGAGTGACAGGTCATGTGTCTTATGATTGTATGAAAAGATGGTTTTCAATTTTAAGATTTCGACCTATGTTCCTTGGGGAAAGTTGTTCAGTTTTATGCACCTGATTATCTCGTTGAATATACGCACTCCTTTTAAATTAATCCTGTATTCGTTTTGGGCCATTTAACAGATTTTTAACTAAAAGTATAGTAAGTAGAAAGAGATGAAGCCTCTCTTAACCCTACACGTAAAAGCGTGTTAACCGCTTGGTCTCTTAGTAAATAAAACCCCTGACGCCAATAGTGCAATGCACACGAACTACAAAAATTCGGTCAGAATTCGAATCAGAATCCGAATCAGTCCGAATATCGGTCCCACAAAAAGTCTCACGAGGGCGGGCAAACTTAATATGATGCATTTTTTTGGGAAATTGTCGTTTTTAGAATGTGGCCTCCTGAAAATAATCTCTACACAATTAAGGTCAAACAGATATGCTACAAATAAAAAAGCAACCTATAGTTAATTGACTCACGATTTGAATAAAGGACTCTTTAGTGTGAGAAAGAACGCTCATTGCAGATTAGCGATTTCAGATAAAAACAATTTTATCCAGGTTTTCTCATGATAATTATTATTCATCTTCATCAATATCAATCATGACTGAAAATGATCAAAAAGTACTTCGCTGAATATTAATAAATCTAATAAATGGACGGAATGCTCCACAGCTATTTTTAACTACCTTACGAGATATTGTATCTCCTAAATAACGCACTTAATAGAAAAAGATATTAGACACATTCTCAAAATGTATAAAGGGAAAACTGCAATTTTTTTAAACACTCTTCATAATAATTGTCTCATTAATTGCTTTTTAACAACAACAAGATTTAATTAATACCATGGCTGTTGTAGTGTGATAGAGACTTGCTTTTATCTTCATATTACCAACTTGTTTCGAAGAGGTGTCAAATTTTTAATGATATTGTTTTGAAGTATTTGTTCTCAATCTTTTATTAAAGATCGTTGAGTAATTTAGGCGTCATTGTTCTTAATTTATTTATCTCACACCTGTATCCTGTAGCGCAAATTATCTTTAAGATGCTCTTATATGTATATATTTCGGTGTTTCACACCTTAAAGTGACAGAGACAGCATGAGATGGCGGCTTCAAACAGATTCGAGTTCTAGTGAGGCTATCAGCTTCACTGAGTTGCTACATTATATTGATTAAAAACTTGCCTATGAAGAAGCGAACATTATTTACGTTTAGAAACAATCGTTGCCATTCGTTGCAAATGGCCTTAACGTTTAAAATATTCCTGTAACCATGTTTGTATAGATTTTTGCTTGAACTTTTAACATGATTTAAGATTAACTATATTATGATAAATGATCTAAGTGATGATCTATAAATATTCAGTCCACATGTTGAACATAAATCCAACATATAAAATATGTAATTTTAATTGAAGAGCAACATAAAATTACATTTTAAAAAGGAAAAATCGAAAGTACTTTAATGAACACGAATACAGTAACTTATTCTTCTTTTTCAAATTACAGACTCACCACAACGTAACATACATCGACAAAGCGGAGAACATGATACGACTACCATCAATGAACAAATACTACGAGGAGATGAAGTCAAAACGGAAATCTCTAAAGAAATCGCCAAGAAGAACAATACAGAAAATAATAAAGAAGAATAAAAACAAAATAAAGAAATTGTACATCATAAAAATGACAAGCTACCCGACAGTGATGCCGAAAATGGCATTCGAGAATGAGCAAGAGGACTTTTCACCACGAAAAGAAGAGACGACAACTCCCCCTAATCAGAAGAAGAAGTCCAGAAAATGGAATTCCAAACTCCCTCGATACCCAATGCCTTTCCATCAAATGCAGACGAGGAAGAACAGAAGAGACAGGCGAGGGACAAGTGGTAAAAAAGGAGTGAGAACCAAAAGACAGGTTAGAGATAATGTATTTATTCTAAAAGATCTTGATGAAATGCAGTTTTTAAAAGAGAAGAAAGATTATAACGTAGTGAATGCTCATTATAAGAAATATTGGTAGGTAACTGTTGAAGATGTAGTTATTTTTTGTTGAATATTTAATGCCTTTGAATTTATCGTTTTGTAAGTTGTTATTTGGTCAAACATAGCATAGAAATTATCCAACATTTGGATGTCTTTTATTCTGTGATTTTCCTATCTGAATATTGTTAAGTTCAACAAATCTTTGTTGTAATTAAGTATTGACGATAAATTTAAAGGTTTAGATAGTGTGTCTTAGGAAGATTTAGAAGGTACATTTAGAATAATATCAAAAGTTGATAATGTAGAAATATATAATCGGGAACTAAGAGCACTCTTATAGTAAGAGTTGTACTTAGAATTAGATCTTTCTAAGACATTTCATATAAGAATTGTAATTTTATAGAATTTAACAGAAAGTAACTACACATGTAGATTTTACATTATATTAGTATTAGGATTTTTGTTATAACCAATTTTTATACTGTATCTAGAATTTTTTATTGTAATTTAAAATCTCTCGCTCTGCCTTTTTCTTGATTAGTAATAAGTATTTGTAAGGAAATTATTTTGTAAGGACATTGTAGATCATTATGTGATAAAATTTACAGATTTTTTATTATATTGATATTAAAATTGATAATGGTGATTTTATTTACAAATAAATGGTAATCAACGATGATCACACAAAGTCATTATAAGACTTGGGATTAATTGGGATGGTCATATTAGCCACTTGCGTCCGGGTACATGGACGAGATTCACATCTGAATGGGCCTAGAGCTGGAACTCGAAATATACCTACGGTCGCAAAGCCGCTGGCGAGATGACATCGATCACTATTTGCCAGATTGGTTGGAAGCGTCTCCAGGCAGAAGAGCTTGGAGAAGAAGAAGAGCTTCGAATTGGGGAGAGACCTTTGCTTAACAATCGGACTGCTAAAAGATAATTAAAATAACGTAATGAAACGCAAGCAACAGTCAAAGAAAAAAGTCATGTTATGAAAAAAAATTGCATTGACTATTTTAAAAGCCTAGATAACGATGCTACAGTCCTTAATCAAATACCGATTACATAACATTTAATTTTAATCAGCAAACTTGACACGGAATTCGGAATCAATTTCGAAAATTGTTAATTACTTATGTTTATTCTAACTAATTGGATTCACGTTCCGACACGGATTTTATTTGAAGATAAGGAGGATCTGTTTCTTTAATTAATCTGAGACAAGTTTAATAATATTTCTGCGGAATTCTGAAAAATAGACTTAGCCACAAGAACTATTTGTTTTGTTTTTTGTTTTAAAAAAAAACGACGCCCGCACTAAGTAGTTTAATCCTTGTGTCGCGGGGGTTTCACAAACAGTCAAATCACATGCACAAAGAACACCCAGACTTGGAACAAGTATCTGTGGATCACAAAAATTCTTGTCTCATGCGGGGATCGAACCCGCAGCACGTAGCGCACAGTGGTAATTAGTGTGGTGACCTATACCACTCGGCTATTCGTGCAGTAAAGTATTAGTACTACACTTATATAAGTCTCACTTATAAAATCAGGGTGTCAGGGATCAGGGTGTTTAAAATAAACACCCTGTCACTTCCCTTTCCTACCATCTTTTGTTACATACAGGGGCCTTATTCAAGTCCAAGGAAATGTGCTGTTACGTGTAGAATTAAGAGAGGCGTTATCTCTTTCGACTTGACTGCGCGGATAGCCGAGTGGTATAGGTCACCACGCTAATTACTACTGTGCGCGACGTGCTGCGGGCTCGATCCCCGCATGGGTCAAGTATTTGTGAAGAAGTTCCATTGCTTTGAGCGGTGCGGTGCGTGGAAGGCGTACGTGACGAGCGAGAGCGGTCGAATACTCACACAGTCTTTATAACGTTGATCAGTAACTTAATTCTTAAGCAGTTGGTATAAGGTTTAACTCACTTTGGCGCAGAGTCGAAGTGACAACTATAACGCGAGTTGACGCTCGCAATCATATTTCCATAAAACAAAGTATCTTAATAATGGAAACAGATATGAATCTAAAAATCATTTATCATCCTTTCGACTCTGCGTCAGTGTGTTGAGCTAAAGCTTATGGTCATTTCAAGGGTTATAAAAATGAATTAATTATTACAAAAAATCTTTATTAACGTATTAACAAAAATAATTTACATTACTTACATGGTACTTGCAAATATATTGCAATAAACATTAAATTGTCAAACTTGACACACATTAAGATAGATACTATCTTTTTATCCTTAAAAATATGAATAGAAAACATGTATAGAACTACAGCAGTAATTATTGTTTCTTGACTCTTGAGTCACCAAAGAACATTGTCATCGTTTATCTGTTGTTTGGCAGGACGGTTAAGTTATTAACATTAATATTGATAAAAAAATCAACCAGTTTTTCTTTAAAATGTATCCAATAAAATTTTCCAATATTAATTATGAACATATACGATATAGATGATAAAATTTTAGAGCAATAAGTCTGTACCGAGAAATATTAAAGTAGTATTGTCGTTGTGAAAGCGAGACGTCGCCATAAATGCGCAACTGTCTCGCTTACGCGACAGCGACAGTCCTGCTTTCGAAAAAAAATCGTTTCATTATTTGCTAGAAAGCAAAATATAATTTTAATTAAACACACGACTATTATGCCACGTTTTAAATGTTCGTCACTCATTTCCAGAAGTCTCTTACAAAATAAATATCGAGCATTTTGCTTTGACGTCAATTACGTTAGTGATACTATAAAATTTACAAAGGGGTATGGCAACGCTTCGTGCACCAAATTTTACCTTAATTAAACTTGTGTCAGCTCAAGGCTTTCAAATCCACTGCTTGTAATAGTTTTTTTTTGTTAATGCTACCTTTTACAGATTTGTTCTGATAATTAAATTTTTCTGATTATGTAACTCTGGCACTGTTTGACACTGGAATAAATTCATTAAAAGTTACAGGAAACTTAATATTTGCCGTTACAAAATTACATTTGCAGTTGAAACATTTACTATTCCATACATCGATGTATGAGAGAATATTTGTTCAACAGCAAAGTTGAGTTTGTTTCTGGAGTATTGAGCGTGACCATTATCTATATTTGCACAAAATTTCCAGTTTTCAAATATTCGTATATAGCTCTTGTTATAAACAAGAGCTAATTTCTTGTGTCTTATTTTATGATGCATGAAATTGTTGCTCTTATGTGGGATCTTTAATAAATTAGGTGCAAACAAAACTGATGGCACTATGAACTTATTAGGAAAACAGAATGAATTTATTTATAACATGGACTTGATAATTTCAAGTTAATAATAAAGAGACTACAGATGACTTATTTCACCAAAGCCAACAGACATAAGGAAAAGTACGTGCTTAGCCATTACAAAACACGAAAGTGATGAATAAGATTCTGATTAATTTAGAAGACGACATGAATGACATTAAGATGAAAGAGACGATAATTATCTCTAAATATGAAACCGATGATAAAGATGATGACATTGAAGCTAAACATAATGGAATAGAAATGCTAACTTAAATTAAATCTGCAATATTATAGTACCATGCTACATAGTAAACAAATCTTCTTAAATAACGACTAAAGACGTCACAATACAAGTTGATATTGCAAATTTGGTTAGCAGGGAGATTTAGTCGACCTGCAATATATTGCTCCAGACTAATATGTTCTGAGCCGGCGTGCACGGAAAACAGCAATTCTGCACGCAATTTAAAGCATGTTTGGATGCTTGTATGTCTATTAGACTCAAGAAGAAATTCCGTTCGAATGATTTATGTGACAATATTTTTCAGTCATAATATCAATATTTGTTTTAACTTCTTTCACATCAATAGTTTTAATACATGTTTCACTATTAATAACATTAACTATATATGTATTATTTTAAGCTATTTATTAGAAATCTTTGACTTCTTTCCTAAACCTAATATTTTGACTGTTTGTTACCTAAATGCTTAGCGTCATGATATCAGTCTTAGGGTGCCTCAGCCTTGATGTCTTCAGCTCCTTTCTTACTCCTGTACTCCCAGCCTTGGTAAGCTAGGTCTTGTGGACTTTCATTGTGCTCCCTGAAGGAAATACCGCCTGAACCGTATTTGTGACCCTGAAATAACAAAATTTTTGAAATTACTTGGTAAATTCAAGAGACATGACAAGAAATGTGTTTCTACCATCAAAAATGGTAGACACTATGAATATTTATTATTGTAGTCTTATTGATGCATATCGTTAAACTTGGTTGCCCTATCGAAAAATATGTTTTAAAATCGGATTATTTGGTTAGTTATTTTGAAAATAATGATGTAATTTTACTCGCGCTATATAGTTTCACAGCATTTTTTTTTCTTATTTACTTCTACAAAACATATATTATGAATGCACTTACTTGATAGGTTTCATATGGAGATGAAGAATAGTGCGATTGTGGTGGTGACTCCCTGTATGGTCCGAGACCGATACCAGCTGGACTGTACTGAGGACCGTAGTGGCCTTGAGAGAACGGCGATGAGTTGGGCTTGCAGAACTTGAAGTAGCCAATTACACCTGAAAAACCAAAATGTGAATTGAACAAATTCTATTTCTTTTGGCGCAGCGATCGTCGAAATTTTCTGGCCCAGTATGGGTACACACGGTTCACTTTATTTGGCGCTTAGATACTTCTTTATATAATGTTACTAAAGCTGGAGCCAAGGTATTGTATTTTGTAGAGAAGAAGTACATACCTGGGATAATCAGAGCCATGAATCCGAGGAACTTCTTGAAGCTGGCGAGTCCTAAGATGAGAGGCAAGAACAAAAGCAGCTTCAGCTTGAAGAGCTTGAGGATCAACAGCATAGGAATAATCAGCTTCTTTAGCTTGTGGTGACCTGTAATAAATAATATAATTATGAATATTTGTTACTACAAGGAATATCGAATGATGATCAGAATACGAAAATATAACAAAATTCTCAATGATAAAAATATAAAAGACAACCTACTCTCCAGTGATTGGTAGAAGGATCGGAAATTATATATACATTTATACGAAATCAAATATATATAATTTCCGGTTAACCAGAAATAAAAGAATCTTCTAAGATCACTGGTGTCGCTTCATCAAAACTAGCTATGTTTGTAAATATATCCGATATATACAGACTATTAAAATTCTATCGGCCTGTCCATTGCTGTCAATGATTTATTCAGTAGTTTGTTATTTAATAACAAAATATTAAAACCCAGAAGTACCTATAAAATTTTGGCCACGTCAAATCAAATCAATACGGGTTCACTTAGCAGTTTGTTATTATGTAAAAGTTATTAAGTAATTGGCATTAAAATTTTGTCCACGTCAAAGCAAATCGATACGTTTGTCGTTCGGATAACTGTTCAATAATTCCGATAGCCCACTGGCGCAATGTTTGCATCGTAGAGGCGCCGTTAAATTTTACTGCAGGCGCTTGATGCCAATACATACATTCATATGCAAATATCGTATCGGCTCTAACAATTATGCTACAAATACAATTAACGTATCTAGAGATGTATCGTAGACTCTATCACTGAAATTCACTCTAAAAAGATTAATCATAATCATAATCATTTATTAATTTGCGAATATAGGTACAAAAACGGTCTTATAAATACAATAGTGTCCATTAAAGATTATTAGATTGAAAACTAGTTTACAGTCTTTGCTCAGGAGGGTAATTAATTATCTAAGTCAAAACAAAACTTATCGGTGGCAAAACGCAGATTATAGTTCCAACTACCACGAATCGCCACATTTTTTTTGTGTTCTGAGAGTCACCCAAAATTTAACAGATTTTTTGCAGAACCGGATAGTGTTAGTACACTTACCCGTTCTTCAAAAAATCTGATAAATTTAACAGAGCATTTACTTAAAATTATAGTTGGTCCAAAGAGATAACACCTCCCTTAACCTGACACGTTGTAATCACATTAACTGATTGGACTTAGACAATAAGGCCAGACCAAGATATCAAGGGTCCGACTACTTGAACGAATTACCGAAAGAATTGATTTATTTTCTTGCATTAGTTGCTTCTTTGCATGTTGATGTTTATGAGTTAGATTTTTTTTTTAATCTTAAATGACATGAGATGTGCGACATGATATGCCCCTATGGGATGTCATAAAACGATAGGGTTGGGCTCGAATGGTTTAGGCTCTCTACATATCAATGATAGTCAGAGTGCTGCACAGGTGTTTTTTTGCGCTGCGCCGCTTCTTCTCAACATCTAGGGAACTTAAGAAGCGGTGAAGGATGAGCGAATCAGGGTACTGTCTATTGTGGTGTCATTTAATAAGTTCTACATTATAATAGCCTAATTTAAAAGAAAGAATAATTAAGATTTTGATTTTGGTTGTACATAGAATAAATGAATATCAAATTAAAAAACATTTAAGTCAACTTACGGAACGGAGCATTCTTGTTCTCGATGATATCATCGTCATCAGAAATTTGTTCAATGAACCGAGGAGCGATCACACCTCGAGATGTCACCTCGTCGTCCAGTTGCATCTCCAGAGCTGTTGACCTTAGGAACCTGGTGACAGAAGTTTTGAATACAATATCCGAAGAAATCATTTACTAATCTTAACTTTGAAACTATACGTTGCATGATTTTAATAAAATTACGTCACGGGAATTAACGCGAAGTCATGCATTTACCTTTGAAGGCTTGACGATTGGGCCGTGTTACACTGGACGTGGTGGATTAATTATTACTTTACGCCTAACACGACTTGGATCTAAAGTATATAATTATCAAGTCGAGTCGAGTTGAGTCACCTGCAATTGTTTATCTTTTCTTCTACGAAAATTCCTTGATTTATTAGGACAGTCTCATAACTGCAATCAGACTTATTATCCTCAAAGACCCCAGGCCCCTTATCAATCTTCACCGTTAGCCGCTTAAGTTGAGCTTCTCTTGTTTATTTCCACTAATTAGAAAGATAGTGGTAAACAGAGCGTGCACGGAAGCAATGATGGCTCTAGTCGAATTCGTATTTTTTTCTAGAAAAAATAATACATCTGACTATTGAAATAAAACTACTTTGTAACGGATTCTATCATGGTTTATTTTGATTTTAGTCCCCAACGTTTCGACGCCTTTGCAGGTGTCATATCAGAATATTTATATATATATCGCGATAGAATCTGTTTAATTTCGTTGTTTAAATTCAATGTCGCGTAAACCTCAGAAAAGCAATATATCTGACTATTATTAAAAAATGGAGCGCAATCGGCAACCTTCTTTGGCATCCTCGATTAGGAATTATATAATAGCTCAGAGCTCTAAGTTAAAGTGGTTCATTAGGTCCTTTTGAGCCCTACCTACGCAAAATTATTTTGCTACAATTTTATCTCATTGAAATTTATTTATTATTTCGAGACATTTGCTAGTGTTTAAGTTCTTGTTGAAATTCTATTCCGAGAAATAGAAACATATTTTCATGGATTCAAACAACTTGGAATAAAGCCTTTCTGAAACATTACAGTTGAGGTAAAATACAAACTACAATAGAATTAAGTTACCGCAGAACATGTTTTGTTGGTTTCTACATTATTTGAATAAGTTTTAAGGCTTGTTCTATGTAAATGAAGTTGTTGGTTCGTCTAGTTTTTGGCAATGATACGCAAAACAGCTGCCAAGATCGTATTTCTAATATTATTCAGGATTATGCGGAGTTATTGGACTATGTAATATGTGTATTAGAAGTCTCGATATTAAAACTTACGCTAATTTTTGCTTCTGCTTTATCTTTGATATTCATAATGTTTATAATTATACTTATCAAGTTTAAGGGGAATTTTAAGAAATTATTAGATAGATAAAAATAAAAAAGAACGTTGTAACAGGATGACGAAAACGGCTTCTCCAAACATTTTAAGAGCATTTCGTTTATAGTTTGTTTATATTTACCGAAAATGTGTCTGGTATATGAGAAGAGGTATTTGCCTTTTACAGATATTAATGAATTTATCAATATTTGACTGCGGCAGAACAAGGACCCGGTCCTTATGTTATGTTATGGTACAAATTGCATGGATTTACAAGTAAATACAACGGTTATTAGGTCCTACCTCTCAATCTTCCTCATGCCGAACTTGACGAGTGCTTCCCAGTCGGAATCCTCACTTCGTGGTTGAGACTCGAGCTGTGGAGGCTCATGGGTGAGGGCACGAGCTTGAGAATCTACCTTAACTAGTACTGCGTTTTCTGATAACCTGGAAATACAATGTTGAACTGTTAATCATAAAAAAATCGTGTAAGATACTGAAAATTATGTGAATTGTTCAAAGACAAAAAATAAATGTAAAAAAATATAAAAAAAAATTGTTAAATACAGATGCAGGTCATAAAAATAGAAAGTTATATAAAAATATAAATTAGAAGCGGCGTTAGTCTAATGGTAAGGGCTTTGGACTTGGACTAATGTGTGGTTGCCAGTTCGAATCCCACCCATTGTTCCTCATTGCTAGTAAGCTTTTGTTCGTTGATCATAATCTTTGTAAAGATTTCTAACATGCTTAAAAACATCGACAAATTCTAAATTGTAATGAAGTTTTGCGATCATGTGGTAGCCGGTCCGATTCCCACCAAATTGCACTACCAATATATACCTACTCGTGTTACAAGTATTTGGCCACAAGGGATTAACAAGTATTTGGCCACGAGGGATTAACAAGAATACTAACGCACAACCCACATTGCAAGTAAGCTTTAAAATAAATTGTGCTACATACTGGTAAGCTGGTTTGTCAAAGAAGTCATCAAAAGATCGCAATGCTTGTGCCTTGAAGCAGTCAGCGAGGTCACCGTTGATGCACTGCTGCGTCGACTGCTGGATGTAAGGGTCCTGGTCCTCTCCGAACCCTAGCCAGTCTAGCAGACCACGGCCTTGGGCTTGAGGCTGAAAATTAAAATAGAAGAATAAGATAAGCAGATAGGAACTAAATATTCTAACGAGGTCTCGTTTACCTACAGAGCTCGAAGTGTGGTGGGGTGGTCGCTATCAAAAATGTATTTAAATCCAGAGTTATATTTTTTGCGAAATACGGTATTTTAATTTCAAAATCTCTATACTTATTATAACGTTAACGATACGAAAACTATGTGGATAGAGTTCGTGCAATGGGCTTTGACCAGAGCGCCTAGTGCGAGATTGTTACCGGATTCGGCTCACTGATTGGTTAAGAGCTTGAAGAGGGCCATTGGAGCGCCGAACATCATAAACATGGCGATTACGTCAACATGAAACATATTCGCAATATCCACAACAAAGTGAAGGGATCTATCTATCTCACTATTTTTTTTTAAATTAAAGAAAAAGTCTTATTTTTTCTGAAAGGGCCAACTATAATATGAACCCCAGTCACTTATTAGCCTTTTGAGCGACTTTGAGAAATTTACTGCTTTGCTGATCTTTTCAGCAACTGTATCAATATATTGAAATTCTAGTAGAAGTGTGTTAACAGCCTCAGCTTTTAAAAATAAAACTTACGGATCGTCCCCGATCTCCTCCAAAGTTCAGATTCCGTCCTTCCCCCTCTTCCTTCGGCGCCTGGTCAGGAAGTCTGATGCCGCCATCCCCTCTCGATTGCAGCGTCAACAGCGCCGCTATCACAAGCATCAGCCATTTTGCTTGACTCAACATTTTGGACTATCTGTGAAAGAAAGATTAATTATATACTTTTTATACAGGTACTTCGTCGTTAGTGTTCTTACTACAAGTTCATTATTGGTTTAATTGTTCCACATCGTAAAAAAATTCAAACATAAAATCATATTGATTAGAAGTTGTTTTTTTTAATCTTACAAGCGATGTGCGTCGCACATTACTAGTATTCTTGTTAACTCCTCATACTAAGTTAAATGCTTATGTGACGAGTGGGTTCACATCGATATCGCAATGAGTGGAATTCGAACCGGCAACATGGTCCCAAGCCCTGACCATTAGGCTACCGCCGCGCCGCTTCCAGTAAAAAGCTTAGCAGCCAGTGATATAAACCTAAACTTCGGTATCAAATTTAAAATCCATAGAACTGGGGCCTAAGTATTTTGATTCCTTTTCACATTGTTGACACATAGAGTGTATTATGTCAATTTAAATTCCGATTAACTTCTTGGAATATTTAATAGGACCCTAATTTCTATTTCAATTCCATGTCTCTAAGGTGCAAACGATTTCAAATTATATTCGTGTGTCATGTTCGTCGTGATAAGGGTAGTCTGGTTTAGTTCCGTTTCGTTACGTGCGAGGTCTCTTGGGATTACGATTTGTTTTTCAAATGTGTTTGAAATCAGGAGGAAGTCTTGAGGGTATTGGTAGAAGCTTCTGTTAGTGCATGTTATACTGGATATTTCCTCGTGGAATTTTCGGGTATATTGTGTGATGTTTTGAGTTTCCCTAAGGATTTTGAGGTTTATATTGGTGCCGACGTTCCACAATGACCATAAGTCCATATTTTTTATTGTTCTGGTTTTGAATAATTTACAATAAATATCTATTATGTAACATTCTTTTTCTTTCTTTATGTGCCACTCCAATTAATGAAGGTTGGCTACCAGCTGCCGGAATCTATCTCTATCTTTTGCTAGGCGGAACGATCTTAATATTATTCGTACGGTTTGTGGTCGTTTACCTATAAATTAAATTAAGTATATTATTTAAGGACTTTCACAATAACCAAACATACACTATTCAAAGCACTATTAAAATTCTAAACACGGTATTCCTAACAATTTTCTAGACCGTAACCACAAAAATTCGGTAAAGAAGTTGTCATAAAACTAAAAACAAATACAGTCAGCTTCATGTTTCATTTATAGCCGCAAAATCTTGTTCACATGTGTGTCACTTTGTCAACGAATTCCTTACCCCTTATTCATGAGCCAACATCGTCTGCAAAGAGTTTACGAGAAAAAGTCCATTACCTTATACTTCACAATTTGTTTTTACACATTGACATCCAAACCATTACTGATAGGGATAATGCAAATCAAATAAAGCAATTACGATGAACATCGCCAATTTAAAGAACAAATCGAAGTACTTTTGGATTTCCATAATTTCATATTTTTACGAGTTGGAATTTCGTGTTTCGACATCAAACGTTTTGTAAACAAACAAATTGATAAGTAATGTTTGTTGATTAGCCTGATTCGTTGGATTTGCACCTACTCAAGATGAGTGAAATAATTTTACTGTTACTGTATATAGAGGAGGTATGAACAGACTGAATCAAAAAACAATCCCCGTACAAATTATGATTAGCTGATGAAAAATGTTGTATGGTAAGGTTTTTTGAGAACTGTTTATTTTTTCCTCGAATAAAGATGTTCATTTTTATCGGCAGAAGTAGAGTTCCAAATATGAGTACACATTTCTGAAGCATCCTGTATATTAATTTGTCATACGTTCTACATTATGTATAACACTTTCGTTTTGCGTTTTTGTTACTACGGGCGACCATGTAGCTCGGTACCGATTTCCTACTTTTACACCAGTTCGACATACTTTCTACTATCAGCTGGCAAGACATTGCACTTACTTGTTCTGTAACTTGAACTTATGTTCTTGTTAAATTCACTTGGACGTGAACTTCAAGAGTCATTAAACTTTTCTTTGGGATAAGTGAAGTATTGAATGTGGGTGGGAGAATTGGTATTTTTATGGTATCTCCTATTTCTGATAACGTTACATCCCAATCATATTTTCATTTTTTTTTGGTTAAAAATCCCAGACAAATAATAAAAAAATAAACATGGTATGCCCAAATTCCTGAGTATTCAATGAATTTATGGTTTTTTTGATAATCTTGAATTTTTCGTTGTTCTTCCCCAATAGTACCTATATATATGCCTCTATCTGTGTGAACTAAGTTTGTGGTTTAATTTTTTTTTTAAAATGAGGGGCTAACTGTACCCATGTATATCAAATGTAAATAATTTTCCATTCGTCCAATTATAATTCACGAAGCGATGTCATTAACAATTGACTACGTGACTTAGCGGCTGAACTAAATTTTAAGAAAGCGGCATATTTTGTTCAAGTCATGCGAGAAATTGTTTATTATAGCACACTCGATCAGATTTATTGTAAAAAGTTAAGTGAAGATGAGTACGCCGACAGAAATATGATAATGCAAAAATCTATGTGAAACAGAGCAAAAATTGATGGCCTTTTAAGTAAGCAACATTAAAGATAATTTGAATATTTAGACATAATTATATAAACAAAGAGGAAGGAATTTCAGCAAATCAAAGAAAGGTAAGGTAAGAAAAATAAACTGATATATGATAAAAAAGGAGCTACAGAGAAAATCCTAAACAAACTATCGGTTGCATCCGATGACATAGAGGATCATTTGGCACTGAATGTTCTTGCAACGCAATGCAACAATATCTTTGTGATGAGAACAGAAAAATACAGGTCAAATCAGGATAAGATGTATAAATCTCTTCCTTCATAGTCCGATGGGACGGTAATCCTCAGAGATATCAGAAGATATACGTGTTACCATTTATCATAGCTCTTGTATTACTCAAGGGAGACGAGAGAGGTAAGGTGTTCAATGATATTTCAGACTTATGTTATAGCTGCGAGCTTATTGTGTTTGTGATTGTTGCTTTGTTTATTAGTGTTTCTATTGTTGAAGGTAAAAAAAATGTACTCTATTTGTTAAGTTGCTAAGTTGTCTATTTGGCTAAAAGTCAGAAAGATATACATACATTTGACTGGCCTGTTGGTCTAGTGGTTAGTGATCCTGACTGCTAAACCTGAGGGCGTGGGTTCGATTCCCACCCAGGACAAATCTTTGTGTGATGAGCATGATCATTAAATTTGTTCTGTGTCTGGGTGTGATTTATGTATAATATGTATGTATTTAGAAATATATAAGTATGTTTATCAGTTGTCTGGTTGCTATAGTACAGGCTCTGCCTAGTTTGGGATCAGATAGCCGTGTGTGGGTTGTCTCAAGATATTAAAAAAAAGATATTAAAAATTTTCGGGTCTTCAAACGCTATTATTCTAATGTATCCGTCCTACTATTGCAAGAATGTTTATCTTATTTTTAGGTTTCCTCCAATTGCAACCTTGATTTTCTGTATAATCTAAACAAGACCTACGACAAAAAAGTCTGGAGTTTCTGGAGGATTTATCCAAAATAAATCGTAACTCTTGTCAAAAATTGGTTTTGAATGTAGTCGTAGTTTTTTTCACAAGATGTCACCGTCCTTCATCTTTGCAAGGGACTTTGTAAATTGTACGGTCAACAATAACATAGTTTCTTACTACTCTTACTATATTGTTACGTTATCTTCCATCTAGGTTTAAATCTTTAGAATTATTCATACGAATCTTAGGTCAATAAACTTTCAGCCAGCTCGACACAGTACGTGACTTTTTATCATAGTTTGAAGAAACTATCTCATTTGGGTGAAGTCACGCGAATAATAAGTTTCGTACAAGCTAGTATTCTGAACAGACGAAAAACGAGATGTTTATTTAAAATTGAAAAAAAAAAAGTAAGATTGCAATCGTGTGGTGTGATACCTATCTACTGAAAAAATAAATTGAAATGGAAGATGAGGTATAAGGTGTGAAGATAGACATCATGTTACTGAAAAGATGATCAATTTAATCTTTCGCCTTATTATTTTTTTGCGATGTGATTGATTTGATAAACAGCATTCAAAAGAGTAACCCTTTGAAATTGTTTTTGATCTACCGGATTTACCCTGAGCGCAGGGTTTGACGGTTTCACGGGAATTTTGGCAAAACCTTAATGGCCTCCAGCCAGAGCAATAAAAAAACTAACAAGGTTAGCAACGCACTAAGGGTACCCTCTGCGAGGTCCGGACCCCGACTGAGTGCGTTGCTAACAATCTTAATAAGGCAAACAGCAGGTCTGGATCTAAGTTTTTATTATTTAGAGACTTATTTTTATTGATAGTTTGGCCAGTTTATCTAGAGACAGGAATAACAAAAAAGGAATCAATTCCCGCTCATAACATGGGGTTTGACAGGCCATTAACAAATTATGGTGTTGATCAACGTTTCAAATATTGGGGATTTGTTAAATTAATTATGATAGAAGTTGTGACTGTGAATATAAACACCATTTTAATAATCAAATTAAAACCAGTGTGCCTTAGGCGCAGGACACACAGAAAAGACGTAAGACGCAGACGGGGCGCGGACATTTGTCTCTTCCGCGTCCCTTTCATACAAAATGTATTGAAGCGTCGCGTCGCAAAAAATACAGAAAAGACGGGGCGTGGGCGCAACGCTTTTACGTCTGCGCCTTTTGTTCAAAACACACAGGAGAGACGGGGCACGGACGCGGTGGGTGCGAGGACAGGGCGCGGGGTGGCATGCCTGCCGGGAGGGTCTCGCTCGCTCGCTCGCGTCGCACAGGCACAGTCACGCGTACCATCTTGAGACTGAATGGTTGCGTCATGTTTTGAGCTGTTATAATTTTTTTCATAAAAATGCGTGACGACCTAGCTTATAATATTCAGTTTTGTGAATTAATTGAGAAAAACCCTCTGTATATTAGCGAGATGCACCAGTGCTAGTACATCTTCAGAAGAAGACATGTTGTCGTATCAAAATCGGACGGTTGAATGCCGGGAAAAGCTTCTAGTGCGCGCCATAAAAAGTCGTGGCGCCCTGCCTGCGACGGGTCCGTGTCTTTTCTATATATTTTAAAAAGTCGTGACGGCGCCCTGTCTGCGACGGGTCCGCGCCCCGCCCTTGTCTTGCGTCTTTTCTGTCTGGCCAGCACCTTAGACCACACGACTGAAGTTGAACTTTTTTTACTTGACACACGAAACGATACTGGCTATGAGAGTAAGAGAGAAAGAAAATGAACTTTTACCCCTACAGTGATTTACGAAACATAACTCTCTTTCTATCTTCACTAACTTATAAGTCCGATCAATCACACTTTTTGTAACGCTCTCGTCACGCATTCACCAACTTACTCCGAAGTTAAAAGTGCTTTAATTTTTTTTACTTCAATAGGTATTTCTAAAATGATGAAGACTCAACCAATTAACAACTAAATGTGAAATAGTTACGAGACCAATATTCAGAAAACCACTTTCATGAATTAACAAACGTCTAACAGTATTCTGTTAGGAATTTATTTGATGACATTTAATACCAATTATAAAACTAAAGTCATAATATCGTTATGTTTTCTTCAAAGGCAGCATTTAACTAATTGAATAAAGCTTCTTCTTCAGTGATTAAATCAATGAGGTCTGTTATCAAGTCGCTTAATTAAAACTTTACCTAGAGATACCTCAATCGCTCAATTAGTTCTTTCTCGTCTCCCGAATTATTTTTCTCAATCAATACAGATCATTAAATCAAGAACAATTTCCAACACTACAGTGGAATAAAAAACTAATCCATTAAAAAAAAACCAGCAAATATTCATTAATATGAACACAGAAAAACACAGTGCTTACATTTGGACGCGCAAAACAGTTTTCACATGACGAATTTCAACACGGTATCGACACAATTTTGTTTTGGAATACGTTTCGTTTAAAATGCATTGCAAGAGCGAGCGAGACGCACGACGCGCGCTGTTGAACTGCGCAGGCGCGGGCGGGAAATAACGGTCGCCATGTTGGAAATCAAAACGTTAAAATAATTACAAGTCGTTTTAAAAAAGAGTAAGACTTTTTATGATCTACTTAGTTTTTAAGAAAGTAATGCCCAGTAATTTTTATGTTTAAAGAGCGTTTCAGAATCGTATTGTTTTTGACAGAGTTGATGCTCGTTTTTGATATTTGTGACAGATGGCGTTACTGAGTCGATTACGGTATTGCTTTCGCTATCGTTGGTATAAAACAATGTGATGTAGGTTTGAAATCTTCAACTCGATAATTTTAGATACTAGTTTATAATAGAGTAATTTCTTTGTTTTCGATTATGACAATGATGAACCTGCCTGGGTGTAATTTATCTATAATTTGTAAGCATGTATAAAATTTAGTATTAGGTAAGTCAGTTTTGGGTCGAATCTGGGACAGACTGGCACAGAGCGAGAATGGCACGTAAATATAGAATCCTATGCCCAGCAGTGGGAAGACGGGGGTTGCGGATGATGATGATTTAGTACAAGTATGTTTATTAGTTGTCTGGTTGCCATAATATAGGGCTGCCAAGTTTGGGATAAAGATGGCCGTTTGTGAGTATAAAAAATATATTCATTTCGAATTTTATTTTGTTGGACAAAAATGGCAATTGTGGGTGATATAACCATTACTATTAAAGAACATAGAGGCTCATGAATAACATGGCACTCAAATAAGAATACGAGTCACGGCTTACTTAATATGTTCAAGATTTCTTTGTTACAAAAGAGCTGTCACCATTTAACCCGATTAAAATTTTAAAGGAAGACAAATCGACAGTTACATAAAAGCCAAATCTTTAACATAAAAGTTTCTGAAGAAGGTATGCTATCAGAATGGATGCGAAAGGCGGAGGCTGGAGAATCAGGTGTAGTAGCGCAAATTGGGAGAAGCGTATATCCTATGAAGATTGACCAAAAAAGTCTCTTACGTTTAATTTGCTAGTACCTGATGACAACTGAATATAGCTGAACTAATGCGCATTTAAGTAGAAAGCAGTTTAATATAGGAACTAGTCTTCAAAGGGGCACTATTCGTTTTAAAGAAAGTTTTCATCTTAAACAGACTATTAATGCAGAATAAAGCTGGTGTATCCTTTATGAGCCAAATCTAATGATGTGGTTCTAGTTGACTCCCGAAACATCTACCGCGCGTTTCACGTTCATTCTTTTCGCGAAATCGAAATCTTAAATAAAAGTAGCATTTTTTATTTATTTCGCCAGCTCAAGCTATCATAATACACAAATACTTTTTTTAATCCAACTAAGAAGTAGTTCCAGAGATTAGCGCGTAAGAAGTTCTTTCGCTTTTCTATGTTGTAAAGATTGTTTATGGGATATTTTACAGTTGTTAGTCTATTAATGTAGATTATAATAGGAACTAAAATACTACCATCCTTTTCCTGATTTTGGACCTGGAAAAACATGACTGAAGAACAAGTGAGTTTACGGCTCAGAGCATTGGCTTTGCCTCTCAATAGGACATGGAAAACGCTAGCGAAAAGGAAAAAAACTCGAAAAAACCTGCAGAATTTGAAAACGAAACTTCAACATACGATCCTTACAATTTCCATACCAGACTACAATTTTGGCCGCGACCCTAATTCGTAGTCCAGCGCTCCATCATTTTGGACCTGATGTGAAACAAAAACTTCAACCTCTCTCTCAACTGTGTTTATGTGATCCGAATATTTATGTTGAGTGCGATGTAGGAATATTGGATGTGTCATTCATTAATTTCTTCTGCCCTTTTCTAAGCTATGTTAGTGTTAGTTTCCAATATCACCGAATTCGGCTGAATACGAAATGCTGTATTTTACAAGGACTGCCTATCTGACCTCCACAACCCATTTTATTGGGTAACACAGTATACCATGTTAAGACTGATAGTCCCAATTTTAAGGATTTAACGACCGCTAAAGATCAGTGCATGGTAGTCAGAACCAACGGCTTAGCGTGCTTTGTTATGCCATAGGACTTAGGCAGCGGTAAATGCTGGGCGAATATGGGAGCTGTCCAGTTATTGACCTTTAAAAAGTGCTACTTTGTAGCCTATATCAATAAGTTCTTTTTTTACAAGATTTGGCCCATCCACGGACCGACCGCGGATTACACTTTGCTATGAGCCATTTCGTTATTTTGTTTTTATAATACCATTCTGCATGGTATTACAGTATAATAGGAAGTTTAAGTGGAAGTAATGTCTATCAATTAGTTATTCTTATTGTCAAAGAGAAAAGTGAAACGTTAGGAAGACATCAAAACAGTCATTCAGATGTCACGATTACAAACTGAGGAAAAGCTACAGAAATTAAACAAATGATAGTCATTATAATTAATTGTTTCTGAGTGTTTGTATGCAAAAATAGAAACGTATACCACGCTATGTTCAAAAGATGAGCAAAGGGATATTTATTTCTTGCGTCGGAAGCCTACACTCAGGCTAATAGAGGTAAACCAGTGCTAATAAAAAAAAATCTTGGATCATCCAGTAAGATTATAAAACTTGATAACAACCTTTTATTATGTTAATCTAGGACAACATGGTGTGTTTGTGTGAAATTTTGTTGCTTAAAATCCAGACCTTTTTGCTGGAAGAGCTTCAAACTTCAAAATTTTACATTGAAGTAAATAAGTAAAATTTGGAGCTGGTATTTCCGAACTATCCGATGAGTTCAGAGCACATATTATTATAACAAAATTAAATTATGTCATATCCAAAACATAACACATCGACGTTCTTGACCCACTGTCCACGAAGGATAACTTTCTACCGGCCGTCATCTGGGTCACTGTCCTGACGTCATTATGATTCACCCTGTATGTAGCAAGTATAGCCTTAAAGTTTATTGATAAGGATATTAAGGTAAGTCGGAACCATTCCACGTTCCCCAACTCATGTTTTGAAAGTAGTGAGCATTCAAGAAAGAGAATTCTACAAGCTATGACGTTTTCAAGTTTATTGCCATAAATATAAAACGAGGCACACATTATTTATATAGACAAGACTTATTTGATGCCATAGTAAAAGCGTATTTTTTTAACGAATTAAAACAGTTTTTTTCCTTAAAAAAATATATTATCAAATTACACATACATTTTTTGGTCGAAAAGCAATCTTTTTGTATTTTTATTTTTGTTTGTTTTTGTTTATTAAAAAAACGACGCCCGCACTAAGGAATCTAATCCTTGTGTCACAAACATTCAAATAACATGCACAAAGAACACCTAGACTTGGAACCTTGTCTCATGCGGGAATCGAACCCGCAGCACGTCGCGCACAGAGGTAATTAGCGTGGTGACCTATACCACTTAGCTATCCGTGCGGTTTGGTTCAGTTCTTTTCTTCATTTCAGTATTTTCTTTAATTAATTAAGTACCATTTAATTTAATTAATTCGTCATTTTAATGTAGATATTTAATTCCGAAAAACTGATCCTAAGACCACATTGTAACAGACTAACGATTCAATGAGACTCTCAAGCCTGGGAATATATTATCTAACAGTATAAACTATACCAATTCTATTTATATTACATGCAGCAGTACTTTCACTGTCTTTTACAAATGCAAGTTTCCGTACTTGAATAGTTATCTTTGTCTTCAGTTTCTATTTTGGTCCTGTTATGAAGCAAAAGCTTTGTAACATCTTGCTTGTTAAAAATTCTTAAAACAAGTCCTCCCTTTTCTAAAAGAACAATTTTTAACCTATTGTTTTTTTTTTAAGGCAAGTAACAATTTTGTCTTTTGAGATTTGATAGATTATTAGGTACCGCATTTTGAGTTCAAAAGTTGAACTTTCAGAACCTCAGGGTACATTAATTTTTCTTTGTACCTAAGATTTATTGGATGCGAAATATTTAAAAACAACAATCCATTTGATGAGAAACAGAATAAATAAAGTAGGTATGATATTTTATAAGGTGATGACTGATGATAATATTAAGATTATATTTGACTGCTTTTGTGATACACCGACTTTATGTTGTTTAAATTAAAATATTAAGTAATAATTATTAATTATTCAAAGTAAATTATCAATAATTATTAATAATAAATTAAAGATTACCTAACCAGACTGTCATAAGTCAAAACATGATAATTGTCATACTATTTGTTTTCTTATTTAAAAACTACAAAAATAATTAAATCTTACCTTCAATGATGAAGATGATGAAGCAAATTATCCAAATAACTAGATCGCGTTCAATGCACTGAGCGCTGCAGACGAGAATGGCTTGGTTGGAACCAAGCAACCTTATATAATAACTAAACATAAGAATTGCATAAACCTCAGTAAAGCTGGGTTCAGAGGAGGCAACTTTTAGTTGACGGTACCGGAGAAAGGAGAATGTTGAATTTTGTTACATTACTATTAGGTGCGTGCGATAAAATTATGAAAATGCATGCTGAATTTTGTCAGCAGTTATGGGGGACAATTTGATATGATTAGGAATAAAAAAATAAAAGTAAAAATGATTTATTGGTATAAAAATTTTAGGTTTAAACAATTTTTGATTGGAACCTCCTTTTCGCAGACAGTGCTTGTTAAAGGCGACTCCGCTCTTCCGTATCCAGAAGTTTAGTTATCAAAGCAAGAACGTCATAAGAATGAGAATAACATTGCTTTCAATTTTTACTCTAACTTAACTTTATATAGTATAAGGTAATTTTTGAAGACATTCTAATTTGGCTGCGGTCCTCAAACTGAACTCACGCTTTTATTTTAGGGACCCTGAGTGATAGATACTTGAATTATATTAATAGAAATCCTACTAATATTATAAACTAGTAGTTTCTGATATTAGCGCGTTCAAACAAACAAACTCTTCGGCTTTATAATATTAGTATAGATGTGAAAGTGTGGATGTTTGGAGGTTTGGTTACTCAATCACGCAAAAACGGCTGACCGGATTTAGACGAAATTTGGCATGCATGTAGCCTATGACAAGGAAAAGAACTAGGCCTTATATCCCGATTCCTTAAGTAGTTCCCGAGGGAAAATTGTTTACAAGCTAAGCCGCGGGCAGACAGCTTTGAAATTTGATATGCATTTCACTTATGCTGTGAAAAAGGACATGTACTTTCTATACCAATCTCTCAAATAGATCCCGTGGGAAGATTAAAAATTATTAACAAGCGAAGCTTTAGACCCAATTCTAAAGTCCACGCAGAAGTCGTGGGCAGACGCTAGTAAGGAAATATTATTAGTATTTAAAAGGACCTAAGAAAGGCATGTCTTCAAGATTGTGAAGGATATTCTTGTTATTTGTTGCTTCTAGATTTAAATCAGAAATATATTTTTCTGTGTCTGAAACCAGCCTTATCTTTCCGTCCATTATAGCCGCTTACATAATGCATTTGAAACTTTAACCTAATAGATTTAAAGTCTAAATTGCATATTTTGGCAAGTTTCGGCAAGTTTAAGTTCGTTTTCGAAGAAAAATCTGCGAGCAATGAAAAATTAGCTGTAAGTGAAAGTTATTAGGTGTGATTTTTGTATAGCAACGCGGAAATCGAACTTGCAAACCGGAGTTTGAATGAAGTTAGCGTAACGTGGGGTATCCCAGCTACTATTTATTAGAGTTGGTAAGTATGGAGAGCACTTTTAATTAATAATACATGTTTATGCAATAAATATTTATTTTTTAATTGACTTAGGTTTTAAAAAGCTATATATTTAAATAACTTTTTATACAAACCGGCTCTAATAAACGATAGTCTCCGAAGGAAATATTCGTGATTATTATTCTTGTAGGAAAACGCAATGTTATATTGAAAATAATTTGTACAAAATATTGCGTCTAGTTAAGTACTTTTTCATGAACCCAAATTGGGCATCAATGCAGGAATAATATAAAAATATTTTACATTTTGTTAATGGCAAGCCTTTATTTAAGCCATTAATTCGTTGTGATCATTAAAAATACGTATATCGAAATATGCTCGACGCTTACAAATGATTCATAAAACTAAGCTACTTCTGCCTGATTACAAGGCAAAGTTTTTCACTCCCTATTCCGATTAATATCATACGGTTCATAAACTTGTAAATCATTTCTACTTTCCATTCATTCCTTTTTTTTAAGATTTTATAAAAAGAGATCTGATAAGCTTTTCATAAGATATGATAACATTTAGCTTTCAATAGTCGTAAGAACAAAATTTGTATAGTTTATTTCCAAATGCAACGTATCATACATAACAGACTACAGATTAAATCACTATTGTTTTTAAACAATCTGTCTCCATACTTACTTAGCAGCACACTCCAGTTGTTGTATCCTGGTGGGCTTTCATAATTCAGTTCATGGATACCATCAGGAATTCCCTTCAGTGTTTCTTGATCATTTTGTAATGGCCATTAAATTTGTTTCCGACCTTGATGCCATACACATAAGATTGAATGTCCCAATACACTTGGTTTTTCCTTCCGAGTTCATGATAATTTTTGGTAGGTACTTGTGTTATCCCTTTACACCCGGGCTTATACGAGCGTGAGTTTTCATTAAAAAAAATATTGGCGCCAAACAATTTACTTTTTCCGAACGCGACCGGCGTCGATCGTTTGTGAGGAGTATTCTACGCACGAGAAAAAATACACTGGCAGTGTGGAGGCGGTCAGCGACGTGTGGGTTGCGATGAACGATGGCTGCATTTTTCGACCCTCGCCGCGCCGCGGGTAAGTAATAATTTTGATTAATAACTATTTGTTTTTTTATAGTATTTTGTACTTATTTTAAAGTTAAAGGATGTTTAAACACCTAGATAATTTTAGATTTATGCTAACTTTTGCAGTTTATTTACAATTAAGTCGTAAAGTCTGACCGCTACGATCGTGTGGCTCCGGTCGTAATCCCAACATGTTATTTGGGAGTAAGTACTGTAATTGACGATTGTGTGTACGTAGATTTAGTTACTGAGAGTATCTTGTTTAAAATTTTAGGCAGAAATTTGAACGATGACCAAGTTATAGACGTGCTGGGCGATGGAAACTTATCCGTTATCGAAGATATTGAGGACCCAACCCAGCATTTTTGACAATCTTCAGTTCGACAATTTTCACACTGAACTCGAACCTGAACTACTACCGTCTGCAGCACTAGAGTCGGAACCGACGCAGGATACTCCAGCATCATCACAACTAACTCCGCGCCCTCGGATCTTCACGGCCACCTCCTCGAAAGAGAGTTTGGAAGTAGGTACCTTCTGATGATCGAAATCATGACTATACTTAACTGCCCGTGGCTCCTGTCAAGACTCCAATGGAGTATTTCTGATATTACTACTTTGATTAGAGTTTTTCGACGAAGTTGCCAGATGTAGAAACCTGTACCATCATAAAAAAAACTCGTCTAGAACTAAAACTGATGTCTGTAGAAGTAGCCAGAGTCTTTTCCATACATATTATCATGGGATGTATTCCCTACCCCCGTATTCCGATGTACTGGGGAGGTGGATGAAAACTAGACATAATAACTCAACAAATGGCTCGTGATGGGTTCTTGACAGTTCGTAATGCATTGCTTGTCGTAGATTCAGATGAAGCCCTGCCGCATGACAAAAACAACCCATTGTGGAAGGCACAGCCAATGATTGACAGGGTAAAAGCAGCGTGTAACGCCTGGCTTCTACTCCATTGACGAGCAAATGATACCATTTACTGGCAGGTGTATACTACGTCAGGTAGTCCGAAACAAACCGCGCCCGGTTGGTCTGAAGAATTTCGTGCTGACTACAAGTGAAGGATAGATGCTCAACTTTGACATCTATCGAGGAGCTAAAATAATGTTTGGTGATAAATCTCTTGGACTTGGAGCTTCTGTAGTTTAGTATTTGACGAAATAAAAGCACCAAGAATGTGCCAGTACGAAAATTGTACCAGTCGCACAAAGATACGTTGTGAAAAATGCGACACCTATTTGTGCATCTCACACGCGGTAAAGACTGTTTCAAGTCTTACCACACCAAAGGATGATATGGTACTCCTAGTTCCTGATAACTCTAAGAGGCATAATAAGATGTTTTTTTAACTAATGGTTACATTTAAGAATAATTACATTTAATATTTTGGTTTTGTTAATATTTTACTAAAAAAATTGTACCGTGTTGCTAAAGGCTTGTACAAATGTTTAGTGCGAAGACAAATGCTATGAAAGTGAATTAATTATAACTTAATTATTAATAAAGAGGCTGATTTCATTATAAAACTCTTTATTTGCCCTCAAACTATCAAAATATAAGATTAGTTTAAACTAACCTCACGATCGTGACTATGTCACGTACAACCTGTGACTCACGATCGTGCGGGTAGCATTGTGGGTTAACTATGAACTCGAGATTTTTTTAACTATTTTTTTGAGGCTTTATAGACATAGCAGTATGCCAAGAAAAAGGTTTTATAGTATAAAAATAAAAAAAAACTTTCCGGTTGTAAAGGGTTATGTAAGATTGATTGTCAGTAGGTATTCAATGTGTAATTCATTGTTTGTTCATACATGTCATGAAGTTGTCCTCAAATTCAATGGGCTAGGTACATAACAATAAGTTTACAGGTACACGCCGGTACATACGGTACGATCTAATAGTAGGTAAGTGAAAAAATGCAGAACATTATATCAAACTCCGATTCCAGTGGGTTTCAAGAAACTGTTAAAGGGTGCCAACACCTTTTTTTGCGGGTTTTAAAGCTTATGACTTCATCACGCCGAGGGCACGGCATGGGGATATGTCGGACTCCGACTAAAAACACCCCGGTCCCATCATTGCCTTAGCCAGAGCCGCGGGATCACTTGCGTATTCCCAACGCAGCTTCCAGAGAAAGGGTTCTAACACCTGTCATTGTCATCAGATCACCTCGAACACATCGTATTTTCATCGGAACTTAATGGTCAAGAAAGTTACAAGACGTATTGTAAAGAAAACTTTATTGTCAAAAAATGTTGTGGTTAATACTCAGCTAATGTATACGGAAATTGGGTCATCGACTTTGCACCGCTTATGCACTGCACTAACTTAACTGTTATCTAGTCATCTATGTTATATAATATCAACGATAGTAACGCATTCTGTTTGACAGACGCCGGATATGCTTAGAAGTTCTTCTAGTCTTAGTTTGCTATGATAAATTTTACCTGTATAGTAAAATTTGGGACTCGATATGAGGGATCTCGGTACGTTACAAATAGTCACCCATCCACAGACCAACCGCGGCAAGCGCTACTTAACCTTTACTATCGGTAAAACCGTACGTACGGCTTACTTACCCTCGAGCCCCTATTATTTTTTGCTTACTGTGATGTTAGCTTCTTTTTTCTTTTCACATGGTAGTAGGTCATGCTTAGTACCAAAAGAAATATTATTGAGGACTTAACTAAGCCCTTCCTTATCAACGATAACGGTAATCCTACTTCTTGATAAGTATCATCATATAATGTATGCATTTTTTCTCTTTGAATGGTTTTAAATACATCATAAGGTGCATGCATATAGCAAGTACCTTGTTTTCCTAAGCTATATAAACTAAAGTTTTTTTTAATAATATATACTTTCTGTAATACAGGATAATTTTTATGGAGTACCGTATATTCTACGAGGTAAAGTGATAGGTCATGTGACTTATGTTTGTATGAAGACTGATTTTAAATTTTAAGATTTCGACCCATGTTCTTTGGGATAAGATGTTCAGTTTTATGGACCTGATTACCTCGTTGAATATACTCCATAAAAATAATCCTGTATAAGTTACCACTTGCACGTGGTCAGAAATCGCACAAAATAGAGAGGTTTGGAGGGAGAAAGGGGAGGCATTTGCCCAGCAGTGGGAACTATTATAGGCTATAAAAAAAAGTTACCACTACATACGTAACACGGTACTCGAACCTACTCGATAATACTGCAAAAACTATCACTCCAAAGACAGTCACTTTGACCATAACACGGATGTCAATGACCTTATAGAACCTAATGCCCGCGAACAGATTAAATCCGTCACTACTGACCAACAAACATACATACATATTACAAAACATTATGCACCGATGATTAATACTACAATCTTTGAACCCAATAAACAAAATCCAACCTTATTTTGACTTCACAAAGTTTAAATCAGCTTCTAAATGACGCAGACGATTGAAACGTCAATTCTCTTTTACCTAACAATTGAATTACGACTTTATGTCACAAGGAATATGGTTGGAAGTTTTGTAAATTACAGTAGTTAACAAGACAGGTCAACTTTCTACTAAGAAAGTAGTAGGGATAGTCTCAAAACCGGATCTTTTCGTCCGTGTAGCGTGACTCACTCGTCTTGATATTTGTCAACAATTGGTTACGGACCAAAAAGGTTTGCCACTTGACAATATGATATTTATGACCTCGTTACTGAGTGGGTAAGCAGAAAAGAAGGTTATTCGTAATTACCAAACAAATGTCTTGTTTCATATGACAGTTGCTATAAGAACATGTCTTATTTTTGGTCTATTTGTTTGTGCAACATAACATAGATATCTAGTAAGAACTAACTGTGGTCCGCGGTGTTACCCGCGGTTTTTAATATTAGTTACTTCGTCCGGGATGAAAAGAAGCTAATGACTGTGTTAATCACCTTACCAAATTTTTATAAAATTGGTACAGCCATTGCTGTTCTCCTGACATGAACCACAATTGAACTTAGATTAAAGTTTACCATTTACGAACTCAAATTGTGGAATTACAATTAATGCTATAAAGTAGTCACGCTTTATAATTAAATATTCAAAGATTTTTTTCAAATCGGACATTTTTGTTTCCGACATTTGCGTGTTCACCCAAACAAACAAACTCTTTAGCTTTATAAAAATAAATAATATAGATAATAGACACAGAAAGCCATTATAAATACAGAATAATCTACTATTTATACCAACTATCTTCTGCATTCGTGAACCCTCAAAATAAGCCAATTACAGAAATACGCATCAGAGGATAGACAACAAAAGAGAAACAAGAGAGAGAGAGGGGCTCGTGGCTAAGTATAAGCCGTACGGTTTGACCGATAATAAAGGTTAAGCCGCGCTCGCCGCGGTTGGTCCGTGGATGGGTGACCATATCTAAACATACCGAGACCCTTCCGTGCTTCGGAGAGCACGTTAAGCCGTTGGTCCCGACTGTCATACGGTGATCTTTGACAGTCGTTAAGTCATTACAATTCTGACAACCAGTCTTACTATGGGATACTGTATTACCCAGTATAATGGGTTGTGGAGGTCAGATAGGCAGTCGCTCCATGTAAAATATAGTATTCAGCTAAATCCGGTAAGGCTGGAAGCCGACTCCAACATAGTTTGGGAAAAGGCTAGGCAGAAGAAGGCAGAAGAAGAGGATAGACAACAAAAATCTCCCACATAAAACATATTCATAACGAATTTATACCATAATACAGAATCAGGCAAGCATTACCCTTGATATGTGGATATTTTCCCCAAATGCCAAAACGAAGCAAACAGTTCGACTGTCATTCGAACACAGAAAACCAATAATACATGCCTCTACCAGTAAAATGACTGTAGATTAATTTATGACAGCTTCTCACGTGTCATCCTTATTTATCCGTAATTTCTTTTGATATTTGAGGGGAAATTCAATGATGTTTTTTGGAAAATACCGCTGAAGCTTTTAGGCTCAATCATACCACATCGCAGCGTCAAAATGTCGTCAAGTAGAGGCTACAAGCGGTCGATAATGACTGCAAAATGTGGTACCTACGTGTGAAATGGACCTTTTTTTTTTTAAATACGACGCCCGCACTAAGGAATTTAATCCTCGTGTCGCGGGGGTTTCACAAACATTCAAATCACATGCACAAAGAACACCCAGACTTGGAACAAGTATTTGTGGTTCACACAAATGCTTGAACCCGCAGCACTTCGGGCACAGTGGTAATTAGCGTGGTAACCTATACCACTCGGCTATCCGTGCAGTCTAACTCTCTCTATTTATTTCCAATACAAAATATACACCCAACCACGTGATGTGGTTGTGGTCGGTGGTTCGTGTGGGTTGGTCCTTAAAGTGATGCTGGTATAAGAGAAATTTTACTTACGCATTTTTTTTTATAAAAAACTAGCAAACGTGTTTCGGAAATTACTAGTAATCTTGTTAGCCCCTCTTGCTAAGCTTAAATTGGAGTGGGTTCACGTCAGTAGTGTATTGGATGGGGATTCGAACGCGCAATCACATGATCGCAAGTCCGAAGCCCTTAACATTAGGCTAGCATCGCTATTTTTTATTCATGTTTAGAGGAGGGTAAAAAAACTAAAAATAGCAATTTAAGTATGATTTATTGGCATTGGCCTTTATCTGGCCACCACCGGCGGCACATCAGGAGCCTATTTCACACTTAATCTTTTGTAGACATAATTATGTGCACAACTGATTGAGTGTCGTGGAGGGCCAGTGACAGATTCGTATGCACATGGATACGAGTTCGAACTTATATGTAGTTTCTTAATTATTGACAAACGGTGCAGGAAAACATCGGCAGGAATCCTGAATCCCAAAAATTTGAATCTGAAATCGCCAACCCGCAGTGAGCGTGGTGATCAATGCTCTTTTCCTTCTATACAGGATTAATTCTTAAAAAAATTAAATCATCTTTTTATAAAAAGTGACAGGTCACGTGACTTATGTTTGTATGAAAAGATGATTTTCTTTTTTAAGATTTTGCCAATGTTTTTAGGGAAGGTTGTTCAGTTTTATACACCCGATTTCCTCGTTGAATATGCTCACTCCTTTTAAATTAATCCTGTATATGAGAGGAGGCCAACAGCGAGACATTTATAGGCCGGTATTATTATGTATTATTTTAAGTAATTAAAGAAGAAACTTACTAAACAATAAACAACACAACAAACCATTTTAAGTACATCGAACATTGTAATCTGTTTAATCGCGATCCCAAGATGGATTGATTCGAAAATTCAATTTTGTGAGGGACGTTCCGGTGGAGTCCCGCCATATTGAATTAGCAGAGGATACGGCAAGACGACGAGAGATTCAAACATACAGGGTGACTGGTTGGACACTAAAGATATTTAAGGAATTTTCATTTAAAAATGAATTTTGTTGTTTTTTATTGTTAACTTTCGTTTAGTAAATACTATAGTATATAATAGTCTTCAAGCGCGCTCTTAGCTGTGATGAATAAATATCTATAAATTTAAAAAAAAAAAAACCTTTATTTTTCCTTTTTTTCCTGCATGCTGCTCCGCCCTCGTGGTCGTCGTTTATATCGGCAGAAAGTAACTTTCCATATTTCATATTACAGACTTAAAATGAACAGATTTCAAAATAAGCGATTGCATTTTGATATTCTTGGTACATTTTTCTTTTATTTTTATTCGAAAGTCAAACTATTGAATTTGTTTTGATTAAATTTATAAGGGACCTCCTTTAAGGTATACCGTATCGATATCAAAAATATTTTGCCCGTGACCATGACACCTGCAAAGGTGTTGAAACGTCGGGAACTAAAATCTAAAATAAACCGCGATAGAATCCGTTTAAAGTAGTTTTATTTCAATGTCTAATATTCGCGTAAACCTCAGAAAACAATAAGAGAGCCTGATTCTTTCGACCTCGGATAAAAATACTACATAATAAATGTACTGCAATAAAGTTTGTAAATACCTACTCATTTTTAAGACACCATGTACCTATACAAGATGAGCCCAACTAATATAATAACTAGCAAGACGAATGTGTGAAATTTAATTATAAAATTAGATGAAGTCAAATAATATGATTACGAAGACAAGATATTTGATTCATGAGATATTTTAGAAGCAAACATCTTTGGTTACAGAACTGTGTCGGCTGAATTAAAATGTTTGTGTAGTAAACGTACCGGCTATGTTTAGATTATAAAGGGTTAGGGTGGATTCATAACAGCGAAGTCTCGAAGCCTTGATCTAAAAGTTAATCTAGCAAATTCGCACTTATTCGAGCCCATTCTTTGGAATTTTCTACGTTGTTTGATTGATGATACAGCTGTTTATAATTAACATGTTGTTAACAGCTATTCACGTGTATATAATACATACAAGATTATTTTGTCATTTTGTGTGCTTTGGAAGTCTAAGTTGGGTGATCAATTGACCGCCTCTAAGGCAGATTACGTAGCAAAACACAGAGTTGTTACTCTTTTATAGTAATATATAAAGGACAGATAAGAATAAAAATTGAAATGAAAATGTATATATTAAGTATTTATAAATAAAGGATATTGGATATTAACAATTTTATTTAGCATTTAGGAAACTGGAAACCATTTTATTTAAGCGCATAGTATTATAGACATTAGGCGTTACCAAAGGTTAGGTTGTCAGAATTGAGATCATGAGATTGCCGGTTCGAAACTCACCAACACTACTGACGTGTACAAATGTTGCAAATGGATCAGGGCTATCATTCCGGTATTTTATCAAGAATAAAAAAATAAGTCTGTAATATGTTTCTTTCATTTAATCAAGTACATTATTTTATTAACAAAGTCCACCATTATAAATAATCACGTATTAATTACACAATTCATTTCAAACACACTGTAATATGTGCATCATCGGTTGCCAGGCGGCCATTTTGTGAAATCTAGCAATGTGATTGGCTAGATTTAAAATGTTCGATGGGCATGCGCATATTAGAGTCCCTAATAATTCTGTTAGTAATAATTTATAAAATTTATGTTTAATAATAAAACTAGTAAAATAAATAATATTAATTTAAGTTTATACAAAAGATTAAATAAAATGTGTATTTTTCAAACAACAAGTTAATTTTAAGATAAATAATTCTAATTAAATAACCTTTTCCAAATATTTTTCGCCAATGTTTTTAATCTATAAGTTTTGAACAGACTACGGTGGTATTTACAACTTTTGCGTTTAAATAATCTTATTTTAAAAATAAATAAAAGAAAAACTTTATTATTCTAAAATATACAAAATAGAAAATAAATTATTATGCCGACTAATAAATAAAACTAGAGTAATAAATACAATTTCTTATCATTTATGACATTTACACAACACTCATACAATAAATTACATTTACACTTCATAATATAAATTAGGTAGGATACATAACAATTTCAACCATTTTAAGGGTGGTATGTTACTAGGTCACTTTCTTTGCCAATTACAAGGATTTCAACAAAGGTACTTAATACTAGAAAACTACAAGGAATAAAAAAAACATCTAAACATCTTATTGTAATGCGATCTATGGCTGCATCGAGCGACTGACAAATGAAAAAAAATGGTTTTTATCAACATAATCCCATAAAATAAAATACTATTTTTTTTTACGATCTTGGAAAGTACATCTATTTTATTACGAAAACAAACAGATATAATTTAACAAAAACAATAATAACATAATCCAAAGTAGTTACCTCACGAGTAAAGAAAGCGACGAACTACAATTTTTGAACGAATAAAACTTTGTTCCGATAATATGCAACCACCCTTAATACAACAAAGTTTGACTTAAAATAATATTTACTGAGATATTAAGCTCTTTTCTCTAGGTAGGTTCTATTTAAACAATGAGAGAACCGTTTGTATCAGCACTAGTTAAGCCGTGCTCTATAGCCCCATTTCAAATGTCCCTTTATCTGTGTGTTATTAGAAGTCGCATAACACACATTTCCTTTGTGTCACAAATTTTGCTTTGGGTACCTAATAAACTAATATAATAAGGACTCTGATGTAATAAAGCGAAATATATTTTCGTTTCTTTTTAAAATAACAGTTAGATTAAATACCTATGAATATAATGATAGTAGCTGTATTCATAAATAAAGATGAAGATTCTCATGAGTAAAGTTATCTATTGAAACACATAGGTTACTTTCTTTGTAGATAAATGGAGATTTGTTCTGTACAAAATACGAAAACCCCATAAAAGTAAAATACGCAGACGAAGTCGCGGGGGACAGTTAGTTTGAAATAGATTAGATTCTAGACTTTTCCTCTCCGAAATAATTTTATAAATTCAATAGTAGGTACCTCGTGTAAAATTTAAATACATCTATCAAACTACTTTTAAACGGATTCTATCGCGGTTTATTTTGACTTTAGTTCCCGACGTTTCGTCGCATTTGCATATGTCATGGTCAGGGGCAAAGCCGTCGAAACGTCGGGAACTAAAATCAAAATAAACCGCGATAGAAATCAAAATAAAGATAGAATCCGTTTCAAAAGTAGTTTTATTTAAATATCTAATATTCGCATACACCTCAGAAAACAATATACATCTATCAAATTAAGATAGATGAAGTATTGTAGCAAAACCAAAGTTAGGAAATTCGGTAATTAATTTACAATGAAAATCAACGTAACAGTATCTACGTCACAATTTCTCGTTACTAAATATGTTCAACCAAGAAATTACTTTTCAAGAAGTTAATTCTGTGTTCATTATACCAGACGATGTTACTCGTAATAAGGTACATATCAGTTAACAAGGTTTAACTTGACGTTTCAAGATAAGTTCAAACTACATTTTGTTTCAAGAGTTTAAGAAAACATACGAGAAAGACAGTTAATCTAAATTATTTGGAAACTGTGAAGACAGAAAGTTGAGAGACTTTCGTCCTTGAAGTTTTTCGATAATTTTGGTTCTTGCAGCCATTACTTGAAGGCAAATAAATATCAATAAAGCCAGAAAAGAGAAAATCTAACGTTACTGTTTTTTTAAATAGATAGCTGGAAATAATTTCAGCTAAGGTCTTAGAAGTTTAATGGGCGAAATATCTTCCAAAACAGTGTGTGTTTTCTTCAAGTTAAAGTAAAATTCTTTTTTCTTTGCGACGAGAAATTCTTAATATGGTTTTATCACTTATAGAAAAAAGTTTCTAAAATAATTTAAAAAAACGTTAACTCGATGAAAATCTAGCATGAAATCCTTGTACGACATTAGATTTGATTTCTTAAATTTAAGTATACACGAAAAACAACTTTACACATTATATCTAAACAGATATACACACACTTCATTCACCATTAATGACAAAATCAACACAAAATAGTCTTTAAATATTATGCTCAAAACATTTGAAAACCGTTCAAAAATTCAAGACAGTTCAAAATTTCCTAATTCAGTGCAATTTTCTCGCACTGACTAGTTTATTTATATCGTGGTAGGCCGCCACCATGGTATGTGTTTTCTGGTCGTTGGTAGAACAGGTTGGGTATGAATACATGCAGTCCGAAGCCTCCTGTCCTCGTCTTGCTGCCTTCATATATTTGAAGAACCTTAAGATTTCAGGGTTGTCAGATACAGGTCGACGGAGTTCGTTCAGTTCTCTGGAAAAATTGAAACATATTAATTGGGTATTATAAAAAAAATCCATTAAGTTAATATTTGTCACGTATTTTTTCGTTTATCAAAACCGTAAACATTGTCAAAGGTGAAGCGTTTTAATGTTGGGGCTTGGACCTAGGCCCTAGGGGCTTGTGACGTCACAACGACGAAAAAAAAATGTAGGACAGAGTGACGTAACGTGACTTTACTGTTCGCTGTTTCTTCGCAAAAAACATGTTAAGTATTTGCTTATGATCTAAAAAAATCGTTCATGTTTATTTTAGTTTATTACCGTATAGAGTAATTAAGTATTTATAAAAAACAAGAGAGAACAAGTTACTTAAACGAGGTAGTAATAGTTTTATTTTTCATCAAAATTAAAATCTTTTAGCTTAAAAACAGCTAAGTCAGGACTTAGCTGTGCCTGAAAATGTATCTTCAAAAGTCTGTGTAAAACTTGGCTTGAGAACCGGACAAGTTACAATCCTGAAGAAAAAAGGCTTTTCATTTTACTTCAACGATAGCTTCTACGTAGCTTTAAGAGCTTACTTTCGGACCAGGTTACTACATAAAATAGGAAATAAAACCAACCTGCTTAATTGCGCCGACACTAAATTACTGTAGGGCGCAAACTTCGCTGGGCTGGCGTACATCAAGCAAATGAGTTGCTCCCTGCATGGTTCTATGTTGTTATCTATCGCGTTCTCTGAGGGCGCCAGACCTGAAACGGCAAATCAGAATATTATTATTGTGTTTATGATCCTCAAATTCTGTCTGACCAAAAAGTTGCCACTTGGATGGCACAGTAGTTGGCTTTCATTATGTCCTGGGTAGAGCAGGTGGTAGTGCAAGATGAGCTGGGTTGAAGATGCGCCATAATATTATTTTATAGCCAATATTGTAGTGACCTAGCGATATGTACTTTCGTAATAATGTTTCCTGAGGTGTACGCGAATGTTAGAAATTGAAATAAAACTACTTTGAAACGGATTCTATCGCGGTTTATTTTGATTTTAGTTCCTGACGATTCGATGCCTTTGCAGGTGTCATGATCACGGGCAGACCGAGGTGGTATTTGTCTAGTAATGAGATGTTGCTCGTTCTACCTTCATTTATTTTTATTAATTCTTTGCGTTCCGATCTACGCAACACGTACTTTCGTAATTATTGGAAGAAATCATTGTCAATCCGGGAACGAATCACTTCGTGAAAACACCTGAATCCCAAAAATTATAATCTGTAATCAACAACCCGAAAAGACCGAGTATGATGATGTGTGATACTCGTCACAGTGCCCAGTTGTGGGACATTTATAGAACGATATTATTATATTCAAGTTACTTCTGAAATGTCATCACTACTTTTAATAAAGTACCTTTTACCTATAGATAATAACAATTTTAGTTCTTTCTTAGAATGTTACGATACTTAGATCAGAACAGTGTTACAGATTTTTTTAGGAGTATGATCTGTAAATGTGATTGCATGTCGTAATTGTATTTGTGTAGTTGAACCAAAGTGAACTTACCAAGTCGTGCAAATATTCCATCAAGTCTTGATAGCAGTGGTGAGTAGAACGGATCGTAATTACTTAGTATCATGGAAGATGCTGGAATTTTCTGGAACACCTGGAATACAGTGGAAAACATAATTGAAATATTTTTTTTTTCTTGGTGAATATTATTTATTTGATGTGACATTAAAATGGCAAGACGAAAGAGATTGATACTGAGTACCTCCGAAAATCGCAGTGTGCCTCTGTCAAAATGTTTTTGGTAGGCAATTTAAATTAGCAAATTTATTTTACTTCTAACTTATCAAAATCAAATTTTATTCATGAACATTTTACATTGTGTTTGAATACATTATAAAAATAGAAAAAACACTTAATAATATTCCAATCTCATTACATCACAGATGAATACAATGCATTAAGCAGCACACCATTAATAACAACAAAAATCCAGAGAATTTTCGAAACGTATCTTGAGATTTAGTAACTAGAAGTGTCAATTGATTCCTAGAATCCTTTACTGAAAGATACTGTCGCCGATTAGCTTATGAATGAATCGTTTTATCAGCAAATTGTTCGTAATTGAAAATCTTTGTCGGTGAAACATTCCATGGACCACTTATTCGGCAGACAAAGGTTTGTAGGAACTTTACGTTTCATAATCATGGGATTCTATTGCCCTGCTGCGGGACAGTTTGGATTCTAATAAAGAGTGAAAATACAAACAAAAATCGATATATATAAAACTCTTCCGTTACTGACTGACTGACTGACAGACAACGCACAGCCGAAACTACTGATCGTAAAGAGCTGAAATTTGGCATGTGTGTTTGTTGGGAGGAGTAGGCTACCACTAAGAGAGGAGTTTTGGAAATTCCCCCCCAAAGGGGAGAAAAGGGTGGTAATTTAATAAACGGTAGTACACGCGGACGAAGTCGCGAGCAAAAGCTAGTATCACATATATTGCTCTGAATCCAATGTAAGCAGCTAAAGCACTTGTGTTATGGAATCAGAGACAATGAAGTTACCACAAACACCCAGACCTGAGACAATACAGGAAAGTGGTTTTGTCTACAATGGCTCGTCCGGGGATCCAGACCGGGAGCTGGCGACACCTTGAAAACCGGTGTGTACGCCACTCGACTACGGAGGTCGTCAAATTACAATTAAAACAATATTAGTATCTTTGTAATGCCTAGTCTAAATCTGCTTCGAGAAGCCGCAGGAACTAGCGAACAAACTAATGAAGACTTAAAAGGATTCAATCCAACTTTAAAACTAAGAATACTCATTTCAACTCTCACGTTTTATTCGCATTTTCACCCATAGGGAGGTGTGGATAACGTTGAAAAGTAAAATACTATTTAAGTCTAAATTCTAAAAATATAAGATACGTATCTTTTTGTTTTTTAATTTTATTAATTTTAACAATATGACTATGATGTAAAATAACATAATATTTAATAATCGTAAATTTGTTAAAATAATAATAATAGCTTGACATTTTATTTTGTAAAAGAATAGTATTTAAATTCCTTTATATAAAATTATAAATATTTGCATGCCTAATACAGGCAGAATATGGCTCGAACTGTGCACCAATGTTAAATCTGGTATTACCTGTCTTCTGTGCAAATAAATGTTTCTTTCTTTCTTTCTTAAAGGAAACTATTTACAATTTATAGCTATGTATATTTTTTTTTTAATTTGCATACCTTGTAGTTATTGGCAGAAGTTGTCATCTGGTTCTTGTAGTAACTGTTCTTTGATGGCAGATACGCTGCATTGTTTGCTCCGAATCTGAAATATTTAAAATAATAATTTACTTTTCAAACTGGTAAATAATAATATATTTTTTTTTATGATATTTTAATGGGATAATTTCTGAGATTATAAACTAATAATTTTTGAATTATATCGATGACAAATATTGTTTTTTAAATCAATTCATAACTGCTAGAGATATCGCATAAATACATAAAACACAAACAGTCAAATTGAGATCCTTCTTTAGAAATCCAACAATGAAAATTCCCTTTAAAAAAATGACAGTATGCAAAAAAATTTTTCACCTCGACATATCAACGTTCCCCAACTCATTGACATCACTCGCTTCATTCCCGTACATCCCATCCTGGGGGTACGCGAAGGTCCCAGTCGGGTTCGTCTCGTACCCCATGAAGTCCTTGTTGTCACTGTTGTACCCCACCTGGTCTTCTGCATTAGCTGGAGGATAGCTGGCTTGGGAGGAAGACGCCGAGAGGGTCGATAGACCTGGAATTTTAAGAACAATATTAGTGATAGTAAGGTTCAAATTCGTTTGAAAGTTTTTGTTTTTAGTAGTCTATAAACTTATATGATGAAGTCTACAGTAGTTAACAATCAGAATAAGTATGGGACTAATGTTTTCTGTGTCGTAAAGTAGTATATGGCCCGTGACTTCATTTGCTTGTTTAAGTTTCATGAGTTTTTTAATATTCTAATAAAGCTTTAATCTACTGTTCCTCTATAAACCAAGTTACCAAATAAATATATATAATTAAATCCGACTGGCAGTTCCAATGATAAAGACGTATAAAAAAAAACTAACGATGTGACATGAGTATGTATACTTAAGTATACAAGGTAACAAAAGTTTAAATATGATGCGATCAGTCAATTTTATATACAGGCCTCTTCTCATATAGAGAAGGAATGAGCTTTGATCATACAGCACCAGGCTTGGTCATTACGGGTTGGCAATTTCAGATTCAAATTTTTGCCTTCACCGCTTATCAATATTGTCTTAGAATAATCATGAAAGTACACGTACAATAATTTGATAAAGTAGCATTGGTAGGTACTTGCGTGGGTTTGAACCTGTGACCATGTGTAAACGAATCCGGTCATTGAACCACTAGGCTAGCGATATCACTTTCCTACACTTACTTTCTCTGTTATTCTAATTTATTACTTACTATTGTAATTAAAATGTACATAAACTGTTCTGGGAAAAGATATAGTTACATTTCTGTCCACCCTTTTTGGGATTGTCCTTAATATCCATAGTAAACATAACAAGGTACAAAGACTAAATGTCTTCATTCCGTTAATGTTAATATAAAACCAAGAAGACATTCCCATAAAAGTACACTCAACAGTTCCCTGTGGCGCCCTCTATAAACGGAATTTATAACTTCTTTAATTTAACTAGAATCTCAAAGGTTACGGGCTTTCAGGTTTTCGTTGTCAGAATTGAGAATGTAAAAGCGTTGGTCATAAGCAATAGAGTTTAATGGTTTATAATATGATAGAAGAGGTTCTAAAAAGGCACTTTATTCAGCCTTTTCGCAGATAAATGTAAAGTAAATTATGTTATAAAATGAGGGATTTCTGGCTAATAAGATCTTAAAAAAGTTACGACAATTCTGCAATAAGCAGGCCCATATTCTTTGAATGTTTTTTTGTGGCAAATTCCGTATTGCGTAATTTCGTCACTGGAATGGAATGAAGCTATAACTGGAAAATATTTTTGCTATTCTTTTAAATAGAATTTAAGTAGTGTGAAAAATCAGACTGTAGTGTCTGATTTTTTTTATTTTTTCCTACTAGTTTAAGCTCGCAGCTCCTCTTGTGTGGGCGAAGGTTACCCTTCCTCGATACAACAAAAACACAAACTCTTCAGTTTAAGTCTTTAAGTTAGAACAGCATACATTAATTGTAATACACCCAAATAACATTTTAAAGTAATTTAAGATTTTGGTATAAATGCCAGAGGAACTCATTAAGATTAACTATAACAACTCAAATTTCAAACACAAGATCTTGGTGTTTTGAAAAGGATTTTTCCTAAAGTCCAGTAACATATAGATAAATAGATTAACAATGGATAAGAACCCCTTAGAAATAATATCTATCTATTTTCCAATAATGAATCATACACTTGTAATAAGATGTATTCTCCATATTATTACGAATAGCATAGTCATGTGGCATGTAATATTGGAATCCCTGATTACAATGCCAAGTAAAAAGGCCATTTACACGAGATTGCTTTTCGTTTGACAGGGTTTGTTCAACCACACAATGGTAGCGACCTAATTCGGCTTTAGTACGACATTTTAAAGCTTCAGAATTTAACCAAAAATAGGAGTCGTTTAGCAGTTAAAAGTCACGGCTTTTAGATTCCAACTATCAGCATACAGGTTTCTTCACGAGGTTTTCCTTTGTCGAATATCAATTTAGAAAGAATATGTAACATTAATAATAATATCTCGGGCCATCTCTCGCACGGCCATCTGATCCTAAACTAGACAAACCTGTACTGGTAACCAGACAACTGATAAACATACTTATATATTTGTAAATACATATTACAGATAAATTACACCCAGACACAGAACAAACGATCGTGCTCATCGCACAAAGATTTGTCCTGGGTGGGAATCGAACCCACGACCTCCGGCTTAGCAGTCAGAGTCACTAACCACTAGACCAACACGCCTGTCGAATTATGTGTTTTAAGTGTTTTTGCTTCTTCCAAAAGTCACATTGTTAAGCCTGTAATATGAATGTTGATTCTTTTGTTTATGTCAACTTTTTATATAACGACAAAATATTTGACAAGGGTCTTTTCATTTGTTTCGAATTACGGTGATAAAGAGCATGGAATATTTGCGTGACGTCACCGCTGAAGTACAATTTTTGAGTGACGTCACAAACCCCTAAACTTAAAAGCGCTCTTTGTGGATTTTTATTGTTTTGATGAAGGAATAAAATACGTTTCTATTTTTTTTTCAATAAGTAAATTTTCATAGGATGTCGTGGTGGCCTAGCGGTTCAATGACCGGATTCGCATGCACATGGTTGCAGGTTCGAACCCAGGCAAGTACCAATGTGACTTTTACAATGTTAATGTACTTTCTTAATCATTCTAAGACACCATTGACAAACGGTGAAGGAAAACTTTCAAAGTATTGGAATCTGAAATCGCCAACCCGCAATGAGCAAGCGTGGTGATCAATGCTCATCCCTTCTCTATATAGGAAGAGGCCTGTGCCCAGCAGTGGGACGTATATAGTCCGGTATTATATTTTATTATAACTTTTCATATCCCGTCAACATAGCTATCGGTTCGAACCTACAAACTTTGCACACAAAATCGTTAAATGAAACCGTCCGCCACAATTTACTTTACGAACCCACGGGTTGTTTACAAAAATTTATTCTTCAACAACTAATTAATGATAAAACAACAAACCAAGAATTTCAATTCCCTCAACGTTATTAACAAGCCTTACTAAGTCTCATAATGCTTTGAAAATCCAAAGTTTTTCAACTAACTTAACATCAATGTTCTACTTCAGTAACATATATACCTTAAATGTAGTGGTGAAAATAGTAACGCTTTCATAGTGGTATCGCCCATCGGGTCCATTAGACCAATGATTATAAAATATAGATGATATTTTTTAAATTGATAATTAACACAAAGCAAATTTTATATTTCTTATTTATCCTAACAATAACAGAATTTTTTATGCTACTTTAAATATTATATTGAACAAAAAATAAAAACAGAAATCCAAAAAAGCACCAAATAATTAAAAAATCTTTCCTCTTGGTTCCCAGATAGAGGACCTGGAATTTTCATCTCAAATAGCTATATAATATGACAAAAGGGTCTTGACTGACAGACGGACGGACGAACAGAAAGATGGACAACAATGTGATCCTATAAGGCTTCCCTTTTTACTTTTGAGGTAAGAATTGTTTCTATAGTGGCGGATCCTTGGAACCCACGAGTATGTTTCTAAGTATGTATCTTAATAGTAGTAAAGGAAACTCGTCCTTCCCACTGCGCGTGCTTCGGCTTACTATAGCAAAGATGCAAAAGCAAGAGGCGCTGCCTCATCTGCAGATATTTTTAAAACTCAAAGATTTAAGTGGGACCAAAGGACCCAGGACTACAGTTAAGGGTTAACTAAAGCTAGCTTAATGTTATCTTAAGTTACGACATCGTTAAAACTTTCGCCATATTTACCTTTGCTGAGCATTTTCCCGAAACTTCCAAGAATGGAGGGCAGGAACATTGCGAACAATATAGTTTTTATAATTACTTGTCCTCCAATTAATATTGGTACGAAGAATTTGTTTAAACCGAAAGCTGAAAAAGAAAAAAAAAACATAAATTATTTATTAGAGGTAGTTTTGCTCCGCGGCTCCACTTGCGTGAGTGGTTAACGCGATAAATTTGTTATCAACACTGAAAGATTTTTTCAAATCGGATCAGTAGTTCCTGACATTAGCGCAAACAACCAAACAAACTCTTCAGCTTTACAATATCTAAGTATATCTATACTAATATTATAAAGAGGAAAGATTTGATTGTTTGTTTGCAATGAATAGGCTCCAAATCAACTGATCCGATTTGAAAAATTCTTTCACTGCTGGAAAGCTACACTAACCCCGGGTGACATAGGCTACAGTATATTTAAAAAAGACCGCGGGTGGAGGTGGATTTTTACGTGAGATCGAATATTTTTGTATTGTTCATAATCTTTTACACGTGTATCAATGTTATTTTTATCATTGAATCAAGCTATTCTAGGGATACCCAAAATATCACATAATAATACCAATCTTACGAATATTATGAGGTAAGTATATAATAATATTATACAACCATACATTTATTTCTTCAATGAAATATATTTTTTCATCTAATCCTTAACATCACAGTTGATTCTTCAACATATAATATCTTTTATAAGACCTGTCCAAAGATAAACACGAGAGAATACTTATTGTGAGTTCATTTATACTGATTCACAAAAATCCCCATGGACTCACTCAAAAAGATTTAAGTACTAAAAAAAGAAATTACAGCCCAAACAGCAGTAAAGAATTGCTTCCATTCTAACTTAATGCGTCTAATCTAGATGTCTTTATTTGGAATTGTTATTGGCATCACTAAATCTTAGGATTTAAATAAAAACGCCTGTAAAGTCAGCAACAAAAATCTATGAATTTCAAGTCCATACATTGATATTGAGAATTAAAACAATGCATCTCTTACACGATAAAGTATTCTTATAAAAGTCAATCTGTGGAAATTAGTTGCATTATGGTGTTTAATAAATGTGATTGTATTCATTAATTTTGACGTTGACTGTACTTAAAATAATTAAAAGCTGCGGTAGCCTAATGGCTAGGGCGTCGGACTTGCGATCATGTGGTTGCGGGTTGGAATCCCACCCATTACACTACCGACGTGAACCCACTCGTAACACAAACATCTAAGCTTAGCACGAGGGGTTAACGAGATTACTATGTGCGACCGACATTGCTAGTAATCTTTTTAAAATATTTTGAGTCATTGTTATATAAAAAACCCAAGACTAACAGTCTCTAAAAACTCACAGTCAATACAGCCTTATTCACAAAGTCCAAGCTGTTAACGTGCTGGTACTTGTAGGGTAAAGAGGCTTTATCTCTTTCAACTATACTTTTAAGTAAAAAATCTGTTAGATGGTCTAAAACGTATACCTATACTAACACTTATACTCGGTGACTCAGTACACAAAAAAGATTTATCGACCCGGGATTCTTGAACTACAATCTGTGTTATGCATTGTTTTGTTTGGACTTAGAGAATAACCCCCCTGTCTTCAATCACACAGCCATTTTTATGTCATTGACAGTTGTAAGTAACATAAGGTAAATGCAGCTATTAACGACCCATCGAAAATCCGCAGCTATTACCGATCCATTCCATTAATTTGTAATTTTTACGCTACTGGAACGACTCATGCTGAAGACACTTGACGAAACACGCATGTTTGTTCTTTGAGCACCGCAAAAACTAACCTTTGTGTGTGTGGCATCCCGGAAAAGACACAAAATTCGTTAGTTTCCGTGAAGACAGCGAGCTCGCCGGCCGTGTAGTACAAGTCCTTGTTCCTAATAGGTAAGCACATCAAATTTTTGCTTAAGACTTTGTACATCGATTTACGAAACCTGTACTGGTTGTGTATTATTAAATGTGTTCATTTGAGTGTGAATTCTTTATTTCGTATAGTATTTCATAAAGTTTAAGTAATTTAATAGGATAAAACTTGAAATTTAAATAGAGCGGTAATAGCTTCAATGATTTTAATAGTGGCAGTTATTGCCGATCCATGGGTCGGTAATTACCCTGCACATTATATTTAGTTTAAATGCTTTCCCGTCGATATGCGATGACAAAGAAAAAATATGAATATGACATTATAATCTCAAATAATCAGCCATTGTTACACACTATTAGCGACCTATACTATTTTGTCTAGTTTACTTGTTTTATCATTTTGTGTTCACCACGTTTTGTAAAATTATTCATTAATTGTTATTTTAAAGAAACATTATTAAAATACCTTTCTTTGTATAACAATGTGTGCATTCATTAATACTATTTGCTTAATCAATTGTTTAAAATCCCTGTTATAATTAGAAAGATCAAATCAATACATATTATCTAGTTTTTGTGAGTCGGTGAAACGATTTTATATTTGTATATACATCGCTTATTACCGATCCATGTGAGTCGGTGATAGCAAGTATGGGAGCCTATCACCGATTCTATACAAATCATTATCCATAATGTTAAATTACACTGATTAACTGGTTACAGAAAATATTAGCTTATAAACTAATAACAAAAATAATTATGAATATAGATATGGCAAACGAAATACATAAAATAACTTTTTGCAGAAACATGGATGTCCGCTAGTGCCGATGCCTGCTAGGTTCGCGGGTTATTCGAAAAAGTTACTGTGGACCTGGCAACAGGTATCTGAAGGAACATGTGTAGGTATTAGTCAGAAAAAGTCTTACACTATAACTTCAAATAACTTCTTCCGCTCAGAGTAGAAGAAGTTATTTCACGATGTTCAAGACAAAAAAAATAGGTGGCTAATTAGTGGCTTTTCCTCTGCAGCACTATACATACTACTATACATAGCACTATACATACTCGCCGTGGGGTTACGGCTTAGAATAACAACCCCCCCCTCTCTACCCGTGGGTGTCGTAGGAGGCGACTAAGGGATATAAAACAAGGAGAATGGGCAGCAGCGTTCTCCTAAATAACCAAAGTTAACTGCGGTCACCAACCCGCTTGCCCAGCGTGGTGACTAGGGCAACAAACACCCCATGATTGTGCGCCATAACACACGGCCCCCAGTTCCCGGTAGTCCCACTATTCCTGGCCACGGTAGCGGTTGCGGTCACGGTGAAACGGGGGGTGCTAAGAATCTCCGGGTTACGGCAGGCTACCAAAACCGACGACTTTATCTGGCAACGTATAATGGACGAACGATGAGGCTGAACCATCACCTTGCCGAACTAGAAGTGGAGCTAAGTAACATTAACTGGCATATACTGGGGTTATCTGAAGTCCGTAGAAAGGGGGAGGACACTATAACCCTGGAGTCAGGCAACTTGCTCTACTTCCGCGAAGGTGATCAACTCTCTCAAGGAGGTGTTGGTTTTCTGGTCAATAAGTCCCTCGCTAGCAGCGTTGTGGAAATCGGTAGTGTGTCGACAAGGGTAGCTTACCTAGTACTAAAGCTAAATGAGAGGTATAAGCTGAAAGTAGTACAGGTATATGCGCCGACCTCAACGCACTCAGATGAAATAGCTGAAGCCATGTACGAAGACATCGCTCAGGCTGTCAATGGTACGGCTAAGGCTCATTACAACGTTGTTATGGGGGATTTCAATGCCAAAGTGGGAGTACAAAAACACGGCGAATCGAAAGTCGGACCTTATGGTTTGGGGCAGAGAAATCACAGGGGCCAAATGCTGGTCAATTTCCTAGAATCTCAGGGGCTCATCTTAATGAACTCATTCTTTAAGAAGAAGCTCCAGAGGAGATGGACCTGGCGGAGCTCCGATAATGTGTCAAGGAACGAGATTGACTTTATCATGTCGGATAAGCGGCATATATTCAGAGATGTCTCCGTGATCAACAGGTTTAATACCGGAAGTGACCACCGACTTGTCCGAGGCACTCTAAATATCAATGTGAAAGTTGAAAGATCGCGCTTGATAAGGTCAACTCTTAGGCCTACACTGCCCCAAATCATATCAGGTTCTGAAAAGTTCCAACTGGAACTTCAAAATCGATTCGACTCGTTGGAAACCACGGAAGACATTGACCAGAAGACCAATACTTTGGTCAAAACGTTGCAGGAACTGTCTCGTAAGCACTTTCCGCTGCAGCGGAGAAGTAGAGTATCCCAGCTTTCGACTGAGACTCTCGACCTTATGAGAAAGAGACGGGAGATGCCATCCGATCAGGTGTCTTCATCAGAAAGAAGGTCCTTAAACCTTAAACTCAGGAAGCTGATGCGACGCGACCTCCGACGCTCCAATACCCGCGCTATCGAAGCTGCGATTGAGCAAAACAGGGGGCCAAAAGTCTTCGCTCAGCAGTTAGGGAGGACCCATCTGATGAAACTTAAAACCGCGGATGGCAGGGTCGTCACCTCTAAGAGCGAGATGCTCGATGAAGTCGAAAGCTTCTATAGGAACCTATACTCAGCGCAAACAGTGGGACCAGCAGCTTCCAGCAACGATGACCAATGAGCCCGACTCACGCGCCATTACACCGAGGATCTCCCGGACGTTGACCAGGGTGAGATTAGGGTGGCTCTCGAGCAACTTAAAAACAACAAAGCTCCAGGTGATGACGGAATTACGACAGAACTTTTAAAAGCAGGTGGTACTCCAGTTCTATAGGAGCTCGAGGGCCTTTTTAATTCCGTCATCCGCCAAGGCACTACACCGGAGGCGTGGAGTGGGAGTGCGGTGGTTTTGTTTTTCAAAAAGGGTGATAAAAGCCTCTTGAAGAATTACAGACCCATCTCACTCCTGAGCCATGTTTACAAGTTGTTTTCGAGGGTTGTCACGAATCGTCTCGCCAGAAGACTCGACGAGTTCCAGCCACCGGAACAAGCCGGGTTTCGAAAAGGCTACAGTACCGTAGACCACATACATACTGTACGGCAGATTGTGCAGAAGACCGAAGAGTACAATCAGCTGCTGTGTATGGCGTTTGTGGACTATGAGAAAGCCTTCGACTCCATCGAAACTTGGGCGGTTCTGGATGCTCTTCAGCGATGTCAAATCGACGAACGTTACGTTGAGATGTTGAGATGCTTGTATCACGCCGCTTCAATGACTGTCCAGATCGACGACCACAAGACTAATCCGATTCCATTGCGCAGAGGGGTAAGACAGGGGGATGTGATATCCCCGAAACTGTTTACCAACGCATTGGAGGACGTCTTCAAGACACTGGACTGGACTGGACAGGGCATTAATATAAACGGCGAGTACATCTCTCATCTACGCTTTGCCGATGACATCGTTGTGTAGGCAGAGTCGCTGGAACATTTGCGCGAGATGCTGTTTAGCCTCAACGTAGCTTCTCGACGTGTCGGTCTTGGCATGAATTTAGACCAAGACCAAGGTCATGTTTAACCTTCATATCGTGCCGAGACCGATATTCGTTGAAGGGGTGGCTCTCGAAGTTGTGCAGGAGTATGTCTACCTAGGACAAACCATCCAGTTTGGTAGACACAACTTCGAGAAAGAAACCGACTGGAGGATCCGTTTGGGCTGGGCAGCGTTTGGTAAACTTCGTCGAGTCTTCTCGTCGCCTATACCGCAAAGTTTGAAGACAAAAGTCTTCAACCAGTGCGTCCTGCCTGTCATGACTTACGGCGCCGAAACGTGGACACTGACAATAGGGCTAGTCCACAAACTCAAAGTCGCTCAGCGAGCTATGGAGCGAGCTATGCTCGGAGTATCTTTGAAGGATAAAATCAGGAATGAGATTATCCGGAGAAGAACCGGAGTTACCGACATAGCTTGCAGAGTCAGTAAGCTGAAGTGGCAGTGGGCTGGTCATGTCTGTCGAAGGACTGATGGCCGTTGGAGCAGACGAGTCCTTGAGTGGAGACCGCGAACCGGCAAACGTAGCGTAGGACGCCCCCAAACCAGATGGACCGATGACCTGAAAAAGGTGGCTGGGTCGAACTGGATGCGGAAGGCGGAGGACCGGGTGTTTTGGCGCAACTTGGGAGAGGCCTATGTCCAGCAGTGGACCGCGATAGGCTGAGTTGAAGACTATACATAGGAAAAGCCACTTAGCCACCCAATTTTTTGTATGAAATAGGTAAGAACTTGAATCTATCCTACATTTCTTAATCCATGCTAATATCCTTAACGAAATCACATAATATTAATCAAAATATTAATCTTCTAGTTTTGTTACACTCGGTAATAGCTTCAGCAAAATCGTTAATAGCTACATAGCTGCTCCTATGGGTCGGTAATACCAGAATCGACTTGTCCACTTAATATTTTTTAAATTTATAAGAAAATCTTCTAATTTTGGGTTTATAAGGTAATCATTATAAACTAGATAAGTAAGAGTTTCATATAAAAACCAAACACTGCATGTGAAAGCAATCAAAACTCTTAATAATTATCATTGATTACAAAACTACCTTAACAGGGTCGGTAATAGCTGCGTTTACCTTAATTATGTTTTCGAAAATTCAACCTTATCCGTGGGGCATAGAGGTTTTGGCGAAGCAAGACTTAAAGAAAGGGAGGATTTGAGACAACTTTACGACATGGGTTTTTCAATATCAATGTGTTGAGTGTTTACTTACATTTTGCGGCCATCGGTAAATTTATGGACAAGATATGAGTGTTAACGAAATTCTTAACCTTCTGGTATATTCTATATTCATAAGTATACTTGCTGAACAATGCCCTTGCTTCATTATCATCCTTCCTTAGAAGCTTTGTATCATTTCTATCCTCAGCCACTTTAACTTCAACGCCATCAAGAATCTTAAATTTCTCTTGACTAAGTACTTTATCTAGCATATCTTCAACTGTCCTCTCTAAATATATAACAGTATTATTTAAATTGAAGTTCTCATCGGTAAATGTGTTAAATTGTCCAACTATTTCATCTACGTAGGTTCCTACATATTCTTTGTGACTATCGTAACAATTATGGCAGTGATTAGAGTCTAAATTATTATCTAATTCTACATCTGTTTTGGTTTTATCATTTTGACTGTTTCCTTGGCAACGTGTTGCTAGAAGTAGTATGTACAATGGTAGGAGGTTGAACCTCCATTTTGTTCTATTCGTTAATCTTTCTAAAGTGTCCATTTTTGTGGATTCTCCCAAACTTCATCACTTTCGTCCGTGCTCTGATTGGAGTGGGTTCATTTAGCAGGATATCTGAAACAAAGAATTAATTGCTTAGAAATCTGTGAAATGACATTTTTTGAAAAATATGATACAATTATTCCGAGATTCTAAATTATTTAAGCCAATTTTTTCTTTTATCGTTACTTAAACGCTTTCACCCCTGTTGACCGGGATTAAAAGTAACCTATTTGTTAATCCAGGGTATAACCTATTTACATACCAAATTTCAACCAAATCGGTCCAGCTGTTTTTGCGTGAAAGAGTAACAAACATCCACACATCCATTCCCACAACCTTTCACATTTATAATATTAGTAGGATACCAAGAATATCCAAGGAGTCATCAAAAAAGAACGCCAGTATAATAATATTAATAACGATCGTGCTTATCACACAAAGTATTGTCCTGGATGGGAATCGACCATGACCTCCCAGCTTATCGGTCAGGGTCACTAAAATAGACCAACAGGCCCGTCAATAAATTCCATACAAACTTTTCCCACCTATTTTAACCCCTTACAGTCCTTTTTTCGCATAGTTTAGACGTGATTGCCTAACACAAAGACATTTATAATATTAATAAGTATAGCAACAATCTATGTATGAGTCATGATTTAAAATACATCTACCGTGGGTCGCGTTGTCGTAAGCACTTGAAAATTTTAGCCTCATCTGTAAGCGGGGATATAGCTCAGTGGTAGAGCATTCGACTGCAGATCGAGAGGTCCCCGGTTCAAACCCGGGTGTCCCCTGTCGCCGTTGGACGTACGTTTTTGTTATTAAAAAATACTTTTTGCGCTTTTTTTATGTTTTATGTAAGAAACTTATAAAAAACAATTCATAGTTATACAATGAATTGTTTTTTATGCATTTTATTTAATTTTTATTACTAATTAATTTAAGTGCTCTTATAGAAAAACCGGGCAAGTGCGGACGGACGTGCCCGACAAATATCGCCGTAAAAACGGCAAAGAAATCACTTAATTATGTTGAATGCCCACCTAAATATTTATTTCGTTCGGTGTAATGTGTTGTTATAGCAACAACACAAATACATCATCTGTAAACATTTCAACTGTTACTATCACGGTTCATACAGCCTGGTGACAGAGGGACGGATTGCGGACACCGGAGTTTTAGTAATAGGGTACCGACTCCTGTTTTACTCTTTAAGTATAGAAGAAAGTTTTTTTATTGAATATGAAAATATGTCCCTAATAAAATCTTTTATTTTAGGTACCTACATAAATAAAATTAACAAAACGACTCATATCGTTCCACCCAAATAGGACAATGTTCTAAAAATAAATTATTAAAATACGATAAAAGCTGATTTGTCAGACGAGTGAAGATGTGAATACAAACTGGTATATCCATATTTACAGAATTCGTCAGATTCAAACGAGCGGGAAACCGAATAGGATCACAGCGCGGTGACATTAATATCGCTCTGAATAAGAATTTCTTTGGTTTCTGTGTTGGTTGAAAATATACGGAAGTTTAAAGTGGGCGTGCCCGAATTATAATAAGTAATATTTTCTTATTCGCTTATATTATTATTATTTTCTTTATTTAATTAAAATACTTATTAAATAAATTTTTAAATATATACTAGATAAAAAAATATAATATACATTAAAAAATATAAAATACAGTCTCCAACCGGAATCGGGAGCAAGGTCCAAGCTGCTGGTGGTTAGGGCTCCAGAGAGAGGAATTTCCTCACAATACGCGCCGTGTCGAGAAGTACCGCTTTTTTTATTATTATTATTTACAATTGTTGATATCATCTCGCCAGCGTCTTTTTGGTCTACCCAGTTTACGAGCGCCAGTTCCAGGTAACTTTGCCCAGCAGTGGGACACCTATAAGGTTAATAAAAAAAAAATGTTGAGTTTACTTCTAACAAGGTATTTTTTTTGTTTGGCGCAGTATAGGGTAAGTCTGCCAAAGACAGAAATAAAATACATAGACATAAAAAAAATATAGAAAATACATAGCAAACAAAATAACTAGCAAGCTAGGTATATAAAAAATATCTCAGGATACCCTTTTGTGAAGCGTTTTGATTTTAAGAAAATGTTTGCATTGTTTATTTTGAAATTACGTTTTTTTAAAGTGATTTGAGAATAAGTTGTTCTAGCAGAAGTGACGTTTTTTCTCCAGAATTCAATCCGCATGTTTCCCAGACATTTTATTTTTTTACAAGCTTATGACGTTATTGCTTTGCAAGTGATGTGTGACAACCGTGTAATGTGGGTCCTAGCTGTGAATTTCATATGAATTCAATACCAGTTATGATGTTTGAGAAATATTACAAATGTATGGCGCATTTTTAGGTTATAGGAATATATTGATTTTTGCAAAGAATTATATATGTGTATAATGTGGGTTTCACATTAGTAGTGTTCTTGTTAACCCCTCATGATAAGCTAAGATGCTTGTGTTACTAGGGTTCACGTTGGTAACGTAATGGGTGGGTTTCGAACCCGCAACCACATGATTGCAAGTCCGTCGCCCTAGGCATTATGTCACCGCCGCTTCGAAACAATTTATTTAGGGTCAATTCATATTACAGCAGTGTCTCGCGCATCGAAACGTAAACCTAAAAACGGCTATTGCAAATACGTCCTTATTCTAACAAAGAAATGCTGAATTGCTCGTATTACTTCTGCGATAAATTGAAATTGCTTGCGTTCGCACGTCTTGTGTTTGTTTTGATAGATATAATTATAATGTTGAGGTGGACCACCGGTAAAAACAAAGTCCTGTCATACTAAGCATTCGCTGGCAACTTACTAAGCATTTTTCAGACCATCAAATTCATTTGGTTTATCGCTAATGGTCCATAAATTTAAAGTGCGGTTCCTGTTATAGGCATTCATTTAATTTTATCTCAAACTCATTTATTTTTATTTTTTTATTCGTTTTTAATGCTTTGAAAATCCCTTTGACATCCTTATTTTATGGATTTTAGAGCTATCAACTCAGCCTCTCCCAAGTTGCACCACGACTCCCGGCCCTCCACTTTCCGCATTCAGTTTGAGCCGGCCTCCTTTCTTCAGGTCATTGTCATCGTTCCACCTGAACGTGGGCGAGCTTTAAATAAATGAAAACCAGCTGAAAATCTGTTGCGACTACTGTTTTCTCTCTTTTTCTTACATTTGATGGACCGTAGAGTTTAAAGAATCTTAAGTGAGAGCTTAGTACCTAATCTATATACAAGCGAAATATATCCTTTTCAATATCTGGAAATTAATTGGTTAATCTATGCTCGCGGCGGTTGGTCCGTGAATAGTTGCCAATTTGTAAAATATACCAAGAGGCGCCCATGCGTCGGAAAACTCGTTAAGCTGTTGGTCCTGACATTCATACAGTGATCTAGGCAGTCGATACTGCGTTACTCAGTAAAAGGGGTAAAATTGTTAATGAAAAGACAGCGTGCTCCTGTAGCTAGGGAGTATGTTGCTTCTCAGAAGGAGCGAGGAGTGGGCACTAAACACCCACTTCTCTAGAAGGGGTCCACTAGAGACCGAAGCCTGCTGGAGTTGCGCAGAACTTGCGTAAGAAGAACCCGCGGTTCCAGCAAAGGTAAGGACGGGACCAGGATGTTTTTATTCGGTGCAAGTTCAACATATCCCCACGCTGTGCCCTCAAGCCTAATTAAAATCATTGTAGATTGTAATTTTGAAAAGTGTTTCAAAAACTGATGATATAAAGATTGATATCACCAAGTGTTTGTGTATTATATTTTGACTGCACATTGCCGAGTGGTTTAGGTGACTACGCTAATTACCACTGTGCGCTACGTGCTGCGAGTTCGAATTTGTGTGATCCACAGCTGCTTGTTCCAAGTCTGGGTGTTCTTTGTGTATGTGATTTGAATGTTTGTGAAGCCCCCGCGACACAAGGATTAAGTTCCTTAGTGCGGGCGTCGTGTTTTCTAAAACAATAAAAAAAATATATACTTAGTCATTTTATCTATAATTATACCCATATTATATACAGAAAATATCAATCTCTTCCAATACTGATATAATCTGAGTACGTTGACACAGCTCACTCATGTGTATACACACAACTTATATCTCTTCAAGTTTATAAGATCAATGAGTGTGTGTGTATTCGTCTCATTAAATTTAATAGTTTTGCTTTTGTTTCATACTTATCAGAATTCGTAGTTGGTACTTAATTTAGTTAAATTATTTGAGATAGAATTTAGTACCATATTTATATACGTTAATTTCATGTTCCGACTTCGAAATGTCAAAAGTCATCTGTACTTCTAACGCTGTTACTGTTAATACTTTATTTAGTTTCTATATATTTTTTAAATACGCCAAACAGGTACTTTCAAACCAATCTAGTGTTTATAGAGAGTGAAAGAAAGGCAAATGGAAGTAAAATGCCGTGTAAAGTACTCACTCTTTTTATCATCGAATATACGAAATAAAATAATATAGATTTTTTTACCCAGTTACTTGCCTATTCTTATAGTTTACATTACATAAAAAAAATGAAAATCTCCCAAAAATTTTAACCAGTTGTAAAAAATATCAACAAGCTTCCTAAACTCTCGGCTTAGTAGCGGTTTCGCCCTAATCTTGCTCGCCCGAATCGGGCGAATGAACTACTTTTGATTTTGAATATTTTTTAGGGCCGGTTTCGCCCGAGACAAATTTAATAGCGGGCGAATCAGGTCAAGTAAAATTCAGCAATGTACTATTCGCCCTAATACCATTATACCTCAAAAAATAAGCCTTTATTTTATACAAAAGTACAGTTGCGTACACAATTGTTACTTATAATAAAAAAAAACTGTTGGTGACTCTGGTTCCTGTATGTCTAATATTATCTACTCAACAAAATAAAAAGAAAATCAAAATCAAAACAAGCTATTGATAAAAATAGAATGTATATACCTATTCATTGGTTCTGTCAATTGGTTTAAATGGGATCCAGAACGGGTGGGTAGTATTAAATAAAAATCAAACATAATAAAAAACCAAAAACTTGGTTATTTGAATTTTTCACCTAAATTTTGAGGTTATGTAAAAAAATTGCAAATACAAAAGTTGTAGATCTTTTTATTACCTACAACTTTGCCATTTAACTTTTTTCCATAGGACTTGTAGTTTTGCTGGAAATCAAGATAAACCATTTTTTACCCTTAAAACCCCCCCCTCCCCCACTTCCCGAACTCGGATCGACCGTAATTTATTTTTCCTTTCATTTTTATCATATTCCCCTCCTTTTCTAATGGGTTTCATACTACTGTAATTTTTTTTCACTTTTTACAAATTTTGAAGGCTTCGGCCCTGGTCTACATGCATTTTATGAATTAAAGACTTATCCATTGCTAACTGTTTCGCTTTCCTCCACAAGCATCTTTTAAAATGAAATAGACAACCTTGGATCCGTGCCTCTGGAAAGGCTTTTTCGATGGCCAACATTGCACTTTTTTCAAAATCTGTTGTAAAACATTTTGGGGAGAATTGCGGTAATTGACTCTTAATTAAATTAAAAAAGTTTTGTAAGTGTTTTCTTTTTTATTAGGCAATAAGGCGTATATAGCTGGAAGAATATTTGTTTTTTTGTCAGTACTACCAACATCAACGTGAAGCGTGTAAACTTGTAAAAATGGTGGAACACAACTTTTAAATGTTCCATCACAAAAAACATTTTCTGCATTTTTAAGAAAGTTTAAAACTTTTTTATTTGAAAAGAGTATAATACGGGTTTCGCTGTCTTTAAAATCTGCAAAAAGTATATGATCGTAGCACGGTGGCACAACTAAATCCCGAACATTATTGAACCTTGTTTTCTTAACTTGCAGTGCTCTATTCCTGCTTGCATACAGGTTTTTTTAACAGTATCATAATTTGGAATTTTCCTTACTAAATCAAGTCCAGAATCTTTTAATTCCGAAACCATGTCGGAATAAATGTTTGGCACACTGGTAGTAGGTTCAGTTTTAGCTCGTGTTAGGCATTTGAAAAACGCTATACCGTGGAATGAAATGTTGAGACTGTTGTACCAACCTCTTAACCTTAATTAACTAAATCAAGAGGCTGTCATCGTTGTGCAAGAAATGTATTTATAATAAACGTGATTTAGCGGTTAATTCTATTTAACAAATTTTATTTAGTTTTGATTTAAGTCAAACGTTATGCAAGCCGCCCACTATTTTCGAGTAACACATGTGCCTAAATAAATCCTTTTTAAAAATATTTGTACATGGTGCGCTCGACTGTACTACTTATTTTTTCAGAGGTATAATGGTATTAGGGCGAATAGTACATTACTGAATTTTACTTGACCTGATTCGCCCGCTATTAAAATTGTCTCGGGCGAAACCGGCCCTAAAAAATATTCAAAATCAAAAGTAGTTCATTCGCCCGATTCGGGCGAGCAAGATTAGGGCGAAACCGCTACTAAGCCAAACTCTCAATAAAAGAAGTATATATATACGAAGAAAACCATTAAATGTGAACGTGCAGTTAAAATCAAATGGCGATCTTAAAGTTAACGATAATGCGGCAACACCAGCCATTACTACATTATGCCTACTCTGTATTTGAAATAAATAATAAAAAGTATATAACACTATAATTTTACCTTAAGTACTATTTTATGGTACCCAACATTGTTTAAGTGATCTTCAGAAAACGTGACTTCAATGTATAGGATTGTTTACCGAAAATTTTTGGGAAGAAATCTAAAAGTATAGATTTGAGAGATACTTACAGACATAAAAAAATGTTATTCAGTATTATAGATAACACTCTCGATGTTAAGCAATAAATGAGAACTACCAATAATGTCAAAATAAAAAAGAAACATACCAATGCCCAAACAAATTGTAGCGATAATCTCCAAACGAAATAAAACTAGAGATTTATCCTTCAAATAACAATCTCAATGTCGTGGCTGCTCGTATAGAAATAGAAAGAAAATATGAAACTTTTTAAATTGTACCCGAATCAACTTTCAGGACAATCTATTATTATTATTTTGGTTTGAATTGACTAAAAAACTATTTTTATTTGTAACTAAAAAGTGGGTATAATTTGTTAACGTCTATTTGTGATAAAAAATAACCCTTTTTTGACTGCTTTGTTTTGCCATAACATTCATTTTGTTATAAGTAATTCTAGCTAACTGACAAACGTTGTTTTGCCATTAAAAAAAACTGTAGAGGGCCCCACTTATCACATAGGGATATAAAAATCAGTTTCAACCGATTTCCCGACTTTCCAAATATACTAATAAAAAATGAAATAAAAATCGGTGAAGCCATTTTGGAGCATTTTGGCTACAGGCACTGTGACAAAAGGATTTTATACATACAGTAGTACATATTTTATTGTCTTTTAAAATATGAAATCAGGGTTTTTTCTCGGAATAAATGAACGTAAGTTAAGTAAGTTTAATGCGCTAAAAAATCAAAATGATAACAATTTCTTGTGAATCAAACTAAGCGTTTTTTGTTTTAGAAGTTTTTTTAAGTACTAAAATACTTTGAATAGAAGACTGTTTATCTCAAGGCAAATATAATATTGACTGTTTTTATTAAAACTCTAATTAAAAAAAAATACATTTTAATAATATAAGGGTGTTCTCCAAGGTAAAGCACTAGGGCCAAGATTTTTTATAATAGCTAGTCCAACAGACTGCTTAATAAAAAACATTTTTGAATTCTAATATTTACTAAAAAAGGTCTGTTTTTTTAACTAAGAGTTTTATATTAACATAAAGATCATTGTACTTTTAAATCGTCTGAACGGAGCAGGTTGATTGAACTAAGTATCTACTAATTTTACTGAAGCAAGTTAGATATAATTTACCTTGATAGTTTAATTAATAAGAGACATAAACAAAGTAATTAATGTTATTAACGTGACCGCGTTCCTTTTCGCTATAATTATATAGGAATAGAAATCATAATGCAATTTATTAATTACATTATTATAGAAAATGAACAGAAGAGAAAAAGAACTAAAACACAAAGGTTGAAGAGGACGTGGAATTTTCCTCTTCTTGTAATTAATTATGATTTAATAAATTGAGTCGCTCACTTGCTTGTTGCTTGAAGACGAATGGCGGCGCGGGCGCTACAGTCGCAGGCGCGCTCCGTTCGTAGTGATGTGACGTTTTATAACGTACTAATTTTTTATGTAGTGATGTGCTTGATGGTAACGCACTAATTTAATATTGACGTGCACCTATAATGGCGTGCACATACTCCACGGCGTTGAATATATTTCAACAATGTTATGGTGCCATAGGCAATAGGCACATTTTGTGGACGGCTCGTTTTATTTCGCCCTTGTTGGTGTAGACGTCGGCCACCCGCACTATTCCATCTCTGCCTGGGTATAATCGCGTGACACGCCCCATTCGCCAGTCCAGCGGCATCAGGTTATCTTCTCGTAGCACGACCATGTCGCCGACTTTAAGAGATGGTTGATTTCTTCTCCATTTAGTTCTGTTCTGCAGCTCTGCCATAAACTCCCGGCGCCAACGTTCCCAAAATTGTTGCCGAATCTGTTCTATGCGTTGGTATCTATTGGGCCTGATATTATTCATTGGCAGTGATGGCACAGAGATCAGCGGGCGGCCGATAAGAAAATGCCCAGGGGTTAATGGATTTGTGTCGGTTGGATCGGAAGAAAGGGGGGAAATGGGACGGGAATTAAGGATAGCCTCTATTTGTGCAAAAAGCGTCGCTAACTCCTCAAATGTAAGGGAGGCACCACCAGCTGCGCGCTTCAAGTGATATTTAGCCGATTTTACGCCAGCTTCCCACATACCCCCAAAGTGCGGTGAATAAGCTGGACAAAACACAAATTTAATTTCTTCCGTTGCAGCAAAGTCTGCAACTGATTGACGGCTGGATTTAATAACTCTTCCCAACTCATTATTGGCTCCAACAAAGTTTTTTCCATTATCCGAATAGATAGCATAAGGCTTGCCGCGACGTGAAACAAATCTACGCAAACAAGATATAAACGCTTCCGTTGTTAGGTCACTGACGACCTCAAGATGTAGCGCTTTAGTAACTAAACATACAAAGACGCATAGATAGGCTTTAGTGACGCGGTTACCTCTACCTTTCTTTGAAGAGATCATAAATGGTCCCGCAAAGTCGATCCCACAGGTATTAAAAGGGAAGTCTGGAGTAACTCTCACACTAGGCAATTCTCCCATTAAAGGTTGTATCGGTTGACCTCGCATTCGAGTACAAATAACACAAGTCCTAGCGATAGTGCGAGCTAAGTTCCTTCCGCCTAGTGGCCAGAACCTCTCGCGGATAGAGGACAAAAGTAATTGGGGACCTGCATGACATAATCGAGAGTGTTCATATCTCATAATTAATTTAGTAAAATGATGCTTTGCATCTAATAAAACGGGATGTTTCTTATCATATTGACAGTCAGATTTATTTATTCTACCGCCTACCCTAATTAAACCATCAGTATCACAAAATGGATTTAGAGGCAATAATTTACTTTTGTGGTGTAATACCTTACCATTCTTTATTATTTTGATATCCTTTGGAAATGACGTTGAGTGACTAAATTTTAATAATAATATTAATGACCGATCCAGTTCCTCAACTTGCAAAGGCCCTATCACTTTGACCGTATTTTTCTTACAATTATGCACAAAGCGCAAAACATATGCCAAAGATCTTTTTAATTTTAAATAACAAGAGTGTCTATCGAATTGAATAAATGAATCAGTCTGGTCCAATGTTTCATCAACGGAGAGTAGTACCTTCATTTCTGGTAGGTTATTAAAACTAAGCTGTGGCTGCGTAGGCCATTCAGAGTGCCCTTCCTTAAGAAATGAAGGTCCTTCCCACCACAATGATGATCCCTGCAGATGCTGTGGATCAATCCCCCTGGATGCCAAGTCTGCAGGATTAAAATTAGTCGGAACATGTCGCCATTCAAAGTCTTGGGTAAGCTGATTAATTTTGTTTACACGGTTTCGTACAAAGGTTTGCAAGACCTTATTTTGTGTTTTAAGCCATCCCAGTACAACTGTAGAGTCTGTCCACAAATATTTTTTATTAACCTTGCATGGGACAGATTGTAATACCTTATGACATAATTCCGCTCCTATCAAAGCCGCAGATAGCTCTAAACGTGGAATGGTAAGTGTTTTTATTGGCGCTACTCTAGTTTTAGCACATAGTAACCTTACAGTAATAAGCCCATTTCTATTATTCTTAGAGCACATATATACACATGCACCATAAGCTTGCTGCGATGCATCTACAAAGCAATGCAGGTCAACAGATTGTCCATCTAAATCATTATCCAAAACATTACGAGGCAATACAATATCAGACAGCAAATGTATTTTTTTTATAAAACTAAACCATTTTTTTACAAATTCTTCTGGCACTGGATCATCCCAATCTAACTTGAGGACCCATAAATTTTGCAATAATATTTTGGCCTTTATGATGCAACAACTCACTAAACCCAATGGATCAAATAGCTTACATGTTGTTGAAATAATAATTCTTTTGCTAACCTTATTTGGAATTTCTATGCCACTAGGAAAATGTAAGTTATCTGACAAAGGTGACCATTTTAAACCTAATACAGTGGCTTCATTATGGAAATCAAGACAATTAAAAGAATCTGAATGATCGCCAAGAATCTGAGGACAATTTGTTTTAAACTTTCTCAATGGAAAACAAGCCGCATTCAATGCCTGTGATACATTTAAATATATGTGCTTTAATTCGTCTGCAGAAGAGGCACCAGTTATCAAATCATCCATATAAAAATTATTTTGGATTACCTTAGCAATAACCTTATCTTCACATTTACTTCCTATCTCAAACAGACACCTGGTACTTAGAAATGGAGCAGAAGCCATGCCGTACGTTAATGTATTGAGCTGCAAAACTTTAATAGGCTCAGATGTTTGGTCTCTCCACAATATCAGCTGTAAGTGTCGCTGCGACTCATTAAGTTCGATTTGTCGATACATTTTTTCAACATCAGCTGTTAATACACATTTATGTATTCTAAATTGAATAAGTATAGAAAACAAATCATTTTGCACAACGGGACCTACAGCCTGGATGTCATTGAGCGATTTGCCTGATCTTGTTTTTGCAGAAGCATCGAAAACCACTCTAAGTTTAGTGGTTTCATGTTGATCGCGTATGACACAATGATGTGGTAAATAACATCCAAACAATGGCCTTTTGATCTCAACTAAATGCCCTAACTTTGCATATTCTTTAATAAAATTGGTATACTGTTCTTTTAAATTATAATTTTTATTTAGTTTGCATTCTAAATTTAAAAAACGTTTAAATGCTAAAGGATATGAATTTCCAAGAATTTGCTCAGGGACCTCCTTCAATGGCATCATGACTGAAAATCTACCATCAGGTAATCTATGGGTATTTTTAATAAAATGTGACTCACAAAACTGTTCATCAATAGAATAAGCATTTGAATCTGAAGGTATTTCTTCAACTTCCCAGAATTTTTTCACAGAGTTATTTAAATCTTGAAGAGAATTTGGACAATTTTGTACAAAGTTGCAGTGTATTTTCTTATTCTTGTGAACTTCCCCCGTTGGGCCAGCCACTATCCAACCTAGCTTGCTTTCCTGCAAGATAGGCCTGTTGACACCTAAACTTATTTTATTTGGTAAGATAATGTTAAAGAAATGATCCGCACCTAGCAAAATATCAATTTCCGAAGGCTGGTAAAATAATGGATCCGCTAATATAATATTATCTGGTAAGCCTAACTTTTCTACATTTACTAGACTGTTAGGTAAATTGTTAGTTATTTTAGGGAGAATAAAACAATGGACACACACATTAAACATGCCAATTCTTGATTTTAATTGTAACTTGCAGCGTTCTGATATCTTACATTCTACATTATTTATGCCCATTACATTAAAGGGATTTAAATTTTCAGCAGACAGCCCTAGTCTTTCTTTCAGAGTGCTAGTAATAAATGAAGTCTGGCTTCCAGTATCCAGCAGTGCCCGAGCTAGGTAAGTACTATTTGTTTTGGTATTGATAACTTCTACCTGTGCAGTACACAATAAAACTTGTCCCGGTGAGACTGCAGATAAACTTACAGGAACATCAATTGGTGAAGACTCAGTATTTTCCGTGGCTACATTTACAACCGTACTATTTTTATGTAATAAGCTATTGTGTTTACCTTTACACTTTCGGCACATACCCTTTAACATACAATCTGTATGTGTGTGATCACTGCGAAGACAGTTAATGCACAATTTGTGTTTAGTCACTACAGAAAGCCTATCATTTAATTTCATTCCTTTGAACTTAAAACACTGGTGTACATAATGAACTTTCTTACACACAACACACATCCTATCTTGAGAGTCATCCATGACCGTAGCAAACGACTTAACAGACTTATATTCTTTGTAATTATTATCCTTGTGGAAGTTTTTACAATCATTATTATTATGAGTTCGGTTAGCTGTTTCTAACACATTAGCCCTTTGCATTAAAAATTCCTGAAAGTTCTCAAGCGAGGGACGACTTGACAAGGTACCTTTATGCTCTTCCCATTTACTGCTAGTCCTGGAATCCAACTTTGCGGCCACCAAATGTATAACCAATGGATCCCAATTATCCGTGCAAATATCTAAACTATTTAGCGCATTTAAGTTTTTGAATATTATGTCGCATACATCTCTTAACGACCTAAAAGATTCTTTCTGAATAGGAGCAATGTTAACCAAAGCATTTAAATGATAATTTGCAAGAATATTGGGATTATTATATCTTTTACATAAAGCCTTCCATGCGGTTTTGTAATCTTTGGCCGCGAAATTTATAGAACTAATAGCGATCCTAGCACTACCTGCCAAAGAATTCCTCAAATAATGATATTTATTAATTATCGGTATAGATTCATTTTCATCTATAAGAGATTGGAACGTGTCTCTAAACTCCAACCATTTTACAACGTTCCCATCAAAAGTCGGTAATTTTATAGTAGGTAATTTTATGGAAGCATTTACTCCACAACTACTAGACTTATCGGAATCATTGTCACACGATTTTTTCTTTTTAGATGAGAATGAATCTATAATTTCCTGTGACAACGCGATTAAATAGTTAAATTCACTTTCCGTAACATCTCGTTCAGAATACTGTTCCTCTACATTTCGAGAAAGATCTTCGATTTCTGTCTGAACCTTATCAAATTTAGGCAGTAATTCTTGTAATTGAGATAATTTTAACGATAATTCTCTTATTTCCAAACTAGTTAGATCATTTAACTTATCCAACTGAAACTTCGTTACATAGTTTTTAAAAAACGTTATACGACTACGTAGGCCAGAACGTTTTCGCATTAATTGCTTTAAATTTAAATTTGAACTTTCGTTATCTGATTCGCAGTCCGACATCTTGTTTTAAAATTTAAACTACAACACAATAACCGACACGAAAATTAAGTTAACAACGAGCACTTCAAAATTAAATAGATGTTCACTCTAACCGATATAATCCAGCAGTCAACCAGCTCAAACCTCGCACCTGCCGCCGGGCTCGCCAATAGCACAGGCAGCGCACGCCGGGCGCCGCTGCCGGCCGCGTCGCGGAGCTCGACACAGCAACGATCGGCTTGATTCCGCGCGATTTGACTGAAATGTTCGGCAAATAACTGTTCAAACCTACTAATAAATAAATTTTATCACCCTATTACCTAGGAAAGAACTCGAGGCAAAAAAATATATATACAGCACATTAAACTGTATAAAATAGTGCCACCACGTGCATTTAAAACAAAGCGTGGCATGCGTGTAGGCTATCCCTTGAAACACGCAGCATTAAACTGTATAAAATTTTGCCCACGTGCAATTAAAACAAAGCGTGGCATGCGTGTAGGCTATCCCTTGAAACACACAGCTAGATAGGCCTTATCCCACAGTTTCGAAGCAGTTCGGCATTTACACAAACAGAAGTAGAAACATAACAGGGAAATAGGTTTAAGGGGTTGGTAAAAGGGAATATATTAGGATATTTTTAAGGAACGGGCTTACGTCCTTTCATTTTTTGTTGAGACGCCGACGCCGCCACCGCCATTTTTCTTTTCCACGCCGATCGACATCGTGGATATTCGAACGACGACAGCAATCAGGAGCCCGACTGACCAACACTAAATTAATAATATAACAGCTTCGTTAAATTAGTCCTGTCACGGTCGCCATATGAAGAGGACGTGGAATTTTCCTCTTCTTGTAATTAATTATGATTTAATAAATTGAGTCGCTCACTTGCTTGTTGCTTGAAGACGAATGGCGGCGCGGGCGCTACAGTCGCAGGCGCGCTCCGTTCGTAGTGATGTGACGTTTTATAACGTACTAATTTTTTATGTAGTGATGTGCTTGATGGTAACGCACTAATTTAATATTGACGTGCACCTATAATGGCGTGCACAAAGGTCATTGGGCATTTTGTTCGGACATTTGACCCAAGGCGTACACAAATGAAATAGGGCAAGGTATTTAGATAAATGTATCTGCAACCCAGTGGTACGGGTCGCATTCTTGTGGGCCATGGGATAATTGAGAAAATCTATTTATTATAATTAAGGCATTTTTGTAACAAATTAACTCAAAACTACTGGACTGATATCAAAAATACTTTTGAAAGCTAGTCATCCCTAAGTGGCATTGGATAATTTTCCATGGGGATATTCCCACGGGAAGTTTTGTCAAAAGCAGTTGTTTTAAACTATTTAAGGGGCATGAAAATATATAATATAAATCCAGTTCTAATTAAATAATATTTTTATTCTGCTTGATCAAAATCTATTGTTATTTCATCTAAAAAGGCTGCAGGTGCATCTATTGCATCTTGATGCCTGGCCCATGATAAAAAGTAAACTATGCTTACAACATGCGCACAGCTTCCAACAGTGCGGCGGCCGTGTATACACGAACAGTAATACTGATCAATGCCATTTCTTCCAATTCGATTGGGATCTACTAAAATATAAGTACAATATTGTTTACTACGGACGTGTCGCGACAGAATTCGGCCTCTTATTAGTATCTTGTTTTCGATCATTTCTTGGTTTCGGTATATTTCGATGTGGTATACTCCATTCAAACGCATGTGCTCGTGGCAATATGACCTCGCGAATCTCAAGTAGTACGATACCAACGTAAATAACATTAATTCTTCATATGTAAGGCGCGGAAAGTCTTCAAAATCCGGATCGGTTCCGTCGAGTTGCACGAACGCTACTCTCTGCCTGTTCAAATTATGCCTTATCACATAATCTGACATCTAACATTTATAGTGACTGAACGACACGTTTTCACAACGCTATAAGTAAAAAACTTCTGTTTTATTAACTTTTTAAATGTTAAATAACTTTATTTTCCCAGCGGATACTTAAAAAAAAAATACATATTTTGAAAAGTAGGATTGACTTCTTCAATTTAAAACTGATTTGGTCTGTGTACGCGAACTTTCAAAAAGTGGGTCATAAATGCCCAATGACCTTTACTGCACTATCCCTTATCAAGTTAAATGTAAACATAAATGGCTACATCATTCAATTTTATGATTAACATACAGAATTAATAAATTTTAAAGGAATGCGTATATTCAACGAGGTAATCAGGTACATAAAACTGAACAACTTTTCCCACGAAACATAAGTCGACATCTTAAAATGGAAAATGACTTCCAACTTAAAAGCGGCGGTAGCCTAATGGCTAGGGCGTCGGACTTGCGATTATGTACAAAATACGTATAAAATAAACAAAGGATTCGATACTTTTAAATTTCTGCACCAGAAAATAGTTTAGTTTGTGGATTAGTAACGATATTTTCCAGTTTTTCACAGTTCCTAGTATTTTGGATAGTTGCCAGCATTTTGGATACAATACTGAATCTCGCTAAGCTGACTTGAACTACCGGTATCAGTTTGGTTTTAAACCCAATTTAAGTTCAGTATTTTATTTAACAGTTTGAATGGGACTTAGGACTTAATATAATTATATTATTATTATTATAGTGGAGTAATGCTAGGTTCCTTTCAGAAAAGAGAATAACAATTTGGCTGGCCTGTTGGTCTAGTGGGTAGGACTGCTAAACCAGAGTCGGGTTTGATTCCTACCCAGGGCAAATCCTTGTGTGATGTTCAGGAGTGAGGACTCGTCACGTCATAAGTAAGTAAGTAGTACCCACTACTGATGTGGCGAGTCCCTACTCCTTAACTTAAATTTGCTGTATCTGAGTAGATATAGGTTATTTCGAAAAATTTCAGTCAAAAAAAAAATAGTCCACACCCTTATTGAACTTACCAGGTTAGCTTCTATAATTAAAAAAAAATGCCGTTAACATAAATAAATAAGTTATAATTAGTATTTGAAACCGCGTCAAAGATCAAAATGTCATCAGAAAACTTTCGTAAACACAAATAATTAAACGAAGTTAGCAATTAACAAATTATCACCATTTGTAATATACAAACTCTGAACTTTGTTTTCGAACAACTTTGAGAATAAATTTTGTACGATGTCTACAATTTCTAATGGAAATGTTAATTATTTTATATGTATATCTTAAAAACATTTTCAGATGCAGCGTTCTTATCTATACTAATATTATAAAGAGGAAAGATTAGTTTGTTTGTCACAAAATAACTCAAAAACTAGTTGACTGATTAAAAAAATACTTTCACTATTATAAAAATAATAATACCGCCTGTTCCCTTTCTCTCAAGTGAAGGAATGAGCATTGATGGCAATTAAATTACAATTCATGTACCTACAAACTTTCAACCCCTATTCCACCCTTTATAGGGTAGATTTCCAAAAGAAAAGTAACCTATAGCCTTCCTCAATAAATAAGCTGTTCAACCAAACAAACTCTTCAGCTTTTTATTTAATATTCGTATAGAAATATTATAGAATAATAGATATTATTTGTTTTAGGTATGGCTAAATTTGAGAAAGAAAAATTTTAATAAATTCGTCCGAAATTCTGTTTAATCCGGTAAGACTGGAATCTGACCCCGACGTAGTACGAGAAAAGGGTTTACAGAAGACGGTAATAACAGTCTTCAAAACAAACCCTTTGGTAACTACAGTTAACAACTAAATGGTCAATAACCTACAAAATAATTACTCTATCCATTCAACACATTCTGATCGTAACTGAAATGTAATTTCGTCTTCACTAATTGAGTTCCAAGTTTTTGTTTGTGAATCACAGACATTGTTGACTGTTAAGCCATCGCAATTTAAACTTTAAAGTGATTTACTAATGGGATGTGAAACGAATGTGTTTAACTACAGCTGATGTTAACTTTGGAGTTGCTTTGAACGAAACGATACTAACTTGTTTGTTTTCGATGTCTAAGGATGATTCGAATTTTCGCGAAAACCCTAGAGATATTTCGAAAATACGGATAATTAGACGATGGTGAAAACATTTCTTAATAAACTGGAAAAAGATAGTAGATATTTTGGTAAGAACATGAGTCGCTCTAATAATAATGATCATTACTATGCTTATAGTAATGGAGACACAAAATATTGTAAATTACTAACTCCAGTCGATATCACTCTCAACGAAGACGAAGATCTCGATTCTCGGGTTTGATTGATGAAAATACAATACGCACCCAAAAATTACCAATTCAGTCAAAGTCAAGGAATGGCCTCCTTTAAATTCGCAAAAACACCCCATGGTTTTCTACCCGAGCCGGTAGTGTACAAAATTCTAGTTACAATACCGACATACCTTTACAATAGCAATGTAACAATGGAGCGATAAAAAATACAGCCGTGACGTGGTGGACACAAAAAATGTAAAAACCAACGTCTCAAAGAGCGTAAAAAAACACAAACAAGAACAACAAAATAGGCTCTGTGGCTGTCAATAAATAAACAATGTCTTTGACCGATTGTGATCAGAAACGAAAATATTATTTTGTTACGAAAAGAAGCATTCGCAGAACTGAAGAAACAATAATTTGTGAAATAAATCACTTGTATTAGCTTACTTACTTAAATATTATGTTGTATTACTTTCAGCTTTTATTTTAAAACACAAAATGATGTTCAATTTCCATATCACTTTGTTTATGAAACACAGCCTTTATAAATATAGCATCCATTTCATTTTCGCTTTGTTTGTTGGGTTCTTTAAAATCATCATTTAAGATAATAGACAAATCTAAATAAAATTATGTAAAAGGTTTTTTAATGTTGTGTGTCCTGCATCTAGACTAAGTGTGCTTTGGTTTCCATCCATTATCTTTAAGGTAATAAAAATAATTGTGGGCCTTCTGAAATCTTGCTTCTTTATTGTTAAAACCCTTCCAATATTTATTATTTTATCAGCCTTTTTACATATAATATCATAAATATTTTCACTGCAACACTACCTTATGGCTGATTCACTCAAAACAAATGTTTAGATTCTATACGTTTACCGATCGTGACCATTCATGGCATTGTTATAATGCTTTAAGGATCCAAGTAAACAGTGATAATTGAATTAAAATTAACAAGGAATAATTGCAGATTTAGAATTCCTCTATTCGACAGTCGAGTGGAAAAGAAATAAGATGAAATTATTTTATTTTGTGATACTAATATTGGATACTTAGAATCCTCCGCCGTAGGTACTTCATGTGAATTGTACTAAGAATATATTGTTTCAATTTTGCGCTATGCAGTTTCAGAAAAACCAAGCAGACGGTTTTATTGGCATTATAAATAACTATCTATACATCCACTTTTCCTACTAAAGGTTGAATTTTGTCTTGCCATAGTAATAGTATATTTTTTATGTCAAATACAAAATTCTCTGTTTAATGAAGAGAAGCATAATCATATTTTCTTAGATGGCCATTTATAATTTTTATATTTAAAATCCATTCAAAACATACGTTTCATATCATTTTAGTACTTATAAATTGCCCTCATGATGAGTTTTGGCATAGAATGGAACCTCCCCCTCTCTTCCGCGGGTGTTGTAAGAGGCGACTAAAGGATATAGAAACAAGAAAGGCAGCAGCGTTCTCGTAAAGAGCTGAAAGTAGACTGCGGAAACTAACCCCCCTTTGACCCCTTTGAGGTCTGTTGTGCACCACAACAGACCTCAAATTGAGGGCTGGATTTCCCAGATGGTTTCCCCACTTTGTGGCCCAACATGGGAGAAGCCTAGGTCCAGCAGTGGACCGCGACAGGCTGAGTTGATTGATTGATTGAGCCCTGATTGTTTTAAAGTATCAAAACAAAACAATAATGTATTTATACTATTAAAATCAAATTATAAGCTGCTTTGATTAAAACGTCCTTCGATTAAAGCATATTTTAAATTTTATTTCTATTATTGCTTTCGATTCAATCCTCAATAAAGTAATTAATACAGTGATGTTGTATGAACACGCACCGGAACGCATTCTATGAAATCGGTATAACGTTTCATTTTTATAGCGATCATCGTCGATTGCCATAGATTTATCAAATCCTATTTTTCTATGAATCAGTTTTATAGGTATAAATGAAATCTAAAATAGAGTAAGTATGGTTTTTATGACTTTATCTTAGATGCATCGTGTCCATTTGAGACTTAAGATATTATATGTTTCTGTAAAACTTATAATGAAATAGAATATTGTTTATTTCTCAGCATATTAATTACAGATGCTAAATAATTTTCTTTTCTTCGAAACCTTTTCCCCTTTTTAAACCCTTCAATATTAATTTTCGGTTTTACTCGAAAGTGGGCTGGGTTAAATACCTTGTGGCAATAAGTCCATCTTGTGTAGCATTTTGTACATGAAGTTTTTTAATATAAATAAACTAAATGTTGAATTTTCATAAATTTAATTAAAATTAGTCATGAAGCTACAAAATACGGATTGAATAATGAAGTGTTGCCATTAATTAGTAGACCATTGTAGGGACTAGTTCACTTAGTGGTTCTTCCATAATTGGCAGTCGTGGCCGAGTGCCGATCAATGTTGTCTTCGGCAAATGTTCTGCAATATTACTTCCAATAATTGCTTATAGTAGTATGAGTTAAATACTCGCCTCTCTGATCTATAACATGAAGGAATGACTATAGTAAAGTGTACATCGAAGTTGCAGCCAGTAGGTTTTGAATATTGCCTTTGGTTTTTGTCTGTAGCATTTTGGCATAGATCATCCCCTGGGTAAGGTATACTGTCAGTAGTTAGTTAGGCATTTGATCCATTTCATCTGTCCGTAACATCTGTCTAATTGTTTTCGATACTTATGATTCGATACTCATCTTGTTATTAATTCATAATTAGGATCTCTGTAAGATACCAAATAGTCCTGCTATTGTCGGTTCGTGAGTTTTGGTTAAATTCAGACTGATTTATCAAGCTGGGTTCAACTTTTATAACTTAGTTTGGGACTACTACATAATTTACTTTCTTATTTCTTAGTTTAGGAAAGTAGTAATAAAACTAAAGCTGCTAGGATTAAAACTTTTAGGTCTTCTTAATTGTTTTATTAGAGACAGCTAATTTCTTTTGGGTTTATAACTTGTCCTTGCTAATTTAGAGAATTCATGACGTCATAGAATGGTTTTATTAATGTTGTTACAGAACTGTGAAAATAATTAACGATCGTTACAGATTTTGTCCTAAAGAAAGAAGTGTAGCGATAAAACTCTATACAGCTTAAAATCTCTTTAGGGTTAATTCCTTCCAATCCATTATGTAATATCTGTAAACATTTGGTTAGTGTCCAATTAAAGCAATCTTATGTTTTTTTAAAGTCAGTAACAGTTGCTTACTTACTGTTCAATACATGTAGATGCTAATGTGACATTGTAACTCTAATGTCACGTTTCCAAGATCAATATTTACCTGGAACAGGAATAAAAGAGAACTTTTGTTATCTTGTATACTTAAGTTGCATACTGTTTTTACAAATAAAATTATCTCTAACTTATCTTTACGTATTAATGTTCAATTTTAACTGTCCTTATCGTACAATTTAATTCTTGTTAAAACAGCCACGTTACTTTTTGAGTTAGGTGTACGTGTATTTTTGACAAAAAATCTAATAACGTTGACATTAAATTAACAACACTAGTATATTTTGATACTTCAGCATTCCTTACAAAAACTAATTTAAACTAAAATTTAGAACTTAATTTAAGCTTCACATTTGTAAACGTAGAACTACTGGAAACAAAGTTTCAATGTTCAATCAAAACTGCAATAAACACTGACCGAACTGCTGTAGAATCTACTAAAGCATTCGATTCCAATCGCATAAACTTCGAAACTTCTAATGTATATGATTAAGTTTCTATTTGGACTAATCACGTGAGTCTCTCAAGGTACAATTCTTGGTCCAATTGATTTATATTGCGTTCGTTAATTTTTGTTGTTCCCATTTGTTTTAGATTTCTTTTGATATTGTCTTTCTATGGACATTCGTTAGTAATTAGATTTCAAACCAGTGGAAAAAGAATTTGCAGCGAGTTTCTTATTAAGAGTGTGAAAACTTCTTATTGAGTTCTTTGTTTGAGCTGTGCAATTCGAATTAGGGTCTTCAATAGTTCCATATTAGTTGAAATTTTCTAATTAAAGTAAAGAAAATATCGCCTTAAGTTTCTATTCAATACATTCAACTGGTAATATCTAATAATTTTAGTACCTATTAAATGTTCGTGGAATTGTAGTTTGTTTCAGAGATTGTGGATTTGGCCTTCATCGTATTATTTAGGTATTGAATATCATATTAATATAATTTTATTATTCTTTTGGAGTTTATATTTTATGAAAGCCATGTTCAAGTTTTTTTATTTAGTTTTCTCGGATCGCCAACATTATTTCATTGTCATAAAATAATAAATAGTAAGACTTTTACTCTAAGTGCATAATCAGTAATAGACAAGTAAGTAGGTACCTAATAAACAGTAAACATCAATGGATTGTGTATACATATTAAAAAAGAAATACAGCTTAGTGCATATCATCAAGTTCAATAAAACAAAAATAGTACGAGAGAGCGCTCAAAATCATGGTCCCGGAGTTATTCTAAAACGTGAAGTAGTGGTAATACTCGCTGAAATTCAGTGTATTTCAAAATGATGTTACAAAATGTTAACAAAATCATAGTAGCGAATTGCTAGTATTACATTTCCAAAGGAAACACGCCAAGAGAAATGAAGTACAATTTCGGAACAATTCCGAACTCTAATTATTATACTAGTTTGAGAACCGCTTGAAGTCACGTTCAGCTACGTGTTAGGTTTCAAAACTATGTCTAGAATGGACGTGGTCTGCGATATTGGAGTTTACACTGAAATTAATAAAGGGTAAGGTAATTCACTTAAATTTGAGTGGAGTAGTTAGAGAAAATACCTATAGTATACTTATCAATTCCACGGTAGCGGTGATTTAAAGCAAAAGGTTGCATACAAAAATTCAAGTAGATGTAATGTAATATATAAAATTCCCGTGTCGCGATGTTTGTTACCAAACTCCTCCGAAACGCTGGACCGATTTGTATGAAATTGTGTGTGCATATCGGGTAGGTCTGAGAATCGCTCAAAATCTATTTTTTTACACCCCAAAGTGATAGAGTAGGCCCTACACCCCAAAATGATAGAGTAGGCCCACTCAATATTTTTTTAATATTGCAAAACAACGTTTAGGTCTACTAGTTTATCTATAAATTTTTTTGGTAATATAAATTCATAATTTTATTTAATTCTAAATCCAAAGGAAGTTGAGTGATTATGTAAAAATTGTTGATACTAATGCACTTACTCTTCTTTGAGCAAATATATTACGATGAACTTACAATATATTTTCAAAAATACTTCAGCTCAAGTCGTCATCATCCTGCTCTTATCCCTATTTCATTTGAGATCGACACAGCCGGTAATCTACTACCATAATTATATACTCTACCTGACGTCATCACGTCAAATAATTCAACCAAAGTACCAGAGTTAGCTGTTATAATTTTTCATAGTTCATTAAGTTCAATATTGCATTCATTTAATTTATTAATTCTTTATAAAATATTTTATTTTGAATTTTGTGCTATTCGATATTTTTTTTATTTACAAACATTGGAGTAATTTTCTCACAAACTCTTTAGATAATTGTGCCAGGAAATACATTACATATTGACATTTGCAGGAACATACTCAGAGAGCAGAGGTTCCACGAATGGAAGATCTTAGCTTGTTCTCTGAAATGGGAACGCATACAACATGTGTTTGTACTACAGTTATGGGAACTGAAATATATAGGGATGTATTAGGAAATGCAGCAGATCAAATTCTGTAATATCTCATACAATACTAAATAGTAATTCTAAAGATCAGGAGCATTAATCTATAGGCTAATTTATTTAAGATGATTACTTGAGATTTTATTTGTAAGATGGTTTTTTTAAGTATAAGATATGTACATAATTATTAATTAGGTTACATTTATTTGTATTTTAGTAAATTATTTCATTTATACCTAAAAAAAACTGTGTATAATATTATACATGACAAAAGAATGGATAATTTATACACATACCTTATGTAACATATGATTGATTGATGATGATAATAGTCATTTGAACTTATTTGCAAGATAGTGTCTTGTGATTAAAAAAGTATTTTTCCTTATACAGGCCTTATAATAGTCACCACAAGTTCAATATTCGTAGTTAACACCCGTTTTAACCGTGTTCCAAGCATAGAATAAAATAGTTTATTATCTCTTAATTTTGACTTGGATCTAAACAGTGTTGTATATTTGATCAAAGAGTAATAAATTTCATGATACATTGTGACAATCGAAATGTGGTCTACCTTACTTGTCAGTGTGCATCCAATTAAATAGCATGCAATAACTAAATGCATCGGACGTCTATATGAAGTTATGAAATTCAACCAACGTTTGCTTAATTATAGCCAATGCGGTTTCGATATTGTATACAGGGTACTAGGAATTTGGTTATGTTACTAATTAGAAACGTAAATGATGATGAATAATTTAACTTTAACAATAATAATAACTGTTTGTAAGTATTGTTTAGGCCCGTGACTGGTCTATTTGTATTTATTCTACTGTACTAAAAAAGCAACTGCGTGGGATCCAAGTCATTTCAAAGAAATAGAGGAAGACAGCATCGTAGATGGAGGGGTGACATAAAAGGAACGCAGGTGCTAAATGAAGAAGAAAGCTCTTAATGACACTTTGTGGCACGTTTTAGGCCTATGCTGAGAAGCTAGACAATCTAAGCCAAACTGATGTCAAATACTTTTCCTGTTTCAGAAATATACGCAGGATAAATTTAAAAGGAGTGCGTATATTCAACGTGGTAATCAGTTGCATAAAACTTAACAACTTTCCGCAAGGAACAGGGCAAAATCTTAAAATAAAAAATGAACTTTTCATACAAAGTGACAGGTCACGTGACTTATGTGTGTATGAAAAGATGATTTTCAATTTAAAGTTTTCACCCTATGTTTCTTGGGAAAAGTAGTTCAGTTTTATGCACCTGATGATCTCGTTGAATATACGCACTCCTTTTAAATTAATCCTGTATGTACCTACTGTATAAGGCTATAAATAAAAGCTGGTTTACAATTAAAATTTCAACTGAATTTTAATTTTGTTCAAAAGTGACAATTGAGAAACACACAAACTCCCACGGCGCAACATGTCGCAGCGAAAATTTGCGTATGAAAAGGCCGGACGGCATGGGGTCAAAATGGTGCCATCCACAAACTTGATTATTTATTCTGGGTATTCTTTGTGTATGTGATTTGAGTGTTTGTGAGATCCCCGTGAAGCAGACTAACAGCCGAAAACTGAAACGTCAATTAGTTTTAAGTCACCGTTAAGACTCATCTCTCTGTCATTTTTAGGTGTAAAGTAGCGACAGATAGAAATTTAAGAGCCACTTATAGTTGAGTAGATTTTCAGTACTTGAGGGTAAGAGTCGTGGATCTAGGTCGGCAAAGAAAAGAAAAGTATGCGCAGCTACCAATCTTCGCCGTTTGCAGAGGTACTAGAAGCAGAAGTCGTTTAAGAAGATACCTATTACTTTGTTTCTAATGAGTAGAAATCTTCGAAAATGGGAAAAGGATGTAAATTCTTAGCCTATGACGCATTTTGGCCGAAGATGAAGATGCGTTTGCCTTAAAGTCTTCAGATGACCTCGATAGTCATCAAGCGTACGTGAGCAACGTCACACACAAAAACGAGTATTAAAAGAAAGTTCTGACGCAAACATGTTTACAGAATGTTTATTTATGTCGCCCAATATCGATGCTTATGGAAAGCATAAATGCACACTTCCTTATAAAATACTTGGGACAAATATTAAATAAAAAAAAAGGCAAATTATAGGCGTCAATCGTTGCGATCTATATAACTTTGATTTTAACATTTTGTCTCCATTAATTTGATACCAACAAAATTTAACCTAAGTTCCCGAAAAGTATCACTTCTTTAATCAATAGCCATAGATAAAAGAGACATTTGAGTTTCCTAGTAAAATGGGTTTCGGAACTCAGATAGATAGTGGCTTCTATCATATTCAGTTCAATCCGGTAAGGCTGAAAATTTACCTCATCTTATATTAGCTTGGGAGAAGGCTATACAGAAGAAGATAATAGAGATATTGACAAGATAAGTTTATTTGAAAGCAGAAGCTTTACACTTAATTCCATTTCGCTGTTGTTCAGATAATAATCACTACAAATAAATTTGTAAAACAAACAGTTGATTCAGTGCACACTTTCAATTGTTAAAATATTTTAGTTAGCAACTAAATTTTCCGAGTATTCCAACCAAAATCTAGAACAGTACCCTCAATGGGACTAACTATAGACCATTCAAGTTACGTAAGCGCTTCTGGGGAAATATATACAGACTGTAGTAAAATAATATAATTTCATACCACGTTGTGGCGCTGTATTAAAGTTTTAATCTTTTAAGAGCTGAATTAAAATGTAAAGTAAGTAGTGGTTTGTGTCGAGACGCAGCTGTACTCCGGTTTAGTTACAAGTTCAAGTAATGTTCGCGGAAACTTTTATAAAAACTTGCCTTCAAATGTATTACAAAAAATATTCCGAAGTGTCGTAATGAATAAAAGATCGGAAAAGTAATGCGATACAATTTACCACCAGTCATTAATTAAATAACTTCATATAAGTTCTTTATTACTGTCACGATGTTGTCATCGATCAACTCTGTCTATCACGGACCAATTGACGCTCAAGTTTCGCACAGAACCGCTTACCGCATCCAGTCCATTTTCAAGTCGTCGGTCCATCGGGCTCAGGGGCGTTTAGTAACAACTGAATTGTGCAGAATTTCTCGTGGACGAACTACGTGAAGCGTCGCACCGCGTTTCGTTCAAGTTTGTGTACTTGAACTAAACGCGTGTATTTGTGTGTTTCACTGGACTTTTTGCCGAAACGTTGCATCCGGACATTCTCTGCTGGGTTCGGATCTCGACTTAGTGAGTTACTAACAATCTTAATAAAGTAAACAGCAAGAGAAGATTGGATCAAAATTTTATTATATCATGGATTATGGACATATTTCTAATTGCTAGTTTAGCCAGGTCTAGCCAGTCAGCCAGCAAACACGTGGCCAGTAAATAACTGTCAAAAAATATATTTTTTAATCTCAAATTAAAAATACCCTGAATTAATATCTGATGTAGAGTATAAAAACCCTTTGTCGTATCTAAAACTTATTATATTCTTCAACAATACTATAATCTCAAAGAAATCTTCAGGAATTCCGAACTTTCGAAAAGGCTTAAAATTTATCCTTGTCGGCTTGTAATTTTTCTTTGTAGGATTCTAAACGTTGAGTTTTCGTACTTTTATCTCTCTGATAAAAAATTCAAAGGTTAAATACTGAGTTAACATTAAAACACGAGGCAACGGATTGAAGGAGAAAGGATTTTGGAAGTCGATTTTATTTTTGATAAGAAGTGAAAAATGTTATACTGTTCGGATTTCAGAGTACGGTCGACAGCACGTTTATTATCACAAAACCCAAGTCTCGTATAGTAAAATATATCTCCTATGATGCGGAATACATCTCAAACATCAAATTATTTGCACAAGGAGTTGCCCAGACACCAAAATGTAAATGCAATCGATTTGACTTCTAAACAGTGCACCATTCAGACCCAATTTAAACTTTTATAAGTGCCATCAACAACTGCACATACCTACTGAAACTCATAAAATTCAATATTAAAATACAGGGACTAAATGCTAACACTGATTTCAACGATATGTCTTTGACAAAACTATCTTCCAGGTTATTAACATCAATAAGGTGCTCATCCTACCTAGGAACCACTGCTTTTCCTCGGCCATGATTTAAACTGCGGTACAAGTTATGAGAGTCAGCGGGAAAATAAATATGTCGGATAAAGATCTTGACTTAATTTTGATTCGTTTGCTGATCTGTGTCTATAACGTTGGATATTCAAAGTAAGGAAATCAAACCTCATCACCTTCCTTTTCTTTGCGGAGGGAAATCTTTTTATACTCCTCGGTCTTAATCCCACCCCGTTGATCACCACCAGCACATGGAGGACGGTTCTCTTAAAAGACCAAACCCGAACCTATATGATTGTGTTGTATGTTTATGAATACTATATATTTAACTTCTAATAATATTTTTTCATTAACCATTTTGTCCTTAGAATCAGGACAGTTACGAAGTTGGCACGGATTGTTACGAATAAATTACGTCACGGCAATTAACGCTAACTCATGCAATTGCCTTTTAAGGCTTGAAGTTTCGGTCGGGTTTCACTGGCCGTGGTCGCAAGCACACTGATACTTATTAACCTCAAAATATCTAAACGTTCTCAAATAAAATCTAAGCAGGAAATTGAGGTCGAATTCCAATAGTTATTTCATAGAGCCATAATGTTACTCTATGAAAATCTATTCCGGCAGAAGTTTACCAATTAAAATGTTTTATGTGGCCATCCCGTTAGCAGCTGTCTGAAATGGTCATTCCGCTTAGAATTATGGAAATAACTTGCATTTTATGGAAGATATAACTCAATATTTAGACTTGGAGCTATTGGTGGAATGTTGCTCAGTTTAGTGTAAGGGTTGGTGAACATAAAGCGGGTGATTTCTGTTCATTGTTTTTTAAGTTGTAGTTAAAGTTTTGGTGTTCGCATATTTGAATACATAATTATCAAGGTGTAGGCAGAATGTTAAGTAGTAAGAAAGTGAATACATCCTGATTAGTCAAAGTTACTTATCAGAAATTCGTATGTCAGTGCGACTATTTTGTTCAAAGTCACCAGTACATCCGAGTAAGAAGCCCATTATGGTCAAATGATCCTGAATCGAGTTGAAACCTTTTTTGTCCCGGGTAATTCTTCATCAACTGTATACTTTATGAAACTTTCTATAAACTATACTGATCTATGATATCGATCTATGGCACTGCAGTAAGTTATACACTCTGGAGTATTAAGCAGGTGCCGAAGTCGAGTCGAGAATGCACGATAGGCCGACAAAGGAGGAGATGAAAATCGGACATATCCAGATGCCGTGCATTCCTCCCTCCGCCTACCGCTTAGCTCTCGTGGGTTGAAAGAATTTAAAGCATTAGATATCATGCATTGAAAAAATGGATCGTAAATAAATAAATCCAACTGATAACCAATGCGTTTATGACCTATACGATTAGAAACCATCTAGGTATAAAAAGCAGATATATTTAAAAATCATAATTTAAAAATCTACTAAAAAGAGGGGCTCGCGGCTAAATGTAAGCCATTCGGTTTGACCGATAATAAAGGTTAAGCCGCGCTCGCTTGGTCCGTGGATGGGTGACTATTTGTAAACATACGAGACCTTTCCTTGCCTCGGAAAGCACTTTAAGCCGTTGGTCCCGACTGTCATACAGTGATCTTTGATAGTCGTCATTACAAATCTGACAACCAGTCTTAGTATATGGTATACTGTATTACCAAGCAATAGGTTGTGGAGGTCAGATATGCAGTCACTCCATGTAAAATACGGTATTCAGCTAAATCCGGTAAGACTGGAAGCCGACCACAACATAGCTTGGGAAAAAGGCTAGGCAGAAGAATTTAAAAATCTACTAAACTGAGATTAAGTAAAGAGCTACATCAAACAATCTTCATGACTCAAATACATAAAAAAAATAACTGCTAATTGACTAAAAAGAAACCCCCAAAGTTGTAATGTAACCTCTTTTTCGCGAATAAGTTTCCTACCCTATTTCGGACCAATAAAAGTTACAGCAGACAGTTTGGCCACTCATCTAAACACACTTAGCGGATAACTAAAGTAATGGAGTTTAATATAGTTTGTCTTGGTATTTCCTATCTTATATATTCACTTATACTATTGAATATCTATACTTGATAAGTCTCAACTAATACTAATATTTGGCCAATGACGCCGCAGTTAATGTGGCCAACTACTGGGCGCATCAAAATTAAATATATTTTTATAATTAATATATAATTTAAAGTAACAATTATAATATATAAATAAAAAAGCATAATATTGTTAAATAACATTATGATAGGATTAATAAAAACGTATTGTAAATGAATAACATATCAAATAAGTAAATATTAGATAAATAAGAACATTTTATATACTCAAATTTGTAGTAAGCAACAGAACTGTATTAATGTTTAACCAATAATAATTATTATAGAATAAGTGTACACAATTTTTATATTTTTGAGAGCGCTACTATCGCCAACAAACTGTACTACAGTTTAGCGATTTTTATTGTATTTTTAAATTGTATGTCCATTTTTTTGATAAATAAATAAATAAATAAATAAAAATAAATAAATACTTTTTGAAAAAAGTGTACCATCGACTCGAAAAGAAGAAGATACTAATATTATATTAATTTATCATATAAGCCGAAGAATAAATTAAACGGATTGTATCGCGGTTTATTTGATTTTAGTCCCCAACGTTTCAACGCCTTTGCAGGTGTCATGGTCACGGTCAGACTGAGATTGTATTTGTCGTTGAAATCTCGGGAAATAACATCATACTGAATCGTGATAGAATCCGTTCAAAAATTTGTTTTATTTCTTTCTCTAACATTCACGTAAACCTTAAAAATCAATACCCTACAATATTTTGTATACACAAGCATAATGTAACTATTGTCTGGACTATAAAAGATACTGTGACAACAGTTTGTTTCAATATTTCTTCACAGAGTAGTTTTTTAGGAAATGTCGACTCGAGCGAGCTAAAAAAGTGTTTGAATATAATATATTTTATAAGCAAAATAAAGAATTTGATTTCAGTTTTTTTTGTATCGATGATAATGCGATCTTTTTGGCTAGCTCTGTGGTATTATGTTGATTTTGTTTTAAAAAGCTACTAGCAATGTGGGTCGCAGATTACTAGTATTCTTGTTAACCCCTCGTGATATGCTAAGTGCTTGTGTTACGAGTGATAGCCTGATTTATGAGGTTACTTTTATTCTAGACAAAGGATAAGGGTTCCGCTTAAACATGAAAAACCCATGAAAATTAACCACGAGGACCAAGTCGAGGGGGATAGCTAGTTAATAATAATAATTATTAAATGAATTGTGGAGGTCAGACAGCCTTCAAATAAAATATTGGTGTTTAGCTATATTCGGGAGAACGAAAGGCGACCTAAATACAGTTTAGGAAAAGTCTAGACAGAAGATATTAAATTGATTGTTATTTTTAGGCCTAGAAGTTGGCAGAGCTGGGAGCGTTTGATGTTTTATATCCGGTATGTACGAATTATATTATCATAAATAATGAGAAAACTATACGTATACCTAGTATAGTTTCCGACATTTTTTATACAGTATTATTTTTTATGGAGAGCGTTTATTCAACGATGTAATCAGGTGCATAAAACTGAACAACTTTTCCCACGAAACATAGGTCGAAATCTTTTGTCGTCGGGAAACGTCGGTCAAAATAGATATAGGTAAATACGTACGCGGTCCAGACTAGTTGCCTTTCATTGAAAGAAAGAAAGAAAAATATTAATTTGGCGCAAAAGAGTAACAATCCAAAACTATACTTAAAATTAAACTATCTATACTAAAATAAAAAAACCATTGGTAAAATAGGTATATAAATACTATACAAGTAAGTACTTAATCTTTAGAAAAACAGAAATAATTCATTATTTGTTTTATCTATAGCTACTTAATATAATTTTATATTACATCACTTAATTTTTTTGAATATTTTTTTCCTAAATAAGTTATCGCTATCATCTCCAATCTTGGAAGCAACACTTATGTGCATACTTTACAAATGGATGCAAATTAATTAATACTAATGCATGCGCCGGTCACTGCTTTCTAACCGCCTTATAAATATAACTATGGTTAATTATGTTTATAAACTAAGCCTAAACTAAGCCAGTGACCTTATATTGTGGATAAACATAAATAATAACACAAACACAACACACAATTGATAATTTTTATTGTTTTTATAAGCTATTGTATAATTCACGGGCCTGTTGGTCTAGTAGTTAGTGACCCTGACTGCTAATCGATTCCCATCCAGGACAAATCTTTGTGTGATGAACACGATCATTTGTTCTGTGTTATTTATATATAATATGTATGTATTTAGAAATATATAAGTAAGTTTATCAGTTGTCCGGTTGCCATAACACAGGCTCTGCCTATTTTGGGATTAGATGGCCGTGTGTAAGCTGTCCCAAGATATTTATTTATTTAATTATACCTTAAATATGTAGTAACCATCAAAATCCGTTTGGGATCAGGTGGCCGTGTGTGGGTTCCGGTGAAAATTTACAAGTTCTATTTAGAATCACATTCTGACATCCGTTTGAGATGAAATTTTGTATACTAAAAAAAATAGATTTAAGGATTGGATTGCGCTTGTGTCACGAGTGGGTTCACGACGGTAGTGCAATTTTCTAATATCGTTAATGTACGCAATAATGATTAAGCGTAACAAATTAAGTTATTTATTTACTAAAAAAACTGATGTTCGTATAGTGTTGTTAGTAAAAATTAACACTTTCTTTCCCCCATAGTTTTCAAGGCATGATAATTGTAAAAGCATAGAGTCATGTTGACATAACATAGTGGCCTTGGCTTTTCTCTTGCTTGTCTATGTACATGGTTCATAGCGTATTGACGATTGTAATATGTGAAGTAAGCAGGACTTGAAAGTGCACGCCACATTCCTTTGGAGTATAATGTGTTAATTTGTTTTCTCGTCAAATTTTCTACAAACCATTCAAATTTAAGTTCAACTTACATTTATTGTAATCTTTCGCTTACATTATTCGGTAACATACCTGAAACAAATAAATAAAGATAAAAAATTATTATGTGCAGGCAGTTATAGCCTAATGGCTAGGGCCTCGGATTTGCGATCATGTGGTTGCGGGTTCAAATCCCACCCATAACCATACTAACGTGAACCCACTCGTAACACATCATCAGCATCTTAGCTTAGCACAAGGGGAAAACAAGAGTAGGTACTAGTAAAGTACTAAAAATTGAATTGAATTACAGCGGAATTTAAAGTTTTTATTTTGTTATCAAGTCGGTTAGGGCAGTGTTAACGATTAACCACTGCCCTTACTGGAAGTTCTAGGACCTACGTAAAACACAAAAATAGCAATGATACTTAGTCCCTATATTTGTAGTCGGACTTAAGATAATTAGGGGAAGTCGTTGGCTTCTAACAGAGTAAGTGTATGGATTTTTTGGAATCGCATACACACTGCCCTTTTTGGGCAGTGTGTAAAATTTTACTACCGAAATTTTATAGAACCTAAATGCTTTTTTCTGGACTGGTGGAAAGCAGCTCAAGACCGAAGGGCCTGGAACAAGTTGGGGGAGACCTTTACCTAGCAATAGGACACTAAGAAGGTTAAAACATTTTTAACATATTATTAAAACTAAGCTTAAAATATAAAATTTTATTAGCTGCGCTTGTAACTACAAGCAAGGCTAGTAAAGTCTGTCAAAATCAAGATTTCCCGTAACGAATATTACTTAAATCTTCCGACCTAAGCCTTTTCATACATTAAGAAGGTCAGTGAAAACTGGTCTAGCGTACAAACTTGGTACTTTCGTTTACCTGAATACAAATAAATTAAGTAGGTACTATAAATCAAAGGTTTCCCAATGACTTGACAAGTAATATAACATGTGAGAGAAGTCATGTAAATAGTTATTATATTTTAAGTCGACAGGAAACTTTCACTTAAGCTCAACCATTTGAGGTCATGGTCGAAAATAACGGTTGTTTTTTTTTTTGTTTTTTAATAAACTCATTAATATGAGATGTTTACCTACGTTTCGCTTGACGTGTATGTTCTTAGTTGCGGTGAAGTATTTCTGATTTATGCGGCAATGGACAGTGCTTTTGAGGATGGAAAGAGTGGCTCTGTTGTTGTTTTGAGTATTTTTAAAGTTAATAATATTAGAAACGGAACATACACATTCTCGAATGAATATTTATTATGAGAGAATGCTTAGTTAATGTTGAGACAGGCCCAGTTTTTTGATCCCTAGTTAACCCAACCAATGGTTAAAAATGCTAGCTAATGGTTTCAAACTTCGGTAGAACGCGTTTATTAATCCATTTTTATTCTAACAAATGATTATCTTTTTTTTTTTAAATGACGCCCGCACTAAGGAATTTAATCCTTGTGTCGCGGGGGTTTCACAAACATTCAAATCACATGCACAAAGAACACCCAGACTTGGAACAAGCATTTGTGGATCACACAAATGCTTGTCTCATGCGGGGATCGAACCCGCAGCACGTCGCGCACAGTGGTAATCAGCGTGGTGACCTTTACCACTCGGCTATCTGTGCAGTCAAATCTACTCTCCAACTTATTTGACCATTTGATAGAATAACAATTGACGAAAAAATGCGTTTTGAAACCATTACTTAGCATATTTCTGTACCCTCAGTGAAAAGTGATATAAGTCGATTTATATCGATTTACGTTTCTTAACATTGTCTTAAGGCAAATTTTTTTCTCTATTTTTCTGTCTAATCGGTGTGTCGGTATCTATCATAGATCGGAAAATAATTTTCGTGCTTAATGATATAAGTCCCATTTTTGGTCCATTTTTACGACAAATTTCGTGTATTCTGATCTTTCTCGAATTATATCAAGTTGAACTGAGACCTTAACCTAACTCAAGTATGTGTATTTTGATTCAAATCAATTTGTAGCAGAAAACACCTTTGATATGTTACACATGCACATTGTGCATAATGATTCAACTAGACATATATTAGCAAACACAAAGAAAAATATCTAAGGGCCTTTGTGAATAGTGATATAAGTCCAGATTTATCTTTATGACGCAAAAATAAAGGCGCACTATCGTTGTGTCAACTGATACAATTCAACTTATATCAAAATACACGAAGCAATTTGGTGACCTAAGTTTTGTGAAAATTAATATAACTGTATTTGTATCCTTAAAGTACTGAAATTAGCGTGTGCGTTGTAAAAGTTGTCGTGGTGTCAAGTGATATTCGCAGCATTGAATTTCTTATGTTTGTCTCCTTTCATCACGGCCGACTTGGTCTTGAGGGAGCGAGAAGCGGAATAAATGATGGCGGGGGTGGTCGTATGCAAACATCTCGAACGACACTCAAGGCTCGGAACTGGAAAGAGTGCGCGTGTTCATATTGCTGTCAAAATGAGCGGCATCGTAATTATTTTATTTTTACGTAGTAATTTATTGTTATTTCATTAATATCTTGAAAACCGTAAGCCCTAGCTCAAAAATAATGAAAAAATGCCCCCCCTTTACAAACCCCGCCCCTCACAAAACCGTAAAAAATGTTCAGTTTTGTGGCTGGATTTTTAATATGTTATTTGGCATAGAATTTGGCATATGATAGGATATCATGGGTCTGGCACCTGGGACCGGTTGCGTTTACTAGTGCGCATCCCATTTATGGGGGTGAAAAATCCAAATTTTCAACTCATTTTAGTATAAACCGTTCTTGTTTAATATGATTTGTCGACTCTTTAGGAACATAGAAATCGAATTGCCAGACACTTTGGGTGTTGCCAACATAGTGCCCGACGCGATCAAAGTTCGAAAAAAAATGAAAAAATAATTCATTTTAGGATGGCTGTAATTTTAATATGTTGTAGTTCTATCATATACAAATAACATATTAAAAAGCCAGACAAAACTCTAGTGCCAAATACGTGCCAGACCACTTTATATTCCCGAAATCAGTTGAGGAAATCGTGAATTTCAGCTTTACTTTGAGATATTTAGATAAATATTAGATGTTATGGCTTCACAAATACACAACTGGATCGTATAAAATAATTACCAATCAGATTCATAAAGTACTTGTTGAGTAAAAAAGGAAAATAACGATGTTAACAAAACCATTATGAATTACCTACGTCGAAATTGTTAAATACAGTACGGTACATGCAAGAGCAGGACATGGTTAACTAGCTAAATACTTAACTAACATGTATTAGACGGATTGAACATGGTAAATTGGTATAGAAGAGGTAAAGTTAACAGAACATGTGGTTGTTAACACCTATTGTTTAAACCTTTTCTAATTTTGGTGTCTATAATTACTGCCTATCAACTTCTATTAGGAGTCGGATAACCCAGTAAAAATTGGTTCGTAGTAGAATTGAACAATTTCGACGTAATTCATAATGGCTTTGTTAACATCGTTATTTTCCTTTTTTACTCAACAAGTACTTTATGAATCTGATTGGTAATTATTTTATACGATCCAGTTGTGTATTTGTGAAGCCATAACATCTATTATTTATCTAAATATCTCAAAGGAAAGCTGAAATTCACGATTTCCTCAACTGATTTCGGGAATATAAAGTGGTCTGGCACGTATTTGGTACCGGAGTTTTTGTCTGGCTTTTTGATATGTTATTTGTATATACTACTACTACACCATATTAAAATTTCAGCCATCCTAAAATGAATTATTTTTATCATTTTTTTTCGAACTTTGATCGCGTCTGGCACGATGTTGGCAACACCCAAAGTGTCTGGCAATTCGATTTCTATGTTTCTAAAGAGTCGCCAAATTATATTAAACAAGAATTTATTGTTTATACTAAAATGAGTTGAAAATCTGGATTTTTCACCCCTATAAATGGGATGCGCACTAGTAAACGCAACCGGTCCCAGGTGCCAGACCTATCCTATCATATGCCAAATTCTATGCCAAATAACATATTAAAAATCCAGCCATACTGAAATGCCTTCTAGAAAACGTTGCCAGCTCCCGTACCATTTCTATGACGGAAGTGCTAATAAAGAATATAGATTAAAACGTTACTTTTATTTTTACTTTTTCATAAAAAACATAGCTATAAAAAGACACCAAAAACAATTCATAAACTTATATCATTTTACACCTGAATTTCACTCCACTTTATGCGATATAATTAAATTTAGATCAATAAACACCATGAGAATGTTGCAATATATTTCGTGTAAACTGATACAACTGGTTTTTTTTTCATAATTAGCCCATACCAATTGGCACCCATGAAACCTTATTATTTTCTGAACAACATTAGTTCAAGCGGTTTTAATATTTTTAGCTCTAACACTTTCATAAAAGTGTAAGAAAAAATAAAGTAACATTCAGCACCAACAATAAGTACAATGTGTAAAATGATATTATTTAACTTATATCATTATACACAAAGTACGTTTAATGTGGCTATTGATACAAGTGTGGTTTTTTTTAAATAACACACATTTTATTAACTTTAGGATAAATCCAAAATGTATCAAGGTTAGTAATCAATTATTCCAAGCCATTGCAGTTTAAACATTTAGAAAATTATCAAAAATAAAAAAGTTATCGAAATTTTAAAATCGCAAAACTTTAAACTCAATTTTCTCAAAACTACATTTTTGTACTTATATCACTTTTCACAGAGGGTACAGATTTAATCATTGGTTGAGTTAACTCGGGATGAAAAAACTGGGCCTTAATGAGGGGTTTAATAATTTTCTAGGTTTAACCTTTTAGTTACTGTATAATTGGTCTTTTTTTAAAGATTCCCGCATCATGGATTTGAATACTTGTGTAGCGGAGGGTTTACAAACATTTAAGTCCCATGCACAAAGAACACCCAGACTTGGAATAAAAATTTGTGGACTACAACAATGCTTGTCCCTTGCGGAGATTGAAACCTGCAGCACGTTCCGCACAGTAGTAATTATCTAGTATATTATGGTGGTGAGCTATCTCGACTATATAAATACCAGCTTATAAATATCCCACTGCTGGGCACAAGCCGCTTCTTATATTAAGAAGAATGAGTATTGATCACGACGCTTGCTTATTGCGGGTAGGCGATTTAAAATTCCAATTTCTGGAATCCAGCTTTCCTCACGATGTTTTCCTTTACCGTTGCTCAATGGTGTCTTAGAATAATTAAGATCACCCACGATGCCACGATACCACGACATGACGAATTTCTCGACTATCCATGGAGTCTAATTTTGCATCTAAATTCTCGGTATTCCTGAGACCAATATATAGAAAAACTTCGTCGCGATGGATTACCAGACATTTGAGAATTCCAAGAGTTTTCTAGTTCAAACAAATTCGACTAAAGGAACTCAAATTGTAATAGAAATTTAACAATAAGCAAAAAAATAGGCTTCCTCGTGATTCAGAAAAGCTGCCTTCATTTGCTCTTTGACCAAAGACGTGATGGAAATATAAAAAATTCTTCGAATTCATGAACCAGGCACCATATTTAACATGGGATATAGACCTTAATTTATCCCTTACGTATTTTTCCGTCAAATAAATATGTCCCAAAGGAAATATGCATTATTCGAGCGTAAAAGTGAAATGGGTCAGATTTTGATCCATTGCGGTTCGTTGTGATATGTGGAAGTGATGTGTAAATTATAGTATACTCAGAATTGTATATTGAGGGGCTCCTAAGTGTTTGCCGTACGATTTAACGTACGGTAATAACTGGATTTTTTGTATGGACGTGGTTGCAGGGTCGAACGCAGACACGTACCAATGTAACTATTTCAAAGCTTAATTATTATAAGACACCGTTGACAGACAGTGAAGGAAAACATCATCAGGAAACCTGGATTCCAAAAATTGGAATCTGAAATCAGCAACCTACAATCAATGAGTCTGCGTGATGATCAGTGCTCGTTCCTTCTCTATATGGTAAGATGCTGGAGCCCATCAGTGGGACATTTATAGGCCCTTATTAAAAGATACGCTGCGCTCGCTACGGTTGGTTTGCCGATGGGTGTGCTACCAAAACTATCCGTGCCTCGGGAATAGGTCCAACTATCATACGTTATTCTTTGACAGTCGTAAATTTTTTACAATTTTAGCAACAAAGCCTTTCTATGCAATTCTGTATTACTCTGTAAAATGGGTTGTAGATGTTTGTAAAGCAGTCGGTCCATATTAAATAAGGTATTCAGCTGAATCCAGTTAGATGGAAGCTGACCTCAACATTGCTTGGACGAAACCTGAATCGAACAAGAATTATATTTTTGCAATATTCAATTAGTATATCGATTTAATTATTTGACGTTGTCCGTGTATTCTCATTAGATTTTTAATTGTTTCATCTGCATATTTTTTACTCAGATCGAAATGATTATGAGATTCTTAGATATAATGCCCCTTATTCTTAGGAGTACGCTTGTATGATTGATGGATGAAGTCCTGCAAAACCCACCATAAACGTATGCTATTGGTTTCCAAAATTGTTGGTACCAGAAAAATCCAACCTTGCTACTAAAATATCGTGGATGAAAGTTGATTGCTTCTCGGGAATGCAATGGGAAGTCATTGTGAATCTAATGTGGTATTATGAGAACATATAGCAGCTATTATTTGCTGTCGGAAATAAGAAAAAAGGTTCGATTGTGACCGTGTGATCTCGAACAGTTTCTAATGAAATTATAGACGTGACGTAAGTTTTTGTAACTTGTTATGAGTTGGTGACCTTGTCTGGATTATTCCCTCAACAAAAGATGGTTGAGGTGCGTGAGCAATTCGAGGCGTGATTGCCATCTTCTCGGCTCGGTCTGGTTTGTTTAAAAAAGGCCGATCCAGAAGAAAGTCTGCAATGATTTACTCAATATAAAATTTTTGAATGGAATTTTAAAGAGGCTATCACCCCTGAGTTTGTTTAGACATTTCTTCTCAAGGTAGGCGAGCAACTAGATTCATTTAATAACGTTTTGAAAGTACTTTAAGGGGTCTACTCGAAATAAAAATATTTTGATTTTGAGGCAGTTAGGAAAAGTCGACTCAGTAATGATATATTATCCTTCTCTCTGATATGAGATAAAAAATCATAAATCCTTTCATTTCAGACCGAGAAGTGACGCTTTATATACGACTAGTTTTTAGTCTACTCGAAATTTATTTATTTTAGAAAAACATGTTTTAATATAGGCTCGACCCACGTGAGCATCGTTTATCGGCAAAAAGTAACCTACCTCGATATATAACACTACCTAACACTGAAAGAATATTTCTCCGGATCAATCGGAGCAATCCGACCAGTAACTGACTGATTTTGACTGCACGGATAGCCGAGTGGTATAGGTCACCATGCTATGTGTGTACTTTGTGCATGTGATTTGAATGTTTGTGAAACCCTCGCGACACAAGCATTAAATTCCTTAGTGCGGGCGTCGTTTGAATAAACAGAAAAAAAGTAATTTCTGACATTAGAGCGTTGAATCAAACAAACAAATACACAACAACCACTATTACCACCCGTAATACCGATATTGTCTAATGGTAAAACTCATAAATTAATTAATTTGCTTCTGCTTTGCGGAACAGTATATCATTTTGGAAGAATCAAAACGGTAATCTCATTAAGATGTACTTATTATTTAACTAGGTACTTCTCAAATAATCAAGTAAAAAATATAGGGCCCCAGGATTATTATCGTGCATGACAGTGAAACAGTACATTCAGTCAGTAGTTCAAGTTCAGAATACTTATCATCATTTAAAAAACCTTTTCCATTATGTCTGTATAAATCTTTTCCGGAAAATTCACGTCGTCAATCTTTTAGTTTTTTAAGGTATATTATGTTCTGTGGTTCTAACAGGAAACTTGTTAAATTAAACCCAAGTAACCTTTTACCTGACCTAATCAAATCGAAAACCGCACGACCGACAATTCCGCGGCCAATGACCTGGTTGGTTCAATAACCTGTTACCAATAACCTTGATTGATGTAAGGAATCTAATCTTCATCTATTTAAGTAAACATCCTACAAATATAAATAACTAGCTTCTGCCCGTGACTTCATCTGCGTGGACTTCAGAATTGGGTCCAAAAAGAAATGAAAAATGTTAATGTAATGAACAATTGAATGAAATTTTTCACCCGTGTTATAGCTTGCGATGTAATAGAGAAAAATAACAAATTTCAAAGGTGACTACCCACGGCTTCACTTGGAAACAATTTTGAATTTTCCCTCGGGAACTACTTAAGGAATCGGGATAAATGGTAGCCGATGTTCTTTTCCATGTCAAAGGCTATATGCATGCCAAATTTCATCCAAATCCGTTCAGCCGTTTTTGCGTGATTGAGCAACAAACATCCAAACATCCACACTTTCACATTTATAATATTAGTAGGATTGTGACAGTGAGCATGGATGACGTTTGTTTCTGTTTATCTCGAAAACTGTGGAACAGATTTGGACAAAATTTTGTCACACAGTTAGTAAACACATCCTACAAATATCAATCAATATGAAAATGAGAATGGATGATGCTTGGTACCAACTGTTTAACACAAAAACTGTAGGACAGATTTAGAACAATTTTTTCACACAGATATATTTATAACCACAGCTGATACACAAGATACTGTTAATTTTTATCCCGATAAATTCACGCTACGCTGCGAAAAATAGGCGACATTATAGGTGAAAAATAAGTCTATAATAATCATAATTACTGGCCCGAAAATTGCTCTGAAAACCTATATTATATATCCTTATAATGATTACAGATATCACACATTAACTTTTCTCTGATGAATGTGCTTTAGATAATCTGTTTTAGATGGGGATATTTTTGGCACAAAGCCTAGTATAAACATAATCGTGCCTTAATTTCTCCAAGAATAATATTATTACAACATCTCTGAATCCTTTTACTTAGCTAAATTTATGGATGGCTGGGAATTACCCATTAGGTAACTTAGATTTATTGCTTCTTCACCAAATACATCAATAACTTTAGCGCCTTTTAGAGTTTTTCGGCTAAAATATTTGGCACATTTTCCACATCCCATTAGACCGATGTCATAATCAAAATCCTTTGAAAAATGTCTTATGAAACAAAATAACAAAATAGTAAATTTTAAGTAAGATGACTTTCCCAGATACTTACCTTCATTCGTTAAATGACTCTAGTTGCGAAAAAAATACCGTGACAACCTTGTTGATGTATACCTATAACATCGGTAGGGCTATCCAGTGATAGGTATAACTGCAAAATGTATAAATGTAACCCTTTACAATGTGAACAACAGAACGCAAATAATTTGCTCACAGTGCCAATTGGGGCATATAATTCACTGGAATCTGTATCTGAGTAGGTATTGTTGATAACATTTTGTTGGCTTCAATTTAATGTAAATTTGCTAACCATTATGGCGAAAATATTATTGTATCTCGTGTCAAGCGAATCCTGTAAAATTCTGAATACAGGTGAATTTGGTGACTCAATGTGGATCTCAACATGGTTTGGGAAAGAGCTTGGCAGAAGATGACAAAAACAAAATGGAACCGACGCCACTGAATACATTGAATTGTGAAAGAGAACTTTTGTACTTAGACCTGGGCAGTCTCGACATTGATAGCTATACCTACTAGTTAACTTATAACCAATTTTATGGCCATATTACAGACTAAACGCCTCTTATGGGTACAATATATTCATCATTATGAACAACTTTTGCTAAAGGAATAACGCAAAATCGAACAAAAAAGAAAAAGATGAAGATTTGGTCGAGTTACGCGCTAATAAATGTTTTGGGCAGTCGAATAATTTGTACGCGAATTGAGTGTTAGTCCCATTTAAAAAATAGTCCATAATGATCAATACAATGATTCCTTGAGTTTCCATTAATTCTGTTACACATTGTATAAGGTCAAAGTCAAACCCGTTATAAGTATCTTAAAGGAGTAGATTGAAAAGTTATGACCTTATCGGCCATGACGGCGTTTGGGCCCTTAAAAGTTAACGAACATCACTATCGCTATCTACGTCGAGACTGCCGGCCCTAGGACCTGAGGGAGTACTACCAACAATGTTCGATGCCGTTATCAATATGCCTGGTTAAACTGATAATGAAGTGGCGGTGGCTTAAGGCTAGGGCATCGGACTTTTGATCGTATGGTCGCAGATTCGTCGGTTGCACTAATGATGTGAACCCTCTCGTAACACAAGCATTTAGCTTAGCACTACGGCTTAACAAGAATACTGGTAATGTGCGATCCACATTGCAAGCATTCTAAAAAAAAAACATTTAGTTTTCTTCATTTTGACTTTGTGCTTCCCAAAGTAGGTATTATAATAAAATATGTACACGTTCAAATTAGTATATGAGATTATGAGATATTATGAGATATTTGAATCATTTCAAATAATTATATCGAATATGACGATGTTGGTATTTAATTTCAGTAGTTGGCTATCTTTATCGCTGATGAAGCAGACTGTATCTATATACACCAGTCTATATACTATATGAAACTTGTCAGTTTTAATCTTAATCTTAGCGACATAGTTAATTCCGTCCTGCCAAACATATTTGTATCTCGTAGCCAAACGTGGACGTGTAATAAGCGTAATGCCAGTTATCACACAACAGCAGTCGTTCTGTGAAGACGTAAGATTAGGGTTCACGAAACGACCGACAAGGGACACATTACGCTAAGGAACTGTTTACACCAGCGAGAGAATCGGTGTGAGTCTCTTAGGTACGGTCATATGGTAAGTAGATGATTGGACTAAATAAAATAATGAAAGAGAAAAAAAGAAAAACCGACCAAGTGCGAGTCGGAGTCGCGCACCGAGTATTCCGTACAAAGCAAAGTTTAAAATTATTAAAAATATTTTTATACACGTTGCTTCGTACCAAATTTCAAGATTATAAGTTCAAGGTACCCGTACAGGGTTCCGGTTTTTTTCTTCTGAGGTACGGAACCCTTAAAAATAGGCAAATAATTGATCACATTAGATATGTGGAAGGTTGAAACCATTTGCGATGGTACTAATTGATTACACATAAATGAAAAATGTATATCAAAGTGATAATCATTTCAAATTAAAAGAGAATGAATAAAATTTTGAAATATGTAACATGGTTTAAAGAATTGAGCGTCGCCCTCGATTTCTCTAGTCTTCTATCATCAGTATAATGTATCATACTTATAATATTATCTTACTAATATTATAAATGTGAAAGTATGGATGTTTGGATGTTTTCTTAATTAATTAATCACGCAAAAACGGCTGAACGGATTTAAATGGAATTTGTCATGCATGTAGCCTTTGACATGGAAAAGAGCATAGGCTACCTTTTTTCCAGATTCCTTATATTTCAGACAGCTTTAAAATTAGGTATTATTCTCTATTACAGCGCAAACGGGTGAAAAGTTTATTCCATTTTTTTAATACTTTCACATTATCATTTCTTTTTGGACCCAAATCTGGTCCACGCAGAAGAAGTCGTGGGCAGAGTCTAGTCTAATATAAAGGGTCCTTGAAATCTCGGTCTAGCATTCCATTTACAACTTATCATGAAATCATATTCGAATACCGAAATCAAACATGCCTTGATTACGCTATTCGCTTTACTAGCCAATCCTATGTTTAGGTTCGAATCGAGGCTTCTATAAATTCTTCAGCCTATCTGAAGTTTCTGTTACATAACCTACAAATTTAACGTTGTAATAAAACTATCTTAAATGGATATTATCGGTAGCTAGAACTAACTAACGTTTAATGTTCGCTTAAATTTCAGAAAGCATTTGTTTTTAAGGGCCGTTGGCGATTTAGATAGGATTTGAAAAATTTAATTATCATCATCTGCCTAATCCTTTCCCAAGCTATGTTGGGGTCGGCTTCCAGTCTCACCGGTTTTAACTGAATGCCGTATTTTACATAGAGCGACCTCCGTGCCCACTGCTAGGTAATACAGTATTCCATAGTAAGACTGGTTGACAGAATTGAAATGACTTAACGACTGTCAATGATCACTGTATGAAAAACAGGTGAAATGTGATTTGAAAAAAAAAGGTATATTTGAAAACCCTGATGAATTTTGTACTTGTTTAAAATATTAATATGAAGTTGGTATTCTACAGTGGATACAGCGTAATATTTCACTGTTGGGAATGCTCCCTTTGAATTATAGCATTAATTTAGATCTACAATAATCTTACACATTATATCAATCAGGAAACTGTCTAGTTTGTAATGCTATTATTTCAGTTGACAGTACAACTGCTATCAACATTCTCCGCCTTTTCTCATAGGAATTTGAAAAGCATTTTACACAGTTTTTTTTGGATTTTAAAAGGAAATTTCTTAAAAATAAGTTGGTCTTTTGAACGAAATCCTTACAATTCCTTGCGATTGTATTCTCAGTTTATCCTAAAGCTTTACTCTAAATACAAAATAAAAGTGTCTGTACCAGCAAAACTGGACAATTCCAGTGGGAGGAATCCAATTTCATAGAAACTGCGGTTCGTAAGCTTGCATTAATATTAAAGCTGTGTACATTATCCACACATTCGGTGAACAGCAACAAGTTTATACGAATAAGGTTTTCTTTTATACTGTATTTGCTATTCATAAAATGGTTGAGAGGATAACGGGTTAGGGTAACCATCGTTTTAGCTTAGAATGTTGAGATATTTTTTTACTAGTGCGAAGACAGTTGGATGCAGAAGGAATCGTGGCTCCGCAACATCTGGGAGGGGACGGGGTTCGAGCGCAATTGAACTGTTCGGCCTTGCAAAAGATAGAGATAGATTCCAGCAGTTTTTTTTTTTGGTTCCGAATCTAAAACACATTTGGTGACATTGCAAAAACAATTAATAAATACTTTCATTTACATAAAGATTTGGAGCCAGATTAAGTATTACTCATCATTATCTATCAGGGTACTCCCGATCAAATAAATAAATAACACAATAACATTTAAAAAACAAGTAATACAATAATGCTTTTAAAACGTATCCCAAAATGTTTTTGCTAAAATTAATGTTCCATTTCAATACAATTTAACTATATTCCAGAGAGACGAGGGAGAGATAGAATAATGTTTTCATTCAATTTAACTTAAAATGTTTGTACCATAAAAACCTATATACGATTACTTAAAGTAAAAACCTTTTAACTTCGAATTCTGTTGACGTTACACGTTTTACATAAGAGATCTTTAAAGGGTAGACAGAGGGATATTCAAAGAATAGTGTAAAAGGTTAAATACTGTACAACAATACAGCACAATAGGAGTAAGTCTCAGCACATAGTAATAAGTAAGTCCATCAATTTCATAACAAAAAAATATTTGGAACAATATCGCGTTGCATAATAAAAAAAAATGTCACGAGAATTATCGTGAACTCATGTATTTACACTTTAAGGCTTGCGTTTCGGCCAGGTTACACTGCCCATGGTGGCAAGCAGACTAAAGATTCGCGTTTATTCCCGTGATGTAATTTCATTGTTATATTTGACATGTTTTTTTCTGCTGTTTATAAAAAAACTAAGGAGTTAAAGCAACTGAAAGTTCTGGTATGGGGCTTCTTGCTGGGATCGCACCGAGCATGCGTGACGCGAGGTTTAAGTCTGACATATCTTCACCTTGTGCCCTTGTTGAACTCGTTAGATTGGGTGTTAGAAGTGGGGGCTAGTCGAGACTTGCTAGGACACACGTGTCACGTGGTCACTCCCGTACGGTGCGGACGCGCGCGCGCGTAGGTATTCCTTCGTGAGCTAGCCGATCGATAAAATCGATAGTGACTAACTAATATTTGCTAAGTGTTTATGTGCAATTATCTAAAATGCAGTGTCAAAGGTGTAAAAAAGTGTTATCAAAAAACGGGTCACATTTCATATGCCAAGGTATATGCCAGGGAACCTTTCATCGTAACTGCGTGAAGGGATTGGCAGCGGACATGAAAGCCGGGAGAACTCGAAATTATTGTAACAACTGTGAGGAGGAAGAATCGGAGGAGGAGGAACAGGAAATAGAAGGTCAGGGGCTTGAGAAAATTCTCAAGGACATACAAACCAAAGTTAATACCCTCCCGAGCCTCAAAAAACAATTAAACTCGATTACGGCTAGCATGGGACTACTATCCGAAAAGTATGATACTTTACTTGCGGAACATGAACAGTCAAAGAAGAAAATAAGTAACCTAGAAAAGTCAATTCAAAATGCAAATAACAAATGTGTGTACCTCGAAAAAGTTAACTCGGCGCTAGAACAGAAACTACATGAAATTGAACAATCCTCGCGTAAACAAAATCTTGAAATAATAGGCATCGAACAATTACCAGAAGAAAACACTATCAATATAGTAAACAAACTGGGACAATTACTAGAGGTCAATTGTGAAAACATCGAATGGGCTAGCCGGCGTCAGCGGCAAAAATCCAGCGACAAACCAGCACCCATCGTCGTAGGGTTCAAGACAACCAACATAGAAGCGCGTAATATGTGGCTCGCTAACAAGCGCAAGCTCAAGGACATCACCAGTGACACGGTCACCGGCGGGTCGCAAAAATATAAAATATTTATCAATGAAGATTTAACTAAAACTACACGTGAACTCCTATGGAACACAAAGAAACAATTGAAAGATAAGTGCAAATATATCTGGATTCACAACGGCAAAATACTGGCTAAAAAGAACGACGGCGACAATTCAACGTGGATTAAATCCGAAGACGACATACCAGAATTTCTTACCAATTATTAAACATAACTCGCAATACCTACTCAACTTACCTACCATACATTTATACCAATGATTAACAATAACATTAAAATTCCCGTTTCATCTTGATAACATAGACCTAATATCTGATAGTTCAATCGATATGTTATGTGCAAAAGATTTAAATAGCTGGATTTCCAAACTCAATAAATGTTATAATCTATGTTTAGTACACATTAACATAAGATCCTTAAAAAAACATTATAACGAGTTATTGATTTTATTGGACAACAATTTACAACAAGTTGACATATTAGTAATTACCGAACCCAACATTAATTTTGATTTGTTAGATTTGTACAAAATTAGTGGGTACACGATAAATAGCTTCTTACGCACCGGGCGAACCGGGGGAGGGGTAATAGTGTATGCGCGCGAGGGGCTTGCGACGCAATTCTGCGAATTGTCGTTCGAAATGACCGCGGCGGAGTGCGTTTCCATTACAATTAACCACGAAAATGAATGTATATATATAATTGCTATGTACAGGCCTCCAAAAATAAATAATCAGACTAAAATGGTACAGTTTCTTTACGAATTACGAAAGTTAATAGAATCCATACCCAACAACACTAAAGTAATTTTTTGCGGGGACATAAACATAAACATTCTTAACCAACAAGATAAAAACGTTACTATTTATGAGAATTTACTAGCTGAATACGGTTACTTAAAGTGTATTGACCAGGTGACCCGTAGCGAAGTTATGATAGGTAACTTAACAGAATCGTGTTTAGACCACATTTATGTCCGTGCCCCCCTTGCATATATCCAGTCAGCAGTTATACAAACCAAAATATCGGATCATTACCCTGTCGCAATAGCAGTAGAATGGGAACGCGCTCTCCGCGGCGATCCGAACTGTTTACCAAACCAGCGGCAGCGGGCGAGCGATGTCCGCGCTCCAGTCGCGACGCGCACTATTTTAGATAATCGAGCGGTGCGGGAGAAACTATTATCAGTAGATTTTGAAAACTTACTTACCATCAGTTGTCCACTAAAACTTTATGACTCGATACATACAATTTTTGCTGATATATACAAAAGTTCGTTTACTAATAAAATATATAATGTAGGTAAAAGAGATAATAAGAAATGGATTACAGAAAACCACAAAAAAATGTTACTAGAAAGAGATAGGCTATTCACGATATGGAAAAATGAACCAAATAATATGCTAAAACGTCTAAATTATACGAAATACAGAAATAAGTGCAATAAAATTATAAGAAAAAGTAAAAATGATTACGACAAAAAAAGTATATTGGAATGTCATAAGGATATAAAGAAATTATGGGAAATCATAAATAAACTGATGGGTAAAACAAGACAGTCATTAGATAGTTTAGTATTAAAAAATATGAAGGGCCAGGGAAATGATAGAGATATTTGTAACAAGTTTTCAAAAACTTTTACAGAAGAAATAGATAGTATTAAGCACAATTGTGATATAAAATATTTAGATAGAAATACATATGTAAGAAATAACTCAGTGAGTATGAGGTGGCAACCGGTAAATAGTCGGTACATAAAACAAATAATTATGGGTTTCCATACAAAGAAATCACCCGGTAGCGATCTCATACGCATGTCTGATCTCAAATTAGTTGTAAACAAAATAAGTCCAATACTCGCTAATCTAGTTAATTTATGCATACAAAATTATATTTATCCAAGTAAGCTAAAAGAAGCAATAGTAAGACCTATTCACAAAAAAGGTGATCGTAAAACATGCTCAAATTATAGACCCATTGCAATATTATCAAGCATAAATAAAGTAGTAGAAAAATGTATAGTTCATCAAGTAGGGGATTACCTACAAAAAAATAAAATCATTAATGAATGTCAACACGGTTTCCAGAAGGGAAAAAGTACAGATACTTTGTTATTAAACTTTTGTAATGAGGTCAACAATCACCTCAGTCATAAAAAATTAGTCGTTGCGGTATTCTTTGACTTCCAGAAGGCTTTTGATACATTAGAAATTAACACCTTGTTAAATGCAATGGAGGAGTGTGGGGTAAAAAAACCGTTAAATAATTGGTTCCGCGATTATCTAACAGCGAGACACTTCCGAGTAAAGCTGGGCGAGGCGTACGGCGACGCGAGAGAGGTGAGGAGCGGAGTACCGCAGGGGGCGTGCTGCGCGCCGATGTGCTACCTGATGCACGTGAACAGCCTGTGCGGCGTGCTGCGCCACTGCTCGGCGTACATGTTTGCGGACGACCTTTGTGTGTTGCACGCCGGCACCGACCTCGCCGAGACCCGTCGCCTCGTCCAGCAGGACGTCGATGAAGTTGTCAAATGGTCACACGACAACGGCATTATTCTGAATGCTGATAAATCTAAACTGCTAATCATTCACTCGCCTCACTTATGTCCACCCGACACGGCTCCATCAATATATACACACAGTTACGACTGCATACATAATAATCTTATAAATTGTAAATGCAAACCTTTAGAAAGGCAAACATGTGTAACATACTTAGGTATGAAAGTTGATGAAAATTTCTCCTGGGCTAGCCATATAGATTATATATCTAACAAACTAAGAATATTAATAGGAAAATTTTACCACCTTAGTTTCAAAGTTCCCGCCAACACGCTTAAATATATGTATTTATCCTTGGTAGACTCGATATTATGTTATGCTCTAGACTGCTATGGGCTCACCTTTAAAAGTTATATACAAAAATTAGAAGCAGTACAAATAAGATTTTTAAAACTATTAGTAAATAAAAAAACAAAAAACAGCTGCAAAGATAATTATGCTAAATTATTTAAAATCTGCAAAATTCTTCCTATTAGCTTAAAACACAAATACTTGCTTCTCACAGGCACCCATGGCAGTTGGGAACAGTATCAATTAGTGGCACATAATCATACAACGCGGGCGATATCAGCTGGTAAATTTGAGGTCCCCAGAGTACTTAATTATTACGGCGACAGAACATTAGAAAAGCGTATTCCATATTTGCTGAACAGTCTGCCAGCTGATATCAGAAATGAACCTGAAAAACATAAATTTGCCAAGGCACTTAAGGACTATCTGTTAAATAGTATACATTGAAGTGGGGCTACTCCTGGACGAAGTCTGTCGCGGTTTGTTTTGGGTATTGGTTGACGATGTTCTCGGCGCCTTCGCGGGTATCATGGTTCACTTTTGTGCGGAGGCGCCGCGCCCCGGGGCGCCGTGAGCTGGAATCGAGATGCGCCGCGGTAGGGTCCGTCTAGGAGTGGCTTTTGCTTCGATGTCTAACATTCACGTAAACCATAGAAAGCAATAAGTAAGTAATATAAATTGGTTGAGCGGTTCATGGTATGAGTTTGTTATTCCAGATTTATGCCGTTAGCTACTCAGCAAATTTGTAAACCAAATATATTATTATTTGTAATACTACATATTGAAACGTGTGCTATGGATTCTGTACGTGTGTATGCGTGCTCACCCATAGGTGTATAATGACACGAGCTTGTATATGTGTGCATGTGTATAATATTATGTTTATATAACTGTGTGTGATGAGTGAGTATATTCATACATGTGATATCACAAGTGTAATTGATTATCTATATAGGTGTTAGCTAATTAAGATCAAGTGTCCGCATCTTGCTATTAGATTGAAACTTATTGTATTGGTGACTGGCACCTGCAGTCAAACCGTTCATACGGTTTTGCAGGGCATTGTTATGTTTTTGATAATATTGTAATTGATTAATAAAGACCATACCATACCACCATACACATGCAAAACGTACGAAAATGTGTCATTATTTGACATTTTAAATAAATTTAACGTCGTCAACGTCGTGAGTTTTTCGTGAAAAAAATACGTGTTTAATAAGTAGTTTACTCTCTATAATCATTTTTGGTGATTTCTCTCTTTATATTTTATCTTCAATATCAGTAATTAGCTAAATAAAAATATTTTTTAATCCTCTTAAAATCTCGATCACATGGTATCCCTAGTGAAGTAATCGTGGGTACCGGAACATTAGCACTTAAATGTAGCGGTCAATACTCTAGCTTCATGTTTTTTACCTCACTCCAAGGGTAAATGGAGAAACAAGGTAACAGCTGCTTGTCTTGTATTTATTCCAGTATTGATTGGGATAAAAAGCGGTGATAATTATTTTTACTTTGGATATGTACCTATGTGTAAAGTCACAAGACATGACTGTAAGCTTCTTTTTTTTTCAAACAAATTTAAAATTAAATTGATTACTATAAATAACTCGACCTACACAGCTATATTTTTTCGCAGTCAACCATTGTTGATTGCGCAGTTATAGCTGTCTAGGTCATTGCTGTACCCACTTTGCTTTTTTTTCCAGACTATACTTTTACTTGCGGCTCTATAAATGGATTCGCCTGCACATGGTCGTAGGTGCGAACCCAGGAAAGTACCAATGTGACTTTTTCAGAGTTATATGTACTTTCTTAATCATTCTAAGACATCATTGACAAACGGTGAAGGAAAACATCGTGAGGAAACCAGGATTTCAAAAAAAAAATATCTGATATTGCTACCCCCAATGAGCAATAAAAATATAATTATACTCATCCGCATCACTGTCGACCGGAAGTGTACCAACATAGCTGGATGTTTTACTAATATTAAAAATCTCAACTCCCACTGCAATTTTTAAACTATAAACAAACTTATAACCTGATAATTCAATATTCCGGAATAAAATGTCTGTAGGCAACCTTACATCGGTTCATTAGACAACCATTGCGCATTTGATTTGAGCTTTCAACGAACCCCGTCAAGTAGAAACTCACAAACCTTTTCGATCCTATATGGAATGTTGCCTCGCAGCAAATGGCGTGCAATACATTACTTTTTAACACTTATAAATTATCTACTATTTATAAATGGGTTTGCAGATATCTGGTCATATGCTTCCAAGAATAAAAAAAAAACCAGTAAAAAAAATGCATTCTGGGTCGTAGATATATTACTAGTATCTGGTTAACTCTTCATGCTTAACTAAATTGCTTGTATCACGAGTGGGTTCAAGTCGGTAAGTACAATGGGTGGGATCCGAACCCGCTACAACATGATCGCAAGTCCGACGCTATTTGGCTACCGCCTCTTGTATTTTAAAATTGATCGTCATTTTCTTGTGATTTTAAATGAATTTATTTTGAATCCCTGAAAATAAAATAGACTTTTATAAGCTCGAACTATATGTACGTCTGTCTGTCTGTGGAATAGTAGGTTCAAAATATCTAGACCAATTTATTATTGATGCATTATTTGCAAGGTGACATATATTTAAATTTAAATAATATTTTATTTTATTATAATCAAATTTTTTTTAAATTATAATTCATTAAAAATAAATCTCTCTTGTACTAAAAGTCGCTATGTAGATTCATTATAATGACTTTCATTTGTGATAATAATAACTCTTTATTGTACACCAAAACAAGTTTACAAAAAAAATAATACATTATGGGTACAATGGGCGTACTTATCACTATTTGTGATATTACATTTGATTAACTCCTCTCGACATGAATATGATTGTACCCGACGATTTTATTTGAAAACGTAGGTAAAACAAATACGTAAAGCGAAAACCTTATACTTACCCCTTTTTACCAAAATTGCGCGGACGGAGGAGTATGAAATTTCGAGAAACAGTGTTTCAATAAAAACAAAAGAACAGGTATATAATTCTTAAGAACAAGTTATTATTGGTCTTAATGATTAAACTTTAATAAAAGCGAAAGTAGTAAAGCTCTTAGACACCAGCTTAATAGGAGTTACTAAGTTCTGAACATGCTTAAGACATTATCACAGTTTCGGGGACTTTATTAAAATTAAATAATCATTTTAAGAGCTCAGGATTCTAGTAGTCTTAGGACTTAGCATACTTTAATCGTAAATCTTTATTAATTCATAGAATTAAAGATCTTTAGGTCAGGGATTTTTAAAGATTTTTGAAGAAATTATTTTTTAATAAATAATTCACATCCTCACATTAATAACCAGCATTTTTACTGATAGCATAATATTATGAAATGAAATGAAATAATTTTTTTGCTATGAATGTAGGTACAAAAGTATGGTGTTAAAACAAATAAGGATCCAGTACATTCTACCGTGAGGCATGCAATTTTTTTTTGTATAAGTATTAGAATTAATTATGAAATAATTAAAAAAAAAACAACAAATATTTAACGAGTATCAAATTGTTATTAAATAGTCAATCTATATATCTATATATTATATTATTATTATATAAAACTCTTCCGTTACTGACTGACTGACTGACAGACAACGCACAGCCGAAACTACTGATCGTAAAGAGCTGAAATTTGGCATGTCATTGTGTGTTTGTTGGGAGGAGTAGGCTATCACTAAGAGAGGATTTTTGGAAATTCCCCCCCAAAGAGGAGAAAGGGGTGGTAAATTTAAAATGTTTATTTCTCAATGGATTCCACGCGGACGAAGTCGCGAGCAAAAGCTAGTATGAAAATATAAAACATTCAATTTGTAAGTTCATTCAGTGGTAATCAATGTAAATAATAAGTTAATAATAAGTCTAGATTACAATGATACATACTAAGGAAAAGTTTTGGAGTATAAATGGTTTTCATTCACACTTAAAAAAAATTCAAGCGAATTCACGCAAACAAATATTTGGATAGATTAGTCACACATACGATCGACGGGAAAATAATAAGGTAAATCCACAAGATGCAGCTAGTTATAATTAAAAAGTAGATTATTTGCATCTTTTAACCGACTTCAATTCTTTCCAATAAATGTTATTATAGTATTAATAATGAATTCCTCAATGAAAATAATTTAAATATTTAATTGTTTTTAATTTAATTATTTTGCCTTTGCCCAGCAGTGGGACAGTATAGGCTAAAAAGTAAAGGTAAAAAAAAATATTTAATTATGTTGATTATAATGTTAATGTTAATGTTTTGAGATTTACTTTACTTTTATTTATCTAATAATTTATCTCAATTAATATTTTTGCGTGCCGTGTGCCACGGCAAAACATGCTGTACACATATTTTATTGAACATCTTGTTACCTACCATGTTTTATGCAAATAAATGATTTGATTTGATTTGATTCAAAATAAGTTTTAAAACGACTTTTTGTTTGATATCAGGAGATAATAATATCGCTAAATAATCGTGGATCGATTTCGAAAATCCATTATTTTGTTCTCATCGATATGATTTCACCACAGAGGTAAATAATACCCACCACTGTATAAATTTCGTCAAAATCGATTCAGTTATGTTTTAATAAAAAAAAATATAAAGACTTTCTTAAACGAAACTGAGTTTGGCGCTTTTGTGCATTTTGTAGTCGGGTTTTCCTTAAATTTATGTGTAAAAAATTATAGCTTATATTCTAAACTAGATTTTGTATGCGGCGGTAGCCTTCTTCTCTAAATGAGCAACTGAGATAAATTATAAAATACTAGCTGCCCGGACAGACTTCGTTCTGTCAAAAGTAAATGAATTAAGGTAATTCCCGAGTTTAGGACTTTTTTTATACATATTTTTTATGTTTTTTACGAACATTTCAAGATCAAAATTAGCTAAATCGGTTCAGCCGTTCTCGAGTTTTAGCGAGACTCACGAACAGCAATTGATTTTTATATATAAAATATAGGTATAACAAGCGAGAAAGAAGTAACACTGAAACTTTTCCAAATAGAATTGTTACAGGACCGTTTTACTCACAAAACGCTTTAAATCTCACTATATACGGTCAGTTTTCCAACAACTTTTCATCTAAAACCGCTGTCTCTCATTCAAATGTTTTCGCGACAATTTCGTGGGACCTTACTCTGTGAACCCAAACATTTTATTTGATAGAGTTTGCAGAGGCATTTACATACAATTTACCTTTATTTCGGCTTTCTCATTTGCATCCTAGTTCTGTTGCTCTAGTAGATCGTATCGGAAACTTCTATTTATTTGTGTTTGGTTGTAAAGTTTCGGCTGTGATCGTTTTTGGGTCCCAATACCAAAAACCCTTTCTGTTTTAGGAATTATGCCTGGAGATAATGTAGTTTAGAATCTATCCGAAACATTCATGAGGTATCGGAAATAATGTTCTTTTTGTTGCTTATAAAAACTGATATGGACACATTCGGTAAAACAAAAGTTTTACAGTACTTAGACTTGCCCGATCATCATCTGCCATCTGCCTAGCCTTTTCCCAAGCTATGTTGGGGTCGTTTATTTATTTATTTATTTAATACTTTTTGCACATTGTTACACAAAGGCGGACTTAATTCCAGAAGGCATTCTCTAACAGTCAACCTTAGGGTTGTTTTTCTCGCTTGGATGTCGAAAAGAGAAGCTTGCCTCAAACCAAGTTTGGTCCAAATTGTTTTAGCGGTGAAAGACAGATTGAGATACTTTTGCATTTTATTATATTAGTATGGACATATCTAGAGTATTCACGACAAATTTTTAGAGGACGCCCAATTTTTTTAGTGACTAGACCTCCGTATCATGAGATAGGTTGGAAGTCACCACTATGTTATGTCATGAAATTATTTAGACATCAACAAAGGGTGGTGTCTGAAGAGATAATCTCTCGGGAATCTGTGGTAAATACCAGGAATTATTTTTAAGGAGAGTTAGGTTTTTGAGAGTATGTATGTATGTATAATAAATTGTCTGGCACGCTCTGTAGCCTATTTTTGGCGCCAAATTCTGTCCTCGAAAAAAAAAAGTGTTCAAAACCTTTCGAGTCGACTAAATTATCAATCTATTACATATAAAACCAGTGTCACGATGTTGTCTGGGATGAACTCCGAAACTACTGAACCGATTTTAATCAAATTTGCACACCGTGTGCAGTTTGATCCAACTTGAAAGATAGGATAGCTTGTATCTCAATTATATTAAAAAAATTGAGACCGCGGGTGGAGCAGCGGGAAACAGCTAGTAAATAATAAATATCTTGGGACAGCTCACATACGAGATCCTAAATTAGGCAGAGCCTATACTAAAGTAACCAGACAACTGATAAACATACTTGTATATTTGTAAATACATACATAATATATATAAGTTAAATAACACCCAGACACAGAACAAATGATCGTGCTCATCATCGGTTTTTCAATAATAATTCAATAGTAATTCTTCTGCGAAATAAAACATGTACCCATTGCGATTCGGTAAATTTTCGCACAGCCAGTAACATACACATTTAAAAGGCACACCCTTTCTCAAGGACATTCTGTATCTGCAAGGTATGTTTAAGTAAACAAGTGGTGGAAAGTCATTTGGTTTTCTTGTTAAGAATTTCTCGGTAACAGTTTGAGTGTAGAATGTAATTACTTGAACAGTATTGTCAATTTTAGGAAATTTAGTATCTACAGCGATTTACGGCATGAGTTTATTTATGAAGATTGATACTGGATTGGTGCCAAGACATTTGTTTGTCAACCTGCACGTCAACCAACAAGCATCTTAGCTTAGCACGAGGGGTTAACGAGATTACTAGTAATATGCGGCCCACATCACTAGTAATCTTAAAAAAAAAACCTTAGCTGGATACAGAAACCTATGTTTGTCGGACGAGTAGGTTTTATTTTGAAAGTGCGGGGAGTCGGACTCGTGATCATGTGGTTTCCGGTTTGAATCCCAAGGATTGGTCTACCAACGTAAACCCAGATCACTAATATTTAGCTTAACACAAGGGGTTATTAAGAATAATAATAATATCGACCACAATGTAAGTGCAAAAGAGTGCTCTTTTAAAAGCACTTTTTTCTTCTTGAAAGTTACTTATTTATCATTAAATCGCGGTTTTTTATGTAAATGAGACTTAGTCACTTCTATCTAGACGAAAGCTAGACCGAATTTTTACATGTCTGATGAAGCACAGAATAGTGTCAATGACTGTATGTGAGCTTTCTATCGATTTCCGATTCATTTTACAAACTTATTTAAAACTGGCTTTGAGTTTTTTTTATTGTTAAATCATAATATCTCACTAATAATATAAAAGTAAAGTTTGTTCGTGTGTAGTTTGTTAACTCTTCACAATCAAACAACTGGACCTATTTTGATTAAATTTAGTATGTACACGTTGTACGAACACATACTTTTTTCCCGAAACATGTATTTTTCTTATAAAATGCGGATAACATCGTGGGGCGCTGCTAGTGTTACGATGGCATAATCCCATAGTCACTGAAAAATTGACCGATTTCCTTTGTTGTCAACTCAATTGATAATGGCTGTGATTGGTTGCATATTGTAATAACTACGGCATTCGAAACTAAACCTTATGTTTTTATTTAAAAGTGAGAGATTCAATGTTTTACCAGAAATGTAGTATTGACTACAGTCACAGTGCCTACTGAACAAATAATTTAGTATTCTGAGACGTGTTAACAAACAGCTTAATAGCAAAGAGCTGTAAGAAGCAGACTCCTACATAACAATTAGATTACCACTCGTTTCGTTTATTCAGGACACGTCAGAAAATGTGTGAACCACTTAGCCAAGGTAGAAAGTAATGGAAATTTATAACAACTGGAGTGACGTACGAGCTCTTGGATTTTTTTGGTTTGTAAAAAATACCAGGATATTTTATGTAATAGGAAAATTTCAGTTTTTTTCTGATGTAATAACGTTTTATTTGATGAATTTGCACGTGAAAAATTGTCACGTTCCTCCTGAGCCGAGCGTGCAAGCGAGAGCGCGGAGCAAGTGATAGAGAGGCACGATCGGCCTAAGCGTTCGGCTTGTGACGCATCTATCTCTCTTCCACTTCATCGGCCGATGCGTCCGAGTAGAAGATAGTGAGAATACATGTTTTCTAGTACTTACCTATTTATTTTTTCTTGCTTTTGTATGTTCTATTGAGTATTAAGGACTCCTATTGAGTCTGAAACTAGTCGGGTGATCCCAAGAATGCCCGTGAGTAAACCGTTGAATCTTTAAATAATAGTTTTATGTAGGATATGAGCTTAGAAAACATGATTACTAATTAGGTAATATTGCTCATGGTTTGAATGGTTTGACCAAGTAAAACACGTCCGTTGTCGCCAGTACAAAGAAAATAAGACCTCTTCAATAAAACATGTCGTGGTGGCCTAACAGTTCAAGGACCGTTCTCGTATCATGGTCGCAGGTTCGAACCCAGGAGAGTAAATGTGACTTTTGCAAAATTGTAGGCATTTTCTTAATTATTGTGATGAAGGAAAAGATCGTGAGAAAAGTTGATATCTTAATTCGCCAACCCGCACTGAGCAAGCGAGGTGATCAATGCTTGTTCCGTCTCTAGATGCCTGTGCCCAGCAGTGGGCAATTCATATGTGGGTACTATTATTTATTTAAAACACAGTGGTACCAGAACTGGTCCCATTTTTTTGTGGTTAAAATCATCATAACCTTTCAAAAACTTCCTAAATTCCTTTTTTGCATGTAAAAACAAAAACACAGTATCATAAAGTACCCTAATGTTTTCCTCAAGCTGCTTACGCATAACATACTTTTAAACAAAAAGGAAAATGGAAATATGAGTTTTGAAACTTGTAACATAATGAGGCAGGCTCAAGGCGCCCTCCTAAATGCGGTTAAAATACAAGAGTATGCAATGAACGAAGAATTGCAAAAATTTGGGTTGGAACAACACGAATTTCTTTGCATAATAATATAATATAAAATGAAACGTTATTCAAGAAATAAGAAAAAACAACCCCACAAGAAGAAAGGGATTTCTAATTATTTTATGTATATGAAGTTAACTGATAAAAAGCACCTGATTTCGTTGAAATTGATGAATGATGCTAATGATTACAAACATGTATAAATAATGCAACAAACATACCTACATAAATTATGCGTAATAAACTCTAATCTGAAACCCTGATAAATTTTCGACTCCTTTTTCTTCGCAAAGTTGAGTAAAATTCAAAAAATCTCTACATTAATGCTAGCAGCGAACGAATCTTAATATCGTGCGAAATAATATTGTCTAATATTGGGGTGGCCTAGCGGTACAAAGAACGGATTTTCGTGCACAAGGTTGTTCAAACCCAATACAGGCAAGTACCAATGTGACTCTTTAAATTTATATCTTAATTCTTAATTATTCTAAGAAATCATTGACGGTCGGCGAAGGAAAACATCGTGAAGGAACCGGGATTCCAAAAATTGAAATCTGAAATCGCCAACCCGCAGTGAGCCAGCGTGGGGATAACTGCTCGTTCCTTCTCTATAAGAGAAGAAGCCTGTGCGATTTCAGGGTTGTTTCATTCCATACTCAAAGGGTAATTCCCTGGGGTTATTTGTTCAACCCTTTTCCAACACAATGCAATCTTGGACTTCATTATCTTCGCTGGTTGGTAATCTACTTAAAGATTATGACTGTATTTGGGACATTATATTGCTGTTGTATGCCGTCGAATGTTTTGAGTTTTTTTCTTTTTGTTTTTTTTTTATTATTTTTATTAATTATTTAGGTATCTGCTTTTCTCATTTTCTAGGATACTTTGAACACAATTTTATTTCAGATAAGTCACTTGAAATAAAACGAAATGTTTGAGTTTTCGAAGCTTTTATAGTTACAGTTTAAAACGTTATAATTATTATAAAAGTAACAAATACTCGTGATTTTCCTGCTAAATATTACGTATAATGGTAGCTACAAAAACACCTTCGCAGATATTGTATTTATATTTTTTTCAAGTAGTTGAAACAATTTGCGTCAAATATCACTAATTTGAATACCGCCTCCGTCATAATGGAAATTAAGAAAAAATAATACTTTAATTTTTGTTTCAAACAATAAACCAAATAACTATTTTCTTTACTTTTTATATGGATATGGATACATAAAATATCTAATCAACATAGATTAAATTTAAGAAATTCCATGAGGAGTATCAAAGATTTTGTCAGCCAGCAGTTTATGTTATTTATATTTTTCTAAATAATTGGAGAATTAATTTTATAAAGAACCTTAAAAATAAAATTCTAATATTAATTAAAATATACAGAAAAATAACTCATATAAAATATAAATGTTATAATAATTAATAATGTAAAAAGACAAGCAAAATATATGCATGGGAAATTACGAGTATGTACAAACTTCTGTTCACAACGGAAAAAGACTCGACACGATACGCCATTATCAAAAACATTCGTGCACCTTAATACCTCTGTCGAATTAGACATAGATCTCACACAAAAAGGAGGTCAGTCACCTAAAGACAAGCCACCACTAAAGGTTGATGACCTAAGCAAAAACTGAGCATACAAGTAAAAGGCGCTGACGTCATTGAAAAGAATTGGTAAGTTTTGCAGACTTGTAATTTCACTTTCGAACTCATTATCAATGAGTTTTCAGGGTCATTTGGAGTTAAGATGATTGTCTGTTTCGAAGTCGGTTACCTCTGATTGGCTTTGAAGGTCTTAGAAAGAAGATACAAGTCATGCTTTAGACGCTTGTTAATAAATAAGAGCTGTATTAGTTAATTATAAGTTCCTTTTGTATGTAGAGGAACATAGTCAGTAGATGTATCTATTAGGTTGTAGATAAGTGATACTTGCTTAAAATGATTTTTTTAGGCTTTGTAGAGGTGAATCCCTTTAATACATTCAACGGATTTTCAGCCTCAAAGTATTAGTTTCTAAGCAATATTATTTACTCACCACTTTATAGTGAACTGTTTACCGTTAGTGATATTAAAACCAAACTGCTGAATATTATACCGCATAATATACCTATCTGATTATATTATTATAATCAGACACCATGAGAGAGATTCAGATATTTTTATACCAGCATTGATTGTTAGGATCATAAATAAGATCCTAACAATCAATGCTGATAAAAAAATAAAGACAAAAAGTTTTTGCGGCAAGGATTCAAATAAGAATTTGTAAGAATTGCCCGAAATCAATCTATCTACTTACATCACTCTATTTTTTTTTTTTTTTTTTTTTTTGTTTGTGGATGCATTATATCCCTCTGACATGGGGGTCAGAGTCCTTGAGTGCGGGGTACGTATGTGCGATGTAGTTTGGCAAAAAAGAAAAATTGATGGTAGGGAAATTTGGGGTTGTGCCTTATATGTCATTTATTATGCTGCTGTACTTTGCATGTATGTGTTTACGCTATCTGTACCTGTAAGTAAGGTTGTGTGCCTTTTTAAAAGGTGCCAATGTTTTAACATTGACTCCCTTTATGCCGCAGTCAATAGTAGCGATTTCGCATTTTTCATTGGGCGCTGAAGTTTTTTAGGACCACGGCGGCATTTTTGTGCCATTTTCACCATTAATTTGCCCATTTTCTGCAGAAAATGGACCCAATTATTTGTGCATTTACTTTTGAGCATTTTTGTAGTGCCGCCTCTGGTCAGACCCATTTGAAATGCTTGAACCTGCAATTTCGAGCAATTCGCGGGAGGGCCCTCAGCAGTACGCTGTTTTCGCTCGAGCCAACGAGTCCCACCTGCGTCGGACGGGGCAATCCATGCTAAAAGCATGGTGCCCCGTCTCTTCCAGTTTTGCGGTGACGCAGTTACAGCAGGTGGGACTTGCGTTGGCAAGCTTTTCAGCGCAAGTGCTCCGCTGGTGAGGGCCCCCACAGTACCCGCACTTTTCTGCAGTTTCGGTGCAGAGGCGTCTGCTGTGGCCGTACCCCAGACACATCGAGCATTGGACCAGTGGTGACTGGTCCTCCACCCGGATGAGCTGGAGGTCGATGTACACCTCAGACGCCTCTACCAACCGGTTCCAGAGGGAGGGTGACACTCTGGCGACAACGTGCGACATGAGGCCATTCCGTGCTTTTTTCCGGAATTTGATTTCCACCCGATCGTCACCAGCTGGGAGGTCGCGGAACAACCTCTTGTTTTGAATCCTCAGGAATTCTACGATGTCCTCATCCTTATGAAAGGTGAGGACATCCCTGAGGATAACGAGGGGGTCCTGGTTCATCACCTCTTGGACTACGAGCTGCTGGTCTGCAGACTCGATCCTGGTCCGGACCCTGTTCCGCTCCTCTTCACTTCTACAGCTGATGACGATCTTCTGGTCTCTCGCCTTCCGGACACGGTCAATCCGAATGCCCCCAGTCTTTGCGTCGATCGCCTTTCGCACCCTCCCCAAGACTTCCTCCCCCGTCTCGATTTCATCCCTGGACGTGACCACCACTGAGTGCAGTGCGGTCGGCTCCGGGCGTCTTCGCCCCTTTGCCGCCACACTTGCATATGTAGCCACCTCCAGGGACTCGCTCTTCTCTTGAAGGGCCGTTTTTAAAACCTCCGCTTTCTCGTTGCTCTCTTTCATCAGCTTACTATGTTCAGCCAATGAAGAGAGCAACTGAGAGACCTCTGCAGATCCCACCACCTGGGGAGCCCGTTCCTCCTCCTTTTGAGGATTTTCCGTACGCTCCCCTGCGCCAGTCTCACAAGACACCGGTGAAGGGGAGCCCACGGTCTTTCCTCCGTCTGCCTCCTTAATGATTGCGAACAATCTGTCGATGGCCTGGGTGACGGAAGCCTTAATGTCGGTTTTCAAATTTCGCGACAAGCCTAGAGCTGTTTTGGCTTTCGTCACCCATGTCCTCGCCTCCTGCAGTCTGCTTCGCTGCATCAAGGCGGCAGCCGGTTTTTCCTCTGGGAAGAGGACTTTTCCCGCCTCCCTCTCCCCCATGTTTCTCCGGACTTTCGTCTGGGTCAAAAACGCGCTAGACTTCTGCGGTGATTTAGGGGGGGTGTTTGGCGGGTGAGCGTTGACATCATTATTAACGGGGGTGCGGAACATATTGGAAGAAAAGGAATAACCCCCTAACCAAACCCAACGAATTGATATTAAATTTGTAAAAGTTGTAAACACAGTCTTATAATCTAGTTTTTGTATAAGTTGTAAAAAATGTAAAAGGTGTAAAGAATAGATTGTGTAAAAATTTGTATAAGTATTAAAATTGTATAAATAAGATAATAAATAATTAAAATGACAAATTTGGTCGTAGGTTTAAATGATACAAGTACTTGTGTTAATATTTTAAAATAATCAAAAATTTTGTCTTGTCCGCTGTCTTAAAATGGCTACTAATTAATATTTTTATGTTTCAGGTACGCCGCGCAACCGCTGCAACGCCAGAAAGGCCCCAGATGCTCGATAGGAAGGTCGCCTTAGCAGGTATACACTTCTTGCTAATCAAGAAGTGTCCAAAACTGACCAACCAAGCTAAATTTTTGTGCACCTGAATACAAGTGCCGGGTCCTAGAGGAAGTCCGACAACAAAGCGTTGTTGGACTGTGTCAATCTATAAAGAGCAGTCTGTGACCCATCCAGCAACGCAAACCGCAGCTCTCTAGCTCTATCGGTTCCGGAGATATGGCCCGTCAAGGTTGGCAGGTACCAAAGTCGGACGGGCAAAATCCCTCCGGAATCGATATGCCCAATGAGATTAGGGTGGGTGGGCGGGCCCGAAACTAATTTATTCACGTTTTCCTGGTGGTTGTAGCACCACGTGAGTGGTGTCGGCAGATCGGGCTCGACGCCCTCTATCCAACGACGGGAATATGGAATGGTATCCGGGAAGAAATTTTCCGGGAAAACCGCGAAAAACAGGAAAAATTTCGGAAAAATCTAATTATTTAAAAAATTTTGTATAGACACACCCTACGTGTGCTATATCGTTGAATAGGTCTTTAAGAGACCTTTAATTTGAATATAATATTGGCTAGTTTTAGAAAATGAATTAACTTAGAAAATGATTTAAATGAATTTTTATGTGATTTTTTATAAAAAATTTGTAAATTTATAAACTTTAAGTGCCAAATGGGGTGTCGTTAGAAAGATCTCGTCGAGATCTACGCGTCAACGCAAAAATCTTGAAAATCCACCAATAAACAGCAGAGTTATCACAAATTAAAAATATACACAATAAAAATATCAATTTTCATGAAAATTATGAAAATGTTAAGGTTTTTCCGCGTGTAAAAGCGCGGAACGTTATAGTATAGTCAAAAAGAAAATGTGTATAAAGAAAACCCGACCAAAATCAAGCAATTAACAAAAAAGTTGTCGAACTACATCACTCTATTAACTCAGTCTATCTCGGTCCACTTCTAGATGACGACCTCTCTCAAGTTGCGCTATAACATCTGGTCCTCCATCTTCTGCATCTAGACCTTTTTCAAGTTAGCCGTCCATCTGGCTGGGGAGCGTCCTACACTACATTTCCCTCTCGAGGGCTGCACGCAAGGTCTCGTCTGCTCCAACAGCCATAGGTCCAACTCACTGCTAGTTCATCTGATTAACTTCCCAAGCCATTACGATCCCTCTTACGATACTCTTATTTCTAATTTTTTTCTTCTAAGAATCTCCCAGGATAACTTGCTCCATTTAGGACGCTGGGCGACTTTAGGTTTAAAGTCTACTGTCACTATCCATGTTTATATTAAACGATGCAAAACTTAATTAGTATTAGTCAGTACTTAGAATTCCAAATGTAATGTACCTATATGCTTTCCATCTGACTTGTCGCTGCATAGTGTAAGATGGTGAATACAAGTAGAATGGCTTTTGAACGTGATTAGTGGCTGGATTAATTATTGCTGTGACATTCAGCCAGACAGTATAAGTCCCTACACTGAGTGCGATAATCCGATCTATAAATTAGTCAAGACAACCTAAATTAATGTTCTCAAGGTGCTCTATGTAATTAACGAATTTGGAGCAGGTAGATTTATGAGACGGTAGTTGAATTATCTAAATTTTTTTCAGGATTAACTTTATTGAAATCCTATACCTAGATAGCTCTCCAACTAAAATAAAATTTTATGTCACCTAATTAAACTGTATCTTTGTGCCTAAAATTTTTCTTCGTCATCTTTTGAGAAATTTCAACATTAGTCTACAACAAAAGTAACTGCAATTTTAGGGAAGAAAAAAAAAATTATACTTGACATGGTAATTATAATCCTCCTTGAAAAAAGTAGCCTTTGTCCTGTTAGGGTGGTATTAACGAACCATAAATTTTATGGTAAATTTCTACCAAAAACCAGCAGTTTTTCTTATTTATTCGTATGACACGGAATTCTGTCTACCGCTTCGTAAGCAAACATTTTAAAAACGGACGATCGAGTGAAAGTGCATGCCGCTGGATCGAAAGTACGTTCGGAGCGTTGTTTTAAATCTCTATTATAAAAGCCCACGTCACTCACTGACTCACTGACTCACTGACTCACTGATTCTGGAACGCTCGCACACTATGATAATTTTTAAAGAAAGAACACATAACAAAGAGTTTATCATAAAAAAGTTTCAAAAACAATATTTTCGCGAAACGTCAATGACTGAAGAAAAGTATTAAGTTTTGTTATGATTCAATCAATGTATAATACTTTACGCGCGAGCGAAGCCGCGGGCAACAGCTAGTCAATTCTATATTCTATATATTATAAAAGCCCACGTCACTCACTGACTCACTGACTCACTGATTCTGGAACGCTCGCACACTATGATAATTTTTAAAGAAAGAACACATAACAAAGAGTTTATCATAAAAAAGTTTCATTATTTTCGCGAAACGTCAATGACTGAAGAAAAGTATTAAGTTTTGTTATGATTCAATCAATGTTTCCGGCAAGACGTTTCTATAATACTTTACGCGCGAGCGAAGCCGCGGGCAACAGCTAGTTCTATATAGTTAACACGTGGTTATACGATGCAGAGAGTGGGGCGAAAATGGAACGTAGGTATATAAAAAAAATGTTTCATGCATTTCAATATTGATTGCCTAGATAAGAAAAGTAAAAAATTTTTTTTTTTTATAAAGACAAGGCGCTCTAAAATAGAGGAAAGGGTAGGTTTGTGGCACGTCACAAGTTGCCCTAAGTAATAGTCACAAGTCACTTTAAAAAGTAGATATTTGTAATTTCGATGAAGCAATTTATTAAAATAAGTTTCTAACATCTTTTCAATAGCTTAAAAAATACATTCCAATTAATTTGTTTTGAATGCAAAATATGTAAACACAAATAGTTACAATTGATTATGTAAATAATTAATTTTTATTAATAAATTGGCGAGTCTTAATCTTTGATTTGATTGCATCACCGTAATAATTATAATTTAAACCTGATCCGTAATTTCAATGTTTTGACTCCTGTACGTCATTATAAAATACTAATTAGCGGGAACAGGTCGAAACATTATAATAGATTTTAATCTTATAATATTGCATTTAAAGGCCACGAAATAACGTTTGATTACGTTATAAACAGTTCAAAACGAATAGCTGCCCTCCTAGCCAAGTGACATTGGTACAAGCGGTAACGATGATAGAAATCGCTAAAATGACAATAAATGTATGAAAGTGACAAGTCAAAGTTACGTGACTTATCGAAAACAAATGTAATTTCCATACATTTTATGTCATTTATAAAAGCGATTTCATGAATGATTGACATGAATGATTCATGACGGGCCTGTTGGTCTAGTGGTTAGTGACCATGACTGCTAAGCCGGAGGTCGTGGGTTCGATTCCCACCCAGGACAAATCTTTGTGTGAAGAGCACGATAATTTGTTCTGTGTCTGGGTGTTATTTATCTATAATATGTATGTGTTTAGAAATATATAAGTATGTATATCAGTTGTCTGGTTACCATAGTACAGGCTCTGCCTAGTTTGGGATCAGATGGCCGTGTGTGAGCTGTGTCCCAAGATATATTTTTTTTTCTATCATAGTTATCGCTTGTAGAAATGTCTCTTGGCTACGGGGGCTGGTATTACTTAAAGGCAAAAAATCACGACATTAAGCTTGGACTCCAGTTTTTCGTCCACTAGGCAAACAGAGTCAGAAAAGGTTTTATTTATTTCACTTCATAACAATAACCGTTCTCTTAACGACGATGTTCTTGCAGCCAATAAAGTGACAAGGGAATTGTTAAGGATTTTCAAATTAAGGCATTCGTACATGAGGCTACCGAAATCTTCCATTCCCGATGTCTTAGTCTCCAACCGACAGTAATATTAACTCACTGCACTGGGTTTGTACCCAGTGGCCCTGACTGCTAATCCGGAGGTCGTGGGTTCTATTCCCACCTAACACAAATCTTTGTGTAGTATGTAATGAGTATGATTATTTCTAAGGAATTTAATCCTTATGTAGCGGGGGTTTCACAAACATTCAAATCACATGCACAAAGAACACCTAGACTTGGAACAAGCGTTTGTGGATCACACAAATGCTTATCCCATGCGGGGATGGAACCCGCAGCACGTTGCGCACAGTGGTAATTAGTGTGGTGACCTATACCACTCGGCTATCCGTGCAGTCAGCTAACTGGCAATGTGGGTCGTTATACTTGTGCTAAGCTTAGTATTTGTGTTACGAGTGAGTTTTCTTTAGTAGTGTGGGTGGGGTTCGAACCGGTGGCCATATGAGCCATTTGTTCACACAATTTGTTCTAGTTTTGGAGCCATGTATGTGTTACCCTATTTTATTCTTAACTAGCTTTAAAAGCGGCGGTAGCCTAATGGCTAGGGCGTCGGACTTGCGATCATGTGGTTGCGGGTTCGAATCCCACCCATTACACTACCGACGTGAACCCACTCGTAACACAAGCATCTTAGCTTAGCACGAGGGGTTAACAAGTTTACTAGTAATGTGTGACCCACATTGCTAGTATTCTTTAAAAAAAAAAAAAAAAAAGCTTTTGCTCGCGGCTCCGCCCGCGTGGGCGTCGTTTATCGTGACAAATAGCCTATAGCCTCCCTCAATAAGTGGGCTATATAACGTGAAATAATTTTTCAAATCGGGCCAGAAGCTTTTGAGATTAGCGCGTTCAAACAAATAAACTCTTCAGCTTTATAATATTAAGTATAGAAAATTGTTACCATATTTAAATTGAAGCGGCGGTAGCCTAATGGCTAGGGCGTCGGACTTGCGATCATGTGGTTGCGGGTTCGAATCCCACCCATTACACTACCGACGTGAACCCACTCGTAACACAAGCATCTTAGCTTAGTATGAGGGGTTAACAAGTTTACTAGTAATGAGCGACCCACAATTCTAGTAATCTTTAAAAAAAAAAAGTTTATACTCCTTGTTGGAATTAAAAGTCGTGAGATGTCCACGAGGGGCCCGTGGCTATGTGTAAGCCGTAGATAATAAAGGTTAAGCCGCGCTCGCCGCGGTTGGTCCGTGGATGGGTGACCATTTATAAAACATATCGAGACCCCTCCGTGCCTCGGAAAGCACGTTAAGCCGTTGGTCCCGACTGTCATACAGTGATCTTTGATAGTCGTTAAGTCATTACAATTCTGACAACCAGTCTTACTATGGAATACTGTATTACCTAGCAATAGGTTGTGGAGGTCAGATAGGCAGTCGCTCTATGTAAAATACGGTATTCAGCTAAATCCGGTAAGACTGGAATCCGACCCCAATATGGCTTGGGAAAAGGCTAGGCAGAAAAAGATGTTCTCGTGTGCGGATAGCTTAATCCAAAAATATCTTTACTTTAACACTCCATTATAAAGGAACAAAGGAAAAGGAAGATTGTCATTCAACATTCATAATTACCACCGTTTTAAAAAGGAGTGTTTCCATCCAATTGTTTCTCGTTTTTACGTTCGTTACTTACAATGTTATCTGTATGAATACTGTCGTGTTTATTACTGGATTTCCATAAAATTATAATCTCACCTTTTAATCACCAGTTTATAACGACATCTGTAAAAAGACAACGTTGAATTAATTATTTTACTCCTTAAATTTTAATGTGAAATGAAAGGAAGTAGAAACGATTCCTTGCTCAAATGTATAGACGTGGCAAGTCTTAGTCCCGTGACTTATCGAAGAGATTTGCTATACATTTAATACTTTTTAAGCTATATCTATCGTCGTTAACGATTACCTGCATGCAGGCTGAACACATAAAAAATGATGCTTTCTTAGGTATAAATAAAACTTTTTTTGTCGATTTTATGGCTTTTTATTTAGATTCTAATTTTCGAAGTTTAAACGCATTTGCAAGTATCAGGGTCACGGGTGACGGTGAGATCACCATAAAAAATATTAGAGATTCTTGTTAGGTTTGAATTGATTTTATTTAATGATAAGTATACCCTCTAGCAATAACATTTAAGACCTAGTTAATAGATTATTTTTCGGTGCTTTACTCTAAAATGACAGAGACAGCATGAAACTCAACGAAGACTAAACAATTGATAATTGATTCAATGGCTTACTCACGTGCATTCTCTACGACGTTCTTGAGTCGCGACACCGCTGCCGTCGCGTCAGTTCATGATTAAGGACTCCTATTGAGTTTGAAACTAGTCGGGCGATCCCGAGAATGCGCGTGAGTAGGCCGTTGAATCTTTAAATAATTATGAATTCGTCTCACTAAAGCTATAATTATAAAAAAAAACATAACGAATTAGCACGACTACTTCAAACTCAAAAATTCATCATGAGAATATTACAACTTAATGTTTTGAAAATAAAGTTGTTATCATGAATACTTTTTCTTTCACCAGCTTAGTATACCGTGACAAACAGGAATGTATCTAATTAGATATAATTTCTACGCATATTTTAACACAAGATAAACATTCCTAACGCTAATGTTGTAATTATCACGCGAGCAGGAAAGAAATACGCGAGTAATGTGACGTTAAATACAATTAAGTACAAAAGTGAGTGTTTTGACGTCAACAATATGGATTGGAGTTTGAGCAGATTTATATAAATAAATAATAAATGTGGACAACATTCACATACATTGTTCCGAATCCAAAGTAATTAGCTAAAGCACTTGTGTTATGGAATCAGAGACAACGAAGGTACCACAAACATCCAGACCCGAGACAATGTAGAAAAGTGTTTACTACATAGACCCGTCCGGAGATCGAACCCGGGACCTTAGAGCTGGCGACACCTTGAAAACCGGTGTGTACGTCACTCGACCACGGAGGTCGTCTTGCTTTGCCCTACGATCATCATTATCATTTTATTCAACAACCCTTGTTATTTCACTGCTGGGCCTATCATCCTATGTCCCATTGTTTTCGGCCCTGTGATATCGACCTATCTAACCCCTGAGTGGCCATCTTTTTCTTAGAAACTAAGTGTAGAAAATGCTTGAATGCTTTTGTAACAAGAGAACTGTGGATTCAATGTTTCATTAAAATGTCTGAACATTTCCCGATCCTCTAGTGATACGTCGAATGCAGGTGTTACCCGCTCATTTATTTGTCTGTCGAACTGTCTCTGAAGTTGTTGCTAGTTTAAAATAAAATAAACTGACAACTCGTTCAGGATTAATAGTGCTTGTTTATTGACAAATTGAAGTGAGAGTTTGTAGGAAAATGAAGACTGTTTTCTTAGGTAAACACGAGTTTCGTACAAATACTTTTTTTAAGCTTATTCTGAAGTGTAATTTTGAACTTTTAATTTTTATTTCACACACGCACAGTGCAATTAAAATTGTTCCTATTCCTTTATTTATTAATGTGAGAAAAATATGCATTGGGTTTTGTATGTGATTCATGTTGTGTAAATGTAGGTCATATGTTTAACATTCATAGCCGTGGAATAAATAAGAAAGATCAAATTTTATTATTTTAATAAATACCAATAGAAGTAACAATCTTCTCATAAGAAAAATAATAAACATAATCATCGAATTCAGAATCACGTCATCTTATAGTAAACTGCTGGACCAGCTCTTTGCACAGGTAGTACAGTAATAAATGCATTAATAATTACACCCAAAAACCTCCCTCTAGAATTACTATTTTTTGTTGAAAACGGCATAAGAATCTGTTGCGTAGTTTATGAGATCTCAGCGTACAAACAGCGGGAATGACTTTCATTTATCCCGTGTAAAGAAGATTATGACGTACACAGCAGAACGCCACCGACCCCATGTTATTTGTGGTGACCCATAATAAAGTATCACTATATTAGAACATATTATGTTGTGTTCCCATATTGGTAGTGGCAGATTTATGCCTCAATATTTTGGGATACTATAACCCCTATGTTGTTGACGAAGATGATTTATTGCGGTCCTTGTAGAACCAATAACTGTATTTTATGTATCAAAGATCAGAAATTTGGCTTCAAACTTTGTAGAACTATCTAGCGAACTAGTTAACACCAAGTCGTAAAAATAACAGTCGAATTAATAGTTTGACGATGTTTCGTGACACAAATTGGAGAAGAGGTTTTAACCTAATTCTTATACAAAACAATTCATCATAAATTTTCGAAAACAACCATTCGACGCGTCAGCTTTGGAACGGAATAAATAAACGAAGAAAGAAAGGGATATTTATCTGTGTGTTATTCACGAAATAAATCGACTCAGAAAGAAAGTAAATGCATTTATTCGCACCGCATGCGAAGGATAAAGTTAGAAAAGGAAACAAAAAAGACATATCTAATAATTTCTAAAATGTTCCAGGAAATATGCGTCACAGCTGTGCGAAACGGTCATCGACTCAACTCGGGGCTAAGTGTACGCCGTAAGGTTTGACCAATAAATAAAGGTAAAATTGAGTTGTCGTGGTTGGTCCGTAGATGGGCGACCATTTGTAAATATACCAAGACCCCTCCGTGCCTCTAAGAATTTTAGGCCGTCGGTTTTTGATCGAGTTAAGTCATTACATATCTGACAACCAGTCTTACGATGGGTTACTGCGTTACCTAGTCAAATTGGTTGTGGAGTTCAGATAGGCAGTCGATCCGTGTAAAATATGGTATTCCGCTAAATCCGGTAAGACTGGAAGGTGAGTCCAGTATAGCGTGGGAAAAGGATAGGCAGAAGATTAGAAGGCGCTCTAGAACGCTCCTTGTTCGTTGGTAGTTAAAATATTGGGACCGTTACCTTGGTCTAACCACTTTTATTCTTTCTGAAAACCAAATTTAAGTTTCAAAATTACTATTGGGAAACATTAAACCACGATTTATGACTTGGAAAGAAATTAAATTGTGTTTTCTTCCTTCAAGAGTTGTAAATCAAACGAGGGATATTTTATATAAAGCAATTGACGAATTTTTTGGTTTATGTTGCATTCTATTTATTACAGAAATTAGTTATTCAGGGTTCAGTAAACTGGTAGGTATATTAATATTTTTATAATAACCATTAAATATTTCATATTGATTGGTTGAGGTGAGGAACACAAAAAATTTTGCACTCTTAACATTTTCAAACTGAAAACCTCCTTTTTTCTTCATGGGATAAAGTTAATAAACAAACCTAGGTGTGTTCATGGAAGACAATAATAAGAGAAACATTTTCCATTCCACGACACTTGATTATAATTGCCGCGAACTAAATGCGCCATTTTCTGCAACATTAAATTCCCATTCCAATACCATCAGCTTTCCCCATGCGTTTAGATAAAACGTACACGGTGTAATGAAGTGGTTTTTGTTGTAGATGGGAAGATAAATAATATCTATAAAGGTATGGACTTACATCTCGTTTCCACATGTTCAGTGTCTGATCCTTATATTAATCGGATCCGTGGCGCCTCTGTGCATACTAGGTGGTTGACGAACCCGATCAAAGCCAAAACCAATTGAGGCAACTTTTTACAATATCTGTATATATGAACATCGACGAAGTTCTTGTTGTAGTGTTTTAACATTTATCACTATACGGATCAAAACAGCTAAAGGAAAAAAAAAGCAATCCTGTGGACAACAATAATTTCTTCGGACATTTTGAAATTTAATAACAAAACTGAAACGAAATGCAGATCTTCAATTGTTTCGGGGTGCATAGCTTCATTCAACGATCTACTTACTGAAATATCAGCGAGCATAAACTACCAAAATACAGGAGTTTAGAGACTGTTGTCCAACAAATGTGAATAGCGTTAAACTAATTCATAGGCGAGCGAGACCTGATATGATTTTTTATCGGGCGTAGAAGGTTGACAATTCTTGTCGGCGACGACACAAAATCAATGTCAGACAAGTGTGCATAGCTACATATAAAATGTGCTGCTACTGCTATAGCTTATAAGTGATGTGCGCAATATTTTACTAATAATTTGTTTTTCAGATCATTAAGCGTAGTAACACTGGCCATAATAATATGCAATTATGAATGACAAGTGGTTCCGCTATCATTAGACAAGATTTAACACTATGAACCTTTTAATTATTAACTGCATGGTCTGCATGGTTAGCCAAGTGGTATCGGTCATCATGCCAGTGACCACGGCGTGACATGGCATGTGATTTGAATATTTCTGAAAACCTTTCTTATACAGATATTATATACCTACCTTAACGGAGACATTTTCAAAATTATGAAAATAACATCTACTTCACTGTACCCAAATACAACCCAAGTTTACACTCTATCTTTACGAATAATATCAAGTCTATCTATATTTTTTCTATAACATCTACAAAGATATTATAGAAAAAAAAGTATATTTACATGTAACGAAATAAACATTTCACCATCTATTAAATTATCCCTGAGTAACCTTACTTATATCAATGCGCCAGCAAAGCCGCGGCCAAGAGCCAGTTCTGCACAAACTGAATGAGTAAACACCAAAATAAACACAATTAGTATAAAACCAACGCAAGCCAATATCGCTGGTCATTTCATCGGCCATTGAGCTTGCCCGTGTCACTGACAACCTAATGACCCTTGAAGAATAAAGAATTTTGTGTAATATGCCTTATCAGATTTACTTAGCTAGATTTGTTTGTTTATATGCTGACTTGAATGGCCTTAGACAACAGGATGTTTTAATTCCAATTCAGATTGAAAAACTTAATCCTCCTCCAAATAATTCTGAACACCTAATTGAAGATGTTTCCTCCTCCTGTTTTCAACACATTATTTTAAACTTTTTTCGAGTTGAAATCGGCTTTTAATATAAGCCAGACTGTCCCTAGCTCAAACCCCACTCAAACTCAATCCCATTATTCAGCAAAACAGACAGTGAAAGTAATATTAAAATTCAGCACAATTGCATATTATTTACTTGTAGTAGAAATTTATACTACCATTATGGTCTTTAATAGTTTATTTGAGCGAAGTAGAGTCTAGCGGAAGGCGGTCCGCCTGGCGCCATTCGGGTCGACATCCATGGTTGACAAACCATGCCACACATACTTTTGGTCGACCGTGACTCGATGTATACTCAACTAATGACTAGGTGCCAGCCACCAGCGTATCATAAAACCACCATTATCTGCAGTTACACCTGATCGTCTATTCATCCATCCGAAAATAACTGTTGAGTATACTTGTCTAGACGTTTGAGGCAAATTATGTGCATTGTCTATCGTCACCGTTTCTCTATCGTGTGCAGTTCCTATTATAGGTACAAATATAAAATTACAAGTAAGTATATTGTTTTCTGAGGTTTACGCGAATATTAGACATCGAGTTTGCCCGTGAACATGACTCCTTTTCCTTCAAAGGTGTTGAAAGTAAGGAACTAAAATCAAACTAAACCGCTATAGAATCCGTTTTAAAAGTAGTTTTATTTCAATAACATAGAACTTAAATAAATGAAGATTTGTAAAATAAAATACTATTATTTAATCTACGAGCGACGTCCGATACATTTTCAAATAATTACCTGAGGCTACCGGAACTTCCTCTGAAGCGAAGCTACGTAAAGTTCCAGCTTAAAACGAAAACAACAAAGCAATGGAACATTCCAGTTCTATAGAAGATCTGACTTTAGTCGAACCTTTTCCAATTTCCGATTCTTGAGAATTCTTTAGCTTCTGGGAATGGAGAAATGAATGGGCGAGGAAAGTTAGTCATATTGTATTGATAGCGAATCTGGTACACGCGAATAAAAGGTTTAAAAGTTTTGAAAGATTTAGCGCTTAGCATTGGTTTCCGATTGATTTATTTTCACTTTGTACGTAGAAATTCTTCGACTTCTTGGTTTCGTTTGAAATTACTGACAGTCAGTTAAGGTTTCAAGCCCATGTACCGTGCTTATAATATAAAGCTTTTTTTTTGTGTAGAGGTCAAAAGCCTTTGGGTTCATAGGAAAAGCTGTTAAAAGAGAGTTCATATGTAAATAAACTGTAGCTATGTTATTTTTTATACACAAACCTTGGAGCTCATAATTCGATATGTTTGTATGAAGTATGAAAAAAATCTAACGAATTAAAGTCGTAGAACAATTAATGTTGTTGCCTATGTCGTTACTTATCTACGCCTGCGAGATTGCAGGTGTTTTACAAGTAACTCTGTAAGTATATCTGACTATATCTTCTTGGATAAAATATGATAATTTATATTTTTTTACAACTGGTGGCCTAGCGGTTCACATGGTTGCAGGTTCGAACCCAGGCAAGTACCAATGTGACTTTTTCAAAGTTATATGTACTTTCTTAATCATTCTAAGACATCATTGACAATCGGTGAAGGAAAACATCGTGAGGAAACCTGGATTCCAAATATTGGAATCTGAAATCGCCAACCCGCAATGAGCAAGCGTGGTGATCAATGCTCATCCCTTCTCTATATGGGAAGAAGAGGCCTGTGCCCAGCAGTGGGCCGTTTATTATATTTTATTATATTATTATGATATTTATACATTTCTTATAGATAAATAGAGAGAATAGAAATTTGGAAGTATTTACCACTTGCCTCACAAAATACGTTTTAGAAGATCACAATGTGAGCCTGATATATTTCAGTAACACAAATGCAATGGTTACTCTAGCCTTCTAAATGTTAATCAAATAAAGCAGAGTGCTATTAAAATGGTAAGTAGGGGACCAAGAACATTGCCCTGGGGGAGAACAATAAAACCTTTTGTTAACTACGAATTTCATACTACTGACAAAGCTACCACATAAAATATTCGTTTGATATAAATAAACATTTTATGTATAAAGTATAGTTATTTGTAAATAAACTTAGTGAAAATTAATTTTCTAATAAATTTTCCAATTACGTCATTACCATTACAGAATCGAAGACAAACCTCAAATCAATAAATAAAGTGGCAGCCAATAAAATCAGACTTTCTGTTTGAAACGCTTCAATAAATATATTTATTAATAACTGAGGTTAGCAGAAAATGAATTGTTTTATCATAGTTAAACATAAATATTTTGATTACTCGGTTAGTCTTGAATATTTGATTACGCATAGTACTGACAACAAAACCACCGAAAATAACGAATATTTATTGAATACAATACGTATTATTTGCAGTTTATTTTGTAACTGTAATTATAAAGCATTATTTACAGTAATTAAACATTTTGTAGTATTATGTGATGTGGTGATGTGTCGCTGTATTACTGAACAAAATATGCAAACAGTGTCAGACTAACGTCATGCAGCGAAAATCTTTAATGATTGGCTAAACAAGTTCTTAGTGTTCATTGTAATATCAGCTTTAACACCAGAACTTAAGTTTGACTATTATAAAATAGGTACGTCTTCTCCCCGTTTCGGAACTCGACCAATATAAAAATTAGATTTTTTTCGGATTTCATGACATGCCGCCGCTTGACTATCGACTATTTTTCCGCCATTATACTACTTGTCATCTTTTTCTTGTTATACGAACCATATTCGAAACGAGTTCTATTGAATAACTGGATTAAATAAAATGAGTGCCATTATTGTTCATAATAATTTTACCCGTAGTCTATCAGGTTTTACTTAGAAAACAAACTTAATTACAAACTTGTTGGTTTACAGACAAGTCAATTTCCTATTCCTCGTCTTTTCTTAAAGCTTGTCTGAATCCTTTGAGTTTAGTTTTTTTAATATTCGTTTTATTTTTAATTGCGTTGTTCGATGGGTAAATTCTATTCTGTTTTATTTTAATCACTATAACAGGAAGAAGCAGTTGCTTCTTGGTATCTTGAATTTATTCTTGCATAAAAAACGTTTTTCTCTTATTTCTCGTGTTATTTATTATTCTGTAAAGAATTATAGAATTTATCTTTACTTGGAACTTGGCAAGCATAAAAAAATTCTCGATAATAAGGTGCTGAAGTTGATTCTCGAATTTCTGCAATAGCATCAAAATGTAATACGTTTAAATGATTTTCAAGTCTTATTTTAAGTTGAGGTTAAAATAGCTTTTTAGCGTGTTTAATAGAAAATCCTGTTTTACCAGATGTCTCCCACTGGAGCCAAGAACAGCCACATCCTAAGCGATCCTGTGGCTCCGGCAAAGTTAAGGGACCGATGGGACCGAGGTTTCAGTCGGTTGAAGTCCAACATATCCCTACGCCGCGCAACTCAAAATTACCTACCTTCTTAAGAAGTAACTATTTCTCATCAGATCTTCAAACTAAGCAACATGAAAGACAGTGAGTATATATTACGTAACTTGATTATCTTAGCCAAACCATGTACCTAAGAAGATCAATTACTTTTCCAACGATTGATTCTCACTTGTGACGTGCAAGGTCTCATGAGCTCACAGCAATTCATGTTGCAATACACACATTAATACCCAAAATGATTATTCTCAGGATGGGACCGCCATATTATTTATCTTCACGGCCGTCTTCCGTATGGGAGCTGGCAGATACTAAGCCGTAAAGATAAGTGTTAGTTGTGTTAGCAGTTATGTTGACTTCCTTGATATCTTGGTCGCCATTTTTATATTCAAATTAAATGATAAGATATTGTTGAGAAGGGTTAAAGGATCTTTGAACATAATATATCTGTAATGTTTGTACCCGTTTCTTAAAAGTCTTATTCTTATAAGACTTTTTGTATATTATTATTTGGTTTGTTGTTTTTTTTTTGTGAAATATTCTAAGATAATCTGGGGACTTCACCCTCTTTGTAAAAGCAAAAAATAAAAAAAATAGGATAGGTAGTATTTAAATTGATATTTAAATTTAAGTGTTACAGGTATAATTCTTAAGTTTGAATTTATTCATTTGATCCAGGAGACACTGAAATTAAGTTAATTATAACCTATTAAGAGTTTAGAATACAATTGGAAAATAAAAATTAATTCCGAATACTTAATTGTGGGTTCAAGTCGGTGGGTCAAATGAGTGGGATTGTAACCCGCGACTACATGATCGCAAGTCTGATGCCCTAGCCATAAGCTACCGCCTCTTCAGTTTTTGGATGGATCACTAAAATACAAATGATATTCTACTGAAAAGAAAATGCAATAAAAGTATCAATTACGTGAACGCGAAAGTGCAGTGTATAACAAAACAAAAACTATGTTCGTGATGAGTGTTGTTTATTAACCGTTCGATGCATACAACGAGTAGTTACACTTTCACTACCGCTGCTGAAATAAACTAGACATGTGAAGACGTTGGTCACAATAAATGTAAGAACGCAGAAGGTTCAATATTAAAAAAAATATAGGTGTCTCAATTTATTTGTCTACGATGATTTTAATTTTAATAGATAAGTAGGTCTATGTATATTGACAAAAAATAGTTGGGTAATTGTAACGAAATAATGAGGCGTGCTAATCTCTTTTTACAAGTTGTTGTACTTAATACTGCTATGAATGATACCTACACTAATATTATAAAGAGGAAAGATTTGTATTTTTATGTATGTATGTTTGTATTGAATAAACTCAATAACTAGTGTGAGGATTTCAAAAATTCTTTCACCTTTAGAAAGCTACATTCACCCTGAATAACAAAGGGTATATTTATTACTAAAAAATTAGGTGCCGCGGGCGGAGTCGCGTTGAACAGCTAGTAATTAATAAAAACACCTAAACATACGATGATCGCCAGAGTAACTATGTGATTCTTCTGCATGCTTTTCTGTTATACTTCATAACAAAAAAAACCACCGTTCTGCGCAGACGAGGTAAATTAACTTTATGTTTTGTGTTTGAAGTAGATTAAAAATGTCAAGTGGGTTTTCTGTATTTATCTGTTTCGTAGCGTGGCGGCCAATGATCGATAAGTACGTTTCTACTAAGACAGTGCGTGAATAGATAAATTAATACAAGACTTTTTTGTAATTATTTTTAATCAACTTTACTGTGTATGAGTATTTGATTTATGAATAATTGTTATAATTCTTGTGTTTTACAGACCAAATTACACGAATGTAAATGTGACTTTGAAAGTGATATTGTAAGGTAAATAATCTTAGGATACCTAAAATCTATTTGACTATTTTAATAAAGAAAGAGCTAGTAGAGACTAGAAACCTCAATCAATAAAATTAAATAATTATTTTTATTATTTATGTAGTAATAAAAGGAACATGATAAATGTATGACATAATTTTTACAACAATGTTCAACAATACTATACACATAGTTTGTCTGTTGGATCAAAGTAAAGTATATTATACACTAACTATAATATTTCATCATGTCATTTTGTATATATTTTTATATAACAGTCTGTAGAATTAATACAATAGTTAAAATAATATTTATAATAAAAATACAAAATGATAGTTGTAAAAATAAAAATAATAGTTATGATAAAAATCTGACCGTGTGAATGGATAATAAGAATCTAATACTTAAGTTCGTAACAGATCTCACCAATAACATACACCATACCATATAACAGTTTAAAATGTATGTAGCAACATTTGATTAATTTGGGTATTAACCCGACGATGCATGGTTTGGCCGATAGCAAAAATTAAACCCTCTCGCCGCGGTAAACATACCCGAGACCCCTCCGTGCCTCGGGTAGAACGTTAAACGTCGTAGCACACTTATCAACTCTGAAAGGGATCGTCACCGTATCAACTCGAGCCGTTCAGTATTTTATTTTTTGTTTTTTTTTTATTTGCGTTTTTGAATATAAATTTAAATTTGTATGAAACTCCCTACTGCAACTCACACTAATCGGAATCGTAACGTAATCGCCTCGGCTTGTTTGACGGAGGCGACGCGAAAGGCGATACGGTTACGATGCCTTTCCGAGTTGATAATTATGTGTGCTGTGACCCTAAGTTGTTGGTCCCGACTTTCATACGTTGATCTTTATTTGGCAGTCGTTAAATCATTACAATTCTGACGACCAGTCTTATCATGAGATGCTATGTTAATCAGTAAAATGGGTTGTGGATGTCAGATAGGCCGTCACTCCGTGTAAAATATTATTAATATTGAAATAAAAATACTTTTAAACGGATTCTATCGCGGTTTATTTTATGCGATAGAATCCGTTTAAAAGTTATTTTATTTCAATATCTAACATTCGCGTAAACCTCAGAAAATAATATATTATTAATAGTTTGAAGCTGAAGAGTTTGATTGTTTGTTTGGTTGGACGCGCTAACCTCAGAAACTACTAAGCCAATTTGAAAAACTATTTCAGTGTTAGATAGTCTATTTATTGAGGAAGGCTACTTACTTATTTTGTAGCGATAAAGGTCAACGCGAGCGAAGCCGGGAGCAAAAGCTAGTGTAAAATATTCAGTGAATCCGGTAAGACCGGAAGCCGACCCCAACATAGCTTAGGAACATGCTAGGCAGATAAAGATTAATTAACATGTAAGCTTAATTAATTTCGCTCCGATATACAAAAAAACTCCCAGTGTCGATCAATAGGTTTTTAATTATAATAATAATATTCTATGTCTAGTACTTAGGTGTTAAGTTTGACCTTAATACTTAAGGAAGTGATGTTTGAATGAGTAAGCAAATACTAATTTGAAATCAATGTGAAAGTTATCATAGTATTTATCAACTTTTTACCAATAATATGACCAGACAAAATAAAACTATGTACGAGGATAGTTTAGAGTTTTAGATCTTGAGGTCGTTTTTGTTCTTTATGAAACTTGTCCTTGGGGCATTATTCTCTGAGTTCAAGCAATCAACGTGCTTTAACGAGTAGGGGTAAGGCGTTATCTCTTTCGACTTACTATAATAATTAAAAGTTAAAAATCTGTTAAATGGTATAAAACGTATATTCTAAAACTTGTGACTTTCAGAACAGAAAAAAGATTTGGCGGTTGAAGATTTAGTTAAACTACTAACTGCGTTAGGTCACATTATGTTTTGTTTGGACTTTGAGTATAACCCCCTTCTTTAAACAAAACTGCCAGAAGGGTTTTATGTATTTCGAGTGTATGTATATAAATGTCTTTGGCACGCTCTGTAGTGGTCTCGGTAATCTAAAATGGTCGATTTTTGCGCTAGACGGCTGTATATGTTTTATTTTTCTTAGCTAATATCTAAATCGTAAACCAAGACCATTCTGATCTTAGTGACTTCACAACAAATAATTATCTATTATTATATATAATTCCAGTGTCACGATGTTTGTCCGGGATGAACTCTGAAACTACTGAATCGATTATTAAAATTTGCACACCGAGTGCAGTTTGATCCACCTTGAAAGATAGCTTACATCTCAATTATGTAGAAAAAAATTGAGACCGCAGGCGGAGCTGCGGGAAACAGCTAGTTATTTTATATATATCTAAGTACTAGCTTTACCCCAAAGTTACATTTAAGCTAATCAAATAATAAATCTGTTTGAATGAGTACCACTTTGAGTAAAACCTTACAAAACAAGCTCCTGCCCCAGCCTGAGTCAGATCAAAAACAGTGGCACGTCCAATATAAAGTGTCGATCACAGTGGAACCTTTTATCTTGTCCTGTCTCATAAATTGAACACGGCGCTTCCCGATTTTGTCATTATTTGGGAGCATGTCACTCCAAAATTGGTTAGGTTATGTTAAAAAAACAAATCTCGTACAAGGGCTCGAATGGTTTGCATTCAAATCACATACACCAAGATGACATGACACGGCATCACAGATTTGGGATAAATGTCTCTTGTGCATGGTCTGCTGGTCTAACTGTTAGTGACCCTGACTGATAAACCGGAGATCTAGGTTCAATTCCCAATCAGTACAAATTTCTGTTTCTGAGTGTAATTTATCTTAATTTAACGAGTAATACATATAAATGTATGCGTATGCATGTCTGGTTGCCCTAATACTGGCTTTGCCGCAGTTTTGGAGCAGATTGATTAATAGTAGTCCTAAGAATAGATATCTCTCTTTTATCACGTGATAACTTCAGAAGAAGAGACCTAGTCCTTTGAAAGGCTTACGTGGGGACACAGGTCCAACACGCAGTGGCCTTATTAAGAACTTTACTCTAATATGGGATGGGGCAATATTATTATTATAATTTCCATGTCATGTAGTACAAATGATATGTTAAAATAATTAAAACTTTTTCCTAAACTCGTTTTTTTCTCGCACTGCTAATTTTATTATATTTTTCCAGTATTAAGGAAATTTATAAAACAAATCTAGCTCAAATAAAGAGACTATAGCAACCGAATTCGTTTTACAACTTTACATCTTTGATCTAACTTTTTTATGAAGTGGAGAAAATTTTTCCTAAGCTTCAAACAAGTCATGATTTAGTGGTTCAAGAAAAAATGTCCGGAGAAAAGTTTCTTTAGAATTAGGAATCTAGTTTGTATTTTCGGAACTGCTTAATAAGGTTCGCGACAGAAAAAAAAATATTGTTTGTATAATGTATCTTACCAGTTCGGCTTCTCCAATTCGAGAAGATTTAAGATTCCTCTGTGGCCTATCGCTCTATTTTCCTTAAGCTTTATTCATTTACACGTTAGTAATACAAACAGAATTTCCTACTAACAAAACATTAACTGCTTTTATGGAAACCGGTGTGATACTTTTAGTATTTTTACCGACGAAAGTTGATGTTATCACACTAAAGTTGGAAATAAGTCGCAAACATTTATGAAATATCGTGGTGACCTAGCGGTTCAATGACCGATTCGCATGCACATGGTTGCAGGTCGAACCCAGGCAAGTACCAATGTGACTTTTTCAAAGTTATATGTACTTTCTTAATCATTCTAAGACATCATTGACAAACGGTGAAGGAAAACATCGTGAGGAAACCTGGATTCCAATATATTGGAATCTAAAATCGCCAACCCGCAATGAGCAAGCGTTGTGATCAATGATCATCCCTTCTCTATAGGGTAGAGGCCTGTGCCCAGTAGTGGGACGTTTATAGGCCGGTATTATATTATTATTTATGAAATGATCAGTGACGCTGCATCAAGGATTTATGGGCATGCCATGCCATCTCACCAAACGGCGTAATATAGACCTAAAATTTGATCGAATTAAAATCCCAATCCCCACAGGCCATCGCGCCATACTTCTCAGGAATAATCTAAATGGATTTGGGCCATTTTGAGTTCATTCTGCGTTTAGATGTTGACGGTTAACCATATCCACAACAATGGGAGCTTATGTCAACGCATCTGAACCAGAACCCATTGGAATAAACAGATAAACAAAATGAAGCGGACTTCTGATCATGGGGTTGCCAGTTCGAATCTCATCTATTACACCACCGACGTGAACCTACTAGTATTGCAAGCAATTTAGCTTAGTACGGGGTTAACAAGCATACTAGTTATGTGCGATCTTCATCGCTAGTAATTTTTTGTTAAAGATAAATGAATCGATATCGAGCAAGTGTTGAGTTTCGGCGTCCATTCATCTGACTGAAGTAGTTTCGTCACACCAAATGGCCCTATCATGAATGCCTTTACAAACGAGTCACTAAATTTATGACATGATTATGCTTTGCAGGTAAGTGCATGTACGAGATAAACATAGCTTTTGTGAATATGAGTATCTATAAACGCTCGCACGACAGGAAAGTGTGTGGTTGTTATTATGCATCGGAAATACAACCCGGTCTGGCCTTGTTTACTGACCGGATTTATACGTAGAAGTTAAGAGGTTAAAAAAAGAAATAAAAAAATAGAATAGGTTAAAAAAAAAAATATTGAAAAAATATATTTTTTTTGCTGCTCATAGTAGCGTATATTCTAACTCCTAAAACTCCGCCCTTACGATGACCCACTGACCTTTTCCTCTGGAATGGAATAATATTTTTCTATTCTAAAATAATTATTATTATTTTCCCCAAATAATGGAGATATTGGATATACAGGACCCGATACTGAGCTGCAGTCGGTTTCATAAAACCTTATTAAGTAATGATGGTGAATGAAGAGTTGTACGCTGTTTTGTTAAAAATTTTCATAGCGATTTTGAATTGAACACAAATAACTTGCGCGAAGGTAATAAAAAGCATTAAGCATTATTGTGTATGCAGGATTAATTTTTATGGAGTGCGTGTATTCTACGAGGTAATCAGGTGTGAAAATCATCTTTTCATACAAACATAAGTCACGTGACCTGTCACTTTGTATGAAAAGTTCATTTTTCTTTTTAAGATTTCGCCCTATGTTCCTTGGGGAGTTGTTTAGTTTTATGCACCTGATTACCTCGTTGAATATACGCACTCCTTTTAAATTAACCCTGTATTTTGTGTTTGTACAAATTATGTATGAAATAGCTCTCAAGTAAAGCTTAAGTAATAAACTAGGTACCTAAATTAGTCTTTCTTATAACGAACACTAATCGCGTTTGATATTTCCTAAGATAAACGTCTTTCAAGGTTAGCCATTAACGTTAAAACAAATTGCCGGAACGTGAGAACAAAGCACCTATTAGGTACCCTCAGAACTGCTAGATATATGTATTTTGACCTTTTATAGCGGTCACTCACGTGCTTGCAAACTTTCGTGGACTCCTTGAATGTTTTCACGCATGTGTGGGACGTTATTTAAGGCGCTACTCCACTGTGGTACACGTAGACGCTCTGTTGCGTCAAAATTCGCATTGTGTGAAATGGGTAGTTATAATATTCATTGCACCTATACTCCATTTAAAATAGCATTAGACAGAAGTTAAAAAAGGTTATTTATAATGTACACTTTGTTGCAAAAGTACAATAAACTTGTTACAGTTACGATTGACGCCTATAAATTAAAATCTATTTACATACCAGTTGTCACACTTATTTGTAATCATGTTAACCATTTTTCATAACAAATTATGTGGCTTTCATTTATTTATAATATTTCATTCCAATCTAAAATGACAGTGTCAATGCTAAAAACCTAAAAGAAGCAGTGATGAACAATACTGGAACGTTTTTCGTTTTACTATTATCCTACCATTATTTGTTTATTTATTATTTTATTATGACTAAATCTTATGATGAAGACGAAGAAGTTTCACTATAGTGTGTTGTAAGTTGTTATTTTAATTAAAATATTGTTCTAAAAATTACTTTTATTTTAATCTTAATTAAATCTAAGTCATCATGACATGATTGGTTGTCTCATTCATTGTTTTGGTGTAAGTTTGTAATGTGTGATGAAGATATTGTTATTAATAAAGAGTAATTTAAAAAAAAAAAAGTTTTATTTCGTTTATTTAAGTACTTAAAACAATTTCTTTGAAATAAAATGTTTTCAATTCCTGCTTCTGCGAGCCTCTTTTTTCTAATGCTATAATAAATGGAGTATAGGAACAAGTTACCCATGTATCACGTTAAAAGCTAACAAGCCTTCACATTTTTTTTTCGTACAGCACGCCGCAGTGGAGAGCATTATAATTTGCCTAGGCTTTTTTTTGTTTATTTTTAAAAGGGTAGTAATAAAACTCCGACAAAAAATAAGAATTCTTACTGCCTAAAATACTTACTTTCCGACTACTTTCATCCGAATAAAAATGACGAAACGACCGAATCAGATACTAAAATCTTCGAAAAATAAACATAACTGTTTATTGCTATAATACTTTTCTACCATCTTAAATTACGTTCTACTGAAAATTATGTTTTGGCATTTTTATCTTTACTTGCCTACTATTAATTCATAAATTACCTTTCACATTTCATAGACTGTGGTGCTAATTTAACTACAACGTTATAATGAAAATACTATTCAGAGTGGTTATACAGAAACTAATAAAAAATATTAAAATGTACTTGTAATAATACCTTTTTATGGTATAAATCCAAATAGTTGAAGTAAAGATGAATGATTGTAAACCCCCTAACCTATCTGTAATGGAAAAGTAAAAACATAGCGAGTCGCTTCTGGCACTCGCCGGCCGCTGCCGCGGCACGCTCGCTTCGCTCGCTCGGCTCGTGCGGGGGGGTCGCAGTTCTAACCTAACCTAACCTACTGAGTCGAATTTGAAACTTAAACCTATCTGCAATGGGCAAGTAGGACAATAATATATCGACCCGAAAACCCCTGTGGGTGTACCAAATTTCATAAAAATCGTTTCATCCGTTTCCGAGATTCCAATTATAAAAAATTCTACTTACAAGTCAAGAGTAGTAGTGTAGTAAAAATGTGAATATTTTGACTAAAGCTCTGTCGTCGGTAACTTAGTAATTTTGTCGGAGGTTCAGTATTTTATTCAGAAGTTTAGTTTTGTAGTTCGAAGTTCAATTTTATTTTAGGAGATATGTAATTTTAACGTGCTCTTATTTGTTTGTTAAATATAATTTTTCTTTTCGGTATGTTTTGGGTTTTTTGTCGGTAATTCATTATAACGCTAGTTAATTAGAATAATAGTCGGCCACAGATCGCTGGAGATTAATTTGTTTTTCGGAACTATTATTATTTCCCTTTTTAAAAAGATTACTAGCAATGCGGGTCGCACATTACTAGTAATCTCGTTAACCCCTCGTGATAAGTTAAGATGCTTGTGTTACGAGTAGGTTCACGTCGGTAGTGTAATGGGTGGGATTCGAACCCGCAACCACATGATCGCAAGTCCGACGCCCTGGCCATTAGGCTACCGCCGCTTTTCCCAAGTTATGTCAGGGTCAGTTTCCAGTCTCAACAGATTTAGCTGAGCTCTGTATTTTAACTGACCTCCATAACCCATTTTACTGGGTAATACAGTATTCCATAGTGAGACTGGTTGTCAGAATTGTAATGACTTAACGACCTGTAAAAGGTGACACTTGGGACTAATGTTATGGCACATCGTGCTTTTCGAGGCACGGTATGTTTACAAATGGTCACCTATCCACGAACCAACCGCGGCGAGCACAGCTTAACGTTTACTATCGGTCTAACCGCACGGCTTATGTAGCCACGAATCCCTCACCAATCACACTACCCCTACCAATAATCAAACATCACAAAAGAACTAATCCGTTTAACAGAAATTAGTGAATTGTTTTGAATGATAATAAAAGTGTTGCTATTGATGTGTTTTAAATTAACCATTTATTTAGGACCTTGCTAGTATTTAAATATCAAAGTTAATGTAGCCAATAATTGTTTAAGGGGCAAACTGTAACTGTACTATTTACCCAAAATATTTTGAATATAATAATTATGCTAGTATCGTGGTAATACAAATTCTTGGAAACCCGAAAACTTCGATCGTTATACATGTAATTGCCGGCCCTTAACAGAAATTTGTGGTTAGGTTATCGGAGGCTTATACGAGATAAAGGTTATATGTTAATAGAAATATATTGGTAAATTATTGGCTTTTCTGGTAAAAGTAAGGCAGTATCAAGAACAGTTGGTAGCGTTGAGGTCGGAAGAGAGACAGAGATTTTAATCCTCTAAAAAAGTGAACCCACTCCTAATACTAGTTACTAGTAATGTGCGACCCACATTGCTGGTAATCCTACTTATATAATAAGAAAGTGTGAATGTTTGGATGTTTGTTACTCAATCACGCAAAAACGACTGAACGGATTTGGCTGAAATTTGGCATGCATGTAGCCTTTGATATGGAAAAGAACATAGGCTACCTATTATCCCGATTCCTTAAGTAGTTCCCGAAGGAAAATTGATTAATTTGATTTCTTTTTGGACCCAATTCTGAAGTCCACGCAGACGAAGTCGCGGGCACAAGCTAGTATTTGTAATAAATAAATAATAATAATAATACCGGCCTATAAACGTCCCACTGCTGGGCACAGGTCTCTTCCCATATTAAGGGATGAACTTTAATCACCACGCTTGCTAATTGCGGGTTGGCGATTTCAGATTCCAATATTTTGGAATCCAGGTTTCCTCACGATGTTATCCTTCATGTAATAAATAATCATTTAAAAAATATTCGCATTGCTTTTTAGTACCTACCTACGTACCTAAGCAAAATAAAGTATTACTTAGAAACCGGGTTACAGAAACACTAAATTTAATACAAAATATATTACGTCGATGTTTGGCTTAACTTAGCTACGTAAATGATATAGCGACAGCTCGCAATTCAACGTCACTCACTTTGATGAATGAACGTCTGCGACGTGACGTATCGACCCTTCCAATATCACCAATATTATATCAGCTTTTAAATAGGTACGATATATTCCGTTCTAATACAAAAAAACGAATACCATTTAAATTATGGTATCTGATCAGAATACAAAAAAATAAGAGTACAAAGCAATACCAGTGGTATTATTTGACGGGCCTGTTGGTCTAGTGGTTAGTGACCCTGACTGCCAAGCCGCAGGTCGTGGGTGCGATTTCCACCCAGGACAAATCTTTGTGTGATGAGCACGACCATTTGTACTGTGTCTGGGTGTAATTTATCTATAATAAGTATGTATATAGAAGTATAAAAGTATGTTTATCAGTTGTCTGGTTGCCATAGTACAGGCTCCACTTACCTAGTTGCGGATCAGATAGCCGTGTGTGAGACTGTCCCAAGATATTATTATTATTATTAGTTAGTAGTATCTATTAGTATCGTAAATGAGAATAGCAAAAAGTACCTAAATAATAAAAACCTAAATAGTAGTAGCAAACTGCAATAATAATAACAGTCATCACGTAGACTATACATAAGGTACCGTATAGCGATCATACATAGACTATACACAAAAATCTTACGCTTTTTTTCTTACGTTACGGACTTTTTTTGCCGGCAAGGAAAAAGGTACCCCTCCCTAACGCCCCATAAGGAACTTAGTTCCAAAACTTAAACGAAGTACTGAATGTTGCAGTCCTTGACTGACATTTCCAATCGCAGTCAAAGGTCTAAGTGAAGATACGACCTTAGATCACTATGTTTATCTATTAGATTTAACGGTAACGGTAACGGTAAGCTAGTGTTCCATATTACTGGTAACAGCAGATAACGTTTTCGTAAGTAAATTTTAAAATTAATTAATTCTCCGGATGTTAGGACCCATCTAGAAACTGTAATACATGGTTATGTAAGTTTTCAACTTGTTTACATAATATTACCATAGCAACAGATTTAGATATATCTCCACTAAAATCTATACGAGTAAGATAAGAGTTCTTTGTTTGGTTGAATGAGCTACTCTGAGGAACTACTAGACCGATTTGAAAAATTCTTGCAGTGTTAGAAAGCTCATGCATTGAAGAAGGCCCGCGGTAACCTACTTTATTAACGCAATAACTATTTTAATTCAGAAACCAATTGACAGAATCGGTTTTGAAGAAATTAATAATAATATGTTACCACCTCCAAAGTAGCGACAAAAACATTTTTGGAATAAATCCAGAATTATTGAAGATATCGCGTAACAATACAAACAACTAAAATCAGGCGAAAAACCTAATTTTTAAGTCGATTAATAATAAAATCAGATAGAGAGATCTAAATAGATATGCACCAAACTAATTTAGTTGTTACATTGTATCATTATTTATTTCAAAGGGACGAAAACAAACGGAAACGATTACAATAAGAAATTGTGATAAAATGGCGTGTTGATGACAGTTCCATTACATTTATACCAACGTAAAGTCCCATTGTTTTATTACGATGTTCTAGAGAGATTACTCTGGTATCACAATAATCTCAAACGCCATAAAAAGTATAATATCACGTATCGGGAAATTATTCTATTTAAATGTCATCAAACTTTCACTCATTACTTCAAAACTAGATCAATGTGATAGTGGAGATTATGTGGTAAATAGTTTAAAATTGTATAGAATTTTGTAAGCGATCGTCAGATTCTTTTGTATACAATTTTGGTATGTCTTACATTTTTAGTAGTAGTTTCAAATCTACTTATTGCACTACCGTCGTGACACAAGCATATAGTTTGCCACGAGGAGAAGAAGAGAGAGAGTTAACAGGAATACTAGTAATGTGTGAGCCACAATGCTATTATAGTTGCTGGCGAGTAACTTGGTAATGTTTTGGAGTAGTGAGAGCGTATTTTCATATTCTATGTGCAACAAAAGCACAGTTTTGTTGCTCGACTGTATCACTGCTAGTAATCTTTAAATATTTTTTTTTTACATTTATGTACTTTAGAACGTTAAAATATGAAATGAACTCGTAAAGCCTAACCAAGTTACGTGCCGTACTATACGCTTATTTAAAAAATGCGCATCTATATTACGTTATACCTGCCTCTTTTTATTTCAGAAGAAATAATATATGAGCAATGTATTGTTAAGTATGAATTTACAATATCAACTTATAGATTGATGCTTCGATGCATTCGACTCTGCTGTAGTTTGTATGGATATAAACGCACATTACAATTTATTTGTATTAACAAACAGTTTTTAACTTATGACTGGTCTGTTGGTCTCGGGTTACTAACCCTGTTTGCTATACCTGATGGGTTCGATTCCCATCCGTGACAATTATTTCTATAAGTATGTTTATCAGATGTATAGGTGTTGGTTTGTAGGTGGCAATAGTACAGCCCCCTAGCCAAGTGACATTTCTACAAGCGTTAACGATGATAGAGATCGCTTAAATTACATAAATGTACGCAAGTGACAAATCTAAGTCGCGTGACTTATCGAAAGCAAATGTCATTTTCATACATTGAATGTCATATATAAGCGATTTCTATCATCGTTATCGCTTGTAGAAATGTCACTTGGCTAGGGGGGCAGGTTCTGCCTAGCTTGGGGTCACGTAGCCGTGTGTGAGTAGTCCCACGATATTATTACTAATGAAATCATCAATATTACAAGTCCTACTCAACTTACCTAAACGATTAGTAAACCCATTATGCATTATAAACAACAAAGGGTACTAATATTCCCAAATAACGGTAGATTAGGGTTAAGATTTGCATCTGTAGCCCTCTCAAATTAGTTTGAATACTAAATCTAACTTAAACGTTAAGGGTTGAATCGGGAGACCCGTTACTTAGTGAGATACGTACAACTTGACTGCACGGATAGCCGAGTGGTATAGGTCACAACGCCAATTACCACTGTGCGCGACGTGCTGCGGGTTCGATCCCCGCATGGGAAAAGTATTTGTGTGATCCGCAAATGCTTGTTCCAAGTCTGGGTGTTCTTTGTGCAGGATTAAATTCCTTAGCGCGGGCGACATTAAAAAAAAAAATGTACAATACAAATTTTGCCTGTTGTTATTTAAGATACAAGGCTAAGTGTAAACCGTACGGTTTGACTGATAATAAAAACTAAGACGCGCTCGCGGCTATTGGTCCGTGGATGGTAGACCATTTATAAACATACTAAGACCCCTCCGTGCCTCGGAAACTTAGCCCCGACTGTCATACAGTGATCTTTGATAGTCTTTAGGTCATTACAATTCTGACAATCAGTCATAATATTGGATACTGTGTAACCCAGTAAAATGGGTTGAGGAGGTCAGATAGGCAGTCGCTTCATGTAAAATAAGGTATTCAGCTTAATCGACCCCAACAGGGCTCGGGAAATGGCTACGCGGATGAGGCAGATGATGAAGTTTTTATATATCTCATATATCTCTGTTTCTTATCATTGTTTTCTGTTATCTTATATATCTCTGTTTTTCAATCCCAAAGACTGAATTGACAAGTGCAAATGTCAAAACTGAAGTAAAAGCTATTGGAATCTATGTCATTTTGACATTTTTACTTGTCAATTTAGTCTATATTATTATTATATACATCTTTTGTTATATTTGTTTCTCACTTACAGATTAAAACTAACTTATTTATCATTTTTCATATTTAGAGCATCAAGATAAATTGTATTTGTGTTTTTATTTTGATTTATGTTTACTTTTGTTTTATATAGTTTCTTTTTTTAGCATACATGTTCAATAGTCTATGCAAGTGCTGTGCACACCTATAAGTGACAAATTCACTCTAGATTTTAAGTTTATGTGTTACAGTATCCCAAAATTGTATTAGTGAATAAGTCGTTGGAGTGCCATAATTAAATAAATAAATAAATATATGATTGAAAAACAGACTGTAATTAATACAAGTTTTGAAGTCAGATAGAATCATTGTATCAATAGTGGTATTGTAGGCAAATAAGACAAGCCCAAACACGATGAAATTGTGTTGTTTCGTGATGACGTTCTTACGGACACCTTCAGGATCTATCATCAGACCAGCTCAAAAATACCATAAATACCATATATTATATTGTATTGTCACTGGATTCATATAAATATAGATAATAATAAAATTCATTAGCTTGAAACAGAGTTGTACGAATCTTGTAAATTATTACAGTTTTTCATAACCCAACTTAATTCGGCATTTGACAAAAAATATTGGAACTTAATCGAAAAAAGTTCAGTACAAAACTGATAAATTACTGCAAATGTATGTAATTATTAATATAAAATAATAACTATGCTAAATCAATTTTTATTATATTAAACAACACGATGTTTTAAAAGTTAGTATTTTCACTTCAATCGCATTAGTAGATCGCATCGCAACCATTCACTTTTGTAATCCAATAGAAACTAAATTCAAATCAACAACTTTGCCAAGTAACTAAAATATAATCTACAAAATCAAAACACTTACATTCTCTAGATCTTTGTAGAATAATTAATGAGTATTTCAAAACAAAAACAAATCGGTGGTAGAAAGTTGAGTAAGGACGCGACGTAAGAAAGCCGGTACCAAGTGGGACAAGCGAATACCTCGGAAGCCACATCGACGGATAAGCAAGGCTACCGGAAGACGAAACAAGTTTAGAATTCGTTCAACATTACCATAATGTTTGTTAGAGCATTGTTTTGGGTTCAAAGTCGAGAAAAGATGCTAAATTGTAATCTTAACATAATATAAATCTCGTGTCACAATGTTTGTCCTCAATGGACTCCTAAACCACTTAACCGATTATAATAAAATTCGCACACCATGTGCAGTTCGATCTAACTTGAGAGATAGGATAGTTTAAATCTCAATAATGTAAAAAAAAAATTGAGACCGCGGGCGGAGCTGCGGGAAACAGCTAGTCATAGTATATAATACAGTTCCCCGCCTCGTCTTTACTGAATGTGATTTTAAACTTACCGAACGGTTTTTAATAATAATTATGGTTCTCACCAATGAATATAGTGATTCGAAAGGTTTTTGCCTATAATAAGCCGAGACGTGTAACGTGTATGTTTGTAACCAAACACCTCCGAAACGCCTTGACCGGTTTTTATGATTTTTTTTTAGTATAGTCGACAGCTCTAAGTTTGTAAACTATTTTTAAACACCTAAGTTATAGCTTTCCTCTATTTTTTTATAAATGTAAAAACGTTAGCAGTGCCAGCTAGTATTACTATAAAATTTTGCAAAAACTGATGAATTTTAGTTAAATAATCACGTTAAATTGGCTAAACGAATTAGAATGAAATACGACAGACAGATAGTCTATAACCAAAAACAAAAGATTATTTTCACCATTAAAATCCACAGGAACGAATACGTGAGAATTTTGTAACAATTTGAATTCCTGAATAAGTAGTGTACCATCCCTAGTTACTAGGAAAATTACACTACGGTACCTATCCTAAATTAAGGTTATAGCCAACTTTTCACGCTAGTAATTTACCTTTGTTACTAGAAATTTAATCTGCTTTTAGAACAATAATATTATCTTAATTAAATATAATTTACATATTTTCATTACAAAAGCAATAAATTATTTAATTTTGCACCAATTATTAAGACAATTTTACTGTTATCTAAAAGATAATGATTCAAGGTCTTTTAAAGCTAGTTATTTCTCGAATTCTCTGGAAATGTATTTAAGTACTTGAAGTTTTGTTTTCATTTTATTAAGACCACGTTGAGGTAGCAAAACCTGCTTAGTAATATCTGTGCGTATCCGGGGCATTATGGGCACGTTCTAAGTGTCCCTTTAAAAACCTGTTGAGCGGCCAATTTTTTCACTATTGCATGATGAGTGTTATCTATTATATATAATTCCAGTGTCACGATGTTTGTCCGGGATGAACTCCGAAATGACTTAACCGATTTTAATCAAATTTGCACACCGTGTGCAGTTTGATCCAACTTGAAAGATAGGATAGCTTACATCTCAATTATATGAAAAAAAATGGAGACCGCCGGCGGAGCTGCGGGAAACAGCTATATGAATGTTATAAAATGAAAAGGTTTTTTTTAGAGATTTAAATGTAAGACATTGAAATATAACTTCTTATATACGGATGCAAAGGCCTCGAAACTTCGGTAACTAAAATCAAAATAAACAACGATGGAATCTGTTTAGAAGTAGTTTTATTTCGATAATGCACTTTGTTTGTGTGTAAGTTTATTTGGTTGAACGTTCTTATCTCAGGAACTACTGGATTTGAGAATTATTTCAGTGTTAGATAGCTCATTTATCAAGAAAGGCTATAGGCTTCTCTTTCAGTGATAATCGACACCCACAAGGGCGGAACCGCGAGTAAAAGCTAGTGTAGATATTCAAGGGAATACATAAAAACCTACAGTTGAACATAGAACCTAGAGGAGATTCTATGTTTTTTAAGTTAGTTAAAAATTATCACGTCAAACGCAGAGCAATAGAAAATATTATTCGTCGGTCACGATGACCTATGCGACATTATTTGTTGGTACGTAAATGAAGATTGTGAAGATAGCTTTGTGATGATTAAGCATCCATAAATATCTTAGAAACAGAATGTGTGTCAATAACTTGCTTAGTCATTTGATATATGAGGCAGAGAAAATAAGTGAAATTTTTTACTATGACCATGAGAGCTTCAATTTACGAATAGGTCTAGTCCAAAAAGTTCATATGCTGTTACTATACTTTAAAGTAAAAATCTGTTAAATGGCCTAATTGGACTGCACGGATAGCCGAGTGGTATAGGTCACCACGCTAATTACCACTGTGCGCGACGTGCTGCGAATTTGATCCCCGAATGAGACAAGCATTTGTGTGATCCACAAATGCTTGCTCCAAGTCTGGGTGTTCTTTGTGCATGTGATTTGAATGTTTGTGAAACCCCTGTGACACCAGGATTCAATACCTTAGGACGGGCGTCGTTTAAATAAAAAAGAAACAAAGAATTTTAAAACGTATGTACTAACACTGACCGGGGAACTCTCAGAACTTAAAAAAAACCGGGCAATTGAGAGTCGGATTCGCGCACCAAGGGTACCTACCTTAAAAACATTAAAAATAATTGTATTATATGATGTACTTAAAAATTTACGGTTTAAGCAATTTTTCCTTTACCTGTGCTATAACACGATGCTTCGTCCAAGGGACAGCAGACCTGAGTATTTGATATATATTTCAGCTTGATATTTTTTTTTTGTTTTGAGGTACGTAACCCTTAAAATTGGCGACTCTGGGTAGCATCATCATAAATGCGTCATGTTACGTTTTGTTTGGACAGTAAAAATAAGGTGCCTGTGTCGGTAAAAATCAGCGAATGTGTCCAATCGCCTCCACCAAACACCGCAATAACGTTGTCCTGTGGCGGTGTGCCATATCGGTCGCCCTTAATTTCCTTCTGGTAAAATATGAGTCATTAATGTTTCTGATATTAAAACGGGTAGTAAAAGGCTGTGGGCATTAGAAAGGAACCTTTAATAAGCCCAATTTATGCTGGCAGGTACCCTAATAAACTCTTAACAATGAACTACATTAAATATTATTTTCCTAATAAGCCGTTCATTTGAACCAAGTACGTTTATAATTTCATTACGTTTAAATTAATTGGAATAGAATAATTATCAATGAAATGTTAGACTTAATAATATTACTCAAAATTATTTTATTACATACTCTTCTGTTCAAGGAATTAACAGAAATTGTGGAAACAAATGAATTCACACAAAAAACAAAATATACCCAAATTTTGGAACTACACAACAGGCACAATTTATGATGAATTGTGCTCATTTTGCTTGCAGTAGCCTCGACATCCAACGTCTATTCGTTTGCAAATATCTTATGTATTGGATACACAAGCTGGCACACATTTAATAAGGAAACCAGAAGGTACCTTACGAGTGCTTTTTTGGCAATCTCTTCCATTTTGCGTCTTGGTTGGATGATTCTCCTTTTTATTAACGTTCCAATTCTCCTTTAAGAGATGAATTAAGTTTCGTATATTCCAATTGGTTCACTTGAGTGATATCACCAAGTTGAAAAAGTGCAATTTTGAATCTCCTCCTGTCGCCTCGGAGACTTTCACCCTGGTAAAATGAGTACACAAAATTTATGTACAGACAGAATAATGAGAAAAGTCGCGTTTGTTCACCTCGGTGATATAGTTCCAGGGTAAACAAATTACACAAAATTTCTCTACTAAGGATGGATTTTACGTAAGTCGTATTCGTTAAATAAACATGGCGTCTGACAGTTTTTGTTTTCTTAATATGTCAAAAATTCAATAATTATTCGAGGATAAGCCATGTATGGGGAATTGGAGTTTTGTAAAATCCAACTTAGAACAAAAAACAAAGTGGGATTCTGCGCCGACCCCAAATGGAATTGGGGTAAGCATAGGATGATGTTGATTATGGATGTACGTGATAAATCCCATATTATTTGTTTTTTTTATTTCTATTTTACATTTTACGGAAATACCTTTTTCACTTTATATCAATAAACAATTATTCTTAATCTCTCTAATCACCGCTAATGAGACACAATTGATTTTTTATTGTAATGCGGCGACTGGTCGCCGCTCGGGGACGAATAGATTAATTCTATAACTTTGACGACCTCCGTGGTCGAGTGGCGTACACACCGGTTTTCAAGGTTTCGCCAGCTCTGAGGTCCCCGATCCCCAGACGGGTCAATGTACAAAATTACTTTTCTACATTGCCTCGGGTCTGGGTGTTTGTGGTACCTTCGTTGTCTCTGATTCCATAACACAAGTGCTAAAGCTACTTACTTTGGATTCGGAGCAATGTATGTGATGTTGTCCACATTTATAACGCACTAGCGACCCGCCCCGGCTTCGCACGGGTGGACATTTATTTCTTCATAGATGTGCACCCCCCTCCCCTGTGGTTTCGCCCTGCGAGTCGTGCGACACATATCGGCCGGCGGCCATCATTCATTTTAATACCAATTACAATTTTAAATTCGTAATATCTTTTGAATGAATTGTCCAATTGGAATAAAATAAAAAGTAATTTATAGCTATTGAAACAATCTTGCTCAATAAATAGTTTATTTGGATAAGGATTAGTATTTGACGATAATATGATCGATAAACATAGGCTAATAATTTTAATTACTTTTATTCTATGGAAAAGTGGCTATAATGGCTAAAATATAAATGTTTGGTTTATACTATCCCGGACTTTTTTGTAGGCATTATTGAGTTCTACAACTTTTCTATAGAAGTCAACCATACATCTCTAACCATTTAGGCAGCGTTCGCGAGAATCGTTAACGTACGGCAGTTTTTTCGTCGACTTACTCCACAATTTTCACTACCACGAAAAATCCTATCTATTTTCCGGGATATAATATAGCCTATACGGATTCGGAAGAATCCCTCTAAGTAATGGTAAAAGAAATTTTGAAATCGGTCCAGTAGTTTTTGAGCCTATTCAATACAAACATACAAAAATACAAAAATACAAAGGTTTCCTCTTTATAATATTAGTATAGATAACTTGTCTTCTACAAATTCCTACCAAATGAAGCTCAGACTAGGGAAAGTTAGTGACTTACAAACGGTTTAGTGAAACACGTTAATGACGAGTAATAGTGTATTATAAAAGATATTAACATAAGTATGCATATTTATGTGGTTAATGAGTCTTCACAGTCAAGGTTTGTTTTAATATTATTGAGATTTTATACGGCGTTGGAACGTGTGATACAAATTTTCTCAGGCCGTTTTTTAGTAGCGAAAAACTTTCTAAGGCTAATGGTGACTTTGAATAATTCCAAAGCTTGAAGGCTCTATTAATTTGTAAACACCTGAAGAGTGCCGATTGGATGAAAATTTTTGGAAATTGAATTTTGATACCTAGTCATGATTAGAAGCCGTGAAAATTAATATAGTGTTTTAAACAAAACCATAATTAGAACTGTAAAAGATTTTTTTAAAGATTTCTAGCAATGTGGGTCGCACATTACTAGTAATCTCGTTAACTCCTCGTGCTACGCTAAGATGCTTGTGTTACGAGTGGGTTCACGTCGGTAGTGTAATGGGTGGGATTCGAACCCGCAACCATATGATCACAAGTCCGACGCCCTAGCCATTAGGCTACCACGTCTTCGAAAAATTTTCCGACAAACGAAAACGTCTGCTCTTAAAACACTGTGATGTTCAAGACAAAAACTAGTTTGACATTTCTAAGTTTATTGGTATCTGTTGCCGTCCTTTTCTCAGTCTTTATGTTAGTAAAAGACAGCAATAGTTTAATTTTAGTTTAGCTTTGCGTACAGAGTAATCTGCACCATTATTTTAATTTCGCAGTTTTGCTTAAGTATACGACTATTTGTAGAAACATTTGTCAGTACCCAATTCTTTAAAATAACCTAATTTCTTACTAGCCTCATTTTACACCTACATTTTTTAAAACCTTTAGAAATATCTCCTATTACTGTGTCCTATAGTTGCAAGTACATGTATCTTCACAAAAGAATGAAACTTACTGATTGATGAGATACATTATAAGTTGCAGACGAGCTGGTATCCGGTATTAATTACAGCGACCGTATCCTGGATGCGTGTACAAGTATGTTTGTGGGGCCTACGCGTTTCCATGGTAACACGATCTGATATTAAGCATCTACAATGATCTACATTATTATGAGGTTTTTTTGTTTAAAAGTTATAATCTCTGGAAGTACCAGTTAGGCTGATACATGAGGAATAGTAAAATGAATTAGACTTTGGAAGAACTCAAGAAATTAAAATGCGCAAACAAAGACGCGGTATTTGCTAGTCTATAAATAATATCGTAAAACGTACTTCAAAACTTTTATTACCTACTTGTTAATTAATAAATAATATAAAATGTGGACAACATCACATACATTGCTCTAAAGCCAAAGTTAGTAGCTAAAGCACTACAGAAACAGAGAAAACAAAGGTACCACAAACATCCAGACCCGAGGCAATGAAGAACAGTGGTTTTCTTCAATGACCCGTCCGGTGATCGAACCTGAGACCTCATAGCTGGCGACACCTTGAAAACTAATATGAGGTAACTTACTTTAGTTATTATTCTGAGGAGGTAACGCACCGAACACAGAGCAAAAGATTACCTATCTAATATAATTATAAAAAGTTTTATTATCTATAGTATAGACTAAAAATGGAACAATGAAAATGACATATAATGTTAATATAAATTTTTAATAAAAGACTTGAATAATCTAATATAAATTTACCTAATAATAATCTTATATAAATATATATAATAATAATCTAATATATTTTTTTTAATAAAATACTTGAATAATCTTCAAGACTATTATTATTATCGTAATATAACGGACACGCTCAATGTCTCGCTTTCAATCTCGTTTATTAGTCCCGCGGCTGTATTGATGGTGTTGTCACGAAGTAGCTAACGTATTTCAGGATCCGATGGTAACAGAGCTGTTTGGAACATGTCACAACATAATACATATTGTTTACTAGCTGCACCCCGCAATGCTACCTGTAGTTACCAGTTAACTTAAAAAAGAAGCCTTTGTGTTGATTTAGAGTGTCCATACCAATGTTTATTAAATTTTTCCAGCTGTTTTAGCGTGAAGATGTAACAAGCATACACACATACTCACAAATTTCTGATATATAAATACACAGTTCTCTATACGGTAATACTATTATCATATTAAGAAAACGATTCGAACAACTGAATGTTTGTTGTAAGAAAAAAAATATACTCAATACTTAATCAATTCTTTATTGTTTATTACTAGGGTTATTAGAAAATGGTTCTTATTTTCAATAGATTTTACGTGGCTTTTTTCTCAAACCAAGTCCAATTCAGATTCCAGTATTGCCAGATTTAACTTTTGCATATTTCTTATGATCTTTACAAGTTCATACAGACCTCCATTTTTAGGATTATAGAGATTAATTATTTATTATTGTAGAAAAGATTAAAATATTAAACTTGAAGGTAGTAGACAGTATACCGACCTATAAATGTGTAACTCCTGGGCAAATATTTCTTTTATTAGAACACTTGAGCGATTACAGATTCCAACTTACGAAATCTACATTTCCTCACGTTGTTTTCCTTCACTGATTTTCAGTGGTGTCTAAGAAAGTACATAATATAAATTTGGATACATTAGTAACCCTGGGTGAGAACCCTGTATTGGGGTCCCTGTACCCGAATATGCAACCAATAATCCGTTGATTAAACCGCTACAACGAAGATTGATGATATGATTTAAATCCATATAAATAACATTATACGATATGGACCCTAACTTTGACGACCTCCATGGACGAGTGGCGTACGTTTCTGTACATTTCCAAGGTGTCGCTAGCTCTGAGGTCCCGGTTTTAATACCCGGACGGGTCAATTTCAAAACATTTTTAAATTGTCTCGGGTATGGGTGTTTGCGGTACTTTCGTTGTCTCTGATTCTTTATCACAAGTGCTTTAGCTACTTACTTTGGATTCAGAGCAATGTATGTGATGTTGTCCACATTTCTTTATTCATTTATATATTTAACTTCATGAATTCTTCCTAATTTACATAAAAAATTATGAGTTGTACTTTTTGCAACATTATACATTATTTTCATGATAATAAATCAAATTTTCAGACACTTTTATGTTATATACAAATATGATAATTATGTATCAAGATCACATAAGCGACCCACGGTTATAATTAAAAACGGTATATGCATAAAACTATAAAATTCGTCGCTCTACATATTCATACCGCCATTTTTGACCGTAAATAAAAAATCTGAAATATCTGTCATCAATTTTATATGATAAAATACGGAAGAAATAATAATCTCGGTTTTTTTATTGAGTTTATATAATTGGGTCAAACAGTTAAAAGCAATATTAACATAACAAAAAATTTCGAAAATACAATTTCATTTCTACAAATGTAATTATTCAAGTGTATAATATCTATGTTTTTACAACTCCCCAAGAGAAAAAATTATAAACTACTAGGTGTAAGCCGCGTTTCTGCCCGCGTGGATATCGGGAGCAAAAAGTCTTTTTTTTTTCAGGCTATAGATTTCAGGCTTTAGACAGACAGACAATCTTATTTTTAGCGTGTCGGGCAATGGCAATATATATTATATTTTGTCAGACTAGTACTCGGCCACGCGGACAGCATTGTCGGTGGCGTCGTTTGAGGTATTGTGGGTAAATGCCACAGTTACTCGTATTTATAATTAATTAATTATTATAGTAAGGATTACGTATTGACAGCACACAATGTATTCTCAAAAAGTATATTAGAGTTTGAATTATGACGTAGATAATATAATTTGAACAATTTTTAAATTATAAGTTACCAACATTAAGGAAAGTTATATCACAATTTCAAAACTTTCTAACGCTGAAAAATACTTTCGTTTTTAGTTTAAGATTTTTTTCTAAAGAAGATTATTATCGTTACCATTAGAGTATATTTTTTCTCAAATTGCCAGTGTATCCATCTTTCTTATAATGTATACTTAAGCTCATACATTATTCTAATATAATTATTTATACTTTATCTAGATTTAACTTCATCTGCCTTGGAGACGACTTCCAGTCTTACTGAACATTAAGCGTTATAAAGTATTTTACGCGTTAATAACAAAAGACAAACATATTGAAACTCCTTGGAATATAACTATTTAGGAAGTAGAAAGAGCTTAGGGAGGCAAACAGAACAATATGCACTATAATGTTATAAACAAACTAGATGACCACTGGCACTCAATATATTGTTGATGCAAAAATCAAATCATATTTAATATTTATTTCATTGCAAACATGAATACAATAGAACATAATGTTATTTGCTCGAAATATAGTTATTGCGGCTCTGATGAATAAATCCAGTTCTTAAATACTTCGCCTATTTAGTTCCACATGCAAATTTATATAAATCAGAAAAGAATACAGACAAAATAAATCTTACAAACGTTACTTAAATTTAACAAAGCACTTACTTATTACGTTTTTGCAATATCTTTTATCATGGGTAAGAGATACTTTTTTTTCATTATAAATTAATAAGTCCGCCATTTTTTCGTCACATGGGTATGAAAAAGTATATTACAATTTACGTTCAAAGGAAATAAAAAAAAAACTTTCCTATACCATCTCCATTCCCACCCACTTTTAAATATTCACAAATTAAAAGCGAATTAGCTAATACTCTCGTTTAATCTAGAAGTGTCCCAAGAGCTGCTGGCTTAGCAGAGACCATAAATCTTCGTTACTTCGAGGAAATTGAGTTTAATGAAGGAACAATTGCAGAATAGAAACTCACGGCACATCCAAATCGACTTATTTATCTTAATGACTTCTGTATACGTATATTGGGCTGATTACTACTTAATTATGAGGCTTATTTTAAGAGGGAAAGATTTCTCGTTCATCGATCAACAGGTCTCTTTTATGGCCTTAAATGAAAATTTTCAACATAAAAATATTCAGATACAACCTTATAAATATGTACGCGTCCCTAATCGTAGGTATACTTCAACAAAACCTGTTAGCCTGCTAACCTCTTTAACGTGCATACTTGATGATACCAGCTGATCTGGCGTTTCTCTTTCATTGCCAGATCACCATGAAAATTATCGCGTGCAGCTAATCAGCATTCCGCAATCTTATTGAGAACGATTATGCGGATTTGTTTTATACACAATGCGGTCTTTATTGATATAGCAACAAGAATGAAGTGAACAAAACCAGCATTGAGCGTTATGCAAATGATTAACATCGTAGAATTAAGAGTAAATGGTTTGTTGTGATCATTGATTAATGTATTTAATGTTTAGGTTTACTGCTTTGACGTGTTTACGTTTTCTACTCATGCTATTCGGAATATGCCAATTCTGAAATCTGATCAAATTAGTTTCACTACAACACTACCTACTATCATGAATTATATCGACGACTTTTTCTAATGTAGGTAGGTTTTAGATAATAATATATAATACCAGCATACGTCCCACTGCTGGACAAAGGCAACTTCCCATAAAGAGAAGGGATGAGCATTGACCACCACGCTTGCTCATTGCGGGTTGGCGATTTCCCATCCTCATCCTCATCATTCGTTTGATAAACGGATGATTAAACTAGCTTAAACATAGGCATACGCCCAATAATTATCAACAAAATAAAAGATTATCTAGTGCGTGTTAAAACAGAGTGCCAGTTAAACGGCCTCGCGAGACATATAAGACATGAAATAGCTTTCACAGCTGAACAAAAAACAGTAGAAAGTGTTAGTTATCATACTAAGTATTTCTGGGAAATAAATTGAGATAGCTCATTTTATATAGATTAGTCGCTCGAAAGGAAATTGTGGGAAGTCGCTTGATGCATCGCCAGCAATGGATGCTGATGGTATTATTAGTAACAATGTGAGATAAAAGGGAAAAATACCAGAAAATAAAGATAATTATGATGGGTTTAGTTGAGAATATCATTAATTCTTTAAGAAATTCTTATGTGTCACTTCCGTTTTCTGGGTCAAAAATTTTACAACCTACGACTACTTGCCCCAAAAACATTTTATTTTACATTTGCTGAGTTGACCATCAGCTAGCTTAGCACAGGATTTTGGATGATAAATTGCCTTCATTTGTTTACTAGTTTAAAAAAAAACGGCGTTAATCGTACAGCGGTAGTTTAGGCCTTTGGAGAAACAAAAGCCCATCAATTGTTAGTTCCTACAACCTAATGAATATTCAATGACGTGGCAAAAACTCGATACATAATCACAACAGGTGCAGGAGAAAGCATCACAATACACGCACTTTCTTCGATAGGCTATAGGTTTACATACATAGCGAAATATAAATAAAAACCAGAAACAAAATGAACACAGCTGGTATATGGGTTATGGTAGAAATCGAAATACATTGAACTCTACATTCTGTATATCCTGATACAGTGAAAGATTTTGGGGAAAGGAATGAGGACAATGGAAAATAAATCAGTGTTCTGCTGTTAACTATGATTATCGATAGCGAATTTAATTACGATAAAGATGTTCCATAAACAATTGATAAAACCAAAGATAAAAATCAAGTAAAGCGTCCTTAAAATTCAAACGATGATAAATTCGATATACTATTCGATTTCGTTTAAGTATACAATAAAGTTTCCAATCATTTACATAATTAAGATAAAATAAACAAAATACTTACAGTAGAAAACTACGCCACCATGTCCGAACACCAAAAAAAATCCAATTCGCGAAAAAGTGAAATCCGCGGACAGTCTTTGCACGTGTTATTCACAGAAACCTGTTAATTAAATCACACACACGGTTCCACTATCACAATTTACACTAAATGTGATTTTTTAGAGCGTATACGCGTAATCCGTTCTAGCTGTCTGATGCCACTGCAATAGTAAGTAGCCCCCACTCACACTCAAAAAACTTAGGTCAATGTCGTATCAACTTTCGATGAACGTAAAAAAAGATATTTTATTTTGTATTTTCGATGCAGAAACGAGTTTTCTGTGCGACTTTGCGATGGTGAATGGATCTTTCTCGCGTGTTCTGTCTCTGTCTTGCGCGCGCGCCGGTGTGGTACTATGGGTCTAAGTGAGAGTCGTTCGAGATTTTTGAAAGTTGCGAGTCACGCTCAATTTGAGGAGATGATTTTTGGTATGATATGTTATTTTGGGTTTTATTAGGTCGTGTTTGGATGGGTTGACAAGTTTGTTAGTGTTTTGTTATGCTACTGAGTACGTTGATGATAAAATTACTGTTGATGATAGCACGAATATAATTTGACATAACAATTTACAAGAAATTGCAAATTTTACTTATATTATTATCAAAAAACGTGTAATATTACTAATTAATATTGCACATTTAGATAGAAAGCATATTTTTAACATTTTTCAATAGAACGTGTTTTTTGTAAATTTTGTTCCTGCGCATTCGTGTAAAAAACCAATATAATATTTTAGAAATTTATTTATATTTTTTGATTCATTTAAAATATATTTGATTAGTATAATATCTAACAATGTCAAATGTAGATAAACTTCAACACGAACGAGCAACACCTGATGTCACGACAAATACGACCTCAGTCTGCCCATGACCATGACACCTGAACCGTCGAAACGTCGGGAACTAAAATCAAAATAAACCGCGATAGAATCCGTTTAAAAGTAGTTTTATTTCAATAGATAAACTTCATCAAAAATTTAATCAATATTTTTAAAATCGACATTGCTGTCGTACTCAAACTCATTAACTTTGACTGCACGGATAGCCGAGTGGTATAGGTCACCACGCTAATTACCACTGTGCGCGACGTGTTGCGGGTTCGATCCCCGCATGAGACAAGCATTTGTGTGATCCACAAATGCTTGTTCCAAGTCTGGGTGTTCTTTGTGCATGTGATTTGAATGTTTGTGAAACCCCCGCGACACAAGGATTAAATTCCTTAGTGCGGGCGTCGTTTTAAAAAAAAAACAAAAAAAAACAAAACTTTTCATTTACATTCGAGTACGTATCGAGTTTCGTTAGTAGGCAGGTAGGTCAAAACAGGTGAACGCTCTTGACCGATTGGTGCACAGCAGACTGGTCACTATCACAACACAGAATAGAAAGTGACAGAAGGTTCATTGTTATATGAATGCAAGTCATTATTTGAATGTTTAATGCTAATGATATCAAAGTGAGAGTAAAATAATATAATTAGTAATATCATTGCTATTAAATTAAAAAAAATGTGAAAGATTTGGTGTCTTGAGAGGAAATTTTTGATTTACTTAATCTTTTGAATTTCAAATATTTTTTTTGCATTTATAAGCAGTAAAAGCTATATGGAGAAAAATGTAAGTTACTGCAGCACTATTTTTCGGACTCGTACTCGATTGCAGATTCAATTTTCAAAAATATAAATAAAACCTACTATAACATGCGCTGCTTATTGTCTTGGTGTCGACTCTACCATAATAATTATGAATTTTTGAACTAACATAGTAAAAATTACAAATTCATCGATTTAAACGAAATAAACCTTCTGTTTATACTGCACAGTGACAGCCTCTTAGCGTCAATAATTCAATTCGCACAATATTATACAAGTTTGGTTAACTTTCTTCACTTTCTTCGGATTGTGTAAGTAGGAAAATATTCGATATCTTCACGGTTCAAATCCTTAAAATGTAGGCAGAACTATTTACTTCATATGTTACTTAATAATATTCTTAATGCAATTTTAATCATTAATTTACAAAAACTGTTGAAGACTCCTTGCAGTTATATGATGTGTTATGTTCCCCGCGACTCCATCCATCCGCGGTACCTAATTTTGTTGTAAAAAATATAGCCTATGTTACTCAGGGTTATTGTAACTTTCCAATGGTGAAAGAAATTTTCAAATCGGCACAGTAGTTTTTGTGTTTAATCATTACAAACATACACACACACAAAAATAAAAAAAAATCCTCTTAATAATATTAGTGTATAGTACTTACGGTAGGTATTAAAACTATTTTGAGAATCAAAATTAAAAAATTAAATCATTTTAGAAGTAGATCTTATTGCAGATAGCGTAATGTAGCAGCTTAGCGGCCTTTTTCTTACAATTTGTGGTTATCATTCTGAAGGTTACCATACCAATCATTGTATAAAAAATATAATCTAAAATAACAACACAATAAATTTACATCAATTTTAAATTATTAACACTTGGGACACCCCACACACGGCCATCTGATCCCAAACTAGGCAGAGCCTGTGCTATGGCAACCAAACAACTGATAAACATACTTATATAATTCTACATACATTTTATAGATAAATAACACCCAGACACAGAACAAATTAAACTCAAAACTCAAACTCAAAATCTTTATTTGCATGTTAACGTCTTACAGGTCTTAATGGAATAACAGGCACTTATCGTGCTCATCACACAAAAAATTATCCTGGGTTGGAATCGACCCACGACCTCCAGCTTAGCAGTCAGGGTCACTAACCACTAGACCAACAAGCCAGTTAAAATTGGTTATCTTTTATGGTTGGTGTATAGGTTACCACGAGACCGCAAACAAAAGTTAACGGTAGTTCAACTATCCGTGACCACAGGCATAACAAAGGGTTAGAAAACCGAGTTTAGCGACAGGTGTTTAAGTTTTTATTGTGTTGTAACAATAATAGTATATTATGTTAGTGTTATATTATGTTAAGCAAACGCATATAACCAAATATTTTGAACTCTTTCATTATGTAATAAGGTTCATATCTATTTTTAAATACAAAGTCGGGTTTGTCACGACGCTTATAATGATTCGATCCTGGGTGGTCCAATTTTCATGATCATTGATTGGTTGGATTTGCCTCTATCTCAAATAGCAGAATAAATATGCAAATCAGTGGAAAAGAAAATTTTCAGGATCGGAGACATATAAGGTGAAACCGATTAGTAGTTCCTGAGATTAGCGCGTTCAAACAAAAACTAGATTAGAAACATAAGAACAAATAACAAATAATAAATGTTCACATACATGAGATTACAGTCTTCAGTCAAATCTTCGCTATCTAAATTATTACTTATAGAACTACTTATTAAGACTATCGTAAAGATTAGTTTTTCGCGGAACCCCAATTATTTCTCTAAACACAAGTTTAGCTAAGACTTTTCAGACTCTGATAAAGATATTTTTACTCCGACTGGAAACTAAACAAACAAAGATCAAAAAACTTCCACTTAATTGTATAAATATAAATAACACAATATTACGCCCAACAGAAACTTTAATTTTAATACCATTAACATAATCTTCTAAATAAACATAATCTCCAATCTATATAAACAAAAACATCTAAAAATAACCAACCAGTTTGAAAAGAATTTAATAAACAAGAAAGTAAATTGTGTCAGAGAAATGACGAGAAAGCTATTTAGTGGACAATGGCAGTGTGTGTATGAATCAGTCCTAACAAATTACTTTAGTATCTTGTACGTAATAGAAACACATGTCTTCATAAAAATATCTGATAATATAGGCTGTGTGTAGTATATTCAGCTGATAAAGACTTTTTATTCCGAAAATAAGTCGTGGTGGCCTGACGGTTTCATGACCATGCACATGGTTTCAAGTTCGAACCGAGGCAAGTACCAATGTGACATTTCAAAGTTATAATGTACTTTCTTAATCATTGTAAGACATCATTGGATTACAAAAAAAATGTTTTGAAATCGCCAACCTGGTGTGAGCAAGCGTGGTAATCAATGCTCATTCCTTCTCTATATGGGAAGAGGCCTGTGCCCAGCAGTGGGACGTTTATAGGCCAGTATTATTTATTTATTTCGAAAATATCTTCAGAAATAAATTGACGACCTCCGTGGTCGAGTGGCGTACACACCGGTTTTCAAGGCGTCGCGCGTCGCCAGCTCTGAGGTCCCGGGTTCGATCCCCGGACGGGTCAATGTAGAAAAACACATTTCTACAGTGTCTCGGGTCTGGGTGTTTGTGGTACCTTCTTTGTATCTGATTCCATAACACAAGTTCTTTAGCTACTTACTTTGGATTCGGAGCAATGTATGTGATATTGTCAACATTTTTTTTGTAAATAAATATTTTTTTGACACCACTGTCCATATTTTTTTGTTTTTTTTTTTTATCACTACATAGTATAAAACAAAGTAGCTTCTGTCTGTCCCTATGTATGCTCAGATCTTTAAAACAACGCAACGGATTCTGATGCGGTCTTTTTAATAGGTAGAGTGATTATAAATACAGTTTTATATGTATAATACACGTGCAAAGCCCTGGCGGGACCTTAAAAATAAACCTTATAAATTCCATAAATTAATTACAAATCTGTATACGGTTGAATATAATTCCTCATTACTGTTTGGAACATTACTAATGAAGCTTGCAATAACGTAAAAATATGTTTCCTCTTTTAGGACCTTTGAGATACACGTGCCGCAATTATATCACACTTATTTTCGGCGGATAAAAACATATTTTGACATTACGTCTGACAGTGACGTTGACGTTTCAGGCAGGATGAGAAGTGGATTAGGCCGTGTGACCTAATTAAAAAAAATGACCAAAATATTAAATTAAAAAACAGAAAAGATCTATAGGTATGTATATCTATGAAGTTACAATATAAATGAAATAAATGTTTTTTCGTATGTTTTAATTTATTACGATACTTTCAATTTGGTGGTCTAAAAAATTCTGAAAATGTTAGATTTCTCAAAGTGGACGGAAGATTTTTTTATCAAGTGGGTTATCAATGCGAAAACGGATCGTCAATGTTACTTTGGTATTATAAGTTAATTCCTGCTCTTAAAGAACTTGAACTGAAAAAAAAAATCCAAATAAATTCGTTTGTTTCTATCCAATCTAATCTACTTCCTCTTAGAAAATGAACAGTTTATTCAATATCCTTAAATGTTGATTTTTGAAATGAATTGTAAATGTTGATGCTTGCTTCCTACGCAAAAGGTCAAATGAATGTATTTTTTAATACCATTTTAATTTAGGAACATCTTGTAAGTGGTTTTTGAAAAATAACATAAAAAAGTCAGAGAAGAACATAAAATATTTTATCTGCTGTATTTTTATAATAGTTTTTTTCGTTGAGCTTTTTATCAAAGTTTTGTCAAATTGGGCAGAATTACAGTGTTTAGCCTCATAGTACCTTGAGCCCATTTCATTGGTTAAAACATTGTTTCTTGATTTGAATCCTTGGTTAAGCTGGTTCTCTCTGTTTTGTTTGAACTTATATGAAAATAATCTAGTTAATTTTAAAATCGACTTGAGCAAGACAAACACTTATAATATTACGCATACGAATAAATAAAGGCAAAAGTTTGTGAGTGTGTATGTTTGTTACATTTTCACGCTCAAACGGCTCGACCAATATTGATGAAATTGTTATATCTGATAACCTGCATCAACACATATTGAAAAATTTAGTTATATGATAATCCACAGGTAACAACAAAGGCGCTGATAATACCTAATAATTTTGACTAAAAGTAAACTTACTCATTGAAATGGTTTGTCAAGGTCAGATAGGCATGTAAGATACTGATTTCAGCTGATACAGGTAAGACTGGAAGCTGACCAGTACATAGTTTAGGAAAATGCTAGGTTGAAGAAGATATAGGCTTTGAAGGGCATTCCTTTATACCTTTGATATTTGTAAATTCTTAAAGACTTCTCTGCTTAGCCTTTTCCCAAGCTATGTTGGGGTCGGTTTCCAGTCTTACCGGATTTATCTGAATACCGTATTTTACATAGAACGACTGCCTATCTGACCTCCACAACCTATTGCTAGATAATACAGTATTCCATAGTAAGGCTGGTTGTCAGAATTGTAATGAATGCATACATAAAATGGCAGAAAAATAATCCATAAGTTATCTTCTTCTTTTCGAGTCGATGGTACACTTTTTTCAAAGAGTATTCAAATTATAACACAGTTACTCAACTCCATATTTTATTTTGCAAAATTTAATTTTAACTTCTTAATCTCATCAATTTGTTTTGTTGCTCTTACCTCTAATTAATGGGCTTAAAATCAATTATAATGCTATTGAAAGAGAAATGTCTAGTGCAAACAACTCCCATTTAGAATAATCGAACGACAAAAGACTGAAAGGTGAATTATTTTTAAATCTTTTTCATTATTAATTGGAAAATTTTGTCCATTGTCCTTTTGTTGAGTGTTAAAAAACTGAAAAAGGTGAGAATAGAAGTATATTTTTAAATATAATAGAAATCGATATATATTTAAGCTTGTTTTTAAAAGTTGTTTTGGTTTGATATTTAATAAATCATTTGTGTCTTCCGCGACTTCGTTCGAGCGTGAAGGAGCGAGGAAAACTGGATTCCGAAAATTGAAATCGCCAACCAGCAATGTGCAAGAGTGGTGATCAATGCTCATTCCTTCTCTTTATGGGAAGAGGCCTAGCTGTGCCTAGCAATGGGATGTTTATAGGCCGGTATTAAATCCTCTATAAACAAAAACATTTTTTTATCCTTTTGGTAGTACGTTTAGCCAAACAAAATTGTTTTTACACTATATTCATATATAATATTAAGCACACCAACAGCACTGTTACTACCAAATCTAATAGAAAGAATTTCTAAAATCTGCAATAGAGTAATCATGCAAATAATAGGTGTGCATGACGTTGGAGGCTTAGGCTAAGCAAAAATTAACAGAAAACACTGCAAATACAAAAATGAGAAATGTAAGAGTGAAAATTATATTAAAATCTCGTTGAAGATTTGGCGTGTGACGGACATTGATTGCGACCCATTTACACTATCCCAAAAAGTGCCACATTCCAATACATCATTTGCGTGACCTTTAGAAACCTATTCACAAATAACTTTAACCTTAAACTGTGTATTTGTATCTCGAGATGTGTTTTATGTTGCCTATGCCTATCTTAACAGTCTGGCTTCATTTTACGACTTATTCACGGGAACAAACCCGGGGTATTTGTTGATAGACATCTTTCTATTTCTCGTTACATGCTCGTAATATTTCAGTAGGGTTCGCACGCTTAAGATTATTCTTGTGCTGTGTAGATAGTCTTGTGGGTGCAGCAATTTTGATTTCATCCTCTTTAATGTTCGGGCTTAACGTATTGGTGGGTCTAACCTAGATACAACCTAGATAAAGGACGAGTCAACTCTCATATAAATAATTATAAATACACTCGAGAGCAATGAATCCGGGTCACTTAAAGAATGTTAAAAATCTCGGAAACTAAAAATGATAGGTTAATGCAATAAATTGTATTTAATAGACAATGTAATACTTACTCCTTAAATGAAAGTAAAAAAAATATGAGTCACCATACATTTTATTAACACAAAATTACATAAAGAAAAAAACTGCTGATCTCTCCTTTAAACAAAAATAGGAAACATGAAATTTATGAACTTAATTACGATTTTCTTGAATTTTAATACTTCGTATTGCCTCCTCGTGCTTCCATTACTGCGTTTACGCGGTTTGGCATGCTGTACACCAAGTTCCTTATACGATTTTGGGGAATATTCTCCCATTCCTCTGTGAGAGCAATTTTGAGCTCACGAAGCGTGATTGGGGGAGGATTTCGCTGTTTTACGCATCTGCCTAGCTCGTCCCAAGCATGCTCGATCGGGTTGATATCCGGGCTGCGCGCTGGCCACTCCATAAGAGTAATGTTCATCTCTTGAAGGTAGTCATTCACAATCCTACCTGTATGAGGTCGGGCATTGTCATGCATAAATATAGCATCCTCACCTAAATTGACCATAAATGGACCAATGTGATCATTGAGGATTTCTTCCACATATCTTTCGCTAGTTAAAGAGCCGTTTTCTATGATCACCAGCTCTGTGCGACTTTCAGAAGAAATTCCGGCCCACACAAGTACAGACCCACCACCGTAGGCTACTTTTTCTTCGATGCATGCTTGCTTGAATCTTTCCCCTGGTCTTCGATACACTCTGTGTCTTCCATCGTGCTTGTAGAGCATAAATTTTGATTCGTCGGAGAACATAACTTTTGACCAATCTTCAATACTCCAATTTACGTGGCTCTGGGCATATCTTAGTCTTGAAATACGATGCCCAGGCTCCAGTTTAGGGCCGTTTGCAGGTCTAAGGGGTTTTAAGTTAGATTCAGCAAGCCGACGTCTTACTGTCCATGCACTTGGGTTACTTCCTCCGAGGAGTCGAAACTGATTTGTGAGTTCAGTTCCTGTGAGAAAGCGATTTCGAAGCATGGTGTTCACCAAGTATCGGTCTTCTCGTGCTGTGGTACACCTGGTTCTGCCCGTTCCTGGTCTGCGTAGGTTACAACCAGTTACTTCGTAACGTCGGAGAACTCTTTGTACTGTTGACAGCGACACACCGACAGTCCTGGCTGTATCGCGCTGACTCCGGCCGGTTTCCAGCATTGTAAGTATTCTGTTGCATTCTTCAAGCGTAAGCGACATAATTTCAGCTCGAATAATGAATATAGAGCACTATCAACATGGTTTATGTACCCACATAAATGACAGATTACAAACAAAAGCAAAACCAAATGCTGTAATTTCCTAGTTCCATCTTCGAAAGTGGCTCTTTTTCAAATTTGATTTTTTTATGATATAACTTTACAATAACTAAGAAGTTTTAATACCTTCATTTAAGGAGTATTACATTGTCTATTAAATACAATTTATTGCATTAACCTAGCATTTTTAGTTTCCGAGATTTTTAGGACTCTTTAAGTGACCCGGATTCATTGCTCTCGAGTGTAATAAATATCTTGGGACAGCTCACACACGGCCATCTGATCCCAAACTAGGCAGAGCCTGTACTATGGTAACCAGACAACTGATAAACATACATATATATTTCTAAATACATACATAATAATATTATAGATAAATAACACCCAGACACAGAACAAAATGGGAGGTCTAAATAAGAACACTTTTAGAATTTAATTTTGCACGTAGAAAAAACTTAAACTATACAACATGGCGTCGTCGTGAGAGAGCCCTTCCCTTTTTTAACATTCATTCACCGGAAGAAAAATATAATATTCGTTCAGAAATCATAAACAACTTGTCGTTTAGAAATAAATGATCGTGCTCATCACACAAAGATTTGTCCTGGGTGGGAATCGAACCTACGACCGGGGGAGTTTGTTGCGCCGTTTCTTCTCCCCGGCTAGAGCACTTAGGAAGCGGTGGGGTGGGCGAATCAGGGTGCTGTCTGTGTTGATGACATTCAAAAAGTGCTACATGGTAGCCTAATTTGAATAAATGATTTTGAATTGAATTTGAATTTGAATTTGAATTTTGACCTTTGGCTTAGCAGTCAGGGTCACTAACCACTAGACCAACAGGCTCGTTATATAGGAATCGACTGGTCTATATAATTTATCTGGCTTATACTTGTACTTAGCTGAATTCTTGGCATTACTGTGTGTCGTCCTTAGTCTTATCTCGAATACGATTTTTAGAAATTTGTTTCGTCACATGAAATTGTATCACTTTAATTTGGAAAAGTAAAAGCTCATTTTATTGTTAAAATTTACACATGTTTTGTTTTAACCGTTCCATGTTTTAACAACAACAAAACTGTTTTATATTATTGGAGACATCTTAGTTATCAGAAAGACGGTATTATTATGAGACAACTTACAAAGATTTAAACAATTTGCGACAGAAAAAACAGGTCCTCTGTAGTAAAATGTATTTAATATATTGTAACTCCATTGTATTGCAAAAAAACGAATATATTTTTTTTACTTGAAGTGCTGAATATCATAACGCTGCTAGATTGAAAAATATTCCTTCAAAAGAATGACAACCCTGAAAGTTGAGGGAACCCACGTAATCCGCTAAGTAAGGGATGTTTTTGTCTTTACGGGAGTTATTTTGTTTAATTAGTTTCCCCTTTTTCGTTTTAATTGGGAATGTAATTAGTTGATAATGGGAAAATAAAATTAGTTTTAATTAATTTTGAGTCCTAAGCGCTTTTTTGTGTTTCTGTTAAATAGCTAATTACATGACAAATAGCTGTAGTAAGGTCGATGCGAGGCATAGGAGAAAAATATAATTAAAGGAAGGTCTATGTCCAGCAGTGGGTTATAGTCGTCTAGGGCAAGAATAGGCATGTTGACTGGGTAAAAAAAAACGTAATTCTATTTAGTCCGTCAGTTGGGTAATCAAAAAATATTACATCCATATTTTTTTTATCAAAGTAACAAATAATGACTCAGTTAAAACGCATTAAAGTTGGGGAGTGGGGGCTCACTACGTCATGGCTCGGTATCAATTTTACCAAGGCGTGACGTCATGTGACATTTCAACTCAATATATCTCCGTAATATTTTTAACAAGTGAAAAATGAAAAATTACGTTAATAATATCGTAAAATTATAATTATATAATTAATATCGTAAAATCGTAAAATTACTTTTCAATAATCTACCTGATAGACGAAAAAAAACTTAGTTCACATGCCTATTGGATGTATTTTACGTAACACACCATTTAAATCCATAAACCAAAATCAATAAATAATGACCTACGTAAAAGTGCATTTTTCTTACAGAATATACAGACTCAAAACAATCGACTGCCAGAAACACCGTCTACATAATTTTCTCGTGTATATTACGAAGCCATTTATTAAAGAAATCTGGGAGAATTCTCATGTATCCCAAACAATAAGGCCACACTTATCCCTCATAAATTTCATAGAATATCATCCTCAAATTACGAACAATGTAATTAAAATACCAAAGAAAGATAAAGGTATAACATAAAATTTAAGACGCAATAAAAATATACAACGAACTATACTTTCTCGAACTTAATTTTAGCGAAACAGGTTCCAGAACTTTCCTTTCAAAATGAATGTAGTTTAAAGCCTATACTTATGGTTATATGAACATCCTGGTCTTACAAGGTCACACAAATAAAACAGCCTATAACTGTCCCAGCCAGGTAAAAGCAGGTGGAGGAAGGCATTAACAGTATGGTGGCCAACGCAAAGAAAAATACCCGTATGAGATCTAAGAGCTGTTTTGGTCGAAGACTTAATAAAAGTTTCGGGTTGAACCTGGGTGAGATGCGCACAGGACAGGAGAGAATGGCACTGAAGGAAGAGAGAACTATGTCCAGCATTTTTAACTGTAGATGATAATGATTATTATGTAAAGATTGAACGGCTTACTCACGCGCATTCTCGGGATCGCCCGACTAGTTTCAGACTCAATAGAAGTCCTTGATCATGAGCTGACGCGGCGGCGGCGGTGTCACGAGTCGAACTAACTGAGGACTCCTATTCAGTCTGAAACTATCCCGAGAATGCGCGAGAGTAAGCCGTTGAATCATTAAATAATTATTAAATGATTATGATAATGGGAAAAAAATTCTTCATTAAGAGACAAAGAACAAGCATAGATCACCACGCTTGCTCTCTTGCAGGTTTTGGTTAAGAACATCTGGAAGCGTATAACTATGATTAAGTCCTATGGATATAGATATGGATTGCTTTCTGAGGTTTACGCGAATGTTAGACATGGTAATCAAACTACTTTTAACGGAGTATATTTTAGTTCAATTACCAACAATCTTAATGCCTTTCAAGGCGTTTAACCGTTTAAAACTAAAATAAAAATAAACTATAATTATTATTCTTCTAAGTTCATACCTTGTACAATTCCTATCACAACACACTACAAAGCGGTCTTATTTATATTAAATATTATACTGATTAATCCGCATCACCGCCAATATTCTTTCAACAAGGTCATACAACATTCGTCTATTCCCAAAAGACCATTAAGTATAAAATATATTGGCAAAGAACAATTTTGTATAATAATATCTTGGGACAATCTCACACACGGTCATCTGATCCCAAACTAGGCAGAGCCTGTACTATGGTAACCAGACAACTGATAAACATACATTATTATATTTTTTTAAAGTCAATTGGGTACAAGACAATTTGTCAACTATTCAATTCGTGAATACTTGGTGAATACTGCCTCTAGAACTACTATTTCAGTGTTTTTTCAAGTTTCTTGATGGATCTTATAAAAGAATATAGGTATGTCTAGAATGGATGTTACTTGTGAGATGGCGTCAGATAGAGAAATATGGAAGAAGAAGACTTGCTTAGATCAGCTATCTGCCAGTGAAAGTCTCGTCTGTCATACAGGATTATTTTTTTATGGAGTGCGTATATTCAACGAGGTAATCAGTTGCATATGTACGACCTATGTTCCTTGGGAAAAGCTGTTCAGTTTTATACACCTGATTACCTTGTAGAATATACGCACTCCATAAAAAATAATACTGTATAGTAGTATATAAAATCCATCCATCTTCCCTTTAAATATAAAAAAAATAGAAAATACCCTGAAATAGTTTATACTATTTCAGGGTATTTTCTATTATATATATAGTATATTATATATATAGTATTATAAAAAAAATAGAAAATACCCTGAAATAGTTTATACTATTTCAGGGTATTTTCTATTTTTTTTATATTTAAAGGGAAGATGGATGGATTTTATATACTACTATACAGTATTATTTTTTATGGAGTGCGTATATTCTACAAGGTACTTATTAAGCTTAAGGTACAAGGGACTTATGTCCTGGAAGCAGTATTCGCGAATTGAATAATTGACAACCTTTTTAAGTAAAAATAACAAGCAATCTGGATTAGAAATAGTTAGAAGTAAACTTTATACTAAACAAGTACAGCTAATTAAATAAAACATTGTTGAAAACAAATAAAAAAAACACTGTCTACTAACTTCAATCACGGTCAAAATCCAAGAGCAAATTCAACACTTAATATTTCAAAAGAGTCATTGTGTGACAAATAAAATTTAAAATATTTTTATTTGAACCATTCATAGTCTAAATGGCATCTTATAAAGTTTTTGAGTTCTCTCAAACTATGAATTAGTTGTGAAGAAAATCTTTTGGAATACTTACAATAATATTTTGTTTAAAAATGTTCAAGGTATAAATGTTTTTTCTAATTCATGATTCGTTTTCTAAAAATCACTTGATAACAATAAAACATAATTATAGGTATTAAAACTAATGTCGGTCTGTAAATATTCCGATAAGGGACAAAATGTAAATAGTAAAGCAGTATGTAATGTATTATAAAAATGTTGACGTCGATAGCTAAAAGACAAAGATGTCCGCATATTTTTACTCAAGGGAGTTCATTATAGATCTTCATTGCTCAGGCCCAGTTTTTTGATCCTGAGTTAACTAATGGTTAAATTTAAATATCCTAACTAACGATTTCAAATTTTGGTAAACCGCTTTTTCCGTCAATTGTTAGGCTATCAAATAAGTTGAAGAGTTAATTAATTATTTAACCATTTGTTAGAATAAAATTTATGAATAGATAAATGTGTTCTACCGAAGTTTGAAACCATCAGTTAGCATATTAAACCATTGGTTGGGTTAACTCTAGATTAAAAAAAGACCTTAGGATAGGCGGTCAAGTTTAACCCAACAGAAGAATACTGGGTATGAAAAATAAAAGACAATTTATTCCGTAAGTTATATACGTATTTTTACCTTATAAAAACAATAGAAATTGATAAAAATGAAGCAATTTAAAGCTCTAAGTGCCATTAGCCAAAATTGTACGACAGAGTGATATCTCGCAAAATTTCCATTCACTTCATCTTCGTTATTATTTGTGTAAGAAACGCAAAAAAATATTCGTGTTTGATATTTTAATCATTATAATATATACACCAGTTTTTTTTTAAGAATACAATTATAGATTGCGAAACTCAATACAATATCGTAGCAAAAAGTAAATAAAAAGAAACAATTTCTACTAAAATTTGTTTGCGATAATTTATCATTGATCACATTTAATATTGGGAACCAAACAGAAAATCGCTCGTGTTTCATACAACTGCAATCATGTACTAGATTGCTCTCCGTAATCGGCAATAATGAGTTTTACTTCAATAATAAATGAGTGTTATATTTGAACATTTAATATTGTTTCATTGGAACGTTTGCTATCTTCCATTCTTCGAAAACGATCGCCATTTTTCATTTACTTGAACATTTAATCTATTGCCAGTTAAGAATCGAATTTTTATTTCCTATTGCTTCGTATAATAGATGTGCTTTGTTCTATAACTATTATTTCAACAAGGATTTTCTATAAATATATTGTGCTATAATGTATTAACGATAATGGGGACATTGAAAGCAAAATATGCTTATGGATTAACTTAATTTTGCTACAGTGGTTATTAAAACAGCAACACATCGCCTAGTAGTTGACAATCATGTTAACCCGTTCATCATTTAGCCATCCGTGCTGCCATTCTTGTAATCGTTTTGCATCGGCTGTCACTTTTAGTGAAAACTAAAAGCACATAAGTTTTATCGAAACTCATATTAATAAGAAGGTAGAATTAAAATTTCAATTATATCTTGGGACAACCCGCACACGGGCATTTGATCTCAAATTAGGCAGCACCTGTGCTATGGCAACCATACAATTGATAAGCAGACTTGTATACTTATAAATACTCCCATATTCTAGATAAATCACACCCAGACAGAACCAATGATCGTGCTCATCACACAAAGATTTGTACTGGGTGAAAAACCAACCCACGACCTCCGGTTTAGCAGCTCGACCAACAGCCCGTCATTATTAAATTATGTATCGTTGTAAGTTGATTCATGAATAAATGACATGAATGATGATTCTGACGACCGAGCAAGATCGAATAAAATGGAAAAGACAGACAAGGAGAGCCCAGCCTCGTTACTGGGATAAGGCGAAGGAGTTGATTTAAAGCAAAAAAAACTTCTTCAGATGTAGCAAGCTTCATTACTTTTTCTTCTTCTGAACGTGTCGATCAATTGTATATCTTAATGATATGTTTTGCAATGTCGGTTGCGTTGTGGGTTACGTCTGAACGGACCAAAACTAAGGGACCATGATCCTTTCGACCGTAAGCGAAAATCGTCTACGTTCCAAAGGACCGATGGTAATAAATTGCAGGTTGCTTTTAATTTAACAGTTACATTTATTTATTTAAATCCACAGACTTTTAAAATAGAAACTCAAGGTTTCAAGACCTGTCGTCGTGAATGTTTTTCAACATCGCTCAATAACTCATTCGTTCATTCTTGTCGGTCATGCCAGCGATTTGTATCCATCACAGTTCAGGGAAGAACGATTAGGTTTCAAAGGATTTAGGTTACTTAAAAATAGATTTCTATAACGATTTTGCATAGTTTTAAGAAACTCAGTTTCAGAATTGTCAAAAATAAGCTTGATGCTTTTTAATAAATTTAATTTAGCAGAACCAAAACGAAATAATTAGAAACGCGCAAAATCATTAATTGAATTAGCACTGGATAAACACCAAAAACATCATGGCCATAGCTATTTGCGTGGATAATTACTGATCTGAAAATAATCAAAGAAACTCTCAAGAAAAAAATTGATAAGGCTTAATCTATCAAGGAGATACTAAAGACTCAGACAAGTATTACAAACTAAGACTTTAAACGGACATGGAATCGCAGCCACAACACAACAATCAATAAATTGGTAACTAAATGAGGTTACCAATAAAACCCAAGAAAATTTGGAATTCAATTCACATTCAAGGAAAACAGCATAAATTAACACACGAGTTTAATTAAAGATATTCCTCCTAAAGAGGATCAAAAGGGAAATGTTATGGTAATGTTATGTTTTCACTTTCATTTCATAACCAATACATTTATGGGATTGTAAAACAATCGTGACCCGTTTCTTAATGTCTTTGAAATCGGCCGTTTTTACTTTCACAAACTTCTGCCTGATACTAAGCATTGGTGATTACAATTATACCGTTATTTTACCGCTTCTTTTTATTAATGCAACCGAAAGTAAATTCTATACCGTTAGGATAAAGGTTACACAAGTTTTTGTTAACAGCAAATTTATTCTTGTCACGGCTCACGTCTGACAAATGAATTCGTCATTTGAGAAAGTTGTTTTCAAAATGCTGTAGACTCTAACTCTGAATTGTAAGATTGAATTTTGCTTAGCAAAATTGTTGTGAATAGAAAATAAATCTTGGTTATTACGATGTCAAGCGATGTGTGGTGGTGTGCCTATTTGCCTACTGTTCTAAAACCTAAAAGACAAAATAAGCAATAACTTTCTCTAGAAACGTTGATATTTGACGTATGTGACAGATGACATGTCTTTCAAAATGGTGGATCATCTGATATTTATTTATACAGCCATAAGAGAAAATTTGGAAGTTATTATAATTTAAAAAACGTTTTATTTTGTGTAAATACTCAATAAAGTTGAGTGAGACCTTACATGCTTCTTAATTCATGGTTAACTTATTTACCGTCAAATATCAAACGATTTTAAACATAGTAACAATTAGTTTAAAGCAAAGATTTCTTTGGACAAAAGTTTATACCAAAGCTAAGAAATTTGCTTCTGAGTTTTTAGGTCATCTTTCTGAAGCTTAACTACAGCACAGGCGTCTAGATTACACCTTCAAAGTTAACAAATGTCTCTTGTTTCTAATCTATTTTAAATATTTCTTCTAGTTTACGAAGTTATTTTCCTAACATTATGTTAATGGATGTTGTTACTTGTACCTACTTAAGAAATTTTCTCAACTAAAGCTTTTACAGATAAGACATTTTTCAATGCCATAAAATATGTTTATGTGACTTTTAGATTATTTAAACTTATGTAATTTTGTTTTTTAAATACTCTCGCTGGTAGTTAGAATTTTAAATCAAATAATAATATTATGGTGGTCAGCGCAATCACATTATTACACTTCACACTATATTTTATAATTATGTATATAATATTATAGATGCGAATTATGTGAATGTGCATAATTATGAGTGTAAGATTGTTACTTCTTCACGCTCAAACGACTGGACCAATTTTGATAAAATTTGGTATGGAGGTTGCTGAAAACCTGGATTTTTCCTGAAACGTTTATTGAGGTAAAGCGCAGCTTGTTTTTAAATATATATTTATCATTCGTTTTACTTCATTTGGATGCATTGGCAGGATTTATATTAATTGATTGAGACTGTGAGAGGTCTTGAATAATATAAATATAATTATAATAAATAATAAAAATCATTTATAGCGAATAATTTAATGAAAATTGGACCAATGGAATGATATTCTTTGCCCGATAACTTTCAGCGACTTAACTAAAACTACTTAGGGGAGAGCCGATTTCCCACCTGTGAGACAGATAAAAAGGTTACATAACAATAAAAAAGATTATATACCTATGAAATAAACTTTCTTCCAGTACTTATACATATATTATACTGGTGACCCGCCCCGCTTTGGCACGGGTTTAATGCTGATACTGAATATACTACAAAATGTGTTTATTAACAACATCACATTAGAAACCTCAGTATTTCTCTAATATATTATGCATGTATTGTACATATTATTATACACCTTCTTCTTGAATCACATTATCTATCAAGAAAAACCACATCAAAATCCGTTTCGTAGCTTTAGAGATCTAAGCATACATACGGATAGACAGCGGGAAGCGACTTTGTTTTATATGTGCGGTGATACCAATGAAATCTAGAAAATTGCAAATAATATCTCATTTAGACAATAGACGTGATACCTATATATTTACAACAATATTACTGTAATAAGATGATACACATTATTTATCCAATGTTATTGTACTTTGACCTTCATTTGTCTTACGTTAAAAGGAGTTTAGGCTCCGAAGAAAATGAGATATCAAATTCTATGTAATATCTTCGTCCCATAGGAAATATGTTTCATCATAACAGAAGCGTTGTTATTGTGATTTTTGTGTCACTTAATTAAGATTTCTGTTGGGATTCTTCGTAATATTTTGGGAGAAAAATTTTCATTAATGTTACAGAGCAATTAGGTGCCTACAATTTTGACTACCAGTCTTACTACGGGTACTGTGTTGCCCAGTAAAATGGGTTCTTCTGCCTAGCCTTTTTCCCAAGCTATGTTGGGGTCGGCTTCCAGTCTTACCGGATTTGGCTGAATACTAAATTTTACACGGAGCGACTGCCTATCTGACCTCCACAACCCATTTTACTGGGTAAAACGGTATCCCAAAGTAAGACTGGTTGTCAGAATTGTAATGACTTAACGACTGTCAAAGATCACCGTATGATAGTCGGGACCAACGGCTTAACGTGCTTTTCAAGGCACGGAGGGGTCTCAGTATGTTTACAAATGGTCACCCAAGTTTTTTTATTAATTTATCCTTCAAGAAAAGGCATGCCAATTATTCACTACATTTTCTTCATAATTATGGCCATATCATATGAGATCTTCCGAGAATTCCGTCCTTTGATAAGTAATGTTTTCTAAGAAATTTCTTATTACGCACATCTAAGTAATAATATTCACGATAATTACGCATTACTAAATGTTGTCCGACAAGGAATTTCTTTATGAACATGCTTTCCAAATAACGTTGTCAATTATTTTCTTACTTATCTCGCCTTGGGCGCCATAATAATTATGTAATAATTATTAACAGAATATTAAGATTTTTTATTTATAATATCATTCGTCGCGGCTTCTTCTACGTATGCATCGGTTATGGCGACAAAAAGTAGCCTACGTCCTGTTTTGGAATCCAAGCTTACTTTTTGCTGTATTGCATCAAGATTAGATCAGTGGTTAAGCTGTTAAGCCTAACATTTATATTTACGCTAGGCACTAATTGCCTGGCATTCATGCTGAACTGAGGCCTTTTTGGTGCAGCCGCAGGGTACACAGCCATAACTTAGGGTTATTTTTATTTTAGTATAGATAGTTTAATTTTAAGTAGATTAAGTTTTGGATTGTTGCCCTTTTGCGCCAAATAAATATTTTTCTTTCTTTCTTTTCTTTTTTTCTTTCTATATAATATGATATCTTGGGACAGCTCACACACTGCCATCTGATCCCAAACTAGGCAGAGCCTGTACTATGGCAACCAGAAAACTGATAAACATACTTATATATTTCTAAATACATACCTACATATTATAGATAAATAACACCCAGACACAGAACAAAGTATCGTGCTCATCACACAAAAATTTATCCTGGGTGAGAATCGAACCTACGACCTCCGGCTTAGCAGTCAGGGTCACTAACCACTAGACCAACAGGCCCGTCACAGAAACACATACAGACAGAAAATTTCACATTAATTTGAGTGTGAATGGTATTTTCATAAGCTCTTTAGAGAATGTGTTGCGGTTTGCGCAGTTGTGGTTTTCATAATAAGATAAATAGAAATAATAAATCCATTCTGAGAGTTCCTCTGTTGTTCCAGAAATATTTATAGAATTTTCCTCATAATTTTATATCAAGAGTGGTTCGTGATTATTTCATTGAGAATTTTTGAGAAATTGAGAGAATAGAATATACTTTATTGTACACCAACCTTGAGAGGTTTGTTTTTAAGAACACGTGGAAGTATGGGCTGGGTGAAAATGGATGTTGTCTTTTTATAATTTACAGTAAAAAAACCTACTGACTCGCTTTTTAATTTTATCTTTTTAGTATTGATTTCTCTTTTCATCTTTTTCCTGAAAAAGTATGTTCACGTCGCCCGCCTTTTTTTGTTCCAGGACATTTTGGAAAACGGTTCACAATTGACGAAGATATAGGTATATACCTACATAAAACAAAATACTAACAGCCGAACATATAACTCCTGTTGGAAGTCGGTTAAAAATGAAAGTAACTTAAACGATTGGTCATGAATCAAACTTATATTTGCACATGTTAGTTTTTAAACCAAACGGCAGTTCCTGAGATTAGCGCGTGTATACAAACAAACAACTCTTCTGCTTTAATATAGTAGTCCGAATTATTATTTTCGTGATGTTTTCTTGCATGTACTAAACGAAACCATCCATCTTTCATTTTGCTTCACAAAAAAAAAACATTTTATCCCATAATTATTATCTTTTTATAATTGTCAGGAAGTCAAGGAAGACCGTTTCATGTCACGTTCGTCCCCTTCCTTTATACATCTTCAAAGTCCTTGAAATAATCGAAAAACAAATAATTTCCGAACTTGGACTGTATGGAACAGTGACCTCACTTAGTCGTTCACAGCGGCCTTATTGTATAGCAGTAAAGTTCAATTTTCTATGCATTTTAGTACAGACTATGATTTTAAAACAAGGAAACTGTTTCCAGAAGTAAAATTTAGTACCCTCTGGATTTTGACAGCAAGATAATGAAAGGTAAAATATTCAAGAAAACTTATGAACTAAATTTATCTTTGACTCTTAGGAAAGATAAGTTGCGGTGTCAAAAGTAAATGAAATATTAAGCTGGTTTTTATTAAAATACTAATATGGGGTAAAATGTTTTCTTAAGAGACGATTTTCTTATAAATCTTTTGTCGCTGAACTGTGACATTTTAGTTGACTGGTGGATATTTGGTGCCTTAATTAAAACTTTTGAAAAATTGTGGTTTGTCTAGAATAGATTAGAATGGTGTTTCGAAATAAAACATAAAAGACGTTGTTGTTACAAAGCTAAAATAATTAAAAAAAAGAAAAATAAAAACTTTTAGAGGTGTCAAGGGACACCCGGATAGAACGAAGTTCCTTTCGATTAATTAGTGAAGGAATTGTAATATTTTTTTTTTTTAAGATTTTAAAATTAATAATATTAATTTTTTTAGGTAATAAGACAGACAGACAGACAGAAAAACATGCGCACGCCGCACAGCTTACAATAGCTTACTATAGCAAAAAGTGTCGTAACAACTTTTCGTAAGAACAAAAAGTTTCGTGACAACTTTTCGTAAGATTTTTTTCCGTCTAGCCCCCTTTCACAACGCGCGATAAGGAACTTCGTTCCAATAATCTCCAATCCAGTTAATGGCTACGTATCTACGTTCATAATACGAATAATACTCTTAAGGATCGGACGGGGCTTTTGTTACACGCTGTATAATATACTAACACTACCCGGTGACTCTCAGAACAAAAAAAGATTTGTCGACCCGCGGTAGTTGAACTTAGAGAATAACCCCCTCCTTAAAAACCTAGTTACCAACGAAATTCAACTTTCTTGGTTTGAAATAAAGTCGTATATTCAAAGTTGCACCCCTAATGTGTGGTAGACTGTACATTTATTACTAATTAAGGTCTTGTAAAGCTGTAACCTACTTGTAGTTCATCTATTTACCTAATGCCTGAGATTCGGTAGACAGTGGCTCTCGTGGTAGCCCAGCGGTTCAATGAACGATTTCGTGTGCATGAGATTGCAGGTTCGAATCCAGTGCAGGCTAGTACCAATGTTGCTTTTCTAAATATTGCTAATCTAAGAAATCATTGACAATCGGTGGAGGTGAACATCGTGAGGTAACCTGGATTCCATAAATTGGAATCAGAAATCGCCAACCTACAAGTAAGTAGGCGTGGTGATACATTCTCGTTGCTTCTCTTTAAGAGAAGAAACCAGTGCCCAGCAGTGGGACATTATAAGTCAGTATGGGTAGTTTATTTTTTTACAAAGTTCCAACGCGATCTTTAGTTTTAAGACATAATAGATACAGAAAATTGGATTCAATTATGAAATCTGAAATTGACAACAAGTAAACAAGCGTGTTGATTGTTGGTAATTTCTTTGGTAATTTCATACCAGTGTAACAAAAATATGTTATTCTTTTCACTTTGAATCTTCTTCACACCGACATAAGATACAAGATGGGGTAACTTAAAACTTAGTACCTACCTACGTTACTTGAAGAAGTTATACAAACGGTTTATCATATAAGCTTTTACATTATTTAACTTATATAAACATCTGTTTTGGAGTTTATGTCAGATTGTCATCACAATTTAACAAGTATGCTTATTTCCTTCATGAAAATGCTAAAGTAATTTATTTAGAGCAGACTTGTCAACGGTCTTGACAAGAGTTCAAGATTTTTTTCAATTTAATACATAATTATGTAGTTTGTTATTTAAAACATCTCTTGTTGTTGAAATACTCTTTAAATAAGTGCTCTTTAAATAGTGAGACTATACTATCAATATCATATGTATATGCGATCCCGCTCAGCTATGGCTTTGCAACGCCATAGGCACGCGGCGTCGCGCGTCGCGAAGCTAAAGGGGAGTCGCGACGGCCCCTCCCATAAAGCATCGCGGCGTCGCTCACCTGTGCAAGTCTAATTTAAAAAATTTGTGCCGTCGTAAAAAAGCGGCGTCGCGACGCCATTGCTGATCGGCGTCGCGACGCTGCTTATTTACGACGGCACAAATTTTTTAAATTAGACTTGCACTTGTGCGATTAAATTTCAATGTCTTTTTCTATAGGGACAGAGCTTGCGTCTACAACAACACATCTACAAGACAGTATTAACTACATCGCAAATATACGAATAATTATAAAGCTGAAGAGTTTGTTTGTCTGTTTGGTTAAACGCGCTAATCTCAGGAACTACTGGTCCGAAAAAAAAAAAGTGTTAGATAGCGCATTTACCAAGGTACAAGGGCACTACTACTCCTTTTTGTGGCGGTTATCGAAGTATACGCGGGCAGACCCGCGAGCAAAGAGTAGTCTAAGCATAAACATGAACAAAACGTGTAATAACAGGCGTTTACGTCACGGTCGCTTACCGTACGAGTGTCGTACGACATCATACGGTCCACTGGGCCGGACCATACCACGAACAAACAGGTTACAGTAACAAGAGATTAATTATATCAGCCTGGAATAACGCAATAAACATTAAATTTACAGTTTTTCGATGTTTAAAAAAATCACACGTATTTATTATTTTATCAAAGCGATATATGAAGCTTCAGCTGCTTAAGTTCAGGAGTGGAGCCTCGTGACGTCACAACGTTAGAACAAATTGTAGGACAGAGTGACGTCACTGTATCTTCGTATTCTATTGTTTACGAGACGGAAATTAAACAAAAATATATATATATAATACCTTATTACTTATGATGCGAAAAACCTCCTATAGACAAATATTTCTACAGGCATTAAAAATTATCGAAATCGTTCAAATTTATATAAATTACCTTTCTTGAAGATAAGCCAACTTAGACGTCTTGTAAGTTGTTTTTCAAATATCACTTATCTAGGGGGATTTTTTTTTTGGCGGGCTGAAACGCTATTGCCTTCAACCCACGCTGAGGGCACCGCGTGGGAATATGTCGGACTTGCACCGACTAAAAACACCCCGGTCACGTCCTTGCCTTTGCTGGAGCCGCGGGATCACTTACGCAAGCTCTGCACAACTCCAGCAGGCTTCGGTCTCCACTGAACCCCTTCCAGAGGGGTGGGTGTTTAGTGCCCACCCCTCAACATTTACCTTTGAAGGCTTTACGTTTTGACCGATTTACAGCGATCGTGGTCGCAAGCACTCATGATCAAATACTGGAAAGTCAGTCAGTTTGAAGCCGCCGTTAAGTCCCATGCTGTCTCTGTCACTTCAAGGTGTGAAGTAGCGACAGATAGACATTTAAGAATATTATTTATTTATTTTGAGCCTGAACTGTCCCACTGCAGGGCAAAGGCCTCCTTTCCTTCCTTCCATTTTTCTCTCTGAAGGGCCAATTGAGGCCACCTTGTTAAAGGCGTCCAGTTCGTCCGTCCATCTCCGCCTGGGTCTTCCACGTGGCCTTCGTCTGTTGGGGAACCAAACTGTTGTGGCTTTCGCCCACATTTCCACTGGCATTCGGCACACATTTATATAAGACTAGCTTCTGCCCGCAACTTCGTACGCGGATCCTGTTGCTTATGCCAGCGACAACAGGGTCGTCAAAATAAAAGATCTGAAACGTCTGATGTCAAATTTTCAGAGCCCGGGGACGGGAAAACAACGTGATGTGCGAGACGATTCGAGACCCTCCAGATCTTTCATTTTTGTAAATTAGCAGGAAATGCCCATCAGAACTTTTGCTCACGATCAGCGGTCAGACCTGGATGTAGATACGTAAATACGATGAGAATGCAGGCGTGCTTCGCGATCCGAAGAGGTTTCCACGGAGCGAGTTGCAGCCTGATCTTCTCGAACAGCATCAAGTCTCTCTTGACGCTCTTCGGTAGATTCTTGGGATCTTATGATCCTCAATCCTTTTTATTATTTAGCCTATTTAGCTCCTTTGGAACATTGGGAAAGATTTGACCTCTTTCATCATGGTTATAGTTTTATTGTGAAGATACCTGATCAATTAAAATCTAAGTGACTGCAAAGTAAATTAAACGCTCAAATAACATAAGCCAGAAGGCATATAATATATTCGATAAAAAAAAATTGGGAGTTTTGGCCAGTAGAGTCGAATTATAAATGATATACCATCGTCATCCAAAATCAGTCCGAAAGGTTATGTTATTTTAAAATTATACAGTGAAATTAGTGATAGCTTTTGAGTTCCAAGTCAGATGTTTCAAATCTTCGATTTTTATAAGTCAACAGGGAATGCCCATCAGACCGAACCACTTTTGCTAAGACGTCATTCCTATATGTGTTATGGTGTAGCCGGGCTCTTGGAGTTCCACAATAGGTGTTCCAGATCTTCAATTTTTATACGTCAACAGAGAGTGCTCATCAGGCTGAACAACTCTTGCTAAGACGTCATTCCTATATGTGTTATGGTGTAGCCGGGCTCTTGGAGTTCCACAATAGGTGTTCCAGATCTTCAATTTTTATACGTCAACAGAGAGTGCTCATCAGGCTGAACAACTCTTGATAAGACGTCATTCCTATATGTGTTATGGTGTAGCCGGGCTCTTGGACTTCCACAACAGGTGTTCCAGATCTTCAATTTTTATACTTCAACAGAGAGTGCTCATCAGGCTGAACAACTCTTGCTAAGACGTCATTCCTATATGTGTTATGGTGTACCCGGGCTCTTGGAGTTCCACATCAGGTGTTCCAGATCTTCAAATTTATTCTCTCAGCAGAAAATGCTCATCACGTGGAACAATTTTTGCTATGGTACCATTTTTGTATCTCTTATAGTTTAGCTGGTCTGTTGCGGTTCTGCATCAGGTGTTCAAATTTCCAAGATAAATTATAGCCTATATGTTGCCCAGACTTAATACCTATACAACAAAAAAATAATCATTCAAATCCGTCCAGTAGTTCCGAAGATTAGCGTGTACAAACAAACAGACAAACAGACATACAGACAAACAGACATACAGACAAACAGACAAACAGACAGATTTTTTTTTTTGGATTCGTGCTCTATAAGTGTTTGTAAACCCCCCTCAATTATTATTTTTTTAATATATTCAATGTACAGACACAGTTTTTTTACTGTTTTATTATATGTATAGAATAGAAAGAATATAGAATATCTTAAAGTTAATTTGCAGTTCAGTATTCCGGGGTCAGAATCTCAATCTCAGCCTTTAAACGTAAATTAATGTTAAACGTAAACACGTCGGTCCCCGTTACGTAATTTTATTATAGGCAGTGCATATATCGGTACACGGCTGAATAATTATATTAAATTGATTTATTATTTATCAAAAAACATGGACACACAATTATAAAAACATCAAAAAATTATGCGTCAGTCGTTTTAAATTACGCTGTAAAACATAGTTCATTCACAGAGGTAGTAACACAAAATCAGTAATAAACCGGTTAATAAAGTGATTTAGATAATTCAGGATTAAGTACTATAAGGTTAAACTGTCAAATTCCAATATCCTTTTCGTATAGAAAACTTGTAAAATTGTTCAGTGAAAAGGAATTTTGATAAGCAAATTCAAACAAAATTATTCAGAGATTCAATAAAAAAATATTGAAAAAACAATGTTCAAACTTGAGTACTTACCGATATCCTATCACTTATCGATAAAACACAAATTTTATTTTATTACCGATGAGAAATTTTAGACACACAAGACGGTCACTCGCGCGACATATCGAAAAACAGTGCGTTCTATTGTCGATATGGTTCGTCGAATCGACATCAAAATTGAGACGTCACTTATCATTACCTTGTTTTAACGACGGCGACGTATAATATGTAGTGATGGGTAAGTTTTATGATACTTATATCGATATTTTGTTCAAAGAAAGTTTTTGTTATTTTATCATTTTCTTAACCTTTCTCCGTCCATTATCGGGTAAAACAGCCTTTTTAGGTAAATGAGCTTGACTGACTCATTTGTATCTTATCATCACCAGTATCAATAAACTCAGATAATCTTTTGTTCTTTTACAAACGAATCCTACTAATAACCTATTTAAATGAACCAGCAATAGATAATTAAAAAAAGAAAAGAAGTAAGCAAATAATTAAAAAAATGAACTGCTATCCTGACCTACACATAATTTAGGTAAATGATTCAATAAAGGTTGCTATTTAAAATGACCTAGTTTCATAGAAATGAAATTGATTATTCTGCTGTTTACCTGAACGACAGGACAACGCAGTTGAAGTGTTGAGCAAGTACTCGTTGATTTCATTCGTTGTGCCAATAAATTTTAGCCAAATTTAAAGGAATCGCTAAATGAAAATTGACATGGACAATTTTATTGAAAGCAACATACTGAAAAATACTTGTACACTATGATTTTGACCTGTGAAATACCACTTTGTAGAAATGCCTTCTTCTTCTTCCTGCCCTTATCCCAATTAAACGGGTCGGCGCTATGCGTATTTTCTTATTTTCCTTCCATTCATCTCTTTACCCGTCATCCCGGCATCCATTCCTTTTATTTTCATATCTTGTTTCACACATTCCATCCATCTCTTTTTCAGTTCCTCTGCTTGTATAGCCATCCACAGCCATACTCATTACTTGTTTAGTTATGTGACTTTCATCCCTCCTCATAACGTATCCATACCACGGCAAACGCTTGCCTCTCACCTTTTCATCCATGGGCTCTACTTACAAGCTACCTCTAATATATTCACTTCACTTCAGTAGAAATATGATTTTTTAATTCCAATTATATAATTATATATTTTTGCATACTAAGATAAAAACATATATTATTATAGCGTAACTTACGGGCAAGTTTATAAATACCTTTTGTTGAAAAAGATTTTGATTGATTTTGACGTTCATGTTCAAAATTCTTAGCATAATTAAATCCTACACTATACTATTCGAGGCGTCATATACTTTCATATCCAAAAAAAACTTCAAACCAGCACTAACAATACAGTAAGCAAAATAAGAAATATAAACTTAATATTGAAATGAGAAATAAAACATAATTATAGTGAGTGAATAAGCTGACAAAATATATTCAGAATTAAACTAAAAAAGAAACATCGATAAGAGCCTACTTACATCACTCGAACTCGAGTTGTTGCAAGACAAATTAGTGTTTTTGAAAGTATAGGCGTACGTTGACAAGTGAGTACGAATAATGACAAAATTTCTCTTTATTATCATTATTACTATCTTTACCAAGTATAATATCTATACCAGTGGACCTTGATTTTTAACTGGACTACCATAGTTTTGTATAAACGAACGCATTATGTATAAATCTCAATCAAAATCTATATATGGATTAAAAGTAAAACCAATGTCCACAAAATCGCCAGGATTGTAATTAATTTGTTTTGGGATATAAATAAAGTCAGTGAAACCGCGGGACACGGATCACCTAATACAAAAATAAATCTATTTAGGGATGATTCAATGGACTACACAAATAATTTTCCTCAAATAGTTTATTACTTTATTTTTATAACAGTTTTCATTCTTAAAATAATTAATTTCATTAATGTATTTTCACTTCTCCCAATGGTTCTAATCTATTAGTTTTTTTATTCATCTTAACATATTATAGTCAAGTTTTACTAAAATTATACTTAATAATAATTTTGATCAAGCTAATCGGGGATCGCTTTGCAAACGGCTGGATATTCCGGATTCTTCTCACAAATGAATGGATATACATTGTTACACCATAAATCATTTAAAAGGGCTGTACGGTATATCGAACCGCAGTATTCACCAGTTGTAGAATTGTTTGGTTCACCTCCAGAAAATTTTCCATAACCAGCTTCCCACAGCGTTTGACCTAGAAACAAAAGCATATCAATAGATAATCTCCTTTCTGCCTTATTTATTTATTTATTTCCAATAGGTACACCAACAGCACATACATCACACTTTGTATAAAGAACTAATATTATCTGGTAACGAACTAATGTATATGCCAATTATAGGTATACACAACACTTAAAATAACATAGCAAACATCTTATTCTTAAACATTGATTCATCACCTGTAATTTAAGGACTAAGTCCATGCCTTACCATATCATGCATCATACATCCATAACCATCCTTTCGATATTTAATAAAACTGCCTTAATTCATGTTGTGGTATGATTTGTTTGAACCGGGTTTCATAAAAAAAATCTACGACATTATTTTCTAACTAAACCTAGAGATAAATCTTTTAACCGCAAATGGCAAACACAAAACAGAAAATAAATAAGAAGGCTGTAAGTTAAAAGAATAAAAAAAACACCCATCAATACACCGAAAATCTCAATGTTATAAAATTGACAATAAGCAAATTTAGATTTCGGTCTTTATTTCTAAGTTTATTTAAAAGGTAATATAAACATGAGTTGCTTCAGAAAATATTTGGATTGCGATGGTATTAGAAATTGCTTTAACATCTGTCAAAATTTCATTTGAGTGACTCATATCATTTCATAACTCACTGTCAAAACACAAACAAGCATAAGGTAACGTCTATATTATAAATGCCTTCATGCGAAAACCACAATTTTCGATTCGCAATTTTCCTTTTATGATACTTTTATTCATATTTAGTGTTATAATATTATTTATTGTTTCTTTATCAAAAATATTTGTTCCTTTATCATACACTTATTTCACACCATCATCATAAAACTCTATATTTCTTTTTATAGCTTACTAACAATGTGTATCGTACATTACTAAGTATTCTTATTAGCTCCTCGTGCTAAGCTAAATGTTTGTGTTACGAGTAGGTGCACGGTGGTAGTGTAATGGGTAGGTTGCGAACCGGCAACAACATCCCATGACCACTATCCGAAGTCCTAGCCATTAGGCTACCGCCACTTATAATATGAACAACTGCTGGGCTTAAGGCGTTTTTTTCCAAACGCCATTCTTACTACCTTGACTACACAATTTTTTTTGTCGACTCATGCTATCCGTGTTCACTGCTGGACAAAGTCCTCTCCCAAGATGCAAATCTGAAATGATGAAGCTTGAAAAATAATTCAAAACTTAAATCACCATGAATTGTCCTCCATTCTCCATGTTCACCCCAATCAGCAAAGCCGATGAAGGCGACATCTTTCCAGAAGATTCCAGTCATCTTAGCTGCAGGATATTTAGCAAAGAGTTCTCTTAAAACCTTCGCTTCAGTTTCACTATTGATAATGGCAAGATGGCCACCTTCAGCGGTACACGTAAAGTAAGCTCTCGAAAATGTTCGAGGCACAGTGTGGAATTTGTAACAGCTATTTGTTCTGGTATCTAAACGGTATTCTGAAAAATATGTTCTTCGATGAATAAGGAAAAACGTTTTTGCCGATATAAAAGTCTAATAATAATTGTGATTTCTTAATCTTGATTACCTACGGACTGTGAATTGAAATGATCTGAAATTATTTCTGTTATTCAAGTATTTCTTACAAATTTCCGCACTTGTGATCTTCCACTTAAATTGAGGACAAAAACTAGACAGCCAAATCAATTACAAATAAAAAGTGCAGAAAAAGTTTGTGATAAAATTTTACCTGGATCGATAGTTCCACACTCATTTACTTCCATTTCTTGCTCATATGATCTATAACAGATGTATGGACGTGTCTCAGTACACGAAAGATCAGCTAAATCACCATGATAATTAAAACTTATACAGCTCTCGTTGTTCCCCAAATTGTCAGGTTCATTTTCAGCCCATGCTAAAGAAATATCAGAGAATGGTATACCTGAAACCCAAATAAATACATATTATTTAATAATAAATAATTTTAAACATATGTACTTCTTGATAAAACTTTCATATCTGAACACCGTGCAACAGGAAATCTTGAATTTAAATTTAAACAAACTATGCATCAAGTACAAAAACATAGGAGCTGTGATATAATACATAACTGTATAATTCGTAGTCTCTAGGAATCTCCTTTATTTTCGTCGAGGGTTAAAATCTTAAGATACCCTATGTAAAAAATTGCGTAATTAAAATAACTATCCCGCTGCCAATTTGGCACAATCAAATATCATATGACAATGTTGATGTTCCTAAATTGCTGCCATAAAGGATTCAGGTTCTAATTATAGTCGTATTCACCGCATGTTAGTAAGGATAACATGTGTGCGAAATAGACAATCTTATGCGTACTACCATTAATATTATGTGTTCTACAGGGTACTTTTACTAATACCGAAGAAACCTCGAGATGAGAGAAAAGCTTCGGGAACTAAAATGAAAATGAAACGCGATAGAATCCGCGATAGATTTCTTCCATTCGCGTAAACCTCAGAAAGCTACGAGCTATGTATTAAAAAAATACTTTTAAACCAAATTATGAAAACATTTTATTATTGAGCCGATTAAATTTTAATCGCAAGCGATGAATAGTGTCGTAAAACGTTTCAGTAGACTTGTTTTTACGTCGGGCCACCCATAATGACATTCTATTTTAAACAAAAGAACTACACGAGGACACTGATTTAAATACCTAAGCTAAAGCTTTTTTTATCGGATTGAAACCACGGCTCACTTGATGAGCTGCCCAGCATGTCCTACCACCTGTACACGTGAGGACCTGTATAACGCCACTGAGAATGATGTCCGCGTGCCTAAAAATTTCGTAAAAATTTGACTTTTCCATTGATCGACACGCTAAGAAGAAGAAGATCGAATATTACCTTTGACACCCAAAAGTACATACTCTATTCCTCAAACATATTTAAATGGATATAATGTGGAGCTAGAAAATGAAATCTCTTGTTATATATTTGATTTAAAATCAAACCTTCAACAGTCGTGTAGTCTCCTTGAGAAAAGGTCGCATGAATCCCAGTAAATATTTCTGATTCTGATGAGAAGAAATTCTTCATAATGTGCGTCATTTCAGCTTCAATTTCAGGTGTGGTTGGTGAAGCAAGAATCGCACCTTGACATGAAAATAAATAAATAAAAAGATCGTTAGTTCTAATTGTGGTGTTAAGATTAATGAATGAATAAGGGTTAGGCCTGATAAGGTTCGAGTGATACCAGGCTGTTATGACCCTGAAGAGCCCGCATAGACACAGATTACTACAATGTTCCTTCTCTGAAAACCTTGCTCTTTTTTGTTTAGTTAGGTACTTTTATAATAATGTTATTTTATTATTTTTATCCGTTTTTTGGACAACTATACTTATTTATTTAAAGACCCATCTTTATTTAAAGAGTCACACCTGTCCAGCTATCTAGGGGGTTATTCTTAAAGTCCAAAACAAAACTTATCGCAGCATAACTCACATTATAGTTCAAGAACCCCGGGTCTCCAAATCTATTTTTTGATATCAGAGTCAAGGGGTAGTGTTAACATATCCGTTTTAGATCATTTAACATACTTATTTTATACATAAAAGTATGGTAAGTCAGCCTATAATTGGGTTAAGAGAGGCGTTATCTCTTTTATGTATAAAATAATTATGTTAAATGATCTAAAACGGATATCTTAACACTAGGGCTTTGGTCCCTGGGCCTTGGCCTGCCTTGATATTGTGTAACTTGTGCCCCATGTCATTGTTCTTTGCTGGGCAAAGACCTTTTCTCAATAAAAATATATTATCTTGGAACATTTCACACACGGCCATCTTATTCCAAACTAGGCTGAGCCTGTACTATGGTGACCAGACAACTGATCATGAGCTGACGGGGCGGCTCCGGTATCTCAAATCGAACTAAAGTTCTAATAATATATCTACTAATAATATCTTATATATTTCTAAATACATACATAAATTATAGATATAGATAAATTACACCCAGACACAGAACAAATGATCATGCTCGTCATACAAAGATTTGTCGGCCTCCAAGACCTCCGGCTTAGCAGTCAGGGTCACTAACCACTAGACCAACAGGCCAGTCAATATCAGTAGTAGTTATTATTTTCACGCACCTTAATAAATACAAATGCCATACTAAACTAGCAACTGATAAAAATCTTATCAACATGCAAACTAAGAGTATTTTCTGTCATCAATTTTCCTCAGCACGTGCCCAATAACAAATTGATTTTCCATAAGTATAATATGAGATGGAAACTTGTATTGTGCGAATCAAATGGAGTGTGGCGTGATGTGGCGGAGTTGTGGTGTCTCGACAGAGAGGTGGGGGGAGGGGCCATCGTACCTTACCACCTTAGGTATTAAAAAAAAATGGCTATCAGAATCTAGTATCGGATTTTGGAAGAAAAAAAATGGATGACATGGTTGTGATGTATTTGAAATAGCAATGACAAATCAAATATTCCTGAAGAACATCTAAATCAAGTGGAAAAATTAATGATTGTACTTTTTCGAAGTTATCAATGATTGCGTTTTAAAAAAAATTAGGAGTAATTAGTATCAAAAGCAAAAAACTACATTTCAATATTGTGGGGTCGGACAAGTTTTCAGTTAGTATTTTAATTAGTTTTCATGTATATTAAAATTTCTTCCTAACTAAAGCTTTTTGTGTTCCCAAAAAATATTGTTTTATTTAAATTTTAAGTACTCAAAATTATGTCAGCTGATAGTGCATGACGTCATTGGTAAGTAAACAAAACAACTGCAAGTGGTTCTGTTCTGCGTAAAGTTTTGTTTCGTTGATTCGTCGTATCTTAATTTGTCAGTGATCCATAAGAAACTTTTATAATTTAAGAAAAATCGTAAAATAGTAGGGTATTGTTTACATTGAGGTTACCCAATGCAAACAAATTACGTCAACAGTTAAAAGTATTGTAATTATTAAAATATTATTTTATATTTAAAAGTAGTTTAAATTTATATTTTCACAAAAATATTCGTTGAATAATCTTTGAAACTTAAACATTTTTTGTTATACCCTATTATCTAGGTATGTAAGACCTTTCTCAAAATACCACAAACCTCTCATGTACCTGCTAATACTTGATGCAAGATTTTTAAAATGATTGCTTGATACTCCTATAATACTATATTAACAATTGTTTACTTACCTTCAAGACTGCATCTCAAACGGGCATCGAACCAAGTGGCTGGGACCACGAAATGCTTGAACCAGGCCATCGCCACCACACTGTATTTGTAGTCGCATCGAAAAGAACATTCTAAAAGAAAAAAAAAACCTAAATTATTTTTTTGTCCAGAATCTCAGACTTCTGAGAATAAATTGGAGTACTCAAATCGGTTAAAGAGATTACTTAGCATAGTACGTATAAGTAGTTCTCATCCCCGAATACTGATACGCTGATTAACTTTAAGATGCTCTTAAATGTCTATCGGTCGCTTCTTCACACCTTAAAGTGACAGAGACAGCATGAGACTTAAAGGCGTCTTCAAACTGATTGACGTTCCAGAATTCGGCCATCAGAGGTACTTACTCAAATTTATATTAAGGAATCTGTTAGTTAATCAATAGTGTTTGAGTACGGTAGTATCAAGATAACGAGCATTGAAAATATATTACCATTTATACTTTGTTGTTTTTTCAAATTCAAAATCATTTATTTAAATTAGGCTACCATGTTGCACTTTTTTAATGTGGCGTTTTTTGTGTAACCATATAGGCCGCACAAAATGTGGACAACTCATGAATGACCACGATCCTCAGTTATGAGGGGACTTCAGAGAGAGAGAGAACACAGATAGCACCCGGATTCGCCCACCCCAACGCTTCCTAAGTGCTCTAGCCGGGGAGAGGAAACGGCGCAACAAATTCCCAGCAGCACGCTGTTTTTACAATATAAAAAAATATTAATAATTTAGGGAACATGCCAAGTAAACAACTGATTGAGGTTTATGAATATATTAATGAAGTTTTGATTTGTCATTAAGATAAAGAATTTCTTACTGAAACATCTTTTACAAATGCATGTGAAGTTCTATTTATTGAAAACATTCTTTGAATAAAAATATACACTGCAGTTGACTGTTTCAGTTTCAAGGTGAATTCGGAGTATGCAAAAATCACTTACCGATACGACTTATAAAAATAATAAACACAATAACTCCTAGAAACGACTTCATTTTGCGAGTACCTTAATGTGAGTGTAAATAACGTGATAAAAATACGGGTGATTCCAATATTATTAGTACGTTCAATAAGATATGGGCTATGAATACAATGGTGCTCAAAGTTTAGTACCTACATACACAAAACGAGTAAGTAGGTTTGATAGGTTCTCTTTTGTTCTCTTTAAAAATAACCACTCTCTCACTAAGGAACTTTAATCCTTGTGTCGCGGGGGGTTTCACCATCATTCAAATCACATGCACTGCAAATAAGTCAAATTGTATATTCTTTAAAATAATGATAGATTTCCGTGTACCAAATGTGGTGAGGAGGATGCCACGGTGAATAAAGATATCTACATTTTTAGGTTTTACAGAATAGAATAATAATTTGAACTCTTGACTGATAAATAAATTAGAACAAAGCTGTTTTCATATAAAATTAAGCGTTTGCGACGGAACGAAAGATAGGAATCCCTTTCCAAATTTGTTTCTTTTCACCCCCAGCATCCCAAACCACCACGTTTGTTGTATTTTCAATACTTATTATCAATGGAAAAAAAATGAAAACGTTGTCCTAATAAATTGTAACGAATTCATGTAATCAATTGAGATGAAGACATACCTAATGGGCTAATCATAAAAAATAACAATTAATCTTTCTCTAATTTCGTACTTGATTAATATACTTACTTCTCGACTTAGTGCAAAGTAACCTATACGGTAGGAAAGGCACTTCTGAAATTATTCCAAACAGAACATTGTTTTATTTTATTTAAATATTTTTGGTTCAGAAATTATTTACAAAAACATTATACACATTTTTGAAGAGGAGAGATTTTGAAATAAAATTACCAACGGATTATGTCGCAGTTTATTTTGATTTTTGTTCCCGACACCTCAACGCATTTTCAAGTGCCATGGTCACGGGCAGACTGCTCGATAGAATCCGTTTAAAAAGTAGGGTAATAGTGTTGTAGTTTTATCCAATGTCTCATTATATTATTATATTCGCGTTAGCCATAGATGACTTTACGGTATAACATCAGTCTGATATTGTTTTTTGAGTTGATCGATTAAATAGTCAATAATTGTTGTTACAAGATGGCACTCGAGGGGTCGCTCACAGTTGGACAGCTGACAGCTGTAGCATGACACACGTCGGTTCAAGTAATGTTTGTGTCATTTTCAAGTTATCCCTTGGGCGATGACTCGTCATTGATTGCAGGCGTTGACACTATGGAAAATGACAGATCTTTTTATTACAATATACATTATATATATAATTACAATATTTGAAGCTGAAATAATTAATTTCCGTACCTAATTAACGAAGTAGTATTAAGAACGTATGTTGAAGTACAATAATTATATTGTATTTCATTATGAATAAAAAAATGTTAAAATAAAAAATAAAATTATGTTAAATAATTTTGTGATATTAATCACAAAATTAATTTACACGTTCCTAAATTAAACTTACAAAGATTCTGATTGCGCCCTTGCGTGTTTAAACCCTCCGAAGCTCGTTGAGACCAAGACCGCTGTACTATTATATAAATTGGTTTAATAGTTACGTATTATTTGAAACAGGGCTCATTATGCTAATTTTCACCGGCTGGGAATGAAGGAATTATGGTTGTTATAATTTTGTCGGCTGACCTTAGCATTTACAAGGTTAAAGATAAAATTTTGGTATACGTGATCTTTATATTTCATTAATTTGTGGAGCTATTTTTAATTATTTTTTTAAGCATGTTAGGGTTAATTAGATACTTGGCTTCCTTCTAATGAACCCTAAAATGTTCATGTAGGTACAGGCAGTAGTTGCCTATACATGAACTGCTCATCATGTCATTGATCATCGTATACCTAGTGTGTAACAAACTTATCAGAACCGGTTTAGCGGTGGCAAAATCTAGAACTAATATTATTTGACTAATTTTGAATTGTATTCGCAAAATATAAAAAAATCGGAAATTAACTTTTAATTTACTGCTGGTACACTGGGATAAGGGCAGGAAGAAGAAGAAGACACTTAGGTGAGTGAATATTTTATTGAGTTGAAACACTTTTAACAACAGCAATGCCGTCACCAGTCTCCCAAGACAAATGACATTTCTACAAACGAATGTCATTTCCATACATTTAATGTCATTTAAGCGATTTCTATCATCGTTAACGCTTGTAGAAAAGTCACTTGGCTAGGGGAGCAGGTCAAATAAGTTTGTGGCACTTACCCCGACTGAATGAGCTGTCGCCCACTGCTGCGCGCGGCTTTTGTTTTGTTTTTCGGACGTTCGGAGGAGTCGCACTGCTTCGAGCGTTCGCAAAAAAGCAAAAAACGGAGTCGCATTTGTAGCAGTCATTATCGGCGCATGTAAAATAAAATAAAGGTGGCGGTAGCCAAGTGGCTAGGGCGTCGAACTTGCGATGATGTGGTTGCGGGTTCGAATCCCATCACTCGTAACACGAGCATTTTAGCTAAGCACGAGGGGTTACCGAGATTACTAGTTGTGCGACCCACATTGCTAGTAATCTTTTAAAAGAAAATCTCCCAGTTTTATGAACTGAGAAAAAGCATCATATAATAATATACCTACCTTTGTTAATATTGGCTAATTGAATATCAAATATCAGCTAAAACTAACATCATTTATTAATATAGATTAGTTTTTCGTAACACAACTACACATAACACAAAAACGTTATCTACAAAGGCATAATATCGGCCAGGGTGGCAAACAGATTATAAATAAGGTGGCAATGTGAGCAGCCTCGTAATTGCCACCAAAATAAGGCCGAGATAAACGTTGCCTGATTCATGAGCCGTTCCAGGAAGATTAACTCAATCGTTTGCTTTTTCCTCAAAATGGCCACTTGATATTTACTGTATCATTAATTTGATATCCAATCAGGTTTTTCTTTGAGAGGTTTATTTGAGTAGTTTGAGATATCTTTGGAATTTATTAGATTTTTAATATTCCGTCGTCTTAAAATTTTTATTTTCTAGCAGATAGTAAAGATTTTCGGAATTAAGTCGGTTCAGCCGTTTTGTCGATTACTCGGAATAAACTAAATCGAATCTACTATATTTACAGTATTAAATAAAATTCTCGAGTCGCAACGTTTGATACCAAACTCCTCTGAAACGGCTGGACCGTAAGGCGAAGGAAGTGTGCCCTAGCTTCCACTGATGACCTATAACCGAGCTGTCAATACATATAGTTGCCTAATACTAAATTTATTGATACTTGACATTTAATACACTCATAACACAAGCATCTTAGCTTAGCACGAGGGGTTAACAAGAATAATAGTAGTTAATGTGCGAGCCCCGGTCCATAAAAATTGTATACTGTTGGTACTTTTTCGTATGGTTGAAATTAAATGTACGTGTTGATCAACATACAAATCACAGAAAGATATTATTATATTATTTAAATACGGTTATGTAGATATTAAGTGAAAACTCAATTGCTTTTTCTCCATTTAAAAGCTCTCGACTGTTTTTCTTAACTTAAAGAAATGAATTTAAACGTATTACTCTTCAAAAATAATTAATTGATATTAGTCACGAAGTTGTTTCATTTTATTTGTTGACTGACCGATAATATAAATTCAAGGTCGAAAGCGTTAAATATATTGAACCAAAGAAATACACAGAATGAAAAAAAAATGAAATATAAATTGTCACGCATTTTTTTATAAACATGAAAATACTTTACTGAACTATATTATAAAACATTTTAATATTATAATTAATAACCTAATTCTTACCACAAATAAAATTTTAAATAGGTATGTTTAAACAAAACTTATTATTTAGTACCTCCTCGCCTGAATTGTAGCAATAGTCAGGAATAAAAACATTGCTATTAAAATTTATATGGCGCTTGCGTACAAATTCAGTGACCTATGTGAAAATTATGAAATTTATTAAATGACTAGCTGACCCAGCAAACCTTATTTTGCCATATTCTGGAGATGATTCTCACCCTTATCATTTAGGACTGTGAAAACTAGACCTGACCGATATGCACACAAAATTTTACGAAAATCGTACGAGCCATTTCGGAGGAGTTTAATTACAAACACCGTGACACGAGAATTTCATATATTAAGAGATTCTTTTTAATAATTAGGTACTTCTAAAATACATAAATGTTAGTTCGTATAACACTTAGTAGTTATTGATGAAGTGAATATAATACCTAATCGACGGACGTAGTAAAAAATACTGAAAAAAAAAACAAAGTAAACAAATTCGTTGTCGAGGCAGAACAGTAGATCAAAGTCTATAAACCCCAAAAACGATAAAACTGTGTCAAATAGACACTAAAACCATTTTTCATTGAAACCGGCATCAAAATTTCTCGACACTTCTAATCCATCACAAAATCTAGTTTCAAGTGCTAATATTACAGAATCTCCGCTTTCCGAAGATTTATTGAAGTTCCAGAACATCGTAAACGATGTTCAGTAGATGATAACGAAAACCATTTTTTATTATACTGATCTATTCGACCCCAAAAAAAATTGGATGGTCCCAAATCCTAGTATCTAGGCAAAGTCTATTTAAATACTAGCTGTTCCCCACGACTCTACCTCCGGTACCTAATTTTTTAGAAAAAAATATAGCCTCATATAAAAAAATATACTCAATCGGTTCAGTAGTTTCGGAGTTCATCCCGGACAAACACCGTGACACTGGAATTATATAATAACTAGCTTTGCCCGCGACTTCGTTCGCGTGGATGACGAAACTTATAAGTTTTTTGTGTAAATTGCTATTTGTAAAACGTTATCTATTGAGCACACCGGTATTAATACTTCTGTCCCGGCGCGGGCCCTTTGTGGCTAATTACAAAAGAAAACCAATTGTGTCTCATTAGCGGTGATTAAGAGGGTATGATATCTTTGCTCGAGGCATCGTTGCCGTTCTGTAAGTTTTTTGTATCGGAACGCGCTCCTTTTAAATTTAACCTTAGATGTAGTGATACTCTCTGCTGAATCACGAATGCCATGAACCCGAATCACGTTACTTCAAATTTTCCTCCCCGTATATCGCAACAACGAAATCACGCTATCCCAAATAACTGTTCCCCGAAACAACACGAGTATGAATAACACGAACTCTATCATTGCTCCTAATCAAGTTCCCACAGAACAAAGAAATGGAAGGAGAAAGGGTAGCCTATTCCCAACAAAGTGTGATTTCAGGATGAAATAAAGACAATGAAGTTTGATAAGCAGCCGATGTTCAATGTTCATATTAGGAATGTACACACATTCGTGAGTCGTAGTCGGAATTTACAGTGGCTAACAAATATAATAAATAAATAAATAAATGTGGACAACATCACATACATTGCTCCGAATCCAAAGTAAGTAGCTAAGGCACTTGTGTTATGGAATCCAGCGACAACGAAGGTATCACAAACACCCAGACCCGAGGCAATGAAGAAAAGTGTTTTTCTACATTGACCCGTCCGGGGATCGAACCCGGGACCTCAGAAATGACGACACCTTGAAAACCGGTGTGTACGCCACTCGACCACGGAGGTCGTCAGATTTATGGATTTTTTGTTTAGCTTTCTAGCAATGTGGGTCGAACATTACTAGTATTATTTTTAACCCCTCTTAGCTAGCTTGTGTTACGAGTGGGTTCACGACTGTAGTGCAATATACAGAATTATTTTAAATGGAGTGCGGATATCCTACGAGTTAAACACGTGCATAAAACTGAACAACTTTCTCCAAGGAACATAGGTAGAAATCTTAAATTGGAAAAAGACATTTTCACGTGACTTATGTTTGTATGAAAAGTTGATTTTTATTTTTAAGATTTCGACCAATGTTCCTTGGGATAAATGGTTCAGTTTTATGCACGTGATTACCTCGTAGGATATCCGCACTCCTTTTAAAATAATCCTGTATATAAGTCTTATTATTAGTATAAAATATAACTTTACCTTAATCATGATTATTTATCTTTCTACATACCACTCCACAAAATGTCCTTGTATTTTCACAGTACAAAAATTCCTGCCCTTGAATTCTATTTCGAAATTGAACATGTACCAAATCTCCTCTTAACGAGGTCACCCGTAAACTCATTACCTTAGGGATAATTTTCATGAACGTTTAAATGATGATAATATACCTAATTTGTATCCCTTCATCCCTTTAATTTTGTGGTTTAGAAAGCCTAAATTAGGACGCAATTATTTCTCTATTTGTTACACTTTGATGTAATGATATGGGTATTGTGAATTTTCGCCTCTAATAAAATACAAAGGTCTTGCCTTCAGGGACTTAGAATTTCCTACAGCAAGAAAAAAAGGCGTGTTGTGGAGTTATCAAAAATGTATATAAAGAACCACAACTTATATCATCTGGTGACGGTGTCGCTGTTGTCGAATTTAAAATTTCAACACAATAGAATATTCTTGGTCCCCAAACCCCATCATATCCTCTGGCCAAATGTTCCAATCAGATTTAATTATTTTAGCAGTTGGAGAGAGAAATCTCTTTATGACTCATACAAAGCTATTGGTCAGATACAAGTCAATACCTACTGAATCTATAAAAGTAAAATTCACTATACCAAAACTGTAAAAGCCATAAGACAAAATTATCGAAATAATTTTAGTCTCCGAGCCAGGGTTAGTAGAATTAGGTCACAATTAGTCGCTGACTAAAAGTGAATTATGCAGAACATAATTTTCAAACGCATCGCAAAATATGTTACTACGTAATTAGCAAAGGTATATCGTTGTATTTGCTTTATTGATTTGATAATAAATATCGGCCTAAAACCGTCCCTCTGCTGGGCACAGGCCTCTTCTCATATAGAGAAGTAATAAGCATTGATCACCACGCTTGCTCATTGCGGGTTGGCTATTTCTGATTTCAATATTTTGGAATCCAGGTTTCCTCACGATGCTTTCTTTCACAGTTTGTCAATTATGTCTAAGAATGGTTAAGGAAGTACATATAACTTTGAAAAAGTACTTCGGTACTTGCTTGGGTTCGAACCTGCAGCCATGTGCAAGCGAATCCGGTTATTGAACCGTTAGGCCACCACGACATTTTTTATCTATATTATTTATTTTGTTTGTATTATCAAGGGTTAGATACAGTAATTGTTATTCAAGCTATCGTTAAAATTATTGTTGTGTTTAAAGTGTTTTTTTGTTAATAAGGAAAGGAACTAAGAAAACCAGAAAAATAACTTACAAAATAATATATTTACATGGCAGATTTGTACGTTTTACTTAGGTATAATATTTCTATAATAATATTTTTAATTCTTAACTAAAATACTGTTTGGGAACATAGATAGGAAATAAGTTCTGTGGTTTGGGAATTATTTGCCTAAAGCTTTTGCTTGGCCCAATACTGCAATGGCTGGTCCCGCCTTCTCGATTCCTTTTCTGATGTTACGGCCCACCTTTTCCTGTAAATAAAAACAATATTTGAAGTCAAACAAAACTTATTTAATACAGTAGGAAATAACTAATCTATACTTATACTAGCTTTAGCTCGCGACTTCGTCCGCGTGGAATCCATTGAGAAATAAACATTTTCAATTTACCACCCTTTTCTCCCCTTTGGGGGGGAATTTCCAAAAATCCTCTCTTAGTGGTAGCCTACTCCTCCCAACAAACACACATGCCAAATTTCAGCTCTTCACGATCAGTAGTTCCGGCTGTGCGTTGTCTGTCAGTCAGTCAGTCAGTCAGTCAGTAACGGAAGAGTTTTATATATATAGATTAAAGCCCACTCGTAGCACAAGCATCTTAGCTTAGAACGAGGGGATAAAAGAATACTAGTAATGTGAGACCCACATTGCTAGTAAGCTTTTGTTTGTTTGTTTGAACGCGATAATCTAAGGAACTACTGGACCGATTTGAAAAATTCTTCCAGCGCTAGATAGCCTATTTAATGAGGAAGGCTTTAGGCTTTTACAATTTTTTATTGATAAACGACGCCCACGAGGGTAGAGCCGCTAGCTAGTATTTAATATAACTATTGAGCATTTTGTATAAGACATGACATGATTATGATTTTAATCATCAGGTTTATATAATGTTACGCTGTAATGAAATAAGGAACGCTAAAACATGAAATACAGTTTTTAACCGACTTGCAAAGGAGCAGATTCTCTATTCTAATGTATTTTTTTTGTACATTTTTACAAAAAATATACATTTATTAAGCGGCGGTAGCCTAATGGCTAGGGCGTCGGACTTGCGATCATGTGGTTGCGGGTTCGAATCCCACCCATTACACTACCGACGTGAACCCACTCGTAACACAAGCATCTTAGCTTAGCACGAGGGGTTAACGAGATTACTAGTAATGTGCGACCCACAATGCTAGTAATCTTAAAAAAAAATATTGTGCTCCACAAAAACTAAAAAAAATTGTCATCAATATGGTGGACCTATCCAGAGGTAGGATTCCATATTATTATACCTAAATTTCATTAAAATGGACACATTAGTTTAACTTCTAAATCAGAATAATTATGTTACATTTATTTTTTTACGTGTAAACAATGATTTTAATCTAACTATAATTTACAGTAGACCTTGGACACTTACAATCTTTTTAAATCCTTTCCATCTTGGCTCTGGAGCCGCTGTCACTGAGCACAGCGCGATCAAACACGCGAACACGAAAAACAAGACTCGAGAGAAATTCATTTTTAATATTATTATTTTTTATTCAAATTATTGTTGTTACACGAAGATGCTTCGCTGTTTGAATGATGTTCGATTATCAAGACATCCAGTTTATATACTTTTAAAAATACCAAATTATGTTTGCCGTTGTATAACTGAAAAACATTCAAATATCGACCTTATGGTGTTAACTTAATGATCAAGTTAGTCTTTAGTTATGTTTTATGGTGCTTGCGTTGATAACGTTTAGCGTTTTGTTGACTATAGGGAAGTCCCGCGCTTGCAATGTTTACAAAGTCCCCGTTTTAATATTTTCACGCGAATAACTGTTTCAGAATAAGCAGAATTGTAAGCATCACGAACAGTGCGTCATTTAATTATGATTATAATTGGTTACTAGGATTTTCTCACTTTTGTAACCGATAGTGTTGTTGTGTTATTTGACTCTAAGGTAAATTTTTATTTCGTGCGTAGTGTAATAGGTTCGATTGCTGATTGGATTAAACTTTTTATGAACCACAGATATTTTTCCAATTTTTTTTTAAGTTACTAGCAATGTGGGTCGCACATTACCAGTTTTATTGTTAACCCGTGGTAAGTTTAATGTTTGTGTTACAAGTGAGTTCACATCGGTAGTGCAATGTGTGGGATTCGAACCCGCTACTTGATGGCAAGCCCGATGCCCTAGTCATAAGTCTACCGCTTCTTATTATTAAGACAATAATTAACATATTTACATTTAATCGAAATATTAATCGCTCACAATTAAGTGTTATGAATCAAGTGAATTATGTGACGGGTCGTGGTGGGAATCGAACCCGCGACCCAGCGATCCCAAATCAGATACCCTAGCCACGAGTGCCTCCCACAGCACAGCAAGACAAAGGCCTTCCTCTATCCTTTCCACGTACCTCCTTCTCTTCATCTTGAGCTAGGATGAGTCAGTAAATTCAAGAGTCTAGTCGGTCTCTTCACCTTTGTGGTCTACCGCTTTGTCATCTAGCATTTTATTAGACTTATCTGGTTATTTTAATTGTTCCTATTTTTTTATTCAGGTCAACTTTAGTTGTTTGTTAATAATTATGTACGCTATTAAAAATTACTTATTTTACACGTATCGAATTTCATATAATCTATTTCATAAAACCAAGCAACTGAGTCACTGAACTTATCGGGTTATTTGAAAACAATGTTACAAATATAGCTCAGACTTAGTAAATATTTAATTATATAACAAAACAAATCTTCAGCAAACAGTTCAGATTAAGTATTTTTATATTTCTCTATAAATATTTACAGAAAAATATCTAGATGTCAGACAAAGATATGACGTTGTTCTTCGTTTTCGTTTCCTGTTAGTTTTACACAGATCTAGTACGCTTGTTTACAAAGAGGTGGGCAGATACGGTGATTTCATTGACGTTTGAACATAGTTCACTGTTTATGTATTTTATGACCATAAAATAATTAAGTAAGTAGTACATTATGTGACACATTTGTACGAAATTTGACGACTTTTAATCGTGATGTTAGAAATATCGAAGCAGTGTTTATTATTTTATGGTTTTTTGCTATTTCATTTTTTTTAATTCCTGGCCAGAACTTCTCAACTTGAGTCACATTGCACTGATCAATACTTTTCTGCCTAGCCTTTTCCCAAGCTATGTTGGGGTCGGCTTCCAGTCTTACCGGATTTAGCTGAATACCGTATTTTACATAGAGCGACTGCCTATCTGTCCTCCACAACCTATTGCTAGATAATACAGTATTCCATAGTAAGACTGGTTGTCAGAATTGTAATGACTTAACGACTATCAAATATCACTGTATGACAGTCGGGACCAACGGCTTAACGTGCTTTCCGAGGCACGGAGGGGTCTCGATATGTTTACAAATGGTCACCCATCCACGGACCAACCGCGGCGAGCGCGGCTTAACCTTTATTATCAGTCAAACCGTACGGCTTACACTTAGCCACAAGCCCCTCAAGCACTGATCAATAACTAAAAATAATTATAAAATACGATTGTAGAGCAATATTACAATCAATAAAGATAATTGCTTCAAGTCACAGCATCCGAATCATCAATAATTTAATGTTTATCCTCAAATCTAAGACGTTATCTTTGTAATGTTCTCTTGAGTCATTACTAAGAAATTCTTACTAGCGACTACTCATTCGTGAACAATTTGCTACACTTCATTGAAATAATGAATATTCATTCATTTGTTTTTGTTATGTTGGTACAGTCCCTAAGAGAAACTAGAAATATTACAATGTAATTTGCATACTACATAATTGTAATTTATACGAATACTAGCTTCTGCCCTCGACTTCGTCTGCGTGGACTACAGGGTGCCTAGTGTGAGATTTTTTACGTTTAACTCGATCGAGACGTATACCGCGTTTGGCTCTCTGATTGGTTATGAGCTTGGAGCGGGCCCAATCGGAGCACCGAACGTCATAAACGCGTCGATCGCGTTAACGTAAAATAAACTCGCACTTGGCACTCTGGATTGAGTCCGAAAAGAAATGAAAAATGTGAAAGAATATAATAAAAAATGAAATAAATTCTTGAACCGAGTTATAGCTTCCGCTGTAATAGAGAAAAATACCAAATTTCAAAGCGTCTGCCCGCGGCTTAGCTCGTAAACAATTTTCAATTTTCTCTAGGGATAGCAGGTAGCCTATGTTCTTTTCCATGTCCAAGGCTACATTCATGCCAAATTTCATCCAAATCCGCTCAGCCGTTATTGCGTGATTGAGTAACAATCATCCAAACATCCACACTTTCACATTTACAATATTAGTAGGATAATAAAAAGGAAGGATTTGTATTTTTGTATCTTTATAACTAAAATTTTTGTATTTAAGTAACATAGCTTGGGAAGAGGCTGCCTAGAAAAGTTTCCCAAGCTATGTTGGGTCGGCTTCCAGTCTTACCAGATTTAATTGTTAATTGAATACCATAGAGCGACTGCCTATCTGACCTCCACAACCTATTTTACTGGGTAATATTGGATTTGACAGTCTATGTCAAAGATCACAGTATGACAGTCGGGACCAAAGGCTTAACGTGCTTTCCGTGATACGGAGGGGTCTCGGTATGTTTACAATTTAACACCCATCCACTGATGAACGGCGGCGAGCGCGACTTAACCTTTTTAAATGGAACACGTAAAATCTACAGAGAGGGCCGTGGCATAAGTAAAAAATTAGGGTAAAAAATTATTGCAGTTGACTAAAAAAAACTGAGGGACGTTTTTTTGTGAAAATATTATCAGTCTATTACATAAGTCTCAAATTAAAAGTTCAACAGGAAAAAACAAAATACCTACTCCCCTTGTTTACAAAAATAAAAGTTGATCTTAACTAGGTCAATAGCTTTATTGTTTACATTGTCCAATCGATGATATTAAGTGTTCAGCACCGATTTTTTTTTGTTTTTTTAAATTATTTTTTAAACTTTAAGTAAGTATTAGAGCTATATAGTAAAATAGGATTTTTGAAGTGAAGACGTCTTTAGCGGCGCTGTGCTTTTTGGGATGGGTAAAGAATGTTAAACTCGTGTCAGTTATTACCTCAAACTTATTTTTTTTTTCTTTTTTATGAGAATAAATATCTTTAAACCTAAAGCTAATTGTGTTTCCTATTATATATAAATCTATTCGTATTTGTCCTAAATTTGCTGTCAATCACAGCCCTAAATTTCGTCCATTTTAATTTTAGTACCTATAGATTCTATAATATCTTTATTTTTATTTGACTCAGTTAGGGATTGCTCCGCTAAAAAAATATTTTACGTTTGTCTTCCGAAATACAGTTGCGCAGTGCTTTACAGGAAATAAAGAAAGAATTCGGTCACATTTAACCAAACATCTGTGTTAACAATAGCTTAAGATAAAACTGTTTGCTCTCCTAATTAATGGCTTCATGCGGTTCTTTCCCTAGTAAAACAAAACATAATCTTCAAGGATTATGGAGACTATTCTTTTGTTTCAGTGCATACTTTTTTGTTTATTTGTTTAGTAGATGACGTATGTAATGTAAAGAAGTTGTTATTTAACTGATTGAAATTAAGGTCTAAAGTGGAAGCCTAATGGCTAGGGTATCGGAATTGCGATCATGTGGTCGCGGGCTCAAGCCCTACCGAGCTTACCCTACTCGAAGCTTACCACGAAGGGTTAACAAGGTACTAGTTATATATTGCGAGTAAGCTCTAAAAAAAGCCACTGCTTCATTGTGGCCCACGGACAGGCTACACACGTGTGATGCTGGACACGATGCCTTTATAGAATTCATTTGCACCATACGTCATCTGCGTAGCATTTTCCCAAGCTATGTGAGTACGTAAGACGACCTCCGTGGTCGAGTGGCGTACACACCGGTTTTCAAGGTGTCGCCAGCTCAGAGGCCCCAGTTTCGATCCTCGGACGGGTCATTTTGAAAAACACTTTTCTGCATTGTCTCGGGTCTGGGTGTTTGTGGTACCTTCTTTGTCTCTGATTCCGTAACACAAGTGCTTTAGCTACTTATATTGGATTAGGAGCAATATGATATGTGATGTTGTCCACAATCTTTTTTTTTATTTTGGGTCGAACTAAAATTTTTACCGGCTATAGCTGAATAATTATTTTTAAAAGGAATGACTGCCTATCTGACATTTATAACCCATTGCTGGGTAATACATTACCCTATAGTGAGACTGGTTATCAGAATTATTGTAATGACTTAACGACTGTCAAAGATCACCGTATGACAGTTGGAACCGAGGCACGGATTAGACCCAGTTTTTGATCCCGACTTAACTCCAACCTTACCGACTCCCGACTTAACCAATGGTTAAATATCCTAACTTTTTCAAACTTCGGCAGAACATGTTTATTCATAAATTTTTATTCTAACAAATGGTTAAACAATTAACTTTTCGACTAATTTGACCCTTTTATACACTAACATCGCGTTTAACTGAAATTCGAAACAATTAGTTAGCATATTTAATCATTAATAAAATAATAAGGGATAAAAACACTGGGCCTTAGTATGTACGTTAACAAATGGTCACCCATCCTCTGTCAACCGAAGCAAGCGCAGCTTAACCTTTATTTATCGGCAGTGCGAAATACACTCAGCCTTAATCTCCTCTAATTTGCACTACCTATATGTAGTTTTCAATAACCACTAATTCTGAGCCAACGATACTTATCATTACCGTTTTATGTATTCAATTCCTAATTACACTATTAAGGTAATTGGTTTGAACACAATCAAATTTTACAGAATCTCAATTAATTAATCAAAAACACTGTCAACAATATAAGTAAATCTTAACATAACAGTATAGAGTTGATTTTCCAAAAGCAATCAGTTATCAAACTGCAAATAATAACATTTTCAGTGGTCAGTATAAAAATAAAATGTTCTGAAATTCAAAATCATTATTTGTTTAGTAAGTGAAAGGTACTGGCCAAAAATAAAAAGTAGATAATAATTTGAAATAAGAGCAATTATAATATTAAACATGAATTTCTCTCGTGCATTGTTTTTCGTGTTCATGTGGTTGGTCGCCCTGTGCTCTGTGACAGCGGCTCCCGAGCGACGGTGGAAAGGTTTTAAGAAACTTGTAAGCGTTTTAATTATGCTGTATTTAAAAATATAGATAATTGTTACTGAAAACTCGAAAATAACTGTAAACTGAAGACCTGAATTTGCCAGGGAAGTCAGATATGAAATGTCGACTCCATAGAGCTTAAAACAATATATGTATAAGTGATGATATACATAATAATATATCCTTCTTCCAGAATAAATGATATACATTTTTATTAAAGTTGTGAACCGTCTGAAATTAACATTATCAGCTACTTTCCGAACATTAGTTCTGCGCAAAACAGGAAAACCCGTGTAACTAAAACGCAGGCGATGTCGCAGGGGACAGCTGCTACTTAATTATATTTTTGTTTTTCCAACACGTAATAATAATTTTTATATTATTTCCAGGAAAAGGTGGGCCTTAATATCAAGAAGGGTATCGAGAAAGCTGGACCAGTTATCAAAGTATTGTCGCAAGCAAAAACTTTAGGAAAATGACCTCAAAATAATATTATTTATTAAGTGTAATTAAATATTTTTTTTTATTATTTTTTAAGTCGTGGTGGCCTAACGGTTGAATGACCGGATTCGCATGCACATGGTTGCAGGTTCAAACCCAGGCAAGTACCAATGTGACTTTTTCAAAGTTATATGTACTTTCTTAATCATTCTAAGACATCATTGACAAACGGTGAAGGAAAACATCGTGAGGAAACCTGGATTCCAAAATATTGGAATCTGAAATCGCCAACCCGCAATGAGCAAGCGTGGTGATCAAAGCTCATCCCTTCTCTATATGGGAAGAGGCCTGTGCCCAGCAGTGGGACGTTTATAGGCTAGTATTATTATTTTTTATTATTTTTTAACGGTTCTATCAATCTAATAGCAAATCTAATACAATTTACTGACAGAGAGACAAACATAATTAGTAACTAATGCTAGTAAAATAATATTCCCATTGCATGGACTGTGAGAGTCAGTAAATAATGAAAGCAGCTGTATTTGCGAACACTTGTTCTATACAGGTTGCTTCGGAAATGGGTCATATTTGAAATACTACTTTTGCTCATAAGAATTAACTATTTTCTACAAGGAAGTACCTATACCTGTACCTCAATCACTGAGCTCCAAGCCGCAAACAGAATTTTGGACCTCCCATATTAATTTTGATTAGCTGACGATAACTTTACGGTACGGCGTTTTTTTAGAAAACATCAATTTGAAAAATCATGAATTTTCTTTTTTGGCAGCGATGTGAATGAATTTTTTGACGCCTTTTTATAGTTTTTGTTTTTTTTTTGCTCTATAATATCGTATAGGTTAGTTTTAAGTGCGTGTAAATAGATAAGTTTGTAAATATTTATTGTAAATGTAATGGATACGTGTTTATATTGAAAAATTCATAAATAAAAAAAATGGGAAAAACAAATGTTATCATTTTTTTTCTCCTAGAACATTTTTTTAGAACTGACTATAAATTTCCTTGAAGAAATTTTGTTACTACAGATGGAAGCAGTTTTATAGGACTAAACGCATTTCCGGAGCACCCTTTATATTGTCTGTATGCTTTGTCAGTCCTTTGAGCTTGTGATATTGACTAAATAGCAAATATTAGCGAACACAGCACCACCACATATTATTAGCTCATAGTACATACAGGACTAATTTAAAAGTAGTGTGAATATTCAACGAGGTAATCAGGTGCATAAAATTGATCAACTTTCCTCAAGGAACATATATTATGTCGACATCTTAAAATGGAAAATGAACTTTTTATACAAAGTGACACGTGTCTTAAGTTTGTATGGAAAGTTGATCAGTTTTTGCACCTGATTACCTCGTTGAATATTCGCAGTCCTTTTAAATTATTCCTGTATAATTTGTTTTATTTATTTATTTATTTATTTATTTATTTATTTATTTATTGGGACATATAACAGTTATACATTACATTACATTATAAAGTTAAAGTATATCTATATAAGTTAATGTATAACCCACACCTATGTCCGCGGAGTAATATTAAAAAACTTAAAAAATAAAAATGAGACATGCGCCAAAATAAAATAAAATTGTTTCTGTAACCGCTAAGAATAAGGAACAGCAGTGGAAGGCCTAAAGCGACTGTTTTAAGACTTCAACTGCCGCGAGTTTGAATTTAAAATGTGTAAGTGCAAAGATATCGATATCAACAAAGTGTGTGTTATATGTTTCTACGAGACAGCGGAGAGGTGCTCGTGCACCAGCATTAGTTCTACACTTTCCAGTGTAGAACAGCCGAGGCACACGCACCTCTCGCTGTAATACAGTTCTGGGCACCACGTAACATAGCTGGTTCGTAATACCGCTACAGTCAAATTTATTGTTACAAATGCCATGCAACATCATGGACATGAGTAGTTTTGGTCATAATTTTTTTACTAACCCATTTCTTTTAAGCGGCACAACTAGTAGGCAGTTTTTATGATTGAATTTCTCGCTTTTCTTTGAAACTGATAAATAAAAAAATCTAAAAATTGGTTGCCCAATTATTAAGTTAGTTTGTAGGCTTTTAACATCACATTAGAACCTATAAGTCGGATAGAAAGGCGAGTTAACTTAAGAAGCGTAGTTACAAAAAATATATAAAGTTACTAGCTGTTTCCCGCTGCTCCGCCCCCGCGGTCTCATTTTTTTTTTATATTTGTGATGTAACCTATTCTATCTTTCAAGTTTGATTGCAAAAAAATGTGCAAATTTGATTAAAATCGGTTCAGTAGTTTTGGAGTTCATACCGGACAAACATTGTGACACTGGAATTATATATAATAGATAAGCAAACTTTTTACAACAAACAATTTTTAACAACATGCACTTACAAGCGAAAAATAAACTGAATTATAAATTTTATTGACCTTATTTACTCAATTAAAAAGGTTACCAACCCTTTTAATAAAAAGTTACCAACTGATCTGTTTGAATTCGGTGCCCGATTGAAGTTGGTATTGAATACCTATTTGGTTTGGCGCCAAATTGAATGCGAATGCCTTGGTGCTTTTTAGTATTTTTCACCGACTTCAAGTCGATCAGTTGGTAACTATAAAAACAATGGATGTTTTAATTTGATTTTAATTTTAACACGTACACAAACATACGTCACTACCTCTTTTCGACGATAAAACAAAGATTGCATTACATACAATAAAACGTCACTACCTCAGGTCATCGACACTTACCGACCCGAGACAGTTGAGTCATGTACCATACAGACTTTAAAGGATAATTTGACCTGAAGGCTATACCGGTCAAAACCTGTCAGTGAGAATGCGGTGAATCCCAGGATCTTGAATTATGACGACCAGAAAAATGTTTTTAATAAAATAATTATCGGAAATAAAAAATAACAATAAAAAATTAAACTGAATACTGTCTTATAGAGCAGATTGGTGCAGAGCTTTACCGGGCAGTGGGACACTTAATATTTTATTGAAAAAAAAATGCACGTACAAAATTTATTACAAAATGTATACCAAACACCACCACCAAACATTTTTTACAAACGCAGTCGGAGACAAAGACTTCTTAGTATAAAAATTGCTATTTTAGAACGAAAGTAAGATTACTACGTAGAAAATCCAAGCAAATTAAAAATAATGCTTAATTATTAGTCATCCAATACATATTAAAGAATTAATTCTACGAAAGAACTAAAAAGCTATCTCATACACACCACTAACGTAAAAAGGGGCATCCCATGATCCCTGAACACATCGCAGACAGTTATAAATACGAACTTACATTCCCAACACATCCGTCAAAACCACCTTAAGTCAACTACAAAAGGTTGATTTTAGCTTGACTTTCAATAACAAACCGCGAATAATGTAATTGACAGTAAAGCTGTATAAAACGGGCCGTTTTATAAATCGAACATCATTCAAACATCGAAGCTTCCTTCGTGAATTAAAAATAATAATTTGAATTTAAAATAATAATTTGAAAATAAAAAATAATAATTTGAATTTTGAAAATAATTAATATTTGAATTAAATATGAATTTCTCTCGTGTGCTGTGCTTCGTGTTCGCATGTTTGGTCGCGCTGTGCTCTGTGACAGCGGCTCCTGAACCAAAATGGAAGTTTTTCAAGAAAATTGTAAGTATTCTTCAAATTGATTTTTCGACCTGAATCAAACAAAAACATCTAAACAGCTTCATATAAGATCCTTGTTACTTTAAGTTATTAAAATTTAATTTAACTTTAGAAAATAGTGCGATTATAAATTCACAAAGAATGTGCAATCGCCTCTATGTCATATAGGTACCGGTATAAAATATAATTTATACTCTAAATTCTCCGTATTAATTTGTAGTTATAAGTTTTCCTTTGAGAAATGACTTACCGATTAATTTTTTATAGATAATTTACTAATGCTATATATTTTTTCTTCAGGAAAAGGTGGGCCGCAACGTCAGAGATGGACTGATCAAAGCTGGGCCAGCAATTCAAGTTTTGGGAGAAGCAAAGGCTCTTGGCAAATAGAACTATTAATAGTATTAAAATAATTAGGGAATTATTATTGTAATAGTTTAATCATGACTGATGTAAATAAACACTATTAATAAATTTTTTGCTTATTTTTTTCTGAACTCCACCTTATTTAGCGAACTCCGCTGAAATAAATATTGAATTGAATTGAATTGATTATATTACTATGAAAAAACTTCATTATTTACTACCTTTAGATACATATTCAACGACTATGTAATATATGAAATAAAAATATTTAATAAGTAAAAAAAGAAAATAACTTAAATTTACAAAAAAATATGAAACAAATATACCAAAGTATATTTGTTTCACTGTTTCAACTATTTACTATTACCATTTTGAAGGGGAGTGATGAGTCCACTTAGTTGCAGTTTTTGCATTCACCTGGGCAATAATATACCTTCAATGTCAAAAATATATATTTTTTTCAAATTGCATGATCCAGAAGATGTTCAGTAGGTCCTGTACTAATTTTCTACCTCACAAATGATGTCAATATTTCTGAATCGGAATTGGAATGCTAATTCTTTTTCATGGATATTGAAAATTATTTTTAATTAAAAAAAAAGGTAGTAAATTAATATTATTATAAAGTAAAATAATATAAAGCACTCATTAAATAAATTATAAACTGGAAAATATGTTTAGTGCTAAAATGTGTGTTTGTTAAAACAAGAGACAAGAAATAAAGAAAAGAAACATGTTTTATTTTACTTAAATATATTTGTGTTTTATAGTATTTTATTCTCAAAATAACAATATACAGTTAACACTACTACTAGGTACACATATGAGAAGTGCACATTTTGTCATAAAAATTATACATGGTCATTAGACGACAATGTATAACAAACAATTTGTCATTTGGAAGCATGCAGCATTTCATAAATAAATATTTACAAGAAAAACTTAAAATACTGATGATTGATTGATGATAACCGAAAAAAGATGCATTGATTGTGGGAAAGATGATAAAAAACCGGCCAAGTGCGAGTCAGACTCGCGCACCGAGGGTTCCGTACAAACCTGTATAATATTTATAGACTTGAGTATTTGTTAAGAATTTCAATATAATACCACTACGCGTTCATGAGTAAAGGGGTAATAAGTTTAAAATTATTAAAAATATTTTTATTATATGATATAACTAAAAATGTATACTTTTCGCAATTTTTCCTATATCTCTGCTATAAGACGTTGCTTCGTACCAAATTTCAAGATTCTGAGTTCACGGGAAGTACCCTGTAGGTTTTGATTCCCTTGCGAGTAGTGGCGAGTTTCAAAATATGCGGTTTTAATTCCTGTTTCTTTTGATTGCGTTGACATAGAAGTTTGATTTTGTTACAGCTTAAAGGTATTATAGATTTGAGTATTTGATATGAATTTCAATATAATACCACTACGCGTTCATGAGGAAAGGGGTAGTAAGTTTAAAATTATTAAAAATATTTTTATTATATGATATAACTAAAAATGTATACTTTTCGCAATTTTTCCTATATCTCTGCTATAAGACGTTGCTTCATACCAAATTTCAAGATTCTGAGTTCACGGGAAGTACCCTGTAGGTTTTGATTCCCTTGCGAGTAGTGGCGAGTTTCAAAATATGCGGTTTTAATTTCTGTTTCTTTTGATTGCGTTGACATAGAAGTTTGATTTTGTTACAGCTTAAAGGTATTATAGATTTGAGTATTTGATATGAATTTCAATATAATACCACTACGCGTTCATGAGGAAAGGGGTAGTAAGTTTAAAATTATTAAAAATATTTTTATTATATTATGATATAACTAAAAATGTATACTTTTCGCAATTTTTCCTATATCTCTGCTATAAGACGTTGCTTCATACCAAATTTCAAGATTCTGAGTTCACGGGAAGTACCCTGTAGGTTTTGATTCCCTTGCGAGTGTCGAAAATTTGCGGCATAAACGGGAGTATCTTTTGATCGCGTTGACTTAGAAGTTTGATTTTTTCACAGCTCCAAGAGACCATAGACTTGAGTATTTGATATGAATTTCAGCTTGATACCTCCACGCGTTCCTGAGAAAAAAGGTCTTGACAGACAGACAGACAGACAGACAGACGGACAACAAAGTGATCCTATAAGGGTTCCGTTTTTACCTTTTGAGGTACGGAACCCTAAAAAAGCAGTGAATGCTGACATGAGTATAGGGATGAATAAAGGAAAATCACACATTGTGGCTATTACTTGAAATAAATAAATATTTTTTACAAAAATATATTCTATTTTTTTTTCTATTTTCCTAACGCCTTCGCTTGTCCTAATACTTGAATAGCTGGACCTGCTTTGATGGCTCCATCTCTTATGTTCCGGCCCACCTTTTCCTGTGAAATAATTTCATATTAAACCTCTACAAAGAAACCAATTTATATTAGAATTAAATGTTCTTTACAGCTTCTAAACTTTAAGCCAATTTACGACAAAACTACTGGTACCTACGCTAAAGTTTATTAAATAAAATAAAATACTGTTAGTTTAAATTATTTTAAGCAAACTAAATAAAATTCAAATTTAGATTAAATAAATTCATATTCTCATTATATTATTTTTTTATTTAGAATTCACTTTATTAGCCATTCATTTTTTTTTATATTTTGCGCTAAAGTAGTCTTTTTATTTACTGGTATATACATTGTTGTGAATGGTGGAAATTTGCCGTATAATAATATAAGGAAAAAAGCATTCAGCGTAGAAATCTCAAAAGCCATAAATGTACCTCTAAAAATATGATTTTGACTTTCGGGAGCAAACAAATTTTAATGTCTTTAGAGTGAGGTAATATTGAATAGTGTAGGATAATACTTTACAAAAAAAATAGCACATTAATTTGATTAGTTAGTAAGTACTACCTCTTACTTACAATTTTCTTAAAGATCTTCCATTTTGGTTCAGGAGCCGCTGTCACAGAGCACAGCGCGACCAAACAAGCGAACACGACCAACAATACACGAGAGAAATTCATGATAAATAAACAAATAATTATTTTATTTAATTCTCAATGGCTCTTTGGATGTGTCTGAATGTTGCTCTACTTGCTCCCGTTTTATATAGTAAATGGAACGATCCCATTGTTTCTGTGTCATACTAACATCAGTTTTAGTTTGTTAACTTAAGAGTGAATTTGTTTTGACAGCTGTTTTTGTAAAGAAAAATTCCCTGAATGACGTGTTTCATGGTGCAAGAAAAGTCCCGTGCCTATGATGTAATTATATTGTACTTCTTAATTCTTTACTGGATTTAAGCTAGGTTACTATGTTGATATATTTTTTTTTATAATTAAAAAAAAACCAGACTAACGCATTTTTTTTGTACTTCTATTAATGACGTTTCGACAGCTTTGCAGGTGTATTGCGCAGAGCTTGCGTAAGTGATCCCGCGGCTCTAGCAAAGGCAAGGACGGGACCGGGGTGTTTTTGGTCGGTGCAAGTCCGACATATTCCCACGCTGTGCCCTCAGCGTGGGTTGAAGGCAATAGCGTTTCACCTCGCCAAAAAAAAAAAGTTGTACAGTAACTGGTCTTCGGCCAGTCTGCCAGCATTAATTTAATATTAATAATTAGAATACGAAAAAATATGTTATATCAAACTACAGAATTCCATACATAGCTTGCAAAAAAATATGTAACGGTGTTAAACCCGAGGGTTTGACATTGGTCCAAACGAGCCGGATAGACAGAACAAATTTTCAAGATCAACGGTCGTGCGATCGCCGCCCGTACTCGCAGATAATTTGTGAGTACAATTGATTATAAGTTTTGTGCATAAGTAAAATGGAAGGCAACATTAACGTTTTGAAAGACTTGCACAAGACTATTGTTAGGGCATTAGCAAAGGGGAATGCCAGTTTTAGGCCCAGAGATGCACATGGTATTGGTTTCCCTAAAAAAATATGTTTAGATTTTTCCCACGTCATCCACATATTCATTAGTCTGTGCAAGTCCGCAACACTTTTTTGAAATTATAAAAACTGAAAACGACTAAACTAATATAACTTGAATAAAAATGTTGCCTTTGCAAAAAAATGTTGGCAGGTAATTGGAATAATCAGTGATCATTTTCTTCACCGTTCATTTTCTTCCAAGCAAACTTAAAATAAACATTATAAATCATAGAAATCCCCTTTTGTAATTATTATTATTTATATTTTTTAAGATTACTAACGATAAATAAAAAAACTTTTTTGTTTTGATTGATCCATATATCGTTTTTTTTTTTCTTTTAATGGCAACACCAAGTCTAACTTGTCAGCTGCCGGAAAACGTAATTGTCAAAATCATTGCTTGTTTGTTAGATTGCGACGACTTATGTGTGTTTATTTTTTTGCGGATTTAATTGACTACTTTTGCTCATGAATAATACTGACTCCGACGATTCTCCTATACCTGACGACTTCGGCCTGATAATGGATTCTGCTCCAGCTACTCATGACGACATTGACGACAACTTGGATTTGATATTAGATGCTTCGACCGACGAACCGGATGATGATTTGGATGATGTTTTAGTGGTGTATGAAGATTAAAACTACAATGTGTGTTATATTATTTGATTCCCAGTTAATTATGCTCATTAATAAATTAAAATAATGTAATAAGTGATATTTAACATAACCGGTACAAATGAAATATAAGAATCTTAAATAACTTTAAAATGCCAAGTTTTTTTGTAATCAATTCGTTTACTAATTAGTTATTTGAATTGCCCCCTATTATAATCATGAATTGTTTTATGTGTGCACACTGGGCCTAAGTTACTATGGCGACTTGGCATGCCCCTTTACAAAGAGTCCAAAAGATAGTTTAACATTTGAATACGTAGAGGCAAGATTGGAATTACTAGAAAATGATTGGGCATCTTTTAAAAATGCCAATACCAAGATATACGAACGCTTTGCATTGAGCGATATTCAGAAACATATAGGCGATATTTATGATACTACTGAAGACGCATACATAAACAGCAAATGTTTAATGAAAACTAAAATAAGAAAACTTGAAGTTGTAGTCAATTCAGAGAAACAGAGCTCTTCTAAACCTACGAGTTCATCCAGCAGCTTAGTAAAATTGCCACGAATTTCAATACCTATGTTTTCTGGCAAGTACGAGGAATGGACTACTTTTCATGATTTGTTCGTATCGCTTATTCATAAAAATAGTAGCCTAGATAATGTTCAAAGATTGCATTTTCTTAAGACACATCTCACTGGAGAGGCCGAGCAACTTATAAGACACACGCCAATTACTGAAGCTAATTATAGTCAGTGTTGGGAGCTTCTAGTTAAGCGGTATAGTAACAAAAAGTACCTAGTTAACTGTATTTTAAATCGTCTATTCGCGCAGAAACGTTTGCACTTCGAATCGGCAACAGCGCTAAAAAGTATTCTAGATGTGACCACCGACTGCTTACACGCTCTCGTCAATTTGAACATAGATGTTTCAGCTTGGGATGTTATTATTATCCATATTGTAACGTTTAAACTTGATCCTGAATCTCGTAAGCAATGGGAGTTGTTTAACCACGATTCCTATGATGAGTTGCCGACTTTGAATCAATTCAACGCATTTATTGAGAAACGCTTCCGTGCTCTGGAATGCATACAATCTCAAAAGGTTCAGCATGTCAATAAATGCGCGCAACACAATTCTCAGACAAGAGTGATGTTAGCTACTAGAACGTTTCAAACACGATGTGAATACTGTTCAGATCAACACAAACTTTGTTTCTGTAAAAAATTCGCGAAGTTAACTATTCAGAACCGACGTGAGTTTGTAGCCAAAAATGGCATATGCTTCAACTGTCTAGGAAGTAACCATTTCACAACTGACTGTAAGAAACACACAACATGCAAATTATGTCAAAGGCGCCATCATTCGCTGTTGCATCTGAATGGAGAGTCAGGAATTCTAAAAAAGGACAATAAACCTATTCCAAGTACTGACAACACAGATTCTTCTCCCAGTACAGGTCAGATAGTATCATGTTTCTCAACGGACAGAAATATGAAATCAGCACAAGTTTTATTGGCGACCGCACTAGTAAAAGCTAAGTCTAAAACTGGCGAATATCAAACGGTACGAGCTTTAATTGACCAGGGCTCACAGGCATGTTTTATTACAGAAAACATGGTCCAACGGCTGGGTTTAAAAAGGATTCCTATTCATGGCATTATATCTGGTTTAGGAGAAAAAAGGTCAAATATTGCCAAGTACATGGTGTGCTTATCAATCAAATCATGTGAAAATCCTGATTTTAAACTAGATTTGAAGGCTTACGTTTTAAGAAAAATCACTTCACAATTACCGGAGCGCAGTGTTAGTATGAGCGATTTTGAGTGGATTGACAATAAAAACTTACGTTTCGCAGATCCGAAGTTCAACTTATCTAATAAAGTAGATATTTTATTGGGCGCAGAACCCTTTAGTACAATCATCCAGGAAGGTCTAGTGAAGAGTCCTACTGGAAGTGTTTTTGCACAGAACACAATCTTAGGATGGATTGTTTCGGGTGCAATTACTAGTTCAACTGATAATAAAATTAAGATAGACACAGATAATAGGTCAAAAAATATAAATGTAATGCAGGCATGTGTAGAAGAAAATAATATGAAAAAAATGTGGAAGGTTGAAGAACGAATTAATAAAAAAAGGATGCTTACCCCAGAAGAACAAAGTTCTGAAGAATTTTATAGCGCTACTACAGCGAAACAAAGGGATGGAAGGTATATAGGAAGGTTACCTTTTAAGGAGACAGTCCTCCTTGGAAGGCAGGTAGATCACAAGTAAAAGCAAAACTTTCACACTTACTCTGTTTAGTTTAGTTTAAAATAATTTATACTCAAGTTATTATTTGTGGCCTTGTTTTATATTTCATGTAGTTTGGTATGTTGTTACTAAATTATAGAACAACCTAGATCTTAAGCATTTTAATTTATAATTTCGTGAAGGACATTCTCAGACTAAATGTCCTTGGTGGGCGGTATGTCCACAACCTTTGTGTTGATTTATAAGCCAGTGCCTATGATTTTGTAAATAGTTCTTATACCCTTGTTGTTTTTTTATACATCTGTCATTACTTTCTTGTTTTTATATGTCATTATATAATAGTTCAACTTGAGTCCAACATTATAATAATAATTATAATAGTTCAAATATACACAAAGAACCAGAACATTGTCCCTTTATTTTTAAGAAATATTAAAATAGAAGACAACAGGTCAACTCAAACCCTCGGGTTTAACAAACGGGTACGTTTACATGTAATTTCGAATGAAAAATAGTAAAAACCTACATTGTATATTATTTGTGGAAAAAGAGAGTTCGCAATACTAACTAATTAATAAATCCAAACGGTACAATTTTATGACAGGTCCTGTACTTAAATTAATTTATTTTGAAAACTAAAATATAAAAAGATTCTTGAAAAAAAAAACTGCGTAAAACACAGACACAGGTTGAAAATTTAGTCATTACGGAGAGGGTCAATAAACAGTCGGATATTTTTTTTTATTTATTTCCATGTCTTACATTTGCGTTGACCAGAAAGCATTTAAAATTAACAAGATTGTTAAAAATAAACATTATGTATTGTGATATTTTATAATCCTATAGATTAATTTCTTAAAAAAAAATATCGATTTAAGCAAGTAAAAAGTATTCACATGGTCAGCAATTTAGTAAAGATATTTTTACTTTAACAATACATAGAATTTCTGACTTAGTTATTATCTATGCATTCTGTTGATAAATTATTATCTAATGGCCGAATACTGAAACGTCAATCAGTTTGGGCGCCGTTAAGTCTCATGCTGTCTCTGTCACTTTAAGGTGTAAAGTACAGTGCGACAGATAGAGATTTCAGAACGTGTAAAAGTTAGCGTTTTTCATTATTCGGGGGTAAAAAAACGCTCTTTAAAAGTTTTTGTTTTTTTTTTTAAACGACGCCCGCTTTAAGGATTTTAATCCTTGTGTCGCGGGGGTTTCACAAACATTCAAATCACATGCACAAAGAACATCCAGACTTGGAACAAGCATTTGTGGATCACGCAAATGCTTGTCTCATGCGGGGATCGAACCCGCAGCACGTAGCGCACAGTGGTAATTAGCGTGGTGACCTATACCACTCGGCTATCCGTGCAGTCGATAAAAGTAATGTATCTTTATCCGTAAAACTTTACCTGGCAAAGGAAGAAGTTCAGACATCATTATGAGTCACAATACGTAACATCACTGTAAAAATAAGGGCTTTTTAATCTGTCCATACAAATAATAACAATGTGTTGATAATGCCCGGGACTTAATTAACTATATAGGACAGGGAGTTCCCTGGAGACAATATAATGCGGAGAAGTGTTTACAAACTTACATTTGCAGTTCGATAGGTCATATTATATATAGTCATTTACAAAACAATAACGACTTTAAAAACTTACACTAAGGGACGAAATTAGAGTGGCAGTAAAAGTTGTGACCGCAAACAAAATATGGTCATTTTAATAGTATTTAATGTGTGATTTCTGAATGTAGAGCATCATTCGAACCGTACTCCCACCGGTTATATTACATTAAATAATATATTTAAGAAAAATAATAATATTAAACATGAATTTCTCTCGTGTGTTGTTTTTCGTGTTCGCGTGTTTGGTTGCACTGTGCTCTGTGACAGCGGCTCCCGAACCAAAGTGGAAAATCTTCAAGAAAATTGTAAGCATTTTTTTTATTAAAATTCTGTAATATTAAAATCTTTTAAATAAAAAATTGCAATAATATTCATTATTGTGCCTATTTCAAATCTATCTATCTTGTGCAGAGGTCGCAAATGTGGTAACCCATACCTACCACTCGGCTATTGGTTCAAAATATTAAGCAAAAAAGTGCCCTGCAGTCAGATTAGACCTGTAAAATGACTACAGTGAATAGATTCATAGGTTCGAATCGTTAGCTGGTAGTAGGTAAACAGATTTGTAAATCTTTTTAAACCATCATTTTTGACTTTCCTTTAATGGCTCAGTGTTTCTGACTTCGTTGCACTGTGGTCGAAAGTATTATATATATTGCACTCTGTTTATTATGTTACTGTATTAAAGCCTACATAATTGTTTACAGGAGAAAGTGGGCCGCAACATACGTGATGGAGCCATCAAAGCTGGGCCAGCCATCGCAGTGCTGGGAGAAGCCAAAGCCTTAGGAAAATAATAATTAAATACACAACTAATATTAATATTTATTAAATAAATAAGGAAAAAATGTAATAAAAATAAATATAGCTAATTTATTATTCATATTATTATTGTATTTGATTTAGTGTTTTATCTCCCTACCCTTTACACAATTTTATTAGGTAGGTATATGGGGTCGTCGCAGTTTTTTTTTCTCTTTTATAAAGATTACTAGCAGTCGCAAATTTCTCATATTTTTCTTAACCTCTCGTGCTAAGCTAAATGCTCGTGTTACGAGTGGGTTAACGTCGGTAGAGTAATGGGTGGGTTTCGAACTGTCAACCACATGATCGCAAGTCCGACGCACTAGCAAAAGGCTACTGCCCTTCAGTTAATTTAGCTTCTATTTATTGCACAGCCTAGTATTTATAATGTAACTAATGATTAATTAAGCTAAAGTGAGTGGTTATTTGAACTTACCCCTTTTTTTTTACCTAGCCTTTTCCCAAGGTATGTTGGGGTCGGCTTTCAGTCTTACCGGATATAGCTGAATAGAATACCATATTATATGGAGCGACTGCGTATCCGACTTCCGCAACCCATTGCTAGGAATACCTAGAGATTTTATAGTAAGACTGGTTGTCCGTGGCCGCGGCGAGCGTGGCTTAACCTTTATTATCGCTCAAACTGTACGGCTTACACTTAGCCACGAGCCCCTCATACCCCTTGAACTTACCCATTGTTGGAACTAAAAGGCGGAGACGGCGCCGCCCAGGAAGAGGTGGCGCGATGATCTAGACGCATACTGTGAGGGATGGTTCGAGGTGACGCGGGATAAGACTAAATGGAAGTAATTGGAGAGGCCTTTGCCCAGAAGTGGGACAGCACAGGGTAAAGAAAAAAATACATAGATAGAATAGAATAGAATAGAATATACTTTATTGTACACCAACATTTAGACAAATTGATTACACAAAGAAATGAACAAATCTCATTAAAGGGTACAACGGCGGTCTTATCGCTAATAGCGATCTCTACCAGACAACCTTAGGATGGACAAAAAGACAATATTTTTTAAGGGGGGGTAGTCCGTGGCGTACAGCGTTATGAAAAATATATATTTTTATAGATGATAGTTTCATCAATTTTTATATTAAGTGTATCAACCAATCAAGACACAGTCGTCATAAAACGACTAGTTGAGGTATTTTCCCACAGCACTAGGCCCGCAGGCATTGCCTTCGGGACTAGTACATTAGGAATCTCTCTGCAATATTGATCAGGATTGCCAATGTTACTTCCACGAATCCTACACATGATAGCTCCAATCCATCTGTTCATGACGCAGCATATAATCTAATAATTGTAAATATTGATTCTGCCTTTTTTAAAACGCCTTTTTTCCTTCCAAATAAATAATTGCTTATTGTTATTTTGTGTTCTAAGTGACCCACTTAATTTAAAAGTTAAGATTTCATAGATTTTACTTTTATTTAATTAACCATGTTTGTTGGAGGGAATTAATTCTTATGATTGACCGATTAATGCCATACATTTTCACATTTTCACCCGTTCGATTTCCGGGAATACAAAGCGTATCAAAAAAAATCTATGGATGCAGTTTTAATTAAGGAATGTTTCCTTTGAGCATAATTTAATATCTCCCGTATTAAAAAAACTTTTCCTCCAAGCTTTAAAAAATCCAGCCTGTATTCTAACTAATATTTAAGTCTGTTTCTGTTTCTGTTTTTATTTATTAATATTTAATTGATTTTATATACTAGCTATTATAAGTAAGCTTCAATGTACTAGATCTTATTTATTGTTTTCTGAGGTTTACACGAAAAATATGTTTTTCAGTAATTAAAATTTTCAATTTAAAGTAAAACAAAACATATTATAAAAATACTTTATTATGGTAGATTGAGTATTATGTTTACTTAAAATTAACTTATTTAGTTTCTAATACTATTGAAGACGTGTTATTTTCCGAGTGCCTTAGCTTCGCCCAGAACTGCGATCGCTGGAGCAGCCTTTATGATACCATCTCTGACGTTACGTCCCATTTTTTCCTGAATAACAAATGAAAAACACATTATTAGTTATTGTTGTAGATATCTATTTGACTGTACGGATAGCCGAGTGGTATAGGTCACCATGCTAATTACCACTGTGCGCGACGTGCTGCGGGTCCGATCCCCGCATGGGACAAGCATTTGTGTGATCCCCAAATGCCTGTTCCAAGTCTGGGTGTTCTTTGTGCATGTGATTTTAATGTTTATGAAACCCCCGCGACACAAGGATGAAATTCATTAATGCGGCGGCGTTTAAAATAAAATATGTATCTATTCTTTTTACTCAAATACAGACGAAGCAGGGTCATATTTTTGAGTGTATATTATTATATATATTTCTTTATCAAATCTTAATCTTTTTAAACGGTTTGATCGATTTCAGCTTGATTTCAGTCACACTGGCCTTATTAAAATTGGGAATAATCAAAATGGGCGTTTTTTGGAGTCATATAATTTTATCGTTATTTATTAGAAACACATCTATTTTATATTTATTATTTTTTTTTGTTTTAACTCCATGTATTTTGGCAGTCTATGTTAGATGAAAATAAAACCCTTTCTTGGATTTGAAAAAGAGATTTTAGACTAAGAAGTGTGAAATCAGGTAGAAGTTTACTGCGCGAGAACAAATTATTACATAGCTGAGTAAAATGTTTAAAATTTAAAAAAATCGGTACAGTGACCGCGAGTATTTCACATTGAAAAAACGGCATATACACAAACATTGGTAGCCAACTAAAATGTTGCAGGTACACTTGACCAATACGGTAATCGAATAGACCAATACGAATGGGAGTTAGTATTCTGCATCCATCTTGTCACAGACCACTGAATGTGCCCCAAACCGCTGATCTATCGACTCTAGCCGTAAGCCGCAGGTGCAATATATTCATGGCCGAGTCTAAATTTGTGGAGGACTAGAATTTAGGTAACGTTAGTGGTATTGTAATGTGCGTTGAATAGTGTTAAAATATATTAATTATTTTCTAAATAATATCCACAGGGGTTTATGTACTTAGTGTAGTTTTTGATTCATATTTTAAGTACTGTATTTACTGTAATGATGAGTTACAGAATTTTTTATGTATGCAAGAAAAATACGTATTGTACGATCAAATTGTCAATTCTTTTTTTGTATGTATGAATGAAAATTTGGTCTGTTTAAGTGTCTTAACTATCATGATTTATATTAAATACCGGCTCACAGTTTTAGCTCATAATTTAAAAGACTGTGTTGCGTACAACCGTTTTATATTAGAATATTAATCGATCGTGAAAAATAGTCATACATTTTTTTCTACTTACAATTTTCTTGAAGATTTTCCACCTTGGCTCCGGTGCCGCTGTCACTGAGCACACAGCGACCAAACACGCGAAAACGAACAAGAAAATACGAGAGAAATTCATGTTTATTATTATTTATCTTAATAAATTCAAATTATTATTGAAATGTGAACACACAAGAAGTGCAAACGCTGCGAATGATGCTCCACCAGACGGGATGACATATTTATACAAAGTTTGTTAATAAACCGCACAAAATTATTTTATCAGTTTGAAAACAAATACCGTTTTATTTTAGACTTTATGTTTTGAGCAATTAGAATAAATATGGTCAATGTTTATATTGTACAACAGCAAAAAGGCAGCGATAAAGGGTCTCGGTTAATTAGCTGTCTGAACTCTGGGATGGATGTGATTCCCCTTATCTGAGCAGATGTTTCTTAGTTTTTGTTGCAATTAAGTATTGATTAATAATTATATAATTTTCATGATTTGTGGATACTGCGTCTTTAAGCTTTGCGTTAGTGATTCTCTAAGAGTTATTTTTACAGTAACGATTTTCTGAGTCTAATAAGATTGATAAAATAACATCAAGGCATCAATTTTAACTGCAGAAAAAGTACTTATTTTTTCTTTGCTTCTGCTAAAATGTATGTTTTCTAAACTGAAAAAAAAATCCCTTACGTTATTTGATGACAATTATAGCAAAAACAAAAGCTTGTAAATTTTTGTATAGATAATATATCTAATAAATAACAAAAATATACAAGTTTACACCTGTTAAACGGGAAAACAAGCAAAAATAAAAAAAAATCTTACCAACAAAAAAAAAAATATAGCTCTGATACCTACGTATCGATAAATGCTCCAACTATGTAATTTTTACCGCAAATTTTCTATGCACATGAAAATTAAAGCAACGCTAATAATTATGATGGGAATGAAAGCAAATCGTTTAAAGATAAATCTCTTTTATATATTTGTTTTATCTTGTTATAATATTGATTGTAATACTTGAAATTGATGTCAAGTTTTATATGGTTTTATATCGCAATCTATTTAGTTTCTAGGTTGAGTGCAATATTGCTGCAATATTAAACATACATACATTACATCTCTAATTGTTTGCGTATTTACCCTAGAATATCACATATTAATTATTATTAAGGGTCCATTTTTTTAACTTATTCAGCCAGTTTTGAGCAATGGCCAAAACAAGAGTTAGTTATTCAAGTCTGAAAGTAAAAAACTTTATGTTTTTAGAGTTTACCAGTCTGCCCTAATTTTTTTTGTCGTTTTCAATCTTATAATTATGTCCCCGAAGTCGTTTTTTTTTTCAGTAAAATTAAGGCCGTCTTGTAGTTTACGCAATATTATGAAAACTTTTCCAAAAAGCCTGTACCTAGATAAATAAAAAAATATGTAATCTATAATTTAATTTAATTACCCATTAGATAACTGTTACACGGTAGGTATTTGTGGTTTATGATTAACTAGCTTTACCCCGCGGTTTCACCCACGTAAGTTTTCCCCGTTCCCGTGAATTATACAGTAAATTTTCCATAGTTATTAATGTTTATTCTGCTATTCGGAACAGAGACGAATCCAACAAATATATATAGATAATATTATATATGGTTTATATTCTTACAATAATTAGCATACTTAAAGAACACTACTAAAAATTAAATGTGACACAATTTTCTAACACAAAAAAAATAGTTTAGTTAAATCAAATTAGGTCAAAAAGTGAAATAACTTTTTTAACAAAAACAATTTAAAAACATCACCGGATATACAAATAAGGTAAATAACACAAGAACAACAGGAAAATCGATTTACTCATCAAATCAATTCCACAACCACAATCCAAAATAAAAAACTTACGCCTCGATTAAACCAGGACTCAGGGAGTCCCCAGCAAAACTGTTAGATCGACTTACCGTGCAAAAATAACTTCATAAGCACCATAGGAATAGAGTTCAAGATACTTTGAGTAATGGGAAGAGATAGTAAAATGCACTTAGGAAGAAAGTATATAAAACGCACCTGTGCTCAGGTAGAGCATCATTCGAGTCGTATCACCTGATCGTTCGATTCTCAAAAATAATAAGTATTTTATATTTTTTATTTGTAATTATTAATAATTGTTATTTTTAAAATGAATTTCGCAAAGATTTTGTTTTTCGTGTTCGCTTGTTTGCTACTCAATGTTTCGGCGGCCCCCGAGCCAAGATGGAAGTTCTTCAAGAAAATTGTAAGTTTAATATTATATACCACGAACTTTATTTTATAAATATTGACGGTATTTTTTTGACAATTTAAAGACTAACAGTAAAAAGAATAGCCTCAAAGTAATTAGGCAGATTTTTTATGTACTAGGTACTAATTTAATTTAAACATTATTTTTTATTGTTCTATAATTCCTACAAACTCTCTGTCTCGTATATTTTTTTATTCAATATTTTTAATTAAACGTCTAATATGGTCTACTGTCTCCAATGCAGTACCTTTAGGCTTCAAAAGTATCCGTATCATCTCAGCAACAATGTGCAGCCTATTCTAAATAGGTACAGGGTAAAGTTCCCTTTTGTCGTCCGTACAATATTATAGGTACAGGCTACCTATATTAAGAAAATTTTCACAAACGAGAATTTTTACAGATTTTGAGAATTCTTCACAAGGAAAAATACTATAATATACCTAACTAAATATGTGCCGTATTTTTATGGAAAAAAAATGTGAATCCAACATAGATAGATGATGATGATACGGCTTTCTAATTATCTACCTTGCTTACAACCGTCAACGTTATATAAAACAGAATCGTTCGATTGAGAAAACATAATTAAACATTTATTATGCTTTCGCAAAATTTTTCAAGCATTCTTTCCCTAAATGTATCCTTTTATGTTAATGGAAAGCTTTTGTAAGATATAAAATTGAAATATGAAAGGCCGATTACATGTCTCTTACCTTATGTAATAATATGATTCCCAGTTAAATACGGGGAAAGCCCTTTGTTATTGCAATTATTATGAATTAAGTACCTAATGTTTATTTTATTTTCTGGAATAGATAGATATTCAAGTCGACGGAAAGACATAATACAGTCGTGTTCCGTGAGGAAAGTGATTCAGTTTTATGCACCTGATTGAATGAACCACTGCAGGGAACGAGCATTGATCACCACGCTAGCTCACTGCGGGATGGCCATTTCATTCCAATTTTTGGAATTCAGATTTCCACACGATGTTTCCCTTCACCAATTGTCAATGATACCTTAAAATAATTTAAGAAAAACATAGAACTTTAAAAGAGTTACATTGGTGAAGTCACAAATCTGTTCTTAAACCGCTAAGCCATAAGGAAAACACATAGTATGTAAGTACTCACTAGAAACTTATTTCTAATTTCTGTTTTCTTTCTCAGGAAAAGGTTGGACAAAACATTCGCGATGGGATCATCAAAGCGGGGCCAGCAGTAGCTGTGGTTGGACAAGCTGCCTCCATTACTGGAAAATAAACCTTAATAATTTAAACATTAGTATTAGTTTAAAATAATTCAATTTTGTCAATGAATTCCAATTCCGGACTGAATCGAAGTTGATTAACTTTTGATTATATTTAAGACTGAATTTAATGTTATTTTGAATTATTTAAGTTTAGATTCTGGTTTTATAAATAAATTGATATATCTATTTTTCTTTTTTATAAAAACGACGCCCGCACTAAGGAATTTAATCCTTGTGTCGCGGGGTTTCACAAACATTCAAATCACATGCATTATTTTGTGGATCACACAAACGCTTGTTCCATGCGGGGATCGAACCCGCAGCACGTCGCGCACAGTGGTAATTAGCGTGGTGACCTATACCACTCGGCTATCCGCGCATTATTTATCAATAGCAGTTTTTTTAATATCTTTGTGAACACCCAGCTTCTTTGAAAATCTACAATCGTTTCTCACAAAAGATATTTCTAAAATCGCTTTGGTTGATAATTTCGGCTCAGATCTGTCTCGTCACTGTCTACCAGTGAAACAAACATGGTATTCCATACATCTAGTAGGTTAACCTTTCAGCCGTGATTATCCCACTGCTGAACAAAGACCCCCATTACCGAAGTAGTCAATAAATGCTTATCACGAAATATTGACCTGTAAATCGAAAATTAATATTTCAGAGATATGAGAAAGCATATTTTTAAGTGAATCATAGTTGCAAGCAGATATTGAAAGATGATCATTGTCGCTAAAAAACAAACACATCTTAAAAACAGAATTCCTGAAAACAAAAGAAATTAAATTAATGTTTTGTTTTCTAAGGTTTACGCGAATGTTCATGTCATGACCATGACACCTGCAAAGGCCTTAAAAATGTCGGGTACCAAAATTAAAATAAACCGCAAAAGAATCCGTATATAATACCGGCCTATAAACGTCCCACTGCTGGGCACAGGCCTCTTCCCATATAGAGAATGGGTGAGCTTTGATCACCACGCTTGCTCATTGCGAGTTGGCGATATCAGATTCCAATATTTTTGGAATCCAGGTTTCCTCACTATGTTTTCCTTCACGGTTTGTCAATGATGTCTTAGAATGATTAAGAAATAATGATTAAGAAAGAAACTTTGAAAAAGTCACAATGGTACTTACCTGCGTTCGAACCTGCAACCATAAGCATGCGAATCCGGTCATTGAACCGTTAAACAACCAGAATCCGTTTAAAAGTAGTTTTATTTCAATATTTAATAATTTATCAGACGGCTAATTACATTGACAGCACAATTACTAGGTTAGAGTTCATATGTTCATTCCCTTATCAGGAAGCTGGGAAAGAACCATTATCTTAATATTCTGACGTCACGCATTACGTAGCATAAAATAATAATTATGACGTACCTGATAAGAGTTTAGCCCCCGTTATTATTAGCCCCAATTAACTATTTTTCTGTTGATGTAGGTACTGCGATTCGAATACCGGGGTCCCGGGGACCGGGGGATGGTCACCGGGGGTAACACTATCTTATAGAAGTACATTAACCCTCAGCTTGCAAGATCACCAAGTAACCAACACTATAATAATTTCTCATGCTAGTGAACACTATTAGTTATTTTTGAGAAATAGTCTAATAGTGTGATTCAAAAACTACTGCATCGCTATTGACAAATTTATATTATTATGGTACCACCTCTGAGGCTTCATCCATTACAGAAGATTTTTTTAAATCGATCCACAATTACACTCTCCAGATAAAGGGTATTGACAGACAGACGAATAGACAGACAAAAGGACAACAAAGTAATACTATAAGAGTTTCGAGTTTTTCTTGAGATACGAAATCCTAAAACATTCAGTCATTGAAACCTAACTTTTTAAGTCGGGTAATAAAACACACATGAAAACAAGGACCAATGTCCTGAAAAAGGTAGCTGGGTCGGACTGGAAGCGGAAGACGGAGGACCGGGTGTTGTAGAGCAACTTTAGAGAGGCCTATGTCCAGGAGAAGACCGCGATAGGCTGAGTTATTTATTGAATACTAGCTTCTGCCCGCGACTTCGTCTGCGTGGACTTCAGAATCGGGTCCAAAAAGAAATGAAACATGTGAAAGTAATAAAAAATGGAATAAAATTTTCACCCGTGTTAGCTTGCGCTGTAATAGAAAAAAATACCAAATTTCAAAGCTTTCTGCCCACGGCTTAGCTTGGAAACAATTTTCAATTTTCCCTCGGGAACTACTTAAGAAATCGGAATAAAAGGTAGCCTATGTTCTTTTCCATGTCAAAGGCTATATGCATGCCAAATTTCATCCAAATCCGTTCAGCCGTTTTTGCGTGATTGAGCAACAAACATCCAAACATCTAAACATCCAAACATCCAAACATCTAAACATCCAAACATCTACACTTTCACATTTATAATATTATTATTATATTATTATTATTATTATTATAATATTATTATTATTATTATATTATTAATTATTAATATATTATTAATATTATTAATTATTAATTATTAATTATTAATTATTAATTATTAATTATTAATATTATTAATTATTAATTATTATTATTATTATTATATTATTAATTATTAATATTATTAATTATTAATTATTAATTATTATATTATTATTATTAGTAGGACAGTAGGAAGTAGGATAACAAAGTATATAAAGATATATAACAAAACTTTGAGAGGTGTCAAGGGACACCCGGATGGAACGAAGTTCCTTTCGATTAATTAGTGAAGGAATTGTAATATTTTTTTTTTTTTAAGTTATAATTATTTTATTAATAATATTAAAATTTTAGGTAATAAGACAGACAGACAGACGGAGAAACATGCGCACGCCGCACAGCTTACAATAGCTTACTATAGCAAAAAGTGTCGTGACAACTTTTCGTAAGATTTTTTCCGTCTAGCCCCCTTTCACAACGCGCGATAAGGAACTTCGTTCCAAAAACGCTTTTGAGTAGCTATTTTATAGTGTTGCGCCACATATCTATAGTGAGTTATAGGTAAAGTACCTCAAGATAATAATTTTAAAGGTCTCCCTCCATTAACTATATCAGGTTTTAACTTTTTTAAAACAATGGGAACTACACCAAAGGAAAGAAATTCTCAGTTCTGTATGTATTTTTTGTATGTTAGCTACTCGATATTTCTAGTGATGAAGGATTGATTTTATGATTTATGTCATCGACAGGGTATGCCCCAAGAGTGGTCTCATTTAAATTATATTATCAAAATCGATTTAGTGGTTTGGTATTTTTATAATTAATTAATTTCCAACCGTATATTGTATTTTCGTGCAATTGAAGTCGGTTTGTTACATTTATGTGAAACTTGCTTAGCCTATGACTCCACCTGCGTGGGTGTCGGTGATCGTGGCAAAGAATAGTCTCCGACCTTTCTCAGGCTCTAGACTATCTGTGTGACAAATTTCATATAAATCAGTATAGAGTTTTGGCGTGCTTCCGTAACACAAAGACAGACAAAATTACTTTTGCATTTATATTAGTAAGAACGAATAATTTTTTTGAGAATTTTGACACTGTGATAAGCAATGTACGTTTATAAATTCTAGTACATTTGTTTTATTCTGAAACATCATTGAGAATGCTGAAAGTTTGATATAATTCTGGCTTCAAGGAGCCCAAACTGTCTTCACCAAGTCACTTTGTTATCATATGTCTTGAATAAAGCAGTTCCAACATTGTTCAACTTACAAAGGTTTCGAACAAAGGCTTATACCACCATCAATCCAACTTAGTATCAGGGATATACAGTTGTGGCCCTGAAACTTTAAGCTTGTGTTGTACATTGTAACAGTCTTATCATATTCGAAACATCATCCCAAAGTTGGGAAGGATACGAATTCCTGATTATAATACATATCTCACTGGTGGGCACAGGCCTCTTCCCATATAGAGAAAGAATGAGCATTGATCACCACGCTTGCTTATTCCAGGTTGCCGATTTCAGTTTCCAATTTTGGAATCCAGGTGTTTTCCTTCACCGTTTGTGTTAAGTACGTGAGACAGGGGACAAGTGAAACACTTAGCGGTGGCATACGTACTGACGTTTATTAACGAATGATGGGTGGCGCAGCCACTGCATATAAGTAGCTACACATATACCACAGTTTGTCAATGGTGTCTTAGAATAATCAAGAAAGTACTTAACTTTGAAAAAGTCACATAGGTACTTGCCTGGGTTTGAAGCTGCAACCATGTGTATATGATACGACAACCGCTAGATCATCACGACATTAAAATAAATCCTGAATTCCTCATTAACCTAATCTTCGTTCTAATATTCACGGATCCAGCTATTGACCTATTCACTCTTGTTTATAGTGCGCGGTTCCTATCTATTTATTTACCACTTACTAGCCATATTCTTGATCTTTATTATTATTATTTTTTACATGAGACAGAAATCGAGCTTGGCGTGCCATAGGAAATGCCTATGTCCAGCAGTGGACAAATATAGGCTGATATGAAGATGACATGAGAAAGAGTGCTGCTTTGGAGTTTGTTGCGCCGTTTCTTCTCCCCAGTAAGAGCACTTACAAAGCGGTGAGGTTGTGCGAATCAGGGTGTTGTCTGTATTTACAATGACGTTCAAAAAGTCATACATAGTAGCCTTTTTCGAAGTAAATGATTTTTTATTATGATTTCTTATTATTGTATGTAAGTTATAATGCCGATTGATAGTCACCACGCCAAAGCCTCTGAGCACGACATGCCGCGGGTTCGATCCCCGCATGAGACAAGTATTCGTCTGATCCACAAATTCTTTTTCCAACACTGGATGTTATTTGTTTTTATAATTAAACAGCTTAGTACGGGAGTCGTTTTTAATGTAGGAAAAAAGAGAAAAATAATCTTCTAATTTTCAAAGAAGTGTATAAGTATTTAATCGCTATTTAGTTTTTGATACGTCCATTAATTACTATAAAAAAAAAGTCTCACTGCTATATGCAAGTCCATTTTTTTTTAATAAATTCTTAACTTTACAAAAAAAAAACATCATGGAATCCTAGTTAACAAAAGCACTACAATTTAAATAACAGGAAAATACTCATACACAAAGAAAGTGTGTGAATACCCTAAGTTGACAGTTAAAGTATAAATACGGTCACAACAGAACTAAAAAAGCATTCTCCAGGAGTCCTTCTACCGTTCTTCACATTATATGTATTTCTGTTAAAATATCAAATAAACATGAATTTCACTAAGGTTTTGTTCTTCGTGTTCGCTTGTTTCATGGCGTTATCGACTGTGACCGCTGCGCCGGGTAATTTCTTCAAGGACTTGGTAAGATTTAATTATTTTTTTAAGGTCCTATATCTCAAAAAGAAAAACGAAATCTTTATGGGTTTCTACGTTGTCCGTTTCTGTTCGTGCGTCTGCCTGTCAAGTCCTTAACCACAGGCACGCGTGGATGTATCGAGGTGAAATTAAAACTTTATTTAAGGCTACAGTCTCTTCAAGCTGTGAAATTAAACTTGTAATGTAAAATTAGAGGATAATAGTTTTATTTTTTCTTTCCAGGAAAAGATGGGTCAGCGTGTCCGCGATGCCATCGAAAGCGCAGGCCCAGCGGTGGATGTTGTTGGACAAGCAGTAAACTTATCCAGGGGAAACCAGCAGAGGTCATAGAACATAGAAGAATCTAATTTTTTCACCACAGCTACCCATAGACTAAACTCCCTTACTCGAATCCATGCATAGGTTGTCTGGAAGAGATCACAGTTAGTGATAAGACCGCCCTTTGTACCAACTGTTCACAATGTCACATTTTACATATCCTATCATTGGTGAATGTACAATAAAGAGTAAATAAATAAACATAATAATGTACAGACATAATTATTTTGCGTATTATTATTTTGCTTGTCAAGTAACCTATTATAATCAACAGTTATAAAATAAGAAAGGTGATCGAAAAACGTTTTTTTTTATTTTGAACTCCCGTATTGAAAAGGACGTCCTTCGAAAGTTATTCTAAACATTTGTAAGAAAGGTTTTCAACATACCTATTAAAATTATGGTAAAAGAGATTTTTACACGTCTTTCAGAGCTTCAACTTAGCTAGCAGCTAGCTAGCTTTTCCTCGCGGTTTTGCCCGCTTAGTTAACAGTTATCGCGTCAAAAGGTAACCTATAGCCTTCCTTGATAAATTGGCGATCGAACACTGAAAGCTTTTTTCAAATCGGACCAGTAGTTCCTGAGATTAGCGCAAACAAACAGTTTTCAGGTTCACTGGATTCATCCAGATACAAATATTTTACGTAAGTATAATTCTTTATCAGATTATCACGACCCAATTTATCTAGCCAGCTAAAATTAACTTAAAAAAAAAAATCCTGAAAATGGCTATCATAACACACAAGGATGTTTTTTCAATCTTACTTGTACTTCCAGAGATTACTAGTACATGTATAAGAAAAAAAATTGGCTTCATGGTAAGTACTCGTTGTAATTTAAATAGATAAGTAACGTAGGCTCTAGGCACTAGTTCTCTAATTAATAGTTTGACTATACAGGATATTTTTTTAAGGGAGTGCCTATATTCTACGATTTAATCAGGTGCATAAAACAACAGCTTTCCACAAGGAACATAGGTCGAAATCTTAAAATAGAAAAATATATATTATGTATATTATATTTTTGATTGATTTTTAACATTTCGACCTATGTTCCTTGGGAAAAGTTGTTGAGCTTTATGCACCTGATTACCTTTTTGAATATACGCACTCCTTAAAAAAATATCCTGTATAAAAAGTGTTCGTTCATAATAATTATATTTATGAATTAACCATTCAAATAAAAAACAAACGAGATTTTAAGGTGTATGTATGCCGAAACGAAGTACATTTATAATACTAAAAGTATGAGCTCATGCCTATCATCCAAGTGCAGTAATAAGCTTTGATTGCTTCTCTGCTGTGAAAAATTGCAAAAACGCGATCTTTACCTGATAAATTCACATAATAATCTAGATGCATATTTCAAAGTCGAATATATTTTTTCTCCCGGAAGCAACAGAATTGTCGCCATACAATATATATATGTATTTTTAAGACCTTTCGAATGGTACTAGTCTCAATTTGCTACAAGTTGGGTTACGTTTTGTTCCATGTTCTTTCTATCTTTCCAAAATTCCTCTAACTGTTAACGTGTTACGAACTGTATTTGTAAAAAAAAAACATTATTTTATTTTCAGTTAATTCACTCAAGAAGTGCTTGTGAACCATTTTTTTTTAAGTTTAGATTTCACAGTTTACCATCTTCTTATTTACTATGTTTGTAAAAGCGAATGTATCCTCATGGTAGAACCTATCAATGTATGGCATAAAAGTACATGGTGATGGCCTCCTAAACATTCCAAAATTAACTTACAAGCATACACCCACACCCATACACACACATAAAAATATTGTAACAATACTTTTAAGGTACCTTTGTGAAAGAGAAAAAAAATATTAGACAAAGAAGATACAAGACAAGAGTATATTCAAAAACCTATGAAAACAGATATAAAAAATTAAGGAATTTTTCCTTGGAGCATAATTTGTTATGTTCTGTATTAAATCTATTATTCATCCAGGTGTTGTTAAGAAAATCCAACCTGTATAATACCGTAATATTAATTCACGCATGATTCGTATTCGATTGTTCTTTTGTAAAATTGCAAATTAACACTCCACTGAGTTGGTCTTTGTGTATTTTTAATTGTTAATTACTAATAAGGAAATAAATGAACTGCAACGTAATTTGAAGGGGGATCCCGTATGCAGAGCCCGTCGATTTTATCATTACAACATGATTAATTGTTGGTTGTATTACTCATTATAATGCATCGGTGAATTTTTAGTCGCGAAGTTTAAACAAAAAAGGATGTAAGTAGTGACGTACTATACAGGTAATCTTTTCATATTTTTTTATAAGATAAATCTATTAAACTATTTTTGTTAGAATACATCTTAAGATTTTATTAAAGTGAAGTTTTTAAGTTCTGATAATTTTAGTTAAAGATATGTTATTAGGATATCTACATTCTGATATACTATTATGCAAACTCCATGATATTAAATCTTAAATCTAATCTTAAATCTCTTCAATCTTAAAAACCTGAAAGTATGTTTATCCGTCTGTTAACTACGCGAGTCTGGCAGAAATTGCTAATAGCAGATTGCCATAAAAAAAAAAAAAAAAATTCACAGCTAAAAGATTTTGATGACTTGGAAAGGGTAATTCCGCAATACGAAAAAGACCTTAGGCTAGTTTTTGCCGGGATAGCCGAAAGCCACGCGGATAGATCTGCGGGTAAAAGTAAGTATGATATTATGATAAAATACAAAATGTTTTTTTTTTATTTCGATAAGTCATGTGAGTTAGACTTGTCACTTCCATACATTTGAGCGATTCGATCAGCGCAAAAATAGAAGTGCGGTCTAGGTATGGAAAGTAGGTTCCTAATAATCTATTTAGTCCTTAAGTTAGATAATAAAATATAATATTTATAATAATATATACAAATACTTGATACTTATTTTTTAAGTGAAAACTTCTTTAGCGGAGCTGTGCACTTTTTGGGATGGGTAAAAAAAGTCTCGTGACTGATCCTAAGACGCAGCGCAGGGCGCTTGCGCGAGTGTGAGCTGTCATCCGGTGTCAGCATAGAAAAAATATGTCAGTGTAATTTTTTTGAAGTGAAAACTGCTTTTGCGGCTGTGTGCAAATATATATAAAATTCGTGTACCTATTTAAAGTGTTTAAAATATGGAAATTGAACAAAATGCATCATTAATGCCATTTTTATTGAGAAGGAATGAACATTGATCCCCACGCTTGCTCATTGCGGGTTGGCGATTTCAGATTCCAATTTTTGGAATCCAGGTTTCCTCACGAGGTTTTCCTTCACCGTTTGTCAATGGTGTCTTAGAATAATTAGGAAAGCACATATAAATTTGAAAAAGCCACATTGGTACTTGCCCGGGTTCGAACCTGCAGCCATGTGCATACGAATCCGGTCTTTGAACCGCTAGGCCACCACGACTTATTACTTAAAACCGTAAAATGAAAAAAAAATATGTCGGCATGCCTAATTTTAGAAAATATTACTGGATTTGTTTTTTACATTTACGCTATCGACGCATTTATGATATAAAATCTTTTTATAAAGTCGTTGGTCCATTATTATTTTTGTCCAGCTTTCATTTAAAACTTACTTAGATATTATTAGACTTTTTGCCAAGGGATTTTAAACTCTGTGGCTTTTACATTTATCCGTATCGGCGCGGTGAATCCCCTATACCACGACTTCGGTACATGAGTGAGGTTATTCCCTTCACTGATACAGTTATCATTATTAACTAGCGTAATAAATTCTTCTTTTGAATTTAATATTCAAAGGAAATTAAAACTTAAGACACGGTATTAAGAATCACTTTAAAATTAATGAATTTATATAATGTGTAGAAATTATTTATTGACAATATTAATTTATTATAATTATTACGTTACTTTAAGTTTAATTTTAGTAGCTTCAGGCTTTAGCATTTATTCAAACGTTTTTAGTGAATTGAATCTTAATTACTGCCAGTAAAAGTCTATTTTCAAAGAAACAAAATTATCCTAACTTAGCTACCTTTAGCTACCAAACTTTATATACCATGTGCAAAACTAAATCTTACTCAATGTCAATATGATTCATTTTCAAATGAACGTAATTATTTTTCCTTTTAGTGAATAATTTTTAGTGAGTGCAATATATAAAGAGATGGTTTTCGCTTTGTAATATCATTTGCAGTTGATCTTTACTTGCGCACGGCAGTGTTTCAACCAAGTTAAGAATTTATTAAATAAAAATATCCAATTACAATGAATTCTAAAATCTTAATATTTTTGTGCGTTTGCTTCGTCATAATGTCAACGGTTTCCGCATGGGATTTGCTCAAAGAAATTGTAAGTACATACTGATATCTTCACTAACCTTGCGCCGTGGATTTCTCGTCATTCTTTGAATTTTACTCCTGAATTTAGTAGTGATGATTTACTACGATTTTTTTTATTATTATAATAACTTCCGTGAGACGAATTCATAATTATTTAAGGATTCAATGGTTTACTCACGCGCATTCTCGGAATATCGAACTAGTTGGGCAATCCCGAGAATGCGCGTGAGTAAACCGTTGAATCCTTAAAAGTTTTTTTTTTATTCTATGTTTTAGTTCAGTCACATTTTTTTTTTAATATTTTTGGACATACATTGCTTCAAATCCAAAATAAGTAGCTAAAGCACTTGTGTTATGGAATCAGAAACAACAAAGGTACCACAAACACCCATTGTCTTTTCCGGGGATCGAACCCGGGACCTTTTGACCTAGCGACACCTTGAAAACCGTACGCCACTCGACCACGGAAGTCGTCAAAAAGCTATGTAATGGGTAATAAACCAAATTGGTAGTTGTACCATGTAAAATACTTTCAGCTAAATCCAGTAAGAATAGAAGACGCTTCCTACATGGCTTGGCAGCAAAAGCGAGGCAAAAGCAAGGCAGGAAACACTTCGTAAATTGACACTGAAAATCCTTATTCCTGTTAAGAAAGACAAAGCCTTTTTTATAGAACCGTTTTCCGTGGAGGAAAACGCTACAGCCTTACTGATTATATATCAATCACCAAACCAAACAACCGTACCGACATCTCTTAACCAGAATGTTTTGTTTTATCTTTGAAAAAGATGTGTCGATGGGATCCAATAACCCAACTGTTAGGAGATTATAAAATGAATTTAAATGGTTTGGATGAGAACTTTTCAGTCCCCTGGAATGGAAAATTTCATTGGATGAATTTATGGATGCTGATGATATCCGAATTAAACAAATATTTAAAATTAATAAAAGGACCTACTGAAAGCCTTTGCCCAGCAGTGGGACAGTATACACTAGGACAGAAACGACTTCATCTTTTTTTTTTGTGTATAGGTACTTGTTTGGTCTGCGAATAGGTCATAAACTATTTTAATACCCCTAGGTGATGAGGGTGGCCAGAATATGGTCAAACAACGTTTAATGGGTCAGCTAGTATTAATATAATTTTTTGTCACAAGGAATGAAAAAAATCTGAAATAAAAGATTCTTATGTCACGTTGTTTAAACTTCTCCGAAACGGCTGGACTGATTTGTATGAAATTTTGTGTGCATATCGGGTGGGTCTGAGAGACTGAGAGTCGGCCAACATTGGTTTACTGGGCCAGTAATTTTATGTTCCATTATTAGCCGGCCATCTACTTATTATAGGGATACTAACCGGCTAACTACTTATTATAGGAAGCAAATATCAGAGCTATAGCATAAAGTACTGGTTGCTGACGATCTTTTGTTTTTCCAGGAAGGTGTCGGGCAACGAGTTCGAGATGCTATCATCAGTGCAGGCCCAGCAGTGGACGTGTTGACCAACGCTAAGGGACTCATAACAAATTCCAATGAGAAAGACGATTGAAAACAGTTAGAAAACTAGACTGATACTGATTGAATTCTTAACTGTTAAGTTTGTGATAAATACAAAAAAAAAAATACGTTCTTATTGTAATTTTTGTAATAAAACAGTTTAAAGAAACCTGACTGATGTCTACATAATTATTACTATAGCTATTTTATGTTACGCACCTTCATATTAAATAAAATAATTTTAAAGTATAACTTGTTTTGATATAATGTTCTCCTGATACAATTTCGATCACAGCCGCTTCTCTCAACAGATATGAATAATACGACCAGGAGGTATTTCAGTGCACAAGTGTTTGTTCTAACACAGTTGCACTTTTTATTCATTCACTCATAGTCCCATGGGACCGAACACTGAACCCATAGACCGAATTTCGGCCTCAATTTCAAGTGAGATCAGCCATTTTCCCAGGCGATCACAAATGTGTGCACATATAGGTGAATTCTCTTTTTCTTCACCCTCATAGTCCGATGAGACAGCAGACCGACGGCGACCGGAGAGAAATCAGGAGCAGGACCAACAGATTTTACATGCTCTCCGAGGCACGTACATTGCCACACTTCCTAACTCCGAGCGCAACTAGAATTTCTAACCCAGTAACAAGTTTTCGCCCGACCCGGGTATCGAACCCGAGATTACGTGCACGGCAATCGATTGCGACGACTAGACCAACGAGGCAGTCAGTCGAGGCACTAACGGGATGTACAGTCTTACAGGATATCTTCTCGCTTGCACTTATACGAGCTAATAATGTGCGTACACATCGGCTGATATGCATTATCTTGGCGACCCTAAAAAACGATACAAGATATTGACGTCTCTTTCTTACCAAGCTTTAATGTGTACTTGTATCTCACCCAAATTATCATATAGCTCTTTTTTCAAACTCGCCAAGATTCGTCGGCTGTTTTGTTCCTAAAAATGAGCTAATGCTAGTCTGTAGGCGTCCTAAGCTGTAGTTACGTAATGACCTACGTCAATCTATAGGCCCATTTCCTTCAAGCAATACTGGCTTTGCCCATCTTATCCTATCGATTATATAAACTTGGCATTGAACAGAAATAATCTCGAAAAATAATTGAACAGTCTAACAAGCTCACAAGATAATAAAGTTGTAAAAAATATTGGAGAACTTATGTAATTTAAAACGCAATCGATTTCAGAAGGAAATAAATTTTGTGACGAACGCACGGTGTGCGCGTAATGCGACGATACAAAATCATATTATTTTTACTATGTAAGTATTTAATTTTGTCGTAAATTTTACAAGTTTATTATCCAACATGGATACGACATGTGGGCAATAAATGACCTTGAAGACTATTCCACAGAAGCAACATAAAACAATTGAGTAATAGAGAATTTTGATCCAAATAACAGTAAAATATTTTTTTTTTTTTTATTTATTTACTCTTTATTGTACATTCACCAACATAATTATGATAATATGTAAAAAGTGACATTGTGAACAGTTGGTACAAAGGGCGGTCTTATCACTAATTGTGATCTCTTTGAGACAATCTATGCATGGATTCGAGTAAGGGAGTTTAGTCTATGCGTGTAGCTGTGGTGAAAAATATAATTAAATTTGTGTTAATAATTATTTTATTATTCAACTAGCTGCCTGCACGGACTTCGTTCTGTCAAAAGTTAATAGTAAAAAAATAATTAGCTAATGCACGTAACGTTTTTCGCGTGATCAACTTATTTTTTTTATTGTATTAACCTTCCGTGGACCGTAGGGAACATACAAAAAATAATCTTGAGTTATGCGCTTTTCAACATTCATTTTTATTTACACAGATTGTAGTTTGCACTTCGCGGCCACTATTTCAATATTCATGGATTCAAATCCAATAAAGTATTTAAAAGTTTCTTTTGCTTTCAAAATTATAACACTACTTTTTGACCCAAACTCTGCACCTATTGTAATTTTTTTAAAAGCCGATACCGAAGACGAAAATGAGTTTTATTTTTTCAATATTATCACATCAGAACCATTCTCAAATAAGATTTTTATATTTATTACAATTTGTTATTATTTGAAAAAAAATCTTCCTGACAAAACAAAAAGTGTCTTCAAAAAGTGTTAAAAAAACTATTGTTTATTTTTCTGTATTCATGTTTAATATCGATACAATTTTTAGTGTTCATGGCGTTATCGATAAAAGCTCATTACGTGAATGATACTCACCCCAGACCATGGAAAGTGCTGTACTACCCGAAGAAGACAGTCTTCAGGAAAGCAGATCTTATCGACAAAGGATGTGTCACTTTCATACATAAATGCCCCAATATATACAAGTAAGTGATCAAATACAACCAAAGTTTTATGTTCCTTCTTCTTCTAAGAAAAATAAAATAAACTTAATTTTAAGTAATAATTTTAAAGTAGGTATTTCGAGTTTTAGTATTCTTACCGGCACTAGAGTATAATCTTTAGTACCTAATCTTTTTATTTTTTTCTTGCTATAAGAAAACTACAATAATTATCTGTCAAGCCTTTTCTCTTGTCATGTTGGGGTTGGCTATTCTATTCTAGGTCTGTTTTGTATGGAACCAGTCTTACTATGGTATACTGTATTTCCTAGTAAAATGGGTTGTGGAGATCAGATAGGCAGTCGCTCCATGTACAAATACGGTATTCAGCTAAATCTGGTAAGACTGAAGTCAACCCCAACATAGCTTGGGAAAAGGCTAGGCAGAAGACCGTATTTTGCAAGGAGCCACTACCTATCTGACCTCCACAACCCATTTTACTGTGAAATACAGATCTTCCTATTAAGACTGGTTATCAGAATTGTAATGGCTTAACGACTGTCAAAGATCACCGTATGAAAATCGGGACCAATAATTAAACGTGCTTTCCGAGGCACGGAGGTGTCTCAGTATGTCTACAAGTGGCCACCCATCCACGGAACTAGCGCGGGAGCGCGGCTTAACCTTTATTATCGGTCAAATTGTGGCGCCTACAGTAAGTCGCGAGCCCCTTAACAATGTAACTGTTAAGAGAAAGAAAAAATCAAAACTGATATTTAAAACATATTTATATACATTACATGTAATTTTTATACCTTTATACATATTTTTTACATTACCTTGCATCAAACAATATCTTAAAAATCTCTTGAATACAATAGTAGCAAGCAAAGCAACAATGCAACAAACAACTATTGTTAGAAAAGTTTTGCATATAATTTTCATATTTCGACCAAATTTTTGCTTGTTAAGTTTTCATTGAAAGATTTCTCACACCAAAAGTTTTGAGAAGTTGTTTTCGACTAGTTCAAAAAGGAATTCTAAGAAGTAATCTTGATTTGCAAGAGCCTTGAATTTAAGTATTCTTGAACTGAAAAATTAAAACGTTGTCAATGCAACACTCAGATTTATTTTATCTTTTCACAAGTTATTATTATTTCAAGAATTTACAGTAGTTGCCATGACGACCAAATTTCGTTATTTTGAAGTACGATTTACTATCCTCCTCAAAAGTGGATTTATCAATTAAATAAATAAGGTTGTGCTAACTCCTTGCAATTATATAAAGACTGTTTTTTTCTTTAAATATCAGCCACGCAGATTTCTGTTTTTGAAGTTATAGGTACTGTTCAGGGATAAAATTACACATAAATACTTTTTGGTTATCAAGATGCCATTTACTCTTATGATATTATATTTAAATATATTATGTCAACATGATTTCAATTCAATTGTTTTTTATATGTTTGTTTTTCACAAGCTTTTTTATAATTATTTTATGAGTTTACGGAAATATAACATTTTATGGTAACCTTACATTTGGATCAGGTGCACTTGCTGTTTTTTGCAAAAACATCGATATCGTCTCAACACGATCGATCCATCGTCCAATCCAAACATACCTATATCATTTACTCGGACCGGACACTTTTATTTAACGACGAATGTGAGCTTCGTTCAGGTACTTCTTTAGGCGCGTTATGAAAAAACGATGAGAGTGGAATGTTAAGATGCGCACGCATCACTGTAACACAATATTTATAGGTACATATTATATAACTTCACACGCTCGTACATAAGTGTACGCACCCATTTCTTTTTATTTACAATTTAAAAGGAAACCGCATAACCATAGTGGAGTAGAAAGGTACTGTTTATTTCTAAAATAAATTTCTTACAGCAGACTCGCCGGCGACTCTGGCAACTGGCTGTGGGCAAAAAAAAATACTATATCCAAAAGGAACATTTAGGTGAAGGGATTTTAAGGACCTAAGTTACCTAAAGTAGTTTTCATTATAATTATCTCTAACTTTTTTATATTGACTGACATGATCGGAAAGAATCTCATAATCTCAGTTTTTTCCTATTTGAACTATTTATGGTTAATTGTAATATTTTGGCCGATTTTTTAAAGCAGAGCCACTGCATTGCATCGAAGTATTAATATAAATTCATCTTTAGCAATATTTTATAATTATGTAATAATAATACCGGCCATTATGTCCCACTCCTAGGCGTAGGCCTCTCTTAGAAGGAGTCTGCCAGGACTGGGGCCAGCTGGAGTCGAGCAGGGAATGCGCGAGTGATCCCACGACTCCGGCCAAGGCAGAGACGGGACCGTTGTGTTTTTGGTCGGTGAAAGTCCGACACATCCCCACGTCGCGCCCTTGGCGTGGATTGAAAGCATAAGCTTTTCACCCCGAAAAAAAAAAACGGCGTAGGCCTCTTCTCATATAGAGAAGGAACGAGCACTGATCACCACGCTGACTCACTGCTGGTTGGCGATTTCAGATTCCAATTTTTGGAATCTAGGTTTTATCACGATGTTTTACTTTACCTAGTGGATAGTGTCTTAGAATAATTAAGAAAGTACATATAACTTTGAAAAAGCCACATTGGTACTTGCCTGTAGTGGGTTCGAACTTGCAACCTTGTGCACGAAAATCCGTTTAAGGATGAATTTAGCATTTACATTCATGTTCATATTTCTACTGGCCTGTTGGTCTAGTGGTTAGTGACCCTGACTGCTAAGCCGGAGGTCGTGGCATCGATTCCCACCCAGGACAAATGTTTGTGCACGATCATTTTTTCTGTGTCTGGGTGTTATTTATGTATAATATGTATGTATTTAGATATATATAAGTACGTTTATCAGTTGTCTGGTCACCATAGTACAGGCTCTGCCTAGTTTTGGATCAGATGGCCGTGTGTGGGGTGTCCCAAGATATTATATTGTTAGATACATATTATACATTATTAAATGAGGGAAAAAAGTCGCGGAATGCACGCGTATCCACGCGCATTCTGGAACATTCCTTAGAATTATATTTTTATCACACCATACAAACATGGACTCGTTGACTCCACTGATGAAGTAACCCTTTATTTTCCAAATAGTAATTAAATTATTATGTGCTTTCAGACGTAACACGATATGTGCGCGCCATTACGACGGCCATTACAAGACTTTTAACAATTATTGCGAAATGGAATATGAGAACTGTAATAGTTGGAGACGTGAGTAATATTTATAATATAAACTAGCTGATTCCCGCAGCTCCGCCCGCGGTCTAAATTTTTTTTTATGTATTTGAGAATTTTCTTTACTATAAACCTCACGGAGCCCGAGACCTTTCCAACGAATGCAAAACCGTGGAAATCGGTTCGTGCGTTCTAGAGTTATAGCGTCAGGAAGGAAAACCCGACTTATTTTTATATAGTAGATTAAAATATAATACTTTGGGTCCAAAGTTGTCTAAAGCAGTGATAGCCTAATGGCTGGCTTGCGATTAAGTGGTTGCCAGTACGTAACCCACCCATTGCACTAACGACGTGAGTAGTTATAAGTCATAATTCATAATAATAATGCCGGTCTATAAACGTCCCACTGCTGGGCACAGGCCTCTTCCCATATAGAGAAGGAACAAGAGATCACCATGCTTGCTCATTGCGGGTTGAGGATAATAATCATGTTAATTGTAAATATTATTCTTGTAATTAGTAAGAAAGATTTTATTATTTGTATATAAATAATATTTAGGCTGTATGAGAAACAAACAGGTAGTAAAGAAGTAGCGGAAAGAGTTCTGGATTAAAAGCTAGCTAGAAATCTATTCTAAAATTCAGCGCATATAACAAATTAGTGAAGTTAGTTATAGACATTATTTACTTTGTTATAGATAAAGAAAAAAATAATATTGTGAGGTAATCAACGTGAGAATAGACACTGTCCAGTGTAATAGTAATACAATATTTTAAAGTAGGTAATTCTAAAAAAAAATTGAGAAGTAGAATCAGAAATGAGTGTAAAGTTAAAATTTGACTTCAATTTGCCAAACACATAATTATTTTATCATCACAATAAAAGTACTGTAGTTAAACAGCCAACTTTTATAATTATTTTCTAAAACGCCTTTAATATTTTTTCAGAGTGGAGCATGATCAAGCAAGTCAGATGTAATTGACGTTGTACAAAATGTTGCTATAAGTAATTTTGAAGGCGTTTAAAATAAATTGATATGTGGTCAATACGGCATCTTATTTCAAATCTTTAAAGTTTGGAGCGGCATTCAATGTTCCTTTTTATGATCGGTGATGTATCTTAGGTTTCGGGCTTGGTCTTAAAAATATTGAATTTTTTAACCCTATTTTAAAATTAATATACCCTTGGTTCTCCTTCAATAACTTCTGTTAAACATTCTCCATCGTGCTCATACGCCCAGTCAGCTGAAACAAATTAGTTTATTTTCTTTTAGTTTTTTTTTTGTTATTTTTCCTCTTCAAGGGAAGTTTAATTATTTACTAATTCATCCTTCACACAATATGAAACAGAAGAGAGAAAAAACATTTTGAAACAAAAAAAATAGATGACTTTTGTGCACAAAGTTTTTTTTAAATAAACCTCGCGTGAATTTATCAAAATTGCAGTGATGTCACAAATATTCGTATTATACAATACACAACATAAAAACAAGGAAAAAGCATTTGGAATACATCAATGCTTGTCCCATGCAGGGATTGAATACGCAGGAAGTCCCGACCAATGACAGTAATGGCCTAGTGACCTATTACTTGGGTATCCATGCAGTCAAATCCTTATAATATAATATTTATTTAGTTCAAGATACAAGATAATTTATTTGTTCAAAACATGAGTTAGCATACAGGCATGCAAGGTGTTACAATTTTAGTAAAATATGTCCATTCATGTTTTGCCTTTGCGGCTTACAAATATAGGAATTTTCTTAAGCTAACTTATAAAATAATAAAGTTTGAAGAAAAAAGGTTGTAAAAAAGATAAATAAATGTAGACACTATCACATACTTTGCTCCGAATCCAATGTAAGTAGCTAAAGCACTTGTGATATAGAATCAGAGACAACGAAAGTACCACAAACACCCAGACCCGAGAATATAATATTGAAAAGTGTTTTTTTCTACATTCACCTGTCATGCGATCGAATTTGGGAATTCAGAGCTAGCGACACTTTGAAAATCAGTGTATACACCACTCGACCACGGAGATCGTCGAAGTAGTTGATTCTCGTGTCCCATATTCTAACCCGACCTCTCAACGAAGCCATGTACAGGATTATCCCAAATGTTAAAACGTAAATGAGTGGTCTGTTTAATACGCTAAAGGGAGGCTGTGGCTTTTCTCTATTTCTCTATTTTGTTATTCCTTTGTTAGAGGTAATGGGGTACAAAATTCTGTTTGAAAATTAATTTCGTGTGTCGGATGGTGTCTTGATATTTCGAGTAGATTCAACTCATTCATTTACAGTTTTATCCACCGGTAAGATATGCCGGTGGATAAAACTGTAAATGTTTAAAAATTGTAAATGTCGATTTTTATTTTTATTTTTGTGGACATTAAATATTGGGCTTAGGTATTCTGTACAGGGTGTCTAGCCATTTGTTTTTGTAAGTGCTATAATCATAGTTCCAAAACAAACCAGCTTAAAACTAGTTTATTCTGTGCCTTTTAATCATCATTTCTTTCCGTCAAAAGTATTTTTGCTAAGCTAATGCTTGTGTTACGAGTGGGCACGTCGGGAGTGCAATCAAATGGGTGGGAGTCGAACCCGCAACCACATCATCGCAAGTACGACTACCGCCGCTTAATTTGGATGAAACCAACATTGTTGACACGTATGTATAAAAGTAATAGCAATCAATCAAGATTCAGAGCTATGGTAATAACCAGGCGTACTTACTCATAGCGCCTAACTTCTTTTTTAAGTTGGTTAAAAATAATAATTAATATCTAAAGAAGGTACAGTCAACAGCAAAAGTAGATGATGAATTGACTAGATTACTTATTAAACTGATCACGAATATAATGGCAACTGTACTAGTAGTAAATGTTTGGTATAATTTACAATCACAACCGTTGAATCACTTCGACGCCACACAGTTCTGACGCGAACTCCGTTCATTAGTATCGAATTTCTGACTTTTGATCATCTTCTTTTGCAGTTGAATGTACAAAAAATCAAATTATATTTACATGTTTTTGATTTGCAGTTCTCATAAGACATTTCACACATGCCCCTGAACGTTGACTTATAAACGGTGGTGCGGGATACGGCACATATTATATCAGGTCTGTAAATAAATCATTCATCATATGCATAAAAAAATCAATTGTTATAAATAAAATAAAATAAATAATAAAATAAATGTGGACAACATCAGATACATTGCTCCGAATCCAAAGTAAGTAGCTAAAGCATTGTGTTAAGGAATCAGAGACAACGAAGGTACCACAACAAACACCCAGACCCGAGACAATGTAGAAAAGTGTTTTTCTACATTGACTCGTCCGGCGATCGAACTTGGGAATTCAGAGCGAGCGACACTTTGAAAACCGGTGTGTACGCCACTCGACCACCGAGGTCGTTATAGCATGGATGATCACTTGAAGACGATATCTAAAACCTAAAGGTTCCATGGAGAAAAAATATGTTACCTAACATGACAATGATGACCTCCGTGCTCGAGTGGCGTTCACACCGGTTTTCAAAGTGGTCCCGGCTTCGATCCCCGGACGGGTCAAGGTAGAAAAACACTATTGTAGAATGGTGTTTTTCTTATTACAATAACTGACAAAGATAAAACGTTTTAAAGTTTAGGAGTTGGATTGTAACATCAGAGTCCGGGGATCGAACCCAGGACCTCAGAGCTAGCGACATCTTGAAAACCGCTGTATACGCCACTCGACCACGGAGGTCGTCATTATAAGTCGTCGTATGAAAAGTAGGAATTCCTTTACAAGGTAAAGATTTTTATAAAAGTTATTTATGAAAAATTATCATCCAAGGCATAATTAAAAGAAAAACATTACTTTCTTTGGGAAACTACATTTCATTCTTGTTTTATTATTTCTTTGTTTCAAACTTACCTAGAATGACTAAAACACAATATATACTCGCTCATACAATCTTCATACTCAAGCTCCATTTGCGTTTTGTTCTGGAACATTTCTTCCAGCTCCGGAGGCAAAGGTCTTTCTTCAACGTTTAAATCCTTAGCATCATAGTCGTAATAATCATAGTCAGCACACACAATAGGAGCTGAAAACTTGGACAATGTCATTGAACGAGAAAGTTTTTAAGAACAAATTTTTTAATCATTATAAGACATCATTGGTAAACGGTGAAGGAAAACATCGTGAGGACACCTGGATTCCAAAATATTGGAATCTGAAATCGCCAACCCGCAATGAGCAAGCGTGGTGATCAATGCTCATCCCTTCTCTATATGGGAAGACGCATTTGCTCAGCAGAGGGATATTTATAGGTTCTTTTGCTCTATACAAGATTAATTTAAAAGGCGTGCGTATATTCAACAAAGTAATCAGGTGCATAAAGCTGAAAATAAATAAATTTTCGACCTATTTCTTAGGGAAAGTTGTTCAGTTTTATGCACCTGGGCCCATACCATGAGCTTATTAAGCAAGGTTGTTGCCGCTGTGGAAGCGAGACAGCGCTATACAATGCACGTAGCAGCGTCTGCAGCTTCCACAGCGGCAACAACCTTGCTTAATAAGCTCATGGTATGGCACCAGATTACCTCGTTAATATACGCATTCCTTTTATATTAATCCTGTATAAAAAGAAGTGTTTATTTTTTAGTTTACTAGCGATGTGGTTCGCACATTACTAGTAATCTTGTCAATCTCTCGTGCTAAGCTAAATGCTTGTGTTACGAGTGGGTTCATGTTGGTAGTGCAATTGGCAGGATTCGAACCCGCAACTTCATGATCGCGTATATGGCGATGGCGATTCTAGCTTAGTCGTAAACTAGTGGATGCGTCACGGTTTTGCATTGTGTATTATTTATATCAAACTTCCTTTTAATCACTCTATCTATTAAAAGCACCTCATTCAAATCCGTTGCGTGGTTTTGAAGATCTAGGCATATATAGAAACAGACAGAGTGAGGGAAGATACTTTGTTTCATATTATGTAGTTATGTAATAATAGTTTGACTAGACTTGAAGAAAACTCATTCTAAATGCTTATAATAATCCTCATTCTGTCTTGTGCTTAAAAAAGTTTATCCCATATAAAAAAATAATGATCATTACTCAGTCCCAGCTTTTTGATCCCGAGTAACTAAACCAATTGTTAAATTATGATAACTAATAGTTCATATCTCGGTAGATTGCGTTTATTCATCAATTTTCATTTTAACGAATGGTCAAGCAGTTCACTCTTCAACTAATTTGACCATTTGATAGACAAACGATTGATGAAAAAACATGTTTTACCGAAATTTGAAACCATTACTTAGCTTATTCAACCATTGGTTGAGTTAACTCGGGACCAAAAAACTTCATCACCAACTTCAAGTAATAACGATAAGATGTACTCTGATATCCTTTCCAACGTTTTTAGTAGGTATGTACTATGACTAAGCTCACAATCTCTAATCCACCTTATACAGCATGTAACAAAAACCCTCTCCGATCCCTAAGAGTATTATTCGGTATCGTACTGCGAACACATATACGTAGCCATTAAAATTAAATGGATTAGAGATTATTATTCTTCCCCAGTGAAAATAATTAAATCACTAGCTAAGTTGGGGTCGGCTTCCAGTCTTACCGGATTTAGCTGAATACCGTATTTTACATGGAGCGACTGCCTATCTGACCTCCCCAACCTATTGCTAGAGAATACAGTATTCCAAAGTAAGACTGGTTGTCAGAATTGTAATGACTTAACGACTATCGAAGATCACTGTATGACAGTCGGGACCAACGGCTTAACGTGCTTTCCGAGGCACGGAGTGAAAATAATTAAATAAAAATAAAAACTGATCCAAGGCAACAGCGACACTGACCGCTCCTCAAAGTTCACGTACTACCTACAGTTTGGCCGTCTATGCGAGACGGTTCATGAACTGTATGGACTATCACCACTACGAATACGTCTTTATTGCATCGGACAGGGGTTTTGTTACATATTGTACATCTAGCTAGGCATCTAACGTTACCTCCTTCATCTTAGCTAGTACACCTATCACATTAATATTTTAAAGGAAAAAAATTGTGAGCGTGCATGTAAGTTTTTTACCTCGTCACGCTCAAACGGCTCAACCGATTTTAATAAAATTTGGTATGGAGGTTACTGACACTGAATTAATACATAAGCTTAAAATATTTATCCGGAAAAATTAAATTGTCTGGTAAATTGCGAGTAACACCGCAGGGCACAAATGGTTTTCAATAGTCGTTCCTTCACTGGTGTAATTAAGGCATATTGTTTTATGTTTAGAAGAATAATTGTATACTTACTTATCAACACGAGGAATGAAACTACACTAAACATTTTCTTTGAAGCAGTTATTAAAAATTACAAATTCGGCGCTTTACTGTTTTCTTAATCAAGCTAGACCTAATTAATAGGAGAGTTAATGAGGAAATAAACGACTTTAATTATTGTTGGATCGGTGGTGATAATGCTTAAGAATATTTTTCAACTTGGAGAAAAGTCAACCATTTGCAATGGTTCAATTTCGAGTTTCTAATGTGTGTATTTTTATAATAATATTCAAAATGTAGGTATAGGTTATTAAAACTGGAGATGTAAAGAAAATGAAATACCAATAGCGGTGATGGATGGTACTTAACATAGGTGTGAGTGGTTAGTGACCCTGACTGCTAAGCCGGAGGTCGTGGGTCGATTCCCACCGAGGACGAATATTTGTGTGATGAGCTTGATCATTTATTCTGTGTCTGGCTTTGGTGTTAATCAGTTGTTTGGTTGCCATAGTCTCTGCCTAGTTTGGGATCAGATGGCCGTATATGAGCTGTCCCAAGATATAATTATTATAATTTCAGAGATAAAAGAAACAAATAAATTTCTGCGATGAGTTTATTTAATTAAAAAAGATTCTTATAAACTAAATCGAAATAAGGCTTCGTAACAAATATTAGTGCTGTACGTTTTGGGCTCATAAAAACGTATAGCACAATATTATTGTAACATTAAATACGTAATACATTTTATCTACAGTATTTACAAGGGAAATTATTGACTATGAATTCGAAAAATAAAGGAACTTTTTACACCGTTACACTAAACAAATTGACGTAATTGTTCAGATGCTTTCCATTTCAACACTTAAAGGTTCATGCTATTTGCAACAGGCCTTTAGTCAGAAAATTTGTGAGCACTGCGATGTCTTCGTGTTAGCGGTGACAGTGTGCTCCAACTGTGCTAGTGCTGTCAGCTCTGTATCCATCTTCCTGCTCTTTATCCTCGTATTCTTATTATTCTGTCTCTTTTTACAGCAGCACAAAATCTCCTCGAATTCCTTTCGGAAGTTATCGTTCAACCACCCATACAGAAGAGGGTTTGAAACAGCACTCGACATCCCAAACATGTGACAGACCGCGTACGTTATTGTCATTGTCTTCTCCTCCATGAATGGCTCAGCGCTGAAATCGGCGACCAAATTGAACACGTTCAACGGCAACCAACTTATGACGTAGGTAACAGCTATAGCTATGAGAATGGCTGGCGTTTTCCTGGTCGTCCTCCGTCTTCCTCTTAACCGTCTATGGATTTGGACGTGGGCGAGTACTACAACTAAAACGGGCAGTAGATATTGGAAGATTAAACTAAATACAGAGTAGATCGCTCGCCCATTTTTGATGGGCCAGTCTTCGATACAGAAACTTAAAGAATCCATGCCAATTAGACCGAGGTAGTGAGTTTTCAGGCTCCTGAAGATGTAGAGAGGGGATGCGAGGGTGAAGGCGGTGACCCAGATGAAGAACATGGTAACGATGGCACCCATTGTCTGCAGGCCAGGTCTCGTTGGGTACACGATCAACTGTGGGCAAGAGAACAAAAAATTATAGTTAACCGCTGATCAATACTTGCAAAATTTGTGGAATCACGCGATGATAATCAGGACTATCATTTTGGACTGATCTTTAATCTGACCGAAGACCTAAGCTTGTAGAATCAAACTTCGAAGTCTGGAAAATAATCTGAATTTGCTTTATCTTTCAAACACTCACAAGCACATGTACTCATTATGGTACGAACCTAAATGGAAGTGGAATGGAACCTTGAAAAGAATTGAATATAAACAGAAGTATCTTAATATATCATCGATCTAGATCTACATCATTGTTTTACAGAAGTTTAGTTATCAATATTAAGTGTTATCTTTAGAGTGCATACTGAGTTCATTACTACTACAGATAAAGGCATTGATAGTGCCAGTTTGCGAGAAATCAATATTATGTTTGGATGCTACTTCAACTAGAAATGTATTGTTATCAGTTGATCCAATTTTTTTATTTATAACAATGATCTAAAAAGATCTTGTTGAACTGAGATCGACAGGTGGCAGATTAAAAGTTTCGTACGATTAGAAAACGGTTTGTGGCCTAGCAGTATAATAGCTACCTTCGGTCACAAATTTACCAGATTGAACCCAGGCTCGTATTTACGGGAAAAAATGTCGTGGCAAACCCTAGATTCCAAAAAATCATATCAGGATTTTCCGATCCTCAAGCAAGCAAGCGAGATAATTAATGTTCGGTTGTTCTATATGAGAAGAAGTTTTTGCTCAGCAGTGGTATAATTATAAACCGATATTACTATAAACTTTTAAAGTGTATTAACATGTAACATTTTAGTATTATTTTCCTAAGAAACGTGGTAAATAGTAAAAGCAGAAATAAACTTTAATTCCATCAAATAAGATTCATAATTTAGTGGAGGCAACATTTTCAACAATTTCAGGCGTTTTGTTGTGCCAAATAGGCATAATGTTTTACAAATTGTTTTACAAGCGCCAACAGTATTTGACTTTGAGGTAAAGTCTAGATTCAATATATTTGCGCATTTATTATCTACCTTATCTCAAATAGAGAACGTATTTCTTGATAGAAAGTTCTGTATTACATATGCATATTTATACTTATATTATGCTTATCAGGAAATACTTTGTCCGATTTGAAAAAATATTTCGTTATTAGATAGTCCATTAACCAACGAAGGCTCTTTTTGTAACGATAGCCGACGCCCACGTGGGCGTCGTATGTTTTTTATTTGTGGTATAGGGGAACTAATGTTTAATTTACCCGAACGCCCCAGAAAAAGCGTATTTTCCTTACGTATTGAAATAATAAGTATTGTGTAACGTGAAAAAATCATATTCAGCGGAATAAACAATAGTATTAACAAAAATATTGTAGACATTACTATAAAGTTAGCAGAATCTGGGCCCTTGTTCCCCAAACTAAACAAAAAATTTCGAGCAATATCACAAATTCAATACATTACAGATATATAAACTAGAAGTATGCTTACTAATGAACACGAACTATTTTTAGAAAATGTTATTACTCAGTGAAAAACTAAATGATTTGTCTTTATAGAAAATGGTTGTTGTTATTACATATCTAGTAAATATTAATATTATTATTGAAAACTTATTAAAAGAACATAGGTATAAAAAATATATTATTTCTTTCTCATTAGTTATAATCTTGAAGAATGAAATTGTTGACATTTTCGTTCATATATATTTAGTGAAATGATTTGCACGCCGTAAAGTAAAATTTCGCTGATCTATCTTATCTTATTTTTTATCTACATTTAAGCAAAAAATATTCTGATTCTGATTCCGAAATAAATAATAAGGGGAGAAAATATTGGAATACAGCCAAAGTTAGGTAATATTAAATACCTTTCTAGTGAAGAAACAACTTATTATGTGAGTCATACGCCATTAGCCTGACATCTACATAGATCGTATGGTCTCATATAGGATTAACACACCATTTAATGGGAAAAATATGTGTTTTGTAAATAGGCTGTCTCTTTGATTGAGTACAACCATGTTCTTTGGGACAAGTAAATAATTCATGGTTTCACTAAAATCACAACGATAAAGTTGAAAAGACATATTTTTTTGTTTCATATCAAAGATTGTCACTTTATACTACATCAGACTCGTTTATACTGAACTTGAAAACTTAAAATAAGAAAAATACAGGATTAATTTAAAAGGCATACGAACTTTCCCCAAAAAACATAGGACGAAATCTTAAAATTGAAAATGAACTTTTCATACAAAGTGACAGGTCACGTGACTTATATTTCTATGATGAAAAGATGATTTTCAATTTTTACTTCATTTTCAATCATTACGTCGTAAAACGCTCTCCTTTTAAATTAATACTGTATAATTAGATTAAAAACACTATCATTCATTCTTTCTACGTAGATTCTTTGTATATTATTATTATCCCTCCGAGAATGCATATTAAATGCTCAATTAACTCTGTCTGTATTTCTGTCTCTTTTTCTAGGCTAAACCGTAGAACTGATTTCAAAACCCATACCATCTTTTTTTAAATCCAAGTAGTGTCATTTTGTGACGTATGCCACAATACTCGACATTCATGCGAAACTGCGGGCAAAAACTAGTGGTAAATAAACTCAGAAATATATTCGTACCGACATCTTTGGGACGATTCAACAAAATTTATCATTTCTTCTAAAATGAAACCTACAAGACATACTGATAATTCAATATCCAAATTTTAATTCAAACATTCTATTTTTGCATCATCAATTGACTATCATAGCACCCGGATCTCGAATTGATTGAAATAATGATATAAACGGTTTACGCGAAGCCGTTACGGTAGAAATAGATCCACACATTAATTATGACGTCATAAGTACAACTAAATTTCCCAGTTGTACGGATCAAAGAGGTATAAATACTAAAATGTTTGTTTCACCATACTGAGTGTGGAAGGACTTTGATGTGATGAATATATGGACCGAGAATGGAGTCTCAAGGAGAATCAAATTTCTTGGAACATACGAAAATTGTTTGTAAATTAATATATTATGTGAATTTATCCGTGATTTCCCAAGAAATTGTAAGATTTATAGTTTTTCTTGCAACACTTAAAAATAGATCCACTCATCCTGCATTATATTACTAATAAGATTCAATTAAATGGAAGGATATTATGTGGGAGGCTTTTGCCCAGATGTGAGACAGTACTTATAGCAAAAACATGTCCTACTGCTGGGTACAGGCCTTCCGTAGTGATGATTGATTAATTCACATGGAAAAATTGCAAAGAAATAATCAAACATGGCTTCTTAAATAATCAACATCAACTGGGCCCAGGAAGTAGGTTAGAGACCAGTGAAGGCAGTAATGAAGAGAAAAGAATTCACATAATCACATTAACTAATTATTGAGGCGATTCGGTTTTGTCTACAAGAAATCCAAGAATACTGACCACATTCTATAAGACGAAATTTCGTATAGATGGACTAAAACAATTGAAGCTGAATATTTGCACAGAATGGAATCGCTGTCCTAATAGCATTTAGTCTAGAAGCACTAATGTACGAGATCATTTACTAAAAGCACACGAAATTAAAAACGTCCAAGATATTTTTAATTCTTCTTCTTTTTTTATAATAAATTCGAGCGTCGAACCAGTTTGACTCACGACACCGCCGCCGCCGCGTCAGCTCATGATTAAGGACTCCTATTGAGTCTGAAACTAGTTGGACGATCCCGAGAATGCGCGAAAGTAAGCCGTTAAATCTTTAAATAATTCTTCTTCTCCTTCCAACCTCTTGGAATGAGGAAGGTTGGCAGTCAGCTCTGTATACCTTAAGTTTATCTTTGATAACGATTCGGCCATCGCTGAAAGTCAACGCTAGGCCGAATTTCAGCACGTGCTGAGCGATGACCATTTCGCATTAATGTGACGCATATTTCCTTTGTTAGTTGTTGTTATTATTACTTTTATTCTTATTTTGATTTTAATTTATTTTTCTGACTCTCTTCCCATGTTTATAATTATTTATCGAATAATACAGTTGTCTCCTTATTTTAATCTAATTTCAGTCGAAATCGCCAAAGCTTTTAAATTTGCTAACATTTTTGGCAACAATACATGTTCACTCCTGTGACAGTTCCAATTAGTGAATTTTGATTAAGTTTATATTTTAAGCGAAACAGACCAACAACGAGTATGGTTTATTGGATCCTTAAAATTATTTTGGACGGATGTATTATCATAATATAAATCGTCTAAAAAATTCAGTTTAATAATTTAATAATCGTCTAATATCAAGGAACACTTTAGATATAGAATATATTATCTTGATAATAACTCGATTTTATTGCAAGAGAAGCATGCAGCTCAAAAATAATTAAATGGAGTCCAAATTTTAATAATCTCGCACTTTATAATGAACTGTTGCAATAAAGGACCAAATATTTCTGACTTTATAGCAATGTTTAATTTATTGTGTAGAAATAAATTCTATAATATGATAACATTGAAAGGATTAAGCATGAATGGGTTTATTTTTCGCTCGAAGTTGATTTAACATTGGCTAAAAATATAGAAAATTACCAGAGCAATTTTCAAACGAGGAAAAGAAGCTAACTATGGTTCATTTCAGTGAATGAAATGTTGAGAAAAACAAATATCTTAAGGATCTGAATGGTTTAATGGACAGAGTAGAAAATTCTCCGATAGAATTTATTCATTCAAAATGTTTTAATATTTCTAGTAAACCTTGATTTATTTCAGCGAAGTTTCCTTTCTTACGTAGGTTCTGGTTATTTTATTTTCTGGGTAAGTTATATTTCTAGAAAAGTTGATCTAGCTAATCACTGTTATAATAACAGATTCCATTCGCAAAGAAATGAAACATTACAAGAAAAATTTGAACACTGACGATTCTCATTACTATTGGCATACGGATTGATCCGATAATGGACCTAAATACGATTTTCATAAAAGACAAAACATTGAAATAAAATACAAAAAAGTTGCAAAAAGTGAGCTAGCTAAATATCTAAATCAGACCATAATATCGAACCTGTCACTTACACAGCGTTATATTCCGAATGACACATCCAATTACGATACGACACGTGTCTGACCTTAAATGTATACGTAACCCATAAATCTAATAACAAGCAACCGAATACACACAAAACGAGCAAACACAGACGGTATCAAATCAGTAGTCACCTGATATCTGTCCAACGCAATCGCTGTTATGGATATAGTTGACACAAATATCGATATTGCTTGGATCGCGCCGCAAGCCTTACAAAGGCTGGGCCAATCTGGCAATGGCCAATGTTTGGTCAAAAGTTCCATTAGAGTTAGCGGTGTGCCAACACAGCAGACCAATGCATCAGATACTGCTAAGTTGACTATGAACATGTTTCGTGCTGTCCTCATCGCGGGTTTTCTAACTACCTGAAAAATAAAAAAAATATTAATTACAATTTTATTAAGGAAATCTAAATTGGTATTATGGAGCCTTTTGTGGTGCTCTATTATTAGATGGAAGATTTTTCATTTGATTGATTATATTAATAGCCTGTCCCACTTCTGGGCAAAGGCCTACCCCAAGTCCTTCTGTTAAACCTTATCCAGCGCCACCTCGAACCAGCCCTCACGGTATGCGTCTATATCATCTCACCATAATATAATATTATATGATTACAACATAATATAATATGATTTTTCATAGATACATCATCTTTAACAGGTTTGAATACCTCATTAAAACTAATTTTGCCATCGCAAACAAAATATTCATCATTATTTCAGAAAAACCATTCAACGTCGGCATTGATTTCATTGACTTAACTAAACAAAGTGTTAAGCTCACTGGTAAGTACATTCTCAAAATTAACATCACCGGTACGAAATCAATACAAACAGTTATCATAAAACATTTCAGTGTTATCAGAGTTTTATTTCGGTTCTGGTTATAGAATACCGTTGATAATAAAACAAACATATGTAACAGAATATTTATCTAGACGTGTGTCATGCATATCAGATGTTCCATAATCCCGATTATTGTTACGAATCTGTTTTTGTCAATCATACTTTATAAGATCATGTTGTTTTAGGTTGTCTACAACTCTTTAAATTCCATTACATAGATGATATTGATATTTTAATGGCAATATATGTAATGATATGATTCGTTATCGTGACGGGTCACTTTGTATGATAATTTCATTTTCAATTTTAAGATTTCGACCTATGTTCCTTGGGGAAAGCTGTTCAGTTTTATGCACCTGATTACCTCGTAGAATATACGCATTCCATAAAAAAATAATTCTAAATTTTACGTTAGGTTTTTTTATCCTCACTATGCGTTCATCGATCGTCGATGAATCAATTTACTATCGTATTACCTGCCCCACGTTCTATATAGTACCAGCATATAAAAGTCCCACTGCTGGGCACAGGCCTCTTCCCATAAAGGTAAAATCATTCGTAATTGTTGTCCCACCTTTGTGCATTCACGTATTCGTCCGAATATGAGCGGCCATTGTTTAGCTTTATTTTGTTTTGCTTATTGCATTTTCTGGTGAAAAAATTACAAATTTGTCATAGTCAAATTACCTAAATTCGTAAGTATTTAGAATAAATAGGGTCATGACGCCAAGCTTCAAAATATTTTCACCCTCATTACGATTTTAATAACCATCATTAGAGGCTCCTTGGTTAGGAATTCAAATTAAAATAATTTTAGGTAATTTTAATAAATTTTCATAAAAAATTGTTTCATAGAATTGTGATTTAAATTTCTTGAGATTAACATAAAATTTCGTAAAAGTTTCCAGAGCTAGGTCAGTTAGTAATTAAGTTTTAATTTTATGTATTTAAGAGTTAACAGCTATGGTATATAAACGTTTGCTTCTTATCTACCTATAATATAAATACATAAAGATGAATGTTTGTGTATATATTATGTCCTTTATAGAATCGCAAAGTATGCATCTTGCTTCTTTAGCAAAGTTGTTGTGTATGAGCCCACAAATTTCTGAGTTAGTACAACCAATTTTCGACAGATGGCGACACTGTCAATCCATTGAATTTCATTCAATACAATGGAAAATTGACGGTAATGGAAACGGGGACAACGCGGGTGAAACCGCGGGGCACAGCTAGTTTAATATAAAAATCTATGAATTACTTATTTTTACATCGCTGACCATCAATCAAATTTACTATGAACTAATTTTATTGAAACCTGTGGCAGTCAAACATTTTATAGCATTGACGCAACAATACACTTTCTATTGAAGAAGAAAATTAATCGTATTGCCACAAATAAACTCACAATATTAATGTTCTATCTTGAACCCAAGATCAGAAATATATACCCTTACATAAACTTTAACCATCACCAACATATTTTTTTTGTTTTCTGGTACGGAAAAAAACACAAATATAAGCAATATTGGTGTTTTTTCTTCGTAACAGGAAACAAAAAAAAATATGTTGGTCAACCAATCACAGGTTAATGGAGAAAAGTATGGACTTCTTTGACCAACGACTAAAGTTTCTGTATTTGTCATAATAATTATCAAAACCTTCAGCTAGTGCGTAGCAAAGCGGTGCTCGATATTATTGTCCCAAGATTTTATTATTGGTACTACAAATTGAATATGATGAAATTATAATTGAAATGGTACTATAGTAAAATTGAATCACCAATTTGCTAAGCGTACAACTAAACTTTCGAACAACTGGACCAAATTGGATAATTCTTTTTAAATTGTGGTCGTTTTTCTCAGTACAAGGTTTATTATAAAAGAAAATTTAAAAGAATACATTTTTTTTATTTCATAATAATAAAAAGTGAGTGAGAGAATGAGACAGAAGACTGTCAGGGGTCACATGTTTCACGGGACCGGGACCTACTAACGCTGGTGAAACCGCGGGTCACAATAATAAATATTTAATTGACTATGTATGCACTTAAAACTTAACTAACAAATAATTGATAAAAATGACGTCAAAAATTCATCTATTATATCATTCATCTATATCGCTGTCGACTGGACGAGTCCCCAAAAGGTTGGGTACACTGCTGTTCTATGGAAGTCCTAATACTCTATCCAAGGTAATAGCCAGCCCTTGAGTCACGCAAGGTGTCAACAAGACTACGATGAATACTGTATCTGTGATTGAGACCTGTTTGAAAATTATAATATTTTGCTCAACCAAACACAAATTTACCAAAAACTGTAGTAAATATTATTCTGTTTGACTAAACTGATTTCTAGACCATTTAAGAAACATTTATGCCATGGCCTCCACAAAAACAAGAAATAACGCAATGGTTTTTTTGCAATTGAGACGGATGACAAGCATTGGAAGGTTTATTTTTTGCCATTTTTAAACAGACAAATCGTAACAGCGATAATCTCAATGGTTAGCCCTCTCCTTTTTAATTACTGGAACTAGGGGTTAAAAATATTAAGTATCGTTTTAATGGGGGTCCTGCCGGCAATTTGAAAGGCTTAGGGTTGTGATCGCATTAGTACCGTTAATCTATTGATGAGTCGAAAAATTGTTCACCTATATTCTTTAATATGATGGTATTTCATAAAGGGTATCTTTACGAATAAGTAAACATTACTTACAGGAAAACATGAAAAACTCACAGAAATAACAACAAGAGCGTTGCCAACAGCGCCAATGACCACCAGGATCCCATAAAACGTAAGGAGTAGGGCTCTCGTCGGGTCATCAACCTTCTTGTTCTGCGAAAACTTCTCTAGGAGTATGTTCGGGTCCTGAATGCCTCTGGAAGCTTCGATCAGCCATCGCGCTGATGCGTTCAGTGTCAGGTTTAAGTTGGGCTCCAGCCCCTGTAACAATGAAAAGTGTGTGTTCATTAGTTGCTTCTATGATTTACAAAACTCTTTGTGAAATGGTGTTAATATTATCTGTTTTTTATTTAGTTGTAGATAGAACAGGTAATCGTCATTTCTTTATGAGTTAAAAAAAAAGATTAATAGAGTATTAGTATTTTTAATGTGTTTTTCAGCTGAATGAAATTTTATTGTTTCATAGCATATCTATGTTCTGAAAACAATAACTTTAAGCTGAGAGAAAGTTGATGCTGAATGGAATAGAAACAGTCCCTTTGCGTTTAGTTTAGCAAAAAATACAACAATAGTATGTCTGAAATCGTATTAAAATCCCAATCCTAAAAAACGGTCCCAACCAAATCACACCGTAAAACGCTCACGTAAAAATGCAAAATACTTCCGCATACGCCCTTTACAGCCAATAATCGCCCCCCATAAACCAGTTACTCACCAAATTATAATAAATGAGAAAACTCCCCTTCGTAACGAGGAAAAATACTTTTGTACGAATTTCACACCTGAAAAAGTATACTTTCAAAAACAAAATCAGATCAGAATGGGTGAATTAAAAGCGTTGAATAAAAAGCGGACTCGTTCACTAAAGGTTCCGTAGAATTTTCACCATGATTTTTATTCTTTCTTTTGTGGCATCCATTTTGAAAATAGCTTCTTAATTTTTCATTATAGATGTTAAATACATACGCTGTTAAAATTACAACCGTAATCATGACGATTCTAAAAAAAAACAATGTTTCCCTTTAACCTGTAATCATTACAATATTTCAAGAAGCATAAAAAAAATGTTTTGGGTTAGGATAATTAATAAGAAATAAAAATAAAAGTGCCTATTCTTAGTTTTGAATGTAAAAAGATTTATTATTGGTAACGTATTAAAAGAAAATATAATAATATATAATTATCTTTTTTTTCTTTTGCCTTTTTTTATTTTATAAAAAGATATAATTATATATTCTAATCTTTTAGTTTAGGCACCAATAAGGAAGCATTACTACTTAATTTTCACCAAAACAGTTAAGGGTTATGAAAGTTTTACGGACAACGATGACGTAAAAGTAGGAATACCACATTTTGGGTCTCATACCACTGTTATGTCGTGGGATGTTGGAGACTAAAAAAAAGGACTGTTTAGAATCACCGAAACAACTTTATTTAAAAGTGTTACACTCAAAATTGTGTCCTCATCAAAGCCTAAAGCCAATCTAGATTGCGTTACGCCGAAAATGGTTACAAAGACATTGACGTCAATTGTACAAAGAACAATGGCAGACTTTCATATATAAAATTAGTTGAAAAGAAATGGTAGCGTCTATACGTAAAAAAAATATTAAAATGCGTTGCGTCAGTCCCTGAGTAACTTAGTCTAAGAATTTTATCCTGAGAGGGCCTAGAAAAAAAGATATTTAGATTTGAACATTTTGATCTTTTTCAGGTTATGTCTTATGTCACTTGGAGAAAGTATTGCATGCTGTTGTTGTTTGTTTAGTATATTCTGAAATTAATATACGTTCACATAATAGAGCTTTGTAAGGTTATTTTATAATATGTAACAATCAGTCAACCTTTAGTGAGTACCTTCTAGGAAAATATTTATACGTAGGTACATACATCGTTGGGTCAAAAGTACGCTTGTATGGTTTCTCTAACACTCAATAGTTGTTTTAAAGGTTAATGGTAGATATTTATTTTGTTAGAATGTCAAACAGAGCTGGTTTAAATTATGTTTATTTTAGTACCTACCCAGGAATAAGTTTAAGCGAAACAGGTTAGACAGGATCGTAGGTACCAAGAGGAAGGATGATTTCTCTGCCTACATCTACGGGGAATGGGCGTGACTTGCCGATATGTATACAGCATTTATCATAGGTACTTGTAATGAATAAAAAATGAAACAATTATACATATTTTACATTTTTATTCCTCCTCATAATCTTCTCTTATAATTATCGAATCTAAAAATTCTACTGGCGCTGTAATATTTACTTGATGTCTGGCCCATCCTAAATACCACACCAGAGCCATAACATGGGCAACACCCTAAAGTCCGCCGACCAACCAATAATGTTGCAGTTGACACAGGATTCGCGTTAATCTGGTACGATCTCCCATAGTGGTTCAAATAAAACGCACTTCAACAATCCAAACGATGGGGCAAAATTGGAGTCCAAAGGGGCGATAGCAAAGTCACGCACGGAAGATCAGAATCCTTTAGGCAAACACAAGTCAAGTCACACAAAGCGAAACGAATATCAGTCCGTAAGCAAGCCAAGTCAAATAGAAATATAAATAATAACAACAAACAAAACGGACACAACCGACACGAAAAGCATGGGAGCATGTGACAGACCAGATCACTTTTTTGTGACAGTGACATTTCATTTTTAGTGTTTCATTTAGAGTTGCCATAACCTTAAATGTAATTGTTACTATTATTATATTTGAAGTATTGAATAATTGCATGAAGTATTTCTTATGATACCTGTTTTCAACCATAACACTTTTATTTTTTATTATTACTGATAGTATAGTTATTAGTAATAATAACTTCCTATGAAAAATATATTGAACCTTTATGTGGTCTTAAAAATATACACGAAAATAGTATGAATTTAGTAAATAGCAACACTTGAAAGAGTGAAAAGGTTCTGATTATTATTTTCAATTATTTTAATCATTTGATATTCCCATAAATGTTTGTATTTTTCTGTGGGTTTTATTGAAATACATTTTTATTTGAAAAATCATAGAAAAATCAATAAACTCTTTCTATATTATAAGATTTTCTAGACGCTTAAATTTTGTGAACTATTATTCTGCCATTGTTCTTTATATTATGTAAACATCTGAAGCATAGTCAGTAGTTTTCTTTGCAATGACTATATAATATGACTATATATGGACGACCTCCGTGGTCGAGTGGCGTTCACACCGGTTTTCAAGGTCTCGGTTTCGATCCCCGGAAGGGTCAAGGTAGAAAAACACTTTTCTAGTTTTCTACATTGTCTCGGGTCTGGGTGTTTGTGGTACCTTCGTTGTCTCTGATTCCATAACACAAGTGCTTAAGCTACTTACTTTGGATTCGGAGCAATGTATGTAATGTTGTCCACAGTTATTTCTTAAAAAATATAAAATTTTATAAAAGAACCCTAAAAATGGCAAGAGCAATGCGTCCCCAGACGGACCAAGTTACAACGACTTAAGGGACACCCGTAAAACGATTTAGATGAAATATGGTTGAGGCAGTCTTGTAATTAGGACGTCAGGTGGACTTGATAATTAGGATTTATTGGACTTTATTATGAGAGGAATGAATAATTTATGTTTTGTGTTGTAAATTCTATCTTTACTAGTAAATAGCTGGCATACAACGTGGATATGGCAATGCTTATTCTCTGTCCGAGGTAAAAGATAACTCTTGGGACACGCGAAGTGTCAACAAGGTTTTAGACCAGATCTTTGAAAACCATAATATGTGCACTCAGGTCCCACGGTCCAAGTGTTTTAACCCCAAACGACTCGAATATATAACTGTCATCGAGGCTGGTATATATCCAAAGCTATTTCAGTTTTTTGCCGACCTCTGTGGTTGAGTGGCGTACACACCGGTTTTCAATGTGTCACCAGCTCAGATGTCCCAGGTTCGATACCCATATGGGTCAATTTGGAAATTTACAGAAATTGCAAAATTATACTTTGTTACGTTTTAATGTCTGGTCTTTAATCATGCTCATGTTAATTCTTTACCCTACATACAGCAATTTGCCCTTATTTATTGCTATGTTAATATGGGCGTGATGGAATTATAATATTAATACTCTGGTAGAATTTTAAATACCGAATTAATTAAGCAAGGACGTAAATAGTAGGTCTTATGACGTCACTATTACAATTCATATGGTAAATAATGCCATTACAATTTTATTGTGAGAGTGACACTGGGTATAACAAACTAAAATGGCTGATATCTGTCAATATTGTCTTCAAAAAGTAATATGTCAAGACCTGTCTTACAAAAACAACAGCTTGTCAGTTTAAGCGCAATTAAGAATGATATTTTTTAATAATTACAAATTATTTGATATAAATACCTACCGGCCTGGAGCAGGTTGGGGAGACCTTTGCTCAGCAGTGGGACACCTAAAAGTTTAATAAAAAAACCGGCCTATAAACTTCCTACTGCTGGGCCTCTTCGCATAATAGAAAAGGAATAAGCAATGGTTATTAGCATGACAAATTATTTATTTCATAAAAATAAAAAAAAATTTTAATTACATAATTTCTCGACTAATTCGAATTATATAACTATTTTTTTTTAGTTTTTCTTTTATGTATTATACATTACTATTTAACTTCTCATAAATTTTATTTATAACTTTATATTTTTTTAACTTAATTACAACTTATTCATTATGTATATATTTTTATGTTCAGCGAATTACGGGTTTTCAAATTTATCTAATGTATTTGAAGGTTCCACGGTACTTGTGTTTCTAACCACACGCCAGCGCCAGCTGGAACATAACGTACGTGACAGTGTATGTCTCTGACATCTCAGTGTATCTCTATCTCACTGCAGGAATATTATGGCGGTACTATATCTTAAAATGTCGTGGTGGCCTAGCCGTTCCATGACCGGATTCGTATGCAGATGGTGGCAGGTTCAAAACCAGGCCAACCAATGTGACTTTTTCAAAGATACATTATGTGCTTTCTTCATTATTCTAACACACCACTGACAACCGTTGAAGGAAAACAAGTGAGAAAACGTGGATTCCACAAAATAGAATCCAGAAATTTATCCAGACTATATAATAATGTATTTAGAAATATACAGCCATATACAGGCTGTGTCTAGTTTGGCATCAGGTGGTCGTGTGTTTTAAAAACACTTCGCGTTGACTTAAAAAGTCAGACTGAATATAGCGTAATCGAATAAGCGCTTTAGTCCAAGAAGTGACTACTAACTATAGAACTACCTTCTTCTAAATATAGAACGTATCTGAAAATATCTAGACTTAAACCAGTTACCAACAAGTTCTCTTTAGCCCTCTGAATTGGGTTACGTCTGCTAGTAAATCAATCTATTGAAATAAATTGACAGATTGAGTCTCAAGTTAAGGCTCGGTGAACATAATATCTGAAAATACTTTTCAAAGAGTATATTACAACAAATAAATATTTATCACCTCTACCACTAGTTTCACTTTTTCTGTATCTTTTCAAATATTGGATTTGCTTTAAGGATATAATATAATTATCTTGACTGCCTCTTTGATCCATTGGTCGCGAATGATAGGAAATTACTTTAATCAAATGGATAATTTCACGAAAAACTCGATTAGTAGAGTGCATTGTTGTTTAGATTTACAAACCACTTCCCTCTCTTCGATCATTTTCGTATTCTCGCATGAAAATATTTTCAATACCAATCAACAATAAATTTCATACAATACACCTTTAAAAGGTAGTTTAAGACTACAATAAGTGTCAATTGGCTACAAAATATTAGACCGTAAATCGTGACAAGATTCCCGTGAGGTCTTTATTTATTGGGCGCGTAAGCCTTGGGGTTCAAGATTTTATCTATTTCATATTTCGGGGGAAAAATACTTGAAATATTGCAGTAATATAATACCTATCAGGACAAAGCTCGGCTGCCTTTACACAAAAAAGAAATAAGTTTCATCCATTCATGGTTGGATACCTTTTCAGAAATAATAAAAGTTTTTGTTTATTGATTTCTATTATATTTTTGTGAGCTTAAAAAGGAATATTTCGGGTTATTTTCTCAGCTCTAGATCTTTACAATAACTTCTGAAAAGCTAATAAACTCAAAGATTTGTTATACAGTAATTATAACGGTCTATATAATAAACTTCTCACTGCTGTGCACAGGCTTCTTCCCATATAGATATGAAATAAGCATTGATCACCACGCTTGCTCAATGCGGGTTGGCGATTTGAGATTCCAATTTCTTAGATTCCATTTGTTAACCATATAATTATGTCAAACCTGCTAAGCGAAATATGTTCAAAACTGTGTTTGGTTGTTAACTGACTTAGAAAAAGAAGGTGGTTCTATGTTCGACTGTCAGAATTAAATTCAAAATAAACCATAATAAATTCCGTTTAAAAAGTAGTATAATTACATTCGCGTAAACCTCATAAAGTATTATAAAATTTACTTCGTCTAGTAGGAGAACAGCATTATTTGCCTGGAGTAGTACAAAACTGACTGCTATAGCATCCCAAGCAAGTGCACAAACAAAAATAAAAAGTGACCTCTTTTTACTTCAGTCTTTTGCAGTGTTTATGCAGTGTCTTGGCACTCCAGCAAAATGTTAACATTTGTATGCAAACTGTGTAGATTTCAATGTGGATTTATCTAGAGATTTATTCAGAGTTCGATGCAGTGAATGGGTCAGTGGCATTAAGCTGAGAGATGGCAGTATTAAAAGAAACAACAAAGTTTGTCTGGTAATCTTGGTAGCTGCAATTTTACTTTAATGCATTGATTAAACTTTATGACTGTATTTTGTCATGCTTAGTGACAAGAACTGAATTTTAGATCAAGATACTATGTTGTGATGTTCTGTGATTTTTACTATCGTAGACATACGAATACGTTGCCTAGATAATGTCTTCAGTCTATACTAATATTATAAAGAGGAAAGATTTGATAATTGGTTTGCATTGAATAGGCTCCGAATCTACTGAACCGATTTAAAAAATATTTCACTGTTGGGAAGCTACACCAAAAAATATGATAATTCTTATTCTTATGAGTGATAAAGATTGCGATAAGATAAGCGAAGAATATTAAAGTAAAATGAACGAAAAAAGAGTGGTATCTGATATAAAAGATTCAAAACTAAGTACAAGAATTTGCAGAGGTCAAGCAATGAGTCTACCTCAAATTCTCCACAAATAAGAGACAAGCTACAGGCCTGATTTTGGTGTAAATTGCAGATACACCTGGTGTGATACCAGCAGCCTTAGCGGACTTTTGATTCTAAATACCACATTGAAAAAGGAGTATAAACGCAAGAGGAAAATATCAGCAGAGCAGAAATGAAGTCTTAAGGTAGGTAGTCAGTCAGGAGTTTAAATGCTAGAAGATGGAATCAAGAGGAAAATATCAGCAGACCAGAAATGAAATTCGTAGGTAGGTAGACAGCCTTTAGGCCTCTGGATACAAAGTTATCTAATCTAAAGCGGCCAGACATTAATTAAATAAAACGCCATCCACATAAAGTTTATGGCATAATATTTGACGGCATCGACACCATAACTTTTACGATAATTCCCCACTTTACACCCATGTATGAACGTTGTCGTTTCATATTACCTCAATTTATTACCTGATAGGAGATTGTTATGTAAAACATTGTGGCTGGCAGTACTCCAATGTAGATCAATTATTTATTTATGAACTTCGATTGGTGCATCGGTGGGATGTGGAATTACCTTGGTCATTTGGGAATACACCAATAGCAGGTTGTGGTAGCTAAGGGAGAAGTAGGGGTGGACATTTTACACATACCCCTCTGTAAGGGGTCTTCTGAAGACCGAGGCCTGCTGGACCTGCGCTGACCTACGCTGCACAAGTGATCCCGCAGCACCAGCAAAGGCAATGATGGGACAGGGCGTGATTTTGTCAGTAGGTATAAGTCCGACATATCTTCACGCAGTGCCCTCAGCGTGGGTTATAGAAAAGCTTTTTAACTCCACAAAAAAAAGTTTGTGGCAGCACAAGTACTGAGGAGCGTTTTAGTTTGAGCCATTGCAAAATTCAGGCATGATTTATTATCGTCCTCGTTTGATTTGAAACTACTATTGTTTTATTGAGACAGTTTAATGTTCCGTTGGGTTTCCAAGTACATACATAGTATAAATTATCCATAGTATATAAAGAATTTTTGGATGTGGAGATGCTGTATTTCAGGTGTGACACTATTAGCAGTAATTAATAAATTAAACTATTGTGTAAAATTGCCACATTAGTTGGCTCCCGGAAAACATCTATTGAACCGGTCCAACTATAATTGCTCGCAGCGGACCAGGTTCAACGCAGTGGACCGTACCTGCGCCTTGCCAACACGGGGAGACCACTTACAGGCGGCCGTTGGACGGGCCGTAGTGACTCGACCACTTTTTATTTCTCCGTCAACAACATACTTGTCAATTCAAATTTAGCGCCAGCATACCTTATAAATTGAGTTATTAAAACCAGTGTAAAAGTTATACAGTTCTCTTATTTCTATCACCAGTTCAATTTTATACATCAATATTGTTTATTAACTAGCCCCAAATTTTGTCCCTCTAAGCCATCATCCCGTACCGATGAAATTTAAATTTAATTTCGTAAACATGTAATGGGATTGTGCACTTAATCAGTGTTTGAGGTTTCTCATTCAGCGTCATATTTTTTTTTTTTTCTTAACTACCGGCAACAGTTTCGTCATGCTCCCTTAGTCGTCACTGCCTGTGGTGGCGTCTTGGGTCGGGTCACCTCCTTCCCTCAAATATGGCGAGGGAGGTGATGGCTGACCCTTGCGTCATACTCGTGAACGGGTGCTGCTTGCGGTGACTGGTCATTCTGTTGACCTTGGTTTCTGTAGTTTACTTTACCTAAATTTTTTATTTCAGAGAGATACTTATGAACCTCAAGCAGTTGATTACTTGGCATGTTCCCTAAATTATTTATATTTTTTATATTGTAAAGACAGCGTGCTGCTGGGGAGTTTGTTGCGCCGTTTCTTCTCCCCGGCTAGAGCACTTAGGAAGCGGTGGGGTGGGCGAATCAGGGTGCTGTCTGTGTTGATGACATTCAAAAAGTGCTACATGGTAGCCTAATTTGAATAAATGATTTTGAATTTGAATTTTGAATTTGATGCTGACGAGTCCTTAAGTTGAAAGAGAGTAGCGAGGCTATTGCAGGACACGAATGGCACTGTCATCAATAATAATCACCTCTGAATACTTTGTCATACTATATTTGATGAGAATATGAGAACACTACAGAAATAATTATTCTGAGGTTCTGATCTTATTTCACGATCGAAAGCTGATTCCAGACTTAGTATAAAGAGCAGGTATTGTCTTCTACTGGTTGACACATAAAATATTTTATTTTTATTGTTTCAGAGCTATTTTATGTCGTTTCCAATCGAATGGAATGATGCTTCGAAAGAGTACCTGTATTTTTCTAGACCATAAAACTTTAGTGCGACACGCGACAGAAGTTGCACGGATGACAAATCCTTTTTGACGCTTTAGCGGACCACTAGACACGGGATAACATTAATGATAATATTTAATTAATACTTAGTTGGTGAGTTTGTAGGAAGTAATCTTTTAAACTACTAAACCGATTTTGAAACCAGTATACAGGTACACTATTCTTTATTAGTTAGTAATTTGACAGGCCTGTTGGTCTAGTGGTTAGTGACTCAGACTGCTAAGCTGGAGGTCGTGTGTTCGATTCCCACCCAGGACAAATCGTTGTGTGTTGAGCACGAATATTTGTTCCTTGTCTGGGTGTAATTTATCTGATATGAATATATTTAGAAATATATAAGTATGTTTATCAGTTGTCTGGTTGCCATAGTACAGGTTCTGCCTAGTTTGGGATCAGACGGCCGTGTGTGAGCTGTCTTAAGATATAAAAAAAGTTTGTTACAGTTGTATAATCTATCATACCTAAGTACTACATGATCTTAGAAACATTATGCAGCGTTTAGTACAAACTATTTATCAAGATTCAATTATTTTTTTATAAAACATGCTTGTAAATTATTTAGTTATAAATTGTTAAGGGTGTCAATTTCGCAATTTCCTAAGCGCTGAATACGAAAATGGCAACCAATTTCAAATCCAAGATGGCCGCCATCATATACTTTAAAGAAATCTGTCGTTAAACTTGCAATCCGATAACAAAAACTGTTTTGATGTTGACCCACTGTAACATAATCTGATTATGTAACTTCTGGCTGTGTCGAGCTGTTACATAGTTTTATTTTAGTAGCTTTTTATTTCGTTTCATTTAGTGTTTATAGTGTTACCACTCACAGCAAATATTTTACTACTATCACGCAAGCGGTAGAGAAATGTAACTGCACGATCTATTTCAAAAACAAGGCACTATTACATTTTTTTTCTACTGTCCGTCAGATAGTACCTATATTAAAAAATCGGTTGTCAGTAAAGTCGGTTAACGAACAATAATTAATTATACGTGACAATGTCATAAGAAAATCGCATACTGTCTGTCTTCTACTCGGACGCATCGGCCGATGGATTGGCAAAGAGATAGCTGATGCGCTACAAGAGGCCGATCGCGCTTTTCGCATGTCCTGCGCTCTCGCTTGCACGCTTGGTGCAGGCGGAGCGTGACATGTTTTCGTGCGTACAGCCGGCGTTAATCGATTTTTAAGACGTTAATAAAAAAAATCTTACTAGCAATGTGGATCACACATTACTTACATTCGTAATCTTGTTGAATCCTCTTGGTAAGGTAAAGTAATTGTGTTACGAGTGAGTCAAGTCGCTAGTGTATTGGGTGGGATACAAACCCGCGACCATTATTATGTTCGCAAACCAATGCCTTAGCCTAGTCTACCGCCCGCTTCATATATACAGGATTTTTTTTTTTAGAGTGCGTATATTTTACAAGGTAATCAGAATCAAACTGAACCACTTTTCCCACGAAACATAAGTCGAAATCGTAAAATTGAAATTCATCTTTTCAAACAAACATTAAGTCACGTTACCTGTCACTTTGTATGAAAAGTTAAATTTCCATTTTAAGATTTCGACACATGTTCCTTGGGGAAAGCTGTTCAGTTTTATGCACCCGATTACCTCGTTGAATATACGCACTCCTTTTTTTAAAAGGAGTAGGTTAGCAGTAGAAGTTTAAAGGAGTAGTTAGGTATATTCAACTACTATACTATAATTCAATAAATCCTGTATTTATACCATGTATTTTTTTTTCTTCACTCGGCTATCCGTGCAGTCAAAATGTATCTAAATGTAATGTATGAGGTATAGGAAAGTATATCTAATATAGTCCTAAAAAGCACATTAAGTAGAATTCTTGATATCAAACGTAGTGTACGTCTCCTGAGCCTCTTCATTCCTTACGATTTCTCATACATGTTTTTCCTCATGTTTATTGACATACCCTTTTCTACTCGAAGCTCTTTGGTATCAGTTTTTCGGAATTCCCTTAAGTATACATACAAACCGATATTATAAATGCAAAAGTAACTCTGAGGATTCGGATCCGATTTCGATGAAACTTGATGTGGATAAAGCTTGTATCCTGAACATGAAAGGACAGTCTACTTTTTAAAACCCACGCAGGCATCAGTAATCTTTGACGGTCGTTAAAAAATCACCATTTTGACAACCAGTCTTACAATGGGATACTGTATTAGGTACCTAGTAAAATGGGTGTTGGAGGTCAGAGCAGTCGTTTCATGTAAAATATGTTGTAAAATTGAAGATGATACTAATAGGTAGGTTGGCAACTCAGCGTTTTGCCGCGACATCAGTTTCTGATCAATCTCATCGTATCTGGGTCAAACGGCTCTTGAGTCACTTTTAACATCTACATAAAACACTGTTAAAATACTCATTAATTTGTAACGGTTTGTTTAAAATAGGTTTGGATGTATATTTTAGCTGACTTTAAAAATGTTCCAATACGTGTATGTATACTATGTATATATGAGTATAACAAAGTATTTAAAGAGACAAAATTAACTCATCCAATGGTTAAATATGCGAACTATTGGTTTCAAAACGCGTTTTTTCATCAATTGTTGGGCTACCAAATGATCAAATTAGTTGTAGAGTTAATTATTTAACCATTTGTTAGAATAAAAATTGATGAATAAACGCGTTCTACCGAAGTTTGTAATCATTTGTTAGCATATTTAACCATTAGTTGAGTTAAATCGGGATCAAAAAACTGGGCCTAAGAAAGGCACAGCAAAAAAATCAATGTTTTTTTTATTTTTCTATTTTATTTCGCTATTTTCAACAACTAGGTACATTATTATAATTTGCCATATTTACACTTACCCAAATTTAATCAAATCTCATTCTACGAATATTATAATGCCAGCCTTTAAACGTCCCACTGCTGTGCAAAGGTCTCTTCCCATATAGAGAAGGTATGATAATCAATCACCACGCTTGCTCATTGCGGGTTGGCGATTTTAGATTCAATTTTTTTGCATTTTTCTTCATGATGTTTCGTTCACCGTTTGTCAATGATGTCTTAGAATGATTAAGAAAGTACCTTCATATAACTTTAGAAAAGTCACATTGGCACTTGCCTGGGTTCAAACCTGCAACCATGTGCATGCGAATACGGTCATTGAACCGCTAGACCGCTTAGACAAATATTATCAAACTATATAGTAGATATTGTATCTCATGTTTCGTAATAATGAATGAAATTTTAACATAAATTCTTAAATCTCATACAAATTGATCGCTTTACTTAAAATTTCATTACTTTTTCTCGTCTCGCATCTAAACAAGATTAGAAACTAGAAAATCTTGGTATACAAGCAAACATGTTTGCATAATGCAAGTATAAACTAAATTAAATTAATCTCTGCAATATGTTGTCATATTAATTTTTAAAGGGTTTTCCTAAGATATTCTTCTCAGTAAGATGTGATTACAGTAGCTACGACAACATGTTTATTTATTTGAAAGTTGAAAAACGGTTATTTACAAACGTGAAAGGACCTTTATATTCCTGTATTAATCACAAAGATATTTTAATATCGCATCATATAATAGACATTTACAAACTGAACTATAAAAACACCTAAAACTTGACTATAAAAATTAAAGCCCTTTGAACTTTTTATTAAACACGTACTTACTTTATAACATTTTCAGTGACTTCAAATCCAAAATTTTATAGTTTACAAAAGTTATTTGTGGTTTTAATATAAGCTGAGGTTGAGGTATAGGTGAGATAAGATGAGGTTTATACTACATGACACTAGCAGAAATTACTAATAGTATATTGCCATAAATTAAGAAAGCAAAACTTGAGGTTTCAGTAACCGTGGTATACATGGTTCATGGGAACTCTACTATGACTAATAAATTAATATCATCGACAACAAAAAAGTTTAATCTAATGAATGGCCAATCGATCATCATCATCTTCTCCCTGTCCAGGAATTGATTCATTCGTTATCCCATTCATATGGGGTCGGCTCAACACGTATTTTACTTCCATACATCTCTATTACTCGTCATCGCGGCATCACTCAAAATTTCAAATCAATTTTTTTTTTTTTAAATAAACACTTATTAAGCCAGACTTTCTTCTGTAAACATCACAATTATGATTTTTATATAATAGTACCTTTAAATAGAACGCTACGAGCAACGAGCAACTTCTTTAACTTCCAATAAGAGTCTCATAAAACTGATCCATTTTGTGGTTCCAAACTTGGACGAAAAAGCGAAAGATTTTTAATAAAAATTTCAATATTCTGGTACTTAAGAGTAATATACTTACACTTCGGTAACATGTCTTACCTCACTGAAAACACAAGAATGGATTGAATATTCAAATGTCTTCGTTCTTCAAGCAATCGACTACTATTATGCCCTTCCCACCGCTCTGACTTTCTTCACTCTACCTTCTTTGTCCAATCCATACTTCTTTGGAATTCGCTTCCTGTGGAGGTCAGGATGGCATCGAGCCGCTATTCATTTAAAAAGAGGGTTCGTAGCTACTTTCAACAAAATCTGGCAGAATTATCGTAGCATTTTTTTTTTAAGGGAAATAATAATAGTTCCGAAAAACAAATTAATCTCCAGCGATCTGTGGCCGACTATTATTCTAATTAACTAGCGTTATAATGAATTACCGACAACAAAACCCAAAACATACCGAAAAGAAAAATTATATTTAGCAAACAAATAAGAGCACGTTAAAATTACATATCTCCTAAAATAAAATTGAACTTCGAACTACAAAACTAAACTTCTGAATAAAATATTGAACCTCCGACAAAATTACTAAGTTACCGACAACAGAGCTTTAGTCAAAATATTCACATTTTTACGACTTGCATGAACTATTTTAATTTCTATTGTTGGTTATAAAAATATTTTTTACCTCTCAGTATTTATGAAAATACCTAAACTGTTCGGCCCGCACGATCGATTCGATCGATTTCAATGCTCTCAATTTCCTGAATTATTACTAGACTACTCTTGTAAGTTGAATTTTTTATAATTGGAATCTCGGAAACGGTTGAAACGATTTTTATGAAATTTGGTACACCCACAGGGGTTTTCGGATCGATATATTATTGTCCTACTTGCCCATTGCAGATAGGTTTTAGTGTCAAATTCGACTCAGTAGGTTAGGTTAGGTTAGAACTGCGACCCCCCCGCACGAGCCGAGCGAGCGAAGCGAGCGTGCCGCGGCAGCGGCCGGCGAGTGCCAGAAGCGACTCGCTATGTTTTTACTTTTCCATTACAGATAGGTTAGGGGGTTTACAATCATTCATCTTTACTTCAACTATTTGGATTTATACCATAAAAAGGTATTATTACAAGTACATTTTAATATTTTTTATTAGTTTCTGTATAAACACTCAGAATAGTATTTTCATTATAACGTTGTAGTTAAATTAGCACCACAGTCTATGAAATGTGAAAGGTAATTTATGAATTAATAGTAGGCAAGTAAAGATAAAAATGCCAAAACATAATTTTCAGTAGAACGTAATTTAAGCTGGTAGAAAAGTATTATAGCAATAAACAGTTATGTTTATTTTTCGAAGATTTTAGTATCTCATTCGGTCGTTTCGTCATTTTTATTCGGATGAAAGTAGTCGGAAAGTAAGTATTTTAGGCAGTAAGAATTCTTATTTTTTTGTCGGAGCTTTTATTACTACCCTTTTTTTAATATATTTACCTTTTTCCTTTCTTCTCTTTTTTTTTCTCTGTCTTGTAGTTAACAATTTTTTTCAATTTTTTTCTCACCTTGTATTAGAAGTCATTTTATTTAATTATATATGTTAAATTATATATTTATATATATATATTTATTTAAATATATTTATATTTTATTTGTTTTTTATTTATGTATTAATTGTATTACTTATTTATTTATACATCTGTTTATTAAATTGAAATGTCATCAGCTTTTTATTATGCATCTACCACGATTTGTCTCTGGACCACCCTAAGGTTGACTGGTAGAGAATGCCTTCTGGCATTAAGTCCGCCTTTGTGCAACAATGTGCAAAAAGTATTAAATAAATAAATAAATAAATAAATAAATATTACGAAGTTTTAAAGTACTTATCGAGTCTGAAAAAGTTTGAAACAATTAATTAATTATGGGTTAAAGATCTTAGGGTTATGAAAGATTTTAAGACTGCTTCTATTCTGGTTTTGCAATTCTCAGTAACAACTTGAAAATGATGAAGCAAGATGGAGGATAATTGAGATTTTAACATTTTATACAGGAAAGTCAACGCCGCCCACCGCTGAAAACCAGTGCTGTAGAGTCCTGAATTTCAGCATAATGCTGAGCGATGACCGGTCATACAGATGTTTGACGCATATTTCCTCTAAAATTTTTAGAAGTATATTATTATGTTATTTTTATCTCTTTCTTGTTTTCATGCGTGACATGTGACGCGAATAATGCTCTTTTATTCGTTCTTTTCTTCATCTGACTGAGAATATTTTTTTTGTAAAATAAGACTATTCAATCCATACCAACCTAATCAAAATAACTTCAAAATTTTGAAGTTCAACCCTCTTAACTTTTTAAATCATCAAGCGATATAACGATCCCCTTGATTTAAGAAACAACAAAACAAAACCATGATTACACCACGTCTAAAGCAAACTTCGAAAGAAATTCAATAAATAAATTCCTGTTGTCTATAATCCCTGCTGATGACTGCAGGCATTATAACGGGCGATATTGGAAAACTTTTACATCAACTTCCGTAAAGGTATTGATTCGTGGCATTTTATTAATCGGTATACTTGAGAAATAACGGCACCGTACTGAAATTTGAAATAAATTTATATGTACATTCTTAATTATTCTCAGACACAATTGACAAACGGTGAAAGAAAACAGCGTGAGGAAACCTGGATTCCTAAAATTGGAATCTGAAATCGCCAACCCGCAATGAGCAAACGTGGTGATCAATGCTCATTCCTTCTTTATATCGGAAGAGGCCCGTGCCCAGGAGACAGACAGACATTGATAGGCTGTGATTAAATTCTTATGGTGCTTGAGATGTTTGAAAATAGTATCTTAGGTACTTCATCACTGGCCTCGGCCTGGTAAATGTTTTTTGTGGATTCGAATCAGTAACCTTGAGGCATAAAAAGCGGCCCACCAGGTCTCTCATTCCGTTTCAGACGTTATAAGTATAAAAATAATTTATATAAATATCCCAAATAACTTTTTACACCATATTTCACAATAGTTATGTAGGTACCTTGTGCCGTTAATGTCTGTTCTTCCATAGAACAGATGCGGATAGCCCCTGGTAGGTGCTCCATATTAGAGTAAAATTCTCAAAGGTGTCCCCATTTAAGCCGTTTCTCTTTTCATGAAGTTATCCCGTGATTTGACAAATGATAATTTATTCGTTCTCTGTTAGATGTTAGTAACAAAATAACTTATGAACTATGTTGGTATTTATATTCTACAACAGACAATGTTTTCTCTATGAGGTTATATAACATTCATACAACAAACAGTCTTATCTGCAAATCACATGTAAAGCTGTCCCACGCGGGTCATTTACTGGCATCCAAACATAAATTGTTCCAAACAAGTGACTTGCCAGTTGATTTAAATATTCACATACCTACTCGACCTTTTTATTCATTACTATAAGCCTTGAACTTTATTACTGGTATTTATTGGGATTGATAATTATACAATTGAAAGCTTTCAATTTTCATAAAAGGGATGTACAATTTATTATTATCATTTCTATTGGTCGAATGACGTCTATACTAATACTGATGAAAAGATTTTTTTATGTACTGATAAGGTACACATAAATGTATAGAATAACCAACTTCGAAATACGCAATTTCTTGGAATTAACATAAAGAAAACCTTACAATTTTTTTTCTTTTAATTTAGCTCGAGTTAACATTCATGGAAGGCGTTACAAATTTATTTAAACCCTGCCTCCTAAACTAGGATGCCCTGTGACTTAGGAGTGAGTGTTCTACTCTCGCTTGAACTTATTTTAAACCCTTATTGAGTAATTAGTACAAACGCTAAATCGGCAGATTATATGAGGTAAGTACACATACAATATTATTTAACAAGAGGAAGAAAGAAAAATAAGTGAGTAAACGGTGAACTGTAAGTGCCAGTGTGAGGTTTTAACATTCTTGGTAAAGTTTTTGATTCAATTTCCATGGTATCACTACTGAGATAACTTATCGATGATAAACATTATTTGTCATCAATTCAGTTGACTACAGCTGAAAACAAATTATCGGACGCGGCTGATGGACGCGACTGACAGCTGCGACTTATAGGTATATAGATAATGAATACACACTGAACTGTGCAAACTATCCGAGGAAAGTTGTGGACGTAACCTTGAGCGTTCGGAAGTTCGAAAGGAATCTGGTACGCTGAAGGTTTTTACGGCCGTGCCCAAAAATTATCAGATGCGGCTGTCAGCGGTATTTTTGTTTTCAGCTTTACTCGTGGTTGGCCTAGCCTTTTTCCAAGCTTTATTGGGGTCGGCTCCCAGTCTTACAGGATTAAGCTGAATACCGTATTTTACATGGAGCGACTGCCTATCTGACCTCCACAATCCATTGATGGGTAATACAGTATCCCATAGTAAGACTAGTTGTCAGAATTGTATAATACCTTGGGACAATCTCACACACGGCCATCTGATCCCAAACTAGGTAGAGCCTGTACGATGGCAACCAGACTACTGATAAACATACTTAGATACTTCTAAATACATACATACATATTATAGATAAATTACACACACACAGGATAAATGGTGGTGCTCATCACACAAAGATTTGTCCTGGGTGGGAATCGAACCCACGAACCTCCGGTTTGGCAGTCAGGGTCACTAATCACTAGACCAACAGGCCCGTCGAATGACTTAACTTGTAAATGTAATGACTTAACAACTGTCAAAGATGACTGTATGACAGTCGGGACAAACGGTTTAACTTGCTTTCCGAGGCATGGAGGCGACTTGGTTATTAACAAATCGTCAGTCATCCGCGGACCAACAATAGCGAGCGGGACTTTTATAATTGGTCAAACTTTAGGCTTACACTTAGCCACGAGCCCCTCAGTTCGTCTGTTTTCAACTTTACTATTTAATTGACAAACAAATACCGGAGACATCAAATAATAAACAGACAAGATCCTCTCCTTTTGAAGTCGGTTTAACGATATAGGGTAAAAGTAAGGTAAAGTAAAGGTAACTATTAATTAATATACCGAGACCCCTCCATGCCGTCATGCGCTAATCTTTTCGAGCCGTTAAGTTAATGGAGTTCACTAATTAACAACCAGTCTTAGTGCAGGTCAGATAGGCAATTTTTCTATGTACAATAATGGCATACAGCTGTATCCCGTAAGACTGGAAGCCGTCCCCCACATTCGTGGAGGTCCAGGGAAGGTTTAAAAGGTATAAAACATAAATAATTAGTAAAAAAAAAAACTGTTCCTAAACTCGGGAATTACCTTAATTAATTTACTTTTGACAGAACGAAGTCTGTTCGGGCAGCTAGTTATAAATAAGTGAATGTGTGGATGTTTGGATGTTTGTAACTCAATCACGCAAAAACGGCTGAATGAATTTGGATGAAACTTGGCATGCATGTAGCTTTGACATAGAAAAGAACATAGGCTACCTTACCATACTTTAAAATCTAGAGTCCCTTGATGCTGTGACAGTATTTTTTTTTAAACAACAATATAAACTTAAGGTCCGAACATCAGCGAGCGCTGCGCGATGTCCATTTCACACATATGTGACGCACATTCCCCGAACATTTTAGAAATTATTATTGATGTTTATTTTCCTTATTTCATGCGTCATGGCGTGAATTTCTTTCATTTTTTTTTCTAGGTCAAAAAATATCAGATATTTTTGTACGTTAATAGTCTGTTAAAAGATTAAGCTAAAGATAACTAAGTTAACCAAAGTTAAAATCAAAGTATAAACCGTAACTGTCTGACTTGAGAGGCAGTCAGCAATTTCAGTTAGTTGTTAACTGCTGAAACTTTATTGTGGAACATCTGGATACTAGTTAAACTCAATGAGTTTAAAGTTCGTCATCAAATCTAGTAGTTAATTATATTAAGGTTAGTTGCGAACTAACTTAAATACGCTTTTTGCTTGTGTTTGAAAAAATATTTATTCTACTCGATACAGCAACGGAATCCTAATGAAAAAACCTTAGAAGTACAAGTTGGACTCGCCCTCTGACGGTTACGTAACATAGGTTGTGCTTTCTGTGATTTAATAATAATATCTTAATATCTTGGGACAATCTCACACACGGCCATCTGATCCCAAACTAGGCAGAGCCTGTACTATGGCAACCAGACAACTGATAAACATACCTACATATTTCTAAATACATACATATTATAGATAAATTACACCCAGACACAGAACAAATGATCGTGCTCATCACACAAACATTTGTCCTAGGTGGGAATCGAACCCACGACCTCCGGCTTAGCAGTCAGGGTCACTAACCACTAGACCAACAGGCCCGTCAATGAAAATGGGTTTCCAAATTTTTTCTGTACAGTCAATAGCAAAAGTAGATGATGAATAAATTGAGTTTATAACTTTTGGAGAACAAACTGATCACGAATATGCAACTGTACTAGTGTTTAGTAAAATTTACAATCACATACTTTTGAATCACTTCGATGCCACACAGTTCTGTCGCGAACTTCCTTCATTAGTATTGAATTTCTGATTTTGATCATCTACTTTTGCTGTTGACTGTACCTGTAGTTTAAGACAGTTTTACTTGCCAAATTTCGAAGTTCTTGATCAACGGAAAGTATTCTATAAATTTTCATTCCCTTGGGAGTGTCGAAATACTATTATTCTTTGTGGTATAAACGGACGTTTCTTTACGTTTATTGAGAAGTGTGATTTTTACGCAGCTCCATGGACCTATAGATTTAAATATAGAGATACCTTCAACTCGCGTTCCTGAGATAAAGGGTCTTGACAGACGGACGGATGACCGGTCAGACAGATGGACAACCAATAAGATACTATTAAGGCTTCCAGTTTTTTTTTTGAGTTACGGAACCCTAAAAATTATAACGTATGGCTAACAGTAAGTTCATGACAGTTGTTGATAATGAAAAAACATATTAGTCGCAGAATTATGTGACAAAAGTCTGGCAAGTCTGGTTTAGACAGGATAATATTTTGTTGTCTTTGTATTTCAGTAGCTAACGTATGTTGCTTTCATATTTACTTATTTCATTTGTATGTTCTATATTATTATTATGTACGTAAGTAAGTCATATCAAAGTAAGAATTAATCGCTAAATGTGTTGTTAAGCGCAAAAATCAAGGAGCCAACCAAATCTATTTTTTTATTAGCTTTTGCCCGCGGCCCCGCCCGCGTGGGCGTCGGTTATCGTGACAAATTATAGCCTATAGCCTTCCTCCAATAAGTGTTCTATCTAACAGTGAAAACATTTTTCAAATGTATGTTCGGAACAGTAGTTCCTGATATTAGCGCGTTCAATAAAAAAAACAAACTAACAAACAAACAAATTTATTTTTTAAGCGTATTAAAATAAGCTCTTAATGAATTTTTTACCTTAGCAGTTTGATATTTTCACAACTTTAGGGGCCTGTTACTGAACTAAATATAATTATGTTTTAATTTAAACTCGATAGCTCCACGTGTTCCTGAGATATAGGACAGACATACGGACGGACAGACAGACAGATTAAGAAGATCAGCCTTTTATAGATCGGGGCTAATTTATTGATCCAATTGAGCTATAAAACATTATGTTGTACACACTGTCAAAGCCAATATTTTCACCGTAAAAGTCTCATCCGCTTTTTATAAAATACGGAAACTGTAAATAAAAAACTTTTTATTGCTTTCATCCCTTATGGAATATAAAATATATGGATGCCCCAATATTTTCTGAAGTTTTTAGAGATCAAACTGGGGATAAAGTTTGACTGGCCTGTTGGTCTAGTGGTTAGTGCTGAGCCGGAGGTCATGGGTTCGATTCCCACCCAGGACAAATCTTTGTGTGATGAGCAAGATCATTTGTTCTGTTTCTGGGTGTTATTTTTTTTAACGACGCCCGCACTAATGATTTTAATCCTTGTGTCGCGGGGTTTTCACAAACATTCAAATCACACGCACAAAGAACACCCAGACATGCAACAAGCATTTGTGGATCACACAAATGCTTGTCTCATGCAGGGATCGAACCCGCAACACGTCGCGCACAGTGGTAATTAGCGTGGTGACCTATACCACTCGGCTATCCGTGCAGTCCTTAGATATAATATAAGTATGTTTATCAGTTGTCTAGTCACCATAGTACAGGCTCTGCCTAGTATGGGATCAGATGGCCGTGTGTGGGGTGTCCCAAGATATTATAAAAAAAAAAATAGAACTCAGTTACTATACGACACTATTGGCCGAATACTGAAATGTCAATTAGTTTGAAGCCGCCGTTAAGTCTCATGTTGTCTCTGTCACTTTAAGGTGTGAAGTAGCGACGGATAGACAATTAAGAATGTGTTAAAAGTCGTTTCAGTATTCAGTGGCATAAGTATAATTATAATTAATTTTGTTATTTAATACAAATAACAAAGCTTTAATTGTAAAAAAAATAAAAATCCTACTAATATTATAAATGTGAAAGTGTGGATGTTTGTTACTCAATCACGCAAAAACGGCTAAACGAATTTGGACGAATTTTGGCATGCATGTAGCCTTTGGGATCGAAAAAAAGATAAGCTACCCTTTCCCCGATTCCTTAAGTAGTTCCCGAGGGAAAATTGAAAATTGTTTACGAGCTAAGCCGCTGGCAGACAGCTTTGAAATTTGGTATGCATCACCTATGCTATGGAAAAGGACATGTACTTTCTATACCGATCTCTTAAATAGTTCCCGTGGGAAGGTTAAAAATTGGTAACGAGCGAACCTTTAGACCCAATTCTGAAGTCCACGCAGTCGTGGGCAGAAGCTAGTATCTAATAATTATACTTTTTGGGACTCCTAAGACATAACATTAATTCAATTTCATTAATGTAGTTATTTAAATAAATATTACTAAGCGGACCCGCCCCGAGTAGTAGTAGTATTTTAAGTAGTAGAGTCTATGTTTCAACCAATTAACGCAAATTATTAATGTTTTAATCACAAACACTTTCCCCTATATTATCTCTATCTATTGGTAAACCAAATGAAAGTTTGTTCAGTAATTCTTGAGTCCATCGTGTTCAAACATATGGATAAATGGCGGGAGCCTTTGTTTTTCAATGGATGTATGTAAAAAGATTTTAAGACTGTTTCTATACATACAGCCTTAAAACATTTTTAAGCAAACACTACTCGTGTAATCTTCTGATAGTGTGAGCAAACCGTATTATGAGTAATATGTACGAATTTCATGAAAATAACTAACTCTCCAACTTATTGACCATTTGATAGACTAACATTGATGAAAACACGCTTTTTGAAACCATTATTTAGCATAATATATTTTAACCATTGGTTGAGTTAACTCGGGATCAAAAAACTGGGCCTTAGTAAAGTGCAATTTTCCCTTCACCACTTCCTAATTATTTTAACTGGGGGGTTGCTATAAAGTACCCACCAGCATCTCTAAAACAAACTAGTATTACATCAACATTTTTTAAATAAACATCATTATTGACCCATTCAAAGCACTCACTCGTTTCTATTTGCGTCTCAAACCAATAATTTATTATTGCAGCCAATTAAATCAATCATAGAATAATAGACTTTAGTACCAACACCATAAATATAGGGTTGTGAGAAAAACAAACGCTATCGAACTAAGTCTGTAAACAGCGCTAAGTTCAAGGTTTCGTGCAATATTGGCAATAAACCAGCTACTCTTCTATGAACTACTTATTTATTCTAGTACATTTTCTGATGTTTTTCGTCAGAACCTGAATTGAAGGTAGCTTTTTTGTTACAAAAAGATCTTAAGTGAGATTGCTATTCACTGTATTTGGAGGTAGATAGTGTGTTATTTGTAAACATCAACATGTTTCAAAGCGGTTTTCTAAACTATAGGTTTCAGAGCAAAAATTTGCGTATAATCCTACAAACATTTATCTAGAAAATTATTTACTAACTTATCTTGAAGTTAGTTTATAAACAAAAAATAAGTAAATGTAGACAACTTCACACACATTGCTCCAAATCCAATGTAAGTAAATAAACACCTATGTTGTGGAATCAGAGACAAAGAAGGTATCACAAAAACCCAGACCCAAAACAATATAGAAAAGGGGTTTTTTCTACATTAACCTGTCCGGGGATCAAACCCGCGACCTCAGAGCTAGCGACACCTTGAAAACCGGTGTGTATGCCACTTGACCACGGAGATCAAACATAATTAAGATGCCTTTCATAATGGACATTGTTACAATGTGGGTTAATAAACTTTTAAATTTCAAGAATAAATAATTCGAATTTGTTAGTGCCATTCGGAAGACGTACTTACAACACCCAAATCCTAATACGTGGTGTTTCAGTCCTTGCAATGTCTAATCTACTCATTAATGTAAACAAAACTATTCTTTTAAGTCACCGATCCTATATTTTGTATAAAACGCCTATGTACCCTGCAGTAAATATCATAGCAACGTCGAGGGTACAGCTAATTAGTAATATAATGTCATAAGATATAAAAGACTAGTTTTGAAGATAATCATGCTTATTAAGTTGTTATTTAAGTATAGTTTCGTTTGATCCCCACAATATATGTACTACTAATAGAAACATATATTTAAAATAAAAATTAATAATTGGATAAATTATTATTTATAACTTATGGAAATTAAAAACTCTCCAGTTTTACAACCACTTTATAAGTCAACATTTCATTCTAAATAACAACATGCTCCATGAAAAATACCAACACTTCGCTTTTATCTTCCACGCTAACCACTTAGGCTTAAAATGTTTGAAGCCTAAAATTACAAGACTTAAGAAAATTTGTATTCTGAAGTTATTTTAAAATTCATTTATTAAAAAATATAATAAATATTTTGTATAATTTTAAATGTGTGTACCCTGTGTTTTTCCACTCGTGGGCAAAAGTCTTCCAAAATTCGCCCCAGGTTAATAATAATATAAATAATAAATATCTTGGGACAATCTCACACACGGTCATCTGATCCCAAACTAGGCAGAGCCTGTACTATGGTAACCAGACAACTGATAAACATACTTATTTATATCTAAATAGATACAAATTATAGATAAATAATACCCAGACACAGAACAAATGATCGTGCTCATCACACAAAGATTTGTCCTGGGTGGGAATCGAACCCACGACCTCCGGCTTAACAGTCAGGGTCACTAACCACTAGACCAACAGGTCCGTCAAGGTTTGCTATCTTGAGTCGATTTAGTACTGTAAGTTATATTTATTTCCCACTGTTGGCCAAAGGCCCCCCAAGACCCTCCATACATCCTTATCCCGTGCCACCTCGAACCAGCCCTCGTGGTACACAAATCCAAAACACTAACTATTTCTAATCAAATCCTAATAGTACTTCAAAAGGCGCTTAACAACATCAAATAAAATACTAATCAAAATGACGAGTTGCACGGTTCCAAAATGTAATTCCCTTGGAGAAGCACCGGCAGGAAAATCCATCAGAAGCAGATTCAAAATCTTACAAACATGAACAGTAAAAATTCTAAAAGCACCTCTTGTTATACCAACTTCATAATAACCGATCGATTCCCTAACGTCGTTAACTCGACCATTTCAGCCCATTCCAGGTGCGGAAAACGTATCGAACATTTTCTAAGTATTTTCCCTCTAAAAGGGTTTCAGAACTGAGTGGTATCAGTATTAAGCACACCGGCGTCACTTTAAGTCACGTTCTATAGCTTCTACACTTAAGTGATGATGTCGATGCATTCTCGCCATCAAATATTTGTTTGGGACTAATTGAAAGCTTCCATTATTTCCCATTTAGTTTCAAATCCTTTAGTACTTAAGATTGCTGCTTCAGCTTTGAATTGATTGGCTGGAGATTGTTTTTCACAATACTGAAGTTAAATTTTAATATTATTGCTGCACAAATTACGTCATCATTTGTTGTTTGAGATTTTACTTACAGATTAAATACAGTAATAATGGAATTGTATTGTTATGAATCCTTTCTGTAGACTTCTGAGATGACGAGTAATATGGTTGACTAGAGGTCACATTGGACTGACACCAAATTTATTTTTATTTTTTAACTTTTTATAACTATCATTGCGGGTCGCAAATTAGTAGTATTCTTTTCAACCCCTCGTTAAATAACCTAAGCTACAGGAGTAGGTTCACGTCGATGGTACAATGGGTGGGATTCGAGATTAGAGATTGGGAATAGGGCAGGAATTATTCCATTTAAATCCGCAAATGCTGCTTTAAGTCTAGAACAGACTAACTCCGAATTATTTCAATTAAGAGCGTTGGTCAACATTAATGCAACCAATTTAAATTTTGATACTATTGGATTGAATTAACTCAAAAATTTAATTTTGTAACTGACATTGTCTGTAAATCTCAACAGAAAGAACAATCAAAAACTGTAAAAGTTGAAAAATGAAAATTTAAAGCATGAAATTTAGAATCCTGCCGTTAAAAATAAAAGCCATCCCCTACACGTGTTCAAATAAACGACAAGCTTTTAAAACATTGAGTATGTAATGGCACAGTAATCCTTTAAACAAAAGTGATCCCTGTTTACTTGTGATAAAGAGATCATGTCTATAGATCCCTTTCACGAGCAGATTTATCTTTATTGATGGTACAAATGTGAGTTTTGTGACATGTTGGAATTACGGAATAGTCTGAACGATTCTATCACATGGGTAGTTTGGGACGCCTGATGTTTGCGACTTTTACCATTTAGCATGTAAAACAAATAAAGTTCTTGTGAGCGCAGGGTTTTTTGGGTGCAGTAAATAATTCATCTCATGGAACTATTAAACTTATAAGATTAAAAATCATTATTAAGTAACTATGATAATGTCTGCCGCATGCCTGTCGAGGAATGGGCTCGCTTATCTCATGATTAGTTTCACACGACATATAGACGGATGTGTGGCATACCACGAAGGAACTGGCGGAACAAGTTGCATCTCTTCCTTGTAAAATTGGATAGAAGTGATCAGAAGAATGATGGCCTTTGTCCAGGATTGGGACTGCACAGGTTGATATTAATTATAGCTATAAATATTATAGCTCCTTCAATTATAGGGGTGATTAAATAATCATGACGTAAAGCAAATGGTTTTTTTTATTTAGAACGATAAACCAATAATCCTTTACAGAGTAGAAGATTGAAAGGGAGGCCTTTACTCTGCAGAGGGACAATAACGGCTAATTGATTAACCTTTTCAAATTTTATTTTGAGCACATTTCTAACTCTTGACCCTAAGTCTTGATCTTCACTATTCATCGATAACATGAGTGGGTGTACAAACACAGTTAGCTTAGAGCATTTCTAGAATAGTTTCCCACATGTTTCTTGACTTCAGGCATGCTTTAAATAATTTCGTTCCGCATACCATTATTCGGGTCTGAAGGGGATCAAGGCCAAACTACAAAGAAAGGGTACTGGAATATTTCCACACCACTAGGTAATGTAGTTTGCGATGTTCCGGAATTTAGGGCTTCATAAAACAAAGATTCCTGTCATTATGATAGACTCTACATTTCTTCCTAAATGTCAACACAATAATAATCAACAATGCTATACTACCGAAGTCAAAGGATTTAATAGATAAAGAAGAATATGTAGTACATAATTAGGAAAAAAGAAAAAACGTTTATTTGCGTCAAAAATGCGACGTGTACACATAAAAAAACAAATAAAAAGAACAGAAAAAAAAAATTTAAATCAATTTATAGGACGCGTCACATATGAGCAAAACGGTCGTCGCTCAGCATATGCCAAGGTTCCTGCTAGAAACAGGGCCTTAGCGCTGATTTTCAGCGACGACCGGAGATTACAATTATTTCTTAAATAGTTCCTTTGTTTTAGCTTATTATAATAATAGTAAGTACGCATACCTACAAAACCATTTAAGAGAGAAAGAAAGAAAAAGGGCTATTAAGAGTCACAAACAAGTAAATTAGAAAAAAAAAATATCCAAACGAAAACTTAAAATAAAAATTTGGACTTAAGAATAGCAAAGAACATTCAAATTAAAATTAAAATCTATTATTTTTTACGAATATGGGTACATACATAAAAATCTTATATTATTTAACAACGGCGGCCACTGTTTCGTAAGTGCACAATTTAAGAGAGGGTGATATTGTCCCACTGCTGGGAGCATTGATTTAATCTTAAAAAATAAGTAACAAACGATATTTTTTATAACGTATAAGGAAACAAAAATATTGATCAAGTTTTGACAGTTACGGAATAAACGGCTATTTTGTATTAGGCATTTAAAAGTTTTAGCTTGAAATATGTATCAAAATGCGAATAAAGTTTACCCTCTTGTGCAACACCTTGAAAGTTTGAAGAGTTTCCAAAATGTTTGGAGTTCTCTCCATCTTGGTGGGAATTTGTATTTTTCGCCTTGGAATTTTAGATGCCCCTTGCTCGTAATTCCGAAAGTTTCAACAAAAAATATTATGTAAAAGGATTTAGAATGAAATTAACCAAAACAGTTTGGGACATGACCTTGTTTCTTTAGACTAGTTTTTGTTAAAAAAAATCTTTGTACTTCTGACGAAACAATTAAACAAGGATTTCTTGGATACTCTTTAGATTTTCATTGGTTACCTTTTCATGTGCTTATTGATATCCTTTATTCACAAACACGAACAGCTGAACTCAAATAAGAAAACTTATCACACTTACTTAGCTCCAACAATCTTCACAAAAACCTAGGCTCAAGAAGAAAGAATATTTCACTTAGAAAAACGAGACCTAGAACAAAACTAATTTGACACATCTGTCTTCCTGCTCTGTCAGTTGAGTCTCTTCAATTTAACCTCATAAGTACTCATCTAGCCGCCATTAGGCCTAAGTCGCTCTTAGAAAGTGGGTCAATCGACCCTCTGAAGAACTGGCGGGCAAAGCATCTGCTTCCATATTTATTGAATCTATGAGAAGCAATTTCATTGATCGTTGGAACTATTTTTTATGGTCTTGTGATGTGGTTATTTCATAATTCCGATTGGTTGCCAGTTATTTTCCATGACTGTGATACGTTGAAACAATATGAGACTACCTAAGGTCTCATTAGAGCTTCAAAACATGTAGTAGCAACAAAACATACAAAACCCTAATAATTTGAATACAAGGATTATTATTATTCTCAGACAAAATTCCACGTATTACTATTTTAAAACTCATTATTCCAAACTAAAGAAGTCATCATCTTAAAAATCCAATCCAAAATAATTGGGATCTGTGCACTTAGACTTTTCAACCCCAAAATATCGACTGGATACAAATATTTAGATCAATCGTTCAACATCGCTGACCTTTCGGTTTTTAAGTATACTTCTACAAACCCTCAGGATATCAGGCGTGAATTTTATGTTACGTAAGTTATACAATCGTAAGTTACAGGCGCTACTTACGAACTGGGTCAGTGGACCCTCAAAATGAGAGGCGCCCATTACCAGCCTATTCAGAATATTTCACTCAAAAAATTTATGGCCTAAATATTTTTAGAGTAACTAAAATTTTTACTTTAGAAAATTAATCTGGTGGGAGTTTTTACGTTTCGTGAACTTATTTTTAAATATTATTTCGGGAGCAGATTTATTTTTCTGATAAGTATGATGTAAATTTCAATAAATAGAACAGGCATTATCCAAATAATTTCAATCCTCAAAATCAAGCCCCTTGAGAGTTCTGAAAGCGTTTGTCAAATACAAATCCAGTTATATAAATCTGTCCTTTGAGAATGTTTGTCAAGTATGTACTGAGGATCAAGGACTGAAGGCCTCTCATCTGAACTTCAAGGAAAAGTCTTCTCAGGTTTTTGACAACGATGGGAACTAGCCTTGTCAAGTATCAATTTAGATCTTTTAGGATTCATTTCCCATGTGAAGAGGTGTTTGGCTTTGCGAGACTTAAAAGACAAAAATAGTGCAGTGTTTATGAGGATGGAAGTGAAAACATTGCTGAAAAATCAATGAATGAGAAACCTGTTTTTATTATCTTATTCAAAATTTTACCGACTTCAGAAGAAAGAGTTTCTGAACTCGAATGCATGTTTTTGCTTTAACGTTTTTTACGTGATATATCGGGATTAGTAATTGATATGGAGGTAGAGGTAATCCCGTATAATCTTCATAATCAATTCGGTAGTTTTGTTTTACCAGTTACGACAAAACAAAACTGCAAATTTAGTTCTTTCCTGCAATTTTTGTTACTTGAAGTCTGTTTCAATTTTGTTGGGGTCAACTCAGAGTCTCTATATTATAACATTGTCATTTTGAATAACAACTACTTTAATAATCCGGTATTCCAAAACAGAATATTTAAAATTACGCCAATACACTGGTGCTGATCTCATAATAAAATTCCAGGCCAATATTTAAGTAAATCAAATCTATCAAGATTGAATATAAACATTAACAAGATATTTTCCGACGCATCATTTATTAAGATTCTTAATCACTACACTTTATCTATACTTATAATAAATTTATAATAAATTGTTTCGTTATTGTAACATGAGGCATCTGTTTCATATCATATTATCATACTCTTCAGTTTACATAATAATGTACAGTCCACCACATAATTGTGATAAAATTATGAGCTTGATAAAGTCTTTATGCCTAGGCATTAAGATTGAGTTTCGCCTATCGTTGTTGCCACTCTCATGCAGTGGAGTATATGACTGAATTACGAACACATAGCGAGATGATTTTCAAACTAGCTAATAGCATTGATAAGTAATTTAGAAATGATTATTTAGGTTTATAATTAATTATACTAGCTGCGACCCGCGGTTTCACCCGCGTAAGTGGGTCTCGTTTCTATTACATTCACCCAATACTTTCTATTGATAGATTTGAAAAAAAAAATGTTTAATTTTCTTTGATAAAAGTCTTGTCCAGACAATAAACAACACAAGAACAGTTTTGGTTCAGTCGTTTAAAAGCATTCCATACATTTCAGCGATAAATTTACATTTATTTACATCAAAAGCTAATAAACCACGAATTGTTTTAAGAGTTCTAAAAACTATCATAAAAGAAAAAAAAACCTAGTTACAAAATATATTCGTTTATGGTGTAACAAGAATATCTAAAATAAAAAATATATCTCCTAAACTTACCTTAAAATTGAACCGCACTTTTGTCTATATTCAAAACCACCAGTACAAATTGGAATGCGGTATACTACGAAAAACAGCATATTTTTGGTTTAAAAAATATAAAAATACCAGCAATATATTCAAAGAGAACAACGCATAAAAACGGCAGTGTTTGACTGTTAGAGTACATAAATCCTCCTATCACACCGAGGCGTAACGTTTGCAAATATTTTGAGCTAAAATTTATTAATGTCAGTACCACTAGCTAGTCGTAATTGTTTTGAAGCTCATAACTGTTATGACTATGTGAGACCGAATATAAATTATTGGTGTTAAACGTAATTCGCCATGACTTATAGTTTCAAAACCTCATTGCATAGAGCAGGGATTTCGCATACCAGAAGCATGAGTCAAATATCTACTGAATATTGGATTTAAATTATTACACATAATAATATATAAAAATAGTCACAAAAAATAATTTATCAATACTGAACTACATTTTGTAATTAAAAATATTTCAAATAATATTGAGAATCCCTGATACCACAATACGGACCTTAAATTATTGTGTCAAAACGCTTTTGTATGAGTAAATTCCATATAAATTGTTAAAATATTTTGGTCAAAATTACTTCACTTGGTCCAGTTTTGAATTTTCTGGTAAACAGTTACAAAAATAGTATAACATTCTATTTAAAATTGTGTAATTATTCTACTTTGGTGTGATTGAGGAAATTATATAACGTCCATACTTTTACGAAGTAACATCTTGATTCAGTGGCCAATTTGATAAAAATATATTCTGTACCTAAATGTGCTGTAAAAATGTGTTTTATGTTAGAATCTTTGCTCCATAGTCATAATTTATTTTAATAAAAGCATTTGTAATGTACTAAATGGATGGCAAAGTGGTAAGAAGGTCAAGGAGATAACTCCCATTGCGTTGTGCAGTGGGTTCGATCCCTGCCTTCCTACTGAGTTTGCGTGGTCTGTGATTTGGGTCTTTGATCTTTGGAGGCTCCTTTGCAATACAGATATAGATAAAAAAAACACAACAACCCTACCAAAAATGAAAATTTGTTCCATTTTGTCACTGTTTTTTTCTTCTGTCTGCCTTTTCCCAATGCATGCTGGGGTCGGCTTCCAGTCTTACCGGATTTCGTTGAACACCGTATTTACATTGAGTGACTATTATCAGACCTCCATAACCCATTTTACTGGGTAACACAGTATCCCATAGTAACACTGGTTGTCAGAATTGTAATGAACTAACGAACTATCAAAGATCACTGTATAATAGTCGAGACGACGACTTAACGTATTTTCCGAGGCACGAAGGGGTCTTGGTATGTTTATAAACGGGCGCCCACCCACGGACCAACCGTGGCTAGTGCGACTTGTCATACGGCTTAGCTAGTCTTAGCAACCAGTCCCTCGCTCTTTTTTTTGCCAATAATATAGAATGTCAAATAAATAATTTATAAGCTTTGTTGCTTACATATTATTATTTAAAATAAATACTACTCTTTAGTGCACCGTGACATCTCATTATTGAAACAAATTGACTATTTTAACACCCACGCATAAATATCGCGTTAATAACAAAAAATATCTCGGAAAATAAGTTGTCATTCTATCTATAATGCAATTTAGAGTTTAAAAATAATCAGTTTTTTCTTTGCAACTCATAAAATAGAAAATTTATTGGGCATTTAACAAAAAAAAAAAATACTTTACCCTTCGCGCTTTATTTAATTCAATGAAAAATTATACATTTATTCTTGATGGCAGTTCCAATGTAAGGGAGTCTCATTTTGATGTGTTAAATTCTTGGAACAAAAAATATTTTGATATAAAAATTGATCGTATCCAAACAGCCAAGTTAAAGTGGAGCTGGGCTGGACACAGTCATTAGCCGAATGGGTCCGGATAGATGGGCGAAAATTTCACCCGAGTGGGCACCTGGTACTGGAGCTCGTAAACGGGATAGGCCATAAAGACGCTGGCGAGATGACATCATTCGCTTTTTGCCGGATTGTGATTGGTGGAAAGCGGCTCAAGACCGAGGGGCCTGGAGCAGGTTGGGGGAGACCTTTGCCCAGCAGTGGGACACCTAAATGGTTAAAAAAAAGCAATGATGAAATATATATGGGACTAATTCCCAAAAGGAGGGGGAAGTAATCCTCATAAGGTTTCTTTACGCGAACTTTCATCATATAATATTCATTGATGTTTTTTCCAAGTAGGTATATAACTACCTGCTTACAATGGTGCTCAAATACGCAAGCTTTTGCCACCAGCAGTTTTCATTATGTTTCTTTTTACTGCTTTACCAAAACATTTTCTTAATTTTGTAGTCGGATTCGTCTCGCCATATCCTTGGCGGTATTAATAAACTCCGAAAACGACTCCACCATTGAACAGCATACAGGTGTTGATATACAAATTCACAAAACTTTGTTTTTTCACTAATAAACTTAGCAGTTTATTAGTTCTTGTGGTTATTTTATCGCCATTTCCTCTATATATCTGAGATTAGTAGTTTTAACATAAAACTGTTTGAGATATTCGTTATGTGTCATCAAAGTCCCATCGAAGTCATATTAATTCGTATTTTTATGACTTCAAACATTAAATGGGAATTTTAGAACTGTTTGCTGTGAGGAAGTTATTTAAATATGGTATCCACAAAATTAAATGATGTCTCAAGTTTAAGAATAAAGTTAAATAGCTTAAATATTTACTAACCGACTTTTAAAAAAAAGATCTTTAATGGATAGGATCTTTAATATACCTCAGGTGGTTCTACGTAAATTGAATCGAAATCAATTTAGTGGTTAAGTTTTCGAGTCAAAATTATAAATTATTATTTACATTAATGTGTAAAATTATAGTACAATGTGTTTAAGATCACACCGCTTGCTTACTTGCGAGTTTTCAATATCATATTATACAACATGTAACAAAACCCCCGTCAGATTCAATAAAAGCGTATTCGTGGTATAGTTCATAAAACGTCTTGCATAGGCGGCATCTTTGACACAAAGCTGTAGGTAGTGAGTACATGAACTTTAAGGGGGGCTTTAAGGAGGTCAGTGTTGCTGTTGCCTTGGATCAGTTTTTATGTTGATTTATTTATTTTCACTGGGGAAAATAACCATCGCCAATCCATTTAATGGCTATGTATATATTGTGTTCGCAGTACGATACCGAATAATACTCTCAGGGATCAGACAGGGTTTTTGTTACATGTTGTATATTCGAATCAACGCTCGTTCCTTGTCTATAACGGAGAAACCCTTTGCATAGCAGTAAGTATTTACAAGCCGGTACTATTATGAGTAAATAAATCCGTATTTTTATGAAGAAATAACTAAAGCTGTAATAAAAGTATTTTTTTAATAGTTGAATCTTAATCTTTTCCTCAATCTGCATTTTTTAGACTACGTAGTTTTCATTGTATATATTCTGAAAAACTAGGAAATTACAAACTTAATTTCAGTGTTGCGTTACCAATAAAAGGAATGACAAATATTTTAACTGTAAACACTAAACGAAATTTTACTTTAATCCATTTAGCCTTTCACATTCATATTAAATTTTAAAACACTCATACCTACATAAAAATATATAAAACGTAAAATATAATTTACAAAATCTTCTCATTTGCATACATAATGTGTTTTGAATCCTTATAACTAAGTAACTTCATCTAAATTAAATAAAAACAACAGAAAACAGCCGAAAGCATATTTCGAACAAATCTAAAACAAAACAACATCACCCAATTCTTTTGCATTTTACATTTCGTTGGAATGAAACAGGAATACACACACGTTCACATAATCCGCTGATGATCTACATAAAATATTATTATTAAAGTAACTTTTGTGTGCGTTTTTAAACTGTTCGCATTTAATAATTACATTCTGGTCTGGTGGTATATACATTCTGGTCAAGTCGAGAGAGTGCAGCCTCACCGATGGGCAAAGATCGTTACCCACTGGACGCCGGAGGAAGAACATCGAAGTCGACCTTGGCGAAGGTGGTGAGATGTTTTAGTCGGATATGCGGGGCGCACATGGCCAGAAATCGCACAAGATAGAGTGCGCGCAAGATAAGTCTGCGCGCGGCCAAAATTGGAACTAATCATACCTACATACATATTATTATAATATCACATCATACATACATTATAATCATATAAAATACCTAAATAATAAATTAGAATAACAATATTATATAGTATAGAAAAACCCAAAATTTACTTTAAATAAAGGAAAAAAAATATTAGTTTGGCTAGCACACGCCACCAGTAGCGCGCAGACTTATCTTGCGCGCACTCTAGAGAGGTTTGAAAGAATAAAGGGGAGGCCTTTGTCCAGCTTTGTCTATAATAGGGTATAAAAAAACATGGTGAAAAGAAAACTGGTAGGTATATTTGAAAAATTCAAGTAGGTACACTAGGTACTGAATCAATTTTAATGATATAATAGGACTATCTTTAAGGTGTACCCTATCAAAGGCTAATAGAATATTTGAAATCAATCAATAATTGCTGGTACAAAACTTGCCTTAACAAACATACAAAAAATACAGTTGAATCGCAAACGTAATCCCTTGGAAGTTAGTTAAAAATTAGTTATGAAACCTCAACACGTATTAGTTCAAACTATAATAGTAATTAAACTCAACGTGTAACTGTAAGTTTAAAATAATTAACAACTTTGTCGTACTTTAATGGTAGTTCGGAAGTTGTCGTCAAATAAATGGATGTATGCTCCATTTATATTATGTCAAAGTTCTGAATCATTGCGGTTTTCTTCCAAGATTGGCAATGTCATTTGAACCAATGTTGGTAACAATCCTACTAATATCATAAATGTGAAAGTGTGGATGTATGGATGTATGGATGTTTGTTACTCAACCATTAAAAAAAGGCTGAACGAATTTGGATGAAATTTGGCACGCATGTAGCCTTTGACATGAAAAAAAACATAGGCTTTTATCCTGATTTCTTAAGTAGTTCCCTAGGGAAAATTGAAAATTGTTTACGAGCTAAGCCGCGGGCAGACAGCTTTGAAATTTGGTATTTTTCTCTATTACAGCGCAAGCGACAAAACGGGTGAAAATTATATTCAATTTTTTATTATTTTCACATTTATTACTTTATGGACCCAATTCTTAAGTCCACGCAGACGGAGTCGCGGGCAGAAGCTAGTAATTTATAACGTAATACTGTGATTCAGAATGATTATTTGTTGCTTAGTATTTTGGTTATTATCATAAATTCTATTTCTTAAATAAACAATAATGAAAAATATTTCAGGAAAGAGATTTAATATTGACCTATTTATTTTTTATGGGATAGGTACCTACACGAATTCGTCGACATTTTTTTTTGTATCCTATATTTTTTTATTTGTGAAACTAAATGTTCCTTTCACCGAAAAGCATAATTATTTAACTTCAAATTAGACTATTCATTATGATTGAAGTAGTTTTTTTTACGTGCACCTAAGTACCTCAGTATTTTTCTTTTTTTACAGGTGTTATATTCCAAAATTTCTCTGTAGGTATCTATTTGTGATTCTGAAAACGTTATTGACTCTCTTTTGCAATCAAAAAATCTCTTTCGCAAAGTTTGTACGAAGACAATACCTACTTGCTTTCGTTAACACGCAATCAGTGTATGTATCTACGCTTTTATGTATAGTCTGCCAATAAGCGCAGGTAGTGCCTATACATACCGATCCCTTTGTATTCCTATTGAAGACCTAAGTGATTGGCTTTCTTTGTTAACACTTGTTATTGCGAACAAAGTTTCACTTCACTGACAGGCTTGTTGGTAAAAAAATGGGATCTAACACAGTCTTCTATCTCATTAACCAACCCAGTTTTCAAACTACGAGATTAAAAAAAACGTTCTGTTTATTTTCTTTTATACTAGCTTCTTCCCATGACTTATTCTGTGTGGACTTCATAATCGGGTCCAAAAAGAAATGAAAAATGTGAAAGTAATGAAAAATTGAATAAAATTTTCAATTACGCTGTAATAGAGAAAAATACCAAATTACAAAGCTGTCTGCCCACGGCTTAGCTCGTAAACAATTTCCAATTTTCCCTCGGGAACTACTTAAGAAATCGGGATAGAAGGTAGCCTATGTTCTTTTTCATGTCAAAGGCTACATGCATGCCAAATTTCATCCAAATCTGTTTAGCCGTTTTTGCGTGATTGAGTGACAAAAATCCAAACATCCACACTTTCACATTTATAATATTAGTAGGATTAATCTTTTTCCGACATAAACGAAAAAAAAAAAAAAATACCCAAGATAATTTCACGTGATAACGTCAAAAGAAAACATTGATGAATAAAAGCAAACTATCTCTCTTCTACTCGGAAGCATCGGCCGCTGGAGTGGAAAAGAGATAGGTGCGTCACAAGTCGAAGGCTTAGGCCGATTGTCTCTTTCTATCACTTGATCCGCGCTCTCGCTTGCACGCTCGGCTCAGGCAGAACGTGTCACTTAATGTGCGTGCAGCGTTCATCGATCTCTAAGACGTTATCACGTAAACAAAATGTATTCAATTTGGTGCCGTCGTTTGGAAGATATGCGTGTACAAACATTTTGGCGATTCATTTTTATTTACATAGATAATATGATTGGCTGAATGCCATAGAAGAAGAACAACAAAATAAATAAACGAACAGTACAGAGTAAGTTAAGATAGGTTGTGGCCATTGATATGGAAAAAAAACCCTACTCAATACGAGTACACAGTTTTGAGTAAACGCCGAAAGTGTTTTCGACATCGCAACATTATTTCGCAACTTCAACCTTATCCGCAAGGCATAAAGATGTATTTGCGATGCCTTTTTGAAATTACTGTGTTCTCTTCCTGTGGTATTTTTAAGGACGGATTTCAGGAACTGTGCGTCTAGGGTTTTTTCTATATTGAATCATATTTATCAATATTTTAACCAATCACAGAGCTCACCGCGGTGAAAGATTTCGATCGCGTAATCGTAAAACAAACTTGCATTAGGGACTCTGTGAAATCATCAGTGGAAAAACCATTGAACGTTAAGTTGTGTTGCGTGTACTTTTTGCAACCGTGTTATTTTTGTTTGCGATACATGCCGCAGGAAAGAGATGGATGGATTGTGTGAAAGATGATATGAGAAAGAAAGGAGTGGATGCCGCGATGACGAGTAATAGAGAGGAATGGAAGGAAAATACGCATTGCGCCGACCACATATGAATGGGATAAGGGCAGGAAGAAGAGAATGCATGCCATAGAGACTGTGTTTTTTTATTGTGCCAACGATGACGCCAAGAATGAGGGGATAGAAAGCCGTACTGAGTATTCATCGTAACTACACTTTTAAAAGAAATGTTTATTTGGAGCAAGACCAAAATAACGACCCAACTCACGTGCTGAAAATTAAACCACTAAACTAAAGACTGAAATCGCCAACCCGCAATGAGCAAGAGTGGTGATCAATGCTCGTTCCTTCTCTATATGGGAAGAGGCCTGTGCACAGCAGTGGCACGTTTATAGGCCGGTGTTATAAAGACAGTAAAAGTTATAATATTAAAAATTTAAATGAATATAATGTGTACCCTGTGGCTACACCAGAAAGGCCCCAATTCAGGCGCTGATTTCAACAACTTTTTATTGGCAGAATAACATAGTTTTCACTTTGTTCGACTACCAGAAGAATTGTATTTTTATTCATCGTTACCTTTTCGTTACATTTAATATTCTTGGTAAAACAGTTTTGCATCAACATTTTCCTCGTCTCGAATGAACTGTAAATGTTTGAGATGCAGTCCAGATAAAAAGATGAGATATGACTGTCGTTTATACTTATTTTTCTGTTTTCCTTTCATTTAAAAACTTGGGTAGGAAGATGGAAAACCCGTCTTCCATTCGTATAAAAATTAAAGATGTAAATGTTATCTTTTTGTAATTTTAATTTGTGTCTTGATATAATGTTTACTGAAATGTACAATTTTGTTAATTCAAAAGTATAATGATAAATATGTTTGTGAAGGGTTTCGCTCTGAGTTTTTTATATAAAAAGTGACAGGGCACGTGACCTATGTTTGTATGAAAAGTTGAATTTAATTATTAAGATTTAGCCCTATATTCCTCGGAAAAAGTTGTTCAGTTTTATGTACCTGATTACCTCGTAAAATATAGGCTCTAATTTTATATTTATACTTTATGTATCTAGGTTATAGCACACCTACATGAGGCATCTTTCTTTGAACCATGGCCCATTAAATGACCTGCTCAGCGTGTCCCACGAACTGCAACGCGAGGACCAGTGAAAGGCCAAGGACAATGCTGGTAGTTTGACTGAGACCTGCCGGCCTAGCCGATGTGACGAGTCTAAGTCACGTGACTTATTGTTTTCTGAGGTTTAGGCGAATATTATACATTAAAATAAAACTACTTTAAACGGATTCTATTGCGGTTTATTTTAATCTTAGTTCCCGACGTTTCAACACCTTTGCAGGTGTCATGGTCACGGGCAGACTGAGATGGTATTCGTCTTGACAAGATAATATGTTGCTCGTTCTACCTTCATATTTTTGTAATTTAATTTACTTTAAATGTTAACTGTGACTTATCAAAACGAAATGTCATACATTGAATGTCATCTAAGCGATTTTTATCGTCGTTAACGCTTGTAGAAATGTACTCACGCTTGTGGAAATATTTATTGGTATTGATCATCCCGCTAAGAAAAGGTATCTCTTATAATTATAATTATGTTACAATAGATATGTCTGGATAGATAAATGTCATTTACATTATATGAATAGAGACTTCTATCTGTAATAGACCCTGTAAAGCCATTATAGTCTTAAGTCCATAAGTTTTCCATGAGCTTGTTTGTATGAACGCGATAATTTCAGGAACTACTGTTCCTTTTTGTAAAGATATTTTAGTTTTACATAGTCAACTATCGAGGTAGGCTTAAAGCTTCTAAGCAATAATGTAGCATTCTAAAGGAGAAAGGATTTTTAAAATGGATCCAGTAGTTTTTGAGTATATTCGTTACAAACATACAAAAATAAAAATCTTTTCGCTTTATAACATTAGTATAGATAGATACAAGAGTTATGTTCTTGGCGCGTTATTTATCAAAACTATTAATCCACAAAAAAATGATTCGTGAAACGAAGTTGCCCGAATGAATAATAAAACTTGATTAAATTAAATACATAAAGAAATACATTCGGTCAAACATAATTATATGAGAGCTAAACAATAAGCAGTTCTGTAGATCGAGCGATAACTATCGATTCGTTCTCAAGGTCAGGAGAAAGCTTAGTAAGGTTTATTCTTAAAGCCCCAAATGTAATAAATTAGGTAAGTCTAAGTAATATTTTTTTAGTAAAAAGCCGAGGCATTAGTAGTAGAAAGGAGGCATTGGTCGCAGGGAAAAGTAGGTTGATGAACCTACGGTTAGATTGTTAAAAAGCATTGGACAAGTATTTTTCATGTGTTTAAAAAAAATACGGAGATAATTATATTCAGTTGAAATGACACACGACGTCACGCCTTGGTAAAATTTATACTGAGACATGACGTAGTGAGCCCCCACTCCCCAACTTTAATGCGTTTTAACTAAGTCATTATTTGTTGATTTGATAAAACAAAAAATTATGGGTGTAATATTTTTTGGTGGCAAAAATTTCTACTTAGCCTAATTTTCAAAATGAATTTCTACACCAAACGTTTTATCCTCGCTTGCTATCATTGTTAATCTTGGTATGCTAATGTAAATTAGACACGCAAGCTGATCAAATAACATTGTATTTCACGGAACAAATTCACATTTAGGTCAGAAAGGTGAAGACAGATTACAAGTCCTGTCAGAAGTACCACTTACTTTATTGTATACTAGTTAATTCCCGCAGCTTCGTCCGCGGTTCTAATTTTTTTTTTATTACATATAGCCTATATTACCCGGGAATTATTGGATTTTTTTAATTCCTTTCGGAGTCTTTTCAATGCAAAATAATAAAATATTTCCTCTTTATAATATTAATAGGTACTTATATATAGTTGTATCAGAATAAACGAAATAACTGTGAAATAGACATCATTTTATTTATTTATTAGCTTTATTTTTATCCCTTACATCGATTTTGTTGCGTACTATGATACCAAATAGAAATCCAAAAAAGCAGAAATTAAAAATGGTCAAGCCACTGCCGTGGTCGCACTACACACTTTAACCCTAAGCCCGCGATCTTTATTGAAGGTCACGTACCCCCGCTCGCTTTTTGTTTTGTCGACTGTTCGAAACAGTCGAAATGCTTCAAGCAGTGTATGGTCGGCCTTTGGGGGTTAACCTTTATCATATTTAGTATATTTTGCCCTTTAATGTGCCTTAGGGATTTTGGTATTGTCAGATTAATTATTTATTTGCGTCGTTAGAACACATGTATTTGATTTGAAGATTATGTTTTTCGGTGTTAATGTGCCTTTCCTTTTCCAATTGTTTTTTTGTGTGTAAGTTGAATGATTGTAATATACTACAACTCAGTTAATTCCCTAAGCTCTAAAATTATTTACCTACTTATACTTTGTATAATAATATACATTTTTATACACTGCTATATATTTTTAATTTACAGAATCAACGTGCTGAAACTCACCGGGTATTATTAGCATATACGTTTTAGGCCAGTTATAAGATTTTTACCTCAAAGTTTAGTAAGTCGAAAGAGATAAAACCTGTCTTAACCCAACACGTAACAGCTCGTTAACAGCTAGTACTTGTGAATAAGGCCCTTGTAGTTTCAGAGACTACTTCCTAAAAATAAACACAAACTTGACCTCCTTATTAAAATTAAAATAATCTCCAAACCGAATTTCGTCCTCGGTGGCCTATCTCATGTGAGATCAGCCATGTACGTAGAAGATATTATTATAGTGCACAGGTGTGTGCGCAAATACAGGTGCACTCTCTGTTCCTTCACTCTCATAGTCTGATGGGACGGTTGACCGACACGACCGGAGAGGGATCAGGCGCAGGATCAACGGCTTTACGTGCTTTCCGAGGCACGAAGTGTGGCGGTGTTTACACCCCGTAAACACCGCCACACTTCCTGACAAACACTGAAGAAAATACAAAACTGAAATTCTCAGTAACGCTCGGATTACTGAGAATTTCTAAACTCAGTAAATATTTTTCGCCCGACCCGAAAATCGAACCCGAAACCTCTTGCACGGCAGTCGCGCTTGCGACCACTAGACAAACTAGGCAGTCAACTTCGGTGCAGTGATCCTTATGATACTAGTATAGATGTATTCAATATAAGTAGAAAAAGAAATTACATTAAGAAATGTCTTATAATATGATAATTCCAGTGTCACGATGTTTGTCCGGGATGAACTCCAAAACTACTGAACTGATTTTAATCAAATTTGCACACCGTGTGTAGTTTGATCCAACTTGAAAGATAGGATAGCTTACATCACAAATATAAAAAAAAAATTGAGACCGCGGGCGGAGCAGCGGGAAACAGCTAGTGTTTTATATGACATTGAAATTCATTCTCACTACGTGTCCGCAATCTCAGTCCGTATTGACCGCAAAAGTTTTGCTGAAAGGGGCAATATAAAGCAACTGTGTTCATTTTATAACTGTATCTCAATTACTATTCTGTTAACGTATAAGAGGTCCATTATTGAATTACTGCCGTTTTATGTACTATAAAAACATATCTTTGTTGTATCTTAGTAATGTTTCCTTAAGAGTTAATGGCCGTGCCCCTAAAAAGATAAAATAGGGGACAGGTTATATTGGTGTCTATAGATTTTCGCGATAGGAATCTTTTTTATAAGCCAGATTTCATAAGTCGCCAGTTATAAATAGGGAATGACTGGCCTGTTGGTCTAGTGGTTAGTGACGGTGACTGTTAAGCCAGAGGCCGTGGGTTCGATTCCCACCCAGGACAAATCTTTGTATGATGAGCAAGATCATTTGTTCTGTGTCTGGGTATGGTGTGTGTGGGTTTTTGAGTTTATATATTACAAACATACACACAAAAATACAAATTAATCTTTACTCTTCTTAATATTAGTGTAGATGTAGACTAAATACAATTCAATCTCAATAAAAGATTTTATATTAAAAATACACCTAGAAAAACGTTACGTAATACTGGTTATTAGAATAAGAATAAAAAATAAAATAATTTAATCTGTAAGTTGAAAAAAAAATTAAAAAAATCTACGTGTATTTCCTAGTATAGATTATTATTAGTATAGATGTTTTTTTCCTAGTATAGATTATTATTAGAATATATTATTTTTTCCTAGAATAGTATTAGTGTAGATGAAGGATGGAAGATTATGAGCATGAACTTGGATGGATTTAGAGAAAGAGGACGACCATAGACACAATGGATGGGTTGTGAGACGGTTATGGCTAATAAAATACCCCACACGTAACTTGGTAAGAGTCGTTACTTGTTCATCCCATATTTTAACGTTCTATTGTACAAATATGTTTAAAAAAAAATTTTTTTTTACTAGCAATGTTACAGGCGAGCAATGCAACTGTGCTTTTGTTACACATAGAATATGTGAATACGCTCTCACTAATCCAAAACATTGCCAAGTTACTTGCCGGCAACTATAAGGTGACGTCAGAGAGAGGTAAGAAATAGGTAATTTTTCATACACTTAATATCACCGCTTTGGTCTAAAAATGCACAGTTTTTACTTAAAAAATTCAATGCAGAATTGAATTATGTAAGAAATTCAAAACATTGCGTAAGAACTTCATTGAATATTAACACATTATAAAAACGTTTTACATTGATTAAATTACTTTACATAAAAAAGATGTTTAAGATGTCTAGACTGAGGATAAACATCTGATTCTAATAATGTTATTCAATATGCTATCGAATAAAATTCTACTAGCTTTTGCGCATGGCTTCGCCTATTCAGTTAACTATTGGATATCATCATCAGGCTAGCCTCTTCCCAAGCTATGTTAGAGTCGGCTTCCAGTCTTACTGGAATTAGCTGAATACCATATTTTAAAAGGAGCGACTGTAAAACTGACATCTGGAACTCATTTTAGTGTGTATCACAGTAGCTTATGTATGTATTTAGAAATATATAAGTATATTTATCAGTTGTCTGGTTATCATATTACAGGCTCAGCTTAGTTGGGATCAGACAGACGGCCGTATAGTACCTAAGTTGTAAGTTGTTTCAAGATATTATTTATTATTATTATTTTGTTCTCGTAAACGGGGTAGTCCAAAAAGACGCTGGCGAGATGACATCATTCGCTTTTTGTCAGATTGGTGGGAAGGGGCTCAAGACTGAGGGGCCTGGAGCAGGTTGGGGGAGACCTTTGCCCAGCAGTGGGACACCCAAAAGGTTATAAAAAAATATAGGTATATATATTTTGTTGCAACTGTGCAATTTTCCTTACTTTTTTTTGGGTGTTATGGGTTATTGTAGTAAATCAATTTTACCTATCTGTTTAATTTTAGTCAATAAGAAACATCGTAGATATTTTGTTTTAAAATAGGTTTATTATACCATAATATTATTTTACAAAGCTTTTGACTTAATGTCTAGACGCCTCCGTTTACAAAGGGCGCGAAACGTAAACCCCTTTCTGTTTATGCTAACGTTACCTATTACGTAACCAACTCGTATTTACTTGTTTACTGAACATACATAAAAATTCCATCTTATTTGGGGAATGGGATTATTTTCCGATATTGACGAGCTGGCAACATTGCGCAATACTTCTTGAGACCAATATTTGTGGTCTATGTTAAATGTTAATCCATTGAGATGTTGTTTTTTTGCATTTGAAAATGAAATAATATATACATTCTATACACATAATAATATAAATAATATGTGTATATAATGTATAATATAATTTAAATATTTTTTATATATTTATAAATATATTATTTTGATGAATACATTAATGAATTTTGAGCATCAATTTCAGTGCATCTACCACACCTTTCTGCATCACCCTAAGGTCGACTGGCTGATAATGCCTTCTGACATTAAGTCCACCTATTTTACTGTGCATAAAGTATTAAATAAATAAATAAACATTTTATGTGCAGTAAAACGGGGCAATTTGGAGCCATCCATTCATTTATAGCGAACATTTCTGTCGTATTTTTTTTCAAAAGTACGAATTATACTTACGAATACCTTATATAAATATTTAAATGCCACTTAAAATTACGTACATATAGGTATTTAAGAATAAAAATTGCCCGCTTTACTGAGTCATATTCAGTGATACAATTTTATCCCGACGGCGCTGTTTTTGGAATTTAGTTAATTAGATTTCCATGTAATTTTTATTCTTTTGTTCTTAGATTCTATCTAGGTTTCTCCCCAGCAAAGTTGGGATCAGCTTTCAGTCTTACCGGATTCAGGTGAATACTGTATTTTACCTGGAGCGACTGTCTATCTGACCACCACAACCCTTTGCACTGAGTAACAGACATAAATAAAATAAATAAGGTAACACATTACTCAATAGTAAACCTAGTTGTCAGAATTATAATGTCTTAACGACCCAAACAGACAGTCAGGAGTTTCCAAGGCGCGGTGGGAACTAGGTATTTTTACTAAAACAGTCACCCATCAACGGACCAACCGCAGCGAGCGCGGCTTAGTGTTTATTATCCGGCAAGCCACAATATGGAAATAGCAAAATACATAATACATAGCAACAAAAGCGTATTTTATCAAAACACAATGTCGGTGAGGTCACCATATCATTTATGAAACATCCACTAAAGATAAGTGTATTGACAGCTAACAAGATATTACGAGTAAGTATATAAGTGGCGCTACTTGTTTTGCACGAGTGTTTAGATGTAAATGATGAATTGTAAATAAAACATTTAACATAATGGAGATGTGCAAGGTTACTCTATAGCGAGAGTGAAATGGAGCGCAGATGTGTAGTAACCTGCTGGAGTTGCGCAGAGCTTGCGTAAGTGATCCCGCGGCTCCAGCAAAGGCAAGGACGGGACCGGGGTGTTTTTAGTCGGTGCAAGTCCGACATATCCCCACACTATGCCCTCAGCGTGGGTTGAAGGCAATAGCGTTTCACACCGCCAAAAAAAAAATTACACTATTTTTTTTAATTACACTATTTTTTTTTTAATTGAACTATTTTACATTTTATTCAAATGTAAACTTTGTTACTTAAAATTATCTTACTCATATTTTTATTACTATTTTAATTCTTATTATTGATTAAGCAAGTGCTGTGCACACCTTTAAGTGACAAATTCACCGCAGAGCTGAATAAATAAAACATATCTTTTTGTAATGATTTAGTGAATAAGTCGTTGTTGTGTCAATAAATGAATAAATAAGATGTGATGCGAGCTTGTTTCAGGCGTAAGCGGGGTGAGGAGTAGTGGTGGCGGTGCGCACGTGCCTCTGCCCGCTGCTTACGTTTCAAACACACCCCTTACACATATCCCTCGCAACACGTCCCTCGTACACTTCCTTCTATAGTTTTTTATGTACAAAAAACTTGCTCCCCTGAGCCTGCTCCACCAGACCTGAGTGAGGCTACTTAAATAAAGTGATCCTAATGCTTCCTAAACGGCACATCCTTTGCTACACAGACTCGCACTTTTTTTTTAAACGCAGATTGTTTTTTTGTTGTGAAAGTAAATGAAACTGAAATCTAAGTGCTGGCCTGACGATTTTTTTAATTTTTAATTCTGTATATGTAGAAGGTGCTCCAGATGTACCCGGTCTTACCCTGTTTAAGGTATTTTGTAGGTCGCTTTATAAAGTTAAGTTTAGATTAATTCTTTATATTTTATACAATTATACGGTAAATTTATTGGGACACATATAACTAATATGCATTTTTATTCGTGAATATAATAAACTTATAAGTATCATACCTCAAATGAATTATTATCCATCCTGTTTTGGGGCTGAAACAAAAAAGAAAAATATTTTAATATTAGTCAAATACCAACTACCTTAAAATTAATATGTCTTCTGCCTAGCCTTTTCCCAAGCTACGAGTATGTTTGGGTCCGCTTCCAGTCTTACCGGATTTAGCTGAATACCATATTTTACATGGAGCGACTGCCTATCTGACCTCCACAACCTATTGCTAGGTAATACAGTATTCCATAGTAAGACTGGTTGTCAGAATTGTAATGACTTAACGACTATCAAAGATGTCACTGTCACTGTATGACAGTCGGGACCAACGGCTTAACTCGATCTTATCGTCTCGATATGTTTACTAATGGTCACCCATCCACGGACCAACCGCGGCGAGCGCGGCTTAACCTTTATTATCGGCCAAACCTTACGGCTTACATTTAGCCACGAGCCCCTCCCCCTTAAAAAATATGTAGTGAAAAAAAATTGCCATAAAATTAATATGTAGTGAAAAAAAATTGCCATAAATAACATATCGTTTAAAATATGGATTTTTATGAAACTACACGTATATAACAAGCTTTAGTTTAATCGGAAACCAGTGTGTGTCAAAATTAACTTAAAATATAAGTTACAGGTAAAGTTTATTCAAAAGTTTTTCTTAAACTAGACGCAACGTTAAGTTGCTCAAATAATTCATCCATAAAATTTATTTTAATTTCATAGACATTTCAGAAAACTTGCCTACTTTGCCTTACGCTGTCTGAGAAATTGCTTTAGGCCAATATTTACTCTACAAACAAAATTAAAATACTTCTGAATTTCAATAAAACAGCAGCTAATATATTCTTTTGAAATTCAGATTCGAAAAGCTATCCAGTCTAAAATGATCCACTCCAAATTAGTTCTGAAGCCCTCTGGAATACTTTTATCTTAAAATCACCAAACCAAAGCCTACGTAATCCCGTGGTAATACTTCCAAAAAAAATATAAAGATATCGTTCATTTGTTTCAAATTTAAAAGTGATCTTGTTATGAAAGGATAACAATTTCAACGCTGAGTTAAATTGATAAGTTAGTTATTTATTATTTAAGATATTTTCATCTAATTGAGGCATTTAAGACGATCGCAACTTTAGGCGTGCAAAGTTAGATAGAAATTCAATTTGGAGATTTGAGATGAAAACTATAACAATTCCCGAACAAGAAAATGTAATCACTGTATCGCCGGGCCTTCACGAACATTCAATTCATATACACTAATAACACCAAAACTGGAAACAGGCTTTGTAGATGTTGCAAAAAGCTTGTCTCACGTGAGGATCGAAGTCGCAGTACGTTGCGTACTGTTATAATTGGGGTGAATTATATCGCTCGGCTTAATAAATTAAGGCGGGATAAATTTTAAAGGAGTGCGTATATTCAACGAGGTAATCAGGTGCATAGAACTGAACAACTTTCCCCAAACAACATATGTCGAAAACTTAAAATTAAAAATTAACTTTTAAATTATTCCTATTAACGTTTTGATTCACCATTAGTTAACATATTTAACCATTGGTTGAGTTAACTCAGGATCAAAAAACTGGGCCTTAATAATGTCCCCAACAAAGGTCAATAACTCATGATCGGTTTAAGTAGACAAATGTAATGATAAATATATCACAGCTTTATCTAATGTCAGAAACAAGATACGAACGTTTGTGAATGTCAGCTTTACGCTCTGACATTATCTGTACACAAATTAATTGCACTTTTTTGTGTGACAATTTTAATTGTTTTTCTAGAAAGAAGGTCCAGTAAATTGTTAAATCTACTTCCACTATTACCCTTGATATTTTAAAATCAGTAATATTATTTATGGTAAATACGTATTCTTGTACCTAAATTGAAATATGTTTTTTTTTTAACTCCAATTAAACTATTGCGTGTTATACTTTGGGTTGTAAATATTGTGTTATGTTAAATATTTTTTCTGAAATTTACGCTAATGTCAGACATTGGGAGCTAAAAATAAAAAAAAAATCGTTCTATAAAAAAAAACACTTTATCATCATTACATCTATCTTTCTACTTAAAATAATTAATTAATGTGTAGTAATTTACAGACATTCAATCTTGTACCTACTAATAATTTCCAATCACAAAATCCAAAAGTTACTACTTAAGTATATTTTCATCCCATCATTTATTAGATAAATACAGTTTGTCAATATTTAGACATTTCAGACATTGTTATCAACCGATTTCTCAAATCGTATTGGCAGATTAATACCCCGTGGTACATCAATACGGTAAGACAAACCGACAGCTGATGCATGTACAAATAAATTGAGAAAACGAATGAAGCAGATCTTTTTAAACAAACACAATAAAATAAGAGATTCAGAAAAGCTTGTCAATTTTGTTTTTTCATATTTTACTCTCCGCGTAATTATGATCACCGCCAGATCAATATAGAACTCATACAAATTAGATAAAGGCTACGGGTTTGAACCGCGTACGTAATAATTATAAGGTATAAATACCTATTTTTCCCTGACGTTTCGGCCAATATTTTATTTTGTCAGCCAACAAATTGAATGATTTATACTAAACCGGATTTTAATTTCTATAATGAATAGAAACCGCAAGAACTAACATTCGGCCAATATTTTCTTATACGCATGCCTCATTCAAATTTACGTGAATCAAAATTACTTAAACGCAGTTATTCTTAAATTCCAAGAAGAGTACAACTACTGATACGACACTCTTATAAAAAAGACCAAAAAGTGTGTCGCTTCAGTAATTGAAAAAAAAAATACCGGCCTTTTTACAGGTTACTGAAGCGCCATAAATGTGCTCGATTGCAATGCTACCTAGACAGATCGATGCAGAAAAAATCGCTGATTCCGAATATGTATATACTTAACTCAAATATAATTTGGCGGTTAAGTAATTTTGCCTTTCCAGTGACGAATATATATACCTAGAACTAAATTTTTCACTAACAGGGTCGGTTTGTTCGTGGTTTCATCGTTATCTCCAGTTCCATATCACAAGTTCTTTAGCTTTTTTAACTTACTTTGGCTTCAGAGAATGTGATGTTGTCTACGTCCCTAAATAATGCAAACTTATATCCACCCCTCTCTGGCTTTTTGCCTTGTTAAGATTGTTAGCAGCGTATTAAGTCGATGTCCGGACCCCGCAGGGTGCGCTTGGTAAACATAGCAGACGTAGTTAGTTTATGGTTTCGACGCATGCGCGCAACGAATAGGGTATTTAGGTTTTACTAATGTCCTGTTTGTAGATTATGAAATAATATTTGACACGTATAGTTATTTTACTAAAAGAAGAAAATTTGAAAACTATGAAGCGTTTTAAAGTTTAGAAGTGGAGACTTATAACGTCACTACGTTAGCAAAAATTGTAGACAGAGTGACGTCATGCGAATTTGTCTTTCAAATTTTCGTATTTTTTAGTTTACGAGAAGTATTAAAACATTCTTTTGGGATATTATTTTAATGAATTATAACTAAATTGTGTATGAGAGCCTATTTTATACTTGATTGAGTTTAAGTGACTTGGTATAAAATCTGGTTAGTAACATTGTGGTTCACTTTTCGTCAGTTTGTAGTATTTCTTGTCTATAAGTTTTGGCAATCTGCTGTTAAGTTTTTCTAACAAAATCTATGTATGTAGTGAATTTTCAATATTCCTTGAAATATTGTAAACTTAAAATGATGACAATCACACGATGACATTCGCTGTCCAATTTTGTTTCTTTCACCCCTCATCATTATAAATCCCGTGTGATGTAGGTTCTCTTTTTTGTTATTTCCTTATGTTTTTTTCTTTGAATGTTTTTTTCTTGAAAACATGGCCTCGCAAATTTTCGGTTGCTACCATCCTATCTAATTCATGTTAACCTCTCAAATTACATCCAAACATATTTAGGACTATTTTATGAATAAATATATTTTGTTCTAGTTCTGATTACATGATAAATGATATTCATCTGTAAGTAGATCTGTACAGACACTTTTAAAAGTCAATTTAGAAGTAAGTAGGTAAATAATGGCCCCGATCCTGTTAAACATGTACTAAACAAATTTTAATCCATCGTTATCTTTTTTACTTGTACATATTTAGAAAAGGACAGACGAAAATTATTAGAACTGTCAAATTTAGTTCCAACTTAAATTCTCATACAAATTTGCCGACAAGTAAAAACTTGTGCTCTAAAAACACTGTGATGTTCAAGGCGAAAACTAGTTTGACATTAAATGTTAGTTGTTATCTGTTACCGTCCTTTTCTCACGCTTTATGTTAGTAAAAGACAGCAATGGTTTAAATTTAGTTTAGTTTGCGTACAGAGGAATCAGCACCAATATAATCTATAGGTACTAGATGGCGCCGGCATTAAGTGTAGAAAATTCTGAGGTATTATTATTTTGTCAGGTAATATAACTCAGTTCAATTCTTCAATCTTTTGTAGTTTTGACTCGTGTCTCACTAATGGCTATAAGTTGGTAGCTATTGCCTTAGTTTTGACGTTTTGTGAAATCCTCTCTAGAAAATCTGAGAGAGAATTTTAGTTGACGTTTCGCAAAAAATATATTTGGTTTATGGAGTTATATCAATGGAGTAAGTCCAACCTTCATTTTTGTATTGTTATTGTTAAAATGTGTATTGAAAAATGGAGGTACAATTTAGGTATATACCGTCTTAATTTACCGAGATAAAGCTAGTAAAACATAATATTTAGAATGATTTTAGATAAAATAAATATATTTTTGTGCTTGATGAAAAATGAAAAATCCATAACGGATAGATCAGTTTAAAAAACGTTTAGCAAATTAAATTACTATCCAATAAAGTACAAACTATTCAATAATTCAACATTTTAACATAAGGAATAAAATTGCATTTGCATGTAACTAACAATTCTGATATACCTGTTAAATGAAGAAAATAGCAGCAAGAAACTTGAGCGAACTAAAATAAACGAGTGGTGCTAATAAACTATTAATCCAAGGTGAAAATAAAGTGTTAGTTTAGTTTATGAAAGAGACTGATTATGTGCGATAGAGTAATACCATGAAGACCGTATGGAAGATAATTATCAACATGTAACACTATTGAAGTTTGGACTGTTAGGAACAAAAGTTGCAGCCAATTTTTTTTTAGATTATTTGCAATGTATGTCGCACATTACCTAGTATTTTTGTTAAGCGCTCGTGCTAAGCTTGTGGTTGTGTTACGAGTAGTAGGGTGGAATTCGAACCGGCAACCACACCACTGCGTACAATGTATTTCGAACCCTTAAACTGTAGTTTTTAAGTTGTTTTTGATAGGCTTTAGAAATACAATAATATATTTGATGACCTACACATAAGTGTAGGAAAAACAAACTTGAATTGTACGAAAATCTAAGATACACAATTTCGCCTAGACATTCTTGATAACAATTTCCAATAGTTTTGATTTAAAAACTTATGTATAAGGGACCACCCATAACCAACAAAGAATAAATTTTAAAAGTGATCCACAGTCACCGGGAACATACAAAAAAAATGTTGAGTGGAGAAAGTCATATTTGAGGCCGGTTAAAAATAACTTTTAAAGGAAACCTCAAGTTTTTCTTTTTTAATATCACTGGTCTTCCTTCTTATATCAACGGGTAAATCTTGGGTTTTTATTTAAGTAATTTCTTCAAAAAGCAAAGGTCGCTTTTACATATAAATAACAAAATGTTATTTCCAGATTTCTAAATTTAGGGATAATACATTTCGCCACGATATTTAATTCAACTTTGAAATCATGATGGGGCTATCGACTTCTGCTACCGACTGTACAGCCAATCTGTTTACGTTCCCATCTTTGAAGATCCAGTGTAAACATTTTGACATAATTGTTTTAAGAATAAAATGTGGTTTATAGAATATATTTGGAAGCCTGTTCTTTTGTTTATACATGAACTCATCGAAAGATGTTTGCTATCGATTTTGTTTTGTTTTTTTACCTTTTACGTTGAAAATAACTTTGATTTACCTACAAGCCACACTGGACCTGGTTTATATTTTAATAAGTGAACACTGAAACTACTAACCTACATTCAGTTTCCTACCCCATAGTTTTCGCATCTTAACGTCAACTTTGAAGATCGTCGAACTGTTTACATGAATGAACTGTTTAAACGGATTCTATCGCAGTTTTTTTTTACTCCCCGACGTTTCAACGCCTTTGCGAGTATCGTGGTCACAGATAGTTTCAAGCGTTGAAGAGATTTTTGACAGCCAGTTTTTGAATTGGGTATTTCAACTTGAGAACGCCTCAAATTATGATCAACCATTCCTTGACAGTGTGTGACATTACAGGTCCAATTACATGGTTTAAGTTTGAGATTTCTTAAGTTGTAATTTTCAATCCAAAGACTGGTCGTTGGGGCGATCGTCCACTTATTTGGTTCCGTTTCGTATTCGATTCGTTTTTGGTTCTGTCCGGTTTGGCCACCCTTGTAAATGTATGGACGCTTGCCCACCGAACGAAAACGACACGAATAAGCAGGAGTACTTATTCGTGTCGTATTCGCTCTGGTATTTCCCACATCGAGTCGTTTTTTGCTTCCCCCTTCGTCGCTCGTATTCCTCGCTTGGAACCGTGTAAGTGGGCAAATTTACACGGACGGACGGCAATTTTCCGTCCCTGTTTTTCATGTTTCAAAAACGAAACAAATACGGAATGTACTCGCGGGAGAGCGCCCTCAAACAGTTATTTTCTAATTAGAAACTAAGATTCATTACTGACAATGACGAAATACTACATAATGAGTAAGCGTACAATATTCAGCTCGGTGTTATTGCAACCTTGTCTGGTTAATCAATAAGACGGACTAGTTAGACGATACTGAGTAGGTATAGACTAAGGCACCATCCTATTTTCATCGTTCGCACGATGATGCAATTCGATTTCATGGTGTGATAAAACTGAACTCTACTGTCCTTTTGGGTTAGTGGTTAGTGATCCTGACTGCTAAGCCGGAGGTCGTGGATTCGATTCCCACCCAGGACAAATCTTTGTGTGGGGAGCACGAAAATTTGTTCTGTGTCTGGGTGTTATTTATCTATAGATAATATGTATGTGTTTAGAAATATATAAGTATGCTTATCAGTTTTCTGGTTGCCATAGGCTCTACCTAGTTTGGGACCAGATGACCGTGTGTCAGCTGTCCCAAGATACATACAAAAAAACAGCTTTGACTGCTTTGCACGATCGTCGAATCTTCAATAGGACCTTCAGTTGAACTCAGTATGTTTAAACGTGCGATGCGATCTTGCATCGAACGCACACATCATGGCACTGGTAGCAAAAGGACAGAGCCTAATATGCTCTTAGCTGTCGACAACATTATACCTAGATCGAATCCTCTGCTAATCCATTAGACGCAGAAGGTATCATCTAACTACGTCCTACTGAATCACGGACGTGTAGTAATCTCTAATGGACATGAGTATCCACATAAGCCTGTTATAACCACAGGCACTGTATAGCAACCAATTTATACCTATAATACGGCTTAAGTGTTGAGGCTTCTATTGGTATCAATTTAATTACTCAATGACAATATGTTCTTGTCCTATGTAGTTAGTAGTTTACTTATTGTTAGCTTGTTCTGAGTTCTAACCACGGTACTGACAGGCAGTGCGAATCTTTCAATTGTATATCTTAAAAATTTCTCTATGAAATCAATGCTTATTTTTCCCATAGTAGGAATTATTTTTGAAATATTGTGACAATATTATGGATTAAATTAATAGTGCAGTGGATCCATCAAAAAATTTTCGTCGTTTAGCTGGTTTCCGAAAAATACTTACTGAAATCATAAGAAACCACTGTTTTTTGACCTCCAAAGCTTCATAGGAATATTTTTGTCTTTCAAAAAAAAAACGACGCCCGAATTTCGGAATTTAATCCTTGTGTCGCGGGGGTTTCACTAACATTTAAATCACATGCACAAAGAACACCCAGACTTGAAACAAGCACTTGTGGATCACACAAGTGCTTGTCCCATGCGGGAATCGCAGCACGTCGCATACAGTGGTAATTAGTGTGGTGAAAATCCGTGCAATCATAATAATATATCGCACATTACTAGTATTCGTGTGACCTGTGCTTTGCTTAGTGTTTGTTACGAGTGGGTTCACGTCGGTAGTGTAATGAGTGGGTTTCGAACCAGTAACCACATGATCACAAATTCCACGACCTAGCCATTAGGCTAACGCCGCCTTAATTTGGACAGTAACCTTTTATAAGACTGATTGAAGAGCTAGGTATTTTGGAAGGATCATAGTGTTTACCTCATGAAGGTTTACTTTAATGGGCTAAATCTATACTAATATTATAAAGCTGAAGAGTTTGTTTATGTTTTGTTTGGTCAACTGCACTAAGGAACTACTGGTCCAATTTGAGCCCACTTATTCAGGAAAACTAAAGCTACCATTTGCCGTGATAACCAACGCCTACGCGGGCGGAACCGCGAGAAAAAGCTAACATAACATACGCGCTAACTCATACTCATTTAATAAAACATATCATAATAGCATTGTTTCTAAAAACGTCTGGTCCAAAACTATTCCTCGTTTATTATTTCTACGAATTCGTATAGGAAAATAGAATCACAGTATAAGAACCAATATAGACTGTGATTGTCCAATATAGATTGAATTTGTTCTTCGCAATGTACATAATTATATTAAAATAATATGTTATAAGGAAAGTAATAAAAGTAGATTTTCAGATACCTTGATATTAGGTACATAAAATATTGGACAAGTTTGTTTTCTTTTGTGCCGTAAATTCATAATTACAAGGATAGGATAAATTGTTAATTTGCGTGACAATCATTGCTAACGTTGCAAAGTTACAACCCCCACACCTAAACATTAAAATGTTTTAACTTTGTAATTTTATATATTATCTATACATATAATAAATCTGTAGAAAAGTCATTTTTGTACATTGAAGAAATTGAAAAAAAAAATAGCCAGCGAGTGAAAAGATAACTAACAGAACCCATATCCATCGTTTTTGAAATTTTTGTCTGTTTGTCTGTTTGTCTGTTTATATGTTTGTTTGTGCGCACATCACGTAAAATCTATGAATCCCATGCTGACAATGTTTATATACAAAAATTATACGTAACTTGAGGTATAACTTAGTTTTGGTTTAATCGAAATCGGTTCATAAACAAAAAAGTTATGTACATTTGAATCAATAGAAAGCGATATCGGCGACACAAAGTCCAATTTAGGATGAGCTCTCATCAATATGGTCGTCCATATTAAATAGGGATCAAACTCTAAATTTACACAATCTCCATTCATCTGTACACGTAATCTTTGACATATAAACAAAAAAGTAACCATGGCGAAAATAACGTTGCCATAGCGATCAGTTTATTGAAGTATGAATAACTATTTATGATGCTTACAGTAGTATTAAACAGCTCGGTGGTTATACGATAGGAAATGTGAAATATCTTGCTGCGTGTTCAAATCTTGATGTTACTACATATTTTGTTTTTTATTTCTAGAACCGACTTTCTTACAGAAGTACGAATATATCGAGCTAACCCTTTTTGTGTTTTGTATTATTTTTTAGTTTGTAATTTTTTACATAGCTAATTTTTTAGATAGCTTGCTGCTCATGTAATTTTTGATGCCTGATCGAGACAAACAAAAATGCATAAAGTTTTTACAATCACACTTTACTCTTAAACAGGTGAAGTTCATAGTCAGTTAGAAGATAAGTCCATCATCTAAATCCCGCAATTTCTGCGACTTACATAAAAGAAACCAAATTGTCAAATACCCGTATCAGGCGACTTGAGCCTTCTAAAGCGCATTTAGTGATTCAGTCAGTCAAAAATATTTTTCACATGCATACCTATTACGACTGATCAGCGCGAACAACGTCACGGGTACAGCTAGGTCATCAAGGTTACTTTATTCATATTTTTGTCTTTATTAAACTGAACGGACGGTATTTGAATCTCGCATCCACTACTGATTAATGCCTGTGTGTGACGAGATCTGATGGCAAACTGCTAAGCTGGCATAAATAAATATACAGGATATAACGCATGTTCCAGTTTTTGATCTGGTCATTATTATCTATACTAATATTATAAAGCTGAAGAGTTTGTTTGTTTTTTTGTTTGTTTGAACGCGCTAATCTCAGGAAGTACTGATCCGATCTGAAAAATTTTCACTGTTAGATAGTCCACTTATTGAGGACTATAGGCTATTCTTTTGGAAATCTATCCCCTGAGGGGGTGAAATAGGGGTTGAAAGTTTGTATGGGAAGTTCGGTATTTTCAATGATAGACACATGAAATTTTGTTTATGGGTTTCTGGTTAGAAATAAATAAAGAAGTATTTCAGCGATTTTAAAAATCATCCCCCTAAGACAGTGAAATAGGGGTTGGAAGTTTGTACGTATATGCATTGTGTCGTTTTCAAAGATAAACACATTTAATTTCATCCAAGGGTTATTAGTTAGAAATAAATAAGATGTATTTCCGTGATTTTAGCCTTTTAGGAATCTACCCTCTAAGGGGGTGAAATAGGGGCTGAAATAGTTGGTATGTGAAGTTCGGTATTCTCAAAGATACACAGATGAAAAGATAAGTAGATAAGATAACGCCCATCTAAGACATATCCAATGACGACCCCCGTGGTCGAGTGGCTTTCACTCCGGTTTTTAAGGTATCGCCAGCTCTAAGGTCCCAGGTTCGATCCCCGGACAGGTCCATGTAGAAAATAACTTTTATAAATAGTCTTGAGTCTGTGTCTTTATGGTATCTTCGTTGTCTCAGATTCCATAACACAAATGCTTTTGCTACTTACTTTACTTTAATTATTATTTTAACGCCATTATATTTTATGAAAAATTTTATTCATACTCCTTACTTTGAAAATCACAGAATACATCCATCTACCTTTAATACTAATCTTTACTTTACTTTACGCGCGAGCGAAGCCGCGGGCAACAGCTAGTAAAGGATAAAATAAAAGTCAAAAAATTTGTTCTTATCAGAATCTAAAAACCGGACGTTAAAAAAATATTTAATTTCCTATTCGAACTCGTAATATTTCAAACTCCTGACATAACACTCCTAGCTGTTAATTTTAGCCTTGCGTGTCAATTTGTCAAGCCACTAATGATAGTTTCGCGCGAACCCTTGTTCAGCTCTGTAATATTCCACAATTTAGGTTCTATTTAGTATTAATTATACGTTTTGTTAAGTTATTTAATTCTAGAAAGTAAGGTTTCATGATTAATTGGTTAGAAGTTATATTTTTATATTTCCAAGCAATATAATATTCAGTTCCAGGGGCATGTCTTTTAATTTTAGCGACAAATTATGGCTTAGGATATTTTACAAATCTCTGATCATCTTCCAAAAATTTTAGAACATAAGATGTGGTTAGCATAGAAATTACATAAAGTTATGTAACGTTTAAAATAAATGTTTTAGATCAACAACGATAATACAAGGTACGTGTAGATGTACCTATAGATACTCAGTAACCGTACTGGTAGCGTTAACTCAGTAAACAATAAAACATCGTAAAGGTTACTTTCATTTTCAAGTATAAGCTTAAGAGGTACTTACACACTCAAAAGCTTCATTAAGGTTTGGGCCCAAAATAATGCCTTGCAAAACCCTTAAACAAATTCCATGTAATTTTCTCCACTATCTTAAAGTTTGCCTTGTTTAATAATAGAGTGAACAATTAATCTTCGTTCAGTTAATTGAAGCGTGATTGAGTTAGTATGTTAGTTTGAGACCCAACAGTTTTAATTAATCAACTTTTACTTGGAACGTTGGCAATCTGCCATTGGCAATAGTGACGAATTTTAAATAATCTTTCCACTGTGTGTTGTTTTACCTGGTAGAATGGTGGCCATTTATTTTTATTTTATTTCATATTTTTCCGATTTGGAACTTTATTTAAATTTTTGTTTTGCTTTCTAGCTGATACTAAAAGCAGATCCAAAAATAGGTTAGGCAACAGACGAAAAATGTTTTATGACACTAAGTCCTAATAACGAATCACTTTCAGGGATTCTTAGGCGATTCAGCTTTTGGCGGAAAAAATAATAAGACATGAGATTATTTCCTTATATACCAAGACAAGTGTTGTGTAAAATAAATTATCTATAAGCATTATTGTAATGAATATGAGTAACCCAGTAATATCCATAAATGTCATCTCTGAAAATTACGAAAACACCGCTTTCATAGTATTATCTCTCAAATATTGTATGACGCATACCTTTTCTAGAAGTAGGTAACAGTTGTGATGTTTATTTTCGACTGTTGGCTTTGCTGATATTTTAATTAAATCAGGACTTGCTTGACAGTACCTATGATTTTAACTAACAAAACAATTGTTATTCTAATATGCGATGAAATATAGGAAATGAAGTACAAATCTTACCCTTATCAAACCTCTTCCATAAACCTGCGTAATATAGGTTTCTGATTGATGTGGAAAATTCCAAAATGTGGATGAGAAATGAGTAGGAACAATGAACATATTATTATGAAAACAGATGCAATGGACCGAGAGCAGACAGAGATGGATGGGTGGTGTGAAATTATACATGACTGAAGTAGGTAAGTAAGTAAGTAGTAGTACCTAATAATTGAATGGATTTGGAGTTACGGAGTATACCTATTCTGAAAAAATACCTTAATAAAGTGCTCAGTAACAATTAAAAAGTTTGGCTACGCCAACTATACTTTACATCTTGTTAAAAGAGGGTAGCTGTTATGCCAAAGATCTACCAAACAAGTCATTAATGACTGCTGAATAGCCGTTTTAAAAAACAACGCCTGCACTAAGGAATTTAATTCTTGTGTCGCGGGGGTTTCACAAACATACAAATCACATGCACAAAGAATACCCAGACTTAAAACAAGCATTTGTGGAGCCCACAAATACTTGTCTCATGCGGGGATCGAACTCGCAGTACGTCGCGCACAGTGGTAACTGTCGTGGTGACCTATACCACTCGGCTATCCTTGCAGTCGAAGTATTCATGCTATCATATTATTGAAACACTCTTTTATTTCAGTAACTGAAATAATAATGGTTCTGAGTTCCTATGCTGGTATGACATCTACCTTTTTTGCATTTTTTACCTGTTAGATACATAACTTTTCATTTTAGCGATGATAAATTATGTGAAATTTTAGTAAATCGTTTTCTATGTTAGATCACAAAAACCTTAAAAAGCTAGGTCATTATTTATTGTCATAGCTGTAGTAACCGGTGTCAAGCTATTTCTTTAAGTAGGTATTGAATGAACACTACTATAATCTACAAACGGCTGTAGATAGAGCCATATCGTATCTCCAAGAATCATATCTTTGACTCAATGAAGAGCTACTAAACACGCTGACTGGAATATCCAAGATAGCAAGATAAGTTTAGTGACGGCGATAAAGTAGATAGAGATTAGATGAGAATGAAACAAGGGGATTACGACTATAAGGAGTTCCGTTAAGGTGCAATTTTCAGTGGGGTTCATATCGAAAATTTGTGTACAATTTGTTATGACTTGATATGATATAGGCAGGTTTTTTAAAACAATAAAGATTGCTGGAACATATGTTTTTAAAATCAACATTCATTTAGTTTCCTATTTTCCCAAATTACAAAAATTTGTATGCTCTTTTTAAATTCTCGGGAAGTGGTCAAAGAAAGCATATCCCAATATATGTATCTCAAATTTATTAGAAGGCAACAGATGGTCTAATAAATTTGGTTTCTGTTCGATGTTAAAACATTGTAATGACGTCAAATGTTCTGTTTTAAGTGAAGCAAATATTATTATTATCGATGCAAACTTTAGAGTTCAAAGGTTTTTTGTTCAATATAAATCACAATTTTTTTTGGCGTTTCTCGTTTGGTGGAGAAACTTTAATAATAGCTTAGATATTGCAGTATCTTATCTATCCTAATATTCTAAAGCTGAAGAGTTTGTTTGAACGCGCTAATCTCAGGAACTACAACTCGATTTGAAAAATTCTTACAGTGTTAGATAGTAGTACATTTATTGAAAAAGGCACAGATTACTAAATAGTTACTTCGTAAGCTATAGGCTACTTTTTGCCGCGGGCAGAGCTGCGAGCAAAAACTAGGAGTTTATAATACTAGCTATTTTCACGCCCTATTTTATTCAATTTCTATAAAACTAGATTTTAGGTAGGCAGGTAAATATTTACTAAGGCTGAGAAATTGATTTGTTGGATGAGAATGTTTGAAAGTGACACACAAGACGATAAAATAGTGCCTGTACCCACAACTCCTGAAACAACGAAACTAAGAAGTTACCTATTTATTGATAGTAGAAATACCTACAAATATATACAAAAACTATCTTCCTCAATCACTCTGTTTTTGACTGAAAACTGCATTATAATTCGTTGCGTAGTTTATAAGGTCTGAGCGTAAAAACAACAAAGCGATTTTGTTTCATTCTATCTAAAGATAGCAGGTGCGAACAAAAATAATTAAACCCAGGGCGAGACTAATAGCTCAAAGATTAATCGTATTATTTGGAATCCCTAAAAAACCGCGCACATGTACCGATAAATTTAAATTCTTTAAGGGCCAAGTACCTTAAAGAGTAGAAAAAATGCCAAGCCGTCGGCATTCAGATTAATTAACGATTCAATAATTTGTCCAAAGTAACGGCTGCCCTTAAAGACCTTTGACAGAAAGCTATTTGGGGTTTCAAAAGCAATAAAGAACATTTAAAATTATATTAAATCCCAGCGCCATTTTTTTGTAAACTTATGAATTGGATTGTTTAATTTTGAAGGGAATTTGAATACTGAATAAAGAATATTTGCTAAAAGTTATATTATAATTATGGATGGTGGATAATTGACTACGGTGAAGCCAAAAGGAAGGGTAGGTATACCTTATGATTTTGGCAGTCAATATAATTATTATGTATGTATATGTTCCACCATAGTGCCTAAACTACTGTACTGATTTAAATAAATGAGGTATTAAAGATTCGTAATAAAGGCCCAGGAAATATTTAAAATGTGCTATATACATTTTATAAAACAAAAATGGACGGACTTTAAAACCTAGAATTCTAATCACAGTAAAGTCTACGTTGACCATTTTTGTATATATTTTTATATTATTATTTGCATTATTTTCTTTTTTCGGCTTTTAGAGATCCCGTTGTTTTGCCATATAAAAAATTAAGAAGGCAACTCTAATCGCCTAGCAATAAAGAATATAATGGCCTACAATTATTCTTAAACCTACCATAAGTATATGCAAAAAAAGAACTAAAATGTCAGCCATTTTGGAAGACTCCAGCAACAAACAATGCGACACGAGAGAAATACATAAATATGTACCATCGCATATTTTTTTACGAATCGTTCTATCAGGGTTCCCACAAAGACCACTTCTATTCGCTTGGGTTCCGCACTTTTTTGGCCTATTACAACAGAGATATTGTAATAACGACTTCCATTCCCATTATTTCCTTACAACACAAAAATACCACGTATTTGCCCCAGTTTTTTACTTTATAAGATAAGAAGGCAAATATTATGCTTCGTTCGTTCCAAATCTTGTTACAATTTATTGGATGAAACATTTTCTGACGTTATCTAAACGTTGTTCTTTAAAAAAAGTAAACTCGAATGATTACATTTTTATTTATTAATGTTAGATGTTATACAATATAATAATATTTTCTTGGTTTTTACTTACAAGGGTGCCACATAGGGTTTTTAAAAGCTTACTGGCAATTTGGATCCCACATTACTAGTGTTTTTTTCAACCCTTAGATAAAGCTAAATGCTTGTGTTACGAGTGGGATCACGTCGGTAGTGCAATTATGGGTAAAATTCAAACCGGCAACGACATGATCGCAAGTCCGACGCCCAGCCATACTGTCATTTTGGATGATCATTATTATGGATGATAATAATAATAAATAATAATAATAATATCTTGGGACAATCTCACACACGGTCATCTGATCCCAAACTAGGCAGAGCCTGTACTATGGTAACCAGACAACTGATAAACATACTTATATATTTCTAAATACATACATATTATAGATAAATAACACCCAGACACAGAACAAATGATCGTGCTCATCACACAAAGATTTGTCCTGGGTGGGAATCGAACCCACGACCTCCGGCTTAGCAGTCAGGGTCACTAACCACTAGACCAACAGGCCCGTCAAGTGATGATTAAAGGATTTGGAATTGCTAATGTATTTTATGGACTGCTTGAAACAGTTTTTTTTTGTTTTTTCAACGACGCCCGCACTAAGGAATTTAATCCTTGTGTCGCGGGGGTTTCACAAACATTCAAATCACATGCACAAAAACACCCAGACTTGAGACAAGCATTTGTGGATCACACAAATGCTTGTCCCATGCGGGGATCGAACCCGCAGCACGTCGCGCACAGTGGTAATTAGCGTGGTGACCTATACCACTCGGCTATCCGTGCAGTCAAGTTGGAGCGCCTCGAGCGGTCGACAAATAAAAAAAAATGCGAGCGAGAAGCGCATGATGGCGTCACTCGAGGGAAATCGACAGCCCACACAAATGAGCCTGCGTCTGCGCGTTGATCAGTTTTTTATCTGTAAGGGCAGCTCTTATAACTGTGCTAAGGTTTAATGCGTGATAGGTCAATATTTTTTTAAAGCTTACCTACTAGCTATAATGGGTCGCACATAACTAATATTCTTGTTAACATCTCGTACTAAGCAAAAATGCTTGTGTTACGAGTGGGTTTACGTTGTCAGTACAATGAGTAGGATTCGAACCGGCAACCACTTGATCGCAAGTCCGACGCCCTAGCCTACCGTAGTCATAGGGTAAATAGGCTTATATGTACTGTGGTGGGATTATTAGTAGGTAGAATAGTAAACTTAACATAGGTTTAGTATTCTGAATAATAAACCACAAGAGTAACAATAATTATGGTAAAGCGGAAGAGTATTTTCTTTGTTTGAACGCGCTTATCTCTGGAACTACATGCCGGATTAAAATTCTTTGTTTATTTAATTATGATAATCTGATTCTGAAAGAATATCATTGGTTCAAATTTTGTAAGGGTTTCGTACCTTAAAAATAAAACAGAATCACTTTGTTGTCCGTCTGTCTGTCCGTACACATTTAAATATTACATAGTGACGACAAATGTTCCATAAACATAATTATTATTATTATATTGTATCGATATTCGGCCGCGCTGCGTTTGACGCCGAATTATTGAGTGACATTTTGTTGTTAATACATAATTCATTTTAACGTTGACAACACTTTATACCAGGTATCAAAATAGATTTTCATACAAACGGTGCATGTCCACCTACCTAAAATAAAATACTTGTTATACTTAGTTGACTTGTCTAACCAACCCGCAGTGTGCAAGCGCGGTGATCAATGCTTCTCCATATGAGAAGAGGCCTGTGCCCAGCAGTGGGACTATTTTATTATAGGCCGGTTTTATAGTTTTTGTCAACTTATAAATAAATAAATATCTTGGGACAATCTCACACACGGTCATCTGATCCCAAACTAGGCAGAGCCTGTACTATGGTAACCAGACAACTGATAAACATACTTATATATTTCTAAATTCATACATAATTATTATAGATAAATAACACCCAGACACAGAACAAAAATGATCGTGCTCATCACACAAAGATTTATCCTGGTGGGAATCGAACCCAAACCACTAGACCAACAGGCCCGTCAAATCAAAAATATATATATATAAAATTATGTGGTTAACATGCTTTTTATTTTAAACTTATCTTTGTAAATGTTTTACCGCTATTTTTCAGTCTACCCGTGAGCACGGCCTTTGCAAGTTGGCCGAAACGTCGGGAAAAGTAGGTATTTATACCTTTTATTACGGATAATGTACACAAATCGCGAAAATTTAAAAACTTATATCGCCATTTTTAATTCATATCGCTTGGGTTGTCAACTGGAGTTTCTGCTGCTCGCCTTTGTAAAAGCCGAGGTAATTGTACTCATTCTACGCATTTTGATATTATAATAATGTCTATACCTAAGTGGTTATTAAAGATCAAAATAATACAACGTGAATACACGAAACTCGTTCCACAAAACGTTTTGATGTTCAAAATGTGCTGTTATAATTCTTTGATATCGCAATATAATTTCTAAATTTCAAATCTATTTACGATGTAGAACATTTTACCCATATTATGTAGTAGCTTTTGCTGGCTGCCCCGCCCGCATGAACGTTGGTTATCGAGGCGAATTATAGCCAAAAGCCTTCGTCAATAAGTGGGTCATCTAACAGTGAAAGATTTTTTCAAATCAGACCAGTAAGTCCTGAGATTTGCCCGTTCAAAACAAACAAATTCTTCAGCTTTATTATATATTATTGTATAGTATACATATTTTAGTATGTTAGTTAATTTAGTATGAAGGTACAGTTAGCAAAAAAGCATCAGTTTTATAAAATTCTACAACACGATTTAAAGTCATACACTGTTATCGCGACTATTTAAAAAGATAGCTTACTTAAGAAACATTAACGCTATGAAATCGTTACTATTTGTAGAATTTAATTGCATTTAGGCGTTTTGTAAATCTGATTGTGTTCAAAAACTGTTTTTGCTGGCTGTACATAATATATCTTGTCGACACAAGCTGTGCCCAGCGGTTTCACCCACGGAAGTGGTCCCCGTTCCCCTAAACATGTTTTTTTTCCTTGCTTTTCGTATACTTTATGTGCTTTTTTAATAATTGTGTTATTTATTCTGCTATTCGGGATGGAGACAATCCAACAAATCAAGGATCGATACTACCCGTTCTCGAGTTATAAGTGTTGTAAGAACCCGAGTTGTTATATATAATTAATACTAGGTATACAGGATTAATTTTTATGGAGTGCGTATATTCAACGCGGTAATCAGATAAGAGAGAGATTTCTTCCTATGTTTCTTGAGAAAAGTTGTTCAGTTTTTTGCACCTGATATTTCGTTGAATATACGCACTCCATAAAAATTATCCTGTAGATAAGACAGATGTCGTTTAGTAGTTTTTTTGTATACCTTTTCATATTTTATCTGACTTTAGGAAAAGATAGAAAAAATATGAAATGAAAGTTTTATCGGAATAATGGGTTTGTGGCAAAAAATTGCCAAAAATATTGTATTTTTTAACCGATGTAGAAGTATAAGCAATTTATCAGTATTATAGCAGGCATAAATCTTTTGTTTATATGTTTCTTTTCCGCAAGACAGTAAGACAAAGAATATGCTTATGTGGAAAAAAAATATAGTTCGCTTAGCAATAAAATTTTTTTCCTTTAATACGATAACGAGTTTTTCTATTATATCCAGAGATAATATTTTCTATTTGCTTTTACGTAACAACTTTGTTCATTTGTTTTTATGATGTTGGCAACACTGACGGGTTATTACCGATTTAAAATCAAGTTAGAGGCTAATGTTGCCAAGTTAGGTTTAATTTTATAGGTATTAGATTGTTTAAAACCTATGTATGGGCAAACAACCGTGCTGCAGTCAGCAATTTACGTAATCTAAAAAGTTAGACTGAGAGATTCAGTCTACCCGTTACCATGACACGTGCAAAGGCGTTGAACGTCGGAAACTAAAATAAAAAAAACGCGATGGAATCCATTTTAAAACGATTTTTTTTCAATGTCTAACATTCGCGTGTCTAAAAAAAAAAATATAAAAAGATTTTTTGTTTACAAGAAAATTCTATCATCAATTTTGAATTTTGTATCAACAGCGATTAATTTACGTAAATATTATGCAAATTGACTGATAAAGTTTTTCCGACCAGCGATTTCACACTTTTCCTGATGGCTTAGTACTTTTGGAGTTACTATATATATATAATTATCTCGAGAACTGGGCAGTATTCCAGCCTTCGCTAATACGTTGCCGACATCTTACTGCTATGTTGCCTATTTTGTGTCTACTAAGACGATAATATAGTATCAATATTATGTTTAAGCCTGTATCAAAGGTCTTTTTAAACCTACAAAGCTGAGTTTACTGAAATTGTGGTAAACTTTATCTTCATAAAAGAGTATTAAGTACATTTTTGTGTAAAACCAACCCTTTCACAAGTTACGAGCTAAATACTGAAACATTTCCGAAAATTCAAAGATTTCTGGGGTAGGTACCATATTTAAAATGGAATAAACCGGAATCCTTGCAGTATTGATGTTCGTCTGTCTGTTCGTCCTTCTGTCGGTCTGTCAAGACCATAAATAATATTTCTGTGGTCGAAACACTTAATCTAGGTAACGCGTTGAGGTGTCGAGTGGAAATTAAAACATTATATTTTAATTTACAGTTTCTTGAAGCTATTAATAAATTAATAATAAGTTAATAATAGTTATATCGAGACATCTGATCCCCAATAAGGTAGAGCCTGATACTGCAGCTATGCTACTGTACTATGATGACCATCCAACTGATAAACATACTTATAAATTCCTAAATACAAACATTATAAAGATAAATTACATCTAGACACAGGAGAAAATTAAATGATCATGCTCATCACACAAATACTTGTCCTGGGTGGGAATCGAACTCACTACCTCCGGCCTAGCAGTCAGTGTCACTAACTACTGGACTATTAGGCCAGTTAAAAAGCCGAAAAACCCGATGTTTGTGTCTACGAAAAAAATTACCGGGAATTGTGCAAAGACCAAAAAACCGATTAAAGAAATGTTTTTGGACCCAAAACTAAAAGTTCCTATTATTTAATAATCACCAAATAATTTATAGTTGTGTCCGTTGACGTATAATCTAATTTATTGAGAAGCATGATAAGTACCACTTATGACGTACAAGTGGTAACACACATAGATTGTAAGTCGAGTGCTTGGGACAAATGTTCAGTTGTGTCCTGCTAAAACATTTTTAATAATTATATTGACAAATAAAACGCAAACCTTTCTTAAATACCATTGGTATCCCGAAGTACCAGTACCAGACTAAATTTTTCCCACTCCCGTAAATATCATTTGTAATGTGTATACCAATATTATACCATGCTATTTTTCGTCGAGTTTATGGGACTGTAGACGTGTGTCATAGTCTAGCGGTTCAATGGGCGGATTCGTATACACATAGTTGTAGGTTCAAATCCAGACACCAATGTGACTTTTTCAAAGTGATGTGTACTTCCTTAATTAAGACACCAGTGACAAACGGTGAAGGAAAACATCGTGTAGAAAGCTGGATTCCAAAAACTGGAATCTGAAATCGTCAACCCGCAATGAGCAAGCGTGGTGATTAATTTTAATACTCATTCTTCCCTATATGGGAAGAGGTCTGTTGGGCATCGGCCTCTTCTCATCAGTTATAGGTGATATATTTGAGACTGCAGTATCCTTAAACTACGGATTTAAATCCACTACACAATAAGTACACACAAAATAACGCCACGGTTGAAGCGATCGATTATGAACATTTTTCGACTGGACAGATCTCATGAAAACTATTAAAAACACAAAAATAACGATAATAAGTTAATTTAATATCTGTGTACATAATTTTGAAAAAAAAAAAACGATTCTATCGCGGATTATTTTGATTAGTGTCCGAAGATTCAACGCCTTTACAGGTGTCATGGTCACAAAACGACGAAATAACGAGAAGTGGATTCTAAACCTAATTGTTTTTCTTTATTGTTATTTTTTTTATATTATGAACTATTAATGTGTACAATTAATATAGGCAATTTTCGAGCTAAGTATGTTCTAGTTTTTGGTGATGCAGTGTACTTATTGAATCGACAATTGTCTATCCAAATGCAACATTCAAATTGTCTAGTACCACGAGCCTAACTGGCTACAATATAATTATTAAGTTGAGCATGAACTTGACATACAGTCAGTGACGAAAACATAATATGTGAATTTTTAATATTGTTTTCTGAGGATTACGCGAATGTTAGACATTGAAATAAAACTACTTTTAAACGGATTCTTAGTCGGCCCGTGACCATGACACCTGCAAAAACCTCGAAACGTCGGGAGCTAAAATCAAAATAAACCGAGATAAAATCCGTTTAAAAGTAGTTTTATATTTAAAAGTTGACGATTTTATCCAATTTTACTTACTATTTTCTTTCACCAACTGTCATGTCTGTCAAGTCTACCAAGATTCAGAATACCGTATTTTATATGAAGCGACTGCCTATCTGACCATGACTCATTTGGTTATGTATTTGGATAGCTTGACGCCAACAGTTTTTTTCCAACTGTACGTTGTCAATTACACATATGGTACTATGAGGTCAACATGTGTGGCCTATTGTACTATTAAATTAAATTGGATAAAGTATGAATACATTAATTATGCATATGGTACTAATGTGTTGAAACAATAAATTAATTATCGAAGCACTTCAAGTGTTTATTGTAATTGAATTAATAATTGATTTTGATGTTTGTGTATTGTAAATTTCAAAGACGTATGCTGAGATAACAAACCTGTTACTGACGCTATATAATGTAATTTTCATGTTACTTAATTAATTAAAAGGAAGGTTTAGAACCCCTGAAGCAAGAAGATAATATAAGATTAACGTGGGTAAGAATGTAGGATATGTCTATCTGAGTTTCTGGTTCAGGCATAATCATATCGGCAAGTATGATCTGGGCACAAGCCTCTTCTCATATGGAGAAGGAGCGAATGTGGTTTTGAGTTGACGATTTCGGATTAAAATTATTATTATTATACATTTTTTATATCTGGTACGCGGAAAAAATAAAAATCCATTCAAAATAAATAACCACAATCAAATTCGAATGATCTATTTGGTTACTATACCACACATTTGTAAAGAAATATACAATATATATTTAATAAACGTGGACAACATCACATACATTGCTTCGAACGCAAAGTAGCTAAAGCACTTGTGTTATGGAATCAGAGACAACGAAGGTACTACAAACACCCAGACCCAAGACAATGTAGAAAAGTGTTTTTTTACATCGAACCCGGGACCTCAGAGCTAGCGACACTTTAAAAACCGGTGTGTACGCCACTCGACCACGGAGGTCGTCTATAAACACAACTATAACAACCCTTTATTGCTAATGGTTAAAATGACGCATTATTGTTCCATAAACTGTCAAGTGTGTCAAGCAATCACAAGAAATGAGTCCTTGAAGTGTCATGGGCTGTCAAGAATGTATCTGATAAAACAAACTTACGAATATAAAACAATAGTAAGAACCATATAAAGAATGTCGTTGTGGCCAAACGGTTCAATGATTAGGTTCTTATGCACATGTTTGCAGGTTCAATTTTAATAATACGTTTGCTTGCGAGCGATCATTACTTTTTCTCATTATTTATTCCTTATACAATATTCTGGCATGAACCTCTAAAATTATTCTATACACAATTTTGACACTAAATATCATTGTTCAAATAAAAATATTACATACATTTTTATTATTACTACATTATACTTATTTTATAAAGCTAAAAAGTTTAGTTTACTACGCTAATCTCAGGAACTACTAATGTCTAATTTATAAAAATCTTTAAGTGTTAGATAGCCCATTTATTGAGGAAGGTTATAAGCTTTGTGCCGACGCCCAAGCGGGCGGAACCGCGATCAAATGCCAGTGTTTATCATAAAAAATAATAATATATATTTTTTTTATCTAGGAATTGCCATTGTTCAAGAATATTTACGATTAAGCAAAGAAAATAAAAACTATTCTACTAATTTTCCGCTTAACCAACATCAATAAGCCTGTATCTACGAAGTAAACCTTTGAGAGGAAAATTCTGAGGTTACCTCACTTATTTTTAATTTGCCCTTAAACCTTTCACTTATTTTCAATTTGGTTCGCTCATTTATAAATAGGTAGAACAAGTAAAAGGATCTCAACTTAATTAAATTTGGTTAAGATTAAGTGTTATTTATGACGAAATAAAATTAAATTTAAACATCGAATTTGTTACTACGTTAAAAGTTTATATTATTATTTAATTATGTATTTATTTTATTTTATTGCCAATCTAGTTTGCATTTAAAATATATTTTGTAACAATAAATATTTTTTTAAGACTTTTTTAATTAAATAATTAGGCACAAAATTGTTTTTACATTTCATAATATTTTATGTAGCAAATAAAAAGAGGATACACTAATTCTACATAAATAAATATTAGTATTAATTAATGATAAAATACCGGCTCCAAATAACTAAACACATAAAAATTTCATAACTGCTTTTTTAATGCCTACTTCGTAATAAAAATATACACTAAAATAATTTTATACACTGAACAAAGTGCGTTGTAATTTAAGGTCCGTGTTGATCACGCAGCAACCCGGTAAAATATTTTGTCTTATTTATTTTTTCTAGAAAATATGCTAGTTGTTTAATAAAAAATAACGGACCACCCTAATTATCTATGTGTATAAAAACAAGCCTACATTTTATTCTCAGACTTACGAAATATTTTCAATAAAAATATCGTGAACATCGGTGAACAGTTTCGGAGCAGTTCGATTTGACACAAGATTTTATTTTTATTTGAAATATAATTTAATAAAGTATAAAATCAACGATTAAATTAATAAATGCATATAATATATAATATAGATTATTGTAAATTATTTTGACTCACCATATCATCATAAAAAGGCATCAAGATGGTTAGAATGCGCTTTATATGATAGTAACATAATGTCCAGTTCACTTCAACCCCGCCACACAGAGGCTGTCCAGGCCCTTCATCATGTTGACCACCTATCTTGACCAATTACCATCACACTTCAACAAAAAAACCACCAAAACCACAATCCACAAACAATTTCAACTAAACTTAACTAAAACCCCAAAAAAATAACAAAATTTAAATTCAAAAAATTTAATTATTTATTTATTTTCGTTTCATAAATCACTGATAGAGTTTCGTTCACTTTAAATTAAGATATTATTTTATTTTATCAGAGTAAAAGTTTCGTAATGTCGGCGCACGGAATAGGCGTGAGCTCGCTTCGGCCGCTGAATATGAACTGAAACTGCCGCGCGAACCTGAAAATCATCTGTGACAATATAAATTATTCCAATGTTTCGAAATTTAAGTTTTGAATTCGAATTTTGAATTGGTCGTTTGATTGTGCATTTTAGTGTTGATTATATGATTTCAAATCAAATGTGTGCGGTTTATTATTTTGACAGTTGATTCAGTATTGGAATATATTACTGTAATATATTACTTTGATATTTGATAAATGATCGTAGTATTTGTGGGTTAAATGTTACAATGACGTTTCTCTTTTTCATATTCATTCACTCTTTGGCAAACATAATTTAAGTTTTTATATCTTATTCTATTATTCATTTTGGTGAATATTCTCGATATTTTTACAAAGCTTTTAGAGTTTATAAATAATTTCAAATACTCTTTTAAGACAGTGTTTTATGGGTAAATAGAATTTTTATTTAATATTTAAGTTTCCACGTGTTGCTACTATACGTACTTATCTATATAGACCTGCGTATAAAGTATTCTTTGAGATAAATGGACTTATTCCAACAGGAATCGATATTAGATATTCCTTTTATGTAATTTTATCCTATCTTTACGACCCTCATATATTCAGATAAAGTCTAGGTCATCAGTCTAGATATTGTACATTCTGGAATAGTGCTAAAGTAATGAAGATATGGAAAAAAATACTCAGTGGATGAGATGTCGTATTTAGATGTATATGAAATAGCGGACCGCTGTATGCCAATGATATGCAAATAAAAATATAAATTTCAGTACATTTAGAAATTTAGTAATTTATTTGTTTTGTTATTGTTGAATGGTTGCGTGAGATTTTACATAGGTTTTACATTTCTACATAAAATTTGAAGAATATATGTTTATATTTATATTTACTTTTTTATCATAATATAGTGTATAAATTATTATTATAGTTTTGTGCCAAATTTTTTGTCATAGAACTCTTCCGAAACGATTTTCATGGATTTTTTCGTGCATATTTCATAGGTCTGAACACTGAACTGTCAGAACAGGGCGTAAGCTGTTTTATACCCTTAGATCATAATGATCATAAAACATAGTATAAAGAGGAAAGATTTGATTGTTAGTTTGTTTGTTTACATTGAATGATCTTAAACTACTAAACCGATTTTAATCATTTTTTCACTGTTGGGAACCTACACTATCCCCGGGTGACATAAACTATATTTAAAAAAAAATGAGACCGCGGGCGCAGCTGCGGGAAACAATTAGTTACTTATAAATTTCAGTCTGAAAAGTATGTTAAAACTGATTTGAATAAATTTTAAACGTTTCATAATATAGTTAAGTAAGTACATTACATTTAGACGATTGTAAATTATTTCGCATTTCGGTACATGCGAAATACCTACTTTACAATTGTCTAAATGTTTTGATAGGAAAAAAAAATATTCAAGAAAAATATTCAGTGTAAGACTATGAATATGTTTTGATTACCGTTGGTTTTATTTACCTTTATGAGTTAATTTTCAAACTAGTTCAATGTGTAACTTATGATAATTTCGTGTTGGAGAAAATTCTCTTGAATTCTGATTCAATGAATCGACGACCTCCGTGGTCGAGTGGCGTACACTCCGGTTTTCAAGGTGTCGCCAGCTCTGGCTTCTCGGATTTGATCCCTGGACGGGTCAATGTAGAAAAACACTTTTCTTCATTGTCTCGGGTCTGGGTGTTTGTGGTAACTTCGTTGTCTCTGATTTCATAACACAAGTGCTTTAGCTACTTACTTTGGATTCGGAGCAATGTATGTGATGTTGTCCACATTTATTTATTTATTATTTAATGAATAGAGACGCAGTCTTTTTTTTCTCAATGTCCAGTTTTAGTTAAAAAAAAAAAAAAAAACACGTATTTTCTGCTTTTTTGAAATAACGAATATCTACTTAGATACAGCGATTTCGGCTAACGAGTGAAGGCTCGCCACGTCATTTGTGGCTAGTATTTTCAAACAATACAAATTCTAAAATCATTAGTCCCCACTCCCGAACTTACTTGCATTATATTTGTCAAATTTTATCGTTTCGAGAAAAGAAAAAAAATACGTTTCTTAATTTTTTTTATTTAATAAATTATGTAATTCCTATCACCACTGAAGGGTGCAGCTAGTCGTGCCTAATAGTATCAATCTGTAAAAATCTTTAGTTTGGTTTATAAACAATACTTTCTCAATTCTGTTTTACAAATTCCAAAATAAAAACAAATAGTTTCATGCAAAAATTTCAAACCAAGTACAAACACAAAAGCGTCTTCATCCCAACGTATTATTTTTATACCGAAAGTAGCTTCCATGATTACTACTGAGCTCTCATATCGCTGTTTCATTCAAAGAATTTCATACAAGAGACCTCAAATTCATACCGGGGTTTACTAAAGTACCTTTTGGATTAAATTTTCAGGGTTTTCAGCGTAAAATGGACATTTAAAATATTTTGTATGGTAAGTATTATTGTACAATCAGCCTTTAATTTGTGTAAGTATATAAATTGTTAACAAGACTAGTGTAATACCGGCCTATGCATGTCCCACTGCTGGGCACAGGCTTCTTCTTATAATGAGAAGGAACGAACATTTATGACCACCCTGGCTCACTGCGGGTTGGCGATTTCAGATTCGTATTTTGGAATCCAGGTTTCCTCACGATGTATTCCTTCACCATTTGTCAATGGTGTCTTATAATAATTAAGAAAGTACTCATGTACTACACTACTACAGGTACTAGCTTGCAGTAGCTTCGAACCTGCAACCTTGTAAATTAAAATACGTCTATTGAACCGCTAGGCCCTACGTAGTATTATCTGGCCGGCTGCGAAGTATAAGATACTTTAGAAAAACTTTGTTGTAGTATTACTACTTTTCTGTGGCCCCGGAGTCCCAGATAAGAACCCTTCTCAATACCGCTTCGTTTGTTGAGGAGATCCAACGAAGCTTACTTTAAAAAAAACCTGCCAAAATATCTTATAGACATCCGGTGTTTCCTTACCATCTGATGAACTATACCATCGTACCATCCTACGTACTAAGAATTGGTTTTAATTACGCTGTATAAAATGTAAGTATACAATAAAGAATATTCTATCAATCTTTTTACCATCTTATGCACGGTTAAAAAAAGCAATTCTTTCCGTCGTTTGGATATTGTGGAAAGGTACAGGAATCTAAAATTTTCAAGTATTCTCGTCTGAGATGGAATGTGCGTAGGATGTCCGGTGAGATTGGACCATTCTTGTTTGATGTCATCGAACCATTTCTTTTTCCTACGCACATCTCAACAATTAGAGACAATATTATTAAGTTACCTACTGATGCATATAATGTTTTGTTCATTCAAGTTGAAATGAAACTACTTGAAACGGATTCTATCAAGTTTATCTGTAAAGTCGTCGAAACATTTTGAATTAACATTCAAATAATACACTAGAATGTGTAGAATGTTTGGAAAATAATTCATTCAGAATTAGTAACCGAATCGATTTTCTTAATCGACGACCTCCGTGGTCGAGTGGCGTATACACCGGTTTTCAAGGTGTCGCCAGCTCTGAGGTCCCGGGTTCGATCCCCGGACGGGTCAATGTAGAAAAACACTTTTCTACATTGTCTCGGGTGTGGGTGTTTGTGGTACCTTCGATGTCTCTGATTCCATAACACAAGTGCTTTAGCTACTTACTTTGAAATCGGAGCAATGTATGTGATGTTGTCCACATTTATTATTATTATTATTTTAATTATTTTACACCCAGTTAGATTATTTACGGAAACGTGAACAAAAGTTTTCGCGAACAACGAGGCGAGAAAATAACAATATAACTTTGTGAATTTAAGTAAATGGAGATCTTTTAGCTCTTCATTAACTACTGACATAGGTATGTCAAAGTATTATCTATGGTGCAGCAATTTGCACTATTCACAGAATTATAAAAATATGGACGCTAGAATTTAAAGGCGTAAGTAAAATTCTTTACATAATTGAAGCAATAAGTTTCAATATTGTTTCTTTTATTAATTTGATTGATTATAATAGTTTATTTTATTTTTATTTTATTTATTTTATTCTTTATTGTACACAACAAACCATTACAAGAATTTACATAATGAAATATGTACAAAAGGCGAGCTTAACCCAATTTTGGGTTTTCTTCCAGCAAACCTTGGTCAGAGTGAAAAATAGTATATATATATTATAGAGGGTGTACAATTATACACACAAAGAAGGAAAATAATAATAATACAAAGTAATAATAATAATAATGAAGAAGAAGACAGAGAAAAAAGTATATATATAGACAATAACAAAAAAAAATATATATATTAATTATTTAATGAATGAAAATAATAAACTTAACTATTTTTTATTATTCATGGAGATAGTGCTCCTTTATCCTTCCCTTGAAGACATCCAGTGAGGGGCTGTCACGTATGGAGTGAGGAAGAGAATTCCAGAGACGCACTGCACGTATCGTGAAAGAACCATCATAGCGGCTAGAAGTGTGCCGTGGTGTACTAAGTAGAAGAGAAGAGGCTGTGCGGCATGGTTTACCCCGCGGTATAAGGTACTCAAAGCGTTTCCGTAGATACACAGGAGAATTAAGATTATGAAGGATAGAGAAAAGAAGAGATAGAATATGAACGTCTCGACGACGCCGAACTGGTAGCCACCTAAGTTTGGATCGGAATTCGGACACATGGTCGTACTTCCGAAGGCCAAAAATAAAACGGATACTCAGGTTCTGCAGTCGTTCGAGCTTGTTCAGAAGCTCCTCCTTAGCATCGAGGAAACAGACATCAGCATAGTCTAAGATTGGTAGGAGAAGAGATTGAGCAAGAGTGACTTTGGTTTGAAACGGAAGGAATTTCTGAAGACGCTTAAGAGAATGAAACGTGCAGAACACTTTCCGGCTAACTTCCGCAACATGGACTTCCCACGAGAGGTTGCAGTCCAAGAATATACCCAGGTTCTTCGTACTTTTGGCATAGGCGATAGGGGCAGAGTTGTAAATTACGGGAGGCAAAGACTGGTGAACCAACTTATTTGACATATATGTGCCACCAATAATGAGGGATTGTGATTTCAGTGGATTAACTAGTAGACCGAAAGATTTTGCCCAATTGTTTATGTTCTCCAAGTCATTATTGATGGCTACAATAGTCTTAGCTAACTCATCTACTCTGAAGTGACGGTATAGTTGTAAATCGTCTGCATAGAGATGATACTCAGAAGTAATAACCTTAGTGATAGCATCTATAAAAACGGAGAAAAGAAGAGGAGATAGAACGCCACCCTGAGGAACACCCGCCGTCAGATCGCGCCACTCAGAGGAAGCCTCCTCACAACGGACCGACTGCGAACGACCCCTAAGGTACGAATTAAACCATTCAATGGCCGACGCAGAAACATTAAGAGAGGACAGGATTCCTAAGAGGATGTCAAAGTCAACGGAATTAAAAGCACTGCTAAAGTCAAGGAGTACCAGCACTGTCAGTTGTTTGTTTTCCATGGCCAAGCGGATGTCATCTGTTATTTTAACAAGAGCCGTTACAGTACTATGACCAGGACGAAAACCAGACTGGTAAGGACTTAACAGGCTATTAGAGGAGAGATATTGAGATAGTTGACTTTGAACAATATTCTCAAGGACTTTAGAGAGGACTGGAAGGATTGATATAGGGCGGAACTGGGACAATAAGGATGGATTAGACACTTTTGGCAGAGGGATTACTAAGGCTTTCTTCCAAGCAGAGGGAAAACAATTTTTTAAGAGGGAATAATTTATAATGAACGTAACGACGGGGCTAATTTGGTTGAGGATAGAGAGAAGCATCTGCAGCTGGAGGCCATCATCTCCAATAGCTTTTGTGGAAATTTGTTTAATAGATTTCTTAATGTCTGAGTCGGCCACAGGATGAAAAGAGAAGGGCATATTGTCTGGCAAAGGAAGGTGAGAAAGAAAATCAAGTGTATGAGCTTTAATACTCGTATCCAAAATAACGGGCGGTGTAGAGAAATGAACGTTTAGTTCATTTAGATTAAAATCTACCGTTTTCTGGATATTGGGTTTACCAACACCCAGAGATCTGAGAAATTGCCAGATATGTCCTGGATTTGAATTTAAAACAGATGCGTGAATGTGGCGTTTTTTTGCATTCCTACACAGACGATTACAATAATTTCGTAAAATTTTATAACGAGACCAGTTTTCCTCCGTAGGTCGTCTCCTATACAATCTTTTAGCTTGGTCCCGCCTAGCCATAGCCTTTTTAATTTCCGTGGACAACCATGGTGCAGGGGGATGTTTAACTCTCACTTTTTTTAGGGGAGCATGTTTATTAAAAAGGTCCAACACGTTCTTGGTGAGAATGGTAGTCATGGTAGTATAATAGTAATATAAGTTTGTAAAATAATTTGTCTGTTTATAAAAGTAATAAATTTCTTTTATTACAGAGCAACGACGTTTATTTTATTGTTTTAATAAAATAATACATATCGGCGCAAATACTTAGTAGTCGTCTAATTAATAATTAATGTTTTAACATTTAGTTGATTTTGTGAAATAAAATAAGAAATTACTTTGTAAAGTAACCAGCACGTGCGTCGCCACGTGCGTAGTGCATTGAGTCACGTGTTGTCTACTATAAATAGAGGCGACTGAACGAGTTATGATTCATTCTTATTCGAGCTGTCGTAACGATCGGACCTCCTCAGTAAGTCGAAGAATAAATTGAAGAAAGCATGTACTGTGTTTATTTTAATTATCCAAGATGAGCAGCAACCCTGACTAGGATATTGGTGATGTCAGCAATGCTGACGTCACGTTTTTAAAAACAACCACGAGGACCCTGCTTCGTCATCAGAAGTGGGATCGGAACAAGCTCTGATCCCAACCACTTCCTCTGCAGCTTCGGTTCAACCTGTCACGTCTGGATAACACAGGGCAGTACCAGGCTGATAAGCCCTGCCTCATTGAACGTTTCACACTCGTTAGTTGGTGCGAACAACTTCGACGCCATGCAGTCTACCGCGACGGGAATACCCGCAGGCATGACGTATACATCAACCGCAATGCTAACTGCTCCAAAAATACCAGCTTACGCAGGGATGCCAAACACGTCAATGGCATCCACCTCGTGTAATCAAGGGAGCCTATATGATGGAGATGATGCAGAGAATGTCCGAATGGTTGTTTTCTCCTCAAACCGCGGATCAGGATCAAAGACATCTATCTACCATCGTTCGATCCGGACAGTCATGTTGGAGTCCGGGAATGGTGCCAGCATATCGATAAAACAGCTGCTAACTACAAACTTAACGACCTGGACCTACGCACTACGGTGTGTGGATTACTGAAGGGGCGTGCTAAGATGTGGATCGATGATTGGTTGGTGGCTATATCCTCATGGGAAGAGTTTCGCGAAAAGTTGATCACTACCTTTGAGCCCGAGAATAGATACTCCCGTGATATACTACAGTTAGGATAGAAATACTATTCTTCGTGATTCCTGTTCATGAGATTTCAGCTGACGTATTAATTGGTATGAATTTGATCCATGGTACCAACTTAAGCATGGTGAAAACAACAGATGGAACCAGACTGATGCATCAGCAAATGGTTCATCATATAACGACAAAAAGCATCGCCTTTGACAAATTAGACTGCGATCTGTCGATTGCTGAAGAACTAAACCAGTTACGCACGTTACTGGTCAAATATGAGCACCTATTTATTCGAGGATATCCAAAAGTTAATACTGGTGAGCTCGAAATACGACTGAAAAATGCAGACAAAAAGGTGGTCGGCAGAGGACGTTCCCGATCCGGTGCCATCCACATCACAAGCTGGCCAGCCAGTTCAAATAGCTCACGACGACGAAAACTTATCATCGGATTAAAACCAGGCGAGTTAAAAATAATTATTTTCATGATATTTACAACCCTAGTATCTATAATAACAATCTACGAGAATAAAAAGTCTAGAGAGTGATACCTTTGAGCCTAACCATGTGTTACCCTTGAGCTAACTACGGGTCCTTGATGCATCCACAAGTGAACCCTGAGATACCGTAGAGACGCCTTGAGGAACCATGGGTGGACAAGTATACACCACAGATTCTAACAGGGCGGGGCACGAGGGACGTCTTTATGTACTGTCCTTACAACACCCTAGTATCTATAATAACAATCTACGAGGATAAAAGGTCTGGAGAGTGATACCTCTGAGCTAAACCATGTGTTACCCTTGAGCTAACTACGGGTCCTTGATGCATCCACAAGAGAACCCTGAGATACCGTAGAGACGCCTTGTGGAGCCATGGGTAGACAAGTATACACCACAGATTCTAACGTAACAAGGCAGGGCACGAGAGACGTCTTTGTGTACTGTCCTTACAACAATAATCATAATAATAATAAGCAACATGTTGCTTACGGATACCTAGTTCAAAGGAAATCATTTTTTCAGGCATCAAACCTCACAAAGCAGGCAGACGCAGAGCACGCGCCGCCTGTCAGGATGGCCGGGTCGGCGGAAATTGAAAAATCTCCACCATCTGAGATGGCCGGAGAACCTTTGCCAAGTACATCACGCGCTGAACCAGGTCAACAACAAGCACAAGATCAAAACGAGGAAGATCAACCAGCTGACCAAGATGCAGACTGATAAACATGTGAGTTCATCTTTACTTACTAGCTTTAGATCCACCTTACGACAATACCTAAGAATCATACATAGGAACAATGTTGTCCTAAATTTTTCCGAAACCTTAAAAACTCCGAGAACCACCGAGAAGTCTACGAGACCCTCCGAGAAATCGACGAGACCCTCCGAGAAATCGACGAGAACCTCCGAGAAATCGACGAGAACCTCCGAGAAATCGACGAGAACCTCCGAGAAATCGACGAGAACCTCCGAGAAATCGACGAGAACCTCCGAGAAATCTACGAGAAACTCCGAGAACCTCTAACAACCCTTAAACTAACTTTATCTTACCAGACTAACTACCATCACACCTTTCATAAGTCTTCGAGAATCTTCGAGAACCTTCGAGAATCATAAGTCTGACTAAAACCATTTTCGAGCCCCTGTGCATAGCACAGCATCGACCTTCCCCTAATTTTCTTAGAGCCTCTGTGTACCACGGCGAACAAGACCGCCCAGAGCACAGCATCACACCTTCCCCTACGAGTCTTCGAGAATTATAAAATCTTCGAGAATCTTCGAGAATCATAGGTCTTCGAGAATCACAACTGTGTTTATCTCGAGGACTCATAAGTCTTTCTCAGAATCATAGGTCTTCGAGAATCATAGGTCTTCGAGAATCGTGAATCTTCGAGATTCATAAGTCTTCGAAAATCTTCGAGATTCATAAGTCTTCGAGAATCTTCGAGCATCATAAGTCTTCGAGAATCTTCGAGCATCATAAGTCTTGGAGAATCTTCGAGCATCATAAGTCTTGGAGAATCTTCGAGAACCATGTCTTCGAGAATCTTCAGGAATCATAAGGAACCATAAAATCTTCAAAAATTGTCAGGAATTGGCAAAAAGATACGGGTACGAAACTCGGAATATATTTCAACTGCTTCAGTTAAACTACAAATGTCATCGACGAATTCTTCGAAGATTGATCTACGAACTAACGTGCCCTGAGCAGGAAGAAGCTTTGGGAAGTGGCATGGTGCAGAGCGCGCACCAGTCGTCAGAATGGCCGTATCGGCGCAAATACTTAGTAGTCGTCTAATTAATAATTAATGTTTTAACATTTAGTTGATTTTGTGAAATAAAATAAGAAATTACTTTGTAAAGTAACCAGCACGTGCGTCGCCACGTGCGTAGTGCATTGAGTCACGTGTTGTCTACTATAAATAGAGGCGACTGAACGAGTTATGATTCATTCTTATTCGAGCTGTCGTAACGATCGGACCTCCTCAGTAAGTCGAAGAATAAATTGAAGAAAGCATGTACTGTGTTTATTTTAATTATCCAAGATGAGCAGCAACCCTGACTAGGATATTGGTGATGTCAGCAATGCTGACGTCACGTTTTTAAAAACAACCACGAGGACCCTGCTTCGTCATACAGTATACATTATATTTTATTAAAACAATAAAATCAACGTTGTTGCTCTTATTCCTTGTCGTTTCTTCCCCACATTTCAAAAGTACCAGAAAAGGAAAAAATTAAAATGAAAATATTTTGATTTTGTGTAGAGCCTAACGCCCGTTTTTATTCGACTATATGTCACGAAGGACAATTTTCTCCCAATCTTCAATATCAATGCTCACAGTAACTACATAATACCCTGAAATACTTATCGCCGGTTCTTAAGTCAGAAACTCTGTTAGCAACTTGTACTTTGTAAAGTAAACTCAAAGATAACAGTGACTTATCTCTTAAGCCCTTCTGCTTGTCTAGATAAGGATTTAAACATAATAGGCACAAAGTTTCAGGACTGAAATTATTTTTTAATTATAAATAAGAACGTCTTAACGGTCGCTTGGTTGCTATTGTAAAGTTTTTGACAGTTTTATAATGAGTTTAGAAGGTCAAAAAAGTACCTAACGTTTATATGAAAATAATGAAGACTAGTTTTGGTTGCGGCTTCACTCGCGTTATAAAGCCTCAATAAATGGACTATCTAATACTGTAAGATTTTTTCCAATCAGACCACTAGATTCAGAGGTAAGCGAGTTCAAACGACCAAACAAATAATAAAACAAACAAACTCTTCGGCTTTACCTTATTGGTATAGATATTTACCTATTATAAATATATTATATTTTTCATCCAACATGAACGAATGACAAATAATAATAAAATTTATTTGATTTTAATAAAATTTTACACAAAATTACTTCAATTAGATTCTAATCATTGTTTGATATTCTCATATAATTTATCAATATTCACTTAAATTAAACGTAAACATTTTTTCTTAATTGACAAACAAAATAAAAAAATACTTTATTTTCGATTCCTGTTTCTCCTTGCTCCTATTTTAATATATTATTATACTTAACTTAGGTACATTTCCTTATAAATAGATGTAACTTATACTGAATGACCTAGTCCTCTATTCACCCTAGGAAGTGGGGTGTGAAGATAAGTATGTTCACACAATGGTAAATGGGGTCCAATTAATGTGCCCATTATGTGACAATGGGGACCCATTCACGCAGTGAAAAGACACCGTACACCTTAAATGTCTTATCGCTTCGATATAAGTACCAGTAGGTGTCATATTGAGAACCTTTTGCCAGTAGTTCTGTCTATACATAGCTTTATTTAACGATCGTTGAGTTCGGCATTTTGTGCTGTTTTGGCTACAAGGTAATGTCTCAGGACATCTCACACACGGCTATCGGATCCCAAACTAGGCAGAGCCTGTACTGTGATAACCAGGCAACTGATAAATATACTTAAATGTTTCTGAATACATACATATTATAGATAAATAACACCCAGACACAGAACAATTGTGCTCATCACACAGCGATTTGTCCTGGGAGGGAATCGAACCCACGACCTCGCGGTTTAGGAGCAAGGGTCACTAACCACTAGACCAACAGGCCAGTCAGGTAATCAAAAATTTATTTTTTGATAAGCAATAGTACATAGTTTCCATCTTTATAACAATACCGGCCTAAACACATCCAACTGCTGGGCACAGGCCACTTTCCTAATAGAGAAGAAATGAGCATTGATCACCACGCTTGCTCATTGCGGGTTGGCGATTTCAGATTCCATTTTTTATTTTTGGAATCAAGGTTTCCTCACGATGTTTTCCTTCACCGTTTGTCAATGATGTCTTAGAATAATTAATAAAGTACATATAACTTGAAAAAATCACATTAGTACTTGCCTGGGTTCGAACCTGCAACCATGTGCATGCGAATCCGGGCATTGAACCGCTAGGCCACCACGACATCCATCCATCCATCCATCTTTATCTCCGATATACATTTCCATCTTCCGAACGACTAGACTGTACCAACTGAAAAAAAAATGACGTCACTAACTGCGTAACAGTATTTTACACGTTTAAAATATTGTAAAACAATAATTTAAATAAATCTGTCGAAACCAAGTTGCTTGACGACAGTAATTAAATATTTCCAACTAACTGTTTTATGAAGTGGCTAGTAAATGCATTTAAAAACTGTCGCTCGTTGCCAGAGCGGTGAATATTAATTTTGGTTACAATTTTTAAGCGATTTCATATGTGGTTGCATTTTATCGCTATTTTAGGTAAAACAGTAAAGCAAATGTATAAATAAAATAAATCCCTACTAATATTATAAATGCGAAAGTAACTCTGTCTGTCTGTCTGTCTGTCTGTCTTTCTGTCTGTCTGTCTGTCTTTGCTTCACGCCTAAACTACTGAACCGATTTGAGTGAAATTTGGTACAGACATAGTTTGGAACTTGAGAAAGGACATAGGATAGTTTTTATTACAAAAAAATAAAATAAAAATTAAATTTATTCCGGACATACAGCGCCATCTATTAGTCAAGAGTCGGCATCGATTCAGTACCAAAAATCTGCCGGAAGTCACTATTCCACGCGAACGAAGTCGCGGGCAAAAGCTAGTAAATAATAAAATTAAATTTTATAAATTTTATCTTAAACCAAACGCCGATATACGAAGTTATAAGATCTTCGTATATCGGCGTTTGGTTCAAAAACAGCTTGTCTTTCGACATAAGCCTCCTCTAAAGATTTCCATTTCTACCTGTCTTTTGCTATTTGGACCCATTCTGGACCTTTGGAAAGTAATTATGTTTAGAGTCAACTAATTTGTTAAATGTGATAGGTTATATTCTCATTTTTATTGTTAACGCAATTATGCGAAGGAATGACTCTTAAATTAATTAAAAATAGAAATGGAAAGAAAAATTTGATCCTCCGGCACGACTGGAACCCTTTTTTATGCTGGGAAAAATGCATTACGCATACCCCCTCATGGGGGAATGAAGTTTGGTTATGTGGGACTCCCCAGGCTGACCCGGTATATCACTAAAATAACCCAACGGCCTGACGATAGGATTTTTCGGCCATGAGGTTTCGGGATAGAGTAAAACCGCTCCATCTCTTCCGGTGGGTGTCGTAAGAGGCGACTGAGGGGTATAGAAACGAGGAAAATGGGTAGCAGCGTTCTCCTTAAGAACTACTGACATGTAGACTGCGGTCACCAACCCGCTTGCACAGCGTGGTGACTAGGGCAAACACCTTAACAATGGCGCACCACTACACACAGCCCCCAAATTCAGGAAAAGGTATTGTAACCAGGAGTTGAGGTCCAACATGGGTGAGGCCTAGGTCCATCAGTGGACCACAATAGTCTGAGTTGATTGATTGATAGTTTTGTACATACATTAAGCGTCTTTGGTTTAGTTTAATCAAATTCAGTTCAGTTGTTTTCTGGATAAACCATTTAGTTGAGGGCCAATCACTTAAAAAAAGTCTGTTTAAGACTTAAATTATTGCTCTTTTATGAGACTAGTTTTCATCAGACAACTTGAACCACATCATACAGCTGGTTTTCATTCAATAATACACATATCTATCTATTCAAAGATATAAAATAAGAACATGCGCCTATACCGTTACAAATACTCCCCAATGGGGGCTGTTATATGTTTTGCAAAAACAAATTCGTATAAAAATAGGTGTTACAAACCAATTTCCTTATAAAAATAGTTCGTCTCAACTTTTCTTGAACTTAGGTTACCACCACACTTTGCCCAAATATTGGACCCAACTTTTCATCAAACATTAATATAGTGATAAAATATTGGACGAACAATTTCTTCTTCAAAAATGAAACGCGCCAGCTCGCCTACGACGTTAACTCGGTTATAACTTTTTCCATATACCAGGCTCTAAAACAAACTTCGGGCACTATTCCGTTCTTCTAAGACTCTGTCGGCATACAACCAATTGTCTAAACACAAAAATCTAGATATCACATGTGGACTCCCAAACTACAAAGAAGAACTAATAAGTATTTGTCATCTAACTACATATTCATTCCCTTTATTCTGTACTAATATTATAAAACTGAAGAGTTTTTTTATTTGAACGCGCTTATCTCGCGAACTACTCGACCAATTTAAAAAATCTTTCAGTGTTAGACAGCCCATTAATTGAGAAAGGCTAGTTGCTGTTTGTCGCGATAAACGACGCCCACGCGGGCGAAGCCGTGAGCAAAAGCTAAGTAGATTATCATATTTCTGGTTTAAGTTTCTTTTGTTTTATTTTCTACAATGCATACGTGACTGTAAAACTAGTTAGTTACCTATAGTCTTTCAGTGAAGGCTTTGGTCTCTTTTCAGTGGAGAAGCACCTATAATATTTAATTTTGTACTTTTCAGCATATCTGTAAATGTAATTGTGTATTCTTCGATGGCGATCCAATTAATATATAAATAAACGACCAATGTTGGAGCCAAGCTGGTGATTGCGTTACGGTAATTTATATGCAAAACAAATAAATCTAAAATAACTCCAAAATTACCAGCCTGTTTTGAAATCTACAGAACGGAAGCGTATGTTTGTGTGTTCTTCAATTCTCAGAAAAAAAACGTGGTGGAAAATCTTACGTTTGTTGTTTTTAAGGCAATGAAACGTGAACTCTGGAGTGGAACGTAAACTTATGTTTGAAGGTTGCTTTTCAGTATTAACAAGATGTTTGAGAGTAATTTTAGTATTATGACGTATGTTACGGTTGTACGGACCTCGCTGGAAAGGTACCAAAAGCGAAACTTCACTTACGAAAGTTTAAAAGTAAACAAGAAGAAAGTAACTATAAGAACTATTAATACATTAGCATGACAATTTTTCAATCTTGAGTGTACCGAAATACCTATTTGGTGACACAACTTACAAAGCTTTTAAATTAAACACAAATAGAAAGAAGGAACAATAACTTGATTGAGGAGTCTAAATATTATGTTTGATGATCATCCATCCACGGACCAACCGCGGCAACGCGGCTTAACCTTTCTAACTGTACGGGTTACTCTTAGAAATAATAATAAATGCTATTTATTATTTGTAATTTTTATTTTAAATAATTATTTCAATTAAATTCAAATCCATGTTTATATTTTTACCGTTCAAAATTAAAATGCAATTTAATATCAGACTTGAACCTAGACAGCTAGTGAAGAAAATATTCACGGATTAAGTTTCAAAGGTAAAAGGTCATTGCATTGTTTTCTGTTATCAATATCTATAGGTATTGCAGCAGTAAAGAAAGTTAATGTTTCAAAGAATATTTTTTAATAAACTGAAAGGTTTTTGAATGTCTTTTCAGATTTTGTACCTTTCGGCTGTATTTATTTAAAAGTTTTTTTTTGTTAATGTTTGAAGGTTATGAAAATATTATATTTTTATCACGATAAGACTAAAACAGGAAAAATCCTAGTAAATGGAACTGGCCTGTCTTAATGAACTGAACTAGACAAAAAGTCTAGACATAAAACACGCTATATTTAGTCCACAAGTTCACACAGTTTTTATAAGTGTTGCAATCGTGAAGAAAATTAAACAGATGTGTGGGCTATCTGCGCAAATACTGCAAGAATACGGATGTTAGTATAAATGGATGTGGTATACAGTATTATTTTTTATGAAATGCGTTTATTCAACGAGGTAATCAGGTGCATAAAACGGAACAACTTTCCCCAATGAACATAGGTCGAAATCTCAAAATTGAAAATGAAATATTCATACAAAGTGCCAGGTCACGTGACTTATGTTTGTATGAAAAATTGATATTCAATTTTAAGATTTCAACCCATGTTTCTTGAGAAAAGTGGTTCAGTTTTATGCACCTGATTACCTTGTTGAATAAACGCACTCCATAAAAAATAATCCTGTATGTTAATGTTTTGTTACACATACACACGGTAATTTGTCGTCAACCTACAATATAAATGATAAAAATACTACTAAATTCCGGAGTAAAATTTGTACGATTGAATTCAAGTGAGGTAGAAACATTGCCCCGTTTTTAAGTACATTTCTCAATAATCAGTATATCATAAGGGCCGAGTCACACCGGAATGGCAGCGGCCGGCAGCGACACGGCAAGCACTTTCAGTGTGAAATCATTTTCAACTTTAACTACATACTTAAAAGACCAGCATCGCTTGAAAAGCTTGGAAAGGTCGCGAGGCCGCTCGCGGCACCGCGGGCGGCTGTGCGCTCCTATACGATACCAGGCGCGCGGAGTCTGGAGGTCGCGCGGGGCCGCCAGCGGCGACGCTGGCGGCCGCTGCCATTTCGGTGTGACTCGGGCCTAATAATAATAAACAGTATCACATGCCCTGTCGGTTGCTTCTAACATCCATGTTATATACAATTTTACAAACATCTGTAAAAACAGACGAATACTTTGTAAACGAGTTAATTATCTGGTCAGTGTGCTTCAGTCTAATGTTAGTCCAGAGAATTGATATACCAACATATTAAACCAAAATTAACCCCTTAGAGTAATGGTGGAAATAACAGAGAGCTTGTGTGCAGAGATGAGTACCTAGGTATAAAACATAAAACAGATTTAACGCCTTTGCCTTTTAAGGGGACATTGTACTCATCATCGAACGGGCCTGTTGGTAGGTATAGTGGTTAGTAACCCTGACTGCTAAACTGGAGGTCGTGGGTTTGATTCCCACCCAGGACAAATCTTTGTGTGATGAGCACGATCATTTGTTCTGTGTCTGGGTGTGTCATGTCCATACATTTATGAGTGCATAACTCGACATATTGAGGAACATCTCACACTCTTAACAAAGGCAAATCCAGTACGGCAACCAGACCACTGATAATCATACTTATATATTGATAAATACTTAACATATATTATCTTCTAATATATAAAATTCTCGTATCACTGTGTTTGTAATTAAATTAATCCGAAATGGCTCGACCGATTTTCGTAATATTTTGTGTGCATATCGGTTAGGTCTGAGAATCGGCCAACATATATTTTTCATACCCCGAAATGATCAGGGGCCACCCTCTCCAGTTTCTTTATATGGCAGAACAACGTTTGCCGGTTCAGCTAGTTAGAAATAAATTACTCCCGGACACAACAAATGATCGTGCTCATCACACAAAGATTTGTCCTGGGTGAGAATCGAACCCACGACCTCCGGCTTAGCAGTCAAGGTCAATAACCTCTAATAAATAATTAATTAACACGTATTTACCTGTATAGAATAATTGCAAAAAGCATTGAAAGGGAGCATTCTTTTAAATCCCGTATCGAGTCCTATACCCACGGTTTATTTACCGATCGTTCAAATTCATTATAACCAATCAAAGTCGGTAAACATATTATGTAGCTGTCTAGTGCAGAATCGTTTATTACAATTATTTTTGTTTCATAAAGCTCATATTAGCGTGGGTTAATTTGCACACGCACATTTATTATACACCTATTTTACTTTGTATAAATGTGGACAACATCACATACATTGCTCCGAATCCAAAGTAAGTAGCTTAAGCACTGGTGTTATGGAATCAGAGACAACGAAGGTACCACAAACACCCAGACGCGAGAAAATGTAGAACAGTGTTTTTCTACATTGACCCGTCCGGGGATCTAACCCGGGACCTCAGAGCTGACGACACCTTGAAAACCGGTGTGTACGCCACTCGACCACGGAGGTCGTCAAACTTTGTATGTTCATAGTATACGTAGTTCTGTGTATTTGGTTGCAATTGTCCACATTATGGGTTAGCATTTGGATTGGTATTCGATATTTCTATTTCTGTTGTAAAGTGTTTACATAGATGTGATAAAAGATAATAGGTATAATTTAATACATAATTAAAAAATCATTATTATTGTTCATATCACATATCATTATTGTTCATAATATGTTTAAGCATCACACAGAAATTATTTTTGGAAATCCCACTCCCAAGGGGGTGAATAAGGGGATGAACGGCTGTAAGGAAATCCATCACTTTTAAAGCTATAAATGTAAATGTATTTTAGCGAGCGATTTTAGGAATCCAACCCCTAAGGGTTGGGAGTTTGTATAGGAAGTTAACTTATATTCAAAGGTAGACACATGAAATTTTATACAAGTGCCTACTTTGTACTTACTAGGTTTCTGGGTTTGTGGTTAAATATAAATAAACACGTATTTAAGCGATTTTAGAAATCCACCCCAAAGAGGATGAAGTAAGGGTTAGGAATATACATTGGAAGTTTGTCGTTTCCAAATAGCCGTGTGAAATTTAATACACAACCTTCTGGTTAGATGTACCTAAATGAACAACTATATTTGTGAGTTTAAAAATATTCCTCCAGAGAGGGTGAAATAGGGGTTGGAAATTTGTATAGGGAGTTTTGAAGTGATTTTCACATGGTTTTCTCCAATATAGACGGAGCAATTTTTGTATAATATTTTATTTTATCATTTGGTGAAAACTGTTGCTGGGGCGGGTCCGCTGTAAATAATAATAATCTAAATACTTGTAAACTGTAAATAAATCAAAGACTTTTGATTAGACTGTTAGATTAAATTCTCAGTATGAATCCTAGTTTTCAAATTCAAGGGGTATTTAATCATTGTTTTGGAAAATTGAAAGCATTTCAGTTTTCTAATTGAATTTGTATTCTTCTGAAATCTGAACGATACTTGATGCTTAAAGTCAAGCTCTAGATGTTTAAAGTCAAATGAAATTAACTTTTTTTATTAAAACTACAATGGTCGTTAGACTCTTAACTTAAAAGTTAAAACTGAGTAACCTTTCGAATAACCTTCCATTATTGCCAAAAAAGATGGTACCATAAACAAATTTTAATAACTTGATAAGTGCATGTACCACTGCTATTCATTATTAGTCTTTGATGCAACTAATCTGGCTTAAACCTAAGGGAAAACTAATATGAATTGTCTTTTCATCTGGCTTTCAAAACATCTTTAATTTTCCAACAAACGTCCTTTCTTCAAAATAAGATCTCTTGAAAAACATCTCTCTGAGGATTATCAAAGGTACGCTTTTAGAGCTACTAGAACAAATCCGAGGTAAACAATTGTAATTTGATTCTGTTAATTACCCCCATGTGAAAACAATGAGATGAGTTTGTGATTTATAAACCTTGCGTCTTGTACAGAAATTAAATGAATGTACGAAGTAAATTTGGACTTGGAAATATAATTAGATATTAAATAGCGGAAAAATAGGAGTTTTGAAGTTGCATGTCAAAATTTGTGTAATTTGGACCATCTTACCGTGACCATCCGTGGTCGAGTGGCAAGTTCACTGGTTTTGTGTCGCCAGCTTTGAGGTCTTGGGTTTGATCTCCAGATGGGTCAATGTAGAAAAAACTGCTTTTCAACATTGTCTCGGATTTGGCTGTTTGTGGTACCTGGATGTCTCTGATTCCATAAGTGCTTTAGCTACGCTACTTACTTGGGTTCCGAGCAATATGTAGTGTTGTCCACATAGATTACATTGCATTTATGTATTTATTTATCTTTCATTATACATTTGAAGACGTTGAGAAAAGACTATTAAAATTGTTAAATGTTCGGTGGATGTTGATGGATTAAGTTTTTGAAGAATACGCATAATTATGATGCCTTCAATTTTTATGTTCCAACGCTGAATTTGAATAAAATCATGTAACCTAGACAGAACAAACGATAGCACGAATCACGACCTCTGGATTAAATGTCAGGCCCAATAACCTCTAGTCCAACGGGCCTGTCATTGTTTTAAATAGTTGGCCCCTTAGACAAGGTACACCTCTACAATCAACGCTGATCGAATCGCTCAAATGTATGAAAGTGACAAGTCTACGTCACGTGACCTATCGAAAAGAAATGTCATTTCCATACATTTAATGTTATCTAAGTGATTTCTATCATCTTTAACGCGTGTAGAAGTGTACCTTGTCTGAGGGGGAAAGTTTATTGTAAAGATACAAAAGGCCAGTTGAGGACTCTCCTATTCATTTACATTGTTGCTTTTCATAATTTGTTAAATTTGGTTCCAAATGACTTTGCATAAAGTAAGCCATTATATTCGCACATGATACAATATTTTGCGATCTCATCTGTGATAAGGGGCGTTGAGATAAAAATGTTTTACGATGGAAGACATGCCCTTTTATTGAATCGTAACGTGTAAACAGAAGTCCCATTACTTCAATATTGTTTATGTTTATTGGGGCAAGTGAAACAGGAAAATGTATGGCTGGATTCGATTAAATGTAAAATTTGTGAAAAAAACCGTGGTACAGTCAACAGCAAAAGTAGTTGATCAAAATCAGAAATTCAATACTAATTAACCATGTTAGCGTCAGAAATGTGTAACATTTAATACTAGTACAGTTGCCATATATATTATTCGTGATCAGTTTTGACTCCAAGAGTTATAAACTCAATTCATCGTCTACTTTTGCTATTAACTGTACATGCTTTAACTATGATCAAATATTTAGAAACGGTGGTAGCCTATGGTTAGGGCGTAGGACTTGCAAGCATGTGGTTGCGGGTTCGAAACCCACAAACTGCACTACCGACGTGAACCCACTCGCAGCACAAGTAATTTAGCACGAGCGGTTAACATGAATAATAAAATAATAATATAAAAACGGTTAACATGAAAAATAAAATAATATTAGTACTGAACCTTTTGTTTATATTTACTTCGTGTAAGAGATTTTAATTAAAAATATTTTTACCGCTCCCAGGCCAACCGCGATCCAGTATTAAAGAAAAAAAAAAAGATTTATTTTACACTTTCTTTGTCTACCAGATTTACTTACGGAAATTTTAACATTTATTTTAAGAAGGATCCAAATGTTTCCATAGTATAATTATTTATAGAACATGGGCCTACATAAATAAAAGATACTAAATTAGGGATTACGGACCTTGGTGCGCGTAATATAGGATTATTTTTTATGGAGTGCATAATAATATATTCAACGAGGTACTCAGGTGCATCAAAATCAATTTTTCATAAAAACATAAAGTCACGTGACCTGTCACTTTGTATGAATATTTCATTTTCACTTTCTCCGCAACGTTGGCGCTGCCCAGACGTTTGACAAGCGCCAACGCACGTAAAACGCCAGTGGGATAGCGGCCTAAAGTACTTGAGTCATCCATGACACAAGTGCTTTAGGCCATCTGATTCCAATCAGAGACAACGAAGGTACCACGAACACCCTGACCCGAGAGTATTTTTCTAACTTGTCCCGTACGGAGATGGAAACCGGGACTTCAGAGCTGGCGAAACCTTGGAAACCGGTGTGTACGCCACTCGACGACGGCGGCCATCAAGATTAACAATTAAACTTAAAGTTGAATAAAATATGTGCTCGGTTGTGTATTTACATGTGTGTGTATGTGCGTGTGTGCACGCGCGTCTGTGAGATGCAGGACTTTTGCAATTATGGTTACAAAAAAATATCGGTCAGGTTAGTTGAGTAAACTGCATTTCATTATCAGAAACTTACGATCTTTCTACATGAATACAATTTTCATCCTATGTAAAATCCTGTATGTATGTACACATACAAAACTGCCCAAAAATCTTAATTCCAGCGCCTGTTCACTTGACATAAACATTTTTCCTCCATTCTTGTTCCATAGTAAAATCTTTACTGCTGCGTCCGCTGTTTCACGCCTCTTAATATAACAGAGCTGGCTGTAATAAAACATGGCGACCAGTAGTATCAGTACATCTGTGCCTGTAATTGAGTCGTATATATCAAATGCAATGTTCTTTATAAATTGAGTTTATTGGACAGCGTATGAAAAAGGGTTGGCTTGACAAAATACCAACGTTCTCCAAAAGTTCTGAACTCTCTGATAGGCTACCTCTTACGGTCTTTCTTCAGTCCTAGGTACCGGATATCATGCGACTGATAACTACTAGGCTACTTTCTATAGTAAACCTGAACTAATGTTAGTTAATAAGGGAGTTAGACCCAAATTAAAAGACAGCGTGCTGCTGGCGAGTTTGTTGCGCCGTTTCTTCTCCCCGGCTAGAGCACTTAGGAAGCGGTGGGGTGGGCGAATCAGGGTGCTGTCTGTGTTGATGACATTCAAAAAGTGCAACATGGTAGCCTAATTTTATTTTATTATTTATTCATAAAAAAATCAGAACGACATACGTCAATAATACCGATTTTAAAATTAAACAAACTTAGTTCATACGGAAAAATAGTACCTATTAAATCTTTCACTCAGTCTTCTCACAGATAACCAAACATTCCAACAAAATCACCTTCCAATCTTCAACAATGACATCCAGACGCGGATTGGATTCCGCAGGATTTACGTGCTTTCCGAGTTATAGGGCTATAATTACAGCCACATTTACTGACTCCGACCTATGCTGAGTATTTCATAACAGAAAAACTCAATCAATTTTTTATTCCGTCTCGGGATTCAAGCCCGAAAGCTATTGCACGGCAGTTGCACTTGTGGTGGTTCAATACTGCACCTGTTCATATACCGTAACTATGCACAATGCATAATATTATTAACTATAATAATATATCGTGTTATAACGAGTCAAACTCCTTAGTGTTTCTATTAAATTGCATTTTTATTTTATTTTCTTGTTTAGTTATTTCTACTCACCCCTTCTTTACGTATATTGTATGCAGAGACAACTTCGCAGAGCAAATTGATAAATTTTATGCTAAAAATATATTTCTTCCATTTTCTAGAATAACGAGTTCCAGTAACTCGCCAATAAAACAACCAACTCATTATAATTGCATTTATTTTATTATTTTAACATCTCTCTCGCTTGAACACGTGCCAGTCTGAAATAAATATAAAATACAAGTTAATTTTGTACTCAATTCATTTTTTAAATCGTAAAATAGGGCTTGTTTACATTGGGTTAGTAACTGGCGACAGTGGCGAGGAGAGTAGACTGTCCTCAAAATATTTAATAAGGCATATTTAAGTCAGCACAAATCACACAGTGATTTCAGTATCTTGGGGTCTTAGGGTGATTGATTCTTTGTTTACATACTAGTAGTGACATCTAGTATCCTACGGAAAAATACAAAGTAATGGTCACAGTATCGCCATCTGTCAAAATATATTGGAACTATCTCCAATCTTGACCGTATTTGGTCATTTGAATCGATTAATTTCCTACAACCAGTGTACGTGTCATCCAATATTATTTTACCATTTGAGAGGAATTTTGTCAGGATGAGTATACTTTTTGGGATCAAAATTACATCTTCTTCTGCCCAGTCTTTTTTCTAGCTATGTTGAGGTCGGCTTGCAATATTTCTGGACTTTCCCTTTCTGGTTTTTCTAGATAACAGTGTATCCCTTGATATGACTGTCAAATTTTCGTATTAAATAATTTAACCTGTGTAAAATTAGAACAAGGCAATTTACTGAATCCGTAAATAGAAATTCCCTTTGTACAACTTTTGATTCAATATAACAAACAGGATATCAAAATTAAGGGAAGTTAAATTCCATTAGCAATGGTTTTAAAGTATGTAGGTACCTAATATAAAAATAACTTTAGTAACTCGACTGTTATTGTTTTCCGATATTTTATTTTACATTTCCAACAGATCCTAATATGGATCGTATTGTGAATTTTTTGGAATTAGGCGAAATTAATGCAATTCTGCTCAACATTATTAGAGGTATCGAGGTAGATAAAATTCATTTTTTCTCTTAAATCAAAAATCCTTCCGTGGTCTTAATGAACTTTGTTTTGATAACATTATACCATACACCTCTTACACAATACAAGTATTACTCCTTTAACATAGCACTAACATAAATGATATAGAGCCAACAAACCTGAAAATTAATTAAGTTACCCGCCTTAAACGAATAGTGCGAATGCAATAAAATACTACCCCTGGGATACAATACATGAACTTGTAATAACAATTACGCATAAATTGAGTTCCAGATCCAATAGCACGAAATATTTACGCAAACAAAATGTAGAACAAAACCCAAATCGTTTTCCGGAAACTTTCACCATACACACCATTTGCAAAGATCCTATACCGAAACAAAATTGAGCTCGACGGCGGCCGCTGCACACGAAACGCTGCGTTGCCGCTGCGTCACAATACCGCAAAAATTTCGACGCTTTAGCGTGCACACACGAAAAGGGTGTGAATGAGTGGCCATCTTTTAATACATTAAGAGCTCTCCATGTTTCGAAAAGCACGATAAGCTGTTGGTTTCAACTGTCTTTCGTACTCTAAGTGACTATCAATCCTGACAACTACTTAGTGTGACTGTAAAATGGGTTTTGAAGGTCAGATGAGGTACTTCATGTAAAAAAGATATTAAATCTCGATGACAGTGGAAGCCTACACTTTCACGTAGCTTAGAAAAAGTAAGACAGAAAAAGTGGGCACACTAACACACACACACATTTAGACCTACGCATGTAGGCAACGTAATTTTGACGTCGAATGGGGGTTGAAAATTCAATCCAAGGTCGCTACTTTCAAGTCATATCTATCGAGCATTTTTCTAGAATACGAGACAAGCAGGTCGCGGTATCCTGTGATTGGTTCTACTTGATGAAAAGTGGAATGATAGAGATTCAACGCAGCGTCGACGCAAGGTGCGGTGTGTAGCAGCTTTTACGATATAGATCCCTCTTTATGTTTGCACTATTACGGGAATTTATATTTATTCAGTAGCTATGTCTTTGTTATGGGGATCGGTTTTTATTATATAGATAAATAGCGTGCTTTGAATAATGTTGTAGCTTATGCATTATGTTTTGGAAAACAATACTGTACGGTACGATTATGTTAAGCACGCCAGTATTAGGGGAGGTTATGGGCGGACACTGAATTTAAAGTACTTTCTTATTGTTTTTTAACTCTTGTGGTTATTTTACTCTAAGCCTATAAATACAATTTAACTTAAAGGTTTCGTACTAGGGATGACATCTACAGGATTATTTTTTATGGAGTTCGTATATTGAACGAGGTAATCAGGTGCATAAAACTGAATCACTTTTCCCACAGATCATGGGTTGGAATCTTAAAATTGAAAATCAACAAACATAAGACACAAGACCTGTCACTTTGTATGAAAATATCATTTTCAATTTTATGATTGTTCAGTTTTATGCAACTGACCACTTTGAATATACGCACATAACTATCCTTAAAATAATTTTTAAAAGGGATAATCAAGACAAAAAAAAACCTAGTAAACTTCTGAGAAAGCCCTACATTATTTTGATATTATTTACTTCAAATATCACTCATAGGAGTTAAAATTAATGACTCTATGGAAGGTATATTTTTGTATTACAATTTCAACTTACTCTTCCAGCTGTTGCAATTTTCATATTGCATGATGCAGTAGTTGTTGAAATTCTTAAACGTTCCATCGTAACTGCGTGCGCAGATCTGTTGCCACCTTTTAAAACAAATAAAAATAATTAAATGATTAGCAAAGACGATATGTATATAAATATATTATCAACGAACTCTAAAAATATACTTCTTTGTTTATTTTTATTTAAACACTTTCAGGGTCTTAGTTTTATAACAATTCGAACCGATAACCACATGATCGCAAGTCCGACACTCTAGGTATTACGCTCACGCCACTGCTTTCTACTTCTTTTTAAACACACAATGTCCCCGGTTCTGTCCAACATGTAATAAACTAATTTTAGTCCATCACTATCTTTTTCACTTGTACATATTTAGAAAGGAACAGACGAAAATTAGAACTGTCAAATTTAGTTGCGTCTAAAATTCTCATACAAATTTGCCGACAAGTAAAAACCAGTGCTCTAAAAACACTGTGATGTTCAAGGCGACAACTAGATTGACATTCCCAAGTTAGTTGTTATCTGTTGCCGTCCTTTTCTCATGCTTTATGTTAGTAAAAGACAGCAATGGTTTAAATTTAGTTTAGTTTGCATACAGAGGAATCAGCATCATTTATGCTATTTAATATCGTTTAGCATAGAGTACAATATATTTCGGAATCTGCTCTATATTATTCAAATTATATAACTCACTTGTAAGCATTAGGGCACGAGTCCAGAAAGTTTCTGCATCCTTTGACGAAGAAATCGGAAGCCCAAAACTGTGTGTCCTGTGGATACTTTAGAATTTCTTTCCTGTAGTGAGCCTTTTCCGCTTCAGAATATTGCAAAAGCGTGGAGATGGCGAGAAGAGCTAGAAAAATAATTAACAATCAATGAATGAAACCTATGACAGGAAGTTCTTTTTCAAAGGACTAATCTTTCTAAAAATAAATTAAAAAAAAAAAGGTAATATTATAGCGGCAGTCGCCTAATGGCTAGGGCATTGGCCTTGCAATCACCCATTGCACTACCGCCGTGAATCCACTCGTAACACAAGCATTTAGCTTACTACAAGGGGTTTACAAGAATACTAATAATGTGCGACCTTCATTTTAGTACAGAAATGATTACTGAAGTTATATCCAAAATGATTTTGAATATGCGTGTTACTCTGTGTTTCCATATACCTATTACGCTTTAACGATTAAACAGCTTAACAGAATTTGATGAAACTTGTGATAGAATAAACTTGAATTTTAAGTCAGGACTATGGTACCTTTCACTCCTATTTATGGAACCTACTACCGGCTATTTCATCCATAGATAATAATTCTACTGTTTACGATGCTACTATAAAATCAAATCTTTCCTGGATTCCAAGAAAAATCTTTCTAACTTCTAAAAGTGTATGATAATACATTACCTACCAAACGCCCACACATCGCATTAAATCCAATATTGCCTCGAACAAACTGAAGGGAATCGTAAATTTACTGTGTTTGTATTCAATTTAAGAGTACTGTAAAGTTTATGGCGTACTGATAGAATAGAAATAAATTTTGTAGCTTTCTTTTCTTAAAGAAGTCATTTTCAGGATCAGATTCAGAATGTAACTTTTTGCAGAGTGCTCCATTTTATTGTTGTAGCTTTAAGTTAATAAATAGATATTTGAATTATTAGCCTCTGAGTTATTAGCCTACAGAATGAAATACCTGATTTATGTTTGTTTGTATAACATAACACTCCTCTTCAGCCATAATTTCTGATGCATTAGATGTCTGGGTGACGAAGACCTCACGATGCGTCTTCACTTGGAGACATAACAGGTTTACATAAAAAGTCGATATAAATATCAAGATTTTTTGACACATATAGTAAAAAAGCGGAGCTTCTTTAATCGTTTGCCTCTTGTATTTAATTTTGGCTTCATAATACTTAGTTAGTAGTAATAAAGAAATAAATATTTTGTGACATCTCACACACGGCTATCTGACCCCAAACTAGGCAGAGCCTCTACCATGGCAACCAGACAACTGATAAACACACTTTTATATTTCTAACTATAGATTAATTACACCAAGGCAGAAAAAAATATCATGTCATCGTACAATTATTATTGGTCCTGGGTAAGAATATAACCCACGGCCTCCGGTTTAGAACCACAAGATGAACAGGCCAGTCAAAAAACTAAATCTTTAATTAGATAGTTATTATTATTATTATATCCCTTTTTTTTTTGTTTGTTAGCCCGTGTTGTCCCACTGCTGGGCAAAGGCCTCCCCCATACCCTTCCATCCTTCCCTGTCGGAAGCGTGCTGTGGCTAATTCCTATATTCAAGGTTTATTGTTAATACATCTGTAAATCATTGACTTAATCATTTTTAAATGTTATCGCTCCGCGTACCATGTGTACTACCAACCTAACCGAGAAGCTATAAAATTTATTATTTTAATAAATTCAACTTCGTTCTAGTTCCAATTTCTCAGCATATACTCTATTTCAACACTTTCAGAACGTACACAACATCAACATTATGTTTCATGCAAAAGTATTGGATTTTTTTTTATCACATATTCACTTTTTTAATTTTTCCCGTATCGAGATTTTGTTTTATTGACCGCTGAATGTAAGACGGTATAAATGTAGGTATAATCACGCATATTAATCCTCGAATACTGAAAGGCAAATTAACTTTGAGATGCTCTTAAATGTATATCTGTCGCTACTTCAGACCTTAAAGTGACAGAGACAGCATGAGACTTTACGACGGCTTCAAACTGATTGACGTTTCAGTATTCGGCCATAAACATAGCATAATAAGTGGATATACCTACTTGAAAACTACTAATTAAATTTCGTTTTGGAGAGTTTAGAAGTGAAGTTCCTTCAGCCATAAAGCACTTTTGAAGACCTCCGTGGTCGAGTGGCGTACACATCGGTTTTCAAGGTGTCGTCAGCTCTGAGGTCCCGGGTTCGATCCCCGGACAGGTCAATGTAGAAAAACACTTTTCTACATTGCGTCGGGTCTGGGTGTTTGTGGTACCATCGTTGTATCTGGATTCCATAACACAAGTGCTTTAGCTACTTACTTTGGATTCGGAGCAATGTATGTGATGTTGTCCACATTTATTTATTTTATTTATTATTTATTTGTGAACGAATTATATAATTACTAGCTTCTGCCCGTTACTTCGTCTGCGTGGACTTCATAATTGGGTCCAAAAAGTAATGAAAAATGGAATAACATTTTCACCTGTGTTATAGCTTGCGCTGTAAAAAATACCAAATTTCAAAGCTGTCTGCCCACAGGTTAGCTCGGGAAATTTTTCAATTTTCACTCGAGAACTACTAAAGGAATCGGGATAAAAAGTAGCCTAAGTATGTTCTTTTCTATGTCAAAGGCTACATGCATGCCAAATTTCATCCAAATCCGATCAGCCGTTTTTGCGTGATTGAGTAACAAACATCTAAACATCCAAACATCCACACTTTCACATTTATAATATTAGTAGGATTAATTTGGTCTTATCATTCACCTGAATGATATCACTTGGGTGAAATGTTTCCGTGGTGAAATAATGGTACAGGCGACGCCGTGTTTGATACTGAACCCGATTGTCACGTCTGTATTGATGGATAGCAAGTCATTCTAGCAGCATCCAAAGTTCTCTGAATCTAATGATTAGTGAGTTATCTCTTTATCATATTATATTTGGTCCCATAAATTGCTATACAGCTTGAAACCAGCTCTTGAGTATGGGATGTGATACATAATTACATCTCGCGATTGTTCACACTGTAAGATATATATTCTGGACACAATTCACCATTCAAACTGAAGGCAAGGCAGGGGTCCGGGGACGTGAGGTAAAATACACATCAACAACGAAGTTCGCGTCAGAACTGTGTGGCGTCGAAGTGATTCAAAAGTATGTGGTCATAAATTCTACCAATCATTTACTAGTTAGTACAGTTGCCATCTATTCGTGATCAGTTTTGACTCTTAAAGTTATAAACTCAATTCATCATCTACTTTTGCTGTTGACTGCAGCTTCGTTGTCTCTGGTTCCATAACACAAGTCCTGGAGAAATTTGGGTTCCTCCCACCAGTTATCTGCATCTCAAGGAAAATGAGCGTGATACATGCATTTCGCCGACTAGAATTAACCGAGTTTTCTAGCGATTACAGAACTCACGTAGATACACGATTATCCTCAAATTGCTATGTATTTACGATTTGCAAGATACGTGATCAAAACAATACTTATAATGAAATCAAACCTCTTAGAAAGTAGAGAAATTTCAAAAAACATGATATTTGATTTCGATTTTTGTCAAAGGTATTGGACTAATAAAATTAGGGCCGTGGTTTATTCAATTGAGCCCTGCGGTTCTGCTTCCAACTAGCCTCCATTATTTTGGTTAATTTGGTTTTCTTTTGTTTGATGTTCCTTTTTTTGGTGGTATTGTTTACTTTATTGGGTTCGATGTTTTTATGGCATCTAAAAGTTGTGTTTTTTGAGAGACACGAAATGGTCAGAGATTTTAGTTAAAAAATGTACGGTTACATATCAATGATTTTCGAAGACATCTTTTTTTATATAGATTACTAGCAATGTGGGTCGCACATTACTAGTAATCTTGTTAACCCCTCGTGGTAAGCTATGATGCTTGTGTTACGAGTGGGTTCACGTCGGTAGTCTAATAAGTGGGATTCAAACCCGCAACCACATGATCGCAAGTCCGACGCCCTAGCCATTAGGCTCCCGCCGCTTCGAACTTTGATCAACAGCTGTGCTCATGATTTATTGACATAAGTATTTACGAGTATTAATGAGGCAACCTGTATTAGGTTTTATCTTAATTATTGATTCTCTATAAACATAAATAATAGAATCTATTATTTATGTTTATAGAGAATCAATGATGACATGTATTCAAGCAACCAGCCATTTAAGTGGAGCTGGTCATGTTAGCCATATGACTCCGGATAGGTGGGCTAAAATTAGCCACTGAGTAAGTTCCTAATGTCGGAGCTCAAAAACGAGGCAGGCCGAGGAGACTTAGGCGGGATGACATCGATCGCCTCTTGAGTGATTGGCGGCAAGTAGCTCAAGTTTGAAAAATCTGGAGCCAAAAAAGGGAGACCAGCCCAGCAGTGGGACAATAATTAGGTGACTTAATGTCCGTTGGAGACTTTATTTTATATTTTGAAATATATATTTATCAAGTATACAACTTAAAAATGTAAATGTATTTTATAAGTATTGGAATGAATAAAGCGATCGCAAACGTCTAATAATATTTAAGAAAACATGTCTAATTTACAAAGAGAACATTCTAGGTAAACAAACATTAATATGCATTAAAATTAATGAATGAATATTCAAATAAATACCTACCGTCTCTAAGAAATAAAAATACTCTTCTAATCATGAAATAAGGATGCATTAGTGACCGAAGCCATCTCATTCTTTTCACTTAAATATAAGTCGTAAATATTATGAAATATGATTCAATTTTCTTTATATTCTGTTCCCAAAATCATTCATAGAGAGTTAGCATTCTGTATGCTTGCTTATCAACATTATAATTTTCCTGTTATATTTAGACCAGGGCCGATAATTTTTAAAACCAAAAAAAATAATAGTAGGATGAAACTAATTAGAAAAGGAAGGGAATATGATAAAATTTAAAGAAAAAATAAATTACGGTCGATCCGAGTTCGGGAAGGGGGGGAGGGGGGAAATCTCTACTTTCTGATGGTGTAAAAAAAATATACATTACTATAGTAAATGTTCTCAGAAAATGCATAATCACTATGTACAATTTCATCAAAAAAATGTCATTGCTTCAATTTTTTCCAGTCTGCATTGGTTCTTCATCCAGAATTTCATCTGAATCATTTTGTGAGATTTTCTATGACATGAATGTAATTCGAATTTAATAAATAAACTTTAAACTGAAAAAAAAATTAAGCAATGTCATTTTTTTGATGAAATTGTACATAGTGATTATGCATTTTCTGAGAACATTTACTATAGTAATGTATATTTTTTTTACACCATCAGAAAGTAGAGATTTCAACGAACAAAAAACCCCCATACTTTTTGAAAAAAACTGATATTTCGACGGGTGAATTTTCGATTGAAAATTAGGGTGTTTTTTTTATATTCATTCAAAATAAGGTGAAAAAATACACTCAGAGGCACAATTAACCGCCCACCCGGCAAAAGTGACTTATCTTTGTTTAAAGTAACTAAACTCTTATAATGATGAATGACAATTTGTTTGGTGGATAGTTTATGATAAATAAAGACAACTTATGACACTTTTGTAAAGATACTCTCAAATGTGAGTCTCTTTTATTGAGTTCAGTCGAAAATTGACTTTCAAACTGATTGTTTTGCGCGTACGCAGAGAAGTGCCTGTGAAGTTTTGAGACGCGTTTCATGGTTCTTAAAGTGCGTAAGAGTTTGTCAGTAGATTTTTACTCAGTAAAATGCCATTGGATGCAGCTGGTGCAGCTAGAGCGGTTGCGCTCTCAGATGCTGGGTATAGCCAGCGTCGTATAGGCCGTATGCTGGGATTACCTCGAACCACAATACTTGACGCCATCCGACGATACAGAGAAACTGGATCTTACACTAGAAGACCGGGACAAGGTCGATTGAGGTACACTTCTGAAAGAGATGACAGATTCATAGTGTCCAACGTTCTAAGAAATTGCTTCACTACAGCTCCCGAGGCTCGTAATCGCCTACTTGAGGTTCGAAATGTAAGCGTCAGCATTAGACCGATAAGAAGAAGGCTTGCATAGCGTAATTTGACTGCATTCCGGCCAGCCCGAGTACCAGCGTTGACCACGGAGCACTGGAGAGCTAGACTTCGATTTGCTCAACAATACCGAAACTGGACCATGGAGCAATGGAAGAACGTTCTCTTCTCTGATGAGTCGAGAGTAGCCTTAAGAGGTCCTGATGGACGCCAGCGTGTGTACCGACGCCCGGTGAGAGGTTTGCACAGTGTGCTGTTGTCGAAACAGTGGGATACTAAGGTGGCTCAGTAATGGTATGGGGTGGTATTTCTTATGAGGCTCGTACAGAGTTGGTTGTGTTTGAAAGAGGCAGCGTAAATGCTCAGAGGTACGTGGAAGAGGTCTTAGAACCTCATGTTATACCTTTTGCCCCATTTATTGGAGAAGATTTTCTTTAGATGCATGACAACGCTCGTGCGCACGTCGCCAGAGTGGTCACGGAGTACCTTAAAGCCGTGGGTATAGCACAACTACCATGGCCAGCTCACAGCCCAGATCAAAACCCCATTGAACACGTTTGGGACTATCTTAAAAGGCAGGTACGAGGTCGAGTTCCGGTTCCTACCTCCATTAATGAGCTAAAGATTGCAGTGGTCGAGGAGTTGGAGAATATACCACAGTCAGATATTCAAGACATAATGGATGGTCTTCCAAATTGACTGGAGGAGGTCATAAGTGCCAGAGGAGGAAATACCCATTATTGAAAAATCGATTTTTAATTTTAATAAAAAGTTTTGGAAAGCTTTAACATCACCTTTATAATGTTCATTGATCGGTAATTTCAAACTTTTGTTTATTATTAAAATAAATATTCTATAGCAGGTATATTATGATTGTTTTTTCATGTGAAATTATCCAATCTAAAATACTGCCAAGAAAAAAAACCATTACAAAATAATGTTTTGAAGTTACAACGAAAAATTTAAGTGGGCGGTTAATTGTGCCTCTGAGTGTAAATATTTTTAATCAAATAAATTACAGCGTATTTGGGACATAAAAAGGTAAGTTTTCACCAAATTTCGTGAAAAAAAAAATATTTTTGAAAAAGATAAAAATAAAAAACCAAAAACTTGGTTTTTTGGATTTTTCACATACATTTTGAGGTTATGTGAAAAAAGTGTAAATTCAAAAGTTGTAGATCTTTTTATTACCTACAATTTTGCCATTTGACTTTTTTCCATAGGACTTGTAGTTTTGCTGGAAATCAAGATAAACCATTTTTTACCCTTAAAACCCCCCCCCCTCCCCCCCTTCCCGAACTCGGATCGACCGTAATTTATTTTTTCTTTAATTTTTATCATATTCCCTTCCTTTTCTAATTGGTTTCATCCTACTGTAATTTTTTTTCACTTTTTACAAATTTTGAAGGCTTCGGCCCTGGTCTAATTACGTTTACAAAAAAAATACTACGGCGAAAAAGTAACAGTGATCGCTGTTAGACAAATTATGAATTTCAACCACAAAAATATAAATTGTTCCGTGGTTTCTACATGTAATAATACACTGTACATGTCCCACTGCTGAAAAAGCCTAACATTAACGAAAGAAACGGGCATCGATTGCCAAGCTAGCTCACTTGCAGGTTTTTGGCATTTCGGAAACCTGGTTTTCTCGTGATAGTATGCCCAGCGCCTGGTTCACATTTGATTGGTGTCTCATGATGATCAAAAAATTAGATTAAACTTTAAAAAAGCCACGTGTGTAGGCATTAGCCTGAGTTAGACCTGACCAACGGAAATTAGATTTATATTGTTATTTATGTTTTTCCGTGTAAGGTTTTTTTTATACGATTTAAAAATGCTGGATCTTAATTTGTTATTTTTTTCTACTTTCCTGCATTTCGTGATCTATTTGAAAAAATATTTTTGTTATCAATAGGGTATATCTACCCCAGTGGTGGTCTATATAAATTTATATTAATATAAATTTTAAAATTAGTTGTAATACTACTCATAGTAAAATATTCGTACATCGAAACAAAATTACGTAGTTTGAAGACGGTCTTTTAACCAAATTAAAATACTTATATTATTATGACGTGAAGTAGGCTTTTTCAGGCACTTTTGACTCTAGTTTCGCTAGTACATAATTATAAGTAATGGCTCTTATACATCATAATAGTGTAATCAATTATTTTGCTTATCCACCACGACACCCGGATGTTTTTTTTTTCTTCCTGCCCTTATCCCATTCATATGGGGTCGGCGCAATGCGTATTTTCCTTCCATTCCTCTCTATTACTCGTCATCGCGACATCCACTCCTTTCTTTCTCATATCATCTTTCACACAATCCATCCATCTCACGACACCCGGATGTGATGTATCTAAATCTGCTCATATTAGATCTATCCATAGTAAAAGTCTCGTATACAATTCTAGAACCTGACCTTGTCCTTTACACTTCACTTCAATTTCGTCCATTTTTCACGCACAGCCCAGTTTAATTGTTGGTAGTAAACTTAACAGTGAGAGGTTAATGTTCTAATCGCGTTTAGCATGCTATTCAAACGGCAGTTTTGTTTGCCCTTTTGCCCTTGTACGGAACCTTATACAAATTGGAGATTTGTACCTGATGTTTTTTGGGAACAAACCCGACACACGCCGATCAATGCAACGCCTGTAAATGTACTTAGCTCATTTTCATAAGTTCGATGTAAAACAATATTGTAAAAAAGTAGTTCTGTTTTAAAATAACTGTCATTATAATCGAATGTGGTGTTTACCTGACCGATTTGTTTATGCTTTTTTTATATTTTTTTAGTTTATATATTTTTGTGAATCATGTGTAGGTTGGTAACCATTGTTAGTGAACCAATTATATAAATCATTGCAAGGAATAAGCCACCCTAGCCATTAGGGTACCGCGGTCTCATCACCCCCTAAACCCCAGTTTTGTCAATCTACAGATTTTCATTTGAATTTCTCCTCCTATATTTTATTCAGATACAATCAGGTAATTAACTGAGATATAGATTAACCGTTTAGCGTGGAATTAAGAGAAAAGACAATACATTAATTATTATACAAAGTCGTGACGCAAGACAATGATAAACGCCTTGTGTTAAAACGATTTGTACCTAACAATTAACTCTTGATAACAATTATAATAGCATCGTTAGGATTTCTTAAGAAGAAAGTGGTCTTGTAGGTGATTGTTAAGAAAAAATATTCATTGAGATCTGTGTTATAAAAAATTGAGAAATTCTATTGGCCAAATACTGTTGACTGCACGGATAGCCTAGCGGTAAAGCTCACCACGCTAATTATCATTGTGCGCGACATGCTGCGGGTTCGATTCCCACCTGGGAGAAGTATTTGTGTGATCTTCATAAAACACTTGTTCCAAGTCTGGGTGTTCTTTGTGCATGTGATTTAAATGTTTGTGAAACCCCCGCGATAGAAGCATTACATTTGTTAGTACGGGCGTTGTTTTAAAAAAAACTGTAACGTTAGTTAGTTTGAAGTATCGTGCTGTTTCTGAAACTTTAAGGTGTAAATTAGTGACAGATAGACATTTAGGAACTAGTTAACGTTACGATACTTATAACTCAAAGAACGGGTGAGGTGATTTTCATAATCCTTGATTTTTTCGATTCGTATCCGTACCGAATTGCAGAATAAATAATAAAAACAATGGAAAAATTACTAAAAGTATATGTTTACGGGAACTGGGACAAATTACGCGAGTTAAACCGCGGGGCACAGCTAGTGACTGATAAATCAGTGATTAATGGAAATATCAAATGTCTATACAGATTTAAATATTATTTATAAGGTGCTATAAATATCATGTCATTTGATGCAGTACATTGCCGTATATGATCGATCAATTTTGACATAAAAGCAGCGCAGCCCCGCAATGTACCAAAGCTCACACTACAATCTGGTCTTATACTCCCGCATGACAAAATAAATTCTTTCATTTAATTTCCGTCTTCTTTTAGTATGTAGTAAAAATCTGAAGCTGAAGTTTCATTTTAATGAAAGTGAGTAATGGTGTTATAAAGAAATAAATAAAAATGTATAATCTCTATTAAGAAGATTTTAAAAAAGTTCTAAAATTCAAGGTATTATTTTTGATACCGCTAGTGTTGGGCAAACGCTGCTTAATATCCAAAATACTGCAAAAGGTATTCTGTTTTTTTTTTTCAATACTCGATTTCCATATTTTTATGCAATATATGAAAATGGAACGAAAACAAATTTGAATACAGATAGCCTTTTTATTATGCGTTTGTTATTGGATTTTAGGTTTCGTATTGTTAAACAAACCAGCAAAATTCTATATGTTTATATAGCATAGACAAGTCGCTCCCGCTGTTTGTACGCAATCTTTGAACTATAGCTCAGTATTCAGTAATGTAAATAAATAAATAAAAGTGGACAACATCACATACATTGCTCTGAATCCGAAGTAAGTAGCTAAACCATTTGTGTTAATCAGAGACAACGAACGTACCACAAACACCCAGATCCGAAAAAATGTAGAAAAGTGTTTTTTTTTCTACATTGACCCGTCCGAGGATCGAACACGAGATCACAGAGCTGGCGACACCTTGAAAACCGGTTTTACACCACTCGCCCACGGAGGTCGTCAGTTGGATGTTAACGTGATTAAAGAAAAAAGTTGTTAGTAATCATACATAGATGCCTATGTATGATTACTAACAACTTTTTTCTTTATTTCTGAGCTACCCAAAGAAATCGAGTTGGTCTGCTAGTATAGAAAAAAAAAACACTTTTTTGTAAGATTGCAATGGTGTGCTTCTGATATAATTAAAATTGTAGTTTACTCATGAAGTCATTTTTTTTAATTCTATTGTTAATCCATGTTAATATTATAAGTACAATAAGGAACTCTGTCTGTCTGTTATTCTTTTCCGGCTGACAACCAGTTTCGATGACACTTATGAAAGAGTAAGTTTGGATCCCAAGAAAGTACATAAAAAATATCAAATACCATATACATAACTTACGTTACGCATTAGTTAAATAAAAAGTCAATTAATGTAAAAGTTTTTCCGAGCTTTTTTGGGGTCGGCTTCCAGTCTTACCGGATTTAGCTGAACCCTCCTAACCTCCACAACCCATTTTACTGGGTAATACAGTATCCCATAGTAAGACTGGTTGTCAGAATTGTAATGACTTAACGACTGTCAAAGATCACCGTATGGCAGTCGGGACCAACGGCTTAACGTGCTTTCAGAGGCACGGAGGGGTCTCGGTATGTTTACAAATGGTCACCCATCCACGGACCAACCGCGGCGAGCGCGGCTTAACCTTTATTATCGGTCAAACCGTACGGCTTATATATATTATATACGGCGTAGCCACGAGCCCCTCACGAGCCCCTTTTAGATGGCAGTTAACTATTACTATTAAAACGAGTTATTTTTCACAAAAGCTTTAAATTAAATTAAATGTGTAGGAAGTTTCAATTAAGATTAGCTTTTAAGGGCTTATAAAAAGCATACAGTTTTAACCAAAACCAAAAGTTTGTCGTAAATATTATTTACGAATATAACCTCTGACTGACTAAATTAGTGTCCTGTTGGTCTAGTGGTATTGACTCTGACTGATAAGCCGGAGGTCGTGTGTTCGATTCCAACCCAGGAAACATCTTTGTGTGATGAGCACGATCATTTGTTAAACATACTTATATATTTCGAAATACATAAGTATGTTTCTCAGTTGTCTGGTTGCCATTACAGGCTTTGTCTAGTTTGGGATCAGATGGCCGTATGTGAACTGTCCCAAGATAGTATTTTTTATTATTGTAACCTATATTACGTGTCAAGTAATGTAAAAACAAAAATCTCATTTATATAAATCCATAATTACACTCAAAAAGTTTTTTCTAATTCGTAGAAGAATCAGCTAATATTTATACATAGTTATAAAAATATTTTGCTCTATCTCTATTAAAAACTGCTCTCTTCAAGGAATTGTGTATGGACTACCTATTCAAGGAATGATGAGAAGTAAAAGAACAAAAACGTCAACAGTGAATGTTGACGTTTTTTTACTTCTGTTCGAGGAAGAAATAAAAAACACTGAAGGCGAAAAAAAATGCACTGTATAAGAGAATTACAAACACGATACTTTTTTTATTAAAAATATAAAAAAAAAATCTTTTATAATTAAATTTAGTTTATTAAAAGAAAGCTTTATGCGTCGATGAGATTTTTTTTTTTTTTGGTTTTTTAAAAAGATTACTAGCAATGTGGGTCACACATTACTAGTAAACTTGTTAACCCCTCGTACTAAGCTAAGATGCTTGTGTTACGAGTGGGTTCACGTCGGTAGTGTAATGGGTGGGATTCGAACCCGCAACCACATGATCGCAAGTCCGACGCCCTTTGTGATCACAAACTTGAATTTTAAACAATATTAAAAATATATTTGTTAGACAATAAAAAATACAGGCATATACCTATAGTATATACCTACCAACTTTCAAACCTAGTTAGATACTTGAGTTCCGTTCTTTAGTAGGTAAGTATTTATGCATGTGATATTTAAGTATGCACACGCGATGGTGGAGAAATGTTGAAGTAGAGCGACATTTCAAGATCAATCCGTAAGTACGACTAACATTGTAGATAAACATAACAATTCTCCAGTTTTGCATTAATATCATAAAAACTATTGAAAACCATGTGGTTATCATTCCTTTATAATCTCAGGTATCATTCATCATCATCATCATTCCTCTACCAGCTTTCCCCGCGACTTGATCTGCGGGTTTTGGATTTTTTGTGGGTTATCCCTTCATGCTATGAATATAATAATACCGGCCTATAAATGCCACTACTGAGCCCATGCTTCTTCCCATATAAAAAAGGAATGAGCATTGATCACCATGCTTGCTCACAGCGGGTTGGCGATTTCAGGTAAAAAAATTTAGAATCCAGGTTTCCTCACGATGTTTTTCTTCACCGTTCATTCAAAAGAACCGGTTAGAAACACTATTTTAAACAAGATAAAATTTTATTCTATCTCAGTCTGGGTTGGATATTGAGTTCAGAAAATAACTAATGATACCTATTACAAGAAATAAAATAAAAAAGTAAATTATCTTAAAATTTTCTTAACCGGGCTGTGCGAGTGACCAGATTGCTAGAAATATCCGAACCCAAACTAATATTAACTTTGGTGAAAACTACATACGAAAAATACAATTTAAGCCAAACTTTTACCGATGAATGCGGATTTCTTAATTAATGCTAAACAAAGTGAACAAACATTTGAACTCTATCGTTGAATTGACAAGCAATTAATTTGGAGACCTTTGGCTTTTAAAACCGTGGTTCGCTTTAGTTGGTTTTTGTGGATCCAAAAATAAACACTCCTTTCAAAGTAGGTATTGATCAATGGGATTATAATATATTTGTCTAGACCTGAGGTGTTCACTTAATAATTATAATTTCTCCTGAAAGGCAAATACGCAATAAAGTTCATTTGAAAAAAAAAACTGTCATTTAATTAGGAAAAAAAACTGAAGATCATATTTTTTAAGAAAACAGAATCATGACGTGTCTTGTTCAAGAGTAATCCAGTACTAAGCCACGCAAATAGCATTGTCAGTGGACTTGTACAAGTCTTCGCGAGTGCAAAAGGGCTGAGCTCATAAGATAGGCTATGGTTTGGTGAGAGATGTCACACTCCCATGAGCCAGGTGCTACTAGTATTATTAGCCGAAGAACGGATCCTGTTCTAATTTTGTTTGTTTTTGAATGTGTGAATACTTTGAATATAAAATTTACTGATCATGTTAAACAAAAATTCTAAATCCTCTCAACTTAATTCAGTTATTACATTTAAGTATTAATATCGGAATGTATTATTCATGGTATTTTGTTTATCATGTATTAATAATAACGATAACTATTGGAATTGTTCAATTAAATAAACAAAATATCCGAAAATATCCGCAATTCATTACCAGTTCCACACTACTCTAACGTATGTTTACCTACGTCCTTAGGAAAATCCGGTTCAGTTTAAAATCACATAAAAAGACTGTAAATTTTATTAAGTTAGAATGTGGGATGGTTCTTATATTTAGATTTTGTTTACTCACCTAGTTGTGGGTATAACCACAGATCAGAAAAAAATATAGACAAGGCATAATTCATGCTATAAACTTTAAAAATTAAACCAACACGGGATCCAGAAATCTAACATACAGAATAAGATAGATGGTTATAGATGAAGGGGATGACCAAAGAAACGATGGATGGATTGTGTGAAAGACGATATGGCTAGAAAAGATGTTAATGAGATGACGTCAGATAGAGAGGTGTGCAGGAAGAGGACCTTCTGCGCCGACCACAAATTAAATTGTGGTAAGGGCAGGAGGATGACAATACCTAAATAATAAAAACGTTGACCTCCGTGGTCGAGTGGCGAACACACCAGTTTTCCAGGTGTCGCCGGCTCTGAGGTCCTTGGTTGGATCCCCGGATGGGTCGATGTAGAAAAACACTTTTCTACATTGTCTCGGGTCTGGGTATTTGTGGTACCTTCGCTGTCTCTGATTCCATAACACAAGTGCTTTAGCTACCACTTGTGTTATGGATCTTTAGCTACTTAATTTGAATTCGTAGCAATGTATGTGATGTTGTCCACATTTATAAAAAAATAACGGTACATATTGTAACGTCCTTATCAGTATACTGCATCGTAGCTCTGTAACGAACGTACCGATTCTGATGCAGTTTTTTGTTAAGCAGCTGTTATGGAACTTGGTGGTTTCCATTTGGTTCTGATAATTCATCATCATCTGCCTAGCTTTTCCCAATCTATGTTGGGGCTAGCATCCAGACTTACCAGATTTAGCTGAGTACCGTATTTTACATGCAGCGACTGCTTATCTGACCTCCACAGCCCATTTTACTGGTAACGTAGTATCCCATAGTAAGGCTGGCTGTCAGAAATGTAATGAGTTAAAGTACGAGTACGTCAAAGACCGTCGTATGACAGTCGGGACCAACGGCTTAAATGCTTTCCGAGGCACGGAGGGGTCTAAATGGTCACCCCTCCACGGATCATCTGCGGCGAGCGTGGCTTAACCTCTATTATCGGCCAAATCGTACTTACAATATTAGCCACGAGCCTCTGATTTCGATAATTATAGTTCTTTCTTCTAATCTCAATTCCTTGTCGAATACCCGTAATTCCTCAGTGTTCTATGTGTTGGCGAGTCTCAAATTTTTCTGGTCTGTGGTGTTACCTTTAAATTTTCAAGGCCGAAAGAATTTGGATTGTTTGTGTAAACATGTATATATTGTGGGCTAATGGTAATGTCGGGTTGAAATAATAATTTGGTGTATTTGCTATTCAATGGTGCCAATTGGTATAAATAGGTGAAGTATTATAGAATACGATTCAGCCAATAGCGGCCCACTGCTGGCAAAGGCCTCTTCCGGATTGCGCCACAGTACCCGGTCCTCCGCTTTCCTCAGTGGGACTACTGGGTACTGCGGGCCTTGTGCTATGGTGTGCAATCATGGAATATTTGTTGCCCTAGTCACCACGCTGGGCAAGCGTGTTGGTGACCGCAGTTCTGTATTCGTTCTTTGTAAGAACGCTGCTGCCCATTCTCCTTGTTTATATATATCCATTAGTTACGACAACTTACGAGATTCAAAGGTAGATGAGCAAAGGAAGGGAGGGGAAGGGAAGGAGGGAAGGGGGGTATTTTTAGCCGCAACCCCACGGGCTTAAGGCTTGTTATTAATATGTTTAATTATTTATTCATACAATATTGTAGGTAATTATTAATCGGTTTACCTACAGTAATTAAATTGTACATTTAATAATGACGCTTGTAAAACTGTCTTTTGTATGGTTGATAAATATAATATTTTCTTTATAATTACGTAATTAAATTTTTTTTAAATTTATATTTTCTCACATCTTTATACTAATTCATTGATTTACTTAATACTGTGAGTGAATACTTGTGTGAATAATTTATTGGGAATTTATTATTAATGATTATGGATTTAAATTTGCATGCGTGAGCGCATGGTGTGATGGTGATTTAGATAATATTTCTTTAAACCTATCCATATTTTTCAATTAAGGGATTTCAATTAAATTTATATATATCAAAAAACAAAACACTTATGCATCTACACTGCAGTTAGTTTTTTTTTTGAGAAAAACCGTAATCTCTCAACCATTTTTTTCCAATATTCAGTAGTTACAACTTTCAGAATCAGTTCGGACTCGATCCAGTAAATTCGTAGAACACGTTCGATTTAGGATAGAAGACAGTTTTTGATCGGGACCAATATGCAAAAATACATTTGTGACTTGTATTTTCTTGAAATCCCATTTTATCCTCCGTATATCAATTAAGTATATATAGTAAAACCCAGACGCGAATGTGAATGAAAAAAGTATTGGCCGTTTGAGTATGAATAATGCAAGATTCTTTTAATTTGAACCCAGTTGGTTTTACTCACATGGTTGGGCCCGTGGCTAAGTAAGAGCCGTATCGTTGGACCTATAATAGACGTTAAGCTAAGCCACGCCGCGGTTAGTTCGTGGGTGGGTGACCATTTGTAAACATACAAAGACCCCTCCGTGCCTCGGAAGTCATACTAAGCCGTTGGTCCCGGCTATCAATTATGGTGGTCTTTGACAGTGGTCACTACAATTCTGACAACCAGCCTTACTATGGGGTACTGTTTTACCCAGTAAACAACGGTTGTTGAGGTCAGACAGGCAACTAAATCGGGTAAGACTGGAAGCCGATCCCAAGACAGCTTAGGAAAAAGGCTAGGCACAATATGATGCTATTTTTACAAAACTGATTTCATGGCTATCGTTCAGTCTGGGAGACTTTACTTCCATCACACAAGATATTTAAGTTTTGTAACTAACCAAAATACGTTCTTTGAACCGCTTGGCCATCACGACATTACACATAATATACAAGATACTAGCTGTTACCCGCGACTCCGCCCGCGGTACCTAATTGTTTAGTAAAATATATAGCCTATGTTACTTAGGGCGAATGTAGCTTTCTAATAGTGAAATAATTATTGTAATGGGCATAGTAGTTTTTGAGTTTGATCATTACAAACATACACACAAAAATACAAATCTTTTCTCTGTATAATATTAGCCTAGATAAATGTTTCAACGAAATCGTTGATATTCCCTATTGTATGTAAACTAAGGATATAGTTATAAGAATTCATAATCACCTAACAGTGCACTGTACTACACCTTAGCAAAAAATGTCATTCTAAAAAGTTTTATCGAGCGCTCTACATTTGATTCATACTCCAATACCATATCCCGTCAATGACCTTAGTTCGTTGACCTAATGCCGATTGAAACAGAAAATGTAAGTGGAATTCTATACAGGGAAAATCTAGGGATTATGTTTCGGTATTGATAAGTAAAAGTGGTATCTAGTTTGTTTCAAAGTATTTGTTATAAGCGTTAAGCGTCTGAACTAAATGATGAAATTACAGGATGAAGGGCTTAGCAATAGTTTTTTTTAAATGGGGTCACGCTTAATATCCATTTAAAAGTGCTTTTAGAATGAACTGAAAAGTTCATATCAAGTAGAGTTTTGTCTGTTTTAAATTGTTTCTTATTATTTTTAACCTCCTTTACGTAACCTGTAGTATAACAAAAGATCAGTAGTATAATTTACGACAAAAAACATTAAATATTTCACTTTATGAAAGTTGAAGTAACAAATAGGCATACGGAATATCTTTTTTCAATGTTCAGTTTTCAAAATATAGAAAAATATATTTATTATTCGAAATAACGAATATCTATTAGATATACCGAATTTAAGTTAAGGATTGGGGGTTCGCCACATCAGGTGTAGTAGCCACTATTTTTGCCTACTTATGACTACTACTTGTTACGACTACAAATTACGATTTAAAAAAAAAATACGATTTAAAAGTTACTTTTTAAGGTATTTTTGTGAAATTTTATTCTTTTGAAAAATGTAAAAATACCTAAGTAATTTTTTTTTATTTTCTAACTTGTTATTTTCATACCTGGTACACACCCTTTTTACACAAAAATTACAATAAATCTAGTATATTTTTTTAAGTCTTTCACAAATTGGAATTAGAAAGAAATCTTACCTTTTATAGGCTTACGTCAGTACTTAAACCTTATTTAAAGAATTTAAATAGTTTTAATTTACGACACATATTTAGTACGATAGTGGCCTATTTCTCTGCTCCAGTTCTATCAATATCTATTAAATAACTTTCTCGAATCGAAAATCGAAATATTAAACTGATCGATTTTAAACCATTCCTTTGCGGTTTAGATAAACAATGGAGTATTTATTTAGAGTCTTTAGTGGCAAAGGGAAACTTTTTATAAAAACACCATGGATGCACAAAATACCCCATTTAAATTTTATTATTTATCTTTCTTGTTTGTTTTCTTACCTAGTACAAATCATTATATTTTAGGAAATCGAATGTGTTCCCCTAGATACAGATAATAATATTAGCTCGCGATAATATTGCGAAACACGTTCCCGTGCGGCCCCGGCAAAAGGAATGGAGAAGCAATCCGGTGGTTTTAGCCGGTACGACCCACCGTCTTCCACGAGGCGGAGGTAGTAAAAAAAAAGATACAAATATTAGCTGTTGTTATGGTTTTCTATAGGTAGTAAGGATAAAATTCGTTTATTCGTATTTAAAAACTAAACTACTGCATCTATTTTGATGAAATGTATAAGAATCACCTCTTAAGTATACCTCATGACAAAAAAAAATTAAAACGATGCTATATAATTGGAGCTATGTTACGTCAAAGCTCCAATAAAATCGCATCGTTTTCAAAAAAATATTAGCATGTTACAAAGATACAAAAAAAAATCTTGTCATACCACTTAAAAACCACGTCCTTGTGAAACCAGGAAAAAAAATCAAGAGTTTAAAGCTTATACATAACTTAGTAGCTCTTTCCCGTGGTACGTATTTTTCTGGTAACAAAAAAGCCTTTGTTACCCAGGGATAACGTTCTATTCTTAATGGTGAAGGAATTTCTAAAATCGGTCTGTAAGACCTAAGCAGTCTAGACTATTTATAGGCTAGTTCTTTATCTAGATCTAACAAACCTAGCTAAGTGCGTCCGGTCATCCGTAAAATTGGTATTACCGTTGACCCAACAGTATTCGTCAAATACATAGATACTAGTAGGTATGATCTTAAATTGCTGAAAAAGGATTACTGCAAAGAATGTATAGTTAGGTATTAAGTTTTCCTATTTTTATTTAGATAGATAGTTTTATTTCTATTAAGTATAAGTTTTTAGTTTAGTACCTATAGTTTTAAATTATAAGTATAAATAGTTGGCTGTTACAGTCATATTAATTTATTTATTATAAAAAGTCAATTTACTGGAATAATTAATTAATTGTTTTAGCTAAAAAAAAAATTCATCGTCAAATAACTTCATTCGAAGTATAATTTTGAAATTTTGAGTTTTTTCATACAAAAAATGTCAAACATCAATTTTATTCTTCAAATGAAAGATATTTGAATGGAAAAATCAGCTTTTTCTTAACAAAACCTTTAGTAAAATAAACTAATTGTCTACGGAAACTACAAAACCATGACAAAAGTATCCCCTCAGATTTTATCTAACCACAACCCTTAATGTGTCCTTAGTGGTCATCCGAGAACATTCGACACATCGAACATTCAACCTACTTCACACCCCATAAACCACGAAAGTGTTTTTACTGTCTATTTCAAGGGAAAAAAAATGTTTTCCCATTACACAACATTTACAAAAGAAAAAGTGAGCAAAACCGCAGGAGAGCGCTAGTTATACGATTTCAATTTGTGCGTATCGTATTATAGTTTCGATTCTAGATCATTTAAATAGCGAAACAGGAGCACTCGGTTGACATTGATCTTAGAGACACCGGCGCACGCGCATTGCAAACAGATATTTTATTACAAAAAGAAATTTAAACTAAGAACTTTTTATTTTCAAGTGCAGTGTAGTGTTGTGTTTACGTTAAGTATAGTATTTTGGAAAAGTAAGTTGTTTTATTGTTATTTATTTATAGCAAAAAAAGTAAGTTTTTTTAGTAAAAAAATCATGTCAGATAAATAAAATAAGTTTTTTTAATGGAACTGCGAGACTGGACTTTAAAGAGTTAGTACCGGCAAATTTTTGGATACATTTTCTTATTTTATTTTAGAGGTAATAAAACTTATATATATGCATAATATTTAATTAATTGATTGCAAATAATCAATGTAAAAAAAACAATTTCAATTGCAAGAAAGTACACAATCTGCAATTTCTTACCAACTTTCCTGCAATCAGTTGAAGTGTTGTGTATTTTTTCATGGTAAAATAATAAATTCATTTGTTTTAAAAACACAATTAAATAATTAACTATCTAACAAATTAAAAACTAAACTACTACATTAATCTTGATGAAATTGGGACCGCCTCTGAGAAATACTTTAAAGTTATCAAAATTATATTTTAAATCGATTTTCCGTTAGGGAGATTATCGCGTAACAAACGTACAAAATTAACATTCTGGCGAATCTCCCCCTTTTCAAGTCTGTTAAAATTGTGTTGTATAGGTCGTGATTAAGAACATTCTATTGAAATAATCATTTCAAATAATTAAAAACAACCAAACCATTCCCATTAATTATTCATCTAACAAAATGTGTCCTCGGTCTAGACATGCATATTAAAAAATTTATATCATTGTATACACGTTTAAAGTTAATACAATAGAAAAACTTTAGGTAATAGCTATGCTCAAAATAAAATTAATGACATTAATGACATACAATCTAATCTTCTGGACGGGCCTGTTGGTCTAGTGGTTAGTGACCCGAACTGCTAACCCGGAGTTCGTGGGCTCGATTCCCACCCAGGACAAATCTTTGTGTGATCATTTGTTCTGGGTGTAATTTATCTATATTATGAATGTATTTACAAATATTTAAGTATGTTTATCAGTTGTCTGGTTGCCATAGTACAGGCTCTGCCTAGTTTGGGATCAGATGGCCGTGTGTTAGTTGACCCAAGATATTATAAAAAAGATCAACTTTACCAATTTTCATACGAAACTAAACATTAACAAAATATTGCATAATTTTAGCGTAGCATAAAATACGTAATTACGGTGTTGAAACGTCGGGAACTAAAATCAATATAGAATCCTTTTAAAAGTTGTTTTATTTCAATGTCTAATATTTGCGTAAACCTCAGAAAACAATAATTACATCTTCTTAAGCAAAATAGAAAGTATATAGAATAATAAATAATCCTTTTTGTATGTCTTGTCATCATTTAGAGATAAATCTTAAAATGTTATCCAATTTCTATGCTCAAAGGAGCGAGTAAGAAAGATTACATGCGTAAAAATTGTTACAGAAAATAAAAAGATTTAACGCGCCTTCGAATGTAGGATTATTCAGATGAAAGAGAGTGTGAATGTTTATATGTGTTTATTTAAATTGGAGCAGGATTTTTACAGCTTTTTTTAAATTGGTTTTTTAAAATAAATGTCTTTAAGATTGTACTTTTGAAATTTAAGTTAAGTGCTACAGATCTACTCAACTTTGTACACATTTTTGTAAGTAAGTATAAATAACAAATTAAAATAAATAGTTAATTAGTTTGTTATTAAATACAAAATATTAATTAAGAAGAAAACAATACCACTCAATTGCCAAGTTAAGTAAATCACTTAGGACAAATTCTTATAACAAATTTTCTGAACAATTTAATTAAAAACAAAAAATAATAAAAAAGCAGGTATAAATAAAAAAAAACTGTTTGCAAACCTACAATATCAATTGCACCAATTTTATTTTATTTTAAAAATTGTTGTGTATGTATAGACATGCATCTGTGAGCGTGGCCGCGTCCACCACCCTGCGTCATAAACAACGAATAAACAGTGTACTAATGGCCGCCAATTGTATTAGGTACTTGTCTCCCGCCTAAATACCTACCTAACAAAAATCGCATAATATTAAAAACGTATAGGTTTTCTTATAAGTATGCAAATCAGAATAGTAATAAAACTTCCAATGATACCTTCACCTGATACGTATTTCAAACAAAATCTTATGCTTATCATCAAAGTCTGTATACAGGCTGTTCTTTTATGAACGGTAAAATAAATTGAATTTCAATCTGTGTGACTGAGAAGCTTTACGTTTGTTTGTGTTAGGGTTGCCAATTTGAATTTGTTATTATTAACCTCTTGTTGATTTTAAGTAGGTGACTGTTAAATTTTTAATTACGAAGTTGTGTTTTATCGGTAAAAAAAACTGGGTTTTTCTTCACATTGTTCAAATAATAACAAATAATCAATATCTTAATTTCGTTATTAGGTTATTTTTTTAATTCTACCACATGGCTGTGTTGAATTGTATTTAGAAATTGTTTGTATTTTTACATATACCTATATTTATTTTTTATTTAAATACATCACTACGCGTATTTGTATCCTACACATTTATTTATCTTTCTAATCAGTGATGTATTTATACGAGTATAAAGTGGTAACCCTAAAACACAACCGTATACAAACACTCCTTGGTTGAGTCGCGTTGTGAGGCTTCAAAATCCGTAGATTTCAGACCGCGGGATGAGCCTGCCTTGTTCACTTACTGTGTATTCCTTAGATAAGACGTACTTTGAACTAAATGTTTGTAACATTACGACTGTAAAATACGGAAAGTACGGAACCTTAAGGTTTAAGGTTCCGTGCCTTAGCAATAATATATTGAGAAGCTCTTTCTCCCTGTTTGTAGCATATTATTTCTTCTTCTTCCTGCCCTTATCCCATTCATATGGGGTCGGCGCAATGCGTATTTTCCTTCCATTCCTCTCTATTACTCGTCATCGCGGCATCCACTCTTTTCTTTCTCATATCATCTTTCACACAATCCATCTCTTTTTCGGTCTCCCTCTGCTTATATGCCCATCCACAGTCATACTTATAACTTGTTTTGTTATGTGACTTTCATCCCTCCTCATAACATGTAGCATATTATTTGTCTGAGACTAATAAGGGAGCACGGAACAAAAATAAAACCAACTAAGTACGAGTCAGACTCGCGCACGAATTGTTCCGTACCTGCCCATGACTTCGACCCACGAGTGCACTGCGTGGGGATATGTCGAACCTTAACCAACTAAAAACACCCCGGTCTCAACCTTGCCCTAGCCAGAGCCGCAGGATTTCTAGTCCTAGAGTTCCTATACATTATCTATAAAAAGTGCAAAAAAGTCACGTTTATTGGATGAACCCGAATATTTATTTCATTCTGTTGTAAGTATTTTTTGTTATAGCGGCCACAAAAAAACAACATCTGTAAAACTTTCAACAGTATATCGATCACGGTTCATAAGATACAGCCTAGTGACAGAAAGAAAGACGGACAGCGGAGTTTTAGTATAGTCCAGTTTTACACTTTGGGTACGGAATAATATATTATATTATAGTTAAAAAAAAAAGTGAATCACCCGTCAAAACTAATGTCAATAAATTCCTATTCATATAACCTGTACCTAATAATTATAATAAGTAAGGTCTTTCTGGGTGTATTTATAAAAAAGAAACCAATTATTGTAACTATTGTACTGAAATAATTTATTGTACCTACTTACTTTTAAATAAACTATGCGGGTGGTGTCGGAAGTAAAGTCTAGTGTATATTTTTGAAATATGATAGCTATAATTAATTATACATAATTAATTGTTTGTTTGTTCACATAATAAAGTTTGAGTTATTTAAAAGGTAAACCTTCTATCGGGATTAATTTGAGGCCATGTGTTTACTTTTAATTATAATAACTGGGAATACCGTTGTAATTAATTTGAACGGATAAAATACTAGAGCCTGAGGCTTTTAGATGTACTTACTTCTTTAGAAATTCCGACCGATACACAGAATATTAAAACTTATAATGAATAGGTATCGTTCAAAACAATAAAACGTTGTCGATAATGAAAGGAAAAGAAAAAAAGGGTTATATTGAACGATGTTGATTAAAAATAATAAAGATATAATTCAATTCACAACTCCGCAATCATGGCACGAATTTTTAAAATCGATATTTAAAGACGAAGAAAAAAGTGGTGTGTGTACTTATGTACACGCGTTAGAAGTTATACTTTTTGGCGTAAGAAAAAAAAAAGGAAAACTGATTGAAAATTTTAAAAACAATCAAAGAGGTTTTATTACAGTAAAAATATAGCTTTACCGTGAAAATTTAAAAATTATTAAATTATTAATTATCACATCGATTTATCTCAATATTATTTTAAGATTTTTAAAAATGATTTAATTTTGGAGTTGTAAAGTACCAATTGTTTACAATTGATAATTATAAAATATTTTATTTATTGACTTAAAATAAATAATTCTTAAAAAGTAGTTCATTATTTATTATTTAACTTAGTGACAATTTTTTTTTAATTAATATTGTTTCGACAATAATATGATGAAGTTAGCCACACAACAGAATTTTTAATTCTGTTCTGTGGCTAACTTCATCATGTCGCTTTTTTGGGACATCGTGCGCGCGCAGCTCACAAATTTCACTCTCATCCAAACGCGCCAAAAGAAGTACCTATAACTTCAAAATTGTACAGTTTACCCAAATTAATAATGCACATGCAGATCTTCATTAAAAGGTTTTAAAAGTCATGATGCACAAGCCAATTCTTTTTCTTACTCACGATTTATATGCTCTTTGCAAAGTACCTACGGTCAGACAAGCTTTTATTACTAGTACAATTCTACGAAAACACTCAGAACTTGTCTTTGACCCTCGTCTTAGTAGGCAGCACCGCAGATCAGGTAGGGTATGTAATATTGAATTTACTAATATCGTAACAGTTAGACGACAGTACCTCTTCGTAAGCAGTATTTTGTACAACAGAATTAATAAGAAACTTGACATTTATTCCCTCACCTCTCGGGATTGTAAAACCGTCATAAATAATTGGCTCAGTACCCAAAATTATGAAGAACTCGAAAATCTTGTTAAAGTATAATCTAACTTGTTTTAATTTTTATATATTATATTCTCGCGCATTTACACACACACATCACACACCACACAACACACACACACACATCACACACCATACACACACACACAAATACGGAAACACATAACATTTAATTTTAAGTTTTTTTTTAACGATCTCAATATTTTGTAATTTTTTGAATACCTTATATTAAGTACATACTGTTTTAGTTAGACGTTGGAACACTGCTGTCCCCATCTCGGAGGTGGGCGCTAACAGTTGCGACACAGTTTTCCTAACTAATGTAGCTGTTAACGCACATTTAATGTAATTTATGTGTTTTTGTTCCAATAAATGATTTTTGATTTTTTTGATTTTGAATTGTCGTATTCCCGCATTATCACTTTGGGAGACCTGTAAGAAAATTAAATGAGATTATCGTATTTAATTTTAAAGAAATTATTGAATTTTGAGATAGCTCATCGAGGAAGACTGTAGACTGCTTTTTGCAACGATAACCCAGTGGCCCAGCGGTTCACGACCGGATTGATAGGCACATTGTTGTAGGTTCGAACCCAGGCAGGTACCTACTAGCTATTAACTGTTAGCTCCCGACATTTCAATAATGATCTACGATCACGCTTATATATAGATCATTCTCATTGATTAAATCGAGATAAACAATATGGAAATTATGAGAGTTAGTTAAATAGAAAAATATCGTGGTTGTCTAGCGGTTTTAACACAGGCAATTAAGTAGTACCAATGTGACTTTTTCAAAGTTATAATATATACTTACTTTGTGTGTGAGGGAAAAAATCGTGAGGAAACCTGGATTCCAATAATTGGGATTTGAAATCGCCAACCCGCAATTAGCAAGCCTGGTGATCAATGTTCATTCCTTCTCTATATGGGAAGAGGCCTGTGCACAGTAGGACATTTATAGGCCGGTATTATTATTATAACCGACGCCCGGGTGAGCGAAGCCGCGATTTAAAGCTAGTTCTATTTTAAACGTCAATCAGTTAAAAAGTAAGAGTGCGAAACTGTGATAATAATCTCCTTCTTAATTGTAACCTAACCAGTTTAATTGCAACTTGACAGTCGGTTTAACTCGTCAATTTAACTACGAGAAGTTTTCATTTTACGGTTACTGCATTATCTCTTAGTAATTATGGAAACTAGCATATTATAGACCTGGTCGAGAAACTTAGATGATTAGTATTTGTAGCCAACCAGTGGCTGTGATTAAAAAAAAAAAAAAAATATAATAAATTTTAATACCAGGTATTAAAAAACGAGCTAAAGATTTTTAAGAAATTGAAATAAAACTACTTTTAAAATGGATTCTATCGCAGTTTATTTTGATTTTATTTCCCGACGTTTCAATATTCTTTTAATGTCTAATTTTCGGGTAAACCTCAGAAGACTTTTTAGAATAAAATAAATAAATTGATTTATCATTTAGTATACTTACAGCAGTGTATATTTTTCTACTTTAAACTAATAAGATATTTAAAGTATAAATAAGTATATTTTTATTTATTTTACTGTTGGTAAAAAAATCGGTGGGATTACAAAAAAACAAATTTTTGAATGCTTAGAATTCTGATATGCAACAAAATATAAGACAATTTAATTTTGTATGCATATACTTCAATTTAAAGGTAGTCTAGGTATTTATTACAGTCTTCGTCTCCGGCCCTAAATACTGTGTTTGAAAAGACCCATAGATCTTCAATTGAATAGATTTCGATATAAGTAAAAGGCTGATAGAATTACATTGTGGCTTACGTACCAAAGTTTTCCAGCTCTGAAATTGAAACTTCAATACTGTGTATTATCATAAAACTTCCACATACATAACTTTTTTTCTTAAGATTTCTCATATAAGTTCTTGAACTATTCCAACTCAGAGGAAAAGCGTCATAACATTCGAACAAACTTTTCGCGAAACCATTAGACGAAATGAAACTCAGGTGCCGACACAATTTACCGACAAATGGTACTTTCAATGATAAAATGGCACTTTCGGCGTATGAAATGGTACTCCCACGCGAGTGTAAGTTGATCCCCGAGGCTTAATTAGGTAGAAACGTTTTGGTGGCAACTTTGAAGTTAGATTTGAGAGATAATTTAGTAATTCTATTACTAAGCAACAAATTTATTTACTTACTAGCTGTATGTAGCCCGCGGTGTTACTCGCGGTTCCTCAGATTTAATTTTTTGAGATATCGTGTAAGTAGCTTAGGTGTTTATGCACGGTGCCAGCTATCTCCAGGCCATATTTCATTAAAATTTGTAAAGCTGTTTGAGCGTGAAGAGATTTCCAAAATAACCATATTATTTACATGAATAAACAAAACATAGAGTAAGCGTAAGCACAGTCGAACCCATCGAATTATATGACATGACAACATCTGACAAGTCAGCTAGTACATAATAACAATAATATGTACTTTTTAAAACTTAATCGTATCGTGTATAACCCAAGAAACCTACATATCAATAAGCTAGTTACTCCGTCATCCTATTTAATTTTGATTTCTAGATCACAAACATACAATTACCCTCTACAGCGACATTTTCTTCACCCAACAAGTTTCTTGCGTGTAAACAAAAATAATTTCTATAATTCACGCTGCGGTTAAAATACGTTTGAAAGTGGACTTTCATTATAATTGTATTGCGTTCATCTTAAGTGCTTATTTACAAAGTACTAAGTAATTTATGCCAGAGCAGCCACGCGAGTGACAGCTGTCAACGGGAGCTGTCACTTTGACATTTAATTTTTGACAAGTGATTGTTCCTTCTTTTGTTTAGTGGTATTTTATTTTACATTCAGATTTTGGGTAAACAGTTAATGTTGGGTTAGTTTATAGTAAACACTGAAGAGAGGTCACTTAAGGAAGCAATATCTTACTAGATTTATGTGAGTCAACAATAGAATTTGAAAATAAAGATACGTTAAATAAAGTTCGTTTTCAATTGCACTAATTTTTTCACCTTAATTTAACCAGGGAGCTCAATATGAAAAGGCATTTTGTTTTTTTTTTTTTATTTTTACTACCTATGTGGGCCATTCATTACAAGTTACTAGAAGGTCTTGTTAACCCCTCGTGGTAAGCTAAATGTTTGTGTTACGAGTGGGTTCACGTCGGTAGTGCAATGGGTGAGACTTGACCCGCCGCCGCCTTAGCCATTGGGCTACCACCATTCATAACAATACAGCAAAACGGACCTCCGGATATTACAATAAAGAGACTACACAATAATCCTTTGTAACGTTTAACAGATCCAAAACAAAAGGAATTTCGTTCTTAGAATGAATTCTTACGAACTTAAGAATGGAGTTTAATTATTTCTATATTAAATGTTTTGGGGAACATTGAATTCCCCTGTTTCTATTTAGCAATATCCCTGGAGCTTGCCTTCCAAAATCTTAATTTCTTTTCTTTTCAATATTTTGTTCGTAATAATATTTTATTGGAATACTAGCTTCTGCCCGCGACTTCGTCTGCGTGGACTTCAGAATTGGGTCCAAAAAGAAATGAAAAATGGAATAAAATGTTCACCTTTGTCATATATTTCTCTATTATAGCTTGCGCTGTAATAGAGAAATATACCAAATTTCAAAGCTGTCTGCTTACTGCTTAGCTCGTAAATAATGTGAATTTTCCCTCGGGAACTACGGAATTGGTAAAATGTATGTTTTCTTTTTCATGTCAAAGGCTACATGCTTGCCAAATTTCAGCCATTATTGCGTGATTGAGTAACAAACACCCAAAAATCTGAATATCCACATTATCACACTTTTAATATTAGTAGGATTTTATTGACAGTGAAATTTGATTTTATAAACTTATTGATAAACATCAATATTTGTGTTTGATTTCTCGTCTCGTCTGCTTTCGGCCTCATGGCTGTGTACCGAGACGTTTCTTACAAATTTTAATACCCATCGTGGTTTGATACATGCAAAATGATATCATAAAGCTGAAGTGTGTCTTCGATTTGCTTAACCTCAAGTGTTGAGCCCTTTACAATTGAGGTGTGTCCTTTTAACATGGATACAAAATCTACCAATCTACTGTTCCTCTGACCAGTAGTATCACAGCCACCTATCAGAAGTCTGAGAGCTGTATTGTTTTAATTATAAAATATCGGCTTATAAATGTCCCAGTGCTGGTCACAGACCTAGAAAAGGAATGAGCATTGATCACCACGCTTGCTTATTGTAGGTTGGCGATTTCAAATTCCATTTTTTGAAATCCAGGTTTCTTCATCTTCACCGTTTGTCACTGGTGTCTTAGAATGATTAAAAACGTGCATATATAAGTATATAACTTTGAAAAAGCCACATTAGTATTTTCCTGGGTTTGTAACTCTGTGCATACGAATCCGGTCATTTAGAGTACGGCAGTTACCATATATTGTAAACTTACACTGGTAGCCGTTACTGCGCCTTTTACAAAATACTTTTTTTAACTAGCAGACTCGATAGCCTAATGCTAGGGCGTCGGACTTGCGATCATGTGGTTGCCGGTTCGAATCCCACCCATTACATTACTGACGTGAACCCACTCGTAACACAAGCATTTTAGCTTAGCACGAGGGGTTAGCGAGATTACTAGTAATGTGCGACCCACATTGATAAAAAGAGTCGGCTTATACATGGATACAGATTTTGCAAGGCTTGCGCTGCACAGGGTCCTCACCGCATTATTCGGAATGTGTGGACGTTCATATCGTAGCGACGGTGACGCAACGTGCACACTTAGAGCTCTTACACACGAGCGGCATGTTGCCAACGGCAGAGGTAACTGCCGTCAGCGGTAGTCGTCGACGCGTCAGCGGCAGCCGTCGACATTTCAACTTTAAGGGAGCAGACGACGGCTGCCCCTGATCTTTGAAGTTGAAATGTCGATAGCTGCCGCTGACGCGTATCGTCGGCTGCAGTTATCTGTGCCGTTTGCAACATACCGCTCGTGTGTAAGAGCTCTTACAGGGACGGTGTGCTTGACGAGGCGAGAGCGGCGCATGTCTCGTAATGTCTGTACTCACCTCAACACGGGCATCATGCACCGCATGTTCCGCATTGGAGCAGCGCCTTAAGATAAAAGCCGAGTCCTCTATAATCAATAGCATTGAACTATGTCAACCGTAATGATAGGTTTAGAAATGCAACCAGTATTGTCTAGATAGATTTCTCTGTATCGAAGAGCAATTTTGTGTAAATTTGTAGGAAGCTAATACTATGTTATTATAAAAGAAATTGTAAAAATATTTGCTTGTTCAGCTGCTTGTTTGTTATTTTTAACAGATTTCATTAACCGACTTTAGAAGGAGGAGGATCTCAATTTTCCTGTTTTTAGGGATATATTTTTGAGGTATGTTTCAGATGTGGTAAAATATCAAATGCATCTAAATGGATTCAGTAGTCCGGTTGATAAAGACAAATACCTGGATTTTTTTGACAAAACTGATATTTTAGTATTCTTGTTAGACCTCGCGGTAATGCTTGTGTTACGAGTGGGTTAATCAGTGGTGCAATTGGTGGGATTCGAAGCCGCGACCACATGATTGCAAGTCCGATGCCCTAGCCATTAGACTACCACTTCAAAAGTCACTTTAATTATAAAAATTTTTGAATAAATAAACCACCTCCATCTGTTAAATGTTCTAAATAAAATGAAAAAAGAAACTGATGCTGTTTATAAAGGAAGTTATATTTTATGTAGATAAAAGTCGAAACAATACGCGTTAATTGCATATAATTGCGAGCAAAACTGTTCGTAAAACTTTTACTATGACTATAACGATGGGAAACTAGAAATATCCTCTGTTGTTGAAATTAAATAACAACTACCGACTGCAGCTGTTCTCGCTTGTAAATCCAAGTAATAGGTATGACGAATTATGATGAATGTTTGTAAATAGGAATTTAAATTATAATCTTTGGAAAGAAAAGAAACGAAAATGTATTAATTTTGTCATCAGAGTGGCACATAACATAAAATTATAACTAAAAAAAATTACAATAATAAAAAAATAGACCAAATAAAAAAAATCAAAGAAAATCTTTACTATAGTATAGATTTTGAGATAATCATGAAGCTGAGGAGTTTATTTGTTCGTTTGTTTGGTTGAACGCGCTAATCTCAGGCACTATTGGTCCGATAGCAAAATATAAAAAAACTAGTTAGCCCATTTATCGAGGAAAGCTATGGGCTTACTTTTTGCTGCGATGTCCGTCGCCAAAAAAGTCAGAAATTAAGCAAAAACTCGTTGTCCTTAAAAAGAAGTGTCTCCGTCATCATGACTTATAACAATCATCTGATGTCAAGGGCTTTAAACGAAGATGACGATAATAAGGTCACATACATTTTTATAAACAAAACCTTTTTTAATTTCAGAAACAACAATGACAACTCTCAAGCCATCACTCCTTCTACAAGCCCTCATCCTCTTCACCACACTCCAAAATATCCACACTATAGAAGATGGATACCTCCGATACGTCAAAGACAGCTGTTTCCTACGAGGTGAAGCGTTATCCTGCGTCAAATATAAAGCCGTCAAAATAGCGAAGAAAGCTATATTCGGTGATAATTTAAATAATAATGAAACTATTAAAGCCAATCAGATGATTAGTCTAGTTCCTTTGGATAACGAGACTATTGAAAAGCTTGGTATCAAAGAGAATGAAGTTAAAGTTTCTAGTGAGCCGAGAGGTTTTTTGTCCGAGTGGGCGGAATTGGCGAAGTACTTTATGAAGTTGTTTCAAGAGTTCTTTAGGGTGAAGGGAATCAAAGTGAACCTGCCTGAAGGTGCAAGGACGGTTGAAGAGGAAGAAGATGATGGAGGTGAGTTGAAATTTCAAATATTTATTTATGGAACTCTTATCGTAACCTTTGGGTGGTTGGTGTGACACTTCAGATAAAAGTTAAACCAGGCATAAAACTTGGACGTAAATTTGGTAAAACAATTTTGTGAGAAACTATATTTACGTTTGAATAATAGGGAAACAAGAAACCATTAAATTAATAACATTTTCAATGTATTTGGAATCGTCTATCTCATCTTTTAGCTATAGGAGTCTGTTATAAGGAAATGCAGTCAATTCAGAAATGAAATCATTACACACTCTAAACTTTTCAAAAGTAAAATCAAACCAAATAGCAAAAATCATAGGTACGAAACAAAAGACCAATTTGGCTTAACCAAACATAATTGGTAATAATAGAAAGCTAGCGAGGAAAATAAACAAGCACATATTAACATGCTCTAAAAGATTTTGATCATCGCAAATATGAGGCAGACATAACCTTTGTTCTATAAACCTTCGTACACAAGGTAACGCAAGTCTTGGACACCTTATGAATTTGCTCCAAGCAACTATCACCGTTAAAACTCATAGACGTTCGTACAAAGGAATGCGTCGTTAGAGATTAAAGTCGATTGGTATCGGAGATTTGCGTTGCCCTGTTTACGAACGGCCTTACAGTGACATTTACGATCAAAGAGCTACAAGGAAAATAGGCCTCATTATTTAGAGCATTTTATTCAAATTGTTAGCTCTTATATCATAAAGTGTAATCGTTTCCTTCTGGTGCTATGTAGATCGTAATATATATAAATAAATACTTTACTGTTTCTTGTATTTTTGGATGGATTGAAAAAAAAACCATAAAAGTCTTAAAGATTGTTAAGGAGGTTTTGACATCGATTGTAAATATTTTCTATTTATTGTTATAATTCTTAGAATGGGTCACTCATTTGACATATTTTTAAAATTTAACTGTAATTTTTAACCGACTTCAAAAAAAGGAGGGGGTTCTCCATTCGGATGTTTGTATTTTTACCAAGTAATTTTTATATGAATCTTAGGCCCAGTTTTTTAATCCCGAGGTAACTCAACCAATGGTTAAATATACTAACTAATGGTTTCAAAACGCGTTTTTTTATCAATTGTTAGGCTATCAAATGATCAAATTAGTTGGAGAGTTAATTGTTAAACCATTTGTATGAATAAATTTTGACGAAAAAACGCGTTCTACCGAAGTTTGTATCCATTAGTTAGCATATTTAACCACGGATAAAAAAACTGGCCTTTATTTGTCTAAATTGTGACAATTCTGGAATAAGTCACTGACACATGCAGTACACAAGTATACTAACCTAGCTCTGGAGACAGGGTTTCATAGCTGTTACATTTTTTTTCCAATAAAGAATTATTATTATTTATTTGATACACATAGCACTTTGCGATATTTTATGGTTTAGGAGTCCCAACTGCCAAGCTAAAGTGGAGCTGGTCTGGTGACATAACACAGTTAAAAAGTCTTATTTATTTATAATTAACAATTTGGAGTACTCCAAATGCCTATCGTTAAACACTGGTAGAAGCAGACTTTAAGTCCTTATCAAATATTGAAAAAAGTATCACAAAAAGTAGCTTCTGTTACAGACATGGTAACGCTAATGGACTGGACCAATTTATAAGGGTCCGCGGCTATTTACCAACGGAACCCTAATAAAAAGTTAGCTTACGTGATCCGATGCTTTGCGGTTCGATCTGTTGATAAAATACAAATATATCAGAAGGTCCAAAGTTCATTTTCATAAATGCGAAAGCAACAAAAAAAGCGGCGGTGGCAAATTTTTAGGGCATCCGACTGGCGATCATGTGGTCGTGGGTTCGAATCGTACCCATTGCACTACCGACGTGAAACCACTCGAATCGTAACACAAGCATTTAGCTTACCACTAGGAGATATCAATAATTCTAATAATGTGCGACAAACATTGCTAGCTTTTAAAGAAGAAAAAAACAAAATAAATTCTCTCTGTTTGCTACAATTTTACGTCTATACCGCTCAATTGATTTTGATGAAACTTTGTATGGAGTAAGTATGGATCCCAAGTAAGGTTGGAGGCTAATTTTTTCCACGATAACCGACAACCACGTGAGAGAAGCCGCGTGCAAAATAAGTAACTAGTTTAATATAACGTAACGACCTTTTCATTGAAGTCATTCAATACATTTTCATTGAGAGCATTGTAATAATAAACTTAAACCAAAAAAGTATTTTTAACATTTTCTTAACTTAAAAAAAATGTATACTTCCTTTTTTTATGTAACCTAATTATTGTCCCACTGCTGGGTAAAGGTCTCTCTCCCGCTTGGCTCCAGACCTTTCACTCTTCAGCCACTTGACGCTTTATTTATTATTCCAACTTATAAGATAAGCTAACTCTTAGCTAACAATAAACAGTTGTAACAATTAACAGTTGTTTAGCTGGCGCTAACAGAGAGGTCCATCAGTTCTAAGTCGTCATTAAGTCACATGCTGTCTCTGCCGCTTTAAGGTGTAAAGAAATGACTTTTGACATGCTTTTCAGTATTTGGAGGTTATGTTATATTTATATCTGACTGGAGTGACGAGATTAGATAGGATAAGGAATGAGTATATTAGAGGAAGCTTGAAAGTAACGCCAGTGAATGAAAAGATAAGAGGTAAGCGTTTGTCGTGGTATGGACATGTTATGAGGTGGGATGAAAGTCACATAACAAAACAAGTTATAAGTATGACTGTGGATGGGTATATAAGCAGAGGGAGACCGAAAAAGAGATGGATGGATTGTGCGAAAGATGATATGAGAAAGAAAGGAGTGGATGCCGCGATGACGAGTAATAGAGAGGAATGGAAGGAAAATACGCATTGCGCCGACCCCATATGAATGGGATAAGGGCAGGAAGGAAGGAAGGAAGTTATATTTATATCTACTAAAATTATAAAGCTGAAGAGTTTGTTTTTTAATTGTTCGTTTATTGAACGCGCTAATCTCAGGGACTAGTCCAAATTGAAAAAATATTTTTAAGACTAATTAGCTTATTTTTTGATGAAGATACTTTTGCCGCAAAACTAAAGCCAACACGGGCGGAGCCGCGAGCACATGGTAGTTTAGTATAATTGTATGGATTAACCTTCTGAATTATATTTGTCTTGTGTAAGGATTAACACACTTATTTGCTGCGGGAACCATACTGTTGGAAACCGAAAGGTATTGCTTTGGGTTTAAAATGTACTAAATTGAAAAGCGTTATTTGTTACCAATATTTGAGTTTCTGATCAAATAAATGATATTCATGTTTGAAAGCTTTTATAATTTTTTTTATTTACCAACTCCGTACCTTCTCTAAGCCAACAATCATATGGATAAATATTCATGGTTTCATCTGCCTAACCTTTTTCCATATTATGTGGGGATCAGCTTTCAGTCTTACCAGATTTAACTAAATACCATGGAAAAATGGCCTATCTGACTTCCACGACCCAGTTTACACAGTATTCTATTATAGTAAGACTGGTTGTCAGAATTGTACCGGCATTGGACTGAAACCGTATGTCAGTCGAGACCAATATAGCTTAACGTGCTTTCTGAGGCACGGAAGGGACTTACAAATAGCCCCATGAGCCCCTCTACAAATTATTAAAAGTTTATAATTGTTTTGTGCTTAATGTCATCCATCAAAAATTTTCATAATGCACCTAATTCTTGTTATCTATGCATCACCGCATGGTTGTCTTGTAGAGAACGCCTCTTGCATCAAGTCCGCCGTTCTTTAACTTTCTGTAATATTAATACCGTCCTATAAACTTCCAACTGCTGGGCTCATCTGTCAGCTACCTAATAAAACAACCATTACAAATGGACGCTCGTTTATTACTGCAAGACATGACTTCTACCAAGATGGCGGTGCAGGCACGCACACATAGATACGCATACACATTTTGGGCACTGACCTCTTCTCTTATAGAGAAGGAACGACCATTAATAACTTCACTGGCTCACTCCGGGTTGGCGTTTGCAGATTCCAATTTTTGAAATCACGATGTTTTCTTTCACCGATTAATTATCAATGATGGCTTAGAATCATTAAGAAAGAACATAATTATAACTTCTGAAAGTCACATTGGTGCTGTTGTGGATTCGAACATTCAAGCTTGTACGAAAATCCGTTTTTTGAGCCACTAGGCCAGCACGACTGTAATTTTCTTTAATAAAACAAGTTTCCATCGAAGCTTAGACACAAGAGTTTTAACTTAATCACCCTTTAGTAATAGTGTTTCAAGATGTCGGAAACTTAAAGCGTTTTGAATAATCTGTAAGCTATAGTTCAAAGGAAATTCTTGAACAAGTTAGGCAAATCATCGACATAAGAAAGGAATTGAGTAAAATTTTGTAAAATGGTTTTTACCCGACTACGGCTAAGCTAAAAAGAAGAGTAATGTTTTTTCTTTATTTTGGACAAGGACACTGGAATGAAATCAATTTGTTCATTAATTTATTATCCTATGGAAAACCAACAGCTGTATGAAAAAGCAAGGAGAATAGAAAATATACTTATACCCGATTACGGGTTTCCACGGATAGTTACAGCAAAGCATGAGTTGGACATAACCAACCATAGAGATATAATTACCCACAGTAGTATTCTATCTCTATGGACGTAACAAAAATTTAACATTAATTTATTTCCCAACCATATACGGCTACCATTTCATTATTTTTGGATTGTTCCACCAATTTTTTTGTAATCCAAAGCGGGCATTATCTTCTCAAAACTTTCAAAAAATTGTTAGTTTATGCTGTCCCACTACCGGCCAAAGACCTGTCCAAAATCTTTACTTTCTTGAATTCCTCACTTTCTCTCTTGCAGTATGACTCTAGGCCTAGGGCCCCTGGATGGACTTGATGGAGTCGTCCGTCTTCAGGCACCTTGTGGATGTAATTTTCGTCAAGTGAGAACTGCACATACGGCTGACGTGACCAATCCAATCTCAATAAACCTGACAGACTGGCAGTTTTCCCTACATCAATTATCATTGCCAGTATATATTCTGGATAACATTTTTTCCTATTGGCTCATCTTATTGAATATTATACAGGTTTTGTTTTCAATAAAAACAACGAGAATAACTACAAGCCGTTTTAAAAAAAAATACGTCTTTCTGCATTTTGATGTAAAACTTTAATAATATATTTAATATAAGCGGCATCGTATAATTATTTTGTTAGAAAGCACTTTCACTAAGCGTCTTATCAACTTACTCATTTCTATTTGAGCCTTTCTATCAAACTATAAAATCTGAGAGATTTTGGCTTAAAATAACTTAGGTAGCTTTAAAAGCGATCGATCTGGCTGTATACTTATTTTAAGATAAAACTGGCTGGCTTTTCAACGGGCAACCACAAAAAAGTCAGACTTAATCTTGAAAAGGTTGATCATATCCTTCAGAAATCTAAAACAAATACCTATTGTGGTTGTAGTTGGTGCCAAAATAGAAAAGGGTTTCCTAGATAAAAGATTTTTTATTCGTAAGATGATTATGTAGACAGACGGTTTCTTTTCCATTTCCATTCTATTAGTACTACCTTAAATCTATGTAGGTAAGTCTCATTCCACTTTCAGAAAAAAACTACATTAAAATAGCTATAGTTATTATATAAAAGCTATTTGAAATATAGTTAGCTATGTAAAAGTACCCTAAAGTGGCGGTAGCCTAATGGCTAGGGCATCAGACTTGCGATCATGAGGTCGTGGGTTCAGATCCCATCCATTGCACTACCGACGTGAACCCACTCGTAACGCTAGCATTTAGCTTCCCACGAGGAGTTAACAAGAATACTACTAATGTGCGCCCCACATTGCTAATAAGCTTTTAAAAATAGTACCTCAGACTGATCTGACCTGGTAACCATAATATCCGGATGAAATATTATTTCATCTATTCCATTTTTTGTGTTACCCAGTAAAATTGACTGTGGAGGTCAGATAGGAAGGTTACATGTAACATACAGTCTTCTGCCTAGCCTTTTCCCAAGCTATGTTGGGGTCGGCTTCCAGTCTTACCGGATTTAGCTGAATACTATATTTTATAATTATGTTGTATTTATGGGTAATACAGTATCTCATAGTAAGACTGGTTGTCAGAATTGTAATGACTTAACGACTGTCAAAGATCACCGTATGACAGTCGGGAACAACGGCTTAACGTGCTTTACGAAGCACGGTCTCGGTATGTTTACAAATGGTCACCCATCCACGGACCTACCGCGGCGAGCGCGGCTTAACCTTTATTATCGGTCAAACCATACGGCCTATACTTAGCCACGAGCCCCTCCTTACATGTAACATACAGTATAAAGCCGAATCTAGTAAGATGAAAAGCCGACCTTTACGTACCTCGTGTAAAGGCTAGGCTGAAGATTGTCAGACAGAATACCAAAATTACGCAATGAGTTCGCTTGACAACCAGCAACAAAAACATTTCTTAGAATCAAAACCAACCAATTCGGACAATGATATAGGGCGAAAGCATTATTTGCGGTCACCCACAAAGACAAACAGAGCACAGTAACCACAGCGGTAGCCGATAATGATGTCGTTCACCCTATTCTTGGCATTGTTTAGCTTGGCCGACGGATTGTTTATATTTCACCGATTACGACTGCCTAAAGGAGGGTAATGTTGTTGTATTTAATTATATTATTTATGAGGTTTATAGTCTGTTTCATGATTTGTAAATGGATGTTCGGCTGTTTTAGTAATTTTATCCAAGATGGGCATTTACGATAGCGCTATTTGGCTTGGTTCCAAACTACTTAAGTCAAATGGATGGACGCTTAACAAGAAGCAATCACCGTCACGCCTATTTTCTTCCATTTTTACCTCTTAAATTATGTAAATAGGTAGGTACTGTAAATAGGATATCGTTACAACACTGCCATGACAATTACTTCACACAATATTTTTTTTATTAATAATACATTATGACCAAAAAGCCCTTGTAAGGTTTTATTTCCGTACTAGCTGCCACCCCCAATTTTACCCGGCTTAGTTTTCCCTGTTCACGTAAACATTTTTTTTGTCAATATTCCATAGTTTTTTTATATTTATTTCACTATTCGGGAAGGATTCTCCGATCCAACAAAGGTTCATTAAAATTGGTACTCCCCGTCTCAAGTTAAAAGTGTGGAAACAAACCCGCCTTTGTTCAGATGTAATTGACGCCAGCTTACACAGATTTACAGAACGCAGAATGAAACCAATAGCAATGTGGTTCACAATGGCCTGCCGCTTTGGAAACGCTTGTATTAAGCTTGTTTTATGGTCAGATTTACTATCAAATTACAGCTTGATACCACGCCATTTGGCGAGATGGCATGACCGTGAATGCTCAATCAATGCCCAACTCTAGTATTTCATTACGTTGTTTGTGTGCGTTTTCGTTCCGTTTTTGCGACACGTGTAGTCGTAAATTTCTGATAAACATTCTTCTTATGAAGAGTTAAAATAAATGTTCTAAAAAAATAAATATCAAAAGATCAGGTTACAATAATAATGTCTTCAGTAATGTGTTTATTTCTAAGTCAAAGGATTTTCTTCGAATCTTGAAAATATGAAAGTAATAAACAAAAAATACTCATCAAAGACAAAATTGAATATTGTACTAAAAAGAAGTTAACTCAATCACTTTGAAAATATATCACAAAGTAGCTTTTGCTCGCGGGTCCGCCCGTGTAGGCATCGGTTAACCCGGGAAGAAGGTTATTTTTACCCTTCCTCGATAAAATGGCTATCAAACACTGAAATCGTTCAAATCGGACCGGCAGTTCTTGCGATTAGCGCGTTCAATCAAACAAACTCTTCAGGATTTCAGCTTTTTATTATTAACTAGCTGTTCCCTGCGATTCCGCCCGCGGTACCAAATTTTTAAGTAAAAAATATAGCTTATTGTTACTCAGGGTGAATGTAGCTTTCGAATAGTGAAAGAATTTTTGAAATGAGCGCAGTAGTTTTTTAGTTTATTCATTACATACATACAAAAATACGAAAATACAAATCTCTCCTCTTTATAATATTAATGTAAATAGTATAGTCGCTTCCAGATAATATCACAATATTTTTCTTTGATTCCCAGATAATGAAACAAATGATGGTGAAATAAAATTGACTAAAAGTGTCCAGAAACGCGATGTGTACTCGAAATCAGGTCGGTACAAAATTACTCAAAATTAATTATCTTTTTTTAAAGTATTATTTCTTTCGTACAGACAAATTTTAATGTAGTTATATCATAATGAACAAACCATTCTATTACCCAGAATGGATATTGTAGAAATGTAGAGTCTAGCAATGCTAGTGAGTCTAATTTCTTTGTCTAGAATTTAAATAAAGATTTTAGGATTTAGATGTAGGAATTGAATTTCAACCGTAAAGAGTTTCACCAAAGAGGTTCAATTAAGAATAAATTGGGATGAGATGGCCGTGTAAAAAAATAAAAAAATAATAATAATTGATTACCGAGGCCAGTTATACATAATGTTTAGTACCTACCTATAAAATATTTGACTTAATTTTTAGATTTTCCTCTCTTAGTACAATAAAATTAAATAGGCATGTGGGACAATTTTTATTCAATGTAATGTTTTGATATATGTAAACGAGGTGCGTGACACCTCATTTAATTTATAATTTTATTATTAAGTACCTATTTATAAAGTGTAAAACCTCTTTTTAATCTCCCATAGATCGTCTGTCAGATTTACTAAATGACAGCGCTTTAAAAGACTATGATTATAATTTGATTATTTTATTTTATTAAGAACTGGTGAAGCAATAGCTGTAAATGTTGTTTCTCTTTCCAGGTGGGTTTTATGTTTAATTTATGTTATGAAATGTTTTGTAAAATTGTTATAAATGGTTATGTAATAAATTATTCTCTTTCCAGAGCAACTCAATTACCTATAGTTTTACTATTCACCTAAATGTCCAAGGGCAAATATTAATGATATTATAAAACAACATTTCTGCGGTCGGTTCCAAGAAAAATGGAAAAAGTAAAATTTGAATTTATGGTCAAGGCCAGTGAAGATGTGAAAACGAATATAATTTGTGTAACAAAGATTACAGATTCAGATGGTCGGATCTTTGCGATCCCAGACAAGTTACAATCTACAAAACTACATGTCGAAATATTGCAGACCGAAATCTTTCAAAAGGTAAAGATTTCATTACAAAAACGGCACGATAAAAGACAGGTGTGGATATCCATGAGCCCGGAGATGAAGGCGGTTTATTGTGATAAAGATGGAAATATGCAGTTTAAGGGATACCTATTGGAGGAACAAACTGAACCTCAAGCTTCTACTTCTACAACAGGAATTTCTGAAGAATCTCTAGCAAGAATCATGGAAAGCTTCGCTGATATGAAGAAAGACTCATCAAAACCTTTTAATAAGGGAAAGATGGCAGAAAAATTTGTAATTGAAAAATTCAACAACAAGATTACTAATGTGTCCCAATGGATGAATATCTTTGAAGCGGAGTGTGCACGTATAGGAATAGAAGACGACAAAAAAATTGAAATTTTTAGGTTATTTATTGAAGATTCTTGTTTAGACTGGTATAGTTCCATGCTTATAAAGCATACAATAAATTCAGAATGGGCAATGTGGAAAGAAATCTTTTGCGAGACATATGCGGATAAAGGTTGGTCACCGATCAGGTATGCAATGTTATATAAATACAGACAAGGCTCACTACTCGAGTATGCGTTAAAAAAAGAGAGATTACTATTAGAAATTAATAAGTCCATAGATAAACTAACTCTAATTGACCTGATTGCCACCGGATTACCGAATTTTATTGCGGATAAGATTGATAGGAATAGTTTAAAGGAAACAAAAGACTTATTTAATAATATAAGAAGTTTAGAACATATGGTAAACAAAAAACCATTTGATAAGAAGATAGGAGTTTCTGAAAGTAGGATTAAAGAGAAAAAGGGGAAGCCTTTGTATAGTCCATGTAAAATTTGTGAAAAAGAGAATAAAGGTATACGTTACCACCCTGAATCCCAATGTTGGTTCAAAATTAAAGTTAATGATAGACCAACTAAAGATCAAATAAGGAGTGTTAACAATTTTGAATTAGAAACGGAATTAAATGAAATTGACCCAAAAAACTAATAGTGCCGCCATTAATTAAAATTAAATTACTAATAAATGATACTTTAGAAACATCAGGGATCTATGATTCAGGATCTAATGTTTCCTTAATAAATTCTAGGTTATTATCATTTAAAAAAACACCTGGTTATAATAAAAATGCAGGTTTAAAAACAATTAATGGCGTAAAAAAATCAATAGGAATGGTAACTTTAAAAATAAAAATTTTCGAAATTGAAAAACATGTAAATATTTTTGTTATAGATAAAGACAATTTCGACTACGATTTCCTAGTTGGGTTAGACTGTATACAGACATTTAATTTAACTCAAAATGAGGATTTAAATATCACCCAAAATATTCTCAGTAATAATACTGAAGATGAAATACAAAATAAAGAAAAGCAACAAATAACCACTAAAGAAATTCCTGGCAGTTCAGGTAGTGAGTATAAAGAAGGTATATATTATGAAAAAAAAAGGGATATTACAAACAAAAATAAAAAAGAGATTATCATAAATGAATATAAAATAAACTTTAATGAAAATATAATAGTCGATAATTTTGATATATCAGTAAACAATTTAGATCATCAGGAAAAATCCGCTATTGATCAATTGATAAACAAATATAATTCGATTTTCGCTAAAGACAAATTTGATATAGGTACTGTAAAAGGTTATGAAGCCCATATTGATTTGTTAATAGATAAATACTGTAGTAAAAGACCGTATAGGTGCTCTATTGAAGATATGAAAGAAATTGAACATCAAATATCGAAATTACTAGAAAATAATTTAATCGAGGAGTCGTATAGCCCTTTTGCCGCTCCGGTAACACTAGCATTTAAAAAAGAAGAAGGAAGAAGATCGAGACTTTGTATTGATTTTCGCGAATTAAATAAAATCGTAGTCCCTCAATCGCAACCATTCCCGTTAATAGAGGATTTAATGGTTAAAACAAGGAATTGTAAATTTTTTTCAACACTCGATGTAAACTCAGCGTTCTGGTCCATACCCCTTAAAATTGAAGATAGACAAAAAACAGCATTTGTAACTCAGGAGGCACACTTTCAATGGACTTGTTTACCTTTTGGTTTAAAAACTTCGCCTGCTATTTTTCAGAGAATATTAAGTAGCATTATAAGAAAGCATAAACTTTCAGATTTTACTGTTAATTACATAGATGATATTTTAGTATTTTCTGAAACATTCGAAAAACATATTGAGCATCTATCTTTGTTATTGGAAGCAATATTAAGAGAGGGTTTTAAATTAAAATTCACGAAATGCAACTTTGCTCAGGACTCGGTAAAATATCTAGGGCACATAATTAAAAACAATACTGTTACTCCACTGAAAGATAATTTGATTGCCATAAAAGAATTTCCAAATCCAAAAACACAAAAAAACGTCCGACAATTTTTAGGAAAAATTAATTTTTATGGAAAATATGTGCCAAATATTTCAATTATACTGGATCCCTTACATAATTTATTGAGAAAAGGAGAAAAATTCGTTTGGTCCAGTAAATGTCAAGAATCCTTTGATACTATAAAAAAACTGCTTTGCTCAAAACCTATTCTAGCTATCTTTAATCCAGACTTGCCAATACATATTTATACAGATGCTAGCTTACAAGGTATAGGTGCGATTTTAAAACAAATTCAAACCAACGGTGACGAAAAACCTTGCGCTTATTTTTCAAAAAAATTAAAAGACTCCCAAAAAAAGAAAAAAGCCATATATTTGGAGTGTTTGGCAATAAAAGAGGCGGTAAAATACTGGCAACACTGGCTTATAGGAAAAACATTCACGGTTTTTTCAGATCACAAACCTTTAGAAAAAATGAATATTAAAGCCAGAACTGACGAAGAACTGGGTGATTTAACGTATTATTTGTCACAATTCAATTTTAAAATAATATATTCACCGGGTAAATATAATATAGAGGCAGATACTTTAAGTAGAAACCCTGTTTTAGAATCGTATGAAAATCAAGATAGTAGTTTAAAAGTAGTAAATTTTGTTAAATTAGTGGACATAAGAAATGATCAAGATAAAAATGAAGATATAAAACAAAATATAAATAAATTTATTTTCAAACATGATATATATTATAAAAAGACAGGGAAAAATGAAAAGGTTGTACTTAGTGAAGAGTTAAGTAAGAATATTATAAAACATGTACATAATTACTACTGTCACTTAGGCAGACAACAAATGGAAAACAAGATTAAACCCTTTTATCACGCCAAAAATTTATTAGATAATATAAAAAAATATTGCGACAACTGTGAAATCTGTATAAAAAATAAATCCAGAGGAAAATACAAATTTGGACTAATGTCTCACTTGGGTCCCGCTACCTATCCGTTTGAAATAGTGTCTATTGATACCATAGGGGGGTTTGGTGGTGCTCGTTCAACCAAAACATATTTACATCTTCTAGTAGATCACTTCACTCGTTACGCGTATATTTTAACATCCAAAACCCAGAATGCGAATGATTTTATAAAACTTGTCCAAAAAATAACACAGGATTATAAAATTGACTTAATTCTATCAGACCAATATCCAGGAATAAATTCAAAAGAATTCAAAAATTTTTTAGAATCAAAACATATATCTATAGTTTTCACTGCAGTAAATGCGCCATTTTCGAATGGACTAAACGAAAGGTTGAATCAAACGTTGGTTAATAAAATTCGATGTAAGATTAATGAAAAGAAGGATAAAATCGCTTGGACAACTATAGCTCACGAATGTACGGAAAAATATAATGAGACTGAACATAGCGTAACAGGGTTCGCCCCAAAATATTTATTGGAGGGAAAAAATGTTAACATTCTACCAGATGAATTGAAAGAAAATTTAACACAGCATCATTTATTACGGGACCGAAAAATTGCCTTAGAAAATAGTATAAAATCACACAATAATAACAAAAAAAGATTTGATAAAAACAGAAAACATTATGAACTAAAAGTCGGAGATTCGGTATATGTTGAAAATGGAAATCGGTTAAACCGAAAAAAACTGGATGAATTGAAAATAGGGCCTTATCAAATTTTAGATAAAATATCCAATTCAATTTATAAAATAAACACGGGTCACAGAAAGTCAGAATCGAACCTCTTTCATATAACAAAACTCATACCAGTAGAAGAATAGAACAATAAAACTTTGTACTTTAAAAGGAGGGAGGGGGGGAGATGTAAACGAGGTGCGTGACACCTCATTTAATTTATAATTTTATTATTAAGTACCTATTTATAAAGTGTAAAACCTCTTTTTAATCTCCCATAGATCGTCTGTCAGATTTACTAAATGACAGCGCTTTAAAAGACTATGATTATAATTTGATTATTTTATTTTATTAAGAACTGGTGAAGCAATAGCTGTAAATGTTGTTTCTCTTTCCAGGTGGGTTTTATGTTTAATTTATGTTATGAAATGTTTTGTAAAATTGTTATAAATGGTTATGTAATAAATTATTCTCTTTCCAGAGCAACTCAATTACCTATAGTTTTACTATTCACCTAAATGTCCAAGGGCAAATATTAATGATATTATATATATAAAAAAAATATTAGGCACGTAAATGTTTTGCTACAGATAACTAACAGTGAATTCAAGTTAAAGAATAGGTGCTCACTTCGTCTTTTATGGCTAGTTTCACCAACTTGTGACGTCACTCAACCCCACTCCAACGCGCCTTATCTTTGTAAAATTTTATTGTTTTAAAAAAAGAAAAATATTTTCCTAATATTATTTTATAACCTTAGGACAACATTTTTACTTTTCTAACCTAGTCCGTAGTTTTTCTTTTTTTACCGTTTGGCACATCACACTTGTGGTATCGCCAAGTAAGTGTCAGCTATTTTGCTACTTATATTTGTGGAAATATTGCTAAATATTTAGTTTTGTGTGGCATGAAATTTGGCAAGAACTTTCCTTCTAAGTCATACTTTGAAGAGCGTTTACATAATATATTATGCTAGCTGTTTCCCGCTGCTCCGCCCACGGTCTCAATTTTATTTTTATATTTGTGATGTAAACTTTCCTATCTTTCAAGTTGGATCAAACTGCACATGGTGTGCAAAAGTGATTAAAATCGGTTCAGTAGTTTCGGAGTTCATCCCGGACAAACATCGGAATTATATTTAATAGATTGTGTAGGTATCTAAAGAATCTTTGCGTTCCATATTAAGCATGCTCATTCTGATCTAAATTGAAGAACTATTAAGATGAATCCATGTTTTTTGGAATTAAATCTAGTTTTTGAAAACATTGATTTACTTAAAAATAATAAACCATTGATATCAATTTAATTAAAAAACTAATCGCTAATTCTTTCTTTCATTTGACTATGATTTCTCACCATTTCTCATAATATTCAAACCACAATTTACCACAAACCAGAGCAATTAACAGCAGTAAACAATTAGCATATAATTGCAATTACCATAGATCTATGAGGTCATAAATATTTGGGGCATTTCGTGGGATCTGACCTGTTCCAGCAGATGTTCGGAGCTGAGTAAAATGAGTGTGTAATTGAATTTCACGATGTTTTTTGGAGCGTAAAGTAATCAATGATAAGGTTTTGATGATTATTTGGTTTTCATTCGTATTGTGAAGCGGCTGTAGCGTAATGGCTAGAGAATCGGGCTTGCGATCATGTTGTCAATGATCATGATCAGGGTTCAAATCCCAGCTATAATATTGCACTATCAACGTGAACCCACTCGTAACACAAGCATTTTGCCTAGCACGAGGGGTTAACAATTATACTATTAATTGCTAGCGACCCACATTGCTAGCAAGTAAAACAAAAATTGCTATAAAATATTGGAATTATATAGAAGGACTTGGGGAAAGCCTTTGCCCAGAAGTGGGACAGGCTTGGTGTTTATTTTAAGGACATTTGCTTATCAGGGTTAAGTAAGTTAAGTAAATTATGTTCTCGAGTATATACGAGCTAGTACACCTATGTACAGTAAATTCATTACACAGTTATTGAAATTTCGTCAAGATTGAAATTAACAGATGTATTAATCAAACTAAAAAGTTGTAGTTCATTTTACGTTAAAATTCAATACAGTATTTTTTATAGGACTATTTAAGTCTACAAAATTAAGATCTAATTCAGGCCAATAGCCTTACCACACTTTTTTAAGCAGACATAAAATAAAATCAGGACAATAAACACTATGTTTTTATTAATAATTTCAGCCCGTGGAAAGAAGAAGAAGTTGGCGCTAATCATTCCCCTTCTGACCCTACTGGCAGTGGTGAAGATGAAGCTTCTGCTGATTCCCATCCTGCTGTCTGTACTGCTCCTCAAGAAGCTCGCGCTGATCGCTGCGTTACTGCTGCCAAGCGTGTTCAGCACCTTAAAGGCTTGTAAGGTAGGTCAAAAGGTGACAGATGGTGGGAATATTCAAACTAGGATAGATGAATAATAAAAACAAATGAACGTCTGATAAGAAGATGTTAGCATGGATGGAGAGATGGAAGAGGGTATGTTGCTTTGGTTAAGGTATCTGGATGTTTATTGGAATTCGAAAAATTATGTTTTTAAAAGCATTCGAAGAATTGGAAAATGCAAGTATTATTCAAGCAAAAGAAATAGCACATTATTATCGTCTTATACCATAATTAGTCTCATAGTAAGTTATATATCGCGCAGTAAGTTTGCATGCAACCGGTTATGAAACAGTATTTAAACCTTCATCGTGCTCTGCCCCCCTAGCCAAGTGACATTTCTTGAAGAGATAACGCTGATAGAATCGCTCAAATGTACGGAAGTGACAAGTGTGAGTCACGTGACTTATCGAAATCAAATGTCATTTCCATTTAAATAATGTCATTTAAGCGATTTCTATCGTAATTAACGCTTGTAGAAATGTCACTTGGCTAGGGGGTAGATTATGAAAAGATAAAGCCATCATTATTCGTTTTGTAAATGAAACCTGCTTGCATAGCTTAATCCGTCTGCCAGTGAAACAATACATCCGTGTTAATACTGCTTCGGTATTATTTTGTAATTATTTGATGGAATCTCACATCTGTATCCCAAGTGAATATACGGCAGATAATTGAATTTCATTCACTATCATTTGCGGATGGTCCTGTCAGTTTTAAAATAATTTCATACTGATTCCATTGCTATATTTTTGGAACGTTATTATCTTCTTTGCTTTTTGTTTTTCTATTTCTAAGGCACCTTACATTGACTGGTTCTAATTTAATTTTCCTCTACGGTAAACATAAAATTGATAAATTTGGATACCCACATTCCAGCCTATCCTCTCATTTAAATCAAGATCTTTTAAACGACCACTCTTGACGTAGGTCGACAATCCATTTTCGGTGTTCCAGGAAAAATAACAATTAATTAGATGCCGTTTGGATGGTTTTGTTTTGCTTAATTAGTAGGAAGAGTTTTGTTTTTACTATTTCGTACTGTTTAGGAATATTATCTATTTTTAAAATAGCTTGTCCAAGCGTAAAAAGGAGTTCAATGCTATTTAGGTTTCCAATAAAGTTTCATTTAATTTAACGAAACTAAACAGCAATTACAGATGACACATAGGCATTGTAAAGATTGAAATAAGAAAAAATAACAATTAAAACTGTAATAACCGGAAACCAAAATAGATGACTGAACAGAATTCTTCAATATTCAATATCTCAGGCAAATACTCAATACTCAAATCTTTATTAGCATTCCATATGTTACATAACAGGTGGTACAATTACTCTTATAGTATAGACACAATATGGACCCGATAGGGTATATATACCAACAAATGTATTACATTAATATTTACTAAAACTAAAAAAGGAGAAAGTTCCTAGTATTCTTACGGCATTAGAAATTGTAGGCGGTAAAAAAATATTTATAAAACCACTAATTGCATATTGGAACGTTTTTCAATATAATTGGCATTTATGGTATTATTTTATGACTCCCAGTTACCACAAAATTGCGTTCTGATGTTATGTGCGTTGGCAATTTTTGGTTGTTTTAATTTCATGCATAATTTTCAGGTGTTTTAATATTTATACCTGACAGTGACTAAATTGAAAGTATATTTTAGAGTTTTCAGTATTTTAGTAATACAAAGACCATTATGTTTTGGTTTGCTTAATCATAATTCATTACTGAAATATTTGGAATTCAACCTTATTTTGAATACAAACAAGATTTGATTTTCTTAATTTTTAAAATACTTTCACCAAAAGCCATTAGGCGCAGCGTGGTTTCAACTTTTTATGAAAAAACGTGACCGTGAATTTCTAATAACTTTACAAGGGTCAATGGTTTCTTACAAGGATTCAACAGAATTTTGAGAAGAACATTGACTTATACCCGCTTTTAATCTACCACCATCATTAATTTCACCTTTATGAAAAATTTAATTAAAATTAAACGTCTAAATTAAAAAAAATTGGCTGTCTGTAAATCCTTCAAAATTACGATTCTCAAAATTTTCAAGCAAATTTGGTGACATTGGAAAAATATATTACCTTAATAGTTTTTTGTTTCTTTCTTATTATTAAATCATTAAAACAAAAGAAAATAAACGCAATGTCATCATTTTATCAGCCACTCCCGTTTCAAACGCAATCTATATATATAAAAATCAATTGCTGTTCGTGAGTCTCGCTAAAACTCGAGAACGGCTGAACCGATTTAGCTGATTTTGATCTTGAAATGTTCGTGGAGGTCCAGGGAAGGTTTAAAAGGTGAGAAATATATAAATATGTAAAAAAAAAAAAAAAAAACTTCCTAAACTCGGGAATTACCTTAATTAATTTACTTTTGACAGAACGAAGTCTGTCCGGGCAGCTAGTAAATGAATAAATTTATCTGTATCCACTTGATACAGCTTTTACAGATACGAATGACCTTGGCTCAAAAATTGTGTGGTTAAGTGTAAATCTATGAGATTTTATTTTTATTTGTTAGATTAGTAGTTGTTCTAAAATGGGGTACTACAACGCGTGCTTTTAGAACATAAACGTCTAGTACACAAGTGGGAAATAAACCAAAATTATTATATTTACAGACGCCATCTTCAACAAATATTATTAGGTACTAAGTTTTGCTTGCAGCCCCGCCCAAGTACCCGGACATCGGTAAAAGTGGCAAAAAAAGCATGTACCCTTTCTCGATAAATGAGCTATACCACTTGAAGAACTTTTCAAATCGGGCCAGTAGTTTCAGAGATAAACGCTATTAACCAAAATAACAAACTCCTCAGCGTTATAATATTAGTATAGATTAATATTAATAATCTCCAGACCGAATTTTGGCCTCGGCGGCCAATCTCAAGTGAGATCAGCTATATACGAAGGTGATAATTATTATAGTGCACAAGTGTGTACGCAAACACAGGTGCACTCTCTGTTCCTTCACTCTCATAGTCCAATGGGACGGTTGATCGATACGACCGGAGAGGGATCAGGCTTTTCGTGCTTTCCGAGGCACGAGGGTGTAAACACCGCCACACTTCCTGACTCCAAGCGGTACTGAGAATTTCTAAACTCAGTAAATATTTTTCGCCCGACCCGGGAATTGAACCCGAGACCTCGTGCACGGCAGTCGCGCTTGCGACCACTAGACCAACGAGGCAGTATAGATTATTTATAGAAGGAAAGTAGGGAATGTTTCCCATCCAATGAATTAATGGCTCAACTTATTTAAGAGGCACTTTCCGTTTTCCTCTAATTCCAGGAACTGAAAACCAACTTTTACCGTATAACTATAATTACATTTTGTTCCTTTTCATCATTAAATTGTCTTCACAATAAGGATCTTTCATGTTGACACAAATCATCTACAGGAATGCTTCAACTAACTTGTAGATTGGAATTGTCAGCCCGAATTTGACTACCGTCATCGTTCTTAGTTCCCACTTCTAAATTTCTAACTATCTCAAGATCAGTACAACTGTTTTGAAGTTTTTTAAGTAATGTTTGGCTGGATAAATGTAGAATATTTAATTTGTTTGAGAAAAGTATTGCCAATAAATAGCTAGCCAGTGTTTTATTAACATGTTTAGTATACTTAGGTACTATACAGATATTTCATAGTAATCTTAATCTATTCTCCGTGGTCGGGTGGCGTACACACCGGTCTTCAAGGTGTCACCAGCTCTGAGGTCCCCGGTTCGATCCCCAGACGGGTCAATGTAGAACAGAACACTTTTCTACATTGTCTCGGGTCTAAGTGTTTGTGATACCTTCGTTTTTTCTGATTCCTTAACACAAGTGCTTTAGCTACTTTACTTTGGATTCGGAGCAATGTATGTGATGTTGTCCACTTTATAAATTATAATCTATAAATCTGTGCTTTCCCAGTATTGTAAATAATGCTCTCTATACTCTGTAATTCTGTACCTGATTACGTAATGCATACATGACTTAACTCATCAAAAACCACAATTGTGTCATCGATAAAACGCATTGAGGCTCCAATGTTATAGTATCTAGTGACGTAGTTACGACCAGTTTCCGGCGTGTGATAGGCCTTCCAAACTGCAGATTATAAGGATTGACGTCATAAAACCTATCTATTAATGGACGGCGGTTTATCTGTTTATAAGTTAGATATAGGTGGATGGTCCAATTGAATATTGAAAGTTTTCATTTTACGGATTGTCACTTCCCCAATATAGCTATTATTGGCTTTGAATTTTATCGTCATTGTATTTAAGTATTATTAAGTATTATCATAGAGTTTATATTGTTCTTCTCCAAATAAAAGCCCTTCGCAAACTACTTGACGACCACCGTGGTCGAGTGGCGTACACACCGACTTTCATGGTGTGTCAGCCCTGAGGTCCGGGGTTCGATTCCCAGACGGGTCAATATATAAAAAAAAACACTTAACATTTGATGTTGTTTAGATTTATTTATTTAAAAAGTTATAGTAGTAGGTACTTTTCTAGTAGAAGTTTTAAATCTTATGATTATAAATAGGTAGACATACAATTATAAGCTTGATAGGTTTTATCAAAATTTCAAACCAGGGAAAATTCTTGAATTAAAACAGCATTCTTCCAAATTTCAAAATTGTTTTTTAACCAATGCTATGAATTTTCATTCTCTATTTAGAGTTTGTACAGTCCTTAAACTACTTAGCGTTCCAAGCCTGATATAAACCGTGAGCAACCGTGAACAAAGAATTTATACAAACCCTTATTATCTTCCAGCACCAGCATCACCCGATGTCCTACTCCTACTTCGGCAGCAGTGACTCCAGCGACTACGCAGCAGACTACAACAATAATTACGCGTACTCCGCCAGCGGTGGGTACGGCAAGGACTGGGCATCCAACAGGGCATATAATATGATGAAGCACAGGTCTACCCCATCGCCAGCGTACATCACCGCTCCAGGGGTCTTAGCTTAGAACTGCCGTAATATGTACGATTTCATTGACTGTTTTATGAGTACCCCTTAACTCAATATTTTCCTTCACACCCTGATCTTTATTTAGTTTTCAATGTGTTTATTAACATTCGTTCCTACTACTTCCATTTGATGTTTTTTATTCTCATGTTGTCTGTCTGTTATTTTAAAATGGATCTTCTTAGTTAAGTTTCGTTTGCGTTTACGAGATTGATGGATTTAAGTTGATTTTTTTATTTATTTACGCTGTGACTGAATATCATCATCATATATGTCTAATTTAGAAGTAAGCAAAGATTTGATTTGTCGACTAACATCTCAGCCAAAGCATATAAGGCCGTTTTAACATGAGGAAATTTTCGCTTTACGTAAACTGAATATGGGCGCCAAATACTCGTATTTCGACGAAAGTTTAACTCTACGCTGTGTAGTTAAACGTCGTGCGAAATTGTTACATAATTCTGTCGTTGTGTGCAATGGCTCGTGTAAATGGCTTTAGTTTTAGATATGTTTGACGACACCCAAAACACTGCTACACATAAAATTTTTAGATACTCAAAAAATATGAATACAAAAAAATCTCGAAGTCACATACTCCAAATTATTCCTTACCATTAACTTCAAGAAAAATTGTTTTAGTAGATGCTAGTTATAAAGACACATTAGTAGAAAACAAAAAGCAGTCCAATCTTATCTCTGTTGTTACTTAACCTAGAAAATGGGAAACTTGGCTGAAAGTTCTGGCTCCAATCTTTATTGGAGCACTTAAAAAGATTTTCGGACAACTCAAGTGTGTCTCCCATTTGTGGTATTTTTTTTAATCCGATATATTATTTTACATACTTGTGGCTTGTCATGTGACCTTGATAATTTTATTGTAGGTTACTCGTAGGATTCATTTTCATTAGATACATTGTAATTATTAATTCCAAATTGAAATTCATAAATGACTGATTGACAGACTGACAATGAGTTATCTAAGCCGGGAGCAATTCGGAGTAAAGGCAAGATTCTTCAAGGCGAAGTTTTTTCCAACAGTGGTACACATAAGAGAATTATACGTTTATAGTAATAGTTATTTATCCGTTAGGTAGGTACGTATTATCTTCTTTTAATATAAAAATGTATCGCCAAATGTGTTGCTAAGCGCATAACTTTTGAACGACTGCACCAAATTGGATGATTCCTTTTTTTATCGTGTTTTTTATTGCCAGGACAAGGTATTAATTTGAAAAAAAAAGTGTATTGTTCAAATTTTAAAGTTTGAACATTGTGAGATAGAATGATAAATCAGAAAGGAAACCTCCTTACGCGGGCCACAGCTAGTTACTCATAATTATACTCCCGTATTCAAGATAAATTGGGGATAGCAAAATCACAACCATTTCATTATTTTCATCAACCCCATTCATAGAATTATTAAATACATTATCACGATCAACTAATACTATACCATAATCCATTCAAAATAAAGTTTAAAGTTCAATGAAAATTATAATAGAATGTATTTTATCCTAATTACATACTATTCAGTCGGCCACCACAATTGTCTACCTGTCATTAGCCGGCCATGTTGTGACGTAATAGCCGTCTCTATTTGTGTTAACTACATTTTATTGTATTTGTTCTGGATGTGGTTCCGTTGTAATCTTCATATTTTATTTTTGGAAACACGTGACACAGACACTTTATGGATTGGAAACAAACGCAGAAGGAATATTTGGTACAAAGCTACTGTTTATAATTTTTTTTACGAATATTCTGCCAGTATACCTTGTATCTGCCGACATTTATACGTGAAGGTGATGTGAGTTTTTCTTTTCATATAATTTTGATGTAGGTATGGAGGTTTTCATTGTTTCTTTTTAAGTTTTTCGTGCAGAGTATAAACCTATTTGTTGTTTTTTATGGAACGGTATTGTCGCTCAGCGACAAAATTCTGATAAAATAAATATAAAAAAAAAATATAATATTATAGGTACTGATATGCCAGCCACATCTATTCCACAAAATCACAAAAGTGAGATCTAAATTTCTTCCAAATTAAATAAAATCTTTTAAAGAAAGCATTGTTTATAATTATGATGGAATGATTTTGATTATGAAGACTAATTAGGTTTTTTTTTAAAAAACCTACATTGACAAGGTTCCTGTATATGAACAGAGAGTTTGCTCAATACTGGTCGCGGGGTAAATTCGCACAAATTCGTAAACCCTTCAGTGTGAAACGATAATTTTGAATTTTTTGTCATAAAATATCGCTAATACTGTATTTGTTTTAAATGTGTCGTTTCACAAGCGTGCTAACTTTCATGATTTGTACAAACGCGAGTGATTATGAGTGAGCAGGACACATACACTTGCTCAGTTTGATGATACTTTGATACCAGAATTGTGGATGACTTAATATTTTTATGAATATTATACAAAAACTCTTTATGGTGACAATTTTTGCTTCATAAATTGTTTGACTTAATTTAAGTTCCATAATAAATATTCATTTTCATTCCATTTTTTTGTTGATATTTTGAAAAATTAAATTATTGCTTATAGTAGAAATTAGAATTAATTATTTATTTTATTATAATTTAGGATTAAGGAACTATTTATTGCATTTAACTTATAATAACTGTAATACAAATTAATTTATTACAAAATATTGTACAAAGATTTTTATACAAATAAATAAATAATTTATAATTTTGTTTTATTTATTTACAAGGACATATGAAATATGAATATATTATGAATGAATTAAATTATACGCAGTAGGAACTAAAAAAGTTAAAATGAATTTTAGCGCCTTTTTTATATTAGAAGAAGTCGTTACTCAGATATTTTTTTAATAAAAGAGCATTTTGCTCACAGATTTACACAGATTAGGTAAAATTTTTTTTTTTCACAACAGATCATCAAATAATTATAAACAGCAATACCTACAAGAAAAATAAAAGCTGTACCGTGCCGCGTGACTCCGGTTGCGCTCCATAAACATTTACTGCACATTTTATTGAGTACCAATAAAGGGGATTAAGTGTCCTTAACGCGAGTACCACTTCCCATCAGTTTATGAACACCTGGTACTTTTGAAATGGTTTTCATCACGACGTTTAGTAGAAATACTTACTTAGAGTTAAACCATCACTCTGAATGACATTTATTTCATCAAACTGAATGGTTTTAAGATTTTTCTCCGTAAATATAATTGTATATTTAAGTATCATTCGCAAATACGTAGTACATACTCGTAGTGGCCTACCGGTTCAATGACCGTATACGTAAATGGTTGCGGGTTCGAACCCAGGCAAGTATCTATGTAAACCTTCTAAATTATTCTAAGACACCATTGACTAATGGTGAAGAAAAACATTGTGAGGAAACCTAGTTTCCAAATCGCCATCCCGCAATGATCAAGCGTGGTGATCAATGCTCATTCCTTCTCTATATGGGAAGAGGCCTGTGCCAAGCAGAAGGACATTTATATGCCTTTATTAACCTTAAAAACAGGCAGACCTATCAAAAGAAACCGCGATAGAATTCGTTAAAAAAGTAGTTTTATTTCAATTTTGAGTATATTTGTTAAAAACATGAAACAATATATAGTCTGTTCATCTATACTTGTCCAAACATGTAAACAAATATGGCGTATGTAAGAAATGTCAATAAAATTAGTGATGGGAAACTTTGTGTGATCTATTCAGAATTGTAAACTAATTGTGGTAACATACATTGTGTGATTTTTGAGAAAAATCGTGATTTGTAATTGACGTCGGTTTGTTTACTATTTGTGACAAGTATAGATGAACAGACCTTAAATCTTTCCTCTTCATTATACATTTATTAGTATCTATAGATATAGATAATTATTATAACGACTGTCAGAGATAACTGTATCACAGTTGGGACCGACGGCTTAACATGCTTTCCGAAGGCAGGGAGGGGTCTCGATATGATAACAGGTCACCCATTCACCGACCGACCTCGGTGACCGTGACTTAAAATTTATAATCGTGTATAGCCTCGAGTCTTTCCTCAATAAAATTATGTACCAGTGCTATCGATTCAATGTCAAGGACATTGGCAATAAAAAGGTCACGAGAATAAATAACGGTATTTTTACTAAAATTGGTCAGAAATGGTTGGTAAAATAAATGCCCATTAGTTTTTAATGGTGGTCATTTTCATAATTTCAGGCGACTGCTGGCTACTATATGGGTTTTTATGATTATTTTATAGTACTGAGGGCGGCTTTTAACCTAACATTATTTGCCTTCGGTTAGAAGTAGGTATATAACTCGTACCAAAAACTGTTTTTCCTTGTAGGATAATATACAGGATTAATTTAAAAGGAGTGCGTATATTCAACGAGGTAATCAGGTGCATAAAACTCAACAACTTTCTTTAAGGAACTATTAAAATTGAAAATCATCTTTTCATCAAACATAAGTCACACGACCTGTCACTTTGTATGAAAAGTTCATTTTCCATTTTAAGATTTCGACCTATGTTTCCCGGTTAACTGTATTTCTGCCCACTCCCGACCTGAATCTGTTGTGAGACTTTCAGGTTCACCATGGAAAATTTTGCTATATTTTCTATTTTAAAAATAAGGCTATTCTTTGCCTTGCTCATACTAGAAGCACAAGGTAGGCAATATATGCGTGGCCATTAAGCGATATTGTTTTTTTTTTTTAATCTTTAGTTGATAAATCCGCGCGAATAGATGTGCAAAGCATTTTTTTTTTGAGAAATTTTAACAAATATGTTAATGTCTGTTTTTAGAGTACCTTCTTCCCTGCATATGAAGGTTTATTGAGAAAACATCTGCTTAATCTAATACGTGGTTCTAATTTCTACGTGCTACATAAGTTAAACATTGATGTGACGCTAAAACTGAAATAATAAAACTTGTAAATTTTACGATATTCAATTCAACGTATAGTCGGCAACAAAAGTTTATGAACACAATAAGATTTCATAACACCCCTTTTTTTCTTACTAGAAAACAAAATAACCGTTCTACCAATAGTTAAGCTTTATTTATACCAGCCTGTAAATTTCCCACTGCTGGGCACGAGACGGAAGGAGCATTAATCACCACTCTTGCTAATTGCAGGTTGGCGATTTGGGTCGTTGGGCGTTACACACCGCAAGCGTTACGGACCGCGGTGTCAACTGCCCAAGAGCTGTTTTTGAAGTGGTTGTTTTACACCGCGGTGTGTAACCAAGGACTTTTTTCAGGTTCAAATTATTTAAATCTAGGTTTCCTTCAAGTGATGTTTTCCTTCAAGGTTTGTTAACGGTATCTTAGAATAATGAAAATAGGATAGTAGGGTAGTAGGGTGGTAGTAGTAGGTAGAACTACATAATTATAAAATCTAAAATGTTTACATTGGTACTTGCCTGATTCGAACCTGCAAACAGTCGATCCGGTCATTGAACCACTTGGCATATTTATGTATAAAAAAGCAAATTCTAGCATGCTATTGTTTTTAGGTGTTTTGTTAAACTGATTTTGTTCACATAATATATTATGTGTTTTTTTATAATCTTTATTTTTTAAAGGGTTTTTTTTCCTGTACCTACAGAAAATGTCAACCCTATTATTGTATACAAGATATGTAAAGTTCAACATTCACTTTAAATACATATAAATTATTTCACTCTACCCTCATACATGTACCTACATAAAATTGTTGTATGGGTTCACTTAGGTTGCTGTCTGTACTTGTAAAAAATATTTTTTCTTTGAGCTAGTAAAAATATAATCCATGTTTATCACCGAACACTCCACAACGTTGCTCTAGTGACCACTCTACTGCATTAGTGATGTTAATCACTTTTCTCGGGAACCGGGATTATAAGACTTTAAAAAAAAAAATGCGAGACAAAGTTGTGTTTGTAATAATAATTTTGAATGGAGGTACTTAAATTATTTTGGTAGGGACTAAATCTATAATGGTTTAAGCGTAACGCGGGCGTGTCGTACACATGTATTGTAATCCGAGCATTCAAGATACATTTAGTGTGAATTTCAAATTTTCTTAAACTCAACCTATCGCGGTCCACTGCTGTCCAGTCCAACCCAGCCAACTTTTTTGGCCCATCTGTCTGAGAGGGTCAGGATTTTCTTCAAATCCAATCAATTATTTCACTTTTTTTCATTTTAAGAAATTATTGGGTAAATTAAATATATACTTTTATACGTCAGCCTTTGTTACTTCTTAGTATCAGAAAACCATTAGGTACTTGTCTTAGCACTGGCTCGTGCTACTGGTTCATAATGATATCCAACTCCAGTGACAGCTAAATAAAATAAGTGACAGTGCAGCAGTGCGTGTTACAGAATCACTTAGTAAAATTAGAATTTCCTTTTCATTTGATTAAAGTTTTTCTTGGTCACTGGTCAAGGTTGAATAAAATATATCTTCATCTAAGTGTATTTGTGAACAAGTTATTTCTACTGTTTCAAAGCTTTTGTTTTCGCATTATAATTTATTTTTGTTGTACGCCACGTATTATCTATTATACGTGGCGTAGTGCGTTTTATACTAATTCACATTTTTATTTCGTTTTTACTTAATTTCACAATGTTAGGTATTAATAATAGATTATAATTATACGTTTATGAGTAATAATATTACGAGGTATGTGTGAAAATATAACCCTGTTTGGTAACTGTAGTTTTAAAAAAAGAAAACAATAATTATGTCAAACATTCCTCGACGTATCGTTCATAATGTACTCTTATAGTAAGAACGTTATATGAACCGTAGTCTGATCATTTATGGTGACGGTTTTATATTCATAAATTCTACTTTATAAATAATTTTTTTACAAAAAAATATATTAAACAAATCCCGGAAAAAAACCCGGGATTAATAAACTAGTACATCCCTAGGCCTTTCTCCAAATACTTTGGTCGTTTTATGACTGTCTACTGAAGTGATTCATTTATACGACTTTACGATGTGATTGTACTTGAGGAACTGAATTTTTATATCTTCTCTTTAACAAAAGTCGTAATAAGACTTCGGAGATTCGAGGGCAAGGACTAAATCGTGGTTAAATTGTCAATGTGGTTTTTGGAGGGTTATTAGGTGGTATTATGCTCATTTATTTAAATTTTACTTCGTAAAAAATTTGGTGAGATTTTATTGCAAAATTATGTTTGGCATACCAGATTTTATAACAAAAAATAATTATTTAGTGGACTCATATTCCAATAGCAATAATTGTTGTCTGTTTTATTTTTAGTGTGTTATATCTGTGTTTATAGATCTATGTTTTTTTTTTATTTCTAACGATGTGCGTCGCACATCACTAGTAGGTATTCTAGTCAACCTCTACTACCGACGAGTAATTTCACGTTGGTACTGCAATGGCTTCCGAACCGGCAACCACTTTTTCAGTCAGCAGCGCCTGTATGAACTAAACGACAATCTATCATGTAACAAAATGTATAAGTTTTTTTTCATCAGGCGCTCGATGATAAAATACACATAACCTTCACAAATTAAGTACTCGATCATTATTCTTCATAGTTCTCTTTCTCTTTTCTTTTTTAAAAACGACTCCCGCACCAAGGTATTTAAAGCTTGTGACGGGGTTTCACAAAAATTCAAATCATATGTACAAAGAACGCCCAGACTTGATCAAGCATTCGTAGGTCACACAAATGCTTGTCCCATGCGGGGATCGAGCCCGCAGCACGTCGCGCACATTGGTAATTAGCGTGATGACTTATACCACGCGGCTATCCGTGCAGTCAAAAAAGTTGTTACGTCATCATTCAAATACTACTTACTTTTTATTATCAAAAGACTTAAATGTAGCAATATATACCTAAAGTCTATCTAGAATAGTGTTGAAATCAATTCTGACTGCCAGCGTTTCTCGGTTACGGCCAATCTCATTTATACTTGTTTGTACGTAAACCACTTTGATACATACAGATATATATTTTGGCGAACGAGTCTGTAGGTATATTTTTTAACCCTGATGTAAACAATGTTATAAGTAGAACACGAGTGTCTGTAAATCTGTCTGTTGCATTGATGCTCCTAAATTAGCGCACCAATTTAGATCTCTATTTTTCTTTTAAGTGGATTTAATGTTTTGACTGGCCTGTTGGTCTAGTGGTTAAAGACCCTGACTGCTAAGCCGGAGGTTGTGGGTTCGATTCCCACCCAGGACAAATCTTTGTGTGATGAGCACGATCTCTTGTTCTGTGTCTGGGTGTTATTTATCTATAATATGTATGTATTTAGAAAGTTGTCTGTTTGCCATAGTACAGGCTCTGCCTAGTTTAGGATCAGATGGCCGTGTGTGAGCTGTCTAAAGATTAAAAAAATATGGCTCTGTATCTATAAAGAATTGCCTTTTCACTTGTTTCTTGCTGAAAGATATAATACAGGCAATAATTAAACATGTAAGCGCTCGTGTACAAGACGCAACCAGCGCCGCTGAGCCGCCACCACACCGACAACGTCACGCTGCCTTTGGTCATTTGTTTTTTACGGTTGTTAGAGAAAACGCACGACGTCCGTGTGTCTTTTTGTTAACGTTGTTTGTTTCATGCGTTGCGTGTCCGTGAGTTACAGTGGATGCAATCACCATCATTTTTGTACAAAGTGATGGTTTACACACGTGCGTAGCCTCGCCTCGTTGGCTGCCGGATAGGCCTAGCGCAGACCAAGAGCAGCGCAGCGGAGAGGATTTTTTTATGAAACTCGAAAATAAACTTTAAAACTATCACAATAAAGTGCTTAAATGTAATTATACCTTCATGCTCACGTGGTAAAGAGATCGCGCGAGCATTTTGTCATGTTTAAACATTTATGCACTTTCTTTTGATCGTTTTAAAGTATATTTCGGAGTGTGGTAAAAAAATCCTCTCGAATGCTCTGCTCTTGGTCTGCGTTGGGCCTTAGGGAACAACAAACACAAATAATAATAATGCATTCCCATGTGTAAAGAGTCTTGGTGCGGCGGCGGCGCGGCGGCGGCATCGTGTACACGAGCGCTTAGTCTTCGATTATCCTGCTTTCAAAACAAAAGGCTATATCTACCTGACGCCAGTGTGTCCTACAGGTAGTGAGTGTAAAAGCTTTCCGTGCGTACATTGTTCGGTTTCCATTGTCGGATTGAGCTCACCACAATAATAAAGCCACCCTCTATCATGCTACCTTATTTTCTCAGACCGTTTATTTTACACAGCTTTTTTGAATTGAAAGGAATGTATTTTTTTCTATGTGTTTTGTTTTTATTTTGCCTAATGTGCCTTGGTTCATGCGATTGAAACGTTTGTGACGTGCGGCGCTTCGATTGGCCAGCTCCAAGATTATTAACCAATCAGGGTGCTAATCGAAAACGTAATTGTAAAAATCACACTAATAATAAAAAAACTGATATAGTTCTTTCATAGAGCAGGGTGAATGGCCCCTGGTAGGTGCTCTATCCCATACCTATTAGAGTAAAGTTCTCAACAAGGCCTTTGCGAGTTGGACCTGTATCCCAATGTTAGCCTTTCCAAAGACTGGGTCTCTTCTCTTGAAGTTACCCCTAATAAATAAAAAAACAAAAATATCTAATAATCTCCACTATAAATTTTGGCCTCTGCGGCCAATCTCAAGTGAGATCAGCTATATACGCAGGAGATATAATAGTGTACAAGTGCGTGCGCAAACACGGGTGCACGCTCTGTTCCTTCACTCTCATGGCCCGATGGGAGTCGTCCCACGACCGTCCCAGACCGACACGGCCCGGAGAATGATAAGGCGCAGGACAAAAAACATCGTAAGAAACTCGGATTTCAAAAACTGGAAATGGAAATTGCCAACCTGCAAGTGAGCAAGTGTGGTAAATCTTCTTTATTTAGAAGTAGAGGCCTGTGCTCAGTTGTGGTGAATTTATAAGCCAGTACTATGATTGAAACCGTGACAAAATACTTGCAAAAATAAGATGATTCTTCGTTGTTTGACAAAAAAAAATTGTGGACAACATCACATACATTGCTCCGAATGCAAAATAAGTAGCTAAAGCACTTGTGTTTTGGAATCAGAGACAACATCGAACCCGAGACCTCAGAGCTGGCGACACCTTAAAAACCGGTGTGTAGCCACTTGACCACGGAGGTCGTCTTATATTATTATTTCAATTCATACAAACGTCGTCGTCAAAACAAACAACAAGACAAACAAAAATCTAAAAAATAATATCATATTCGTGACAATACACAAAAATCAGCACACGTTTAAAAACACGGACCTTTAAAATAAAAGGCATAACCAAAACTCGCAACCAGGAAATAATTCCAACAAATATGTTTTCATCCAAAAACAGCTACCCCTGGTTTATGGTAATCACGACCATAGATCATAGAACCCACAAACCTTTTTACCGCCAAGAACTTTCGGAATCCAATTATGTGATCCATAAATAAACATAGGATTGTAGAAAAAGAATGAGAGTCCTCAACAGACATGAATAATCAACGGCACATTACATCGGGGGAAATCGTGCGAAAAAAAAACAACTAAATATTGTAGACGAGTTCCGTATATTTTTTTATTACAGTATTTTTGTTCTCAACTTGAGAAAACAGTTGAAAGTGTTGGCTGAAATTTTTCGTGACTGATAATGTAAGTAATAAAAAGTATATTAATTTATGTTTTTACATCACATAAATTTATTTTTCGCTCAAATGTGACACAAAACGCACGTGTCTAAATGCTCAAATAAAAATATTAAAATGATTGCGCGATGGGATGAAGACAAAAATTATTACAAATATTTTATTTAAAACCTACGTTTTTCGTGGATAATGTCAACAAAATAGCAGACAAAAGTCAAAAAAACATGTTGGAACATGAGCACGATATATTTTCACGCCCTATAACCAAGACACGTCAAAACATCTTATAACATGAAAATATTAATAAAATACGGTTCCAAAACAAACAAAAAAGAGGATAATATTAAAAACAACTTCAGCTGTATTCGGTAACAGCTGGGTTCAGAAAAAAACAGATATTAAATACAAGTTTGCTAAGTCATTGACTTGAACTAAGACTTGTGTCAAAACTCTCAAACATGTTTTTATGGATTACGTTCTAAGTTTTTATGCAGATCACGTGGGAAATGTGGGAAAACTCATAGTTATAAGCGAACAACCTTGCATTACAACTTACTGCATTTTAAGAACATTACCGTGCTTCAAGTTTTTAAACTAAATGTTAATGTTTAATATTCTAGAGGTTCTATGAGTTTGACCATTGTGACACGTGCACTTTCGCATTAATTGTTGAATTGTACAAAGTTGCCCTAAGACTTTTCCCTCAGATCCTAGTATGGCTCTTTTGTCTTGAAATATTTTTTTTCTGTTAAGTAATAGTGTATTAAATAAAAAAAAAATGTTTTACAAGTTATAATATTTTTGTTTAAATATTTTAAAAAAGGCATGATAAAGAAAAAATATTATTATTTAATAATGGCACGCCCACGTAAATCAACTATTCATATTTCTTTGTAAAGGGTTCGAAATTGATTTCCTCACGCGATTTTCATATTTTCTCAAAGTTAAAAATAACTATATTTTTTATTCATCCAAGGAACTCTAAAAAAAATACTTTCGAGCAGCATTGATCTGTTAAATGTTTTGCGTGGAAAGTATATCACGATACTTTAACACGCAACCGAATGCCTGCGATCCATGTATTATGTATACTGAAATAAACATGAGCAATGGAAAACTCGATGCATGTATTTCAGTATGTTTACGGTTTCCAATTTGTTAATTAAATTGCTTGTTCGTTTATGAGGGGTTCATTTAAATTAATCTTAATATCTTGGGACAACTCACACACGTCCATCTGATCCCAAACTAGGCAGAGCTTATACTATGGCAAATTGACATCATTTCTTATATCATCAGGTTTACTGCCGTTGGAAAGCACGTTAAGCCGTTGGTCCCGATTGTCATACCGTGATCTTTGACAGTAGTTACGAGTAAGTCATTAAAGTTCTGACAACCAGTCTTGCTATGGAATAATGTATCCAGCAATGGGTTGTGGAGGACAGGTAGGCAGTCTCTCCATGTAAATACGGTATTTAGCTACATCCGGTAAGACTGGTAGCCGACCCCAACATAGCCTGGGAAAAAGCTAGGCAGATGGTTATATTGTTTATTGCCGTCCTTGAGGTTTTTAAAACAAATAGAACGAAAGATCTTGATATTTCTATAGAACACTATTAGAGGTGTTGTAAACCCTAAAATTAAGCAAGAAACCAAGAAAAGTAAAACTAAAAACTACACAAAAGTCGCATAAATATAAAAAAATTAAACATTTTTTCTTGGAACCGCAACTAGCTAACTTGGTGTTAATTAAGCTTCTAAAGCCAAAATTCGACCATTCGATTACAAAAAAAAAGTTTATATACAGAACATTGTCGAATAATAAATACATTAAACAACCTGTAAGTGCCATTTTTAGTATACAACATTTTATAAATAAAATATGGACTACATTAATAACTTAATTGAGCTTACTTCTGAACCTTTAGTAAAAACGCCCGAAAATCACTCCACTCACTTATTTTTGTTTACATAAATAATAAATGATCTTTATTATTAATAAACAAAATGTTAAAGCGCATTTATAATATTTAAAAGGTATTCCATTAAATAACGCTGCGCATTAATTATGCAACATGATATTTTTACAAAAATAAAACATGAAAATATTATTTTGTTTTAAATTTTTAATGCTAGGTTAAGTGATCGTTATTATGTTTTTTTATGTTTTCATTTTTATGTTTTCATTATTTATTAACAATATGCATTCGGTTGTTTTTATTTGATGAATATTTTATTATTTTCCCATTTTTGGGTGTTCGAGTTATTTTAGTTTAATAAAAAACAGTAGTAAATGGGTTATGGCGTAATGTTTTTTTAAGTCTTCTTGTACACCAATTATCTCGCCCCTTATTTATATTCCGAATAAAAATATCCTTTTTTAAAAGTGCGATAAACTTACAAACACTTTTGTGAAGTTGAAAAAAATACAAACATAGAAGAAACTCCAATAAATATTATAAGACGTTATTTATAATTAAATATAAATATTCTATGCTTATTAAACAAGCAATAAAAAATATCTAAAATCTTTTCAGTCAATTATATAGCATTTTAATTTTCTCCTTAGGATAAGGCCTGATGCAAGCATTATCGAGAGCTTTGTTTTTAATCATATTTTATTAGAATTCTTAGAAGTTAATTATTATTCTGTTGTCTAATAATTTCCCAATCTATGTTGGAGTGGCTTCCAGTCCCACTGTATTTAGCTGAATACCGTACTTTATACAAAGCAAGTCCCTATCGGATCTCCTTAGTCCCCAAGACCACAAACCATTTTTTTTTGAGGAACATTTTATTTTTTCATCAAAATTAAACTTGGAACGAACAAATCCAGCCATTATTTTGATTAATAGTACCTGAAAATATATTTCGAAGTAAACAATTTTCAATTTCGAACATTCTCAAAGACATTTAGTTGATGTAATTTTATATAATGTCTTCGTAATTACTGTGCTTAAGGGCCGAGTCACACCGAAATGGCAGCGGCCGCTGGCGGCCTTGCGCGACCTCCAGACCCCGCGCGACTGGACAGGTATCGTATAGAAGCGCGCGGTCGCTCGCGTCACCGCGGGCGGCCTCGCGACCCTTCCAAGCTTTTCAAGCGATACTGGTCTTTTAAGTATGTAGTTAAAGTTTAAAATTATTTCACACTGAAAGTGCTCGCCGCGTCGCTGCCGGCCGCCGCCATTCCGGTGTGACTCGGCCCTAAAAGGGACAAATTTCGTGAACGTCAAAATGTACAAAAGAATCTGAATGATGAATATCTAATATAAAAATAATAGAGGCACTTTGAAGCGAATAATTTTGTCGTTTATCAAGGATAATAAAGGCGTTATTAATACACTGAGTAGTATAACAAAATGATGGAGGTTTTTTTTAAGTTGCTGTTTGAGGACATTTTTTAAAGTATTTGAACGCGAACAATTACATTTTTCCAGTATGACAGGATAACTAGAAGAAATTTATGAGGTACCTACGCACTTATGGAGCCTGTCTGTACATACCAATATCGCCATAAAGCACGACTCTGAATGAAACTATTTTCTGATCAAGTTTTGATCGCAACTTAGAAAATATTACCTACATTAATTATGTCATATTTTCTAAGTTGCGATGCTTTTTATAAAAAGGCAAATTATTATATCACCTACTAGAAGTATAAGTCTACTCGTAGTATTCTTGTTAACCCCTCGTACTAAACTAAATGCTTGTGTTACGAGTGGGCTCACGTCGTTAGTACAATGGGTGGGATTCGAACCAGGATCCACATGATCGCAAGTCCGACATCCTAGTCACATAATGTAAATCTACGTTAACCCCAAAAAGAAAAAGGGCATAGTTGTAATATTTTTTTTGCGTCAAATCACCAATTTTAATATAGGACTTTGTTGCCTGAAACAAATAAATAAATCAACTTGGTCTAGTTGTCGAAATGAAAACTCATGAAAAACTTAACACATCGCATGTCGTATTAAATATTCTATTATTCGTAATTTGTGGGTTATCTTTATTACACAGTTACGCAATAGAAAATAAACTGTCCAATGTTTATTTTAAGAAAAAAAGCGTCTGTGTCCAGTCTACACGCCAGGGGTAAGCAACCTTTTGATGAAAGCAAAAACTAATTTTAATTATTTATAACTTGGCACGCAATTTTGTGCAAAAAAGTGTTATTTCGTTAAATCTGGCGTTTAATAGCTTAAACAGTAAATATTCAGTTTAATTTTTAATTGTCACTCCGTGCTACGTAAATATTAATTGTAATTAGCGATCAAGTGTGAAATTGCGTGATATCTGTTTATAATTAGAAAATTATTTAAGTTTGATTGGCATGATTTAATTTTTAGTGAAGACATATTAATTCATGTCTTAACTAAAATAAAACGAAAAACCTAAAATAAAACTTTATTATTTTATTTTTATACGTAGGTATTTTCTTTTTTTTCTAAGGTTTTTGATAATATTTCACTTAGTAACGATTCAAGCTCTTTTTTCACTGGGTAAGCAGAGAAATGGAAATCGGAAACTGAATACAACACTGTTACATGGTCCGGAACATTCTAAGTAGGCTAGCGGAGTACAGGCTGAGATATTTCTTGAATGAAATATAAAAGTAAAGAGTTACTAGTGGCTAAGAACACGATATAATACTTTGAAATAAAACTAGTTTAAAATCAACGCTATGGTTACGGTTTATATTTGAAACTGAAGAGTTTGTTTGTTTCGTTTAACGCGCTAATATCAGGAACTACTTGTCCGATTTAGATAATATTTCACTTTTATATAGCCCACTTACTGAGGAAAGCTATAGGCTATTATATAATATATATAGGATAATTTGCCGTGATAACTGTCGTCTACATGGGTGGAGAGGCGAGCAAAAACTAGTGTATAATATTCGCGTAAAAAGATAACATTATGATAATATATTTACTCTATAAACAGTGCTAGTGAAGACTTATCATATGTTCCGTCGTTTCATTCTAGAGCAAAGGCCACCTAACTTCGAATATATAAATACAAATATAATGGAAGAAAAATGTTCTTTGAGGAGTAGTTAAATAAGCAAGTCAAAGAATAGTTTATAAGGCGTTATGGAAATCACTGTTTTTTCAAATCAAACAATCAACTCAGCCTACCGCAGTCCACTGCTGGACATAGGCCTCTCCGAAATCGCGCAATAACACCCGGTCCTCCGCCTACCGCAGCGGAACTACCGGGAACTGAGGCTGTGTGATATGGTGCACAATCATTGAGTGTTTTTTTTTTATTTTGTTTTGCGGCTATTCTGACACTGTGCAGCCCCAGTATCACTGCGACCGTCATCGATCTATTGTGATCGCCGCTGTTATCTTTACAGTTCGCCACCAAGTCCTACATCCACTAGGTATCGCAGTAGCTTTTGGGGGCGATATGTTTTACATCATGTGGGCCAAGGATATGTTTACCCAGGTGTAAGCTACGCTTGCGCATCAAAGGTCCACAGTCCGTCAGAACATGAAGCGGAGTTTCGTCTGACTCCTGGCACATTCTGCACGTTCTTGTTTCGGACAGTCCCATAGTGGACAAGTGCCTGTTTAGACAACAGTGTCCAGTGAGGGCTCTAACTAGGATGCGCATTCTTTTCCTACTCAGTCCTATGATCAGCTTAGTGTATCTCTTGTCATAGGCTTTAACAAGAGTTTTGGAATGAGTCAGTCCTGGCATTGAGTGTTTGTTGCCATTATCACCACGCTGGACAACTGGGTTGGTGACCGCTGTTTTGTATTCGTTCTTTAGGTGAATGCTGCCTTTTTCTCCTAGTTTCTATATCCCTTAGTCGCCTCTTACAGCACACAGGGGAAGAGAGGGGGGGAGGAGGGTTTTAATCTAAGCCGCAACTCCACTATTTGTCCGTGATTTTGATAATCAGTGAGCCTGTGTGTATCATTCAGTCCATTTAAAGGCTGATAGCCAAAAAAATAATGATAGAAGGGAGTCGAAGAAGCACAATTTAAGCGGCGGTAACCTAATGACTTAAACATCGGACTTGCGATCATGTGGTCGCTAGTTCGAATCTCACAAGCACTTCGCAAGCATTTATTTAGCCTATGTGTGACCCACATAGCTAATAATAAGCTTTAAAAAAAAATAGTTTCGGTAAGGGCTCGATAAAGCGCTGCGCAGTGTTTATGTATGCTATGAAGCCTTTAAAACTAAACTAGGTAATCTTCTTAGGTTCTATATACTTCAGATAACTCTATAAAAGTAAATCCTTTTCACTATTTATTGGCAATGGAACCAATAAAACGATTTAGTATGTCAAAGGGGAATAAAATTCAACTGAGCAATATATTGCAAGTACTGAGACTATTTCGCAAAGGTTTTGTGAAAAATGTATTTTACACTAAATATCAAAGAAATAACTTGGTATTATAATTATAGTTTAAAGTCGCATTTAATAATAGTAAAATAATAATATCTTAGGACAACTCGCACACGGCCATCTGATCCCAAACTAGGCTGTGCCTGTTCTATGGTAATCTGATAACTGATAAACATACTAATGAAATAAATACATACATATATTCTAGATAACTTATACACAGAACAAAATTAAATGATAGTGCTCATCACACAAAGATTTGTCCTGGGTAAGAATGGAACCAACCACGTCCGGCTTAGCAGTCAGGGTCTCTAACCACTACACCAACAGGCACGTTAATTTGGAGGATCTAACTATAATGTCGTTATGACTTTGCTGATCAGGATCTTTTTAAGGATCGGATATGGTACAAGAGTATAGAGAACCAAAATAGTCATTCAAAAGTTTTATTTCCCAATTAAATACTGTCATGAAACTTTACCACTGCTGGGCAAAAACCTTGAACGAAGAGGCACAAGACTTACGACGACCTTGGACAACCTCCGTGGTCAAGTGGCGTACACACCGGTTTTCAAGGTGTCGCCAGCTCTGAGGTCCCGGGTTCGATCCCCGGCCGGGTCAATGTAGAAAAACACTTTTCTACATTGTCTTGGGTCTGGGTGTCTGTGGTACCTTCGTTGTCTCTGATTTCATAACACAAGTGCTTTAGCTATATACTTTGGATTCGGAGCAATGTATTAGATGTTGTCTACATTTATTTATTTGTTATTTATTTATTTACTTATCGCCACGTTTACTCAGATGAAGGTTGGCATTTAAAATCTTGATTTGAAATCTAAGTTTCCTCTCGATATACTTTTACCATTAAGTTAGTAAAAATCAAGTTCAGGAAGTTCACCTAAATCAGGAATTTAGGTGATGAGAACATTAGGGATACGAATTAAGCGAATGAAATAAACTGAAAAAATAAAATAATTTTGGTACAAAGCCAAAAAAAATATATCTTAATATAAAAATATATAACTTAATCTTATCAAATCTTACCAAATTCCAGTAAGACATCTTAAAATTATATTCACTATTACTTAGTATGAAATCTAACACTCAATTCAGAAGTGAGTTTTACAAATAGCACAGAATAAGAAACAAGCCGATAATTTCTGTTACGCTCCTACACAGACTATATAATTAAATATCTCATACAACAAACTATGTGCAGCCCGCGGTGTTGCTTGCAATTTTAACTTTTATTTAATCGAAAAATGAAATCAACATCCAATTCAATTTAGGACATTGATTCTTATTATATCTAACTAATACGTATATCGTTATAAATATAATAATTATGTATTTAGTATTTAATTCAATGAAATTTTATAATTGAACAACTATTATTAAGTACAAAACACAACTAAAAAAAACAACTAGTATAAAAAAATCGATACTTTAAAAACAGGGTTCAACTGGATGAAATTGTATGGCTTATTTTTGAAGGGAAACAGAATGACCCTCATACGCTTCATTAAAACAAATTTTCGGCACAAAATTTTCCTATTCAAAACTAACCCATCCCATTTAAACAGACAGACATACATTCTCCCACATTGCCTTCATATTAACCCGCCTAAGCCCCACTTAAACCTAGTGATGCGTCCCCATATATAAAACTATAGAATCACAAACATGAGCATTTCGTTAACACGCATCGGCCAATTAGATCATCGACAGTAATTTGTGATAGTGAAGTGAAAAGACATTAAATCGATAAAAATGAAGAGCGCATATTTGTTAGCGATCCTGATTTTCGGTATCGTGAAAGCGAGTGAAATCGATAATGAGGTGAGAGATGTTTGACGATTGTTTTTAAGTGTGCTGTTATTGATATTAATAATATTAATCGATACTAAGGCTTTTATGTGTATTTATGTTTATTGAATGTCGTCCTGTGTTACAAATTAATAACTATACAAGCTTTTCTTGCTATTTTATAGATTGTATTTAAAATAAAAATATTATGGAAATCATTGAAATATCGAAAATATGTTCAAACCAGTTTAATAATAAATTACACTAATTTCATTAAAAGGTATCATTAAAAATTAATTACACACAAAAATGTACACTTATTTATATTTAAAAAATAAAACGTGAAATTTCTTTGATAACCAAAGTAAATATTAATGAACTTCATTACTCGAACTGTCAATTAAATTGGTTCGGTGGAAATTAAAGTAATTATAATTTTGTATTAATTTAAAATATTTCTGCTACTTAAATAAATATAGGTTTATTCACATTATTATTAAGAAAACTTTTGTTTGGAAATTATTTTATTTTTTGGTATAATATGTTATTATTTAAAATTCAACTGCTTTTTTAAGCTAATTCTGAAATGAAATTACGTTAAGTTTAAAGAGAGATTCTCAATTTATATTCTCAATATTTTTTGAAATCTGATGTATATAAACAAATAAATTGTAAACAATTCCAATACGATTTCGTTACACCATGACATTTCAAATAATTATTGACTACAAAACACAATAAACAAAAGATTACCTATTTATAAAATATTTTTAAAATGTTTCAAACGAATAATAATGTAAAAGCTATAAAATATAAACAATTATTTGTTTTTTTTAGCTCCAAGTTCATTTTAGCTCATATCTTAAAATAAAGTCTAGACTTGCTATCAAATTTTAAACATTCTTGAAGCGTACATAATCCTTGTTTCGGGAAAAGGTTTTTCAATACTTAAGCGTGGATATTATTCAATTATTGGGAGATTATCGGAAAATATATCCTCATATGATTTTAGTCCGATATAATCACGTACTTTCGTAAACTCTTAACGTTTATATCTTAGTGAATTTGGGAATTTGTGGAGTATTTTGTCGGTTACGACAGTTTTATGTATGAGTATTAGCCGTGAAACACTTCTGTGAGTTAGAATAAGGGTAATTATCTCCTTGTAGGTAGTATTGTTTATTATTATTAAATTCATGCCAAACTTAATAATCTGTAGACCGAATTTCGGCATCGAAGACCAATCTCAAGATTCCTTTTAATAAAAAAAAACTCCTCCTTTTCTAAGAATCCTGGTGAATCCTTGTGTCGCGGGGGTTTCACAAACATTCAAATCACATGCACAAAGAACACCCAGACTTGGAACAAGCATCTGTGGATCACACAAATGCTTGTCCCATGCGGGGATCGAACCCGCAGCACGTCGCGCACAGTGGTAATTAGCATGGTGACTTATACCACTCGGCTATCCGTGCATTCCATCAGCGATTTTAGACTGGTGATATTATAGTGCACAAGAGCGTTCGCAACTACATGAGAACTCTCTGTTCTTTGAGGTTATGCTAAAAAACACATTTTGTATCATACAGAATATTTTTTTTTCTATTTCTACTATTGTATTATAAACAGTCACAAATTAAAACAAAATCGAAAAAATTCTTACATTTAATTTGACAACGCATTTTCATACAATGGATCATAGAACCTCAACTTTTTTTTTATCGGTTAAAAATTACATTAAAATTGAAATTCTATAACTCTCTTATAATACCAGCCTATAAATGTCCCACTGCTAGGCACAGGCCTCTTCCCATATATAAAAGGAATGAGCATTGATCACCACACTTGCTCATTGCGGGTTGGCAATTTCATATTCCAATTTTTGGGATCCAGGTTTCCTCACCATACTTTCCTTCACCGCTCGTCAATGGTGTCTTAGAATTGTGAGAGTACCTACATATAACTTTGAAAAAGTCACATTGGTACTTACCTGGGTTCAAACTGCTAACCCACCACGACATTTTTCTATTTATCTAACTCTCTTAATTTCCATATTGTTTTATATTGTTCATCTCCATTTAATCAATGACAATGATCCATACAAGCGTGATCATAGATCATTATTGAAATGTTCGGAGCTAATAGTTAATTATCACGTTAATATGAAACGCCAACACATCAGTATTATTGGTATTTGACAGAAAGCGGGATTCTGTTCAACGCGAGTGCGTTCACGCAACGCAGGCAATGTTGCTAATGAATTTTCTTTGTAAATCATCATGGTGCATCAATCTGACATACTGACGTCTAACATAAAAAATATGCGTTTTGGGTTGATTTAATAAATCTAGATTGGAAATCAAATGCAATCTGAAATGCATAAAACTCATTTTTACAACTCTAATATTATTGACAAATTAATGTGTCCAATGATTATACAAAATATACTCACTCCATTATACATAAATTTTATGTAACAACTAAAGTATTACAGGCTGTAATACTTTAGTTGTTACATAAAATTTATGTATAATGGAGTGTAGACAATTAAATAGTATTCGAACAAATGTACAGACATTTCATTTTTTTTAATAAGTTCGTGATTGAAGTTTGTAACCAGCCACTACCAAGGAAGACCTTAAAAAATAAATTTTATTTTAGTTTGTTAATATCTGTAACTTAAATACGGCCAATGAAAAGCCAATCCAGCAGAAACTTGAAAATTATCGGCTAAGCGCATCGTTTCAATAACTGTTCAATAGAAAAAGTAAAATGAAGACATACATATAAGAAAAACTTCAGAGAACTCAATAGTTTCATTAATTCAAATATAAACATGAAAATAGGTGGAAAAATATGAAAATAGCAATCAGCTTTGACCTTCTATGCCTTCCCTTATAACAAACCATCTTGAAATATATTTCTGATGCCAGTAAAACGGTACAATTATACTCGTTCGATCAAAGCGTTATATAATATGGAATTTATTCTTTTTCCCGTAAGCGAAAATTCTTTTTTCCATTCGGAATATTACTTTTTTCCATATCAATTTATCCTTTTATGTGTAAAAATAACCTCTTGTTATTTCGTTATGATTTTGATTAGAATATTTTATTTGGGGTAATAAGATAATATGGATGGACTGAATGAGACTATTATTAAAATTTGTTTTGAAATCATTATTTGATGAATTAAACAGATACAATTGTGTGAAAGATGATATTATTATGAGAAAGAAAGGAGTGGATGCCGCGATGACGAGTAATAGAGAGGAATGGAAGGAAAATACGCATTGCGCCGACCCCATATGAATGGGATAAGGGATATTGATATTGGGATATTTAAATATCGTTATATTGACAGAATTTTAAATCTTCATTTCTTTCGGAAGCCACTGCTGGAAATTACCCTAAAATATTAAATTGTGTCCATGTTTAATCCTCCACAACTTTTATATGAGTAGTGTCGTAGGGGTTTCCCAATCATTCAAATCACACTGTGTCTATCCAACTTAGAACAAGCATTTGTAGATCACACACATGCTTGTCCCATTCAGCTTCTATTATCAGTCAAACCGAATGGCTTTCACTTAGCCACGAGTCCCCAATAGGACGAAGAACAGAAGATTGTTTTTTCCTTTAAGAACTTAGAATATTTGTAATTTGTGGTTCACACATTACTAGTATTATCTTGTTAACCCCTCGTGCTGAGCTAAAAGCTTGTGTTACGAGTGGGTACGCAGAATACTCTCTGTTGTAATTCATCCGCTATGGCAGTGTGTATCATGAGGTAACGGATACAACATTATCGCAAACACAAGAAATGCGTGCCGTAATTAAAAATACTGTTACTAATATTATATATTTATGCATCACAACACTTATCATTGCAAATGTAATAGATGATGCTTTTTGTATCTCATTTAACTTTAACACTAGATTTTTTTTAAGGGGTTCAAGGAGTTCTGAGAAATAGTAACATAATATAACAATGTGTTACCATTTCTCAGAACTCACACGGACCCGGACGTACAGTGCGCGACTATCCACATTCAGGAAAAAAAATTAAGGAGTGCGTATTTCAACGAGGTAATTAGGTGCATAAAACTGAACAACTTTCCTCAAAGAACATAGGTCGAAATCTACGAACTTTACTGGAATGAACTTCGTTGAATATACGTACTCCTTGAAAAAATATCCTGTATATTATAATATTTTAAGAACATTATTTAGACCGATCTTTGTCAGTAACTTGCCTTTTTTTTGTTAGCCCGTGCTGTCCCACTGCTGGGCAAAGGCCTCCCCATACTCTTCCATCCTTCCATGTCGGAAGCGTGCTGTGGCCAATCGGCGAGAAAATTGTCCAAATCTTCTCGCCAACGCTTCCTTGGTCTGCCTCTAGGTCGTCTTCCATCCTCAGGGATCCATTGAGTGATGATCTTCGTCCACTTACCGTTTCGTAAAATTTGTATACTTACTACAAAACCTATGATCAACCAATTAATGAACTTACACACTTTGCAGTTCAAACAAAATATAGATAAGATCAGTCTACATGTCCAAAACGTAATTAATTTAAGTACACAAAAATATGGTGATAAACATTTTATTACAATTACCTATTGCTTTTAGTATAATTACTCAATATTAACACTTTATGGCGGTACTAAAAGTACTCAAGATTATGGTGTATTAGCACCCAAATGTTATTACTCTGCTTATGTCATTTATGAGACTTAAGACTCTGTTTTGACGGTGTCCTTAAGTAACCGACATCAGAAGTGAGAAATTCTCATTTTGGTCACTCAAAAAATATTTTCTTAAAAATTTTGTCGCGGCATTTTATCGAATCTACTCGTCAAAATATCTTCGTTCTAACGTTTTGTCTTCGGTGTGGGTTGGTGATTTCAAACTTAGGAATCCAGGTTTTCAGACGATGCTTTTTTTACCTTTTGTCTATGGTGTCTTAGAATAATTTAGAAAGTACATACAGCTTTGAAAAAATCACAGAATCAGTTTTTTTTTTTTTTTCAGAATCAGATGCTTTATTTGTAAACATAGGTAGGGTTACAATATTATAGTGTGAGATATGATATTACATTACTAGGTAGGTTGCTACTTGTCTGGTTTTGAACCTGCAACTATGTGCATACGAGTCCAGTAATTGAACCTCTAGGCCACCACGACCGCTACAACCACGAAAGCCCACGTGTAAATAAATTCAATATTTAAGTTAGATATTGTGCCTGCTAGTTTATTTAACATCATAAAATATTCAAACGTTTTGTAGACTATAATAATTAATATGGGACCATAATAAGCCCACCAGACTAATCTTTTATATAATTTAGAAGCTTTTGCCGGCTAATTATAATTATTAATTAGCCTTCAATTTATTACACGGGAGTAAACATTTGTTATCAGGCAATTTGTTCTCTAATTATCGTTTCATTAATAATTTAGGATTATCAGTAGGTAAACCCTTTAATCTTCTTTGCCTATATAGGAGTGAAAATAAATCATACCTACTAATATTATAAATGAGATTGTAAGTTTGTTTGTTACGCTTTCACTCGAAAATTACTTAATCAATCATCGTGAAACTTTGTACACATATTCTTGGAGTTGTTAGATGTAACTTAGGTAACTTTTTATTGAAAAAAATAATTACTCTTTTTGAGGTTATGTGTAATTTTTGTGGTTAGATGCTATTCATTATTTTAGATCTTACTTGGTGGTATTATATAATTTGTTAAGTTTTTGTATACATCGGCTAACCAACATCCACGCGGGCGAAGCCGAGGGCATGTATAGTAGATAATAAATGTGGACATAACTATACACATTGCTCCGAATCTATTATAAGTAGTTAAAGCACTTGCGTTATATAATCGACTACGAAGGTACCACAAACACCTTAGTTATTCTAACCTATATGTTATAAAGTGTTAACTCGACAGCAGCAACAGCTCAGACTGTACAAGATTTTATCGAAATCTGTCCAGCGGTTTGAACTAGAAGAGATAACAAATATACAGATACCTACACAATTGCATTCACCAAATTTCGCCTTTATAATATTGTGGTGGTAGGTGTGATCTGTGTATCCCACAATTTGGAGAAGATTTTTGAAACTAATCTGCCGCTAGTACATAGTTACAATAACATTACGTATCAATACACAATACCTTCGAAATTTTCTACAAGTCCATTGAGAATACTATAAATCTTGAACGTCTTTCTCGTTCGCGAACACCTTTATCGCATTTTACGATACAGGAAGTCACAAGCTCGCATTTCGCTTTACCCTTAAGAATGAATAAGACAAACTCTGTGCCTTCAGTTTTGTTAGTTCGTGAGGGAGAAGCATTGCAAAAGCCACAACCAACCTAGAAAACAAGCTATAACCAAGACCACCCCATCCAGAATTTACGACTATGGGTAAGCCTATAGTCATTCGACCTAAGTCAGAAAACTTTTCGTTGAATTTTAGAACTATTTGTAAACAAAAACTGTCAGACGCCATTATAAAAATTTTGTTATGCCAATAATTTTTACTTCACCCGGCTACCAGCTTGTCTAATCCATACTCTAAGGCACAATAATTTATGTTCACAAACAAACTATAAATACGTGACGATATCGACGGTATGACTATATAGGTATATTTAAATTCGTTACACCATGAAAAACCGTGAAAAATAACATGATTTTGCCTTAAACAGACAAGATTTTTTTACCTCTTGTTTGACTAAAGCACTGGCTGTTTCGAAACTAGCTTCATTTTTTGTCCGTCAAAGCAAGTTACGTTATTTTAACACCATCCCAGTCCGGTCATAAGACACAATAGTTAAAAAATGGAAATGTTCATATGTGACTCAAGGGACAGTGAAAGGGTTTAATATCCTATAACCTTCCAAAGGAGTTATGTTATTGGCTGTCTCGTGAATTTGACTGTTCTAGTAGTCGCAATCGCGACTGCCGTTCACGAGGTCGGGGTTCAAAAACAAAGCTGGGCCCGAAAAAAAGTAATTGGGTTTTCTGTTTAGAAATACTCAGTACTACTCAGAGTCGCGAAGTGTGGCGGTGCTTACACCCCTGTATCTCGGATTACACATAAAGCCATTGGTGGCACTAATGAAGGCAAAACCGTACTCAAATATTAAAATATATGGAAATAGAATAAGATTTTCTAAGCTCGACACTTCAGCTTCAAGTTATAACCCGCAACTGTTAAGTTTACTCAAACATCTGAACTTGGTAACTTAGTTTAGTTACTTGTGGAAACCTTTACTAATGGTTTTGATTCATGGGTCAGGAAAATGTACAAGTTACTAGATTTTAAGAGTTGCTTCAAAGCCAGTCCGATAGGTACACCATTTTGAACGCTGTGCAATTTAATTTGTTTCTAAGCTTCCAACGCAGTTCCTAAGTTATTTAAAAACACTACATAGTTATACAGTATCGAGGGCCTCGTGGCTAAGTGTAAGCCGTACGGTTTGACCGATAATAAATGTTAAGCCGCGCTCGCCGCGTTTGGTCCGTGGATGGGTGACCATTTGTAAACATATTGAGACCCCTCCGTGCCTCGGAAAGCACGTTAAGCCGTTGGTCCCGACTGTCATACAGTGATCTTTGATAGTCGTTAAGTCATTACAATTCTGACAACCAGTCTTACTATGGAATACTATATTACCTAGCAATAGGTTGTGGAGGTCAGATAGGCAGTCGCTCTATGTAAAATACGGTATTCAGCTAAATCCGGTAAGACTGGAAGCCGACCCCAACATAGCTTGGGAAAAGGCTAGGCAGACTCAAAAACTACTTGACCTATTTAAAAAAAAACACAATTATACAATTATATTATTATCTTCGAGTAGCTGCTCAGAAATATAACATTTCTGAGCAGAAAAAAAGGGACCGCGATCAAAGCCACAAGCGCAACTAATCAACACGAATACGGACAAAGGGTGTTTGCGGCGAACAGTACAAGCTCAGTAAATTGACATCATATTTCGAAAAAAAAAACATTAATAATAAATTACCACATTAAATATTGCCATGCACTTTTCCTAATTATATCGGGTCAGCGCTATCCGTGTTTTCCTTCCATTCATCTCTATTGCTCGCTGTTCCAACATTCACTTTTTCCTCAATCAATAGATTCAATTAAATATTGACCTAAAAACCTGATGTCTTTAAAACAATTCCTTGAATCCGTAACTTTCTTAACCCACAATATCTGTGACTAAACATTGGAACGGTATAATTAGATTTTCACTTGTCGCGATAATTATCTGTCTCGCTTCATACCTACGTTTCATTGACGTCTTAATGTACAAGTGACTAGCGATTCTAAGAAGTTATTAATGAATTTTATATTGAATACTGTATTAAATATATCTATTTCATATTCTATGCGCATAACTTTCGAACGACTGCACCAAATTGGATGTTTGTCTCTTTATTGTTTACGTTATTGTCAGGACAAGGTGTTTATAAAAGTAAATATAAAAAATATATATTAAATTTAATACTTTGTAAATTCCGTGATTGAATGGAAGGGACTGGAACTTCTAATGCGGGTGAAAGCTAGTGAATTATAAAGATCCTGTAAGCTATATCTATTTATTTTGCCTTTTAAACCGTACTGGTTGAGTGAATGTGAAGAAATACATCTTGATAAATTTAAATTTTGGATTTGGTGTTAAAAAACATAGAAATAAATTAAATATTATCCAACAATAATTGTGATAGTTACAACACTACTACAGAAAAATGTCGATAAGATGAACAAGATGAAGAAGAACAAAAGTCTTTGTTACCATAATGTCATAACTGCATTGACAACTCAACTAAAAGTTAAAATAATCCACCATTCAATCTAGCGATATATCTTCTACATAAAATACCTACCAAAGGATTGTAGTACGATTATCTCAACACACAAAATTTAAGCAAAAAAAAAATGAAAAACCCCATATTATGTTCCCACCATCTTAGCATACGTTTCTTCCGACCCATCAATCAACAAGTGATTAATTACCCCAAGAAAGTGTTCACGCTTTCTCCCATGGCTTAGCGTCACTCAGTATAAGTTATCAATACTCCTGGAAAGTAGGTCACCGGTTCGAATCGCGTGTGAATTGTATCAATGTTAAGGGGAATACTCCAAGGATTAACTTGAAACCTTGATCTTAATTTTATTGTTACAAAAACAAAGAGAAACATGTTGTTGTGGACTAGTAGTTAAATTTTACTAACGGATTTGTGAGCACAACCGCGGTTGTAGGTTTGAACCCAATTCAGGCAGGTGCCAATATGACTTATCAAAGTTGTATGTACTGTATATTTATTCCAAGACACCATTGACAATCGGTGAAGAAAAATACCGTGAAGAAACCTGGATTCCAAAAATTTCTGATTAATGAATCTGATATCGCCTACCCGCAATGAACAAGCGTGGTAATCAATGTCCATTCCTTCTCCAGAATTGGAAGAGGCAGGGGATCCATTTTTTTTAAAGCTTGTTTAAAATGTGGGTCAAACATAACTCATACTTTTGTCATCCCGTACTTATCTAAATGCTTACGTTAGTTCACGTCAGTGGTATATCTAATGGGGATTTGAACCGGCAACAACATGATCGCAACTCCGACGCCCTATACATACATTAGACTACCGCTTATAAATGATGTATAAACGATAGAATTTTTAAATATCCTAAAAAAAAAGAAAAAGACGGCAGGTCATCAAATTTTCACTTACAAAAACAGAATATAAAATAGGAGCCCATCTCTTCAAACAGTCACAAATTACAAGTTAAGTTTAATAAAGTGTTCAAGGGTCTAACAATTCCATTTGTTACTGTAGGGGTCCATAAAAAGCACACAAAGGCTATCATTTTGAACCTCTGGAGGATTCTGATATAATATAGCATTAGAGAATCCGGACACGCCTGTTTCATGTACTTTACGTCGGGACCTTTGGCCTGTTGGTCTAGTGGTTAGTGACCTTGACTGCTAAGCCGAAGGTCGTGGGTTCGATTCCCACTCAGGACAAATCTTTGTGTGATGAGCACGATCATTTGTTCTGTGTCTGGGTGTTATTTATCTATAATATGTATGTATTTAGTAATATATAAGTATGTTTATCAATTGTCTGGTTACCATAGTACAGGCTATGCCTAGTTTGGGATCAGATGACCGTGTGTGAGATTGTCCCAAGATATTTATTTTATTTATTTAGTGATAAGGTCCGTAATAGAATGTAATGATTATTATTGTATACTCGTGTTAATGATAGGATTGAGTTGTCACATGTAGATTCAATGGCCTGGATAAGCAATTTAATTGTTCTGTAAACATTTTAACTCCTAATTGGTGAAATTTTCGTGAAAGCGTATTTGAATAGAATAGATTTATTTATTTATTCGCTAGAGATATAGTATGGTACTTATAAGGGTGTTAAACTAAATAAAATATAACATTATACACATCTCGCCTTCATCAACCTTGCAAAAACTTAAAATAGTACATAACTCAATTTTACAACAAAACACAATAATTATAATTTTTAAAATTATAGAATTTTTCTACGCTTTCAATAAGCCAACCACCGTAGACAAGGTACAATCGTTATCGCTGATCGAATCGCTCAAATGTATGACAGTGACAAGTCTAAGTCACGTGACTTATCGAAGAGAAATGTCATTTCCATTAATACATTTTATGTCATTTAAGCGATTTCTCTCATTGTTAACGCTTGTAGAAATATACCTTGTCTAGGGGGCAGGTCTTTAACGATTTTTTTAAATTTCTTTTTTCAGTCGGTCGTATTATTATCCTCAGTCAAAAGTTTGTTATTTGTTTTTTAAGTCAAAGCCGTCGGTTTGACAATGAAAGTAATAAAAACTACTAATCAAATTTGCACACCGTGTGCAGTTTGATCCAACTTAAAAGATAGGGTAGCTTGCATCTCAATAATATAAAAAAAAAATTGACCGCGGGCGGAGCTGCGGGAAACAGCTTGTTATTTTATATAACTCTGCCGTACTAAAATAACATTTCAAATAATATATAGGAACATCACCTTAAGATTATATTTCTTTTAATAAATCACGTAATTGTTCATCCATTGTTCAACAATTACGAGAGTATTATTGAAGTTTTTGTGACGTTATTCTTTTACGGAAGGAAATTAGAAAGTGTTTATTGTTTGTCAATGTTATGACTTTTGTTATTAATCAAAGACACTATTTATTTCATCTGCTTCATATGTTTAGTCTTTTCTCAATATAAGTTGGGGTCAACTTCCTTTCGACAAGAATTTAATTGAGCGACTACCTCTCTGACCTCCCCAACCCATTATACTGGGTAGGGGCGGCTGGCGGCTTTATCACCGGTCAAACCGATGCGACTATATACTTATCTTTAAAAAAAACAAGAAAAATCCCGTTTCATCTTTTTACCTTCTTCCAAAAACAATCATCAAATAATTTATACTTATAAAAATAATATAATGTATAAAAATACCATCGTTCCCAATATATAAATGAGATTGGATGAAATAGATCATTTCATTCATCTTCCCATTCACCAAAAAAACAAGAATAGTCGCACCATTTTTCCCCTTCCGCTATCATTGATAAACGAGACCGAATTTATTTGTTTGTCAAAAATGTATATAATACAAGAACGAGATAACCATTTCACTGTGAGTTATATTAAAATAATATTCACAGAAAACCAACACAACAAAATTTTTTACCCGAAATAGCCAAAAAAATAAAATAAAATGAATTGCAGGAAGTACTAAATTCGCAATTTAGTTTACATGTTCTTTGTGAAATTTTAAAACTATTAAATAAGTTTATATGGAACCACCTTTTAAAATCGATGTGACTCAAATAAATGTTTTTTCTTTCTTTCTTTCTTTACTATTTTCTGGAAACCACGTATCAAACATAAAAAAGACAAGTAGTCTAATGAAAATCCTATCGGTTAAAAATAGAGAGTAAAAGTGTTTGTTGAAACCAAATCTATCTATTATATAGTATCTTCTTATCTTTTCTTAAATGTACAGCAAATGTAAAATTGTAATAAATAAAATTATCGACTTCGATTTCTCGATTCGATTCTTCGATTTTTGTATGCAATTTAGCTATGCCATCTAGCACAGGTGCTAGAGAATCCTATTATTAAATTGTATACATTATGTCAATAAAGAATTATTATTATTTGTATTTTCAAAAAGAGGCTTTGTAAATCCGTAAGCTACAGTTGACCAATAACGCTTACAGCAAAAATTCTGTAAATAAAAAACACTGGCTCGTTGACAAAAAATATGGTGAAATCCTTTTAAGATTGTACAAAAAAACAGGAAAATAAACAAACGCGTGCGGCAAAACAAACAGGGTAATGGATATTTAAAACGTTCGTTCGTCACGTAACCACATCGTGCTGGCTTGTTTTTTTGGGAAATTTGTCAAAATCTCTATATAAAAATGTTGGTTACTTTGTATTTAAAGAGAAAAAGCCTCTGAAAGGCTCATTTTGGCCGATAAAATTAAGTTAAACTTTTTGTATTTGAAGTTATCTTGTTTTGCAGGAGAATTCAAAACAAGATAACTTCAGGGGTCACATAGTTGCGATATAAATTATTGCGACTAGTCCCCTTGGACAAGATATATTACTACACGCGTTGATGATGATATAAATTGCTTAAATGACATTAAATGTATGAAAATGACATTTCTCTTCGATAACTCACGTGACTTAGACTTGTCACTTTCATACATTTGAGCGATTAGATCAGCGTTAACGATTGTAGAAATGTACCTTGTCTAAAAAGACTTAGGTTTGAAATGACTAACCTATTTAAATGATAATTAGTAGGTACAAAATATGGCATAAGAACCACCATATTCTATTATAGAGGCATAAAAAACTAACTCCGTACATCTATACTTACATCTCACTTGGTCCTTTCCAGAAATCCCCTGAAGAAACCCTGAAGCGGGGTTTGACGAACAAATGCGTCGCGCGGGAGACTTCCTCGTGCATCGCCATCGAGCTGGTGGGCTACGTCGACAGGATGCTCAGAAGCGCCTCCTTCCAGCTCGGCGAAGATGTCATGATTGTTGATGAAAGGTGAGCTTGCATATATCCTTCTCACTTTTTTATTCTGGTGATAACTAGGCACGTTATAACCTATTCAATTATTTCTGGGTCGCATTTGTCATTTCTATTTAAAAGAAAACCGTATTTGAATAAGTTTCAAAAATTTGGTTCCAGTTCATCTGCAAATAAATTAAATGAACGCACAAGAAAGATCGAGCTTGAGATTATCTCGAAATATAGTGCTCATTTTATTTGGTATCTTTATAAAGCTTTTGTAAGCTCACTATTTTAAAATTGGTCTTGCCCTAGATTTTTATTTTCTAAAATGGAAGAGGCACAAAATTTCTGAAATTCACTCCGTAACTGATGTTTTAAAATTTGAAATTTTACTAAATTACCTGAGATGATTTTATATCATATCCAGACCAACGTATTACCGAAGTAAATATTTAAAATTAATAAAGCCTAGAACATAAATAAAACAAATCTTGATATTCCCAACTCTCGGGTACAAAAAGGTTTCGTTCACATGCTTAATTTATTCCGTCATTAATGAAAATAACTTTTTTCTGACGGTTTCGGGACCGCTCATAACTTTTTGTAACTTTTATCTGAAAAGGTTCGGACACAAAATATAATGGGTATTTTAAGCTTTAGAATTATACTTATCGTGCATTATGGGTAAACGAACTTTAAGTGTAAGATGATTCTTAATGGGAATCATACGAATAGGTAGTTAATCGGAATTGAAATCCCTAAGCACGACACGTCTACTTCAAATTTCGCCTAAAAGCCCTTCAGAGGAAATGACATACACGTGGAATTTTGTAATTAGAGTCAGGAATGTTGTCAAAGCTTAAGGGATTATGAAACGGAATCTTAATCACAAGATTTCGCATTAATTGTAATTCATGCTTCTGATTCCGAAATAACTCTGTCATAAGATAGACGAAAAATTAATGATGATCATGCTCAGTCATGACATTGAGCATGATCTTTTTTGTAAAAATGTACCATATGGATTTATGTGTTCTGGCAAATCCGCACGATAGATTAAACTTGTTTCATTCAGGTATATTTAATAAATAAACATATCGGCCTGTAATCATGCATCTGCAAGTAAAACCTTCATATGGAGAAGGCAAGAGAATTATCAAAATACTTGGTAACTTGCGATAATCTGCAAGAAGATCCACGTTTTTATATTGTAGTTTTCTTTACTGATTGTGAAAGATGTTAATGATGAAAGAAGTTCTTATAATACTAAATAATAATTTCCAGTCAAGGCGCTGCAGCAGATTTCCCGATCAAGTCAGAGTCTTTGGGAAGAGCCGGTACATCACTGGAAGACCAAGCTCAGCAGCTCATCATGGACAAACTGTGGAACTTTGTCAGCTCCAGGTCTCTGAGGTACCGGCTGTTGAATGATGCTGATCTGGTCATCTCTGGCAAGCAGGAGAAAGATGGAAGCCTCGGTGTTGGTGAGTTTCATACAATTTTATACTAAACTAACATCGGTCCTTAATTGCCTTACAGCTGAACACAGGCTTCTTTTGCATAGAAAAAGAATTAGTTCTGGTTTAAAACATTAAAATGACTATGTAATATTTGTAATATTTTTTTTATATTTTTTATTTTTTTGTTTTTTATTTTTTTTAATATTATTCTTGAGGAAGTTAGAGGGAAAATATAATTGAATTTTTGAGTCGTTTTTTTGTCTCACGAATTTTATTTTTATGTATATTTTCAAAAGAAAGAAAATGTAAATCGTTCACTTGACTTGGAAATGGGTAGCAATATTGGACGGCTACCATTAAGTAATTCTATTTTAAGTTGTTAAGGCACATTTTTCCTATGTAAACCATTAAGCTCTACCGCCCACTAAAGCGTCCCTAATTACACTTTCAAGTTAAACATTGAAGCAATGAATCATTCTAATTTTAGAATAACCTTGTTGATTACTTCACTCTATTGAATTCGTAACTCTTTAGTTGGGTACCATTTGTAGTTATCTACAATTTTGCAGTCCTAAATTATTTACTAGACGAAGTGTTTTTACTCTGTCAGGAATTGAACGCGATTGTCGTTTTTGTTCACACTGACTCCATCCAATATTTTTTCTGGTTTTTGCCTTATATTCTGCAATTCAGACACCTTAGAATAGAATAGAATATTTATTAAATGTTGTTACAGGTAATGTTACAAAAACAAGAACAGCTGGTAGTGTACATAATAAGCATCTCCGTAACATACCCAAAGGGTGTACATTGTTAGTATAGGGGTCTACATTGAATTGAACACCTTAACTTTTAACCCCCTAAGTCCCATAGAAAGGTCGATTCTATTATCCTGATTTCAGAGAATACTGTCCCCACGTAACCACGATTCAAAGCCTAGTTCACTTAATAGAGTTATCGATTAGACCTAAGATTGCTCACTATAAGCTGAACATCCCTACGGAATAATTAGGGCGAGGATTTGTGGTTAGATCAGCATAATTTTGCGTTGAGTATCGATGTGAGTTAATGAGCGTTTAGTACGTTGTTAGTATTAAATAGTTAATTAGTTAGCGATCACTTGAGATTACGGATCAGAGAATTGATATTTTTGACCTCTTGACGTTATGTTTGTTAATGTAATATTATAGTGTGAATTGATCGGTGAGGTATAGAAATTCAGTGTCATGTGGTTGAGTACTTAGAATCTATTACTTTGTTTAAGCGCCTGAACGTTTTTGTATAGCAATCAGTCATGTTATTACAAGAGCCGTGTTTTTTAAGGTATGATAATTATGTTTTGTATTTAATTTTGATTACGGTGTTTCGAATTTCTGTTAGGCATTCAAGGTTATATTGCAAAAAATCTAACTATGTAGGAACATAATTGTTTTTTTTTTCACTAACTGTATTATGTATGGTTTATTCTCCTTTTTGTGGCCTTCTCAAGCGTTTTCATACAGATATAGCTATTTTATATTTGCTGCAATGTTATCAACATAGGTTCTCTTTAGAAAATTCTGTAAATTACTTTTTGCTAGACGCGGTAAACACACAGCAATCAATGGCTTTTGTAGTTTATTTGTCCCTAATTTGACTGTTTGTGCATCTGATTCGTGGGGACTGTCAAATGCAGCACTTATTTTGAGAGCATACCGACACAAAGCTGGATTGTGAATTCGACTTCAATTGATGCTATTGTTTTGTTGAATTATGTTCAAGTTTTCGGTTGTTTAATTTAGGAATATTGTTCAAGCTCACAAACGAAAGGTACCTAAATATTTTATGTTTACTTTTGGAAAATATAAAGTTAATGTCGAATCAGAATAGTACGCAGAAAAAAATTCTGTGGACTTAATAGTGCCATCAGAAGAATATCAAAATTAAAAACGAAAATCAATTATTTGTTTTAGGCAACTGTGTAGCACTTTTTGACCGTCATCATATTATACACAAAAAGCACCGTGATTCACCCACCCTTCACCGCTTCCTAAGTGCTCTAGCTGGGGAGAAGAAACATGATGATATGAAATTTTGACCAAAATTCTTAACAGGAAATCAGCAAGACAAAATATTGTGTTAATTCTAATCTGAGTAATTTTTTTTTCCAGGTGTATCCATGAAACCACCGAAAGTATTCGAGAGCGGTAGAGGCCGCCAGAAGCCGTTCGGTCCAGTCCTTGCCCTCGCGGCCCTTAAGTTCGGTCTCTTCGGGGCCCTCACCTTCAAGGTCCTGGCCCTCATGGTCGGGAAGGCTCTTCTGATCTCCAAGATAGCCCTATTATTATCCACGATCATCGGATTGAAGAAACTGTTCTCTTCTCAGGTGACAGACTGATCATATCGCATGTTGCATGATTAAATGTTTTGAATGCCGTGTTTTCGTTTTTCTTGACTATTCGACTTCTTTGACTATTTGGACTTCTGTAACTACCTTGATTTGCTATAATGAATTTACAAGTTCGGAGATTTATTCGACATAATGTGTTTCTCGCATATGACTTTTAGCATGTATTTCCATGTTCTACGTGTTTGTTTCTATATAAGTTGCATGATTGATGAATGCATGCTGGCATTTGTGACATTGGGTTCGAAGCCCTTGAGAGCTTATTGCGAAGATTTTGCCTGATCTATTATTTTATCAAATTTTTCATAATTATGTTCAATTATATCACAATTGGCACTGAATGATGCATGCTGCACTATTTCATTATTTCTAAGGATACGTTTGTTTCTACGTAATACATCACCTCTACATCTAAAACATTTTGTATAACATCAAGATCATTTATTTTACACGAAAATTTCTTGATCTTCGGTACAGCTGCGAATTTATCCACTGGCAATCCATGAAACACTACACAATGGTATAAAAACTACTTAATATTTGTCAGTTTTTGATATAGGTATAAATTATTATCAATTAACCTATACATTTGTATCCCGCCAACGGTAACACTAACACTACCGAAAAGTGAATGAAGTTACAAGCATTAACGGCTTTAATATTTCTGACACGTAGGTATAGTCACTTTGTTCCCTTGTGAGTACCTACTAATATTCCAAGTAAAAGTGTCAACGAAATCGCGAGAGAAAAATCTTTTTGGGATACAGTTGATTTTTCGTGTTGAATTTGGAACCTGATCCAAATACACAAACAATTATTATTTGTGGTTAGATTATTGACCTTAAAGCTTGTCTGTCTATGTCAGACATTTTTTAGATAATCGGACAAATTTTCGAATCAGAACGATTCTTATACGATTTCTGACCGACCGTCGAAGGTGTGCAATGCACTATTATAATTGCAATCAATACCTTTCATTTCCTCTAACAAAAAATCGATTACCGATTATAATTTATCGGACGTCACAATCTCACAACAATAAACAAGACTCTACCGTAAAAAAATGTATTATCATTTTTAATCATTAATATACCTAATTTAAATTTTAACTTGTTAACATAATACAAATAGGTAACTGTAAATCCCTACATGCCAACTACCACTATGAAATGTGCAATAGGGTGTGACGTTATCTCGGGTTAAAAAAAAACATTGACTGTATATCAATCCTCAAAAATGGCTACCGGTACAAAAAAAATATTGCCACTCCAATATAGTACCAGCCCCCTTAGACAAGTTACATTTCTACAATCGTTATCGCTGATCGAATCGCTCAAATGTATGAAATTGACAAGTCTAAGTCACGTGACTTATCGAAGAGAAATGTCATTTCCATACATTTAATGTCATTTCAGCGATTTCTATCATTGTTAACGCATGTATAAATTTACTTTGTCTAAGGGGCAGGTTTTATCCGGACAATACTATCAAAAACAAAAGCATAACACAGTTCATACATCAGACGTGTTTAAAAAGTAATGACAAAAGTACGTGATGCCTCCCTAAGCGGAAAATTATATTTCCTTTTTTAAATCATCTTACAAATGGTAGCCTAATGTGCTTTTGAATATTATACAGATTATACAAAGCGAAAATGAAATTTTATAGTATGTAGGGATGTATATTTTTCATTTGTTTTTATATAAAGCAGCGGAGTAAATAAAGAAAATTATTTTTTCTGAGATTTCTGTTATTATTAACTCAAGCCGATACAAATTACTAGTTAAATAACATTAGATTTATTTATTTCGTTTTTATCTTTCGATATCTTTTAACAAAGAGCGCCTGTGCTTTACTGAAATCACTCAAATTCATCCAATAAAAAAACAACTCAAATGCCGCAAAACTTCGCATAATCAATGCAACTTTTTTTTAAATAAACTCCTCTGTCTGACCCTTCGGTATAGAAACTGGAACCCTAATTGAAATCAATAGACCAATAGGGAAACCAATGACCATTAATTATATAATTGGAATATCCGGTCCCATCCTTAAGTAAAATGTTCCTTCCTTTCACCCTGAAGTAGGTATTTATATTTATTGCTCCTCAATCCTTGTCGGAGCATTTAAAAAGAAATAAAAGGTTTTAGAATTAAATTCTCGCAGACCAGAGTTCAGATATTAAAAAGTCGTTGCACGACATTTTTTAAAGTCCGGACGTGACCTGGAATTTAAAGATGCTGAGTTTATTTAATTAAGTTTATAACTTTTTTATTTTGTTTCCGAAAGAGCTCGTTACTTCATTTTTAATTTCACACCAGGGGCGGCAGTCTCTACATGAGTCGATATGTCATCGCTACGTACCGATCGTTATGTCATATCAAAAAATTATGTTTGCAGCATCGATATTCGCTATGAACGCAAGTCTCTACAGCCGAGATAGCGTGCAAAATCGTGTCTTTGCTATGTCGATACGTCTACGAAAACTGTATTCATAGTCTCGTATTTTTATAGAAGATTATTACCAGCTAAAAAATATTCCTTGGATATATGGTAAAAATTATGCACTAAAATTTATTAAAACAAATAATTTTATTGAAAATTAAAGAAATATTAGATTAACTTTGTTTTAAAAACGCTTTCCTTGATGAATACCTTGAAATAACTGCACATTACGGTCAGAATAATTAGTAAATGATTTATTTACTAAATAATTATAAATTAAGAAGGGTATATATTATACTTATGCGTGGTTGCAACTCTTTGACTAAATGACACTGACAAATTCAAAATATTTTGGTTTGTTTACATATTATTATGGTTTAAAATAATCTTAAATCATTTGAATTGTAGAATAAAATGTGGATATGGCCGAACAATTTTAACCCGCGTCCCGGACCAAGCAGCGGCTAGTAAATTAACGGTCCCTTTTTTCAATTAGTGTTTGTATTTTCGTTGGTGTATCGATGTTTATGATATTTATGGCGTAAGCGAACCGCTAAAGCTTCTAACAAGCAATTGGAACTTTTATTGGGATTGCTGAAGGCCCGCCCATTCCTCTTCACAAGGCGATTTACTGGTTTGCAAGGCCGGGATAACTATGAAGCTAGATGGAAGGTGGCGACGACGGAGCTAAAAAACGTTCCTAGCGGGTCTTGTAAGACACCCGAGCAGTGGGTTTCAGTTGAGTTTTATTATTATATACCTACATACTTTGTTAATAAAGTAATAATAAAGAATAACAATAAAGAATAAAGAAATTTTATTTGCTAGAAACATGGTATGGTATTACAAGATAGTTTATATATATAATAGTTTATATTCAGCGTCAGTTAGTGGCTTAATTTTGGCTGTCACGTTTGTTTTCTTGTGGTGATATTGGGAATTTTATATATTTTCGCAACAGCCGTTCATTAATTGCAGTGGTTACAGCATATATCACTCTGCTTACCGACTTCTGACTCATAATGCATCCCCACTGCAGTCCAACAGGTTGTTGGTAACAGCCACTGGCGTAAAATCGAAGCGCCGCGCGCCGTCAGTATAAGAATAGAATCCAAAAATGAGTTTTACATTTCTTTCTATTCATGGATAGTTTCAAAATAACACCCACTTGGAATTCGACAGACAGTCCATAAGCCCGTTGTCGCTGAAGAGATGGCTGCAGTTCATCTACGAGCACTGCAAACATATCTTTCAATATTCTATAGTAGGATAGAAATTGACTGTCTTCCAAGTCCAACGGTTTTTCACTTTGGCGTCGGATGCCGGCCACTCTCCTAGCATTACCATATTCTGCCTGTGTTCCAACGTCACTAAGTCCCAAGCTAAATACTGTTCCGCTATAATTTTCAATTTAATTACATAAATTCACAAATAAATACCGACAACGAATTATCGTTAAGACGTATCGGGCTGACAAAATTAGACGATAAAATAGCGTCCCATTATAACGATAAATAGATACGGTTGCGATGACAATCGTTATATTTGTCAGTCGAGACTACCAAATATCGATGAAGTTTGATTTTTATGACTTAACGACAATTTTCGGTTGTTATGTCATAGCGATTCATGTCGAGACTGCCGTTGTAACTTCAGGGGTGGCAGAGGTGGTATTTTTTTTTCAGGTTCTAAACCCAAAGGTTGCTAAATGCACCGTCTTTTCATATCTGTGAATCTGTATCAGATCTGTAGGTATCTCATGAACCACAGTGGAAATTTTTTCAATGTCAGATCTCTTGCCGCTATAAAAATGATAAAGAAAAATATGCAATGTTGCCTGTTTTTTTAATATATTCTTAAATATTCTATAAACCCATTTAACTTCTACTATAAAATAAAGTAGTGTTTTTTTCAACTCGAGAACGGGTAGGCAGATTTTCATGATTTACTGAAAAATAAAATTTACGGAAAAGGGAACAACTTACTCGTGTAAAACCGCGGGTACAGATACTATTTATTTAATAAAACAAAGTCGTTTTTGTTACAATACTTATCACTCAAGAACGAGTGGACAGATTTTTTGAATTCGTCTCCATCCCGAATAACAGCATAAAAATTGATAACAATGAAACTTTACTAAAAAAACTGATGTTCACGGGAACGGGGACAATTTCAAAAGGGTGAAACTGCGGGTCAAAGCTAGTACCTATTTTTTCTATTATCTGACAACACCGAAAGTCTACAATAAAGCGTACATCACTCCCACAATACAGCTATTGTCCCTAATTTAATTCTTTTTGTATAGCAAAACCACGTGCGATCTCTAAAACCCTTTACTTTTCGTCACAAAAGGTAAAAAGGTATCTTATCGCCATCTCAAACGATTTGAGTGACTCTTTTCAACTTTTATTTACGCATGGAAATTTCTAGAATATGGACCAAAAAGCTTCCATTATTCGTTTTCGTGTAAGTTCAGATTTTAGGTTGTCTAGGTTTCAAAGGTGGGATCTTCTCAGAGTCTTTTGTAGAGTTTTGTGTAAACTAAAACGTTCAATTCAAATTAGAGCAATTTTTGGGTTTATTTGTAGGTATAGCCTTATGAATTTGATTGTATACTATCAAATGACTGTAGTAAAAAAAAATGAAAATATTTTTTTATAAATTAAAGTCACGTGACCTGTCATTTTTGTATGAATATTTCATTTTCAATTGTAAGATTTCGGCCCACGTACCTTGGAGAAAGCTGTTCAGTTTTATACACCTGATTACCTCGTAGAATATACGCACTCCATAAAAAAAACCTGTATTTAGTTAATAAGCTGTTATTTTGAATGGTATATTTTATTAATGTTCTCAAACTCCCGTCTAAAAGTTACCAACAAACTTTACACATCTTCCACATTCTCATTAACACATCATAAAATTTTCTTATTAAGATATACTGCCGCACAATCTATCATGTCACAGATGATTAAGATAGAAAACATAATATTATCGGACTGTTACAGCTCATCCATTCGACATGTGTTAGTGATAGAAGATAGTTCTTTTTAATTATAACGTTGTACTTGAGACTTGAGATTGGTCTGGTATCAATTATTAATAATATCTAGGGACAACTTGCACACGGTCATCTGATCCCAAAGGCAAAGCCTGAATTATGTCAACCAGACTAATATATTTATAAATATTAAAAGGAAACTATTGAATCTATTATATATATCTATTAATAATATCTCGGGACATCTCACAATACGTCTATCTAATCCTAAACTAAGCAGAGCCTGTACTATGGCCATTAGACAAGTGATAAACATACATATATTTCTAAATAAATACATATTATAGATTAATAACACGCAGACACGGAACAAATGATCGTCCTTATCACACAAAGGTTTGTCCTAGGTGAGAATCGAACCCACGACCTCCGGTTTAGCAGTCAGGGTCACTAACCACTAAACCAACAGGCTAGTCAAAATTACATTAGTCATTAAATTTACGGTTCAATAAAAGGAAAGAGATGCCTTAATGATTATATACAACTAGCTGACCCGGCGAACTTCGTACCGCCTAACAGTCAATGAATGTCGTGTTACCTTTTAGCTGAACTAATTTAGACTTTGATGAACGTAATACAATGATACAAAATAAAAATACAGATACTTAGATATCAAAAAGTATTTTATTATGATAAATATCTGATAACTAATATTGATCTGTACGATAAGCTCGACGATTTCTCGTTTCTAACCTAGCCGTTTCACGGGCTGCCTCTCTTTCCTCTTGTGTTTGAGAGGCACGAATTAAAGCCCTTCTTCGCTCCATACTAACGCGGCGCTCTTCTCGTGCAATGTCTCGTTCTTCATCAGATAATTGACTCGCGATGTTCCGTTGCCTAATTGCAGTACTGCTTTGCTGGGAAAGATTAAATCTTCTAGGACGTGGCATTGTTACTAATACTAATACTGAATATGTACTCGCACAAAACCACACAAAACAAACAAATATAACAGTAGCTGAACTTTCGTGACATAGACATTGATTGACAATAGTTTAGATCATAGACTACTACTTTGGATACTGCCCTTTTTATTCAAATCTGCTTAATACACCTTTCAACCTTTTTATTTGATTAAGAAAAATACAGACAAAAGTTTATTCACCCTTTTTAAATAATTACACAAAATACATTTCTGAACGCATGCATAAATGTCAATCACAGTATTTGCTAGGATGACAGGAAGAAAACAATTGTTTGACAGGTACGAAACTAAGGAACATAATTAAATGGAAAATGATTCATTTTCATAAATATTTATTCGTCAAGTTTTCATTGTTTTTAAAATGTATTCTGCTATTCAGGGCGGAGACAAATCCAACGAAACAAAAACCATGAAAATTGATCCAGCCGATCTCGAGTTATAAGTGTTGTAACAAACCCGTCTTTGTTTTATATATATAGATTATACGATTCAACGCTGCCATCTCCTTCTGCGAATAGTGTTGTTCTTTCTGCTGGTGGCAGTGACGCGTCATACCCATCGATATCGATATTTTTATCGTGTAACAATACATTTGATACATGAATTTATTACACCTAGACTTAGAAAAATGATTATGTTTATCACACAAAGTATTTCCTGAGAGGACCAATATTATTAGTATTAGTAAAATAGTAATTTCAGTTCAGGTGTCTGGTTTAGTTTCCTAAGTGCTAATTTGATGAAATATCTGACGACTGACAGTTTTTGTTTGAAACAGCTGTCAACATTTTAAATTTATTCCCGAATAAAGGTATCTGACAACGGCAAAATCAGCCCTAAGTCATCCACTAGACAAAAATATCAAGTCAAACACAAATATGAAAAAGTTTCGATTGAAGATTTAATGACTAGATTCTAGAATTGAGATTGTTTAATATCAGCCTACACTTTCATTTGCCAATATCTTTTGCATGTGCATGACATCTCACATAATTATTGTAAATAATAGATTTATATTATGTGTAACCCAGAAAATACTAATAATATAACCCATACAAATAATTTTACTAACTTTAGTTTAAATATGTAGTGATAAGTTATTTCAGGGTTCTAAAGCAACCTATAACAAAATGCTTCTGTACATATTTCTTTACTAATAATTTCAATATAACATTTCTTTTCTTTGCAGTCAATCGATTCAAGACAATCGTTTGGAACTGAGTAAAAAATCTTTTAATGAAAGAAATAAATATAAATTAAAAGAAATTAAAGTACGAATACTTTTCAGGCTATTGTCAAAAAGGACTAAGTCAATTGGATGACTGACACTGTATGGAGTTAATGGCGATCCTTACCTCAGAAAATAAACAGAATAATGAGGCTTATTACACGTTTTAATTGCTAGTATATATAGCGACAACTTCATTGGAAAAACACTTGGAGATTAGGTTGAAGAACAATGGCCCAACCATGAGAGCTAAGAAGACAGCCTGGCAAAAAGAAATAGAACTCAAAAGAGAGTAAAAAAATCGAAGATACTTAATTATGAGTGTTAAATACACTCGTTTTGCTGCAGTCGGTTAAGTAAGCCAAAGATGATAAGACTGACGTGATAAGAAACTGAAATTCTCCTTTTGAAGTTTGTTAACTATTCACCAATGAATTTGGTGATAATATCTAAATGATTACAGTACCAAGATTAAGAACTATTGACGGTACAGATCACCAACCAAATGGCATAAGAAAAGTGTAATAGGTTTTATTTGAATAAAAGTTGACAAACAAAAAACAAGTATCGAAAAAGACAAAAGAAAATAAAGCAATGATAAAGATACATTTGTCAATTTTTATTGTAAAATGTTTTCGGATAAGTTGAACACGTATTATTAATGTAAATAACACTTATTTATTTAACATATTAACTTAAGATGTACTTACTAACTTGTACAATAATGCTGATTTCGCATTTAAAACAACTAAGCATTTGCCTTAATTAATATAATAATTTATTGAATTGCATTGATTGTACTAATTATTTATTGTGGAATAAATGAATGAATACTAACCAATTTGTTTTTAAAATAACCCAATTGGTGTTCGAATGCTAACCAACAGAATAATATTAAGGAATATTTTTTTACAGAGGTGGGCAACAACAACTACTAACTCTTAGAAACTATGATGAAATAACAATGTTAATAAATGTATGAAAAAATAAACAATTTAATATGCTTGTTAACTTGCGATCATGTGGTCACGTGTTCGAATCCCACCCATTGCACTAGCGACGTGAGCATATAGCTTAGCACGAGGGGTTAACAAGAATACTAGTAATTTACGACCCATATTGGTGGCAGATTTCATATAAATATATTTAAGACCATAGTAAATAAAAGTTAATTTATTTAGTAATGAGATAATAAAAGAAAATAACTAGATAAAGGCTTAAAATGTAAATCAAAGCTAATAAAAAAGAAGTCTAAAACGTTATTAGTTACTAGCTGTCCCGGGAAAAGTCGTTCTGCCATATGAAAAAAAAATCTGGAGAGGGACCACCCCTATAATAATAATAATAAAATCCTGGGACAATTCACACACGGCCATCTGATACCAAAATAGGAAGAGCCTGTGCTATGGCAACCAGACAACTGATAAACATACTTATTTACTTCTAAATACATACATTTTATAGATAAATAACACCCAGACACAGAACAAATGATCGTACTCATCACACAAAGGTTTGTCCTGGTTGGGAATCGAACCCACTACCTCCGGCTTAGCAGTCAGGGTCACTTACCACTAGACCAAATCATGTATGCATACACGTATGCCTTAAGGGTATAAAACAGTTCTCGAACGGAGACCACGTACCGGCAAGCGCAGGAGGCCCACCCACAAGTTGGACAGATGACCTGATAATGAGTTTGAGGAAGCCGCTGGATTCACTGCGTTCAGCAGACGTCTTGTGGCTAATAATAATACGATGATGATGTTGAAAAGAGAGGGGCCTGTGGCTATGTGTAAGTGGTACGGTTTGACCAATAATAAAGGTTAAGCCGCGCTCGCCGCGGTTGGTCCGTGGATGGGTAACCATTTGTAAACTAACTAGACCGCTCCGTGCCTCGGAAAGCACGTTAAGCCGTTGGTCCCGACTGTCGTACTGCGATCTTTGGTAGTCGTTAAGTCATTACAATTCTGACAACCAGTCTTACTATGGAATACTGTATTACCTAGCAATAGGATGTGGACGTCAGATAGGCAGTCGCTCCATGTAAAATACGGCTTTCAGCTAAATCCGGTAAGACTGGAAGCTGACCCCAACAAAGCTTGCGAAAAGGCTAGACAGAAGAAGATGATTTTGAAAATAATATATTATTCCTCCTCCGTGCGTCGTATTCCTCAATCCTGAGGGTCGTGACTCCCCCGCTGAATCATTTTCACATTTACTATCCTCCTCCATCGGTTTCGATCTTTTGCTTCGTGGAGGGCCTTGTAGAGATTGGTGTCTAGCGACGATTGGTTTTGCCGTCAACCTTGCCTGTTACCATCAGCTGTTCAAGGTTGTGACCATCTTTGCGAGCAATGTGCCCGAAAAACTCCAGTATTCTGCGCAGGCAGATGGTGGATATTATTAGTTGAGATTTAATTTTAGCCACCGGATAGATAAAATAATGGCACTGTATTATTGCAAATTTCAGTAAATATTCAAATCAATTCCCAGAAATCGAAACAGTATTGTTATGGTTTCTAAGTATATTGAACTATTATTAGTTCCAAGCCATAGGTATGAGTAACATAATATCATACGAAATAGGAATATCGTTCACATTATAATTTAACATTAATTTCAGATATTTGAATCTAATTGTGGAGATAACGTATAAGTAATATTGAATATCAAATACTAAAACTAATGGTAGTTTTAGTAAATTGAATGTATCGTATTCATCTTTCACCTTTTCCCAGACTATGTTGGGGTCGGCTTCCAGTCTTACGAGATTTCGCTGAACACCATATTTTATATGGCACGAATGCCTATCTGACCTCCACAACCTATTGCTAGATAATACAGTATTCCATAGTAAGACTGGTAGTCAGAATTGTAATGACTTAACAACTGTCAAGGACCACTGTATGATAGTTGGGACCAACGGCTTAATGTACTTCCCAAGCATAGAGAGGTGTCGGTATATTTACAAATGGCCACCCATCCACGGACCAACCGCGGCGAGCGCGACTTAACCTTTGTAATTGGTCTAACCGTGCGTATACTTAGCCACGAGTCCTTCCTAAATGTAATAAAAATATTTTATCATAATATTATCTCTCTGAATAAGCTAAAGGAAGCGAATAGTTATTATTATTCAAGTTATGATATGGTTTGCATGGTAAAGCTGAATTCTCATAATGATAAAATACACATTACCCACATTATAAAAATACATCTGCAGAAATACGCAAACTAAATTATATGAATTACTGCTTCAAACTATATCCATTTGTGTACGCTTGACTGCTTCTACTATAGTGGAAAATGTATTGGTAGGTTTACTTATAAATGCAATTTAATTAGGAACACTATATCGTTTTGAGAAATAGGGTCAAGGAAGACAATATAAAGAATGAATACAAAACTCCAGATCTGGAACAAGTATACAAAAATATATCGAGTGAAATCCCAATGCCCAGAATTCTCAACATCCAATCACAATTCTTCGATATCAAAATGTATCAGCTTTGTATACCCAAATATATAACAAAAGAAGATCGAAAAAATACAGTATTCTATAAATAAGTGTATTCGCATCTAGCCTTATATATGACCTAACACGTGTAACCTGGATGCCGACGTCATTGCAGTCAAACAAAATGACAGGTCCTTGCAATAAAACCTCATTGTTTCGTCTGAGGGTTGAAGGTAAGGTTATTGAGTCAAACTCGTACCTAGGTGTTGAAAAAGTTAAAATATTTTAGGTATTATTACGAACAAACTGTGTTCTGATCGATTATATGACAAAAAAATGAGTTGGAAGAAAACGTCTTCAAGTTTCATATTTTACTAGCTGCGCCCCGCGGTGATATCCGCTGTTTACCAGACTCCTTAATTTTTCGGGATAAAAAGCCCATGTGCCTAACTAGGATATCAGCTACATTCATACCATATTTTATGAATATTGATTTAGCCGTTTGCGCGTGAAGAAGTAACTAACATACACACACAAGTATTTCGAAACTTTCGCCTATAAAATGTTAGTATGATTTTCGACTTCGCGCAAGTTTTCTAAATCGGAAGGTATCAAGAGTACAAGGCTTATAAATATAAATCTACATAATTTCGGAGCCTTCTGCGAGAGCTCGGAGCTTCGGAGCATGTTTCGTATAATTTTGTTTTTACCTTCGACAGAAGATATTACTATAATTATGTCGTAGGTCGAATATGACATGTCTTGGGTCTCACTTAATTTGTATCTGTTGCCATGACAACATAAATCAAGGAACATCTGGTTGTAATAGGTAAGGTCTATATCCGAGATTAAACAAAACACAATGGTTTAGCCTCTATAGGATCTCTTTAGGGGTCTTATTCACTAAGTCCAAGTAGTTAACGTGTTTCGATTTTATTTGTATTTCATCTGAGTGCAACAGGAAAATAATTTTGATGAGTGATTACCATTCAATTAGTTCAAGCTTACCCTATAATCAATAATACCTGCCTTTATATGTCCCACAGCCGGGCACTTAAGTGCCGGGCCTCTTCCTATATAAGAGAAAAAAAGGGCATATATCACCACGCTTGCTTATTACGGGTTGGTGAACCCAGGAGTAGAAGTTTACCCTGCCTAACACGAAAGAGCCATTCGTTAGAATGCAGCTAGATATTTTCTTTCTTTGAGGTTTCCTTACTTGCCTCTTAATTGACTACCTATTTACTATTTGCTTTATTAATCTATTTATTTTAGCTGCTGTATTCCATAGGTATCCTACTAATGTTATAAAAGTGAAAGTGTGGATGTTTGGATGTTTGTTACTCAATCACGCAAAAAAGGCTGACGCATGTAGCATTTGACATGGAAAAAAATAAAAAGAACCTTTTATCCCAATTCCTTAAGTAGTTCCCAAGGGAAAATTAAAAATTGTTTACGGGGTAAGCTTTGAAATTTATGCATGTCACCCATGCTATGGAAAAGGACATGTACCTTCTATACCAATCTCTGAAATAGTCCCGTGGGAAGATTAAAAATTGTTAACGAGCGAAGTCACGCAGACGAAGTCACAGGCAAGCCCAGCCCAGCAGTGGTAAAGTATAGGCTAATAAAAAATAAAAAAATTATGCGTACATATCGTGTCCGTATTTACCTAAAAACATACACTCACATACACTCCACCTAGTAAAAGTTACCAAAACTACGATCCATAAGATGAGATAGGCTTCAAGTATCAGACAGTTTTTCACGACTACTTGTAAGTTGTTCAGGCAAAGTTTTTTAGATCGGAATACTTTTTAGAATGATATCTATTTAACGACTTCGTTCCCAAGTACTACCTACCTAATGAGATTTTGATACTTTTGTAGCAAATTTTCCGCAGTTTCAGATAGTTTTGTATTTAGTTAGTAAAGGATTTTTACAGTCATCATCTGCCTAGCCTTTTTCCAAGCTATGTTGAGATCGGCTTCGTCTTACCGGATTTAGCTAAATACCGTATTTTACATAGAGTGGCTGCCTACGTGACCTCCAAAACCCTTTATACTGTATCGATTTTACAATATACATTATTATAATGAAATGTGAAGATTTGGTAATCGATATAATTGATTGGTATTAATGTTAATCATTCTTGTATAAAAAAAAAACAAAACTACTAGATCGATTCTGAGGATTTTTATGGGTCGACCTTTGAGGTAGATATAATTATAACATTTCCATTAAGATTTTTAAAATCGATACTGTCTGCCGGGACTCGCTAAACATGAAACGAGGAATAAAAATAAAGTCAAATTAAGAACCTCTTATTTTTGAATTCGGTTAAAAATAAAAACAAAAATGATATTTATATTCAAATCCTTGAAAATTATAACTCTACTTTTACGATATTATTTTGTCTTGGAGGTACTTATGCTTTATTCCATTTCATAAAAAACTGAGAACAAAATGAAAATTCATTTTCTTAATTAAGAGTTTTTAAGTTCATTAGGATTCCTTTTAATACAAATAACTAGGGTTATGTGGAGATCACGATTTTTCTAATAAAAACAAATTTTATTTTTCAATTAATTTAATATTGATGTTTATTTTATATAGCTACGTAGATTCCAATTCCGTGCTGATTTATTATTTCTACATCTAAGTAGATTCTGTCTTGTGATAGAATCCATAAAATCGCTATTGTACCCTTTCATTGTTGTGTATTATTTTAATGCTATAACCAGCTCTAACTCTCATGGTGAACAATAATGAAAATTCTATTCCATTCCAGATTCTAAAATTCGCCACCAGATGGCGCTTAGAACTTTGTATTGCCATGTTAATGAACTACCAAATGTAATGTAAGACGGTTTCTGATTTACATAAACGAACCTAACTGTATATTTGAAATTTGCCTCAAAAACCATTTGCTAATTGAAAACTAGTATACCGACGGTTCTAACGCGCAGACATCGGAGGTAGTCGATCAATGGACCCCTTAATCTTCAGCTCAAACGAAAGTTTATGAGTCTTTAAGTTATTGTGTCACAGGAAAGTTAACCAATTAATCAATCTAACCACTGTTAATCAATCTTCGTTAAATTGTACTCTGATACCATTTAATTATTTCTGGTAAGAGGAAATGCGGGTGTACTTTTTTCCATACAAACGCTCTCGACTGTTTTCCTTGTGGTTTATGAACTTAGAGCTATGATTTTTTGCAACATAAAAGTAAATGAAGTTTACATATTATATAATTTTTAGATAAAAAGGAATAGCCTTTTTGTCAAAAAGTTATATTTAAAAGAACCTTTGAAAAATGCTTATTTTGACCGCTGTTTTTCAGACTTTTTGTATAAATTTGGGCACAGTTTGTAGTCTTCTCATTCAGTATAAAATCTCGGATATTGGTCCCAAATTGGAGGAGTGAATATTCGAAAGCCAAAAGTCGTTTTTACGTGGGATATTTAGTCGGATTACGGTTGGCCTTATCACATACACATGTATTAATACATGTTACTTCAAATACCTAATTTTCAAAGTATCTTGAATCCACCCGCGTAAGTAGGTCCAGTACAGTCTTTTGTCTCTTTCATTCTCTCACTTGTCATATAATACCAGGCTATAAATTTTATCCCAATGCTGGGCACATGCCTCTTCCTATAGGAACTCTCACTGTCCATAGTATGAAATAATAAAAAAACTTTTTGTTTTCTTTCATACAAACCTTGTCCTGACAATAAATAACGAACACAGCAACAAAGTTCGTTCGAAAGTTATGCGCTTAGCAACACATTTGGTGATTCATTTTTGTGGACAACATCACATACATTGCTCCGTATCCAAAGTAAGTAGGTAAAGCACTTGTGTTATGGAATCAGAGACAACGAAGGTACCACAAACATTCAGACCCGAGACAATGTAGAAAAGTGATTTTCTACATTGACCGGAACCTCAGAGCTGCCGACACCTTGAAAACCGATGTGTACGCCGCTCGACCACGGAGGTCTTCATTGTAATATATCTTTAACATTGAACTCATTATTACAGTTCAATACTAAAACATCAATAAATTTTGCATCGTATCAAACTACATACCATCAAAGTGTCAGTCGATTCACTTCGTACCAGGCACGTATTTTGTGTATCAATGTAACTACAATTACATTGGCACTAGTTGGTACCAAAGTACTCAAAAGGTTGGAACTAATAAAGGAAGGTATTCATTATATTCATCGGTTCCTTCCACAAATGTAGTTACTTTTTATCGAAGACACACAACAAAAAAAAGTGTTCCAAAATGTTTTGAGGGAGTCTGTTTAGATATAATACACATACATAATAATATTAAACGTTTTTACTAGGTACAAGTAGTGGGGTGGCCCCCATGGTTGTTTGCAGCACTTTCCCGCATGATTCCCAGCGATAAGGGAAGGGGAAGCACTCTGGTGGTTTTAACCGGTTAGCGTCCGGCCTTCCCAGGGCGGAGGAAGTCCATGAGAGTTCCCGGGTTAAAAGAAGGGTTGGAATTTCCGTGGACGTAATTATTTTATCAGATTATACAAAGTCAATGTATCTTTATTTTAATTTCAACCTGTTTTGTAGCAAACACCCCATAAAAAATGTTCTCATAATCATCATAACCGAATTCCGGTCACGTCGAAAAAAAGCCAGGAACAATTTTTGGTAGCTCGTGGCTAAGTGCAAACCTTACACTTAGCCACGAGCCCCTGTATACCCTTTAAAATATAGACTCATTTTTTTTTCATCTTATCAAATCTTGACACTAAGAAACCTTGTATATTCCTTTCAATACAATATCAATACATGAGAACAAAGATGGCAAGATGTGAAGTGGTCTGATTGAAAATAAATTGGATTTCGATTCACACAAGGTTCGCCGTGTCAAAACGATTTATTGGATTCTTTGTGAAATGTGAACGCGATGTAGTGGAAATGTGGCTTAGTTTTAACACGTTTTATGGTCTTTATATACTTAAAGCCGTATTCAAGTAAGAATATAAACAAAAATGAATTGCCAAAATGAATGTACGCGCCTTACATCCGCATAACTGCACCAAATTGGATATTACTTTTTTTTGAGTTGCGAGTGACGTGTTTTGTATACAAGAAAATATGAAATTTAACTCTGGTAATCTAGTAGGACTGGAAGCCGACCCCGACAGAGCTTGGGGAAAGGCTAGGCAGATGATGAGGCTGTGATAGATCACATGTTTTACGGGAATGGAACCTGGGCTTACTCGCGTGAAACTGCGGGCTTTAGCAAGTCTTAATAAAAGTAAATCGAGTTTATAAAGAGCTTGGAAAAATGAGATGTAGTTTAGTATTATTTACTTACATTCAATGTGTTTTCAGGGATATAACACATAAATACTTTTTGGTTATCAAATATATTATGTCAACATGATTTCAATTCAATTGTTTTTTATATGTTTCGCTTTTCATAGTACGTAGTACTAGCACATTATAACTCAATGTTTTCATAAGCTTTTATTTTATATGAGTTTACGGAAAAATATCATTTACTCGGACCGGCTCTTTTATTTAACGACGAATTTGAGCTTCGTTCACAATGCGTTTAATTGGTTATTTATCACTAAAGTAATTTTTTTTTTAATAGCAATTTTTCAAATTTCTAAATTTAAGATAGGTAGATGCATGGTTTTTGCTTCTAACATTTAATAAGTTAATGAGTAAGTATACCTTTCGCATGTGATGATGGTCCTTTGACCTTCAGGTTAATGCTATATTAACTACTAATACAATGCTTTATCAGTAATTTCCATTTAAATATTAAAGACAAGTTAATGTTTTAATATAGTATTTGGTCCTGATTCTGTTAAACACGCAATAAATTTATTTTAATCCATCGGTATCTTTTTCACTTGTACGTAATTAGAAAAGGTCAGACGATAATTGAAGCTCTCAAATATAGTTAAGACTAAAATGTTCATACAAATATACAAGCAAAAACTAGTTTGACATCTAAGTTACTTGTTATCTGTTGCCGTGCTTTTCTCAAGCTTTATAGTAAAATATAGCAATAATTATTTTTTTTTGTTTACGTACAAAGGAATCTGCACCATAGTGACATTAAACTAGGTTTCTCATCAAGTTCTCTGATAAATGCGCCTACAATACTGTTATTGCCTATTTCTTCTCATTTTCCATTCTATTAGGAATTGTTCCTAAATCTCGTCTACTCTCTTACAGAAGAAAGACGTCACATACGAAGTGTTCACAGAACCTTACCTTTTCTACGACTGGGATAACTGGAGAAGAAACATCTTCAAGACCTTCAGACTACCAGATAAGCTTCAGGGGGCGTAGAGTTCCAAGAATGAAGGAATCAGGCCTCGTGCAAAACTTCATCTTTTGACAATTCTATGAATGGTTTTTTATGAATGTTTTTAAGTAGGATACCAAAGGATTGTTAAAATAATAAGACTGTGTTTAAGTACAAATTTATTTAGTTGGTATATAATTTGAGTTTCGTAAACAAATTAGGTGTTCTAAACAGGTTATTAAAACGATAGTACCTACAGAAAACGCAACAAAAACTGAAAAACAATAGGTATCGATTTTTTGTATTATTGTATTATTAGAGATATTGTTTTTTTTTTTGTGATTACTTATAGCAATGTGGATCGCACATTACTAGTAATCTCGTTAACCCCTCGTGCTAAGCTAAGATGCTTGTGTTACGAGTGGGTTCACGTCGGTAGTGTAATGGGTGGGATTCAAACTCGCAACCATATGATCGCAAGTCCGACGCCCTAGCCATTAGGCTACCGCCGCTTATTATTATCAGGATGTCCGCTCAGTTAGGGTATTCTTCACCCAACCCAAACGCAGTGCCAGTGTGGAGCCCCTTCACAGAACATGCGTCACCTCCTTAGTTTGCGCGTCGTACACAACCACCTGTACTTACCAAGATCTAAACAAGGCCACGATAGAGCTGTACAGGTTGTTCAATAATTGTCAGATAAACCTTGATCAGAGTCCATCGACTCGAAAAGAGAGGAAGAGATTATTTTGTTAGTTTGTTTATTTCATTTCTAATACTAATTCGTTCTTATAACCGATGGAGAGGTTTTAATTTTCTTAAATAATCAAAGTCTTTTAGTACAGTCAACAGCAAAAGTAGATGATCAAAATCAGAAATTCAATACTAATGAACAGAGTTCACTTCAGAAGTGTGGCGTCGCAGTGATTCAATTTATGAGATTGTAATTATATAAAAACATTTACTTAACATTATTAAACTCAATTCACCATCTACTTTGGCTGTTGACGGTTCCTCTTCATACAGCAGTATTGTGAGTTATACTTGCCCTTAAGTCGTCATCATAATTATAATTTTTGCAACCGCCTTTCTCATCTCAATGCAAGAAAAATACTTTTTTTTTCCACGAAGAGAGAAGAACGATAAGATATAAATAAGTAGATATAATTATGTATATTAGAAAAAATAAAAAACATTAAAGGAAGTCTGTGGTTGTTTTTTTCTGCCTAATAAGGACTATTTTTAGTTAAAATAATTTCTGTTTAGAGAAAAATTTACAGTGCCAGTATTTCCCCGGGGTTAGTTAGATAACAAAGTGGTCCGCATAATTTCAACTTTACTTTGTATTACGTGACCAAAAACTTTGTGTCACTGAATACATTTGGATGATCAGAAAATTTAAAGCGAGTGGTCCAAAGCTTAACGTAGTTTACCCAATAAAGTAACAAGGCCAAATTTGATATAAAATTATCTACTTTTGTTTCAATTCAAATCAGAAACAAGACAATACAAAAATAAGCGGCGGTAGCTTAATGGTTAGGGCGTTGAACTTGTGATCTTGTTGATACCCGTTCGAAACGCACCCATTCAACTACCGATATTGATCCCAATCGTAACACAAGCATTAACCTAAGTATATAATCATATTCATGGGTACAAGGCCTTATTTAAGAAAATAAAATATAAAATAACTAGCGGTTTCCCGCAGCTCCGCCCACGGTCTCAACTACTTATTTTCGTGGGGGATACTCACACACCATGTACTGGTGCCGTTGTAGTACATGCTATGTATCAGAGATGGCGCTGTATGTGAAAAATGATTTTCCGTTCATGCTTTTTTCTTGAAATTTTTCCTGAATTAATAATATCTAATAATAATATCTTGGGACAACTCACACACGGCCATCTGATCTCAAACTAGGCAGAGCCTGTACTATGGTAACCAGACAACTGATAAACATACTTATATATATCTAAATACATACATATTATAGATAAATAACACCCAGACACAGAACAAATGATCGTGCTCATCACACAAACATTTGTCCTGGGTGGGAATCGAACCCACGACCTCCGGCTTAGCAGTCAGGGTCACTAACCACTAGACCAACAGGCCAGTCAAAATTTCAAAATTTCAAAATTTCAAAATTTCAAAATTTCAAAAGTCAAATTTTCTTTACTATGAACCTCACGGAGCCCGCGACCTTTCCAACGAATGCAAAACCGTGGAAATCGGATCGTGCGTTCTGGAGTTATAGCGTCAGGAAGGAACACCCGACTTATTTTTATCAGTAGATTTGAGATTGTTAGATGTATTTTAAAAAAAACTTCCCATATGCAGAATTTCCATCTCGTCGAAACGCTGACTACCATAAAGGAATAATACAACTTTATCCAGAATTTTATAGTAAGTTATCCCGTCAAGTATTTTGTAACCCTGTAACCTATCAAGTTTGCAAGAGTTATCCTTACGTGATCCATTGCGTTCTGGAAATTTCTTTTAGTTTGCGGAAGTTATCTCAACACTACGTACGGTATTTATTAGGTATGTTCAGAACTCCAAAGATAGAAAGTTGAAAAATAAGGCTTTTTTACTTTGAGACCTCTTAACAGAAACAAGAAAAACGTTTTTAATCATTCATTATTCAGAGTTTCAACAACTTCAAGTTAATGGAAGTTACTTTTGTTTTTTTGCTCCCTTTTCACCCCTTCAGGGATTGAGTTCTAAGAACTTTAGCCGAAGCAGATTTAATTAATAATAATATGAGAACCTTGTCACTTGCTTAGTTGGATTAGCCTCCCCGATTTTTCCTTAAAATGTATTGCAGTTATAGTATTTGAACAGAAGTGCTGTAGTGAAGATAATTTAAATATCTAGGATACTTAGAACAGATTTGATAATTCAGTCCATCTCATGGTTAAAAGTCCAACCTCGTCGATGAACACAAATGAAGGCGCTAATAAAAAAAGATATCCTGAATCTAAGAAACATAATTATTTATTTAAGTAGGTATTTAACCAGAAACATTTAGTCCTAAATTGAACTTTGAAATAAATCACAACTTAAAGACATCAAGCCAGATCAGTTATTAAGGATTCTATCAAAGTTTGGTTATAAGACAACTAGGTACATCAAAATTCAATTTGTAAAACTTAGGGTTTGTCAATCAATCCCCTGTCAATCGAACTTCGATGAGTATTTTCCCTTTCTTTTGCTAATGAGTAAACTTTGTGTACTTTTACTTTGAAAAGAAGATAATGGCTTCAAAATGTTTGAAGTCCCATAGAAACGAGACGAGGAATTGTTGCTGACAAAAGACCCAGTTTGTAGCTCTCAGAGCTTTAAATGCTTTTTAGAGTTTGTCATCTTTGTGTTTGAATATTTAATTGTGTACAATCCCTGTGTTCTTTAAAACAGTGTTTCCATGGTGCGGACTTTTGAGGTATTCAAAAATGGAGATTCAATGGAGATGGATTGATTCGAATTGGGAATATGAGTCGAACTGACACACATTTTTTTTAATATGGTCAATATATTGAATTCTTATCTCCAATACTTGAGGCCAAATACTTTTGTAACAGGGAAAATATAGTTTTTTCAGGCTTTAAATGTAATGTAAACAGATTTCATTTTTTCTGTCTCTGTATTGTCAATGTTTGCCTATAGAATGGTTCTAGCTTCAATATCAAATTCCAGTTTATGTAAGCTGTGTTCACTGGATTATTGTATCTCAAAGAATCGGATAAGCCTTCCGTACGATCGTGTATTGTTGGCAGTGTAAATATATTTTTTGATATCACATTTTATCGGAAAATTTAAAAGTGAAAAGCAGCTTACCATTTACCAACAATGTTTTTGTTTTAGGATTCAAAAATGAAAATCTCAAATAGTGAAAGAGTGAATGTGTAATGAAAATCGTGAGAAATGAAACAAGACTATATGACTTCGTTAACATTATTTTATTTAACTAAGTGCTGAATAAATAAGCCTTAACAACTTAAATTAAAATAAATTACAATACAATTAAAATAAAGTCGACGGGCTCGCGCATTTCAAAAATAGTTTTCAGTCTTAAGGGGATGCAATGTTTTAAAATCTGGACAAAACAAGAACCAAATAGAAGCAACAAGACAATTTTATAGTCCAGGAGATTAAAACATTGCTGTTGTTTTTTTGCTAAATGCCAGACTGCCACGTTTATCACAGAAATCGGATCAAGCCACGTGGCAGACTGGCATTTAGCTTGGCATTATTTATCGCCACTTGATCCATGTGTGTCCAATTTTGTTTACTGGGACGGCGGCATTGTGATGGGGGGACCGTACATCTGTGGCATTACGTACATAGGCATAGCCATGGTCTGGGCTGGATTCAATGGCGCTGTCGGTAGGCCGAAAAGGATTCTGAAGTAGCGCGCGATTGTCCATAAAACATTGGACGTCTCCGGTAGCCTATAACATAACGATTATGATTATATATAACAAACAGTACAGTGCAAATATCAATTCAAATTCTGATACAATTTATGATGGGTACTCAACTTCTGAAACTTAAAGTAACATTCAACTAATAGAATTTAGAACTCAATTGAAACCTCAAATGGTTACTGAATATCAAAAACAATATTCAGAAATTGAGTATACATAAATAAGAAATTAACTTAATGACAAACAAGATGATAATGTTAATGAAACTAAAAATGTGTTGACTATACCAATTACGGTCATCAAGTTAAATTCTGTATTAGTCAGAAATAAATTTTCATTGATATTTACAAAAATATCCCTCTTACAATCTAAACATCAGTGAAACATCATTATTATACATCCTGAAAATATGAATACCATCACCAGATAACTCAAGTTACAATAAATGCTCGTTTAAATGCAGATAACTTTAACAAAAAGTGTATTATTTATTTCAAGTTGTTGTTGTTTCGACTACTTCACTACTAGTTGTATTTTCAATACGAGTGCAATTAGAAGAAACGTTTGCTTTATCAATTTTCTTCTTATATCTTCTTCTTCGTCTTTTCTTACTCTCTCCAAATAGATGATTTTCTAAAGCCTCGTTAACATTTAACAGACCTTCTAACATATCAAGACTCATCATTACCATATTATAAGCTACTGTATAGTAACCCGGTTCATTCGATTTTAGAGATTGATTAAGAATGTTTTTTGTATATTCATCTGATTGTTGAATTAAATTACCTACTGGGTCGGTAGCAAAGAAGAATTTGAGAAAGTCAATAAAACCTCGACCTGTCACGTATGGAATAGTTTCATCAAAAGATCTTGCGCTTGCATTACGGTTGCTTGAATTTGTGTCTACACTTCTTTTGGCCCTATTGCGCCGCTTCTTGTTTTGCTTTCTACGAAATCTCCGCCTACGGGGATTTTTAGTAACATTTTCCGGTAAAGTATTATTTAAAATAATGATCGGTTTCCACTCAGAATCATTTAAGATAGTTGTGTTAATTACTTCCGTAGATTCTTTTCTATAAGGCATCAGTCTACTGTTATTTGGTTTTGGATATGAATTTGGATTTACAAAATATTTTACTCTAGGATAAAAATATGTATTTGGATAATTATATTTATACTTTTTAGTTTTGATGTAGTCGTGCAGATCTTTATTATGTTTAAGTCTGTCTAAGCTCACTTTTAATTCTGAATACTTTTTGGGCCTATGTCTATTTTTTCTTACAGCCATTTTCCTTTGAGCAATGTTCCTAGGTTGGGGGACCAAAATCTGTCGTGGTCGTTTAATAATTTCCAATTCATCCAAATCATTGTCGACGGGATCAGCGTTTTTCGTTGTAGACACATCGTAGTTGAGACCTCGGAAAGTTGCGGGCATGGCTCCGTAGAAAACGTTCGCAATCGGGTCTACTATAGACCTGATTCCGTCGAAGACCGGTTCGAGAAATTTGAGCAGTTTCGACTTACCGTCCCATCTTTCAGCCGCTCTCGTTGAGTTTACGAGTAATGTGGGCGCCTGTTGCGACTGCTGAGCGGTCGCGTCGCTCTGGTGTATTATTTCGTTCGTCTGCACATGAGCACCCATCGCGGTGGGGCTATACATCTCCGGTGACGCGAATTGTGGGCTCGCTCCGCTAACGGAGTATGCGTGCGAGGAGGCGCTCGGAAAATCGATCGGATATTGCGAGTAAAGATACGGGTGGTTTTGTAAACCGACGCTGGAATAGATAATTGCAATGTTATCGATCTGTGACTTACTTTTGCAGTATGGACACATTATAGTCATCGTCCAGTAAGTCAGTTTCTCATAACATTTGCTTGTCAGGTTCAGTTGCTTATAACATCGTCAAATTATTTGTCTTTTCTTTTTCTTGTCACTAATCGTCAGGTGAAGTCATTCAGGGCACTAACCTACTCATCTAGTCTTAAATTCTCCGTATCATTACGGCGTAGTATTTAATACCATGATCTTACATACCTTGAATGTAAATTAATTTTACGCACTCAAAATGGGTCCCTGAGTCTAGAGTAGGTAATCAGCTTACAATTTAATAGCATGCCTAATAAATGTATATTTACCTCGAATTAACGATTCCAAACAGTAAACAGTCGTTATATAATTACTACCTTATGAAAAGTATGATGATATTTATTATTAGTGTAACTACTAACTTCTATAATTATGGCAAATTCATAACAATCCAACAGTTTACCCACAAAACTAGTTCGGCGATCCCGAGAATGCGGTTGAGTATCACGTTGAATCGGATAAAGTATTCTTAAGGGATAACTAATTTTCGTCCAAATTGTTTTTATTAAATGTATAGTTACCTCAGACACGGTTTGTATAAAACACCATAAATCCACCTATAAATTAATTTATAGTTACATCAAAATCATGTCATACAGGATCATTTATAATGTTTCTGTCAATAGGATCTTAAGTGTTGGTCAGTCAAAAAAATGTGTTGTGTAGTCGTCATGTCTATACAGTTATTTCTACAGTGCTCTCTACATTTACATAGAAAATGGTTCATTTACATCTTATTAGTTTTCTTCAACAAAATGCAGTAAGAATTAATGTTTTCAAAGAAAATTAATACTGAGCGCGTTCTTCTGTTTCTATGAATGAGAGAAAAGGAATTCAGAATATCTGTTATTTGCAATTTAAAAGTTAAAGTTTAGAAATTTGTTCTACGCAGTGCAGTACTGAATTATTCTATTTTTCTTTATTGAGAACATTATGAAGAACAAAAGCCAAGCAACAAATATTTATGAATACAATAGTAAATGAATAAATATAAGATATGATAATGTGGACAACATCACATACATTGCTCCGAATCCGATACTGTTATGGAATCAGAGACAATATAGAAAAGTTTTTTTCTACATTGACTCGTCCGGGGAGCGAACCCGGGACCTCAGAGCTGGCGATACCTTGAAAACCGGTGTGTACGCCACTTGACCACGGAGGTCGTCATAAATAGGATGGAGGAAAAAAAAAGCACAAAAAGGCATAAACAATAATTAACTTAACTACGGATCAGGTACCTAGATATAGAAATGATATAAATGAACCATAATAATGCAATTGAAGTATACTAAAAACAAGTTCCATTACACAAAATAATATCAACCTACACGTACTTTTGGAATAAACAAATCTAAGCACGTGAAGTGTATTCGTAATACACTAAACATATTATGTGTACACAGAGGTGACACACGAAACGAGTCTGACAATCTGCTGTTTCATGAGAAATATGTATAACGTTTATGCCACAAAATACGTCATGAATAAAATATGTTCAAATATGACTATTGTTGGTATGGTGGCCTAGTGGTTTAATGACCGGATTCTTGTGCACATGGTTGCAGTTTCGAACCTAGTTTTCAAAGTAATGTGTACTTTCTTAATTATTCTTAGACACCATTGACAAACGGTGCAGGAAAGCTGGATTTCAAAAATTTTAAATCTCCAACTCGCAATGAGCAAGAGTGGTGTTCAATGCTCATTCCTTTTCTATACGGGGAAAAGCCTATGCCCAGCTGTGGGATATTTATAGGCCGGATATTTAGTTAGTATGAATATTTGCCATTTACAAATTGCGCTCTTTATTAAGTTTATTTATGGTTTTATCAATGGTAAACAATAAAATTAATGACAAAAATTGTAAACAAGATATCTGTAAGATACGTCTATTCGAAATATTGAATACAACTGCCTCACGAATAGTTTCTTATATGGATTCTTGGAACGTCATTGCTTTATTGAAGTTCATAGGAGCGTACAACAAAGAAATATTTTAATAAATCTTCTTGAAATTTTCTGTAATAAAATTCTTAATATTACTTTTTATTGAAAGTCGTGTGTGAATCTTTTGAAGATGAATAAATATTCCAGAGATTTTACATCATTAAGACTTAGAAGAAAAATACTGTCGTGTTTAAGTAACTGTTTTCTGACTAATATTATTATTATTGACTTGCCTAGTCTCACAGTAGGTACCTACATATCAAACAAAACAGCTTTAGGTGTGTAGGTATTAATAATTATTTTATTAATATTTTATTATTATAAATATATTAATAATTATTTTTAGAAAATAATATCGAAATAGATTGGTATTTTCTTTTGTTAAAAATCAAATAACATATTCATTTAATATCCACATTATGTTATCAAATAATAGAAGTTTTTAATCTCATTAATATGAAACGACGGTAAGATGCTTTTATTAGATATTCTTGTTCAAATTAAAAGAGACTTTAGCTAAAGTGAAATAAGATCTGTTTTCATTTATTAGTTCAAAACTCAATAATCTCTTGGTGGCTAATATTCAGCTTCGCATAGTTTAAAAGTGTTCCTAGGACGACGAATTGCTACTTAGCTATTACAAAAAAGGAAAATGCACTTCTAAAGACACTATCTTTAGAATTCAAAATTGCGTAATTTTCTTGAATAAAAAGGTCGCTTTCTGAATTGAGAATTTGAGAATTCGTAATTGACAATGTCTTATTAAAACTATACTTGCCACAGGATTGGTTGTTGTCGATTGTTGCGATTGAAAATTAGTTTCAATCGCAACATCTGTGTTTTACTTTCTGTGTTTTACTGTCATGGCCGTATGTGAGGTGTCCCATGATATTATATTATTATCTATTATATATAATTCCAGTGTCACGATGTTTGTCCGGGATGATCTCCAAAAATACACCGATTTAAATCAAATTTGCACACCGTGTGCAGTTTGATCCAACTTAAAAGATAGGATAGCTTGCATCTCAATTATATAAAAAGCGCGGGCGGAGCTGCGGGAATCAGCTAGTATATTATATTATATTTTGGTGTTGGAGTTTCACATAAAAGAAAATTCCTTTTCTGTTGCCCGCAATGGGAGAGAATGATGCATGTAAGCTCTTAATATTTGCTGCGCGTAACGGATTGAACGGGTCTGTGTAGCGGAACTTGTTTTCAGTAATAAATCAGCATAATGTGCTCGTCAGTAGTCAGTCGATCATGTCATGCTTAGTGGAACATATTCACATTAATTAACAACAATTAGAGAAAACCTCTAGATCGTGCAAGTTAGCAATAAAAATGTTCAACAGTTAGCAAATAAAAAAAAAAAACAATAATTCAATTAAAAAAATGTGGTTTGATTTTTCTTAAGTTAGAAATTTTCAGTGCTAACTATATTCATTTTTGTTTATCTGCAGGTTGTTACGAAAATGCGTAGTAATTGTGAGGCCATAATATTTTCCTAAAAAAATAAATTGATCCTTAAAATACGAAAATATCATTAGATGTTTTTTCATTTATTTTAATCTTGATAGCTATGTGGTTCACACATTATTAGTATTCTTTATAACCCCTCGTACTAATCTAAATTGTGTGTCGCAATCACAAGTCCGACGTTCTAGCCATTAGGCTACCGTCGCTTCGAACTTGAAAAGGAAGCCATTTTTTTTTCAAAATAGTAACTAATTAAAAGATGTTACTTCCTACAGGATTAGACCTTATTTTAAAAGGAGTGCGTATATTCTACGAAGTAATCAGGTGCATAAAATTGAACAACTTTTCCCAACGAACATGGGTCAAAATCTTAAAATTGAAAATCAAATTTTCTTACAAACATAATTGACTTGACCAGTCACTTTGTATGAAAAGTTAATTTTCCATGTTGTATACGCAGAAGCCGCATTTTAAAAAAATACTACGCATTTCCGTAGCATCCTGTATAATCAAAACAAATATAACGTTTAAGAGCAATAAAAAAATCGTTTTCGAAATAGCTTAAAAACTTCACTAGAAATTTCATCTTCATAATTTAGATTATTTAAAATAAAATTATTGGATAAATTGTTTGTACACAACCAATGAGTCATCACAAACGATGTCTATATTGCTCTTTTATTTTTTTATATGCCAAGTATTTTTAAGAAAATCACAGTTTTTACACCTTCAAGAAGTTCAGCTGTTACCTCTAACTTTAAAACGTACATTTTATTTCTTTATCCTGAAAACGCAAGCATATTGCAGGTTGACGATAGCAGAATACAAAATTCAGTTTCAGAAATTTTATCCACGATTTTCTCCTTGCGAGTTCGACCACGTTGCTATAGAAACACTAAAAAAGTGCATCTAATTACATAACCCAAAATCACAGCCGGGCAAACTAATAAATTAATCTATGAATTTTCCATTTTTTTTTCTCATCGTCATCAGTTCTTGTGATTCCACTGCTGGAGATAACCCTCTCATCGTAAGTGCTATTCTGGTCAACAACAACTAGCCATACGCCAGTTTTTCCCAGATTCGATCCGAAAGTTAACTATTTCATCGACCCATCTATTCCCGGATCACTATATTTTTCTCATAAATAACTAAAAATGGAGGGTTTTTTCTGACCCCAACTTACTGAATAGCCATTTTTGATATGAACTACGCAAACTACGCTGAAATCTTTTGAAACTCGAATATTTTATGAAATGCGGTTTAGAGATGATAATATCCTGTTTGAAGTCCAATCACGTGCGATGGAACCCACATCACTACATATCATATTTGTTGAGGATGGGTTTATTCAACTTTTATGTATTTTACACCCAAAAGTAGGTATGCTTCAAAACCATTGAACTGTTCCTAGAACATCTTTGAAGGGTATTAGGGTAGCCTAGTGGTTCAATCACCGGATTCGTATGCACATGCTTGCAGGTTCGAACCCAGGAAAGTACCAATGTGACCTTTTCAAAGTTTTGTGTGCTTTCTTAATCATCATAAGACACACAAACGATGAAGGAAAACGAATGAATAAAAATATCTTAAATCGCCACGCCGCAATGAGCAAGCGTTGTTATCAATTCCTTCTCTATTATGGGAAGAGGCCTGTGCCCAGCAGTGGGACATTTATTGGCCGGTATTTGTATAAATTCAATAGCTAAGATGAATTTTATGATTTTAATAGGTGTCTATTTTTGGTTTTTTATTGACCAAATTCGTAATTGAGTGACCTTAAAACAATGCGCACTTTCACAGTTATTTCGGCCTCATACGGTTCCTAATCAAATAATAATTTCTTTAAAAGAAAACTAAATTCCGTTCTCAGAGACGGTACTTAAGCCAACTCTTAGACTTCTAAATGTGTTTACTTAAATCGACACTAAAGAATTCCTTTAAACGATTCAAGTATTCCAACTCCCATAATGCTGAAAGTTGGCTTATTTTTATCGATAATAAGAAATTCCTTAAGTAACTATAAACACTCAGATCAGACCAAAATTCCTCTAATTTCCTTCCAAAAATACTTGGCATATAAAAGCATCTTTGGAAACCATAAAATTCATCAGGAACATCAAAAACTAAAGATCCATTTACTCACCCAGTGCCATAAGTTTCATAGAGTTTCTTTATTGCCATGCCGACTGTCACTAAAAGTGCCACTTTGCTCGCTATAAACGCTTTCAGAGTCAGCGCAGTGACCAGTGCTAGGGCGAAGAGTACCACGCCGGCAGATTTCATGCCGAACAGCAGTGGTATGAAAACTTGCATGACTTTCTTCTTTTGTCTTCTGCCTGGAATTGACAAATAAATAATTTTATGTAGGTAATTAAATCCTTTGAAATGTCATGGTGGCCTTGCGGTTCGATGGCCGGATTCATATGTACGTGGTTGCAGGTACCCCAGGCAAGTACCAATTTGACTTATACACAGTTATGTGTACTTTCTTAATACTTCCAAGACACGATTGACAAACTGTGAAGGAAAACATCGTGAGGAAACCTAGAATCCAAAAATTGGAATCTTATCGCCAACCCGCAATGAGCAAGCGTGGTGATGAATGCTCATTCCTTCTCTATATGGGAAGAGGCCTGTGCCAAGCAGTGAGTCATTATTAGTCCGGTATCATAATTAAATAATTTGGAAATGTGGTAAAAGCCACAACAGTATGGTTCCCCAACAAACGAAGCCCACGTGAAAGACCCAGGCGAGAAGGATAGACAAACTGGACGCCTCTAACAAGGAGTGGCCTCGATTGGTCCTTGAGAGAGGAAAATGGAAGGAACAAAGGAAGACTTTCAGATGGACAAGAGAGAGTTAAAAAGTGATTATGAGTTTTATATTAATTTACTAGATGAAAACCCGGCTCCGCTCGGTTGAAATGTGACTCATGATACACAATGTAGGTAAATATTTCTGTAGTCATCGGTTCTCAAGGAATATTAAAGGTAAGCAAGCCATAGATTCGTATAGCTTCGTTCATTGTGTTTAATAAATAAAGTAAATAAAAACAATAGTTTTCAAACAAATAATTTTTATTTTTTACACACAAATAATATTAATATTTTCGCGAAACGACAACGACTGAAGAAAAGTTTTAAGTTTTGTTAAGATTCACTCAATGTTTCCGTCAAGACGTTTCGTTTTACACAATCAAATGAGTCACAGTTCTTTGTGATGGATACTCCTCTGGCGCGACGCACGCGACGTGTTGATTGGCGAGGCGTATATAAGAGCTAGTATGCAACGGAACGTGAAAAAAGCGAAATAAATATTCTTGAACTATTATTTCAAACGCGTTCCGAAACGATTCTGGATTCCCTACTATCATGCAACTGTCACACGCCTTGTCAGCACTGTATTCACTTCAAGGAGGTTGCATGATAATAAACTCCTTGAATCACTTTGAGCAGAATTATCTGCTACGGAACGCGGCATTATTAACTACCCAAGATGGCGACTGCGGTTTGTTTGTCAGTGCCATTAGAATTTAACGAAATTCTCCATAATCTGAATTTTGCGGATATATGTTGTCGTCTCGAAATCAATATTTTTTTATGTTTTGTTATTCATAATTATAAGGTTTCGATCGAGTCTACCGTACCCCTGAACGAAATTATTAATATAGATAGAAGAAGATAGATAATACATGTCTCTTTTATATAAGTTGTCACATAATTTCTGGGGAACACACAAAACAAACAATATCAAACAAATACTAATCAGATAGGTACAAAGGTACTGCTTATCTCTTGTAAAATTTCTGCCAACAGACGTCTGAGAGAATTTTATATTCAGAAAACGTACAATCGCATCAAAAAAGATTTTATCTAGAAATTAGTGTTTTCAGAATCGGTTTCGTATCATAATATTTTGCCAGTCATATTATAGTCACAAAATAAATCATAACCCACAATATTTTTAAGTTCGTGAAAACATTTTGGTGTTAAAATTTCCCCAATATACATTCCATACATATTGGCCTTCGAAAACCTCACCGCATCAATAGCGGAAAAATACTAAACAAAACATGCTAAACGCGAAGTGAACTTTAAGTTCCAAGAAATAAGACTCAATGTTAACAAACGGATATTTTTTTATCGTTTGATTTGTGATGTCGTTAGTGATGCTTCGATTGCGAATGGTGTCAAACCGATTCACGTCCGGTTATAAAGAAAGTTGAATTTGTATCGATTCGGAGAAAAATCGAGTAATTTACTATTTTAATTACTTATGATAAATTATCACGGTGTTGTGATTACAAGAGTGTGTATGGAATTTATTATTTTTTTTTTCATAATAAAAGTGGTGTTAGTATAATTTTGATTGTAATAAGGGACATTTTTATTTCGTCTTTGTTTTTTAATTAACGATTACTTTTAATTCCTTCCATTTAAGCAGATTTGTTTTTATGTTATACTTCAAATTACATCAACGTAATCATACACAACAGCATTACATAATACCATTGGCATATGAAAAAGGGCATTTTTGAATATCAATGCTTAATACGAATAAAATATTCATCTATATATATAAAAATGAAACCCGTTTTCCGTTGTCACGACATAGCATAAAAACGGCTTGACCGATTTGGCTGATTTTGATCTTGAAATGTTTGTGGAAGTCCAGGGAAGGTTTAAAAGGTGTAAAACATAAATAATAAGTAAAAAAGAAAAAACTGTTCCTAAACTCGGGAATTACCTTAATTAATTTACTTTTGACAGAACGAAGTCTGTCCGTCCGGGCAGCTAGTATTTTATAATATGAATATTTTGTCTTTATTTTAAACAATACAGTTCGTTTGAGCCTATTATACTACACAAAATAGTATTAATTACATATTCAAGGCACAAACTTAATCAGTACATCCAATTTATACATACGTAATAAGATTTTATAATAATCCTTTGAGGGGTAACTCGACAAACGTTTTGGGTTGATTGTATTGTTATCATTTTTTAAATTATTTTTGTGGAACTCTTTGATTATTTGTAATCTTCTATAAATATAAAAATTAAACCCGTTTTCCGTTGTCACGACATAGCATGAAAACACCTTGACCGATTTGACTGATTTTGATCTTGAAATGTTTGTGGAAGTCCAGGGAAGGTTTAAAAGGTGTAAAACATAAATAATAAGTAAAAAAAAAAACTGTTCCTAAACTCGGGAATTACCTTAATTAATTTACTTTTGACAGAACGAAGTTTGTCCGGGCAGCTAGTTAAAATATAAATATAGATTGTTCGTAAGGTTAAGCAGCGCTTATCGCGATTAATCTGAGGACACGTGAATATCTATAATATTATAAAGGTGAAAGTTTGTGAGTATGTTTGTTACTTCTTTACACTCAAACGGCGGGATCAATTTTGATAAAATGGTTGCTGAGGTAGCTGACACTAAGGATTACTTAGAATTTCTACCATGGAATCTTGGAAGGCAATTTCTCATCAAGGCTACTCTTAAAAAATATATATTATGTTATTTAATCATTAAAGGTAATATTTAAATATTACTGTGAATAAACCGAAAGTTTTGAAGATTTAAAAAAAACCGAAACCAATCCTAGTTCTAAATAAACCTCTATACTGTTCCCATATTTGTAATATTATTGAACCTTCAACGCTGAAAGTCTGTATACCAAAATGGCGGTTCAGGTATACAGTATACATACAACTGTATATAAGTATGTATGAATAAGGAAAAATAAAAGCGAATCACCACTTACAATACTGCCTACTCTATAAAGACAATCATAACGTTTCACATTTATGGAGGTAACAAAAATGGATACGTTTACGATCACCTATCACACCGTAAAACGACGAAAGAAGAATGTTTGTTTACTCTTACTAAATATTTATAGAACCGATTTGTCGGTCTATGTGACAGGGAATTTTTAGTCCAATAAAGAATTCATTCGAGCCTAGAGAATTTATTAAAAGATATGCTAATAAATTATAAGGTTTGTCTTGTCTCTGCAATGCTCTCCTATTTGATTTCCTTTTGTTATATGTCGGAAACAATAAAACATTATGTACGTATCATTTAATACATTTATGGAAAATATACAGGGCAAATTTTCCAAGTGGGCATTCAGGGCCAAATCTGAATCTATGAGGAATATCGAAAAATGGTCAAAGGAGTCGCTAACCCGATTTTGATGAAAAAAAACTGTATGATTGGATTTTTGAAAAATAAATTATTCTAGCCAGGAATCGAACCCAATTAATTTGGCTAATATCCTGTATAACACCATGCGATAGTGTTGTTAATAAAGATCGATTTCTGGAAAGTAATGATATACGAGAAATTTTAGAAAAGAGCGAATTTGTAACGCAATGTTTTTTTTGTGCGTCACTTCTTTGTTGAGAAATACTTTTTCTTTCATCTCAGAATTAGTTAGAATTAATTTTAAGATTCTCATGCAGTATTGTCACTCAACCTAGTGTTAGCAACTGTATTTCTTTTTCAATTCACTCTGGAAAACGCTAGTGCTAAGAAAAAAGTTATTTTCTTTTGTCGTCATAGAACGATATTCCAAACAGTCTTTATGAAAAAAACATTGCTGCCAGCATAGTATAAAAAAAAATTGATTTGATACCAGATGAATCCGCTTACTTTCTTTACGTTAATTTATGTATCCACAAATAGGCAGAAAGGCAATATGCCTTAAAAACACATCGCTCTACATAATATAACAATGATCCCTAAAATCAGAATACTTAGATTATTTATATAGGTAAACGGCGCAATTCTAACTGCGGCTTACCAAAATAAGGGATAAACGTACCATCAGCAGCCTATAAAAATATCGGGAAAACGTTTAAGCTCATCATATTTATGTTTATGACATTTTAACCATGGTTTTACGTTACACCTTGAATATTATAGCTTATACAATATGTAACAAAACCCCTGTCCGATCCCTTAGACTATTATTCGGTATCGTACTGCGAACACATATACGTAGCTATTAAATGGATTGAAGATTTTTTTTTTCCCAATTGAAAATAATTAAATCAAAATAAAAACTGATCCGAGGCAACAGCAACACTGGCCGCTCCTCAAAGTTCACATACTTACTACCTACAGCTTTGAGTCAAAGAAGCCGCCTATGCGAGACGGTTCATGAACTGTACCACGAATACGCCTTTATTGGATCCGACAGGGGATTTGTTACATGTTGTATAAGTTCACATATTTGCGCGGATGAAAGGAATACATTTAAATGTTACCTTTTCATGTATTTACAGAATATGAACACACATTTAAAATGAACGTTAAAGAGGCGGTATAAGTGACCGAGTTTTGAGTAAAATATATTGGGATTAAAATCAAAGGAAGCAGAACAGATGTTACTTTGTTTATTTTACGTTTGGAATAATGAAAACCCTATTTTGATTTTGTTTAAGGTTTGATATAGTTAAAATGTTACAAGCACTAAACAGATATCGCTATAACCATTATTGTAACAAAGCTCTAAATATCCATTCTCCAATTGCTTGCGCAAAATATAGACAAATAAAACAATATACTTAATAAACGAACACTTCAAATACTTAAACATGCAAGGTACGTTAAATTAAATTTAAATCAAAATCTATATAATATAAGGTCAGAAAAAACTATGTCTCGACCACTCTTTATATTTCAGTGCACCAGTTCGGCTGCATGATGACTAGGACATTGGACTTCCAATGCTGTGGTTACCGGCTGGAAAACCACCCATTGAATTACCGACGTGAATCCACACACAAGCATTTAATTTAGCCTGAGGTGTTAAAAATAATATAATTTTCAACCCACATCCCTAGTTAGCTTTGAAAAGAAAATTAAAGACATAATAAATAAATAAATGTGGACAACATCACATACATTGCTCCGAATCCAAAGTAAGTAGCTAAATCACTTGTGTTATGGAATCAGAGACAAAGATGGTATCACAAACACTCAGACCCGAGACAATGCTGAAAAATGGTTTTCTACATTGACCCGTCCGGGGATTGAACCCGGGACCTCAGAGCTGGCGCCACCTTGAAAACCGGTGTGTACGCCACTCGACCACGGAGGACGTCAAAACATAATTATGTATATTGAAAAAAGCTACCTAAATGTTTAAGCTTTGTAAAAATACAATGATTTTTCCTGACCTAGTTAGTAGCCGTCATATTTCAAACAATAAACAAATTCAGACTTGTATAAAGCTTAATGCCACCTCAATAAAGATATAAAAGAGCTATTCAGCCGTGTGACACGATATTTACAATACCACGTCTATTTAAAAAAAATAAGGCTGTATTTCAGACACGAAAAGTTTTTTTTAGGGAATTATTTTACTAGGCAGACTGTGTTGTGACTATGTTTTTGATGGTGTTAGCTTACTCTAATTTATTAAAAAAAAACATACGAACAATAAGGGTTTATTAACAATATTGTGCGGTTTTATTGCTTATTCTAAATAGCTATTATTTCGTTATACGGCCTCCCACGATCAAAATTTTGCGAGGAAAATAATGTGTTTATTGTTTAAATTATGTTATGAGGAAATATTATATATATTAAGTATGTCTGTGGATGGTTAATTGACTTTACATGTAGAGGGAGATCAAAAAAGATTTGACTGCACGGATAGCCGAGTGGTATAGGTCACCACGCTAATTACCACTGCGCGTGACGTGCTGCGGGCTCGATCCCCGCAGCATTTGTGTGATCCACTAATGCTCGTTCCAAGTCTGGGTGTTCTTTGTGCATGTGATTTGAATGTTCGTGAAACCCCCGCGACACAAGGATTAAAATTGCTTAGTGCGGGCGTCATTTTAAGAAAAAAGAAAAAAAAAACCAGATGGATGAATTGTGTGATGAGTAAGAAAGGAGTGGATGCTGTGATGACGATTAATAGATGAATGCAAATATGCATGGCGCCGACTCCATATCATTAGGAAATGGGCAGAGAATAAGGAAATGATAATAAAATTTTATTGCATAAACAGTGTTTATTTTATGGTGCATAATGGGAGAGATTAATGTACGGAAAGATAAATTAAGTATCCCAAAGATGAGTTCACAGATATCGTTGATATATATTATTACCTCTGTGATTTTCCTTTGGGATAATCAGAACCAGAGGCCATGGATTTCAGTGTAAAAAATATATTATATTGTTTATTATTACGCGGCGGCGGCGGTGTCGCCGCCGCCTCAGCTCATGATTAAGGACTCCTATTGAGTCTGAAACTAGTCGGGCGATCCCGAGAATGCGCGTGAGTAAACCGTTGAATCCTTTAATAATTATGAATTCGTCTCACGAAAGTTATTATAATAATATACGCAAATGTTAGACATGAAATAAAACTACATACTTTAAAATGGATTCTATCGCGGCTTATTTTAATTTTAGTTTCTATATATTGGTTTTCCTTATTATGGTAATGGTGGATATGGTATATTTATTATGGGAATGTGAATAAATAAGTTATTGCAGGCTATGATTCAAAATTTTCATGAAACAGTTAAACGAACAAACGGCCATGAAAACTCTTTCCGATAAGACTATTCTCTCCGATGAGAAACTAGGCCACAGTTAAGTGAACTTGCAGACGTGTCGAACCTAGCCGAATTTAATCTAGGTAGTCTAAAACCTAGAACTAAGTTAGTTTGTAAGTTTAAGCAGCTTAATTCGAAAGCGTTCTAATCGGGACATAGTTTTAGCCTTAGCGTCTCGTTTTAATTAAAGGGTTGTTACGAAATCGGCTATCGTAGTTAGATTAAAAACTGAGATTTTAAAGGAATACATTTTAATATTTGGGTGAATGTATGTTGTAAGGGGTCTTCTGAGGACTGAGGCCTGCCAGAGCTGCGCTGAGAGTGTACAAGTGATCCCGCGGCTCCGGCAAAGGCAATGATGAGATCGGGGTGTTTTTAGTCGGTGTAAGTCAGACATATCCCCAACTGTGTCCTCGGTATGGGTCGATGTCATAAGCTTTGCACCCCGGTGTGTATGTACGTGCGTATGCAAGAAACGAAAAATAAATGACGAACGCATAACCATTATGATGTTTTGTACCGCAAACGGTAGAAACTTTTGGACTGATTGTGTTAAAATTTGTAACACATTATTATTAGTCAGTCCAAAAGACAAGGCGTCTTACTTAAATAAGTAAAATGTAAACATTTGGGGTCAATAAGAGAATATAAAAATGTGCAATCTAGGCTTACTGTCTAAAGTCAAATGAATTGATCCCCTTAACCTATTCGTCCCCGAGCGGCGACCGGTCGCCGCATTACAATAAAAAATCAATTTTGTCTCATTAGCGGTGATTAAAGAGATTAAGTGAAAGATAGAAAATTCTTATATGGACAAGTATAAAGTCCTTGGAATACCGCCCGCGGCTTCATTAGCTACAATGTCAAAAGACAACATACAGCGATAATGGCACAGAGATATTGAGGTTACCACGCCAAAGTACACACAATATGCACTGAGCGAAGTGCTGTAAGTTCGATTCCCAATATAATTTGCATATTCATTAACTTCCTCAATGACTTACATCTATTTAAGATTAGGGATTAGGTTAGAGGTAGATTAGACTAAGAAATATCCGAATCCTATTTTTGTTCCGCAATATTTTGTAGGTTTTGAGTTATGAGATTTTTCATGTTTGTCAACCAAACTTCGGATTTCATAATATGTCCGTTTCATTGCCGTGGTCAGTCGAAATACATGTTCTATATTTTTCTAAAGTATCAAAATAGTGTGCCTATCAATTTTTCCCTTTAAAAGTCACTTTAAAAGCTCACCAAACCTTTCTAGGACAAACTGTGTAGTGTTCTCTTTTACCGACTAAAAAAATATTATAAACGTGTTTTTAATAAGGAAAACTTTCGCGAGGAAAGTGTGGAGCGCATAAATTACGAATGTGACGTCACAGCTGTTCGGCGCGCTTACTATGAACTTTTTAAGCAGGAATTTTGCGGTTGTGTAAGCGAGACGCCGCTACGCACTGTAGTGCGCTGTCTCGCTTGCACAATCACAACAGTGCTGCTTAAAAAGTTTATAGTACCTACAGACACTGGTCTCATATTTCCACTCGGAAAATTTGAAATTGAAACAAAACTTGATCGTGATTTATATCCAAGCGGCTGAATTTATCGTCCGTGAGTATTTTCTGGAAGTTTTTTAACATTTCCGATAAAAAAGGCTTCATTTGGCCTTTTTTTATAATGGAAAATTTTGCTCATTGGCGAATTGAAGGCTGACATTAATCTGAAATAGGATTATGGTCTGGTTGCTTTGTTAAGTTGGTTGCTTACATTATGAGCTGTTATTGAACTGTCTCTTGTTTGACAATAGACAGATAGTTATTCAGTGTCACCATTCAAATTATTCGTCTTGATTACAATTGACAGTGATTGATCATGTAATTTTAATTCTTATTACTAAGAAATATTCACAAGGTAATAAATTCAAACCCAAGCAAAAATAAAAATTCTGAATTTGTAAACCTCAATGTGTAAAAGCGTAATGAAAAATTTCTTTTTTCAAGAATTGGTTTTTTCGAATACCTGTTGGACAATTTCATGCTTCTTCTGCCTTGCCTTTTCCCAAGCTATGTTGGGGTCGGCTTCCAGTCTTACCGTATTTAGCTGAATACCGTATTTTACATCGAGCGACTGCCTATCTGACCTCTACAACCTATTGCTGGGTAAAACAATATTCCATAGTAAGACTTGTCAGAATTGTAATGACTTTACGACTCTCAAATATCACTGTATGACAGTCAGGAACAACGACTTAGCGTGCTTTCCGAGGTAAGGAGGGGTCTCGATATGTTTAAAAATGGTCAACCATCCACGGACCAACCGCGGCTTAACCTTTATTATAGGTCAAACCGGACAATTTCATACAATTTCCTATTTTAATATAACTATCATCAACGCAGATTAGACCAGGAACAAAACCTACTCTATACCGAAATGGACGTAATGCAAGTCTTCACGTCACGCAAGGAAATACCACTAAAAGCTTTGACAAATGGATAGCTCACCATTAAGATATGCCAACACGCTTGTCCATGTCCACCGCATTAGGACATAATTATACTGTCAACAGTAGAATTAAGACTTCCTGAATAATAGGAAACGTGGAGGATTATGAATAATGTGTCTTGTACTGTAAAATGGATGGTATTATGTTTAAGCTTTTCTTTTTTATAAAAAATACATTTATAATCACATTTCTGTACTATTGTGATATTTTAATAATTAAACAGAAAACTCAATTCAGCTCATCAATTACCAAATTGGATTACTCACACAATAGCGCTTTATGCATCGACACCCATTGCCGATTTTAATGTGGCAACATTAACATAATATTCCACACAGCAATTAAAATTCATAATCCGCCTTGCAACGGACGGATGAATTAATTTGCCGCGGAATCTCTGAATTTAAATATGGATGGAAATCCGAAAAAAAGTATAACGAAAGTAGGTTCTATTCATCCGTAAATAACGAAGATAAATATTAAAATGTCGTGACATACTATAGAAGTACTTGAAATCGTTCGGGTGAAAAGTAAAATGCTTATTAAAATATCTGCACGCGTTGTCTTAGCACGCCACATTAGAAACTTATTCAATGCTGGCTGAATAAGATTCCTTTGCGTGAAGTTTTTTAAACATTCTTCTAATTTCATTGGATTAATGACAGTTATGACAGTTATGTGTCATTCCTTTTTCAAATTGACTCTTGTTTTATGCTTGTTTCAATTGTTTTACTGTTGTGATCAAAGCGATTTCGTTTGTCCTTTTTTATTTTTCTGCTTGGCGGATTGCTTTCTCACTGATAGAAGAGTTTGAATGATTAATGTAACTCATGCGATTTACGAACTTTTACGATTCGTTTATTGGCCAGTTGTTAGAGCTCTTTGGGGACTTACTAACGGTAAAAATGAACACTCATAGGCCAACAACGGCTAATCATTATTCCATGGTCACCCATCCAAAAACAAACCTCGACAAGAGTAGCTTAACGTTTATAATTTATTGGTTGGAGCAACTGTTTTACATCCGTGGGTCCCTAAACTTACTACTTAATTAAATTTGTTTCTGTTGATAATGAATAGCTTCTAAACTAATTGAATGAGTGGAAGTAGGTTCCAATCAGTCGGAAGGGTCTGATATCATTTACCACATGTCAGGCGCACGACATTCGCTTTGAGAGTCCCTTTGTGGTGCTAATGGATCGTTCGATATTGCTCAACTTACTTCGACATATTTTGTTTTTATATTGAGGAAAATCTTATTTTCAATTTGAACCAGGATTTTGGAGTATTTTTTACCGTTGATTTTCGTGCCAAAATAAAAAGGGGTATCGACAAAATTTTTAACTAGCTGCACACGTTCGAATTCCGTAGAAATTTGTTTTTTTTTTATGTTCTCAATCCGGGAAACAACATTATAAACTAGGCCTCACAAAATCGTAGTAGGTGGGTTCGGGTCAGTCCTATTTTTTAAAATACTTTCGCGCTCGCTTAAGTGGAGAGACGGATAGCTTCAGTAGTTTTAGGATTGGTGACAATGGGACCTTATTTGCGTCCTTAATTAAATTATAATGCAATGATAAAATATGCATCGACAGTTATTCAAACTAATAATAATTACTCTAAAGCTTTTGACCCACGTAGATAAAAAATACATAATTATGTTCAACTTCAGAAAAATAAGATTTACAAATACGAGTTGCATTAAGTATATTGAAGGTACTTGAAGTTAGTAACGAGGAAGTTATACTTACGTAGACCCAACTTTGGTGATTTCTTGTCTTCTTCTTTCTCTTCTTCATTTTTGCTGCTTGATTTTTTCGCATTCGGATCCGAAACATCTGGAATTAAAAAATAATTATATGTTATCGCAAAAATTTAAATCATGAAAAATTTGTCGATACAGTTAAGCCTGAATTCATGTTAACACAACTTTTGGTGTCAATTAAATTAAAATCAACATAACACACTTTGCTCCGAATCTTAAGTAAGTAGCTAAAGAACTTGTGTTATGAAGTCAGCAAGAACGAAGGCACCACAAACACCCGAACCCAAGACAATGTAGAAAAGTTTTTCTACATAATTGACCTGTGATCGAACCCAGGTCCTCGGAGACTGATGGCGACACCGTGAACAAAAGTGTGTACGCCACTCGACCACGGAGGTCGCCAAGTATTTGAGTGATCCAAAAATCCTTATTCCAAGTCTGGGTATTCTTTGTGCATGTGATTCGAGTTTGTAAGAAAACCCACACAAGGATTCAAATAAGAACTAAAAAAAGTACACAACAGAATGACAAATGATATAGTACATAACGGCCGATCGATCTTGGTGAGTCCGATAAGAGCTAAAAGACAGTTTACATGAGATGCAAGTTCACACAAACATTGGGTGAAAAAGAGACGACTATAATATATCTTGTATCGGTTTTTAGGCTAGCCAAGAACCGAAGAGTCTAATATTTATACTTTTCATTCTAAATCACCATCTTATCAAACTTCATAGGTAATCTATTATTATTCTCCCCATTTACATACACGTTACTTTCCGAACGATGTCGGTTGAAGGTAATGTACCGTAATAATGTTCGGAGCTTCAACGTTATGATAAAAAAAATCATTTTTTATAAATTTGCTTCTGTATTTATTATTTTGTTTTTGCGTTATTATATTTTGTTTACATTTTTGCCAGTGTTAAGTGATATTAAAACGTACAAATAAGGAGCTTTTCAAAAATAGTTGACCTATAAATTTTTGGCTGAGTCTCGTCGCTCGCAATAAGTACTTAAATACCTATAATAATATTCAAAAGTGTATGACAATTTCAATATGAAAATAAAAACTAAGATAACAGTCAAGAATGAAACAAATAATTATGTATTTTCTTGAAATACTTGATTATTTTAAAACAAGTGCGGATATCCTACGAGTTAATCAGGTGCATAAAACACAACCATTTTTCCTGGAACATAGGTCGAAATCTTAAAAATAAAAATCAACTTTTCATACAAACATAAGTCACGTGACCCGTCACTTTGTATGAAAATTTCATTTTCAATTTGAGATTTCGACCTAATAATTATGTTCCTTTGGGAAAGTTGTTTAGTTTTATGCACGTGATTATCTCGTTAGATATCTGCACTCCTTTTAAAATAATCCTGTATAACACACGGCTTGCTTCTCCTCGCCATTTCCAATTTAATTAAAGCAAAATGTATCTGTAGTAGTTCATTTATGTAGAAAAACAATCTAAAGATCCGTCAGAGATTAATATTTCAAAAGCGAGAAAAAATAGATTTTGTTTGATTTGCGAGTAATGGCTTTTTCAAAGAATATTTAAAGTGGCCACTTGTGATAAGTTGATGAAAATTCAATGAAATGTTTGTATCATTAAGGATCAATTCTTGAAAAGTATCGGCAGAACTGTAAGATCTTTTAAGTCATGTAATAGGAGATGAGTATTTTTAGTAGTCATTATAATAATAATTATATTGAACTTTTTGTGAAACTAATTTAATGTTTTGACTGAATATGGACTAAATCTTTTTAATTATTTTATATTGAGAGAGGTATATTAATGTATCTATAAAATAAAGTCAAAATGTTTTTCGATAATTTCATTATTCTAGTGTCTGAAACTACCTCGCCTATTTTGATGGAACGTTTAGTGGCAGATTGCTGGGATTTTGGGTCATAATATAGGCTACTTTTGCTATAAAAAATATTTTATAGCAAATATTATAAATTGAAAAACAATCCTGCTTAATATTAGTTGTTAGTTATTTAGAAGTGTTGTTTACTGCGTGTAACGGTTTCTGTAAATTTGTTAAAAATCTTTTTGAATTCGTGTACCTACTACTTCTAGTGAAAAACATAAGTAAAAATACATAATTTAAATTTAAAAACATAAGTATTTGTGTTATAAAACTATTGTAAACCAATTGTAATGTAACAGGACAACATTTTAATTGTAGAAACTTTGAATAAAATAATAAATACATTGGTATTCCTAGTTAGATAATTATACTCCTCTTATTAAGATTACTTGCAGGTTCTGTATATTAAGCTTTACTATGTCGTAAGGCACTTAACAATACGGCTCACAATAAAAAGTAGTACATTCAATTCCGTTTGTCACATTTTATTTGATACTCGCAAACCAATTTTCATAAAAGTCGGCCAAGAAGTATAACTACATATAAAAAGTTGACAGGCACTCTGTGGCGGAAAAAATACTGAAAGCAGAAAAATAAAATCGTAATAAAAAACTGGTCTTATACTTAGAAAATGTATGAAAAAGAAATTCCATGTTCTGCTTCTAAAGAAATCCTGTCATGCTATAATAAAATATTTTTAAAAGTAATTTAATTTATATACCAAACTAGCTTTTCTCGCGGCTTCGCCGGCCTGAGCATTGGTCATCGAAAGTAGCCTCTATAGGCTACTTTTTAAAGGCGCTTTTTCCTTCCCCATAGATAACCCATTTTTGTCGAGGAAGCCTATCCTTCCTCGACAAATGGGTTATCTAACACGGAAAGAAAAAGCGCTTTCAACCAAATAAACAAGCTTTCAGCTTTATTATATTCACAAAGTTATTTTTTTAAAACAGCGCTATCGTTGCTACGTGGTACTGCAGCTTTTTTAGCTGAATGAGAAACCTTAGTTGACTCAGCTTATCCTTTAGATGTTTAAAGTATAAATAGTACTGTAATCTGTCCTATTGTCTCGTTTCTAATTATTTATTGAGCTGGTCACTAAAAAAAATATTTCTTACTATCATATTGTTTGTAAATAGATTACCTGGTAATAGTTGAACAATAAAATAGTAAAAGTAAAGAAAAAATTTGATAACAAAATGAAAAAGTATATCAGAATTATTTAACTTACACCTTACGTATTTTCATTTGGTGACGGTTATGTATCGTAAATACATAACATTCATGAAATGAATCAAATGATACAACATCAAATTATTTCTTATATAAGAATGAGCTATTTAGGTATCAAACGAATTTCTTCCTTATCTTTCCCTGAAACAGGTTTAAAAACTTACACGACTCCAAAAAGGCCAAAACGAAAATATTTTCAAAACTTGTTACTGGGAACAAAATCACCATGGTAACAATAAAATCTGTTGGAAAATTATGAAAAGGACAAAATCCCTTGTTTACGCGCCCGAAGAATTTTAAAACAATGTGGAACCCACTGATTCTGATTATGGCCTCTTAACTTGAAAATTTACAACGTAATCCAAATTTACTTTATGGCCAAATTCCGAATGAAGACAAGCTGACTAACCCTTCTGTCAATGGCACAAATTAAACGCCATTACAATGTTCAAATAATTTAAAATGGTTAGAAACTTGTCAAAACTATTAATTATTTGCTTAGCAAAACAATAACTGTTCATTAATTTTCAGACCCTCGAATTTTGTTTAGTGACCTACTAAACAGAATAACGAATTTAATAATAATACCGACCTATTAATTTGTATCTGCGAGGCAATGCTCTTCTTATATAGGAAATTAATGAACATTGATAACCACGCTTCTTATATCTAGAAACATTTTTTCAAGAAAATTATTATATCTAGGAACAGCTCACAATCGGCCATCTGATTCTAAACTAGGCAGAGCCTGTACTATGATAACCAGGCAACTAATAAACATTCTCATATTATATTTCTAAATATGTACAAACATAATTATTATAGATAAATAACACCCAGACACAGAACAAATGATCGTGCTCATCACACAAAGATTTGTCCTGGGTGGGTGCGATTGAAATAAAACTACTTTTAACGTCGGGAACTAAAATAAAAATAAACCGCGATAGAATTCGTTTAAAATTAGTCTTATTTCAATCCTTGTAGAAATTTCACTGTTATACAGGGGCAGCTATGAATTGTGTCTTGTCATGTTTAAAACAGTTTACTTGGTAAACCACCATATCCGCCTTTTCCTCAAACTTTAAACTCTTAAGTAATTCCCTTGTAATAAAAGAGTTCTCCAAGGATAATCCCTTAAAGGGAATTTTCTCCATCAATTTGGTGTATCCCTAAGTATTTAAGTAGTACTGATCAAATATGCAAGAACATCCGGTATACGAGATCCCGTGTGAGTTGACTTTCAAAGATTGTTTGACGTTCGTAAAGTTTTTGTGGAAATTATCTGTATCGGCTAAAATCAAACTAAATAAAAGTTTAGGTATTGGATCTTGTAGATTATATTAATTAAGGATTTTGATTAACTTTTATTTTGACCTTTAAAGATGTTGTTAAAAAATGAAAAATTATTATTTTTATTTATATATTTATCGACTACTTTGCTAAGCTTTGTGTGTATTAAGTGATCAACGTTAGGAATACCAAAGAACCAGAGAAGAAGTACCTAATAATTATGCTTCATTGAAGTGAACCCTTATATACATTATTATATCTAGGAAAAACCTATATTCAATTCCGACCTAGGACAATAATTAAGTTTTTAAGTGATAATATATGGATAGAATGAGAGATGAGGATGAGGATTCATTATGAATGGAAGCTGCACATACATTGAAATAAAACTACTTTAAACGAATTATACGATTTTGGTTCCATAGAATCCGTTCAAAAGTAGTTTTATTTCAATGACCAAAATTTTCGTGAACCTCATAAAACAATACACCAGAAATAAATACATTGCGCCGATGCCAAATAATTTGGAATAGGGTGAGAATGAAGACGAAATAATTTGAACTAAACTAACATTGAAAACACGTTAAAATAATCAATTCCAAAACTTGAATAAGCTTAAATACTAATAAACGTTATCCAAGGAAACACGAAAAGTCATTGAATTTCAATACGTAGCGAGTATTCTACCAAATGTTTTAATCACACCAGTGTCACACACATTAGCTTGAAGCTAGCGTACCATTCTACATTATAATACTCTTCAGAATGATACCCGCATGACGTCACTAAACTTGCTGAAATCTGTATAGTTTGCGGAGAACGGAACACGTGTTATCACGTGACATGCAATTTGAGGAAAATTAATTTCGTGATCAGATTTTTAGTTGACTAGTAGATTTCCATTAAATGTTTGTATTTTGTTTTAAATACTAAAAACGTTTACAAAAACGGTCCCGTTTAATTAATGTATACAGGTGGGAAAGATGATATGAGAAAGAAAGGAGTGGATGCCGCGATGACGAGTAATAGAGAGGAATGGAAGGAAATTACGCATTGCGCCGACCCCATATGAATGGGATAAGGGCAGGAAGAAGAAGAAGAAGGTGGGAAAATTTGCATAATTATCTGTAGGGAAAGAACTGGAGACAGCAACTATGTATAATAAAAGAAAAGTTTCCTTTGTTTTTTATAAGACAAAAACTCCCGGGAATCAACCTGGATAAAACGCAAAAAAAATGCATCCTGTACTTTTCAGATGTCAATGAATAGGTCAATGGATAGGTAAGAAAATTATAAATCTTTCTGCCAAAAATAGTTAATTAGAAAAAAAAACATTGAAATCATAACTTGAGCATAATTTTCCTTCTCCCATAAATTAAAATTTGTATTTTGGTCCATAAATGCGGAGCTGAAAAAGGAGCGAAATGTTTTTGCTTATTTCACAAAACACAAAATACCCAAACAAAACCATTCCAATATCTAAAAGACGCACAAAGCTAGGCCAAAGAGCTGACATAGCCAACTACAAATTTCGTCCTTAGAACTCAACCACAATTCATTATTAATTGGACCACCATCTAGATTCGCCATGAATATTGTAGCAGCTAACAACAAACAAATAATTCTATCATCAAAGGGAACTCAAGAATAATTATTTCTTGCTTAAGATGCTTTTAAATTCAAGGTTAGTTTGTGATTCACGTTTATCTTAGTATTTAGACTTTGTAAATAATAAAATAGGTGATCGAGTTGATTTAGGCCAATTGCTTTGTTTATCCCGAAGTTGTTTGTGGGGCGGTTAATATTCTGAGGTATATTAATGTTTTATTTATGGTATAACCAGCATTAAGTTATTGGAGATACAATACCAAATTACCGACTTCTGAAATGGATTTATGATACCTGATCTTTTACGAACTAGAATAGGAAAAGGGTGGGATTTCTCTAGAATTTAGAGTCGAACAGTTTGAACAGTTTTTATTTGTGACAGTTACCTAAACTGGCCCAATAGCTGATGGTACTATGGGCCCTATTATTATAAAAATTAAATCATTGCTTACTTACTTAAATACCTACATCCAATACTTGCATGTATTAAAAATGTTGCTTCTAACTAGTTTATTTTAAGTATTTAGGAAAGAGTGTATCTGGCATTCAATATTCAGAAGTTACCTTTGTGGAATGAATCATAATCAATTTAGTCTTAGCCAAATAAAATTCTAGTTTAAAGGACATCTTTGTGGGAGATGCCATTATAAGTGTTCGGAATCTTTGTATCACCATCATTATCATCTTCAGCCCTATAAAACCCAGGATCCTTTGTTTATGGCATTCTCCTATCTCTTGTATCTCCAGTCGGATGCATACTCCTCCTATCATCTTTTTTAGGTCATCTACCCAACCTATCCTCAGGCTTCTTAGATTTCCTAGGATTCACAGTGAATCAATTTGTTCTTAGGAGCAGGCACACAAGAGTCCCAGTGTATTCTTAAGTTCACAAGTACTGATTTTTTTCAGAAATATACAATTCATTCCCAGTGAAATAAATATTCGTTACAATGAAAGCTCAAAAGGATAGAAGCAAACAAAGAATAGAAAATTTAACGACAATTAACTTTTGTAACTTGATATTAATCTTCTCATACAAACGTTTTTTTCTCCTTAATTTACTTCAAAAACATAAAAATAATTCTTTGGATGTCAGCCGTCTTTCTTTGGATTACTTTTAGAATACAAAAGGGGCGAGAGTTTACCAACCTTTTTTTGTTTGTTACGTATAGAGGGTGTTTTATCGAGTTGATTAATTTTTTAAGTTGTATCTTTGTTTTGCGATGTTTTATTTATTTATGATATGGTGCTTTTGAGAGTAAAGAAAACAATTAGAAGAGGAAATTATGAGATAAATTTTTTAACATTAATTTGTTTGTATTTTAATTATAATTAGATCCTTAATAAGGACAACATTAAACGGGACGTTTAATTAATTATTTTTAATCAATATTACCTACAAAAATTAACTTATAATTTTATCTACAATCTTCAGAACAATTCAAAAGTAAATATAAAAGTGAAAGGGATCTTGATATTTTTATCCGAAAAATGTTATTGTCCAATGATTTTTATAAATAATCCATTGAGCCGACTAACAAGCGATGTAAAGGAAATCTCAAACTGAATTCTTGTCATGAAAAGTCGGAATACGATTTCACAACGAGATAATTACTGTTCATCATCACAATGAAATTAAATAAGGCTTCATTCACACGATTATGACTTCAAAAGTACCAATTTAACACTAAAACTTATGAAACGGGTAAAATTAGTCAGGATCATAGTAATGGTTTTTAAATTTTTCTGCATGGGAAAAGGCAAATTGTGAAAAGCACCTTACGTAATTTTTATTAGGAGTTTTAGTTCATGATCAGTTCTTGGTTGATATCGTTCACTGTGTGTTAGAATGACTTAAGGAATTAATTATCATTTTGCACCATAATTTACTAGCTGTTCTAAGAAAATAAAACCTGCTCAACGAGTGAAGAAATAAAAAGACTTTAAACATGACGATTCATTTGTACAGTAAATTTTATACTATTTAAAAGTATATATTTGATGATATGATCTATAAAAGAATAACTTAAAAGAATCAAAAACTTTATTGCATGGTACGGACGTAATAATATTGATGTAATTTAGACGGATACTGCAAATACTTAAACAGTATTATAAAAAGAAGAAATAAATCGATATTTTGATGAGCTAATCGATGTACCGCAAGTACACACTATAAATGATTCTAAGATATTAAAGTTAGGAGATGCAAGGCACAATAATAATAAAAACGTTACTTATGTTAAAAATATAATATTTAATAATGATAAATAAATAAAGGAATTTACTGAAGCAATTTTCGGAAAATATAACTCTGATAGTTGTAACAGAACAAGTTATTAATGTATTTAATTACATATAAACATAATATAACGTTACAGCAACAGTAATTAAGAGAATTCCATTGAAACCACGTCTTGTACACATTGCCTTAAATGGAAACGGTCTGATGCGCCCAACGAAGCGTGCTCACAGATGTGAATTAGCACATAGTAAACGTTAATCAGATTGCACTTGATAATGCATTGGTACCAAACTTTCTTTTCGGAATGATGGACGACTCATAAGATATTGTAGATAAGAGTATGAAAAATGATATTATGGTTAATGAAGAATTTGTAGCTGTAGATAAGGAATTTATGATGCCTTTACTAAAACTAATTAACATAGCAGCGCAAACTGTAACTTTTTAATTATTGAAGATTGCTAGTATTTGCGAAAATGTTAGCTTACTTTGAATTAAAATTAGAAAAGATTTGAATCAAAAATTTTGAATTCAGCATCAGAAACATTTCATAGCTAGAAGGAGCAACTTCCAATAGGTTTACAGATTTTTCGCAGACTTTACTCCTTTACTTTTTCCCTTTCAACAACATCATGGGTTTCTAATTTATAATTAGATTTTTTTTAAAGTGATTTTAGATTTGCCTACCTTTAGCAGTTCTTCCTTGATATATTTCTAAATCCAAGGCGTCGCTTCCGTCCGCCTGCGAGACTTTGAACGTGTAGTCACTCAAATCGAAGCTAAATGCATGACTGTCCAGGAAGTTCGTCAACCACCAGTCCTTCGATCTCGCCTGTCTTGTCCTCAATGGCTCTATTGTCAGCACATTGAACACCTTCACAGATTTCTGCTCCTTCAAACTCCTTACGATCTCCTTCGCCATATGATCGATACACGTAGCATTATCACTACAGTCCAGTTCAACAATCGCCCTAGCACTCCCCATCAACATAAAAGCGACCAAAAGGGCAAGGGGATTCATTTTCACCTATGTCTTTTTCACAACACTGTGTCACAGGTTTTCACGTCTTCAATTCACCAATCCATTTGTGGGTCACGCCTACCGAACCATCTACATCGATGGCTACTTGGTTAATGAGTCCCTCTATGCCTGCTTGATCATTTTTATCTGGCGTCACGCTGCACTGACCACCGCGGACGGCGTGTGCAATATTTTTTTTTATTGAGTTCTTTACTTGCATGTATTCGCTATACCACTTTTCTTTCCACTGTACAAGTTTTTATTCAAGAATTTTCCGTGATCCGCACATTTAAGGTGCTTTATCGAGAATTATTGATGTGTGACATAAAAAATATTTTCGTTTCGCTTTGTGCTACGTCGCTAATAAGTATAGTGAATCAATATTTACTTTCATATGTACGGTCGACAGAACAATCAGGGTTACAATCAAATACAAAATAATGTTTTAATGTTAGCAAAGGGAGGCAAACAACTGCTGGAATATATTTCTGTCTTTTGCGAGGTGGAATAGTTCAGTCGCGCTAGAGATCCCCGTCCACTCCCGGATGTTGCAGAGCCACGACACTACTAGATTCCAGCAACTGGTAGCCAACCTTCATTAATTGGAGTGGCACTTAAAATAGAAGAAGAAAGTTGATCCTTCAAAGCTAATGTGCGTTCAATTAATTTTTCTTAAATATATGCCTAGTAGACTAAGTAGTTCGGTAGTCTTTCCATAAAACAGACATTTGCGTAATCGGAAACTTATGTTTACTTACACAAGGCTTTGTGAGTACAATGTTAGATTTATGCTTCTCAACGTATTTACGACAAACAAAAATACACAAGTTACAAACATCGTATGATACTTATGCAGAACGTGTTCACATAAAATTAAAATAATAGAATAACTTTGAACAAGATTGCAGATAAAAACAACATCGCAAGTTATTTTCGTGGAGGAAGTCTACTTTATGCAATTTCCCTTCATGTTATGCTTATCGATTGATGTTCCATAACGTTACACGTGGTAAAATTTAGTGTGCATGTTTATTTATGTTAAATATGTTAGAAGATCCTTCGAAATAATGGGGTGCATGACAGGAACCTTCCCGAGCGACGTATCCATTACGAACTAAACGCTGGGCGCACCCTGAGCAATCAGAACTCACCATTCTGATTGGCTAATCTTTTCAGCACGATGGCAATCCCAAGTCCAGCCCTAAAGTCAGCTTCGTGCGTAGTTTCGGTTATCGACACGAAAAGAAGAAGAATAGGTTTTGTGTCCTAATATTCTTGACAGTATGGATGGTGAGGAGTGGCGAGTAAGGAGGTGAACTATCATTAGCAGCTATGTGCAAGTAATTGCTCAAAAATGTATCGGTTCAATTCTCAATGTTCAGATGGACAAATATGTCTAGAAGCACTTTGTCTAGCAACAATAGTAATAGTTTCAAGATAGTCATGTTATATGACTAGGTCTGAAATGAGTGCGGTTATATAAGACTCGATCTCCCAATCCCCGACATGCGCGTTTATTAAGAGACTTGATACGAATTATGGTTTAGGCAAGCTTACGTTGTGAGTATCGTGTGTTGGTGGCCAGAAGGTTGGGTATAGCGGTTGTCAATGAAAGCAATAATTGCTTACCAAAATATCACTCTTAATCATTCTTTGTTGCATTAAAACAAAGCTGTTATAGAAGTTCATGTCGTTCAACGTCGATAACCAACTAGATCTACTACAACGTAGTAGGTGACATCATTAGCTAATAATTTTTATTTCTGTAATTTTTATCCAGTGGAAATTGCTTGGTCACCCCGCCAGGATATAAGAGTTGTTAAAAACATGATTGGTAGAGTATAGACCAAGGAAAAGGATATAATTATTATGAATTGATTAACAAGTGATAAGAAACGCAGAGATACTTCCAAACGGTTCAACGCAAAGGCCTAAAGATCAAACAAGTTCCAAAACCAAAATTCCAATAAAATTAGCGTAACGCCATCTGTTGGGAGTTAGAAACTTTAAGTTTTAGTAATTATGCATATCATTACGGCGGCATGTCGTCTTGCTAGTTTGTTAACTGCTACAGTTTGTAACTGATTTTACGATGACTGAATAATTGAGGAGTTACTAAGAGTAGAGTTTATGACTAATTCTTAGTTTAGTATGTACGATTTACCGCACATTAACATTTTGTTACTTTGAAGTTAATAACACCTTAATTTCGAAGTATTAGGGTTGGTTTATGTGCTTCGTTGTTGCTACAGACTGCGGTTCCTTGCTCTTACTTTGAGGTGTACGATTCAAGGTTACGATAAAAAATAAGAATGCCATCTTATACTAAACTTGGTGTACCAAAAAGCTAAATATTATTATTTAATAAAAGCTAAATGTATCTGAATGTCAATGTCACTGAACTTAACGAAAACAAATGTCATTCATAATTATACATTTAATATCATTTTAGCCTGTTGAAATGTAATTTTCCACAAAGACAGAGTATTAATAACATAATATTAGAGTGGCAGTAGCTTAATGGCTAGGGCTTCGGACTTGCGATCATGTGGTCGTGGGTTCGAATCCCATCCATTGCACTAAAGTCGTAAACCGACTCCTAACACGTAGTAATGTGCGACCCAAATTGCAGGTAAGCTTTTTTTTAATAAAAAAAGTATAAACAGTAACATTTAAAATTGGAACATAACTCTAACTGTTATGCTGACGGTACCCACAAATGAAACTTATTTTGTTTAATCGTCTACGTATTGCACGCAATGAGTATTCACTAACGTAAAAAAATATATCATATTTAGTGTCCGGAACCAAAATTCAGTTTTTTGGACAACCCTAGATGGAGTTCAACCGAAACTGAGTTGGTTGTTTACTGATCGGGGTATTTTCTTTTGATTTTAGAATTATTTTTTAGCCTTTATATAAACCCGATAAAATAGTCGTCAGAAAGTATTGTACGTTACATAAAATGTCAAAAATACTCATGAACTTCCGCCTTCTGTGGAAGTATTTGATAATACCGGATAAAACCAAGGAGGTTCTTCTTTCTCCTCTTATTTTCGTTTCAGTCTGACCGTCAGGATTGTCTGCTTTATTGGACTTTTTGGCAAAACCATAAGGGCGTCCAACCAGGGCAGTAGAAAAGCTAACAAAGGTAGCAACGTTCACTAAGAGTATCCCCTGCGGGGTTCGGTCCTCGACTAAGTACGTTGTTAACAATCTTAATAAGGCAAACAGCAAGAGATTTCTGCATCAAAGTTTTTATTATTTAGGGACATATTTTTATTGCTAGATTGCCATTGGGCCAGCTTGGTCTAGGGACGTTCCTTTCTAAGCCCGAACGGAATTGAAAATCGTCGCGGTATGAGCGGTTCCTATATAAACTATCAATAAATCAATGAACTCAGCCGACCGCGGTCCACTATTGGACATAGGCTACTCCCAAGTTACTCTACAGCACCCGGTCAGCGCCTTCTGCATCCAGATCGACCCATCTACCTCTTTCAGGTTTTCGGACCATCTGGCTGTGGGGCATCCTACACAACGTCGCAGTTTCCACTCAAAGACTTGTCTGCTCCAACGGCCATCAGATCAGTCCTTTGACTGACGTGACCAGCCCACTGCTTCATCAGCTTGCTAACTCTATATTAATTATGAACTGAAACTCTATATAAATAATGACAACTACCAATATTTGCATGGCTGCTTATTTAAAAATTATCACTGACACTTAATGATCAAATGATAGATTTTTATGTTCGTCAAGTTTTTTCAAGATTAGATAGTGATAGCTCAATGTTTTAATAAATGAATGTTAAAATGATATATGTACTTTCATTAGTTAATCAACGAGTGTGTTTAATAAATTACAAAAGATATATTTATCTATGTTTTAGCTGTCTCTATAATAAAGATAATAGTCATAGTCATAGTCATTTATTCATGAACAAGTCATTGTATCTAAATTTACACAATAATTAACATAATAAATAATTATAATCATAATATAATTTTAATAAGGAATTTTTAAACAAGCAATATGAGCTAATTTTATTTGCACTAAGTATTAATCCTTGATAGTAGTAAAATAAATATATTATCTTAATATTATAAAGCTTATGAGTTTCTTTGTTTGGATGAAGGCGCTAATGTCAGGAACCAAAAGTCCGATTTGTAAAATTCCTTCACTTTTAGATAACCCACTTATTGAGGCATTAAAAGTGTAAAAAAACGATAAGAATAGAAATTCTTCCTTCTTTCTAGTCGTACACTCTTGACAGAGTGGTCGTGGTCATGCCTCGGTCGGTTCTTGTGCCACCGATGCTCTCGCGATGCGTCGCCATGTAGCTCGCTGTTTAGCCGAGTGAGAACATTCATTTAAGCTGGAGTGCGTTGCCGATTTTATAAGGTCTGTCCACCGTGTAGGAGACCGCCCGCGAGATCTTTTGCCCTCGACTTTCCCTTGCACCACTAACCGCTCCATTGAGTTCTCGTTTCGGGTGATATGCCCGAAGTACTTGAGGATTCGTATTTGCACAGTTGACGATAATCTCTCTTTGATGTTGAGTTCCTTTAAGATCGAAGCGTTGGTACGGTGTGCGGTCCACGGAATTCTGAGCAGACGTCTCCAACACCACATTTCCAGTGCGTCAATCTTGCGACGGTCTTGTATCCTCAGCGACCATGTCTCAGCTCCATATAGGAAGATTGGAAAAACCAGGCATTTCATGAGTCGAACCTTTGTGTTTCTGGTTATTCTGCGGTCTCTCCAGATCTTCGTGAGTTTCTCCACTGATGACCTAGCCATAGCACAACGTCTTCGAATTTCATCCTCGCAGCCTCCAGCGTTGGTAATAGTGGAGCCCAGATATATATAGCTCCCGACCACCTCACAACTAGCTATATTCCGGACGTCTGGCTGGTTATTGACTGCACGATCTACAATCATCATTTTGGTCTTATTACGATTGATTGCAAGTCCGAATTCCAACGCTGTGGTCTCTAGTCGATGGAGAAGCAATTCGATATCCTCTCTGGTTGATGCTAGGAGGGTAGTATCGTCGGCATATCTTAGGTTAGATATCTTTCGACCTCCTACGGATATTCCCTTATCCCAATCTTCAAGAACTATCCGCATTATGTACTCCGTGTATATATTAAATAGTAGGGGAGACAATATACAACCCTGTCTAACGCCGGCTCGTGTCTTGAAGTGACCAGAGTCGATATCGTCGACTCGGACAACAGCAGTACCATCCTCGTACAAGCGCCTGATAAGGTGTACCAGGTGTGGCGGTAATCTGAAAAGAATAGAAAGAATAGAAATAATGACAATTAAATAGCTCATTTACTGAGGAAGGCCAATTTAATTTTTTTTCTGTTTTTTTTTTGTAAAACGACGCCCGCACTTAGTAATTTAATCCTTGTGTTGCGGGAGTTTCATAAACATTCAAACATGCACAAAAACACCCAGACTTGAAACAAGTACCTGTGGATCACAGAAATGCTTGTCCCATGCGGGGATCGAACCCGCAGCACGTCGCGCACAGTGGTAATTAACGTGGTGACCTATACCACTCGGCTATCCGTGCAGTCTTAATCCATTTTATATCTACAACGTATACAATGTTCATTACATTTTATATTTGAAAACCAAACTACAGAATTGATTTTGATATAAAGATCCGATATTTCCGTAAGTTTTTTATAATAAAATAAAAAAAATTAAAGGATTTGAAAACCTCTTAATTTTAACATCGGTTATAACTTACATCTTTAAAAATATATGCTATAACAAATTGAGTTTGAATCACACAACTTTGAAGGTAAAATAACTTTTACATAATGTAATTATAGCTATGTTCTTATAATGTTTTATTAATTATGAATTAATTGGAACCTTTGTAATTGTTACGTGAAACGTCAAATATTAATTGCGTTATGGTTTTGATGTAAACAGTTGTTTAATGTTACTATGTTTCGTACTCGAAGGGGAAGAATAATTGGTGTAAAGTTGTTATATTATTGGAAGCGGCGCTAACTGCTAAGGCGGTAGAGTTGCAATCATGAGATTGCCGATTCGATTCCCACCTATTGCACTACCGACGAAAAATCCATTCGTAATACAAGCAATTAACTTAGTACGAGGGGATCTTTGATTGATTGATAGCAAGATTTTTTAAAAACAAGAAAACCGGGCAAGTGCGAGTTGGCCGCACTCCGGGAAATTCGTACATTGACTATTTTTTTAAGACGGGCCTACTGGTAGTAATACATAACAATAAAAACTAGTAATTAGTGATTCTGACTGCTAAGCCGTGTTCGATTTCCACCCAGGAAAAATCTTTGTGTGATAAGCACGATAATTTTTTGTTCTGTGTCTGGGTATTATTTATCTATAATAATATGTATGAATTTAGAAATATATAAGTATATTTATCAGTTAACTGGTCACCATAGTACAGGCTCAGCCTAGTTTAGGATCAGATGAAACCTTGGACGATGAAACGTTTTCCATTGTATTATTAGGTATTATTTGTGGCTCACATTTTTTTTTCTCATTCGTGTATTTATCCCGCAACATGGCCATCGCGCATTGGGATTCTAAGTTGGAGTGGTGACCCCACTTGTCTATACGTGCAGTCAACATAATAATATGGTTGTCACATATATAGGTAATAATTATAAGTTTTCTATAATTTGTCGATATGTGTCGATTACATCCCACGCCACTATTATTACCGTGATTATAACTACATGTTTTGATGGACAGGTTACATGGTAGACTTAATTATTTTTTAATTTGTATAATCCATTGACAATATTCATGAGATGAAAGTAACACCTGGCTACTCTTATTTATGTTGTACAGTCACGAGCACAAATATGTATACACGTAGCGAAATTGTAAAACAGTAATTTAACAGGAACTCACCATCAATTCAACTTTTAATCATTAAACAACATAAAATTATAATAGTTCTCAAATCATGTTCATATTTTTGAGTTTCTACATAATTCTTCGCTAAATAAGTTTTACAATTTCGCTATGTGTATACATTTATGCTCGTGACTGTACTTTTAAGGAATGTTTTCTTGAACATAAGTTGCTATGTCCAGTATTTAGGGTAGGTACCTATTTTCCCAGCAGGTGACATTAAAAAACCCATCTTGTATATCCGAAGTACAACAATTAATTAAGTGTTAATTAAATGAATAATTTCAATCATTTCTGAATTATTACTAACAATTTGATTTAAGGTGTGAACATATTTGTAATTAGGAAGTTGAGAATGTGTGAAAAGTAGAATTAAAAGGAACACACGCATGGTCAGAGTCAGCGCATAATGAATAATTTCCTATTAGCAAAGATAATGAAAGTACAGACTCGTCCATCATATTCATTTACGTAGTTTTAAACCTATAACTACAAAGTAATAAAAATGTATTGTTATTTGAAACTGTATAGACCATTATTTTTGCAACTGGTAGGTATAAAAAGAAAAAAAAAGAGTTGTTCGTTACTTACAATTAACTTAATTTTGTAATATACATCTACACAAACTAGGATTTATGACAGTATTTATTTCTGGGAAGCTATTATCTACCAATTTAAAATACTAAGCAAACTAGTATTTTGTAGATGTTCCATACTTTCCTTAATTTATTTATATCTAAATATTCTATGCAAATCATAAGATTGGTTTAGGATTGGAAAGCCACGTAAAGGAGGGGCTTATACTCAACAGTTGGATAAAGGATGTGAATATTGACCCAAATTTTGTGTTGTTATATTATGCGTTAGTTTGTTGGTCCCAATACCACTAATACCACTAATGGGTTCAACGGGATTTCGGAGTCCTTGTACCTCTACTCATTAGTGTAAGTGGTAATTTTGCAACCAAATGAGACCATTCTACCTTTCCTTTTTTTTTGGCGGGGTGAAACGCCCTAAAAACACCCCGGTCCCGTCTTTGCCTTTGCTGGAGCCGCGGGATCTACGCAAGCTCTGCGCAACTCCAGCAGGGAGACTATTCTGCCTACGACTACGTAAGCCCTCTGCCTTACTTACTCTATGTCGGTAACGGTCGACATGTGCATGGGTCTCGCGCGCTTATAATTGGCCTGACCGAGCGTTTCCGTTACCTCCAGGAAATCGTGAACTATTTACATTCCTACTAAGTTATATACGAACGAGACTTCAATGTCACAAATGGTGGATAGGATTGAAAATTGAGAAGTGCCTAGACATAATGATAACATAGCTTAATGTTAGATGGTTGTAGTGTAGTGGTAAGTGACGCTAACAGCTGAATTGGAGGTCGTGGGTACGATTCCCGGCCAAGAAAAATCTTTGCGTGATGAGTAAGATCATTTTGTTCTGGAAGAAAATCACTTTTCTACATTGTCTCGGGTCTGGGTGTTTGTGGTACCTTCGTTGTCTCTGCTTCTATAACGCAAGTGTTTTAGCTACTTACTTTGGATTCGGAGCAATGTATGTGATGTTGTTCAGATTTATTATTTTGTATCTCTTCTTTTTCACTCAATAATGAGCCTTGTCGAGAATTTTACTCTAATACTAGCTGTTTCCCGCTGCTCCGCCCGCGGTCTCAATTTTTTTTAATATTTGTGATGTAAGCTATCCTATATTTCAAGTTGGATCAAACTGCACACGGTGTGCAAATTTGATTAAAATCGGTTCAGTAGTTTCGGAATAATATCGATTGATGCCAAAAAGTACACGGTGCTATATTTTCGCATTTTAGCCCATTCGATTCCCGGTCCGCAAAGCCTATTTTTAAACATCAATTTAATGCAGATTTATTTCTTTAAAAAAATAAAAGAATGTTTTCTTTGAGTCTAATTTGCTATTCTTCAGTATTGAGAGTACTTTCTCTCTTTCTTTCTGGTGGCAATAAAAAATCCATCCTGCTTATCATAATATAACCTACGACCTACTCTCAGACCTACCAAATAGACAAACAAAAAAAAAACATAAAGTCTGCGAGCCTGATATTTAAAGAAGAAAACAGTTTTAATATAATTGCAAGGAGTTTTGACAACCTTGTTTATTTAATTGTTAAATAACCTCTATGGAGGCGGATCTGGAGGATAGTAAATTGTACTAAAACAACAAAATTTGGTCGTCATGGCAACTACCTACCTACTTACGTTTTTAATGTCAATAATCGCGATGTTAATAATTATGATAAAAATTAAACAAAAAAACATTTCAAATTGGACCAAATTGTGAATCTAAACCATCCTCGAATCCACATGAAGACACACAGCAAATTTCATTATAATCGGTCCAGCCGTCTAGGAGGAGTTCAGTCACATACACACTCACAGAAGAATTATATATATAAAGATGGGATAGGGCACCTACCAGGAGCCATTGACCCCTGTTCTATGAAAGAACAGACATGTACGGCCCTAGGTAGCTACATAACTTTGACATACATTTGCATTTTTGACTGCACGGATGGCCGAGTGGTATAAGGTCACCACGCCAATTACCACTGTGCGCGACGTGCTGCGAGTTCGATCCCCGCATGGGACAAGTATTTGTGTGATCCACAAATGCTTGTTCCAAGTCTGGGTGTTCTTTGTGCATGTGATTTGAATGTTTGTGAAACCCCCGCGACACAAGGAATAAATTCATTAGAGCGGGCGTCGTTTTTACAAAAAATTGGGCTATTGATATGTATGTGTTACGTGGAATGGTTACTAAAATAAAATCGGATTTTTACTATCATTTCAACTACTTTGTTATACCTCAAACTAGGAAAATATCCGCTTATCATTCAATAAACAACATGTAAGAGAGATATCGTGAAGTAGTGCAACGAATTGGCAACGCGATGTCGTGAGCGTACTCCTTCCTTCCTGAATGTTAATTAAACACGTATTTGTTACTTCTTCATAGTTAATTAACACATCAAGGTACTACTGGCACAATGGTTCAGTCACCGGATTTGAAAGCACGAAATTACAGGTTCAACTTAGATTAGTGCAAATTTAACGGTTTAGACATAATATAAATAATTAGTTGTTGACGTTTATAGTCGTGATAGCCTAACAGTTAAATAATCGGATTTATATGCATAGGGTTGCAGGTTCTAACCCATTACAAGCAATGTGACTTTTTAAAAGTAATTTTGTATTTTTTAATTACTTTAGGACATCTTTAAATAAATTATTATTGTTAAACAATTTTGGTGAAGAAAAACATTGTGATCAAAACATTGTATTCTAAAATTGACACCCCGCAATGAGCAAGTGTCGTAATCAATGCTCGTTCCATTTTTATAATGAAAAGTGTGTAAGTATGCCCAAGAGTGGGACATATTTTGTACCCCGGTATACATATACATTCTACGAATATAACCGCTCCACCTAGTCATTTCATTCACATACAATCCAAATATCTTTCTCTACATTTCAAAGCAAATGAAGCGTATCAACCATCTCAATAGCGTGTATGTAAATAAAGGCATAAATAGTTGAATATCCACATCATTTATCACACAAATATATATGTTCGGATATTATGCATTAAACTCTGACAAGTTTTGAAATATGTTGGCAGGTAACGCTATTTGGCGGATACAAAGCATTTGGCATCAAATTGGGCACGCACAAATATCATTTATTCATGTCTAAACAGGAAATAAAATACATACAATGTATATCGCATACATGCAGAAGTAAATCTATAAATAATATGAAAAGTCGATGCCCCTGCCTGTACTTAGATATTTTAAATTACGCAACGGGTCGTAAAGCAGATAATATAATTTATTTCACTAATATGGGTACACGGGCCTGTTGGTCTAGTGGTTAGTGACCCTGACTGCTAAGCCGGAGGTCGTGGGTTCGATTCCCACCCAGGACAAATCTTTGTGTGATGAGCACGATCATTTGTTCTGTGTCTGGGTGTAATTTATCTATAATATGTATGTATTTAGAAATATATAAGTATGTTTATCAGTTGTCTGGTTACCATAGTACAGGCTCTGCCTAGTTTGGGATCAGATGGCCGTGTGTGAGCTGTCCCAAGATATTTATTTATTTATTATTTATTTACATTACACAATGTTAAATACAATAAAACAAGTTCAGCAACGTTTTACCATTAAGTATGCAAAAGGTACAAGAAAAAAAAAACAGAATGTTTACTACTATAATCAAAAAATTAATAAACAAAACTTCTTAACATAATAATAACTACCTAATACGTTTACCCTTCAAAATATTCAAATGAATGTTTTTTTTTTCTGCGAAATCTTTGGAATGTTGTATGCTTTATTCATCAAACAGGACCTTAGCTTTATCCTACTAATATTATAAATGTGAAAGTGTGGATATTTGGATGTTTAGATGTGTGGATGTTTGTGATTGTGATAGCAGCTGTGCCCTGTGGTTTCAGCCGCGCAAGCAGTCCTCGTTCCCCTAAACATTTTTGCTCACCAATTATACATTATTTCTAGTATTTATTCTGCTATTAGGGACGAAGATGAACCCATCAAGTATTATGAATATCGGACCACCCGTTATTGGGTTTTAAGTGTTGTAAAACAACAGACTTTGTTTTTAATGTATATACTGGCCTATAAATGTCCCACCGCTGGGCACAGGTTCCCTTATAGGGAAGGAATGAGCATTGATCACCACACTGGCTCGCTGCGGGTTAACGATTTCAGATTCCAATTTTCGGAACCCAGGTTTCCTCACTTTGTTTTCCTACACCGTTTGTCAATGGTGTCTTAGAATAATTAAGAGAGTACATATAAGCAATGTGACTTTAAAAAGTCACATTGCTTAGCGCCTGGGTTCGAACCTGCAACCTCATTGAACCTCTCGACATCGCTCTCATGTCATAAATACAGTCAAATGTTTTAGAGATATCTATTTATTTTTTAATCTGTAAAACGAAATATAATTTACTAGCTACTGTACCACTTACAATTCGCGTAAAGTTAGATAACACAAGCTTACATAACATAAAATCTAATACACCTAAAAGATTCAATTTGAAACTAATTTACGAATCTTTTGTATCATTCTTACACAATCTTTACAAAAGAAATGTAATAAGACTTCTTTCACTTCGACAATCTTATACTGAATACTGAGACCAAAAAATATTTTTCTATATCATTTATAGCTACTTATGTAATGAAGAAAACTTCCCATTCTCCCTGTTCCTATATGACGAGCCTGTTGGTCTAGTGTTTAATGTCCCTGACTGCTAAGCCGGAGGTCGTTGGTTTGATTTCCACCCAGGACAAATTTTTGTGTGATGAGCTCTTTAATTGTTTCTGTGTCTGGGTGTTATTTATATATAATAATTATGTATGTATTTAAAATACTTTTTGGCTATTATTATTAAACAATCTAAAATACAAATGATTATCTTTACAATTTTACGCTTCTATTTAGTTGACGACCCAGATTTTACGTTAAGAATTTTAAAAAGCAACGTCCAATTTCTTTCTGCCCTACTAGCATAAAACATACCTAGTATTACATAAACCAAATAATCTTTATAACAATATATAACATCTACAAAAGAAAAACATCTGAATTATATTCGAAAAACTACAAGAGAGAAAGAGATAGTATCTACAGAATGTGCGAGTTAAACAGAGATAGGTATACGATTCTCAGTTTTACTTGAAGCAGTGAAAGTGTAATCAACTCAAGCGCATATAGAAAGCCTAAAATAGCTTTATTTTCTTTTGTTTTTCTTTTCTTACAGTGGTAACAATGGATCTGTTTTATTTTTTGAAAACGAAAGTATTATTGATCGGTTACGAAAGCGGCGATGGCTTTTTGTTAATATTATGCTTTGTAGACTATTTTGATGTGGACAGAAGTAGTCAAAATATGTGTTTTAAAAATATGAATTGGTTTATGGAGACTATTCTTTTTTATGACTATAATGATTGACAAAGTTATAAGTATGACTGTGGATGGGTATACAAGCAGAGGGAGACCGAAAAAGGGATGGATGGATTGTGTGAAAGATGATATGAGAAAGAAAGGAGTGGATGCCGCGATGACAAGTAATAGAGAGGAATGGCAGGAAAATACGCATTGCGCCGACACCATATGAATGGGATAAGGGCAGGAAGAAGAAGAAGATTGACAAATATTTGGACATGTATTAAGGTTCATCAGTAGCATTTTGAAAAAAGGCCGACCAAACCGATTGCCAAGCTAGTTAGGTCACTGACTCGCTGCAGATACAATTTGGCAAAATGGGGGATCATAGACCCTTCGGATACTCAGTGCGAGTGTGGCTTTTCCGACCAGACAATGTCACACTTATTGGGAGTGCCCAAAGTGTCCGGACAACTGCACTTTGGAAGATTTTATTGTAGCCAATGACGCCGCAATTAATGTGGACAACTACTGGGCGCATCAAATTTCTTAGTAACTCACTTCTTGAAAAGTAGAAAATTAAACAAAAAATATCTAGTATAAACTTAAAATATAAATAAGCAATAAAAAAAAACTAAAATTTCATTTTCACGCTTAATTAATTAATAAAGGTTTGCACGTATTGCAAAATTCATCGTCCATTTTGTCAATGAGGGCAAAATAGGTGCCCAATAGCTGAAAGCATTGCCAGGTTGAATGGCAATGATAATTAATTAATAGTTTATTTTTATAATTAGGATTTTATATTTAGCAATTAGGATTTTTACAACCACTTTTACTCGTCACGTTTTTGAGATCGTTGGCGTCGATGTTTCCTAACTGGCTACCCTGAGAAGAAATATGTAGACAAACTCAAGGGTCATAACCTCTTTAATAGTCCATTCGATATTAAAAAAAATATAGTAAACAAGCAGGGTTTTGACTGGCCTTTTGAAAAAAGAACCAGATTGACTTGAACAAGCCTGTGCCATTTGCAATTATTGAATTCACATATTGAGTAATATTGAATTTTTAGCTCCTGAAAGACCACATTATTTAAACCACTTGCTTGAATAAATAATAAGGTTATATTTTAACAATCCCACTTCTAATCTAAGCAACATAAAGGGCAGTTAATTTGAATTTAAATGTACAACCGCAAACAGAATGGAGATGAATTAAAATTATAATTTGACTCGCAAGTATTTGCGTTTCATCCTAGAACTATTAACTTAGAAAAATTAATTAATTAGTACCATGTTCAGGGTTACTTGATTATGAAGAAAGTAGGTTTGGTACAAACCACTAGTTAATTATTTAAGTAAATGGAAGCATCCATTGTCCAGCTCATATAATGTAATAATTTGTAATTAATCAATGAATTAACTCAGCCTATCATGGTCCACTGCTGGACATAGGTCTCTCCGATTGGCGCCAAAACATTGGGTCCTTCGCCTTCCGCATTCAGTCCGACCCAGCTACCTTTTTTCAGGTCATCTGTACATCTGGCTAAGGAGCGTAATATGTAATAGGAAGGGATAAAACCAGGTATAGAAAAGAAAAAGTTCAAAAAATAATATTCCTAATTCGGTTGTTATGTTAGAGACGAGTATATTTATGTTAAAAAAAAATACTTTTTTCTTAAAATGCACAACGTACAATACAATAAAAACAAAGTAGAAATAAATATTGCTGTCCAGGTCCAAGAAAGAATTAAAGTTATGTATAAAATGAACCGCAGACACGAAAGCACAAGTAATAACAACTAGAAAAAAAAACACATTAACTGCGCCATTACTCCTCACAAAAGATAAAAGCAAGTGAATATTTCTTTGTCTAAAAGAACAATATGTTTCAGGGCAGTTGATCTTAAAGCTGGCTTCTAGTGCAATGGATCATTAACAACTTCAACTCAAAATGTTGAATGCGCAAGAACAACAAAGAAGTCGGGAGTATTTAGTCCGAAAGGACCAAAGCAAAAAGACCATGGTCCTTTCGGGCGGAAACAAAAATTTTCTTCGTTCTAAAGGACCGGTTTTAAAGAATTGTAAGTAGTTTCAATATCATAAATGACATCAAGTAAGTACATACTTTCCGGAGCAAAAGTAGAAAAAGGTTTTATTTTTAAGATTCGCATTAACTAACTGGTGTGCAGTAATGGCCGGGCACTCGAATATCTGATATGAGATATTATTAAGTCATAACCTAAGGATACATATTGTTAGATGGAGAGAATAGTAACGAGTTTCCAGACTCCTGTAAATTGCAGGTATTTTCTGACTGATGAATAAAAAGTTTACTGTAATTTGGGAAGTTGGCTAGTTTCCATTCAGTGTCAAATTTATGATCGATTACTGAAGCCGTGATCAATTATGATGGTAAAATTAAGAAGAAAAGGAAAAAAAGTATACTAAAAAAATTACTAATATTAAAAAGCCGTAGAGTTCATTTGTTTAGTTGAACGCGCTAATCTCAGGAACAACTGTTACTCGGCCGATAAGAAGAATTATTTCAGTGTTAGTTAGAGTACATTCATTGAGGAAGGCTATTTGTTGCCTCAACAACCGATGCCAAAAGGGCGGAGTCGTGGGTTAAAGAAGAAATAAAGAATGTCTTAATTTTTCTAACGTGAATATCACATATTGAAATATAACCATTTTTACCATGGACCTATAAAAAAGATCGGACGGAACTCTATCTAAGACAAGACTGTTCCCAGTTTTGGCGGCAACTTAATAATGTGTGAGTGAATTTTAGGGTGGCTATGTTAGCAAAATTTCCACATTTTTTCTTGGTTTATTTAGCGTGCTATTTGAAAGCTCAAAAGCTTTTCAAATAGCACGCTAAATAAAACTATTAATAATAAGATTTCTCCATACAACAACCTCCCTAGAATAGATTAGGACAGGGGCTTAATATTATATAAAAAATAAATATAACGATTTTAAGAACGAAGTTCCTTATCGCGCGTTGGGAAAGGGGGCTAGACGGAAAAAATTAAAACGAAAAATTGTAACGACAATTTTTGCTATAGTTGTAAGCCGTGCGGCATGCGCGTGTTTCTCTGTCTGACTCTCTCTCTCTCTCTCTCTCTTTCTCATATTTCCCATTGAACAGTGTGGTGTCACGACGATTATTTTTGTTGAGTGTATACAGGTTTTTTGTACATAATAAATAATAATAAAAAATCATAACAATAATGAATCCTGACAGTGTTATTTAATAATTAAAATATGTTTACTTTTTGAGGTACTGCATATTTAACAACACGCTGGAGTCCTCTTTTAGTGGTATACAGGCTATCTGCTTCAAAATGTACACTGCAAATGACACTGTATTTGTTGGGAATCCAATCATGTTGTCTGTTACAATTTCTAATTTTTTTTATCCAATGATCTTTCCATACATCATTTCCGGGAAATCTAGTAAAAAAATATAAAACCAATAATAATAGTTCAGATATAGTAATAGATAAACTAAATAAATATAATTGAAAAAAAAAATATTCCCCATATTTTGGGTAATTTTCCCTGTTGACTTTTGGGAACACTGGCGTTTTCATGGATTTTGTAAAAGAAAATTGATGTTATTGTATAAAATAAGGAACTTTAAGTGATGGAATTGTTTACTTACCTATGAAAAGTGATTCCTGGTTTTTTTTTCATTTGGTCGCTACGGTTTTTACAAAAATTAACGACACAAGACATCATAAAAATTCAAATTTTTTTCGCGGTACCGTCTTTAGTGACGTTTACACAAATTATGGCTGACTATTAGTGTCTATGTGTGAGTACGGGCTATACGTACAGCGAACTGGCTGACTTTTGAGTGACTCATTTGTTTGTTCTGGAGAGTCCGTCCATCCTTTTTTATAGGTCCATGATTTTTACAGTATTTTTCAAAACTCCAGGAACATGAGACTATACAATAAACGGTAATATAACCCGTACAAATAGCTTTATTTCAACTAATAGAAATTATAAACCGCTATAATGTAATTCAAAGCTAAATCCTCTGTGACTGGAGACCAACAGGAACGCTTAGTAAACAGCTGAGGGGAAAATGGCTAGACCCGCCGGCAGAATAATTCTAGAAACATTTCGGACTGCCATGATTACATAACTGTAGTAATTTTCACTGTAACACGAAAGTATTTCTCTAGCCCTTCGCTATTAGAAATACTCTCACCGCGTTCAAAAATAAAAGGAAATTAGCGCCGAAAGAAAATACCACGATATTTCACTATCTATAACGTAGATGTGAAATGTTCTAGATGCGGTAAGAAGTTTACAGTACGCTCTGTACATACAGTGCTTTGGTATTGAACAGAATAATTATGAATAAATAAATAAATTATAAAACAATAATAAAACTCCTTTAAGTAGATCATATAAATAAAATACATTAAATATAATTATATACATAAACATGTCTTTTTTTTATTATTACTGTCTGTATTTTTATTACTGTCTGGAATGTGTTTATGGGTTGAACTATAAATAGTCTTAAACCTGTTACTATACAGGTACGCTCGCTTGCCGCATCCATTGTCTTTAAATCGCCGTTTTTATTAAGTGTGAACTATTTTATTTTTATCCGCGAGCGGTTCTAATGTCTTGTTGTAAAGTGTAATTCTGATAAAATTTACAAGATAAAATAATACTTTGTTAAGGGCTCAAAATGTACTAAAAGTAGTTCAAGTGATTATTATTTGCTTATATTTTATGTAACTCTCTTATTATTAGAAATCAGTTTTTTTTTTTCATTTTATTTAGACTTCCAATCATAATGTGCCTCGCACATGACTAGTATACTCGTTATACCCTTGTATTACGAGTTCACGTCAGTAAGGCAATGGGTGGGATTCGAACAGGCAACCACAAGTAAGCTAGTCCGACGTCTAAGCCATTATGCTACCGCCGCTTCAAATAGGAAGTGAGTGTAAGGTGGGTGGTGGTAGGTGGTGGTAGGTGGTGTGCATAATATGCACGGTTGTTACAGAATAGTTTATAAATGAAATTACGGGCTGCACCATATTAAGAAAATTTTAAACTTAACAGTTCATGTCAAATACCTGGTGCCATACCATGAGCTTATTAAGCAAGGTTGTTGCCGCTGTGGAAGCGAGACGCTGCTACGTGCATTGTATAGCGCTGTCTCGCTTCCACAGCGGCAACAACCTTGCTTAATAAGCTCATGGTATGGGCACTGTTATTGCCATTAGCAGTTCTCCACGACTTCATATTTCATGGGTTTTTTTATGTTATGCGAATGATTCCTACCTCGAAGTACTCATGTATCAGACTATCATAATATCGAATAGAATATTATTTATCGTAAACCAAGAAAGTATATACACAACAGCGAAAGAGTACAATGGCGGTCTTATCGCTAATAGCGATATCTTCCAGACAACCTTTGGAAAGTCGGGAAAGATAAAAAACAAAGGTACAAGAGGATAACAGGTATACACAAAGATCTCTATCAACCCGACTGGTAAATCCTGGGATTACCCAGTAAAATAAACAAAACAGCTCTTCCGTATATTATTTAAGTGTAATTTAAGTTAGAAAATTTTGAAATCTCGGATCTGGGTGTTTGCCCTTCGCCGTCTCAGATTCCATAACACAAGTGCATAAGCTACTCACATTGGTTTCGGAGCAATGTAGATGAAGTTGTCCACATTTATTATTTATTTATAATTATTACTGAGATAAAATAGTCATAAGATAAATATTAAGTATATGCTACAGTAAGCTGTCACAACAAACTTGTCTAATGCTTAACAATTTGCCACAGTCAGGGACAGTATAATAACATCAATTTAACAAAGAAACAGAGTGTAACTCTAAGAGCATATATCATTTAGTACCTGGATTCGCTCATTTCTTTTTACTTGTAGAGTATCCATTGCTGTAGGGAGTATAATTAATAATGATAACAACGTCATGGTCCCTGGTAAGCACTATGGTGGATTTGGTCTTGATGGAGAAAGTCCATTGAAAAGGCCCAGAGTATAGCAGTTTCTCTAAAAATCAAATAGTTTTTGCATTAAGAAATAAGAATAAGGATATGGATACGTTATATTATGTTGTCATCACAACATTGAGGCACAAAAGTGATTATAAAGTACGAAAACTGATCGTAATAACGACTGTAATTTCAAAAGGAGATTGAGCAATTATTTTGACTACAAAGTACTCATAAGAACACATTCGTATTAAACTTTTTCATACCACAACGAAACCTCATATTCATCAGTCTCACCGCCCAAAATAATTACAGCCACAAACAAACAAACAAAACCAAAACTTTCTTGTAACAGATTGCAGAATCACCACACTTTTTTTCCACTCCCAGTGATAGCGTCAAAGAAATCGGTTCGTTTTAACTTCTTATTTTTTTTAAGTTAACTATAAAAGCAATCGAGTCTCCCTTTCTGTCTTATTGCGCGAATTGCGACCATCGAAAATGTATCGAGAAGTGACAGTTTTTGTGGCACTATGTGGTGTTACCTTCGCTTCAATTTTGGACGGTGATATAGACTTACTAGATGGAGTGAAGTTGATAAGGATACCAGTGTCTAATTCTTTGGAGGATGAAGGGAGGTCTTTTGGGGAGAATTCTCCTCTTTTCCGGATGGCGAAGTTTCTGCAAGGCCATGAGCTGCACGTGAAGCTTCCGACCTTGATTGAAAAGGATCGAGTGACGCAGTTCGTGGCTGATACTTTGAAGGTCGTTGATAAGGAAAATGCTGGTTAGTGAAATTTTCATAGAATGAAGAAGTGTTTTAGTTTTGATGGAGATATTTTAGAGCAAGTTCGTACTTAGAAAGTGCATTTTTTTTAAAGACTTTTAATTACTATGTGGAACCAAGTATTGTGATAATAGGTATAATATGAGAAACTGACAGAATCTTACATTGTGTTGATGGTATCATCATCAGGGTAGTTGCGGTGAGGTATAAATACTACACTCCTCGGTCTTCAAATCTACATAAGGCCGCGCACCTTTTAAAAGTCCTCCCCCCCTTCCTCTGTCTCCCGTGAAAAGGATTATGGGAAACACGTCCTAACTCTTTTTTTGGCACTTCCGAAGAAAATAATGTTAACAAACCAAGTTATTTATAACCCTTTAATTTTCTGTGTGTTACCTTCAAAAATAATTGGTTTCAAAAATGTTGATAAATAATATATTAAAAAAGAAAAACCTTTACTGTCACACATTTTTGCCCGCAAGACTTAGACTTTGTTATCTTGAATATTATTATCTAATGATGGGTGCCTAAATTCTTGGCTATTGCCTTTCATCAGAACTCTTTTACGACCGGTTAATGAGAACGTCCTCATTGAACTAAAACCATTTGGGACCATTTCGATTGCTCTGCATGAATCAGGGGTACTAATATCCGGGTAAATAATTTCTAAGGACTTTATTGTACCCCTTACAAACCTTAGCCATTTATGAGATATTTTACAGAGTCATTTAAATAAATCCATTAATTAGGAGTTTTATGTGAATTTTGAAGTTACAATATAAGCACTGATGGGCTGATGCGCACGTAGACGCTTTGCTCGTGGGTCAAGCTTAGTTTTGTATGAAATGGTAGTGATAATTTCCTAGGTCACAAACTACGCATGAACACGTCAAACACTTCTCGAAACTAGCTGACACATGAAGCTACGTAGGCGTACAATTCTTGCACCTCGTGCACCACAGTGGAGCATCATCATAATCCTCATGGATTTCAGAACTAAAATTAGTTAGGTACTTTGTGTAACATAATAACAGATATATAATATATAGAAATAGTTTATAAGACGAAGCTTGAAAGTACTGCCCGTGAATTAAAAGGTGAGAGGTAAGCGTTTGTCGTGGTATAAACATGTTATGAGGAGGGATGAAAATCCTATAATTAGACAAGTTATGGGTATGACTACGGATGGGTAGACAAGCACAAGAAGACTGAAAAAGATATGGATGGATTGGGTAAAGGATAATAATTATGGAAAAGATAGTACCTAGTAGATGCTGCGATGAAGAGTAATAATACTATAATACCAGTCTGTAAACGTCCCACAGCCATCTTTCCATATAGAGAAGGGATAAGCATGTATCACCACGCTTGCTCATTGCGGTTTGGCGAAATAAGATTCAAATTTTTGGAATCTAGGATTCCTCACGATGTTTTTCTTGGTCGTTTGTCTATGATGTCTTAAAATTATTAAGAAAGTAAATAAAACTTTGAAAAATTCAATTGGTACTTGCCTGGGTTCGAACCTGCAATCCTGTGCACACAAATCCGGTCATTGAACCGCTAGGACACGACAACCTAGTGCACGACCATGACCGATGGAAATCTAAAAAAAAGATCCTAGGGCGTTCACACGAAATTACCAAACAATATTTTCCGAAAATCTATCTGACATCAAACACCAACTTGTCACTTAAAATGCCTACAAAGTATCCGTGATCCAATTTCCTGTGAAACGTAATTTCCGCTTTCGATCAGCGCTCACTCAAGCGGCGTGGGTACTCTAGTAATTGTACTTTTATAATTAATGGACGGCGCAAAAATATTGTTTAGGTAATTAATTTACTTGAGGCTTTTTTAAGTTCAAACATTTCAAAAATAAAATCTTAAAAAAAAGACGTGATTATGTTGAAAAATAAAAAATCAAGGCTGTAAAATGAAACATTTAACTAAGAAAATACTTATTGGAAAAGGTAATCGAATCAGGAGCAAAAAATATCAAAATCAGTTGTATATCCTTTAATAAACAGTACTTTTAATGTTAAAACTTTCGTTTCTGACTCTTAGAAGGAAAGAAAAAGCATTTATTCGCTCCACATGCGACGCATAAAATAAAAAATAAAAACCTATTATAAATAATAATTTCTAAAATGTTTGGGGAAATATGCGTCACATCCGTGCGAAACGGATCGTTCAGCGTCTTAAAAACTAATCTAACATTTTGTGGTGAACGAATAAATAAAATGATTTCTATACTTTTAAACTATTGCGTTGCATGATTATAATAAAAACGTAACAGGAATCAATGCAAACACATACATTTAACTTTTAAGGTTTTTTTACTTTTATCTTTATAATAATTATCATTCAGTTGTAATAATTATCTTTTAGCTTATTTCTCGTAATAATGTGACAGCACTTAGATGACATAAAAATAAAATCCCGGGAAATATTTTATTTAGCAACCACATAAATAAGGAAAAAGCAAAGTTGTTGGGTAGGCACATCCCTGAACATATAAGAATATCCCTGATGCAGGATATGTTAATATGAAAAAGGAAATGAAATAAACCAGCCTCTTACATCTCAAGCATTTTCCTCAACTTAAACTTTAATGCTTTTAATATTATATCTTTAATCTTATCTTGCAGCCTATTCTTAAGCGCGAAATTATCAGACAATTATTCAATAATATAGGTTTAGTACCTGCGTCCAAATGCTTTTTACAGGGGGCTCGTTAAGCCGACGGTTTTTTAATGGAGTTGATAAGTGGATGGGTGACCATTTGTAAACATATCGAGACCCCTCCGTGCCTCAGAAAGCACGTTAAGCTGTTGGGCCCGACTGTCATACAGTGATCTTTGACAGTCGTTAAGTCATTACTATTCTGACAACTAGCCTTACTATGGGATACTTTATTTCCTAGCAATGGGTTGTGGAGGTAAGATAGGCAGTTGCTCTATGTAAAATACGGTATTACGGGAAAATGCTAGGCAGAAGACCTGCGTCCAAGTGCTATTTAAGGTCGAAGACCCATTTCCCTGATGGGTAAGCAAGGAGCACTGGTTTTCAGGATTGCTCATTTTTAAAAGACTTAACTATGGACCTTTTTGACGGTTTTTTTTCCATAGGAATGACATTTTGGACCGCGCAACTAGAGTTATTTTACGTTGCGAAAGAGCCTGGAAATGCCTACTTGAAATAAAAATATTTTGATTTTGAAATTGCTCATTGCAAGTGGGTGTAAATATTGCAATAGGAAATAGACAATCATTATTAAAAATAATCTATAAGTATATACAAAATTCTGGTGTCACAGTGTCTCCCACGAAGCGGCTTGACCGGTTTTTACGAAATGTTTGTGCATATTCAATAGGTCTGAGAATAGGATATAAACATTTTTTATCCTCCTGAGTGATAAGAATCCTCTCCAGAATATTGTTAAACAACGTTTGCCCAAGACTAGTAATAGTATACCGTACAATATTTGAAAGTGTTATTTCCGAGATGTAAGAGGCCCTTAGCTTTGAATGGATATAGAATAATCAAACACAGCTTAGAATTTGTCAGTACAAGAGTAAATTCGGCTTTGACACCTTAAACAAAACACGTATAGGAATAAACACTGATTGACTGCACAGAGTCACCACACTATCACGCTAATTACCACTGTGTGGGATATGCTACGGGCTCGATCCCCGCATGGGACAAGCATTTGTGTGATCCACAAATGCTTGTTCCAAGTCTGGGTGTTCTTTGTGAATGTGATTTGAATGTTTGTGAAACCCCCGCGACACACGGATTAAATTCCTTAGTGCTGGTGTCGTTTTTTTACAAAAAAAAGTTTTCTTTTAAGTATTTTTTATAACATACTATTTTTTTTTATTTTTTTATTTACAGTGTCCGGCAGAGGCAAAGGCGGCGGCGGCGGTGGAGTGGCCCTCATTGGTCTGATGTTTGCTAAAGCACTTGGAGCTATCGGTATCGGAGGTTTGGGTCTACTGACCATGAAGGTAAGAAAATAAATAGAGCATTAGAACAAGATATGGATGGAAAAAAGTACCACGTAGTAAGATAAAATACATTTAGAAATTTGTTAACTCAGTAGTCACTTAAAAATTAATTCCCTTAGTTAGGATTCAGAGAACCGATTAGAATTTTTATTCAGAAAGGGTTCCAAATTACTTAAATATGTATTTTAAAATATATAAACATTCAATGGGTGTGTAAAAACATAGGTTTTACCGGTTTTTCCAGTTTGTCTGAACAAAATTAATTTAGTTTTAGTATCGTCTAGTATAAAGATCGTCTAAGTCGACTTAAGTTAGAGATTAAAAAAAGCTTAAAGATTCTAAAAAAAATATTTTTCTACCTGTAGGTATAAACTTTCTCATAGAAATCGTTACAAATTAGCTTCATTTCAATCTCTAATAGCTCTTATACATTTTCGTAACCTTCAAAAAGCAAAACATTTATTAGTTTAACTCAGAATTAATTAAAAAACCTTGCACTACACTCTGAACACGATTATAACAAGTTCCTAAACCGTTAATTGATCTTAAGATACGCGAACAGTATGTATCACGCTACTCACCGGTTTTCTTCGTCACGGCTAGTGCCCTGGCCTGCTTATCCGCTGTCCATAATTACACACTTTTCCCAATTAAAATCACAGCACAATCATTTTGTTTTGCTATAAACTTCTAACACGACATTTTCATGCTTTTATTTTTTTGGATGCTTCGATTATTATTAAACACATTAAAAAACGTTAATGAAAAATTGGTACGAGATAATAAGTTGCATTAGTTTTCACTAAGGGAAATTTGCTATGTTGTTTGATTTATTTTCGTCATCATCAGGACGTCTTATGCATAGCCTTGTAATTTTTTTATGTAACCTAATTATTATCCCACTGCTGGGAAAAGATCTCTCGCGTTTGGGTCCAGGTTTTTACTGTCTTAAGCTACTTGACACCAATTACGTCAGCAGCGATCAATATCATGTAAAAATTGGATTTCTAATTGAATCATTAAAAATTGGTTTCATCTATTGTCATTTGACCAGGATTACTATAATTATTTTTACTTTTAAACACATACTGAAAACGAATTTCTCTGAACTAGGAACTTCTTTCATGAATATTGGATAAATACTCAAAATAATTGTATACTTTATGCGTAGATATTTTCAAACTTTTACCCCCGTACAAGAGTTAAAATTCGCATGAATAATGAATTTGTGATATATTTGAAAACGAAACTATTAGGCACCATTTCCACGAATAAAAGTTACCCGACTTCGGTCAAATCAGCCCTAAGCCTTTTATTCCTTAATCTAGTAAATACTGATAGAGATTATATATACGGGCTTTATTCTAGCACGATATATTTTTTACAAGCAAAAATGAAAACTCTTATCGAATTATCAAAATTTCTGGGAAAACAACGAGTGATAAAAAAAAAAATCTTAATTATTTATTTGTTAATTACTTACTCTAGATGTATGCTCTGCAAATTAAAGGTGATCATTATATTCATCATAAGAAAATAATTGAAAAAAAAAGAAAATTGGCGCAAAACCGCAGTATCGACCAAACTTCACCTCTCCTATTACGGGCCTGCTGGCAGAGATTTCTTATGAAATAAGCAGACCCTTTGTACATGAAAATTTATTGTCTTATGTATTGTTTTACTATTTATTATGTGTACATTATTAAATAAATAAATAAAGAAAATATTAATAAGTATTAAATTCAGCTAGTAATTTTGTTGATATTTCTGAACAAAATAATTTTGATACTTGAAACTTATATCTACAAAAGTATCATATTAGCTTCCTCCTTTCACAAAAACCTAACAAGCTAACATTGTTAATGAAATCAGGCCGTCTTCAAGTTATGAGTGTGTCATAAAATTTAAACTATGTATGATTATCCACAATATTTACGACATCATTAACTACTTGATTGAAGTTTTCCTAATAGCTATAAATTTCTGTTTGTACAATGAAATCAAATTTAATAGCTATAAGTGTTAGCAAGTTGCTTTAATATCAATAAATATTCAAGATTCAGTTCAGAATTGCGTAATTAGCATTATATTTTTGCCAATTAACATCATTATTATTCATCTACTTATTCACTTTTATTGTATACAATGTAACAATGTAACCTACTCGAAGACATTTTACGCATCGTGCCGCGGGTTCGATCCCCGCATGTGTCCGCATTTTTGTGATCCACAAATGCTTTGTCCAAGGCTGGGTGTATTTAACGCATATAATTTGAATATGTGCAACCCCGGAGACAAAAAGATTAATGCGTGGGTGAATGTATAAAAAAATCCCTACAACTCAACCAAGGTTTAACGGATCTGTAACCTCATCTTCCATTTCCAGGCTTTAGCCGCCTCAGCATTAGCTCTAATGCTGGCTGCCATCGTAGGCGTCAAGAAGTTAGCCTCTCATGATGGTGGGGAAGACCACCAGGTCATATACGCTGGTCACCACGGACACCACAGAAGGAGAAGAGAAGTAACCCCTCTACCGTACAGAGGATGGAAGAAGTACCAGGGTAGTTCCTAAATTAGTTATATTATTTATTGTTGAATAATTATTTATTAATTAAATTATTGTCTTTTTTATGTGTTTTTTTTTTATTCTGTTGTTTAGAGGTTCCTTTTATGTGGTGTAATTTTGGTTAGTATGTTGATTTTACCCCAAGGAAAAACAGAAAACATGAGAACACTCCCAAACTTTTTCAAGAAAAACATACTGTTTTAAGAAACATAATATATAAAAACGAACGTAGACTTAAATGAAATCTTCCATAATAAGTAAAGCCAAGAAAAGCGCAGAAAGAAACCTTACTTCAAAAGAACAATGGCCTACATTTTTCAGAACCTAATCCCTCCTGATAAAGTACTCCCATTTTTATCACTCAACACGAATCTAAATCCATGTAAACTTTTCCAAACAAGCTTCCTTTAAATTCAAGTCACGGAATCAAACCTCAAAAATGGAATCAGCCTCAATAGCGAACAGCTATTGCGTGCAAATTGGAGATGCTGATAGGACCTTTGTTGAAGTTACAAGCAGATTGATGTTTTTCTTGTTCTGGTAGAATTAATAAATTAGGGGAGAAAGTGATGTATGTCGAAATAGAGAAAGGTATACTTAATCGAAAAAAATCTATAAATGAATACTGGCCTAATAATAATACCAGCCTCAGGCTTCTTCCCATATAGAGAAGGAATGTGCATTGATCACCACGCTTGCTCATTGCGGGTTGGCGACTAAAGATTTTTTTTTTAATCAAGATTTCTTCACGATGTGTTCCTTCTCCGTTTGTCAATGATGTCTTAGAATGAATTAAAAAAAGTACATATAACTTTGAAAAAGTCACATTGGTACTTGTCTGGGTACGAACCTGCAAGCATGTGCTTACAAATCCGGTCATTGAACCGCTAGAGCACCACGACATTCGTTCTATTTCTGGCTTAATAAAGAGCTATGAAAATAGAAGATAGTAACATATATGCTTTGGAGTCAAAATAAAAACGCTATATTCTGATATTATATTCCGATAACCCATACTATAAAACAAATCCCTCTGGCTCGTCTGTTAGTCTGAAGGGATTTTCATATTTTGGTTTCAGCTATAGGTTGAGTGATTCAAGGGGAAGGTTGTTGTGTATTATAATATATACCTGTGCAAAGACGATGCGGGTCCGCTAGTAACCTTTGATTTATTCCGATATCTTCGGCATAGGATTTTGGCTATGTTTTTGGGGCTCCAAATTTTAGCCACCGCTGCCAAGTAGGAAACAGTTTATGACGATTTCATTAATTTCATTAAATTGGCTGAATAATACAGTGTCTCTCATAATTTTATAATATCCAATTAATATTGCTTGTCGCAATATAAATTCTAGTATTAAAACAAACAAATGCAATAAACACAATTAACAACAAGAAGTCAATAAAATAAAAACATGACAAGTACACTCGAATGGTCATAGCTTTCACTTTGTTTTAAGTAACGTTTACTTTACTCGATTACTTTCACTTGAATTTAAAATTACAGCTAAACAAGTAATAACTGCATTTGTAGAAACTACAGTCATCATGATAATCAGTGATGACAAAAACGGAATTGAAATGTATAATAAAGATAGCATTGAAAAAGGTATTTATTTTGCTTTATGTTAAGAGGGGCTCTGTGGCTTTGTAAGCTGTACCGTCCTTGGATTGGTGACCCGTTGTCAACTTGCTGAGACCCCGCCATGCCACGGAAAATAAATAGGCCGGCACTCCATGTAAAAAATAGTTTTCAGCCAAATCCGGTAAGATTGGAAGCCGACACCAATATAATAATATCTTGGGAAAAAAATAGGCAGATGATGAGAAGTGGCACCTAAATAAGGTAGATGAGTTTGATTTAAGTTAAGAATGATTGGATTGTATGATTTCAGAAGATATGTTCTATGAGTTTTCTAATGGGAATGGCAAAAAAAACAGTCCTGACTCAAAAAAACACGACAAAAAAGAATTAGAGAAATTGGTTCAGCCGTTCACGGATGATGCCCTGATCAAGGGAAATAAGGATTCATTTTAAAGAGAGATTAAGTAACAAGACACCAGACAAATCTTTAATTCATTTATGCAAATTATATCTGTTACTTATACAAGCGTTAGAAACAATAATTTGGAGGTTTTATAAAGCCATAACTCAAAAGCTCTTTAACCACAGCTACCCTTTGAAGAATCGACCGACGAAGAATCGAATATCTTAAGAATGAATAATGAACGATTCAACAAACTCATTTTCAACGGATGAAAGAACGTTTTTTATAATCTCAATATGATTGCGGCTTTTTGGTGCGAGTTCCGGATTGAGGAAATAGGGGTTTGAGAAATTCTTTGTGGTTCCCGATGCTGAGTTTTTTATATTTATATACATCTACACTTGACCTGAATGTGTTATTTTGTCTATCTACAATGAAATAAAAGTTTATCATGCCTTTAAAAAATTAGGCGAGCGATTAGACATCATTATTATTTATATAAACGTCCCACTGCTGGGCACAGGCCTCTTCCCATATAGAGAAGGATTGATCATTGATCACTACGCTTACTTATTGCGTGTTGGCGATTTCTGATTCCATTTTTCGGAATCCAGCTTTCCTCACGATGCTTGCCTTGACCGTTTGTCAATGATGTCTTAGAATGATTAAGAAAGTACATAATTATGATTTTGAAAAAGTCCCATTGGTACTTGCCCGGGTTCGAACTTGCAAGCATGTGCATGCGGATCCCATCTTAACCGCTAGGCCATCACGACATATTATTTATGTTAACGTCTAATACATAATAAATATCTATCCGTGGTCGGCTGTGGAGAGCTAAAAAGAAATCTATATTTATACGATTTTATCTTTTAAAATCTTGGAGTTTTTTTTTGTGATTGATTGGAAGCGATTTTTCTCCTTCAGTTTGGCTTGGGTTCATGAAAAAATTTGAAAGAAATAAAACCAAAATTTTAAATTGTTTACTTACTGGTTAAACGAGGCACTGAAATTCTATTCATGAGACACGGTGTGGGGAAGCAGTCCCAATCCTTGAATTCTGTCTACCTCCAGAATGTTTTGATTACAAAACACACTAACTGCTATCTAGTAGAATAACCGAGTATTAATCTATCGTCTGATGAAATGTACTTTCACTCCGACTGTCGAAGCTCAACTCTCCATCTACTTCCATAGTTACAGAGGTTGCAACATAGATGGCGCTTCCACTACCTCTTATAAAACTTTTTGTAAAATCAAACTTTTATAAAATACCATCTTGCTATATTTATTGCAACTTTCACGTAATGCTTTCAATTGTTTCACAGATGTCTCTTTTAAAACTTTGGTCTGAAAACGAAATTTGTAGCTGGTACTATTACCATTGGCCAACATGTAGTTTATTTAATAGGAGTTGTGTGAAGGCAGCATCAAGAATTTAAATACCTCGTTTGTACTTAATTGCTTTGTTTTTCTTTTCAAGAGCCATGTTTTTGAGGTTTATTTAGAAATTGAGTTTAATGGGGTTTAATATAAAGTATTCATCATAGTTTGATTAATTTCAAGAGATAATTCTTATTGCTCAGTGCGATAGCTTTCATACCGTTCGGTCTCTGGAACTAGCATATCTAAGCGAATACCCCGGTCATCAGGCTCATCTGTCTATAAAGACTGCCTCCACCCTGATGAGCCGGATATACAAACGTTACTGTTACCGGCTGATGTGTTAATTTGTCTGATATCTGGTCAAGTAAATAAATGACTGCACGGATAGCCGAGCGGTATATGCCACCACGCTAATTACCACAAGTCTATATAATACTGGTCTACCGTAACATATCACTTCCTTTTTCAGAAGAAGTTTTTAAAATCATTATTTGGGGTCGTCAAACGTCGTAGTGGCCTAGCAGTTGAATTAACGAATTTTTGTGCATAGGCATGGAGCCGAATAAATTTACCCGGAGACTCTCAGATCATTAAAAATAATGAATAAGTCCTCAGACCTGTGACCTTTCAAAGACTTAGTTATGTACCTATTTTTTTTAATTATGTTAAGACATTGGTAAAGAAAATCATCACGAAACACGAACAAAAGTGGCGGAGTATGGTCGATACTTCTTTACAAGAGAAGAAGCCTAAAAACTGGCTTTTACATGTGTGACTGCTGGGTAGTCACACATGTAAAAGCCAGTTTTTATTAAGGAACCGAATTCATTTCCTCAAGAGGTTACCTTTGTAGTTATACTCTATGTCAATAAATAGTAACAAGGTTGCATCTGACATGACTGTGTCAAGAACCTCGTCTTACATCTATAGGATCATTTGACCCGTTTACTTAAACTTTTTTTGTGTACTTCTCTTCAACATTAAACGAAAGTTGAATATTTGGGACTCACTAATCCGCTTATGATTAACGAAGCCAATACTGTTCAAAAAAATGTTCTATTCAAATCTATGTTACCGTAACTTTCGCTCAAACTAGGGCCAATTATTTTTTTACACGATTTTTTTTGGTGTTACCGTCTAATTCATGGTAATCTTTATGCATGGTAAATCAACATAAAACCTATTTCTTTTTTAATTCTGCCTGTTTGCTCATATTTTAATATTGGCTCCGATTCTGTTAAACACGTACTAAACTAATTTAAGTCTATCGGTATCTTTTTCACTTGTACATAATTAGAAAAGGACAGACAAAATTAGAAGGGTCAAATTTGGTTCCGACTAAAATTCTCATACAAATTTGGCGACAAGTAAAAACGTGTGCTCTAAAAACACTGTGATGTTCAAGGCGAAAACTAGTTTGACATTGCTAAGTTAGTTGTAATCTGTTGCCGTCCTTTTCTCACGCTCTATGTTAGTAAAAGACAGCAATGGTTTAAATTTAGTTTAGTTTGTGTACAGAGGAATCAGCACCATTAGGTATTTTATTTTAAGTATACCTAATATAAGATTCTGTTATGTTTATCTTATTACAAAGTAAAGAACTTTTTTCATCATTTTGTAATGCAATTGAGTATAACTAATTGAAAAAACTTATTTTTTGCGTCGTTAAGAAATGCAAAATTCTAAGCAAAATAAACTTATATGTCTACACGGTACATGAATGTACGGTGTTGGTAAGCCGCGCATGCGCGCACCTGATATCAAAAGTGAAGTTGTACATTCATCCCACATACTTGCGTGAAGCAGGTTACTGACGCATAGTGATGGGGCAGTATCGATACTTTTATTTTAACTGTGGTTTATGTTTAAACTGATAATTTATTACACGCATGTAAAGCTTTACCTGTGACTATGTTAAGAGAATTGGAAGTTGTTAAAACTAAAAAAAAGTTTTTTTAACAATTTTTTTATAAGCTACCGAACTTTACTACACATTAAGACAATACAACATAGAAAATGTAGTCAACACAGATCATAGTCGATATTGTGTCTTTAACCTGACAATATTATGAACCAGTATATCCAGTAAATATTACTAAGGACTATATTTCTAGACTACCTCACAAACTGCTTAAAATTCACCAAGGCATTGTTATTTAACGAGATTTACCAACTATTCTTAGAAACCACCTGTGTAAACAAACTCAATATTTTATTTATCGATACTTTTTGTTTGCACATCTCTATAAAACGGGAAGTAGGTACAGCACGGTACACCTACAAGTTAAAGTATGTCACAAGGTGACAGCTATGGTCTGATGATACCACAAAAACTACGTATCATCTAAATGCGCTTTAGAAAAGTTACTAACGATAAACCAATTTATACTTAAAGTTATACTTACATGATTGAAACTGAAGAGATAGGCGTGAAAATATGGCTGGCTTGTGAATGGATGCTGGAGACTGAAGATGAGTGGGATATAGACCTCCAATTCACTGGGTTTATAGCAGTTTTGTACTCACCACTGCTTCGATGGTCTAGTGGACGACCACTAGACCATCGAAGCCAGTGAATTGAAGGTCTATATTCCACTCATCTTCAGTCTAGATTACGACATCTAGACTTTCGTGAAAGGTCGCGGGTTTGGTTCGGTCAAATATAATTACTTGGATTTCTGTTTCGAAATACTCAGTACCACTCGGAGTCAGGAATTGTGGCGGTGTTTACACCATCGTGTCTCTGAAAGCGCGTAATGCCGTTAGTCCCGCGCCTAATCTCTCCGATCGTGTTGGTCTGCTGTCCCATCGGACTATGCGATTGAATAAATTGAGAGTACACTAATGTTTGCGCACATACTTGTGCACTATAATAATAATATGACTGGTATCATTTGAGGTTGGCCGCGGAGGTTCTACGCAAGAGCGATAAAAATTGGTGGTCCCTTCACACCATCTAAAAGTCTGCCGGAGTCGCAGAGTATAAGCAAACGATTCCACTATTCCGGCCCTTGTAGAAGAAGAGAACCAAGTTGTTTATAGCTGCTTATTCCAAACAGATCTCACTATCCGCTCATATTTGTGGGATCCGTCCGGAAAATGGATAAAAGATAACATTATACTCCGAATTGTTCCCACGTAACAACCGATCCCACTGATCCCAGTACACTTTTCCCAACGGAGCTCTATTCAGAAATGATAATGGGATCGATTCAGAACAAAATGTTCATTTTTATCCCACAAATGGGGTAAGATTGTGGGACCCGTTCGGAATAAGCTTTCATTGTCGTTGAAAATTCGACATAAGTGTTATACTATTCCTACGCTCGGCTTAAACACTGCTATATCCGTCTTATTTATACTATTCAGTAGCTAAGTCGTAGATTTGGAACCGGAACCAATAAACAAACCCAGACAGAATCCACCATACCATTGAGGGAATCTTGAGAAATGGATGCTACCACACATTAATTCTAAGACCTGCAATCAGGAAGATCTAAATCCCCCTCTCTGTACCATATTAATTAAGAATCAATCATATTATCCTTACCAAGTAGGTTTAATATTCAACTAATAAGGTAAACAAAGATTTCACGACAGCCAGACATCCTGGCGTAAGCAGAGGAAGCAATAATTATGTGAGAAGCTCTTTACCGGACAAACGATCGAGCTTGTTTGGTACAGACGATATGGAAACGCATAAACCGTACTATTAATACTTTTATTTATTGTTATAAATTAATTCTCACTAGAATTATTTACTCTGTTATCGCAAAACAAGTGAATTCATAAACCTTATAACCTCCAAAAAACTAGGGTTGGGCCCTTTTTTTCGTTCAGTGTTTCTGTACACACAATAGCCATACTTGAGTGTGTTGACTCACAAGTTATAAGTATAAGTCATTATTTTTATTTATAAGTTATTATATGTATATATAATAATATTTATATTATAACTCTGAAAATATTTAACAAACTGGTCTCGTACAGGTTTCATACGATTTTTTAACCAAATTCCAAAAGCAGGAGGTGTGTCTGTATGTATTTTTTTCATGTTATTTTTATTAGTTATTCTGTTTATCTTATTTATTTAAGCGTTTACCTGTGAAAGTTTTTGAATAAAACATTTTTCGTTAACGTAACATTATTCATTTTTTTGGAACGAAACACGTACTTATACGACTGTACCCAGCCGGTAGTGACATTGGCCTTCTTATATTAGAAACCTAGCTCCATATAACCAAGATGTAAGCGTTTACTCACTGAGCTACTAGCTCAGTGAGTGGGAATGTGGTTGTTTCTAGCCTACAGCCGTGTATCATTATGGGGGAGGCTAGTAGCCAGACGTAATTATACAGAACTCGGAGGAAATGTGGAGATATTAAAGGAGATCATGGTTAAGTATAAGTCTTATTCTTTTTTAGACTGGCCTGTTGGTCTAGTGGTTAGTGACCCTGACTGCTAAGCTGGACATCGTAGGTTCGATTCCCACCCAGGACAAATCTTGTGTGATGAGCGCACGATACATTTTTCTCTGTCTATCAGTTGTCTGGTTGCCATATTACGGGCACTGCCCAGTTTGGAATCAGCTGATGACCATGTGTGAGCTGTCCCAAGCTATTATATTATTATTATCTATTATACAGGATTAATTTAAAAGGATGCGTATATTCAAAGAGGTAATCAGGTGCATAAAACTGAACAACTTTTTCTAAGAAACATAGGTCGATATCATAAAAATGGAAAATGAACTTTTGATACAAAGTGACACTGTCACTTTGTATAAACATAAGTCACGTGACCTGACAGGTCACGTGACTTATGTTTGTATGGTTAATAAGAGTGTATAAAGCGTTTTTATGAGGTCTACCGCAGTTATTGCTTCACTGGACTTTTGGCGAAAACTTAAGACCCTCCAGACTCCACCAGAGAAACAAAAAAACTAACTACGTTAGCACGTTCACTAAGGGACCTCCCCGCGGGTTTCGGACCTCGACTTATTGCTATCCAATTTTTAGCATTTAGGGACTTATTTTAATTGCTATACTAGTTTGGCCAACTTGGGCCAGTTTGATCTATTATAGGGATGGGAGGGTTACACTTACGTTACGATTATTTAATACCCAAAGGGCCTCGTCGGTGAGGGCTGTTACTCCGTGGATGAGTGACCCTCCCGTGCTTTGGACTGCATGTAAAACCGATGGTCTGAACTATCATTATGTTGATCATTGGCGGTCATTAGAATTCTGACAACCAGTCTTACTATAGGATACTGTGTTGACCAGTAAAATGGAGATCCTCCATACCAGATGTGCTATTTTCCTTTTATATAGGTAAATTTAAATAAGTATTGAAGCGACGGTAGCCTAATGGCTAGGGCGTCGGATTTGCAATCATGTGGTGGTGGGTTCGAATCCCACCCATTACACTACCGACGTAAACCCACTCGTAACATAAGCATCTTAGCTTTGGGGGTTAACGAGATTACTAATAATGTGCGACCCACATTGCTAGTAGTCTTTAAAAAAAAAATCTTTCCATTACACCATGTATAAATATAATATTTATAGTAATCTCATAATAACAGAAAACACAGATTCTCAGTTTCAATGTATTATGTAACCGGATCTCAAGTAAAAGCCACTCTTTAATCTATGGTAACTAGCAATTATTTGGTGCCGACGCGACTACTTCCGCAATTAGATTGTTTATGATCAAATCTATGATAATGTTAGAAACTCTATGGTTAAGAACTCTTTATTAGCTTTTAGTGTGCTTTGTTTTGTATGGATGGAAATTGGTTATGAAATATGTATTTGTATTTACAAAATAGATATAACAATTTAAACTTATTTTAAACTTAAGTAAATATATAGTTAATACAAGTTGCCTTAAAGTTAAGCAGCGGTACAAGAGTATTGGAATTGGATGGGTCAATTTTGTGTAAGTTTATTAGGGTGTATAAACTTTGGTATTATAAACCTATGTTTACATATCAAAATAAGTCCAGACCTCTTTAAAAATAAATATGGCTTGTCGCTTGTAAAACCCAACTGGGCAGGATTGTCAAGCAAGTGAAGTCGTGATAGTCGTGTGTGATAATTAAGTAGTCAAATAACAAAAAAAAAATATCTTGAAACAAAATACACAACAAAAGAAAGTACAGATTTAAATACCTAAATGTTTTTTTTTCTGGTAGGACTTCAAACCCACAATCCACCGGTTATCAATCCCAACACGGTACTAAAACAATAGGATCATCTATCAATCTAAACAGAGTATTCACGTAATAATAATATAATAATAATAATAAAACTTTATTTAATTCCACATGCCACAAATCGATTTAGCTTAAATATAAATAAGAAAAAGTATTCTTGATTAATTATGATAACATTTTGTAAAGATCGAATTAATTCGTTGAATAAATAAATAAAAAATAATAAATGCATTTGATTTGTATTGTTACGTGGCTTTTATGGACCCCCTACGGGTAAAAGCCTCCTCCAAGGACTTCCATCGTTCTTTTTGTTTAGCCAAGGATATCCAATTTTCTCCTGCTGCCTTTACTATTTCATCTGACCATCTAGCGTATTCACGTAACATACATAAAAATAAAACGGTCTTAACGTCCGATAAAGTGAAATGAGTGCAAGTGTAGACAAAAATCGTGACGAAAATGTAAAGTGCAATGACATAGTTTTTATTCTCGGCGAGTAAATATCACAGATTCCTGTGTAGGGTCAAGATCACAGAGAAATAAATAATTTATTGGGAATGTACATTAAATAAAATGAAATTTTAAATTGAGGTTGCTTTGAATTAAAACTTTTCTTTTTATACGGATTTTATCGCGATTTATTTTGATTTTAGTTCCCGATACAAAACGTTTGATATCATGGTCACGAGCAGACTGAGGTTCGTCTAGACAGGAGATGTTGCTCGTTCTACTTTCATATTTTTACTAATCAGTTGTATCCCGACCTACGCAATATGAGCTCTCTGTATTTTGAGGTCTTGCAGGTCTGCTCTTGGGTTTGGTTTTAATTATAAGAATGATTGGGTCCCAAATAGGTGATATTAAGGATTCTTGTTAATTTTTTGTCGCTCAAGATGACTTATTAATAAGTACTTGCGATGTTAGGTATACTACATCTACTAATTACGAATTACGTCCACCGAATTTGCATAATAACTTCCGTGAGACGAATTCATAAGTTTTTATTCGTATCGGGACACCGCCGCCACCTTGTCAAGGCTCCTCAACTAAGCCTATCGCGGTCTGCTGGACATAGGCCTCTCCCAAGTTGCGCCGGAACATCCGGTCCCCAACCTTCCGCATCCAGTCTAACCTAGCCTCCTTTCCCAGGTCATCGGTCCATCTGGCTGGGGAGCGTAATTTGGTCCATCTGGCAGGACTCTATTAAGTCTGGACCTAGTCGTGCGATCGCAAGAATGTGTATGAGTGAACCTATTTTCCTAAATAATTACTACAAAAGATGTCTTTCTTTCTTTGTCTTACTGACAAGAGAGGCAACATCAAATAAAACACGAACAAAACAAAACACTTAACCTTTTTTTGTGACAACCATCCTCATATAAATAATGTAATTGGTTTTAAGTAAATAATGCATTTGTTGGCGTAACTGATTCTATAAACACTGTTTATTTTCAAGTCAGACCAATCTGTGAAAGTGGCGGAACCATATTACAATAAAAAAACATTGTCACTGAGCTGTATGTGTAGCATTAAGTAGTTATGTATATGTTTGTTATTTATTTAAAACCTGCTGCGGCCTACAATAAACCGCGGGTACCACACCCGTGGTTTTTCATGTAACTTATTTTTTTCGGGATAAAAAGGTCATCCAATTTTATCACGGTCCACCCGTTTGAGCGTGAAAAGTTCACAAACATACACACCCACAAACATTCGTCTTCATACTCGTAATATCAGTGTGATAACCAACTTTGAAAGAACTTTTTTTTTAATTAGTGCCATTAGTGTATGAGAAATAGATGTTGGCCTATTCACAGACTTACCCGATATGCACACAAAATTTCATACAAATCGGTCCGGTGTTTGGGAACAAACATCGCGACACGAGAATTTTATATATTAGTAAGAAAGATGTAGTTCACAAAAATGGAAGAATCGGCGATAGCCTAATGGCTAGGGCGTCGTACTTGCCATCATGTAGTCGCCGGTTCGAAAACCACCCATTGTATTACCAACATGAACCCACTCGTAACACAAACATTAAAATCAGCACGAGTAATGTAGGGCCCACGTTGCAAGTACGTTTTTTTTTAAACAACTGCTTGAATATTGCATTGATTCTGATTTAAAGAAAAACTATAAAATTCCCATACTAATTAAGTGCAACGATGCAGTTATTGTTTGCTTTTTCAACTTATCTAACAAGGTTAGGTCACCTGCACAATGTGAGACGAACAATAAGTCTACAAATATTTTCCACGGTTACAAATTAAGTGGGGTCATATTGAAAGAGGCATACTTAACCACAAGTGACTATGTAAAGCATAAATGTATAAAGGAAATTACCGCTGAAGTGAAAAAGTAATAAAATACAATAAAATTGTTCGTAGTTCATTTATTTCGCAAAAATAATTGAAATATAGCGATCTTTTTCATAATAAAAACTTCATCTAATGTGGAGCTGAGTCCTATCATGCTCCATGTCCTATCTTGTCCCCTGTGGCAAAAAATTCAGTCGAGGTGCAAGTACAAAGTGACTTACATGCTGCCACAAACGATGTCGTACATGTAGCAATGTGTTGGGCCACTCATAAAGATAAAGATAAAGATATATTTATTTGTTCAAACATGCGTGACATTTTACATAATGATGCAAATGGAGATAGTTAATAGTGAAATTATCATGCTTCGACATGTTTTGCCACAGTTGGCGTACAAAAATAGGTTGTCCATTAGACATTATACGTAAATATTAATTAAAAACAAAAATAAAATCTTTAAATATACATTTTTAACAATAATCACATGCCTTCATTCAGAAAAGCTTGAATAGAATAGTAACATTTTTCTGTCAGTAACCTCTTAAATTCTTTTTTAAATAAGTTTGTATTGGCTATTTCTTTGATATTCTCTGGAATTTTATTATATATTACCGGTGCCATACAAATAACACTTTTATGAAGAAGTGCTGTTTTTGCAGGGTGTATTTGTAAATGTTTTTTATATTTATTACGTCTATTTCTAATTACATTGTCTGACAAAAGGGGAAACCACTGAGGGTTGTTTCTAACAAATAGGGCTATTTCAAAGATGTATAGTGACGGAAGTGTAAGTATTCGGTGATATTTGAACAACGGTTGACAGCTGTCAGTGGATTTGACTTTAAACATAGCCCGGATGCAGCGCTTTTGCATTTTAAACACCAGGTCTTTATTTGTCGAGTTACCCCAAAATATTATACCGTATCTTAACACCGATTCAATAAGTCCATAGTATGCCGATAGTATATAATGCATCTATGTTTACTGTTGATGCCAATTTATATAATACAAAGGATATACTACTTATTCTTATACATAGTTCATCGACATGAGGTTTCCAATTAATTCTATCGTCAATTTTTAAACCGAGGAATTTAGCTGTGTTTACTTTATTTATTTCACTATTTTCGTAGAATAATTTAAATTTAGGTGAACTTTGAGGTCTTTGATTGTAACTCATTATGTTTGTTTTACTGATATTTATTTTAAGGTTGTTATTTACAAGCCACTTTAAATGTATTGGAATGACATTAGTTTTCGATAAGTCACGTGACTTAGACTTGTCACTTTCATACATTTAATGTCATTTAAGCGATTTCTATCATCGTTAACGCTTGTAAAAATGTCACTTGGCTAGGGGGGCAGAACAGACCTAATACATTTTGACGGCTATCAAAATTTGAATGATGTGTTTGATCATGAATTGAATGAGATTGACAGTTGTCATAATTGTATAAAATAAAAGGATTAATTTTAATTAATTTCTTTAAGTTGTAAATGACATCGAAAGTGACATCACTGTGTAAGTTCAGCAAAGTTCAATGTAAAGTACGGATGCTTTTCTATGTAATCTGTGTAACGGATCGTGAGATACAGGCCTAACCTCAGACAAAGGAACAGTTATAAGAATATACTTTGTCTAAGCATTCAGTATAATAGTTCCGTTCCTGTACTGCAATAAAGAAAATATCAAACTCTACTTAGCTTCGAAATATTCTAAAATAGTTGAGTTTTCATTTGGTTTTGTAGTTTGGCGGCACTGCGTTCGATAGCAAACTGAACGCATGATCATTACAAATAAAAACGTTTTAATATGCTCAAAAAGTGGTTACCTACTTTTTGTTACAGTAGAAATTTTCATTTTTTCTGCAGAACCACCCCTCCTCGCCCCTCGCCTCAATGCCATGCCGGCTTCCAGCAGTACAAAACGACTGAATTTCTACGTAATTTTCACCAGAAAACTTTCTTACATACCTGATAATATTTTATAAGTACCTAGGTTTACTTTAATGCAAAATTTAAGATACTTAAAACAAATTAAAAAGGGGCAGTAGATACTATTATTTTAACAGTTGACTCAAACTTAACTTATTGCAAGAGAGTAACTCCAATCACATATTTCATTACTTTCGCAAACACTTTTACCGTTTCCCTTTCAAACGAAGGCTTCAAAAACTGCTTATTAATCGCTATGATATTTACTGTGATGAGCAAAAACCTGACATAACAATAGATATGACTTTCATTGATACATAAATAATGACAATAGAAATAATTGGATTCGCATTTGTTTTCTGTTTAAGAGATTTCTAGACCTATTGTTGGCTTAACAAGCTTGATTTGCAGATACTTTCAATACCCTATAAGTAAAAAAAAATCAGAGAAATTACTCCCATTTTTCAAATTCAGAGAAAGCCCAAGGGAGCATATCTTCCCTTGGGCCCCCCTTCCTAAGGGCCAACGACTTCGGTAGAGAATTGATGCGAAAAGCGGAAGACCAGTTTTTATAGTGCAACTTAGCGCCCAGTGGATTATGGACCGGTAAATTGTGTGACGTCTATCATATCCAGGTTTTTTTTTGACAGTTTCTGCCAGATGGCAGAAAACCTTTAAGCATTTTTTCGTACTTAATCCTAATTCGTACTTATTTACACATGCCACGAAAAACAAAAAAATAATAATGGTAAACACCAAAAGAAGTTCTTTAGTTTTTTACCATTTTTGTTAACTATTCATTCACCTATTCATTGCCATACTTTCTCAGTACGTTAGACTCACAAGGGCATGACTATGAAGTAGGCCTTCATTAGCATTAGCACAAGCATGACACACACGGCCCTACCGCAGGTGTTACGGCGGAACTAATATTTGTATACGCATAGATTACTGGCACGTTATGTATTATTGGTATACTGTCATTGCGTTCAAGTTCAATGTCTTGGGCTTGTCACTACAAACCGTATAGATCGAGTGTAAAAATTGAGATGAAGATCAATTTGTTATGATGGGTGACCATTCTGAAGCTTCGTCATCCTCATCATTATCTTTAGCCTGTATTATCCATTGCTAATTTAGTGTATTGATTTCTGCCTGTCCTGGCCATTTGCATCCTACTCCTGCTATATTTTTTACGCCATCTACCCATTTTATCCTCGGCGTTCCTAGAATTCGGCATCCTAGTCTCGATCATTCATCGGTTACCGCTCTGCTCCACTTACCGACAACACGTCTGGCTTCGTTTAGAAGTTTCGAAATTTTATATCGAATCCTAACTTAAGAAGTATGTTGATGAAACCCTGATCCTGAAAAAAATCTCTCTCCGTTTGTGTTGAATAAACATCCCATCAGACAATAAGAAAACAGGAATTGAGAGTGGAATTGTGTCTTGCCTAAAAACGCATCCATGTCCATCAAAAAGTTTTAAAGGATAAATGATATAAGCTCAACTCTGGTATTCAGCTAAATCACTCATATTAAAAAACTACGGTTCTCAGTCAAGGCTGACAAAACTTTCGTATTATTAGAATGCGAATGTAGGTATTAAACGAAAACAAAAGAGCGTGCCTCCTAACAACCTTAACAATTCGCTTCCACGACGAATTTGAACAATATCAAAAAATTTCATCTTCGCATCACAATGGCGATGAAATTTCAACATATTTCGTGTGAATTCGTTTAAAAAAATAACTTTCTAAGTCTGTAATGTCACGTAATGAATTTTAAGTTCACTTGCACATGTCATTTTTAGACTGCGTTGGAGGAAATATTTAAATTCTGTTAGTGTATAATTATTATTATGGGCTTTATCAAACGTTTTCTAACTATGTATTTACTGCCTTTATTACTATGGAAGTTATCAAGATTGTAGAAAGGTCTATGCGTTTCATTGTTATTCCCAAAGCTGCAACAAAGATATAAACAAGTGTTTTGTATGACTGATGATGATGCTCATTCTTACCGTTTTTCAAACATCGTGACTTAGAATTTCAAGTTTAGCGACTCTCGCATGCAGGCCGTAGCCTAATGGCTTGGGCGTCAGACTTGTGATCATATTATGGTTACACATGATCGCTAGTCCGACGGTGCCCTGAAGACTTTTTAATTAAGTAATAAGTAAAGTTTACAAAAACGGAATAAGTGGCGCTGGCCTAATCGTTAGGAAGTCATACTTGCGATCATATAGTTGCTAGTTCGAAACCCACCCATTGCACGACTGACGCAAACCACTCTTTACCCAAGCATTTAGCTTAGCACAATGGGTAAACAAGATTACCAGTAATGTTCGACCCAAATTGCCAGTAAACTTTATTTAAAAGGAACCCCTTTCTACTTATATTCTTATTCTATATTTCTACATTCATAGGTTAAGTTTTCGCACCCATAGCCGTTCTTATCCGTAGCGTAGGAACTCTGAACCAATCTGATCCGGTATTATTTAACTGTATATTATAAGCTTTCACCTACTCTCACTGAGCTGTGTGTTGCGGACGGCTGCTCGTCACATGTAATGTGCGTAAATGAGATGTGGCTATTAAGGGTACTTATGTTGACGATGGTAGGTTGTATTTATTTAAGGTAATCAGTGGGAAACTGTTTGTTGTGTACAGTTGTTTTGTTGAAATGATCCGACAAATAGAGGTAGGATCGCAGGCAATAACGTGAAAAACACAAAAACATTTTAGGCGTTTTAGGTGGGGCAAAACGCAAAAAAATCCCAATCAATACGAATTGAAGTACTTATATCCATTTATTTATCTCCTTAACAAGGATTTCCTATTTATTCGGACCATTTTCGAGGTTTACCTCTGCTTCAAAGTTGACACTTGCTTACTTTACATTTCAAAATAAAGAAGTACTATTGAACATATTGGTGTTGTAGCTAAAGCTACTATTATGATTTACGAGTACCTTAAAACCGCTCAGACTCCCGAAAAAAGAATAAACATTTCCTATTTCTTACAGGTTCAAACAGTCTAACAGGTGCTCTATTGCGTTCCTCATCTTACATTACCCAGATATCAAGATCAGTTTACAGCTCGGTCGCATACCTCATTGAGAATATCCGACAAACCCGGCCGTGCCACTGACACACACCTCATAACACAACGGTCCCATATCGTTGCCGTGTGAAAGGGGACCAGAGCAATAGTATTGTCAAGATTCATAATTGTTGAGAATTATTTGAGTTTCAGTAGCATCATTCCTATGGGAAGGAACTTTACTTTCGTTTTCCTTATTGGCTTTTTTGTGGTGGAATTGTAACTTAATGTCGTTTTTGTGTCATACGTCGTGGAGGTCTTTCGGTTCAATGATCGCATTTATATGCACGTCGTTGCAGGTTTGAACCTGGGCAAGTGGCAATGTGACTTTTTGAACTGTGTACTTTCTTAATTTTTCTAAGACGCCATTGGCAAACGGTGAAGGAAAACATCGTAAGGAAACCTGGACTCAGATGAAAGGTCTGTGCCCAGCTGTGGGACATTTACAGTCTGTATTTACTTTATTATTATGATACAGTATTTAAAATAAGTGTTGTTTCCCAAAAAAAGATACCGTTACACCAATAAAACAAAATAAGTTATGAGGGTTTAGGAAATATATTTTTACGAGGAATTCAGGTTTTATGTAAAAAGAATAATTATTATTAACAGCCTCCAAAAATTGTAGTCTGTCGATGAACGTGAACTTCAGTTTGTGTGTGAGTGAAAAGAAAATAGATTTTCATAAAATACGAAAAAGCAGATAAAAAAGTAGAAACTAATTATTTGAAGCACACGCAATAAGAATTCAAAATAAAAATACAGCTACCGTAAAAAATTCGTCACAAAATGTAAATAAACTTCACGCTTTTTAACAGACAATGGTCCAAAACGAGTCCATGACCAATCAGGCTGCAGAGTCGCCAAAGCAGTATAACCTGTCAAAACTTACATCACAGATGTTTAGCATAACGTAGCAAGGTTAACTAGTTAGCATTGTGTTAACAAAATATTTAGCCAAGATGTGTTAATTGAATGTTTGTTTTATGCAGTCGTGTGAAATGTCAATGCATATTCGGAAGTGGTTGAATGATTTATCGTCCAGTCAAGTCTAAGCTGCCGTTTGTTTTTTATTGAGACTTTTACAATCAGGTCAGAAACTTTCTTGTATTTTTCAGAAGGGTGCATGGAGCTTCGGTATTTCTAATTTTAATTCGGTAATTCTATAACTGTGGCTACGGCATTTTTGTAAGGAAAATATAATTTTTTCTTCTAAAATATGCGCCAAAATTGTCGAACGAAGCAGAATATTAAAGGAACCTGGTAAACATTAGTGTATCATATTAGCCAATTTAAGTTTGTGTAAGATTTCCTTGATCAATGCTTCTCCTGGCTAAAAGGAAGCTAATCAAGGATCTATACAATAGCAAATTCGTATGATCATAAGCTCTTACATTCCACTACCAACTAAAAGCAGTCATAATGTTTTTACACCTGGCACCAGTGGGAAAACATCCACACGATTTCACTAGACATTAGTATACGGGTATTTATCTTAGAATCGTTCATTGCAATAATATAACAAATGTGCTGGCATAAGTCTAAGTCGCATAGAACGATGTTAGCGATAGCGTTCATTTAATATCTGTGAAGTAGAATCTAGGTAATATTGCAAACGATTTGCGGATCTGCATTCAGTTAGAGTCTTGGCTCGTGCCTATTAAACTTACGATATGCCATCTGATTTAGTTCTCTCGTTTTGCCCCGATTGTTTATGTGTTCTGAGATAAACATGAAATGTCGTGTCTAATACCTAATGAGACAATTAATAATGAGATCAAAGTTAGGTCAGAAACCAGTATTATAAAAGCTCTTCTAGTACCATGATATAAAACGTCCAGCTACTGGTTATATGATGCAACATGACAGATTTGCAATCAGCCTGTCGTGGTCCTGCTGGGCATAGGCCTCTCCCTTGTGGAGCCACAGCACCCGGTCTTCCACCTTCCACAGTGGAACTACCGGGAACTATGGGCCATGAGCAAAGGTTGTTTGTTGCCATAGTCACTACGCTGGACAAGTGGGTTGGTGACCGCAGTTCTGTATCTGTTCCTAAGGAGAATTCTGCTTCCCATTCTCCTTGGTTCTTTATCCCTTTCTCACATCTTACGACACCAACGGGTTAAGATGGAGGGGGGAGGTTGAGGGGGTTATGTAAGACGCAATCCCTACAGAAACCCTTAGCGAATTTTCCTATAATGAATTACAATCGCTCCGCTAACAGTATGACGTGTACTATTTTAACCTAAGCACTGCAATAAACTTTTCTCTTATCCCTTTACACCCGGGCTTATACGAGCGTGAGTTTTCATTAAAAAAAATATTGGCGCCAAACAATTTACTTTTTCCGAACGCGACCGGCGTCGATCGTTTGTGAGGAGTATTCTACGCACGAGAAAAAATACACTGGCAGTGTGGAGGCGGTCAGCGACGTGTGGGTTGCGATGAACGATGGCTGCATTTTTCGACCCTCGCCGCGCCGCGGGTAAGTAATAATTTTGATTAATAACTATTTGTTTTTTTATGGTATTTTGTACTTATTTTAAAGTTAAAGGATGTTTAAACACCTAGATAATTTTAGATTTATGCTAACTTTTGCAGTTTATTTACAATTAAGTCGTAAAGTCTGACCGCTACGATCGTGTGGCTCCGGTCGTAATCCCAACATGTTATTTGGGAGTAAGTACTGTAATTGACGATTGTGTGTACGTAGATTTAGTTACTGAGAGTATCTTGTTTAAAATTTTAGGCAGAAATTTGAACGATGACCAAGTTATAGACGTGCTGGGCGATGGAAACTTATCCGTTATCGAAGATATTGAGGACCCAACCCAGCATTTTTGACAATCTTCAGTTCGACAATTTTCACACTGAACTCGAACCTGACCTACTACCGTCTGCAGCACTAGAGTCGGAACCGACGCAGGATACTCCAGCATCATCACAACTAACTCCGCGCCCTCGGATCTTCACGGCCACCTCCTCGAAAGAGAGTTTGGAAGTAGGTACCTTCTGATGATCGAAATCATGACTATACTTAACTGCCCGTGGCTCCTGTCAAGACTCCAATGGAGTATTTCTCATATTACTACTTTGATTAGAGTTTTTCGACGAAGTTGCCAGATGTAGAAACCTGTACCATCATAAAAAAACTCGTCTAGAACTAAAACTGATGTCTGTAGAAGTAGCCAGAGTCTTTTCCATACATATTATCATGGGATGTATTCCCTACCCCCGTATTCCGATGTACTGGGGAGGTGGATGAAAACTAGACATAATAACTCAACAAATGGCTCGTGATGGGTTCTTGACAGTTCGTAATGCATTGCTTGTCGTAGATTCAGATGAAGCCCTGCCGCATGACAAAAACAACCCATTGTGGAAGGCACAGCCAATGATTGACAGGGTAAAAGCAGCGTGTAACGCCTGGCTTCTACTCCATTGACGAGCAAATGATACCATTTACTGGCAGGTGTATACTACGTCAGGTAGTCCGAAACAAACCGCGCCCGGTTGGTCTGAAGAATTTCGTGCTGACTACAAGTGAAGGATAGATGCTCAACTTTGACATCTATCGAGGAGCTAAAATAATGTTTGGTGATAAATCTCTTGGACTTGGAGCTTCTGTAGTTTAGTATTTGACGAAATAAAAGCACCAAGAATGTGCCAGTACGAAAATTGTACCAGTCGCACAAAGATACGTTGTGAAAAATGCGACACCTATTTGTGCATCTCACACGCGGTAAAGACTGTTTCAAGTCTTACCACACCAAAGGATGATATGGTACTCCTAGTTCCTGATAACTCTAAGAGGCATAATAAGATGTTTTTTTAACTAATGGTTACATTTAAGAATAATTACATTTAATATTTTGGTTTTGTTAATATTTTACTAAAAAAATTGTACCGTGTTGCTAAAGGCTTGTACAAATGTTTAGTGCGAAGACAAATGCTATGAAAGTGAATTAATTATAACTTAATTATTAATAAAGAGGCTGATTTCATTATAAAACTCTTTATTTGCCCTCAAACTATCAAAATATAAGATTAGTTTAAACTAACCTCACGATCGTGACTATGTCACGTACAACCTGTGACTCACGATCGTGCGGGTAGCATTGTGGGTTAACTATGAACTCGAGATTTTTTTAACTATTTTTTTGAGGCTTTATAGACATAGCAGAATGCCAAGAAAAAGGTTTTATAGTATAAAAATAAAAAAAAACTTTCCGGTTGTAAAGGGTTATGACCCTTAGCATCACGAGCAACTCAAGATACAACACAAAAACACACATTATACAGGCTGTGTCGATCAGCCGATAACCGAGTGGGTTAATCACTGCTGTAATTATGGAAAAAAGGTAACAATTTTGTTGTTGATACCAGAAGGCTTAACGACTCGTGTATTACTGATCATTAAATGAGAAATTACCTGACCTAAATCTAACAAGCCCTGTCAAGAGAATACTTTCCCAAAAATATAATACGTTAAGTAAAGTAGAAAAATCCAGTTTAAAAATTTATTTACGTAAATGTCACCGTTGACATTAATTTATCGACTTTAACCTGTGTAGGATAATAAAGGAATAGGTTTCCCAATCCACAAATATACTTAAACATCTTGGACTGCAAGTTTTCTGATCCAAAGTTTCCAACTGACGACATAAAGAAAGGAATAACCATAACACTCTCATCATTACCGTACTTATCATTTTATTACCGGAAGATATCAAACGGGTTATATTTGAAGCTGTCCGCGTGGCTGAGTACATACTGGTCCGCAAAAATTTGACACGCTAAGAAGAAGAAGAAGATTTGAAGCAAGTTGTGTGATAAAATTATTTATGGGAAATAAGAAAAAGGTAACCTCATAAAGCTCCAACATAGGCAATAAAAAATAAACGTTACTTTTTGACCACACACTGTAGTATACTCGTTCATTCATTCGAGAGTACTCGACAAAAGTAAAAATAACATTGAAGAGTCGATGAACTTAAAAAGTGAAAGGGTTCCGTGAATCTTCGAGATGATTTGGGGTATAGAAACAAAATGCTTGATTGCGTGTCTTGTATCGCATGATTTGGGCTTTAAAAAGTAATGTATTAATAATACTATTAATGGAAATCGTGTAACGTATGCACATCAAGTTTTAGGAGAGAGGTAAATTTATTTAAAGGTGTAACAATAATATCTTGGGACAGCTCACACAGGCCATCTCATCCCAAACTAGGCAGAGCCTGTACTATGGTAACCAGATAACTGATAAACATACTTATATATTTCTAAATACATACATATTATAGATAAATAACACCCAGACACAGAACAAATGATCGTGCTCATCACAGAAAGATAAGTCCTGGATGAGAATCGAACCCAAGAACTCCGGCTTAGCAGTCAGGGTCACTAACCACTAGACCAACAATCCAGTCATTCTAATATTATAAAGGACCTGTATCTTAGGAAGATAAAATTAAATTTATAATGCTACAAACTTACTGACCGGTGTTGACGTCACTGTGGTTGAATTTACTGTTTTAACTCAATTTAGAATTTTAGGTACAAATAATGCCCTCGCCTAAGTTTACCAGGATTGAATTAATAATAATAATAATTGATTCAGAAAGCGGTACTTCTCGACACGGCGCGTATCGTGAGGAGGTTCCTCTCTCTGGAGCCCTAACCACCGGTAGCCTGGACCTTGTTCCCGATGCCATTTGGGGACTGTTTTTTATATTTTTAAATGTATATTTTTTTAGTAGTATTTATTTAAAAATGTAATTTATGTGTATTTTGAAATAAAGGAAATAATAATAATAATATTGGCCTATAAACGTCCCACTGCTGGGCACAGACCTCTTCCCATATAGAGAAGGATTGAATTTTAATTTTCGATTATTTTATATTTCAGGTATGTATACAAAGTGAAATTTATAAAATAATATTAGTTCCCGATTTGACCACCGGGTCAGACAACATTGTGGCACTATAAGTGTCGACTTCTCGAATTCCCTTTTTTCCGATCTGTTAATTTCCATAATTTTTCAAGCTTTTCTTTAACTTTTAATTACGTACGCTTGTTAAAGTCATATCTTGCCTTATAAACTAGAACCAATTTTACACATTTGACCTTAAAAAAAAATTACACTTATTACATTAGTTTGACGACAATCGTTTTTTTATTTTTGAGCTGGTCTAATGATTGAGCCAGAATGTGACACAATCACATCTTGTTTGGGCTTAGTTGTCTCATAGTCTTCATAAATACAACAATCACAATAAAAATATAACACAAGCATCTTAGCTTAGCACGAGGGGTTAACGAGATTTACTAGTAATGTGCGACCCACATTGCTAGAATTCTTTAAAAAAAAAAAAGAAAATAGTAAATATACTTATAGTCTTCTTAAATACAACAATCACAATAAAAATGAAACACAAGCATCTTAGCTTAGCACGAGGGGTTAACGAGATTACTAGTAATGTGCGACCCACATTGCTAGTAATCTTTAAAAAAAAGGAAATAGTAAATTAAATATATTTGTTATTTACTTCCTTAAAATTTTCTACGTCTCGGAATTTTCATCCGGTTCGGTGCATGAAGGAATTCATGACTAATCTCAATGAAAGTTATATCCTGGCGATCAAGATCCTAAAAATGAAAGTGCAATTGAGTAAGGTAAACATTTTGTATAGAATTCCACAATTGCAGTAAAATTAATCACGTCATTTGTAATGTTTGCGGACGCGAATTCACTTACAGATTTTTTGTCAGGAATTTGGACACGGTTTGCATTTGAACTGCGCACAATATGACTATAATTAATAGTAAATCTCCAAAATGCGCTTTGGAGATTTATTATTATGTTGATGCACAGTGCATCTCAACTTTAATCTGTGATGTTTATAGACAACTGCAATCTGGTCCTGCTAAAAGAACTAACGAACATTCATCGTAATCCTTGATAGTGACTAAGATATAAAAAAACAAGAAAGTACCAAAATTAAATTAAATTACGACGATAGAAAATCCATGACTTATTTTTTGATAACTTACTAGGAATATGGGTCGCACATTACTAGTATTCTTATTAACCCCTCATGTTAAGCTAAATGCTTGTGTTACGAGTGGTTTCACATCGCCGTAGCGCGTCGGTAGTGTAATGGGTGGGATACGAACCCGCGACCCCACGAACGATAATTATTAAATAACATGATATCAGTTAGTTTAGTTGGCTATTATGAATGACTATGATTAGGGCCAAGGGCTAAACGGCTATTCACTGTAAGTTAGTTAAATAACTATTTTGTCCAAATCAACGACTTTCTAACTTTCCAGGCAAGGCTATGTCTCAAGAAACTTGTTCTATAGATTCTTGAGATATTTTAGTGACTTATACGCCTCCAAGCCCTTAAGGGAGGAAGAGTCTTTGGTTACCACACATAATTATAAAAAATACCTCAAGTTTTTGTTTGAGCACGTCTTGTATATTTTTTTTTTCAGTTTACTAGCAATCTGGCCCGTTCTTTACTAGTATACTGATTAACAAATTGTACTAACTAAAATGCTTGTGTTTCGAGTGAGTTCATGTCCGTAGTGCATTGGGTGGGATTTGTATCGAAACCAAACGATCGCAATGCCGACGCCCTAGCCATTAGGCTACCGCAGCTTAAAGTTTAGTTTTAAATGACTTTTAATTATAATAAATGTTTATAACATTTGGTAGGTCACGAACTTGATGTAACGGTAATGAAAGAATAGAATTTGTAAAACTAAATAATTACTTATCATTATCTTTAATAATAAAATTACAAAATAATACGAACTTACACTTTTTTTTTATAAAACATGAATAAAATGGCTACTACGATACTCCTCATGAATTAAAATTAACTTATAAACAATCTTTCTCAACGACAGACGGCACAAATTATTCAAATTTATTTAAATACATAATTGTGATCACAATTTGTTGACAATTATAAAACTCAAGTTGTTATGTAACAGTATTAATATTTTATAATGCCGTTATATGGTTACGATACGAATCTAATAAGTTTAAATAATAACTAAAGCTGAATATGTTTGACATATTATTGATTGCTAACTCTAGACTGAATAAACGCTATTTTGAAAAAAGTTTTTCCTAATCATAAGCAATGCACAATTTTAATACAAACGAGAAATTCATATTCAACACAGGCTGGCACACTAATAAACAACATTTAAAAAATTAGTCAATTTTGAACAAAAGATTTCAATCAAACATCCTGCCTGATTCATCAAACATTAACATCCACATAATTAACAAAGCACACATCCTAACTGTTAATCACAAATCTAATTCCCAAAACAACAATAACAATTAAAAAACGCAATGAACCTTCACACGAAATGCACTAGACCAGCCCACAATATATCTAGGTGCCAAAACTAACCTGACCTACTTAGAACTACGAAAAGTCCGCATCCCAAGTTCTCGACCTTTGCAATGACCGCACAAGGCTTTCGTTATGAAACCTGGACTTTTACTTCCAGACTGAGAAAGTCCATTTCGGTGGCTGCCACACTTGCTCGAGGCTATATAGGATCGTGCGCGATGCCGGCGCGCAGATGTAGCTTACATTCACGATGAGACGGTCGACTGTCTTGCTCCTATTCGCGGTCGCGAACGCGCTCCCCGCCCAAGACTCGGGCCACACAGACAACGATATCGACGGCTTAACCGACTGCCTCAGAAAGGAATCAACAACATGCCTCAAGTACAAATTCTTCTCGTTTGTCGACAAGATGATTGGACAAAAGGAATCATTCTCTCTCAGCGATGGAGTCACAGTCGTCAAATCAGCTGATGTGCCCACAGACACAGGAGCGCCGAGGTCTTTAGATCCTGTTTCAAGATTAAAGAGTTACTTCGAAACGCATTCCTTAAGAGTTGAAGTGAAAGGTTCCGATGTGATTGACGCGGTGTCAAGTGCAGGACGCGCGCTCGAAGATACTGTGTCATCGTTCACGGAGGACAATGAGGTCAGTGAAGGAAGAGGAAAGAAGAAAAAGGCGGCGAAGATTATTGGACCGTTGATAGCAGCGGTGGCTCTGAAAATGATGGCGTTGATGCCGCTGGCAATTGGGGCTATAGCGCTGATTGCTGGAAAGGCGTTGCTGATCGGAAAGCTCGCGTTGGTGCTGTCTGCGATAATTGGGCTGAAGAAGTTGCTGTCGCAACAGAAGCACGTGACATATGAGGTAATTGCTCATCCTCATCACACGTCGAGTCATGATTACAGTGCGGGTACAAGCGGGTACGGGGGAGATTCCGGTGGGTCGTCGTACAGTAGCAGCGGTAGCGGGGGCGGGCACGGCGGTGGCGGCGGCGGTTGGGGACGCTCGCTCGAGGCTCAGAGCTTGGCGTATTCCGCGCAGAAACCTTAGCGACCCGGTTCCATGGCCCCTTTTCAACTGATTTCTCCGATCTTCAATGTATTTAAGTATTATTTATCTTGTATGGATGTGTGCGTGCCAGTTATTTATTGAATGATTTATTTAATAATTTATTAACGTCTTGTCATGACTTGCGTTATTATTCGATAAATGACGTTTTTGCCGTTTCATTATTTAAGATACTTCAGTCATATTTTTGTCTCTTTTTTGTTTCCTTATATATTTATGTGTATATACTTTTTATGTCAATATTTAGTTGTTAATGTATATTTTTGTTTAAAACTCAGTACCTGGCTTTAATATTTTTAAGTATTATGTAAGACAATTATGTATACGTATACCGTGAAATGTTATGTACCTACTTATGTTATGTTTTTATATGTTTATGTAGCTACCTCTTCCTTAATACTCATTATCAATTAATAGTTATCGATATAATGATAATATAATTGACGGTAAACAAAGATGTTTTGTTATTATTATTACAAATAAAAAAATATGCAAATTTTGTTTTCTATTTTTATTCATGACACAGTTTAATTTGTAAACGTATAAACGTAAGAAGAATCTAAATCCTAAATTCTGCTTTAGAATTTCCTTAAAATAAATATGATTGAGGTCTTTATTTATTACTAAGAAACCATAATGATTGAAGATAAAGAATAAGTTAAAGAAAAAGATCATTTATTTGTTTTGAAAAATAATAAGTTTCGTCTGTCAAGTAATATTTATTTATTCTTATTTTTAAACACAGTATTAAAAAATAGCATCCATAGAACATAATAGATATAGCAAATGTGAAGCTTTTTAATTCAACTTATACTTTTATAAAAATCCAAGATTTCTGTAAAAATACGACACAATGGACTGGATTTGAATATGAGAGCTGCCCAAGACAGGGATGGTTGGAACTCTTTGGTGGAGGCCTACGTTCAGCAGTGGACGGCGATATCTCATATTTCAGTATTCAAAGTAAATTTTGTGATATGTTACTTCATCATGTATTAGAAACACTGAATGCATGTTGGTTATGAAAACATCACACGAGTGTATTATTCAGTTCATTGTTTCGTAGTACAGTTAAAGCCTCATTTAAGGGTTATAAACATCGGGTATTTTAAAGTGACATTATAATAAAAAAGAAATTGTATATTACTTTAACAAAAAAAAAATCTAGTAGTAGAGACCTTGTATTATGTGAAGTACACCTGTATCAGAAGGTCACGATCTTCCATATCCATACATAACAGTACCCGAAAAACTTCCTCTGAGTTAGTAGATGAGATAATACGATGTAACTAAGTATATCAAAAGTGTCATCTATGACGACATTAACAGTTGGGAACTAAGTGAAAATTTTGCCCTTTCAAATTCAAATTTGCTAAATACAGGTTTATTTATGGTACTTAAAGCATAATTATAAATTGTCCTCTGTATTTTACCATTATCGGCAAGCCTATGTTACATTTAGGTATATTCAACTTTCTAAGTCCACTTTATTTATTCTCCTTAGGCCCAGCTTTTAGATCCAAAGTTAACTCAACCAATGGTTAAATATGCTAACTAATGGTTTCAAAACGCGTTTTTAGATCAATTGTTAGTCTATCAAATGGGCAAATAAATTAGATTATTTGTTAGAATAAAAATTGATGAATAGAGGCGTTCTACAGAAGTTTGAAACCATTAGTTAGCATATTAATTTAACCATTGGATGAGTTAACTCGTGATCAAAAACTGGGCCTTAGCGATGCAAATAAATGGAAGGTATTATTAATCTATCCCAAATGGAAACATTTATCTCTTTTAAATAATTTTATTTGACTGAGACCATCATTATTATAATTAGACAACAATTCCATAATTCCTTTCAAAGAGAGAAGTGACGGCTTCTCTCTTTCCCACAATTATTTGTGAATCAGCTTCTAAGTATCCGACGCCTGGAGGCATTACTTCAATACTGTTCAATACTTAGACAATTCTAAAGCTTTCGAAGAGAACGTTTCCAATCATTACTTGTTTAAGGTATGCTATGTTTTGATATTTGGGCTTTTGAAATTTATATCATACGTTCCTGAAAAAGAGTATTAAAAACAGAAGACCGTTATAATTTTACAAGGGTCTTATGTTTTTAATACACTTCTACTGTTTTTAATCGTCGAGTATTAAGTACATGACCGGATACATCATAAGGTTGGAAGTTCGTACCTTGTCAAATAAATTTATATGCCACTTTATCAAAATTTTTAGAAGCTCCATAATCTTATTGTTTTGTTTACTGTCTCGTTGCTCTCGTAGTGACTGCCGTGCGCGAGGTCGCGGGTTCAAATTCTGTGTCGAGTAAATATAGTTACTGGGTTTTCTGTTTAGAAACACTCAGTACTTCTCGGAGTCCGATTTTTCAGAGTTCAGATTAAATTGAACCAAGTTGTAGATAATTTCTTAAATGAAGATTTTTGCATTACTTTATTCTTGGCAAAATTATTAAATAAATAATAATATTACATGACTAAAGTCTTAAAAATACAAGACGAGTATTATTTTAGACACAAATAACGCGCAAAACAGTCGACGTTTACTGAGGTCACGATTTACATTGGTGACCGTTATACACAAAATAGGATGTGCCCTGAAGAACATGCTAATTAGTTTTTTACCATAATCCATATTTTAAAATGATACCTGATGCGAAAGTAACACTATTTTTCAGCCTGTCTGTATAAGGCGGTCACAGGCACATACATCCATTTAATTTTCAAATTTGAATGAAACATAAATATAACGTACGGCGTAAGCTTAGTGATAACAGCTAACACCCAAATGGGCGTAGCCGCGGGTAACTACAAGTTATTTATATTCGCATGATATTTAAAAAAATAGACCAAATTAACAAAATAAAGAATAATGTAGATAATACATTATCTTTTTTTCTACATTCCTTATTGTACATATATAATTATGTACTATGGTGTTTATTCTGTTGATTTACTTTAAAATTAATAATCATAATATCGGATATGCATAGGACGTCTATATTGAATTAGTTAAAAAAAATTAACGTAGCCAGAAATGTTTGTGTCTAGATAAATTAATTAAGTTGAGGTTAAAGTTTAAAGTATACTACTAAATGAATAAATTATAATAAATTCAACCTGTAACAGTCCCACAGCTGGGCAAAGATCTATTCGCGTATAGAAAAGGAACAAGCACCACGCTTGCTCACTTGCAGGTTTTCGATTTCAAGGTTTGGAATCCCGGTTTCCAAACATTTGTCAATACCAACTCAACAAAACAGCTAAAATATATATTATGAGTTTTTTTATTCTTATTTTAACGATATCATTTATCGAATTCCACGAACGATACTAAACTATTATTTCCTTGTATAAATATTGTGAGTAAACTTTAATTGGTGTGGTACAAGTATAAAATAGTATTCATGTTTATAAAGATTTTTTTCTTCATTAAAACTTATAACTATTACCTAAACATCATAGACACAAAACAATATATAAAAATATAAGTATATATTTTTAGAAAAAAAAAATACATTTAATATTTGAATGCCTTGCAGGAAATCAGCGCTCTTGTATAATTTTAAGATCTATTAGTATTGCGTACCTAGTTAAAAAAATATATTTGTTTTGATGAGTTAAATAAAATATTATGTTACAACACAGATGCAAGTTATTTTAGTTTGAAATTTCACTATGTAAGTGACATTAAGATACTTTTTTCTGGCCCTGGAATGTCTTCATGGACCTCCATTGCACTGGAGACAACAGGAAGCAAGCTAGATACTTAACCATCGGTAAATTTTTCACTACTCATTACTTGTCACCAAACGGGAATGAATCCCAATTATCAACTATAAAACAGCAATCTAACTTTAACTTTAGTCTGTGTTTTAGCCATGGAGACTAAATTAATAAGTAAGAAATCCAAAATGACTTCAATTTCAATAGCTTTTACGTCAGTTTTGACAGTTGCACTTGTCAATTTAATCTCTGGGATAAAAAAAACAGAGTTTAAACACGGTAGGTAACATTTCAAGTTTTGCTTTGAGTATTAAAAGTTCCTAACTGCAAAAAGTTTCAGTTGAAAACGATTGGTAAAAAAAATTACTTAAAAAATTTGCATTTCCCCGCTATCGCTCGTGACTTATACCACACAGCTTTCCTTATATCCAGGTCGGACATTTGCCCCCTAACAGAGAAAGGTGCAGTATACGGTGAAATCACTCATCGCTCACGTTTGCGATGCAATAAAAGTAAAATTTTATGTGAGCATGTATTGTATAGATGGGTGATTTATTCTTTATATGAGACTGTGATAATAATGATCAAAATCTTCACAGAATTATACATATAAAATATCATTTTGCAATCTGCTTTTCCATGGCCTCTTAAGACAAGGTACATTCGATATCGCTGATCGAATCGCTCAAATGTATGAAAATGACAAGTCTAAGTCACGTGACTTATCGAAGGGAAATGTCATTTTCATACATTTAGGCTATGGATATAGTAGAGTACGACACCCTGGATTAACAAATATACTACTTTTATTCCAGTAAAAATTTTGTTATCTACAAAACAGTGGGAAACACCTTGGAGCGCAACGAGCACCATATAAAAAAAATCATCTATAAATTAATAGGAATTGAATCCGATAACTTCTTGACACAAATCTGATCCTCTAAACATTTAAATTTTCATACTTATCTCTTAGAACCTTCACAACAGCTTCACCAGCCAAGTAAACCATATCAAAGAGAAACGCGAACATTATGCTCTTAATCACATTTAATTATACGCGTTAATTTCTAAAAAAAACATAAGTCTGAACTGTTCGACGTCCGTCCTTTCACTTTGTTATATTGAGAAGAACATTACAGCAATTAATTCAATGCTAATTTGTGGGTATTCGTAAAAATAGATACAGTTGATAAGTACCTTTGATCCTCAACTTTGTCTGAGTAGTTTAAAAGCCTAGAACACTATTGAACTGTCTTTTTAGTCATAGAACGTTTTGTCGGTCTTCATTCAAACCCGCTCGTTACCATGACGACGTAATAAAAATAAACAGACAACAATAACAGGACTATCAGTTCCACATTGTAGTTTAGTCTCAAAACAAAAATGTTCATCTGTTATCCCTAACAGAGCGCTGTTGTCCGTAATACAGATATTTTTATCTAGTTGGGACGCAAATGTTAACCAATAGTGGAAATAAGCTCCTTTTTACCGACGATTTAATGAAAAAAACACCTTTCGTTTTTATAAATTAGTAAATATAACGTGCAATGTTATCCTCATCTCTATTATTTTTATGCATTCATTAACTCCAGCAAGTGCTAGTAGAGTGTTGTGATGATAAACAATTTCAATTGGCTAGTATTGAGTCAACAATCTTTAGGATACTTGAAGCACCATTAAAGAGAGAAAATACTTGATACCTGTGAAACGAGGTTGGAAAAGCAGGAACTGTCTCGTTGCGATAAACGAGTTCTGTGCGTGCAACAAAAACTTAAAGCACGCAAACAAATAATATTCAAGGTGTCGATGTAAATAGACACATTCGACAAACGATCCAACTCAAATTGTTAGTTTCAGAACCGAAGCTCTTGAAGAGGCGGTACCAGTTTTTTTTATAATATATTTAAATACGCCCACTGCTGTTATTTTTTTCCAAAATCATATGGGATTTACCGGGAGCAATTGAGATCTAAGGGATCTAAATATGTAAAAAGACTACATCTAAGTTTTCTTTATTTTCGGTCAAACTTCTATTGGTGTTTCCATTATCTTTGGCTATATAACATTATTTTCGCAGATACGATGCGTTGGCAGCAATGGCAGCTTTCTTAATCACTTTATCCCGGATCCCACCAACTCGAGCATCATGCAACAGCTGAGCCACTGTTTCGGTACTAAGTGAGGGGGTTTTCCCCTCGGCGAGCAAGCCCATTCATTGACAAATATCGACTCTACATCAAATCCGACACCTACATTGAAATCCGCATCTAATTACATTAGGCCATCAGGGTCTTACAATAGTATCTAATAGTTGTTGTATTAAACAATTGCATAGGATCAAATATTCATAATACCTACTTATTTGTATAGACTCTTCTTTTTGCGCAAAAAGCTTAACAATTTGGGTCAACTTATATAAACATCTTACATTAACAACGAAAAGAAATAAACACCAAGAAAGATCAAGCCAACAAACCAAATAAAAGTATTATTAAATAACTTATTTCATACAAAAATAAAACTAAAGAACGAACCACTAGCACACTGACCAAGTTACTTTACAATAAGACAAAAACAAATTCAGCGCCATCTGTTGTCTGACGCCTGCAACAAAACAACGATCGCTATCATGGCAGACAATGGCTGATTACTTCATTCATACTTTGCTTGTAACCTTGACAACGGAACTTTGTGAATGAAAAGGTATTTTAATTCATAAAATTTTTACACTTTTGTTATAAAGCTGGTTTTTGTAACCTATTATGTCGATTATTTTTATTTTTGTTGATAGAATGACTGGTTTCTTTTTTTTTTGTAGAAATTATTTAGATTCAAAGTTCAATTTGATGAAACTTTCGATAAATATTATTAAAATAATAAAAGTACCTAATAATAATAATTCAACTACTCATGAAAACTAAAAGACGAATACAGTTTCATAATTTAATTAACTAACTAGGCTTTACTTAATTTAACTAAAATTTCAGTTCGATTGTATTGATAAGTAGGTAGATACAGTAGCATACCTATAAAATTGCAATCACTGCAAAAAAAGTCGTTGCAACACAACTGAATCGATGTAAAAAACGTAAAACAAGATACTATGAGTTCGTCGACTTATGATTGCATAGCGGCGAAACCTTGAACTTTTATTTTGTTTGTTCGATACTCAGGTACGATAGTAAACAAAGATGGCCGTGAAAATAGTTCTGCAATACAATTATAGATGGCGCTGTTTCGCGTTTGTATTTTGTTGTATGATTCAAATAATAAAGGTAGCGATAATCATTATATTTATTGATTGATTGTATTAAATATTATTTTAATGATTTGTATAGATTTTAATATGTTAATCTTTGCTTTGAGCAGTTTCTTGAAGGTGATTTAGAAGTTGCTGTCGTGGAATAGGTAGGTAGGTATATAATATACTCGATAGAGTCGTTGCGAGTGTGGCATACATAACAAAAAAGAAAGACTTACATTTGTGGTTCGAGTTGTATTACAGAGATGGCTCTATTTTTCCTTATAAAATTGTATTATTTTCTCAATTTTTTTCGACATTAGTATGCATTATTAGGATCTAAATCTTATAATCCTTTACTGAGAAATAAAATATTAAAAAAAAATGTGAGCTTTGTAAAAAATATTTAAATAAAAAAAATACATTCAGGTAAAACTGTTTTTACTTATGTTATATATTATATAATTTATATATGTTATATAATATTGATGACATACTTACATCTATGTTTACCTCCGCAAAAAAAAAGACTGAATGTCAACTTTTTAAAATAACAAATCCGTAGTTTTTAATAACTTGAGGCTCACTGCTTCGCCTCGAGCGTGTAACCGTCCAATTACATACAATATTAACTGGCCTACGAATGCGTAACACTTATTATACGTAAACGCAACGAAGTACACTCATCCGCCGAAGTTTTACAACCCAATTGGCTAAATGGGCTTTTGTACTGTTAATTATAGGCTTTATTCTCATTTAAGTCCGAATACACAGAATACAGTTTTATTCAGACTTACAACTATATATAATTGCTGGTAGCCCCCGACTCCGCCCGCGTGGTGTCGGTTATTGTAACAAAAAGTAGCCTCTGAACTTTCTCAGGCTAGCCCAGCCTAGCCTTTTCCCAAGCTATTGTAGAGTCTGTCAAACGACTGTCAAAGATCAACGTCATGACGGTCGGGACCAACGGCTTAACAAGTTTTCTGGAGCATGGAGGAGCCATCCCTAAAATTTGGCAACCTTTAACTCTGGCAAAACCCTGGATTTTAAAGCCCAGATCCAGAAGTTTTTTTAGCAGTAAATAATAATTATCATAAATCACCTTCACGAAATATTTTTTAAACACGGACTACAAATGAGACCTCGTTCGAACTACGAGGAATTTGAATATTGGTTAGGATATTTAACTATTGGTTGAGTTAACTAGGGATAAAAAACTGGGCCTAAGCTACTGACAAGTCTCTCTACAATTTTGATTTTTTTTTTATTAAGGGTACTAGCAATGTGTGTCGCACATTACTAGTATTTTTTTTTTTTTAAACGACGCCCGCACTAAGGAATTTAATCCTTGTGTCGCGGGGGTTTCACAAACATTCAAATCACATGCACAAAGAACACCCACACTTGGAACAAGCATTTGTGTTTCACACAAATACTTGTCCCATGCGGGGATCGAACCCGCAGCACGTCGCGCACAGTTTTAATTAGCGTGGTGACCTATACCACTCGGCTATCCGTGCAGTAGTAATCTCGTTAACCCCACGTGCTAAGCTAATATGCTTGTGTTACGAGTGGGTTCACGTCGGAAGTGTAATGGGTGGGATTCGAACCCGCAACCACGTGATCGCAAGTCCGACGAATCTACATTTAGTACTAATGCTAATGGTACCGATCCCGTAGATATCTCTAGGTCTCAATTTTTCCATCTAACTGTATCTATTGGCCCTGCATCCGGTACTTCCTCGCCATCCATACAAAATCGCGTGCATAAACACCCACGTATGTAAGACATCATTTGGAACAATTTCCTATACGTTTCCTCACAGTTACATAGAGGAAATCACGCACAGACTAACATGGATACATAGTAACATGCTATGACTGATCACGAATTTGTATTTTTGTCTCCAAAGTACAAAAAAAAAATACAAATTATTTCATCTTTGAGACATTTTTTTTTCTCGTCCGCAATATTCTTAACGGAAATGAAGGTGTCCCCAGTGGCCACTACGAAATATGATCCAAATTTAAAGACAAGTCAAAGCAGTTAATTTTTTTAAGCCTATTTATATAGGACTAGGTGATTCCTAAGATTGTGTCAGCATACATTTCCGATCCACAACAACAACTATATCCTAAGACCTGTCCTATGGAGAGCTTTTTAAAAACATACTTTATATATTTCTAGGTGCACACAATCATATTATAGACACCCAGACATAGAATAAATGGTCATGATGGGCTTGCTACAAATATTGGTCCTGGATGGGAATTAAACCCACGACCATCGGTTTAGCAGTCAGGGTCGCTAACCACTAGACCAACAGTTCGGTCAGAATATCAGACATTTCGTGCGGTGGCTGATTAGATAGAAAACATGTTTTCGTGCCTATGTCATTCTCGACACGCAGTGCGCTTACACTTTTATACCAACTGACTGGCCAGTTGGTTTAGTGGTAAGTGACCATGACTGCTTGGACGGAGGTCGTGGGTTCGATTCCCATCCAGGACAAATCTTTGTGTGATGAGCCTGACAATTTCTTCTATGTTTGGGTGTAATTTACTTTATATTGTATGTATTTAGAATTATATAAGTATGTTTATCAATTGTCTGGTCACCATAGTACAGGCTCTGCTAATTTGGGATTAGACGACCGTGTATGAAGTGTCCCGAAATATTATTATTATTTTTAACTGACACTAGAATATCCGCAATTTTTTTATTACTAACACAATAAGGATCTCTTTAGTCTGAATCAAATGAATTTGAATAAGTGTGTCAAGAACGGACATGTTTTGATAAAATTATGCACATTCCATCAAAGTACAAGCCTTACAATCAAAACACATTTTGAACTGCCTCCAATAAAACGAGGTTCTGTTTTCGATTCACTTTTCGTGACATATTTGTAAATTCAAAAGCCGTATAGTACAACCATTGAATTATATATTTCTGTCTTGTTCGAAGCCACTCTTTAAGAAATTGAAAGCTATTGTTTAACGTTCTATTGTTAACACTTTCCAGTTTTGTTGTAAATTATATAAAATGATGGGATACGTGTTCTTATGGGAATGTGTAAGTGAATTGTTGCTAATAGTACTTAGAACTTTTCAGAACGTGTGATTCAGTTTCGTCTTATACGAGAGAAATTTTAAAGAATTTTGTTGAATTAAAGTATGGGTTATGATGGTATTACTGTTGAGCTCGTAATCAGTTGTGTTTTCAAAGAGGTTTTCTTAACGTGTCGTATTTTTTTTTCAGTTTTGATCAAACTAAAACATAGCCAGTTCGATTCCTTTTTGATGAGAATCCATCAAGTTTTCTGCTGTGGCGGAACCTGAGCATTTGGGACAACACAGCAGGAGCCTTCATATTTTCGGATCAATGGTTTTCTTCAGTTTTGATTAGCCTAAAACATAGCCGGATCGATTGAGCCCCGTTAGTCTCTTTTAAGTCTATTGCTGTGGCGATAACTGTGCGTCTCGGACAACGCAGAAAGTGTTCCATGGTTTTTGGGACACCACAGAGACATCTTCAAAAGGAGTTATTAAATGCCCGCGAATTAAAAAACAAAAACATCGAACTCTAAGTTTATATGTATAACTAGCTTTTGCTCGCGGCTCCATCCGCATGGTCGTTGTACATCATGACAAATTAGCCTTAATAGCCTTCCACAATAAGTTGGCTATCTAACAATAAATTTTTCAAATCGGACCAGTAGTTCCTGAGATTAGCGCGTTCAAACAAACAAACAAACTCTTCAGCTTTATAATATTAGTATAGATGTGGCAAGTCATCTTCATCAAGAGCTCAGCTCTTGTCGGTGTATCTCGTTCCATATTTCTCTGACTTGTGCCAGCTCTTGGACCTCCTCATACGTCAATACTTCTACTTTCTCTGAATCCAAAATGTGGCAAGGCCAAAGTCAAAATAAACTCACACTGTAAATATGGGAGTGAAAAACCCTTCCACATTTTATTTACCGCGATGTGAGGTCCTATAATAACAACTCGTATGAACTACTCATAATTTACTCTATCTCAATCCATACTTGCAAAAGAAATTGCATTTAAGTAAATAAAAGTTAATATTAAAACTACGGTCACAGTCTAACTGGTACTAAAACGAAACGAGATCTCAAGTACCGCTCAAACGGTACTCATAGTACTGTATAAGCACTACAGAATCACATACTCTCATCAAAGTGGTTCAGAGTACATCCCACGTGTTGTTAAATAACACAGAAAACTTCTTGATAACTTTACAAAACACGAAAAACAACTTCAAAAGTTTCAATATTATAAATCAAATTATGCGTCACGTTGTTTGTCCGGGTTGGACTCCTAAACTACTTAACCGATATCAATCTATACCGTGTCCAATTTGATCCAACTTGAAAGATAGGATAGCTTACATCCCAATTATATAAAAGTATTGAGACCGCGGACGGAGCAGCGGAGAACAGCTAGTAATATATTATTTAAAAATATCTCGCTCTTAATTTTTTTTTCACTTATGTTACTGTTTTTAAACAATGGAAGAAATACGCGTGTTTCATAATTACCACTTAATTCGTTTACCAACATCATTAAACGCTTTTTTTTCTCACACTCTATCTAGTTTATTTTTATGATGTGTGCATCAAAAAAGAACACAAAAAAGAAAATACACAATCACACTGAATCACTCCGACTTTACGAGACCATGAAACTGTGTATGAGAAACTAGACAAATAATCCAGTCATGGTATCACTGACTCACGATGAAGATAGGCATCGCGATAAAACTTGAAGCACGTCTTCTACTACGTCTAGATCATATTAAGTCAAATAAATTAAATAGGTTATAAGAAAAGTGTCGAAAAGTATGATAACATGGTTTAACATATTATTAATACAGGGTTAATCTAAAAGAAGTGCGGATATTCAACGAGGAAATCAGATGCATAAAACTGATCAACTTTTCCCACGGAACATAGGTTGAAATCATGGTCACGTGACTTATGTTTGTATGCAAAGATGATTTTCAATTTTAAGATTTCGACCTATGTTTTTTGGGGAAAGTTGTTCAGTTTTATGTACCTGATTACCTCGTTGAATATCTGCACTCCTTTTAAATTATTCCTGCATAATAACATGTTTTTAGGCAAAAAAAATTGAGAAGCACGCTTAAAAGCATGTTTCTGTGTGTGTACGCATATTACATTATCAAAATTTGGTACATGATTTCAATATAAGAAAGCCCTTTTAATAACGGCCTCTTAAAGTCCCACTGCTGGGCAAAGATATCTTCTCATATTGAGAAGGAACGAGCATTGATCAGCGTGGTTGCTTATTGCAGGTTGGCAATTTTACATTCCAATTTTGAAATCCAGGATTCCTCATGATCTCTTCCTTACCGATTGTCAACGATGTCTTAGAATAATTATTAAGAAAGTTTTCAAGATTTATGTAAATCTTTGAAGAATTCATGTTAGTGCTTGCCTGTACTGGACTTGAACCTTCAAGCTTGTGCATTCAAATCCGTTCATGGAACCACTAGGCCAACACGACAGTTAGGAAAGGAAACCCTTAATAAAACTGAAATGCTCCTATACTATGATATGAACATAACTTTTCTGATCCGAGTTCTCAGTCTATAGAATCTATCTCCGCTAGAGTCTAAGAATTAAATTTTATCATTTTGGCTTATCAGTATCATTACCACTTACATGTAAGTCTGTTCCCTTTAAAACCTCATTACAAATTCATTTCTGTTCTCATAATAACATATTGTTACGCTTTTTAAATCACAGATTAAGTAAAAGTCCCAAATTGGATTGTTAACACTTTCCTTATAATTAATTATATTATCATATAATATAATGAGACTTTCTCTCGGACATAAATTATAAACAAACACAGTTGGTGTATTACGGCAGTCGTCATGCGTCCTGCAAAGGGTTAGATTCATTAACTACATAATTAAAAACTACTTCTTTATCTTACAAGATTGATAACAAAGATACCATCTTCTTTCCTGATAAAATTGATGAAATATGTGAAGCAGCGGTAGATCATGTGGTTGCAGCTTTGAAACCCACCCACCGTACTACCGACGTGAACTCACTTGTTCAACACAAGTATTTAGCTTATCACGTGTTAACAAGAACACTCGTAATGCGTAAACCACATTAATATTAAGCTTTCCAAAAATTGGGACCAAACAAACTATTATTATCACTTATAATTCCGGTATCTATAACGTGTAAATACCTATTCCATTGATTCCAACAAAGATTCCTATAAAGAAATTACCTTAGTAACTAATGGGCTATGAAATAGGTACCAATATTAATGTAGTTATCATTAGCCTCAAATTTCTAGTATCGAACAACATCTATATGCATGATTTTGAAAATAAAATAATCTTGAGTAATAAAGTCGACCAAGTATTAGTAAAATTCAGTAAGGAAATGATTTCTAATAACAATTAAGCAAGCAGAACAGAAAATGCTGAACAGTTAAAGAATCCTACAAACGCAACCTAATTTCTCTGTCTGAATAAGAAATGGAAAACGATTTACAAGGATTTCTCTAGCTGTGTGGTCGCGTTTTCAGATTCACTCGTAAATCACATAGATGGACATGAAACAAATAGATTCAAGACATATATTTGCGTGCAAACAGAGAATCCAATTGCAGTTGGCACTCATTTGGTTACTATGATTAAAAACATATACCAAAGGTAGATGGAATAATTTCTACTTCCTTTGTGTGTATTTTAACTATCTCAAGGTCCAGTTGAATACCAGCGTCAGTTACTAGCTGTCTGGCAATCATGCTGAACTGGGACCTTTTTGGCGTAGCTTCAGGGTACTCAGTTAAGTATATTTTAATTTGTTGTTTTTAGTTTTTTAGTTTAAACTTAAGTTTGTGTGTGGTGGATTTCTTTTTTCTTCTTTCTTTCGTCACGATCAAAAAATTTAAGTCATTAAAAGGATTTTTAACATAAGAAGCAATTTCGTAGGTCGTAGGGACCCTGCGCACACCTGAACAAAATGACAGTAATTATTCTTCAGAAAGATGTTAATTTTTATGATGTTGGTCACGATGTTATGTTTAAACGACATCAATTTCATTGGAGCTTTTAATTTAGCATGCACCTGTGTACCTAAATACGTGGAACATCATATTTTCCCACTGACATTATTATATTATTAGAAGCTACTGAGGACGAGAACCCAAAAACTACGGCATAAAAAAATCTCCAAATCATTTTGTGTCGAATACAAACAACGGGTGGTTAATTTTTAGTAAGTCAAATAGTTCTTTTTAACTTAATTTTATTACGGATAAGTGAAATTGCAAGGTAACTGCTCTCTCCAAGAGATCTATAAATAGTTTCTTCAAACTTCATACTTAACTGTTTATTCAGTATTATATTACCTTACCTCCCCCGCCTACGTCTTCTGTATCTACTTGTATCGTAAATCATTCAACGTTCAGGTATTAATATTGATGTATGCAGTAGTATGAATGCATATTATTATTCAGTTTCAATATTGATGATATTTTATGTCACAGACAGTTCTGATGACATGGCACCACTGACATCTCTTTGATCTATGTGATTGTGAAAATATTTAGGTAAATACTAATCTTCCTTCTTTAATTCTTGAAAAACTTAAAAAAACGTCGTATTGATTGATAACAAGAATAAAAAAGAGGTAATGCATCCCAAGCAACAATGATAAAGCAGTTGCAAATTCTAAAAATCTAAGTTTTGTTTTTAGGGTGTTTTTCTTCAAAGTAAAACTGAAAAAATATGTTACGCTTACCACTCAGACACGCCAATGACTCTGATATCAATGATCTTGGTTTATGATTATATGGATATCTGTACATTGGTACAGACTGCAATATAACCATAAACGAGGAAACAACCTCCATACTACACAATTTAGGTCAACAAGAAACACTACGTATAGTATATTAAAGTCTACCAGTTGTGGGCCACCGTTAAAGAATGTTTGACCCATTCAAGTCTACAACTTGATAAGCACTTTGATGCTACATTTAACTAGCTGAGCGGAATAATAATGAGCAGTTAGGAACAAGTAGCTTTGAAGGTAATTGTTTGAGGAAAAAGTTTGGTGTATGTATTTAAGTTTCAAATAGGTCTTTATTGTCAATTGTTTCGAATTCACATCTGGGTTATACTTTTTTATGTTTGATAGAATGAGGCATATTAGATTAATTAATTATTTCATTATGCTATTTATAAAACTGTCAATTATTTTAAAAAACAATAATAAAAAAAAAAACTCATGGAAAATTGTGTGAGTACTTTCAAGAGTGGGTTTTGGAATAAATAATAAAATATATTTTAAAAACAACTGTTATATTTAGTTTATTTGGGTGGTTCATAATAAATTATAACAGCTAAGAGAAGAAGACTAACACACGAAGACATCACCTACAATATATAATGCAATATATAAGTATAATAAAATATATACGATATTATAATCGAAGATGCAAAAAATAATGTTTTACATAAATACTTTGATAAGAAAAATATTTACAAAAGCCATATAAAATATATATAAATATATAAAGAAGAAAGAAATATAGATCGACTAGTAAGAAATGAACACATAAATTGATACTAAAATAAAATATTATCCTCCTTGGCTTTGCCAATCTATTACAGATAAACAAAAAATAAAAATTAAAGCTATTATCGTAGATACATTTGTACTTTAAGAAAATTATACTATTAAAACAGGTACAATGTAGTAAGAGACAGATAAGATAAAAGATACCGGCGATGATAATGAAAATTCGAGACAAGATTCACTCGTTCAACAATCAATAAATAATTTAAATAAATTATTAAATAATTAATTAAAATCGTTACTTTGAGGTCCAAACTAAGCTACATGAAGATTAACCATGGCCTTTAGGACTTAGATTTATCTTAGGTATTAGTTGGAGTACGCGCTGTACGCCAGGTTTTGCGCGTCCTGGGCGGATCTGCCCCAGCCTCCGTGGCCACCGCTGCCGTGACTGTAGCTGTGCTCCTCATGGTGTGGGTGGGCGACAACCTCGTAGCTCTCGTGGTGCTCGCTCTTAGAGAGGAGCTTCTTAAGGAGGACTAAACCGGAAGCGAGGAGGGCGGCCTTGGCGAGCATCAGACCCTTGATGGCGGCGAAAGCGATGACTCCGAGGAACAGCGGAATGAGGGACTGGATCTTGAGCTGGACGAGGGCGAGGATGGGGAGGAGCTGCTTCAACTTCTTCTTCTTGCCACGGCCTACAAAGAAGATTAAGTTTAATAGACCATTGCATAAAGTTTAAAATTTCTTAGGGGTTAAAGGTTTTAACTCTGAGTCTTGTAAAGATCATAAATTTTACAAGTATTTTACTTTCCAACTACTTATAACATAAATGTGGTCGCGACAGTAAGCGTTTTAATAATAAATCCATCATAAAGAAGTAAAATTCTCAATAAGTAGTAACTAAACAAGTAAATTTATAGACTTGCGGTATTATAACATTATATTAAAAGCATTTTCATCAATGGCTATCATTGAAAGCAATGCTTATAAATTTTAATTAACTTAATAACTTTCTAGTTGAAATGGCTGTAAACCATACATACTTGCACGTGGTCAGGTACGAAAAGGTGTTTGTAGGCAAATGCGTATTTGAATTTAAAATGGCCGCGTGCCCAGTTTAGATAATTTACTATTTAAGTTCAAATGTTAATCGCCTATGGAAACCTCATTGAGATTCAATGTCCTTAGCACTCGACTGAAATTGAAATTCACCATGTAACATCAGGTTTGCATAACCCCATTCACCTAGAAAGTGTTTGGTTGGTACCAATTCGAAAGCTTCGAGCCTACATCCATATTTCGTTGGCAAGATTACGCCTGGAGCGTTACTTTTACTCGTTTCTTGATAGAGATTTCAATCGCGGTCCGTCTTAGCGGAACTTCAGAACTAGTTGAGCCTACATAGTAAACATGTACTATGGACATCTAGCAAAAACCAGAAACAGTTCGTCCGCTTTCCACGATAATCAACCTTGTTAATAGGTTAGAGAAACCCTCTTGAGACTTGTTTCTGACGTTTTCTATCTTCTCAAGCCGTGTTCCGGATGTCCGTTTCAAATTTTCTATATTTCGTAATGCACCTGTTTCAGTTTTTGGTATATCGTCTAGTCATGTGTATGATCAGATTATTTTTTGATCGAACTTTCTATTTTAAATTCTCAAGCACGCCAAACAGGTTTTGGCGTGTTTTAATTTATTTTGGCGAGAGTATGCAGGGAATTATACATGAACATGACTACAGGGCTTATGTAACTACTTTTTACTTTTATGACGTTACCCGACTCTATAACGTGACTTGTATCATGTAAAAGCAATTGAGAACTCTGTTAAAGATTTTCATTACAATCACAATCGTTTTTTGGAGCTCGTCTCAATTTTTTATCGATACCATCGAAGTTTACAATGAAACCGGTTTTATTAGTTAACATAATAAGTTTCATAATACTCTGTAACGGATTGGTAGAACTAACGACTTAACGCACCCGACTATACCGTGAAATCGTTTGGTCATACTTTTGTTAATATAATAAAGGAACCTTTGTTTTACTACAATAATGGGATTTTGATTAACCTTAGTAAAAAGTAACTGCCCTTCAAAATTGTAGGTACAAATTTTGGGAACTGATCATGATTATATTTCTCATATACTTTCACTTACTTCGTTGAAATAATTTGATCACTTACGAGAATTGCACCTTAATGATACGGTAGATGTTAAATACAGGTTCCGTTGTAATAAATTTGAGTGTTATTTTGTGTGTTTATCGTTATTGGACATAAACCATGTAATTTCAGTTATGTGGGAAGTAATTTTTATGAGAAGTGTGCTAAGTAGCTTAGAATACGTCAATTACAGTTAATAGTCTTATGTGGATGAAAATGTGAAACTTAAAATAATATCATAATATTGATTCGTAATTTGTGCTATTTAATTATTGAATCTTATTCTGATCGTTATCTACCTCATGGAACAAATTTAAAAATGTATGGAGAGCTATCGCAAATCGCCAAACTCTTTTGTACTAACCTTCCTCAAGGGACCTCTTCATGTCCTCAACAGTGCTTTTAGGCATGCGAAGCTGGATCACATGGTTTTCCATGAAGTCAGCAGCAGCATCCACCAGCCTGGCTTCGACCTGGTTCTCCCTAGCCTGAGGCTCTTCGGGAAGGGGTTCGTAGGACCTAGCAGAGCGAGATGTGCCAACATTGTAGATAGCGAGGCCATCAGCAAGTTTCAGTTCCCGCGCAGAAGCTACGTTTTCTAAGAATCTCATAGACTTTTCCTGTGAACAAAAGAAATCGATAAATTAGATTTTTATTACTAAGCTACCATAAAACTCTTTATTATTGACCTAATTGAAACTCTCTTCACTGCAAATCGCAGTTATGAAAACACGATAAAACTTATCTTAGAACTTAAAGTTTTTTTTTTAAATATAGCAAGTATTTGTTAATAAAGAAGTTAATGTTGTAGGTTAGCGACAAATCGACAAACAAGAATTGTTAGCAAGTGACAGACGTAATGTGCTAAATCATTAACTCGTTCAGTTAGTTGCGAGTAAACAGTGTATGCTAATTAGTAAGAGAAATAGATTTTATTAATAAAGATGTGATTTTTAATAAACTAAGTCTGGAAGAATGATTAAGTGGTTAGTGTGTCTAATTAAGAAATTTTGACGAAAAATAAATCTTGAATTTGTAATTGCGGTCAAGAAAGCTTGTTAGCACAATCACAATTAAGTCCATAGAAAATATTTGTTCAAATTATTGGAGTCGTACTGGACAAATATAATTGTCTACGAATATTTTTTTTATAGTTCCGGAGTTATAAGTAGCACAGTATAAATAAGAGGATGTCGTCAATTAAATTGGAGATCGACCCAAATAAGTAGCAATTATTATGGGTTTGATCGAGAGTTTGATGGATAGAATTGAAACGAGAATGAAAGTGATTGATTGGAGAAGCTGGAGGTTAAAGTCCAAAGACCAGGGGCATCACTAAAACACGACACAACTGTAACACACCTTGATACACATCCAGGGATCCTCGTCAGCACAACTCTTGACAACCCCGACGACTGACCCGATGACGTCATCATCAGAGGTTGCAGGCTTGCAGCTTGCTGCTGCCACACACACTAAGAATACAAGGAAGGCCTTCATTTTTTTTTTGGTCCTACACTCCTTCGCGGTGGTTAGTGAAATGTGGTGAGGGGACGGACAGAAAGCGGTTTTATTCTACGTCCCCCCACTGCGGGGTTTGAGCCGAAATGCGCAGGCGCAATGCGTGTTACGAATGTTATAGAAGCGACTACAGGTGGAACACTTTTTATGATGGCGAATAATAGTGTAGGGAACATTGATTTTGTATTCGTACTTAAAATTCATGTAAATAACAGCCAAATTAAATGTTCCAATATTCTTTTAAATTTAGATATCCTAAGTATATTAGGTTTTAATTAATTAGATACTGCACTAATTGTAACCGGAGTGAGAATTTAGAGAAATCGAGTGAGCCTGCATTTTAATAAAGCTCAAATTAAATTCGTATATTTTATAGCATTTAGGCAGTATTTGTAGAAAATTATCATGTGATGTAATATTTATACAAATAATACGTAATAAGTGATGCAAATAAGACTTTTTAATAAGGTGTGATTAGAAATCGATTTTAATTTCGTCGTCTTTATAATAACCTATTTGTTTTAAATCTTATTCATCATATTCTTACTTTATTATTAGGTGAATTTGATCCATTTTAATTCTTACCCAAGTTAACGAATTTCTTATGAGCAACCTCTACAATTTCACTTACATTATAAAATTTAATGAGATAGGCTTAGTTTTTATTATAATGACGTGGTTGTATAATTAAAAAGTACGTATAAATGATAGTGATAATTTCTAAATTTTTATTTCTTATTTGTGTGTAGTTTGATTCTTTTAATATTAAAAGCTGTGGCTAATCTCGTGAGTAAAACTAAAAAATCTAGAAACTTGAGACTTAGCTATGTCTTCTTCTTCTGTCTAACTTTATTAGTATTAGTCTTACCCGATTTAGCTGAATACCGTATTTTACATTTAGCGACTGCCTATCTGACCTCCACAACCCAGCATTTTTCTGGGAAATACAGTACCCCATAGTAAGATTGGTTTTCCGTATTTCCTTGTAATAGAGTTTAAGTGGGTCAAAAACAACTTGCAGTGGGAAATCAACAAGGCTTATATCAAATTATGTTTAGTGTTTATTTTCTTGGTAAGTAGGTTACGTTGCTTTAGGTTAATCGTTATAATGACGTTATCAATTTCAATTAACTTCAGGAATTTTGTTCCGATATCTTATTCTTTAACACTGATAAAGGTCCATTGATTTCTAATAAATTGACTACCATTCAACCTTATTACAAATGTCGTGGTGGCCTAGCGGCTCAATGACCGGATTCGTATGCACGTGGTTGCTGGTTCGAACCCAGACAAGTACCAATGTGACTTTTTCAAAATTATATGTATTTTCTTAATGATTCTAAGACACTATTGAAGACAGTACAAACGATGAAGGAAAACATCGTGAGGAAACCTGGATTCCAATTATTGGAATCTGAAATCGCCAACCCGCAATGAGCAAGCGTGGTGATCAATGCATCCCTTTTCTATATAGGAAGAGGCCCGTGCCCAGCAGTGGGACATTTAAAGGCCCGTAAACCTTATTAATACCTACATTAAAAGAAAATGTGTTTATTTGTTTAATTTATTCATTATTTATGATAATTCATATCACGATTTTAACAGATTTGTAAGGAACAACAGACTAATGTACAAATCATTTTGTATCTCTTAGAAGTTTTAACGAGGGTAAATTGAAAAGTACCTAGTTTAATAACAGGAATGTAAGTTCCATAGGTCATATTACTGAGTAGGTCACTTTCTTACTATTTATCCGTCTGTCTTCCCATTTATAGATACAAACATTGCGAATAAAATTACTTGACTTATAATTACTTTTTACTTTTCCTCGCCGATTGGCCACAGCACGCTTCCGACAGAGAAGGATGGAAGAGTATGGGGGAGGCCTTTGCCCAGCAGTGGGACAGCAAGGGCTAACAAAAAAAATAAATAATAATAATTACTTTTTAAGTTTGGCAATGAAACTCTATTTTCGGAAAATACAAATATCCTCAAAATCTGACGTATTGAGATCCTCTTCCATTATCTTTAGATCAAATCTTGTGAGCTAAAATTAGAAGCAACTTTTTTCATGCGTTCGAAATTAAATTTTGCATACTTGAGTATTAAGTTCGGTGACAATATAATATCATCGTATGTTTGAGCTGCTCAGAGTTCAGAAGGTACCATAGGAAGTCAGTATTACCCCCGTGTAATTTAAAAAACAAATGAAAGCTTAGTAGCAATGTGGGGGCACATTACTAGTATTCTTGTTTACTCCTCGTGGTAAGTCTAAATGCATATATTACGAGTGTAATCCTGGATCAAGTTTATAACTTTTGGAGTCAAATTTAATCAGGAATATATGGCAACTGTACTAGTAGTAAATATTTGGTACAATTTACAATCACATACGTTGAATTACTTCGACGCCACATAGTTCTGACGCGAACTTCGTTCATTAGTTTTGAATTTCTGATTTTGATCATGTACTTTTGCTGTTGACTGTACTTTGGGTGGGATCCGGACCCGCGGCCCCATGTTCGCAAGTCATGAAAATTAGCCATTAGGCTACCGCAGCTTCAAGTGACACAATTCCATCTTGTTTGGACTTGTTTATTTTTTTATAATGAAACATTTCAGATAAGCTTAAATTAAAAGTATGGCCCACAAAACTGAGTTCAACAACCTGTGGTCTCCAACAAGTCTCGCTGTAATTAAACTTTGTTTATTTACACATGTACTTTGAGCCTAGATGATTAAATGATCTTCTTTTTATCGTGTCTATGGCAATCGTGAACACTACTAACGTGAACTCACTTGCAACACAAACATCATAGCTTAGCACGATGGATTAACAAGCATACATACATTCATGGTAATATTAAAAAAAAAAACTGCCAGGAAAGCCTAGAAATTTACTACGAGAACTGCTGCATTATCAGTATCTTTCATTAATCCAGCGAGCAGGTGTTAGGACAAGATGGACAAGATAGCAGGTGTTCCATTGATGGAGGAGTGATACCTCAACCTAGATAATAAGTTAATATTTGTACACCGATTCGGTAGAATGTATGATACTCTGCTAACCATAAAACATCTGTTGTAACTACTTACTACATTCTAACAAATAAATTTTTCTTTCTTTCTTTCTTTCTTCAACTAGACCTAAGGTTAGATGTGTGTTAGTGTGAGCTTGTGTTTAGTGAAAACGTAAGTTAAAAATTGTCTGTGCATGTATCTATTCTTAACACTTTCTGTGCATGTGACTATCCATAACACTATCTGTGCATGTATCTATCCATAACACTATCTGTGCATGTATCTATCTGTAACACTATCAATAAATTCAATGTCATTCCTTCGTTGCTGACATCACGAGTTGTTCCTTAAGCAATGTAGTACGAGTATGGTCCTGACCTACTCTAATGCGAGTTGTGTTGGCTTGTTCTATTATGTTGAGTTTACATTTATCAATATTATTTAAATATCGTATTAATTTAATTATGTGGCTCTCATTATCATAATAACTCGTAAAAAGTGGTAGATAGGGAGCTATTGGTAATACTGAAATATTTTTTTATGTATTAATGATTATTATTATTATTTTTTTTATAAAGAGCGTGGTAAAGAAACCTGGGTTATAAAAATTGTAATCGAAAATCACCAACTTGCACTGATGTGCGTTCCTTCTTTAAATGAGAAGAGGCATCTGCCCAGCAGGGTGAATTAAAATCCGGTATGTTTAGATTATTATCAGAGCCACGTCTTGTGACAAAATAAAACTTTATAATCAGGCTGTATTTGTCATTGACTAATGCATGGAAAAAATAGGAGGTTGTCACTTTTACCTTTTTATGGCAAATTACACCTAAGTGATTCTTCCTTCATTTAACAGAGACCTGTAAACAAGTTATATACAATAAATAGGTAAGTACCATCTAATCATGTGAACCGGATCAATAAAGAAAAACATGTAAAAGGAAATGTATTTCCTATCCCATCGACGAACTTGTGAATTAAACAACAAATAATTTATAACACTTTCTTTTTAATAATTATTAAAATTATGTACAATTTATAAAATTTATGTAGCTTATTTATTGCGAATGGTAAATGTTCAATTCACGTGTCGCACCGGAGGGTTAATATTATTGTTTATGTTCAAAGACATTTCTTTTTGTGAATTACAGCTGTATTGTGTAAAATGTTTACGTAAGTAACATATAATTGTAAGCTTGTGTATGTCTTGTAGTTCTATACTGTTTAACATCGGTTTTGGAACGCTGAATTCAGTTTCAATATAATCTGTTGTCGAATAATCGGATCACGTACGTGACAGGTTGATCTTAAGACTGACAACCAATCATACCGCTTAACATAGGTTTGACAAATGTTCCACAATTTTTTTGGTAAAAATTTTGGTAATTACTCCATTCCGATATGATGATAATTATGGCTGCAAGTGGAAATAGAACATCACGATAGTGTGCTATCCTTTGAGTTTAAGTACCGTATCAATATCGTTTTTTACAAGGAGCGACTACCTTTGGGACCTCCACAACTCATTTTACTGGGCTTAAAAGTATCTCATAAGAGAGTGATTACTAGAATTGTAATGATTTTTAATTATCAACGTATGAGAGTCGGGACCAACGGCTTAACGTGCTTTGCAAAGCACGGAGAAGTCTCGTTATATTTACAAATGGTCACTCATCCACAGACCAATCGCGGCGGGCACGGCTTAACCCTTAATATCGGTGTAACCTAAGCCTATAAATTTACAAGCTCCATCAAATATAATAAGAATTTGAATTGAAACGGCGGTTTCCTAATGGTTAGGGTATCGGACTTGTGATCATGGTGGTTGCCGGTTCGAATCTCACCCATAGCACTACTGACATGAACCCACTCGTAACACAAGCATTAAGCTTAGTACGAGGGGTTAACAAGAATACTAGTAATGTACGACCCAAATTGCTAGTAAGTTTAAAAAAAAAAATTTTACATAATTGCCCATCACCCATCATCTAATTAAAATAAAAGAGACAGTCCAAATCAAAATACGTAACAAATTAACATATTCAAATTAATTGCTATGTTTACAGCATACATTCATTAATCAACGCGTCATTAGCTAGTCTTAATGTCTCTATTATGACGTGAACCAAGCGTGACCAAGTGAGGCTGAGAAGATCATTTACAATCTGCACATGCTAGCCTCTTTACTCACTGTGAAAAATGTAAGTTCCTAAACTGATGGCCTGACTATATAACCGTAAAACGGGTTGAATTGCAATTTTTAGGGGTGAATAAAAACAAATTTGGAAAAGGATTCCAATCTTCTATTGTGTAGCATGCGTATGATTTTACATAAAACAGATTCCTTATATTTTTTGATATAATTGTGAGTTTTTATAAACAATACGACCTCATGATTTTGACGACCTCCGTGGTCGAGTGGCGTACACACCGGTTTTCAAGGTTTCGCCAGCTCTGAGGTCCCGGGTTCGATCCCCGGATGGGTCAATGTAGAAAAACACTTTTCTACATTGTCTCGGGTCTGGGTGCTTGTGCTACCGTGGTTGTGTCTGATTCCATAACACAAGTGCTTTAGCTACTTTCTTTGGATTCGGAACAATGTATGTGATGTTGTCCACAATTATTTATTTAATACTTATAATCTGTAAAATGTAAAAAACCTCATTCTCTATTCCCCCTTAGCTTTTCTATTCACCCCATTTTACTGAAGTATTTGTGTGGGACCAAATGAGTATAGACCGGTAATTGAGCTCAGATAGGCAGTTGTTTATTTGCAATATTTTGGTATTCTGCTGCATCTGGTGAGCTTAGAAACTGAAGTCAGTCCAGTTAAGTACAGTTAAACTACATTTTAAAAGATTCTGTCGCGGTTTGTTTTGAGTTTAGTTCCCGACGTTTCAACGCCTTTGTCGTAGTTAGTCCATGACACCTGCTAAGGTAAAAAATTAGTTTTATTAAACTTTGCAGGTCTATATCTGATTGAAAAGTAGTTTTACTTAAATTCCTAGCTTTCAGGAAATCTTCAAAAATAATATTTAAAACAAATTGTAACGCGTGGCTTACAGCTTCAATGATTGCATTTTTATTAATACAACATCTTGCAACTATACCGGCGCAGGACGGGACCGGTGTGTTTTTGGTCGGTGCAAGTCCGATATATCTCCACGCTATGCCCTCAGCGTGGGTCGAAGTCATCAGAGTGTCACCCGAACAAAAAAAAAGGGGTCCAGCTATTACCAACCTTTAAACTATCGCGTTGCACGACTTTTTTAAAATTACGTCACCGGATTTTGCCTGGCCCGTTGGTCTAGTGGTTAGTGACCTTGACTGCTAAGTCGAAAGTTGTGGGTTCCATTCCCATTGACGACCTCAAATCATCGTCATCGCATTCAGATATCATCACGTGTTCCTTAACCAGTGAAGAAGTATCTTAGATTAATTATTTAGGTATTTGAACCTACACTCATGGATATTAAGGCACTAACTCCGATTACTGAAACGCTAACCTGAAGGAAGAAAGAAAGAAAAGAAGAAGAAAGAAAAAAACATTTATTTGCGTCAAAAATACGACGCTTACACATAAAAAAAAACAAAAGAACAGAAAAAAAAAACATAATTATTTTAAATTAATTAATAGGACGCGTCACATAATATGAGCAAAACGATCGTCGCTCAGCATATGCCAAGGTTCCTGCTAGAAACAGGGCATACGAAGTTCTTAAAAGTCAATCTGTCGCTACTTTACCCCTTCAATTGACAGAGACAGTACGAGACTTAATGGCGGCTTCAGACGGAATGAGGTTTGAGTATTCGGCCATTACCCACCGTAAAGTCAAAGAGAAAAAACCAGCCAAGTGCGAGTTGGACTGTCGCACGAAGGATTCCGTACCATTATATTGTAAAAACGGCAAAATAATCGGATTTCTTGTAAATGTAAACCTTCAATATTCATTTTATTCTGTTTTTAGTATTTGTTTTTATAATGGCAACAGAAAAAAATCATCTGTTTAAATTTCAACTGTCTAACTATCAAGGTTTATGAAATATGACGGGCCTGTTGGTTTACTGGTTAGTGACCCTGTCTGCCAAGCCGGAGGTCGTGGGTTCGATTCCCACCTAGGACAAATCTTTATGTGATGAGCACGACCATTTGTTCTGTGTCTGGGTGTAATTTATCTATAATAAGCATGTATTTACAAGTATATAAGTATGTATATCAGTTGTCTAGTTGTCATAGTACAGGCTCTGCCTAGTTTGGGATCAGATGGCCATGTGTGAGCTATCCCAAATATTATTATACAGCCTGGTGACAGACGGACGGCCAGCGGAATCTTAGTACTTGGGGCCCGTTTTACCCTTTGGGTACGGAACCCCAAAAACGCTATCAATAACATAATTTCCTGTGAACCTCACCCAAGAGTAACACCTGTGGATCATTAAGTTCCAACAGCATTATCAAGACAAAACAAAACAAGTTTAAACGTCTCACAGAAAGCGGACACACTGCTTAATATCTTAAATTACTCTGATTACCCCCCAAGGCAATTGACGCGTGAAGTTATAGAAATACATACGTTTTTATGATTTCTAATATTGCGTAACGAAGCAAGTATGAGTCGAATACGGAGCGTAATGTTTGCGTGTAAACTCTTGTTTTTTTTTTATATAATGTCCGTATTGATGAGAGAAGAACGTTTTCCTATTTTAAGACGTGTTGTATTGTTTTATGTGGTTTTTAGTAGTTTATTTTATTTGGTGTGGTTTTTTAGGAGTTGCTCCAGTCGGTTATAACAACAATAGGTACAGTATTACGCTTTGGGAAGTAAACTGTATGAATGGAAAAAGTCCTTAAAAGTAAAATATCTTTTCAGGAGCTTTAATAAAATATATATAATAAATTTAAGTGTCTTAAATAAGATATCCGTAAATCCTGATTAAGACTCGGTTAAAAAAAAGATTTCTTTCAGTAGATAATATGTATATATACCACACACACAAGAAACCTATCAATGATTTCCAACTCATTATGATGACAGGAAGTATATTAACAGTGTGACAATCTAAAATCTAATGAGTGTTTCTTATACCTTAATCATAGGTAATTTCAACAATCTTAATCCACCTGAAAAATATATTATTCATCCAAGGTTAGACGACCACACCTTGTATGAATACGTGGATAACATTCTGATCTAAACGCGGGCTCCATTGATAATAACTAGGTATGCCACACACCGCGATTACGTGCTGGATTTAAAGATTGAGGATCAGAATTTGCAATTTCTTGCAGCAAATAAACGGCAACGAGAAAACAATAATGGCTAAATACATCACAAATTATGAATATTTGTGATGTATTTAGCCTTTTAACGGCAAGCCCAGATAAAGATGGTGGGATAAGCTTGACTTCTACCACAAGACCTGTTACACCACAGCCAGAGATAGAAAGAGAAGGAAGGAGAGAAGAGAGGCTGCTGCCCTGCTGAGGGATAGTAACACTTTTTAGGATCCAGAACTCAACTGAAGTATCATACAATTATGGAAAATTCAGTATAACAAGCCTAAGGTACTTTTTTTCTTTGATAACATAATTATTTAATCTTAGTATTTATAACAATAGCGTTATCTAGAAACATCTATTCAAAGTCAGCTAAAAACTTAACACTAATTAAGTACACAACCATGAAAGTGAAGATTTACTTTTTGTTAACTTTACACTACGCCATTGTAGTAAACATACAAAAGGCAAACTTAACCAATTACGGTCGCACGCGCGTATAGAAAGAGCAATTTGTAGCAAAAACTATGATCTATGTGTTACTAACTCATTTCTGACGGCTGCTGATTAACAAGATCTCTTTATAAACAGCTCTATTACAACTTTATTTTGGGGTCATAGAAGATATTGACATAAAGAAACTATTTAACAATGAGGAAAAGGTAATACTGAGGGAGGAACTCTGAACCACGGCTTAATTTGACTGCTCAAATAAATTGTTTCTATAGCCGCTAAGAGGCGGTACTTTGGTTACAGTAGAGAAAGTATATTGGAATTTCCGGATCAAAATATAATTAAAACAGGCCCCAGCGGTATCGATCAGAATGGAGCAGAAACACTTTTAAGTCACTGTCACAGGAATGACCTAATCAGGCTCGAAATCTTAGTGTTGGAGAAGCATGACTATGGGCATGACAATGGGGGGCTATTGTGAGACAATAATCCTAAATAGTATCACCTCAGGCGCATCTGTCAAAGACAAGCCACTGTCCTGTGTGATTGACAATTAACATACAGACCTGATACTAGACTAGCGACCCTATTGGGTTTTTGACCTGTGGTAGTCCGCATTTGAAACCCAATAAAACATAAACCAGGCCAACACCGGAACAAAAATATTCAAATCAGATCCACCGACCGATAAAAAATTCGATGATCAATCTTATTATTCGTGCATGAGATAACAGACAGTCGTTAAGTTGTGTTTCGTAAGAATGAGGAAACTGGTTTTGCATATTGATCTGCATATGTTTGTATCGCGTTATATCCATTCATTGATCTCTTGAACACAGCCGTGGAGAGACATAAGGAGGGATTTTTTAGCTGATCAAGATATATAGGACGATTTTGGAAACTAAGGATACAGGATGGAAAATTTTCAATTACAGGAAGAAAGACACCGATCAGTTTCAATATATTTAAGAAGCTGATCTATGTAAGTGCAGTTGAACAATTTATGATAGTGGCGTTGTGGTGTTCATGATGACCAGACATTAGAATAGAAGTAGGTACTGCTGAAATTACTAATTAAAGAGATGAATCAAAATACAGATGGAAAAAACAGGTTATGGATATTCAGCATCACACATAATTATATTATTAGACCGAACAAATACACAAGCAGAAGAAAAAATGAAGGCAACACCCACAGAATTAATGGCTATTTAATTTCTTTAAGCATCTCAAGGCCGTAGAGCTGTTTAAATAACCAGAGAAATTAGCTAAAAGTGAAAACAAATACCTAAAATCTAGTTCTACTTGCTCAACTAGAATGCCTTTTTGTTTTCCAACAAAATTTCGTCGTATAGTCAAATTATTCAACTTTCATTTACGTATAATAAACTAGTTGTGCAAATTATGATGTTAAAAAGCTAAAAGTAAAAGTGGTCTTAATGCTATACATATGGGGGTGTAAGACAGTTTGTTGACCTTGCTTGATATAATGATCGGAAGCCCATGATGTTAAATACGAAAGTAGCAATACCTGTGCGGTGTTGGGCGGGCCTCTGAACGATTTTGGTAAAAGAAGTGATTGTTTCAAATCTGAAGATGTAATTTTGTCGAGGCTTTCCTCAAATTCTTGGCATGTTTAACATAAAATATTTTAAAGGATCTTGACGTGACTTCTGTTTCATATTTTATTTTTCTTTCCGATGTTTTCACAGCTTGATTTTGAGCCTGTTTAACTGATACCTATCAAAAAGTAGTAGTTTAGGGACCAATAAGATAAAGCGACATTTTCGAAGTTAATACTTTTCTTAATAATTCTAAGACATCATGACATCTAGCGAAGGAAGACTTCGTGAGGAAACCTAGTTACCAAAATAATCTGAAATCACCAACCCCTACGAAATCGTGTCTCGTACCTTCACTATATGAGAAGGGGCCTATGTCCAGTAATAAGACATTTATTAGGCAGGTATATGCATTTTCAAATAGCTGATAGCCATAAATCAATAGACGAAAATAAAAATCCAAGTAAAAAGGTAAAGCATTCCTATAATACTAGGCCGCCTACATAGGTTTGTAGGTATTTGATTGAATAAAGATGAAAGTGAATCAGTATGCTGGTTGGGCTCACAGTTCAAGTTCAGTGTGTCATGATGCCTGCTATCCGTAGTGTAGGTGTCTTTCTATTTCCTTTAACGTTTCGTAGGATTTAACATTCCGTAAATTCTTTTCCTATCCTAAAATATTACAATGGATCCAAAAGGATCGGCCAAAATTGGAATGAAGTTTTAGGGATGCAGAATGCTACAGAGATCCAACGAAGAACGTTGACGGAACTTTTTGCCCAGTTGTGGTACAATTTAGGGCATATTATAATGCTCCTACTTATTTTTGTCTTGTGTTATAATTTGCCTAGAAAGTACGTTTATGAGTAACTCGGGACTAATTCGTACGCGACGTATATCTCCGGCACCAAAAGATTTTAGTATCCAAGCAATTTTACGGTCCCAAATAATCATAGTAGTTCCTACGTAGTCTGGCGTCGTTGCAGTCTAAAGTTGTCGGGTTTATGAGACTTTCATCGCCTAGTGTGCGAACGGTCTTAGTCATAATAGCTGATAATAAAGTCTGTTACAAACTAATCATATTTCGACAAAATAACCGCGAAGGAAGTTGAATGAAAAATGCCTTAAGCAAAGAGTTAATGACATTCAAATAGTGAATGAAACAGAGTCGCAAAGGAAATCAACAACGTTAATATTATTACTCCATTGATATCTTGAACAAGATTTTGAAGCGTTCTGATCACACAATGGATGCGGTAAATTTTGTTGAGTGAAAGTGACTTATTAGGTTAGGTACAACGTGTACCTAACTATAATTATGGATTTCTAGGACTTCCACAGATTAATTGAGAATTTATTGGTTTAAGATAATATTCAATTACTTAAAAAAAAACATCAATTCTTTACGATCCAGGTATTAAAAAAAGCTTCACCAGAAATTTGGGATCTCTTTTCTTAAGTTGACATTTTAACGGTGTAATCTACTCCATCACAAATTCAACGAGAGTCGGTTAAGTATATATTTTCTGCTTTTCGCATACCCTAATAACCATCCATAGAAAATCGAAGCATAAAAAGTATATAAAATACCGCATCCAAAAAAGCTTAACACCAACCTCGATGTACTCGCACGTGTTTCAAATAGCCAACGTCACACAAAATATCGACAACTTCAATTCGTTCCACTATAATAAAACTTTCATCGCATCGATAAATGTTGGTGATGTAATGAAATATGTTCCGTTGTATTTCGAGGTAGGAAAGTGGCTCAAATAGACACATGTCTTGTTTGGAGATTACAATATATAAGGCTTATGTTGGTATGAAGAATGGGAGGTGATTAATTTAAGGGTTTTAGGTGAAAACTTCCAAAAGTTTCAAGTTCGGTTTCCGATAAGTACAATAATAAGAACATGGAAGAATACGATACAGCCAGTCTCTCAAAAATAATTATAGTTAACATATTTACTTTTTACTTGCTTTTTATTCATTATTGTGTCTGGTCCGAAGTGCGTGCTCTTTAATTTGGCAGTTGTAACAAAAACATAAAGTTTTAATATTATTTGACCAAGTAGCGGCCAAGGCGCCGCGTGGCAGTCTGCCAGGTCTTAAGATTTGTAGTTATTAAGCTAGAAGTGAATGAATAGTTTACATTTTTTTGGTCTACCGCCAGCTTAAGTGCAATCTTTGACCGTTTCACCGAACTTGGCATGAATTGTTTCTATGTAATATTACATCATGCAGAAACGGATATTTTGTAACTGCTTTGACTAAAGATTAATTAGATTCGTAAAAGGTGCTAAGTATGGTAGTAGACAGTCTTCTGAGAAGACTAAACAGACACGGCTATACTACCGTTGGCTACGCAGATGACCTAACAATTCTGATAAGTGGCAGCGCTGAAGACATACTGTGTAAATTAATGCGCTCGGCTCTTCATACAGTAGAGGTATGGTGTGACGAGCATCAGCTATCAGTGAATCCTAACAAAACAGAACTGGTACTCTTTACCAACAAAAGGAAATTACCAGAACTAAAACTACCAAAATTATTCAACATCGGACTCACCCTATCAACGCACGTAAAATACCTGGGCGTTATACTTGACAACAAGTTGAATTGGGCCAGTCACATTGAAACCAAAGCAAAAAAGGCATGCATAGCGTTCTATCAGTGCAGAAAGCTCATTGGTAAGAGATGGGGTCTCAACCCCAAGATCACGCTATGGATCTATACTGCAATCATAAGACCAACTATAACATACGGATCAGTTGTATGGTGGCCCAGGACTCAACTATCCACAGTTAAAACGAAACTCCAAAGCTTGCAACGGTTGGCGAGCATCGCAGCAACTGGATGCATGAGAACTACCCCATCAGCCGCACTAGATTACTTGCTGAATCTGAGGCCGCTGCATCTAGCGATACAGGAGGAGGCGATGGCGGCGGCCCTACGACTAAAAGCAAACGGGCTATGGAAACAAAACATAGAGACAACGCATACATCTGTTCTGAAGGAGATTACGAGGGACATACCTCTCCTTGAAGCACCATCGGACAGAATAATATGCCGCCACATCTTTGACAGAAGATACGATATCCGACTCACTGCGGAAGCAGCAGATAACTCTGGAATCAATGAAGTCAGGATATACACAGACGGCTCCAAGACCAAACAAGGCACTGGAGCCGGCGTCTTCTCAAATGACCTGAATATAAAAATTTCAACCACTCTCGACAAACTGAACACCATCTTTCAAGCGGAATGCTTAGGAATAATAAAAGCGGCACAGGCGGTTGCAGCCAGAGATGTCAGGGATCTCAACATAAAGATTATCTCCGACAGTGCTTCCGTACTACAAGCCCTACAAAACAACAGCATAACATCTGCCCTTGTCCTGGAGTGTCATGACACACTCCAGTCCATCGCGGGTAAGAACAGGGTTACCCTGCAGTGGATCAAGGGACACAGCAACTCCCTCGGTAACGATGCGGCAGATGAACTGGCCAAAAGGGGCTCGGGCACGGCAGTTTACGGCCCGGAACCACTACTGCCTATGCCCAGTGCCCAAATTAAGACATGGCTGCGTAACAACACCGAAAGAATCCACCAAATGGAATGGAAAAACAGTGAAGGATGTAGGCAAACAAAGGCAGCCTTCCAGGGGGCACCTAAGAAGTTTGCCCGCATCCTCACAAGACTAACCAGGGACAAAGTTCGGAAAGTCATAGGAACCGTAACCGGACATTGTCCCCTTAATAAACATCTATTTACAGTGGGTGTCACGAACAGCCCTCTATGCAGAGGATGCATGGAGGAGGAGGAAACGCCACAGCACGTGCTAGTAGAATGCATGAGCGTGGCCGCACAACGGGCACAAATCCTCCAATCACCTGCGTCGCTGCGGGAGGCCTGTAGCAGCCCGAAAAGGTTGCTGGCTTTCTGGGACGAGCTTGGGTGGCTGGAGTGAGGAACAGGAGAGGATCACGCACAATGGCCCAATCAAGAGGCTAAGTGCGGAAACGGCCCCGAAAAACCAAACCAAACCAAACCAAGGTGCTAAGTAATGGTGAACTGAAATTCACACACAAAATTAGGTTTGTTTTGTAGACGCTTTATACATTTCCACTAATAACGCCTTTGTTGACCAGATGTATATAAATTAACCAGAAATAGGATATATTATTTGACCCAAAAGAAGGGGAATATTGTGGACTTTATACTTTGCAGGAACAGGGATGCTGTATATTACTAGATTGCAAATAAGAAAGATATAGAAAGTACAAACAATTTAAGGATGTTATTATTGAAGATCAGAATAATAATAATACCTAGAAAAAAAGAATTCTATAGCGCCACAAACTTATCTTTACACACAAATTAATTGTTTCCACTCAATATAGCTTTTTTATTTTGGGTAAAAAAATATTTTCGCCTAAGAGTACAAATACTAAAATATATCTTCATATCCGATTATTTTATATACGAGCTTTACAAAATAATGTTAGTTCCAAATTTGTCCACCGGCTCAGATAAGTTTGGGGCACTGTACTCTATGTATTTAGGTCAACGAATTATCTCCGTAGCATTATTTAATTATACGTTGTTAGAACCGGAAGTCAACAAAGCCTAATGACAACACTAAATAAATTTTCTCTCACGTATTTAAAGTCGTAAGTCGAATACATATTATGCGATTATTCGCATAATCGACTTTCGACGTTCGACATCGATATTACCTTTAATGAATCGATTTGAATTGCAGTCGAATAAAATCGCGGCTAGACGATAGTACCGTTTTATTTTCTTTTTATATAATGGTTCTTTATCTTGTAGCGGATGTGACTAAATCTGATTGTATCTTCTATATATTAACTGGAGACGAATACACCAAAATCAAAACCCGGTAAGGTGCAAGTAGGATTCAACCCGAAATATGTGATAGACTACCATGACAGAGGGGGAAACGGGCCTCTGTAGCATTGGTCTGCAACCCATCAGGAGAAGGAAAACTCCAAAATTAATCCCGGTAAGGAGTCACCATTAGGCGCCAGTAGGGTTCAACCCGAAATATTATTATGTGATAAACAACCACGACAGCGGGGGAGACGGTCCTTTGTAGCATTGGTCTGCCCATCCAGGAGAAGAAAAACTCCAAAATTAGACTACCAGGACAGCATTCCCAAATAAATGATCATGTTTTTTGACGACCTCCGTAGTCGAGTGGCGTACACACCGGTTTTCAAGGTGTCGCCAGCTCTGAAGTCCCGGGTTCGATCCCCGGACGAGTCAATGTAGAATAACACTTTTCTACTTTGTCTCGGGTCTGGGTGTTTGTGGTACCTTCGTTGTCTCTGATTCCATAACACAAGTGCTTTAGCTACTTACTTTGGATTCGGAGCAATGTATGTGATGTTGTCCAAATTTTTATTTTTTTATTTTATGTTTAATTTTTTAAAGGCTTTCCCTCACCAAGATTAGGGAATGAAGAAGTTACTTAAATATTAAGGACAGACCAATAGTTCTAATTTACAGGGGATCTCTTCTTCTACCAAGCCTTTTTCCAAGTTCTGTTGGATCCTGTCTTGGTTGTGGGATAAATCCGAAATCCCAAATCTTCATTTGACTCTAAATGTACTTACTATACTGCGCATGTTATCATAATATGCCAGAAACATAATTATTCATAGCCAATTAAACATCGCTATTCCGCTAACTATATCAAGTAATTAAAACGTGGCTATAATTGGTGCTATACCAACTAGCAAATGGCTAATTTGGCCATTTAATATTTGGTATTGCACCTATGAAAACATGTTATTAAAATGAAGATAGTTGATTGAAATAATTGACGATACAAATGTAATGAAAATTACTTATTTTGGAAATTATTATTATTAATTATTATTACCTTTGTGAGGTGAAAGCCTCTAAATAAAAAGTTTCGTGGGTATTTAAAAACGCATACCTAGTCCCAAAATTAATCACATAAATATTCATCTGTTGTTTTCGCTACGATGATATAATTTGTTTGGCTCTTGTTTTTATTTAGAATTAATAGAATTAAATGTTTAACTTAAAAATATATTTCTCACTAGCGGTGTCTCTAACAAATCAAATATCATGAAAATCAGTCTACCAGTTCTTGAGTTATAAGTATTGTAACAAACCCGACTTTGTTTACATAGTAGATATAGTAGATATGAAGATAGTAGCGTCGCTTAGTTGAACAAGTTCTTATTGTTATTAAATTCCCTTAGTTAGCAGCACAATAATCTGTGTTTCTTGGTCAACGAGATCACAATGATCTACAAATTATATTTTCCACTTCGTAGGTTTAAATTTCCATTGAAACTAAAACCCTTAGCGTATAATTAAAGTAAGTAGTTCTAAGTTTGTTATCATTGTGTCCATCTGTAGCGACCTCTATGTGCATTACGTTATTGGGCAAAATAAATCCAGAATAACCACTCTGTACAAAATTTGAAATATGTACCATTAGTACAATATCACAGATCAGACGTGACTAAGTAATAATTTCCAAAACGGATGGCATGAACGATTGTCAGCAGTTTTATGTAAAACTAGCTGACCCGGCGAACTTTGTTCCGCCTCCACCTTAGAGGTCTTGGTCGCGGTATGGTATTGTTATTATAATGATAATATCGGCACAGCAAATTAATATTAAAAATTTTAAACAAATGCATCAACCTGTCAATTTTTTTTTAAAATATTTTCAGCTGTCAGTTGCTTTTTGTTATACCATTTTAAACAAATGAACCGCTGACTTGTATTTTGACTGTGTTGTGTTTTGTTATTCTATGTCAGTTGCGTTTTGTTATACCACGTTTTATGTCACGTCCCACGGGAACGGTATAAAAACATAGCTACCTCCCTACCAATTTTCAGCCAAATCGGTTCTGCCATTGTTGAGTTATAAATAGTGTAACTAACACGACTGGCTTTTATATAGATTATGAATAAAGCTCCGCAGCCGCCCACTGCCGCCGTATTTTCGCCAGCCTAACGACGCGATTCCGCCACGCTGCCGCCGTGTTTCTTTCTTTCTTATTCCCACAGTACACGATTTCGAATAGAAGATAATGAAAAAATATAATAATACCGACGTATAAACCACCCACTTCTGGGCACAAGCCTCTTCCCATATAGAGAAGATATTATGAAAAATCTACGAAAATATCTATCATGATTTAATAGGGTTCTGTTACTAACCGGTACTTCTGTAAACAATTTGTCTCGTGAACCATGTTAAAAATATGTAAGTTATGCGTTTTGGCTTGTGAAAGTGATCGTGATACGGCGCGCGTGCGAGAAGCCTTACGGTAGAAACATACAGAAGAGTATTGTGTTGAGCAACACTCCAACATATTGGATATTTTATTTTTTATAGGAAATAACTATTTTTTTAAATCTATTATGATAATGTAGGTAGTAGATAGTATTTTATCCCAATTTAAAAAGGTTATCATTGAGCAAATGTTACTATAGTGTCGACGAATATTTAAATGATGAATATCTACTCAAAATTTGAAAAAAAAAATGTGTTTTTTAATAATTTTAATGTGTAACATATTTGCTAGCTTTGCCCGACAGGGTCCACGATTGATTCGAAAGAAATGTTTACCACTGATTGATACTGATTGATTAATTACTGATGATTTGAGTCCAGACTATTCAAAATTCATAAAAACTTGCAAAAACGATACATTTGAGAAAATTATGAAAAGTGTAATGGATACTACAATATTTTGATTTCTAGTTTCGGATAGTACAGCAGTACATATAGTATTTTTTATTTACTTTTAGGAATAACCTAGAATGCAGTCCGTTGAGCGGGTATATTAGTTTGCAGCTGTTCACCTGCATACAGTCGCAACTTGAAATCGACTTACCGACTGTTAAGTAATCCTTGTATCTCCTAATATACTCATTAGCAGCTTTCTCATATCAACATGACCCTTTTTGTTACACAACATGTCCTCCTCCAGTATTGGTTGACATATTATCATTATAAGCAAAATAAAAATTTTAATTAAACTAGATAACATCAAATACCTAATCTAAAGTAAGTATCTAAAGCACTTGTGTTAAGGAAACAGAGACATAAAGGTAGCACAAACAGTCAGACCCGAGACAATGTACAAAAGAGTTTTTTTCCGTCCGGCGATCGAAACCGGGACCTCAGAGCCGGTAAAACCTTGAAAACCGTTGTGTACGCCATTCGACCCCGGAGGTCATCACTTAATTATTACTTACTAAGTGAGTACATACGAATTATTACTGATCGTCGAACATGCTCGGCGATTTAAAGACCCGTATATTTCACCAGTAGGTCTCGTGCTACCAGACGATCGCGCTTTTGTACATGTCATAAAATAATTATATAACTATAAGACCATGATTAAACATTTTTGGGTGGTTTGAGTGGAATACGGACCAAACTCTCACTTGTACCGGACTTCCGAATGCTTATTTATTATAAAGAGATTTATAGTACCTAGAGTGAAAAATTATACCTTGCCAAATATTATGTAAAAAGGTTTGTAAAATAATTTAATTCCAGGATCAAGGATTTGTTATTTAGTATTTAATAAAAAAAAGTGATAACACTCAGAAAATTATTTTATGACCGTCAGAAAAGTTTTTATGGCAATATTTTATTCGAAAGTAGGACGAATTGATTTATAAGGCTCGTTTTTTTAAGTTTTTTTTAAATCATTTTTCTTCCTTAGTTCTCTTACTATTTAAAAGAGGATGCTCCGTATATGTGGTTCAATGCAAAAAAATATATAAGTGCCGCTGATCTAGATAGTTCATAAATAGGTACATTAATATGTAGATATATCTGGATAGAATTGTTTGAATATTAAGTGTAAGTAAGTAAACTTAAAGATCTTTATATAAGTAACATTGTTTTCTTTACATCTGAGAATTTGGTATTATAATAGTGTTTACTAATTACTCCCCGCGACTTCGCCCGCGGTGCCTAATTGTTTAATAAAAAATATAGCCGATGTTACTTAGGGTGAATGTAGCTTTCTAACGGTGAAAGAATTTTTGAAATCGGCACAGTAATTTTTGAGTTTATTCATTACAAACATACACACAAAAATGCAAAAATAAATCATTCCTCTTTATTATGCAAACTTTAATAGGTATAGCAAATCTAGGCCTCTTTTAAAAGCAAATTTATCAACTAGATATTATAATGAACCGGTTACACAGGTGTCTTCGTAACTATTGAGAAAAGCGACATCTGGCGATCGACGTATAAACTCACAAATCGAAGATGCGACCAAGAAGTTAAGGTATCCGCAGTTTCTTGTAACCTTGAAATTTAATCACAAGATGGTTGACATAATCAGAAGCCTTAGTAAAAAGTATTCAAAATGGTTAGGTATGTTACAAATAATTAGTATATCTATTAATAATGGATTTGAATACCTCTTTTCATATAAATTATGACACTTCGATACGAATACTTTATCGATAGTTTTGTGCTATCAGAAGAAATTAAAAGAGTAACAAAGTTTTAAGTAAAAGCCCCGCGTTGTGTGTTGGTGGCCTTGAAGTTTCCTTGTCCTTCGAATAGATGGCGTTACAACACAAGGTCAATGTTAATACAATCAACTGATGGAAGCTACAAGTCTCTAGCTACAGTATCATACATCTATTAGTAAGTATAGCAAGGTATACCAATAAAAGTATAGTTTCAAGTACAATGGAAAACTCATTCTAGGTACTCATTTGCAAAAGTTAAATAATATAATGATATACCAATAATAAAAAAAAATATCAACGTTCCATATAGTGTCAAATTGTCCGACTTCTGGGCACAGGCCTCTTCCCATATAAGGAAGAAATGAGCATTGATCACCACTCTTGCTCATTGCGGGTTGGCGATTTCAGATGCCAATTTTTGGAATCCAGGTTTCCTTACGATGTTTTCCTTCACCGTTTGTCAATAGGTCTTAGAATAATATTAATCTCTCTAATCACCGCTAATGAGACACAATTGATTTTTTATTGTAATGCGGCGACCGGTCGCCGCTCGGGGACGAATAGATTAAGAAAATACATAAAACTTTGAAAAAGTCACATTGGTAGGTACTTGCCTGGGTTCGAACCTGCAACCATGTGCATATGAATCCGGTCATTGAACCTCTAGGCCACCACGACATCTCATTCGTCGTTGGTCGTTGGTCGTTGATACCTACGTGTTTGATTGTTTATAGAAAAACGGTATAAATCTAATAATTTACAAATTCAACTGCAAAATGTTTGCCATTCTTGCTTAAGACCCGAATACGCGTAAAAAAATTAAAATTAAAAAGTAGTAAACTTGTACAATACTCTCACGTAGACAAAATATAAAATTGTAACAGTCATGATATAACTTGTATACATATTCATATTTGTACGTAAAATAGAAAGAGCTCACTTTCAATTGTACAGTGAGACACAGAGGCGTTTGAAATTAGTGTATTATTATTAGTATTTTTTAAATAAAAACTTACTAGCAATGTGGTTTTACTAGTATTCTTGTTGTCTTTCATACTAAGGTAAATTGCTTGTGTTACGTGCGGGTTCACGTCGGTAGAGCAATGGGTGGGATTCGAACCCACTACCTCATATTAATAATTGCAAGTCCGACGCCCTAGGCTATCATCGCTTAAATTTATTAAACGATAGGACTTAGCTTTGCCATAAACTACAACTAATAACATGCTGAAATGAAGATGAAACAGTGAAATCGAAAGTGGTTTTTATTACTTAGCATATTTTAGTATTTTGTAGCTTCTTTCTTGGAATATATATAAATCAAATACTTAGCAAAGAGCTATTTAAAAAACCATTTATAAATCAAAGTATTTGGATTGTCTCCTAAATAACAAGAAATAAAAATATGTGTCTTTTTTTACCAATGATTTTAAAATCCCCATATTTTTTTATCTCTTCTGGGTTTATTTATCAAGATCATTTTATAAGTAACTTTTCTCGACTTTTGCAACTCCACTGCAGTTTTATTAATAGTAAAAAATGTAGCGTAGATTTTACTCATGGAGTTTTTAATTAATTTATAAAATAGTATTTGAATTTATTCATTACAAAAATATACAAATTAAAAATTCATTTTTTTTCTCTATTAGTGTAGATATAGGCATTTATTTAGAATGTAATACGCCAAAACTTTTGTTAGTAACTGTACCAACTATTATGTATTCATTTATGTATTTTGTTTACGGATATGGTAGTCTTATTAATTATGTGAAGTGACACTTTTGTCTTTATTATAATTATAATTTATTTATTGTTATTATCATCACGCTTGCTTTTATTGTAAAAGGGTACAAGCAGAGGTATTGTTTTGCATACAATTTACCGGTGAGTTATGACAGTGCTTATCAAGATTTGATATAAAATAGGCTTCAATCTTGCGTAGTATTTTTTTAATAACTTATACAAAATATATTATACTTATATTGTTGCCAGCTTTCAGTCCCGAAGAATGATGCTTCTTCTTCTTTTCGAGTCGATGGTACACTTTATTCAAGATCTGAGTATTTGAATTTGATTTGCCCAGTAGGTGGCCACAATAACTGTGGCGTCATAGGCTAAATTTAATGCTAAGTGCAGGTGTTCGGACACTTTGGGCACTCCAATAAGAGCGGCATTGTCTGGTCGGGAAAGCCGCACTCGCACTGAGTATCCGAAGGGTCCACGATCCCCCATTTTGCCAAATTGTGTCTGCAGCCCTGGCTTCGCGATCGGTTGCGAGCTGAAAATTTAACATAGAGCGACTCCACATTTTGACCGGATATACATGTGTCTAATTGTCTATGAACGATGAGTATACCCTGCATTTGTTTACATAATATTACTAGTGAGTACATAGTTACTATAGTTAGGTAGGAAATGTGAGCTCAAAAAAAGACATTTCTAAAAGTGCTGATAGATCATTATTATAGGATAGATGATTGCAATTTGAAATACTTATTTGTATAGCCGAAAGCTCTATTTATTCACTGTTTTCAAAATAATAATTATTATAATAATTATGCCAAATAAAGAGAAAATATAATTATTTTCGATTCAATCATCGCAATTCTTATCGGAAAAAGATTGTGATTAATGCTATCATACAATTACACTTACTGACACTGATGTAACACTACAAATAGCTTCTTTAAGGTAGCGACAATAATGTAATAATTATGTGAAGAAAATCACAACAAAATAATACGTTCTAAAAAAGTATTTTCACATAACACCATTGTTTCATTACAGATTAACTTTCGTACTGATCGGTGAAAACCATAGATTCACTTTTATGTCTTTATAATTGAATCATAAAGTATAAGATTTATTAAATATAATAATAACATTAAACTGATTCGTTGTTTTTGACAGAGAGTAGGATGTATCGGGTTGATTAAATTCGTTCTAATAAAAAAAACTAATATCGATATGTAATACCTTTATTTTTTGAATTAGAATGCGTTCGGAATATAAGACTAATATGAGTTAGAATGAATATTGGTTTTATAATTTTTTGTAAAACGAAATAAATCAGCAGGTTCAGTCGATTGGTTTCTAAATTTTTCTTGAAAGATGAATTTTCACCAGGCTTGTAGGACTTGCTGTGTTCAATCTCCACATGAGGCAAGCATTTATATTACGATCCACAAAATAAATGCTTTTTCTATGTGTGGGTGTTCATCGTGCATTGTGAGTTGAATATTTTTAAAGCCCTCGCGAAACCAGGATTACCTTTCTTATAGCTTGCCCCTTTTTTTTAAAGAAATTCAGTGAAGATTATGTAATTTATTCTATAGAAAACAATTAGAGACATTGAGATTTAACATACATCTATTAAAGCACTGTATTAGTCCTTCATTTAAATAAAAATGAGTTACCAATTATGTTGTTAAGCGCACAAATTCCGAACGACTCCACTAAACTGGATAATTATTTTTATTTTGTGTTCGTTACTGGCTGGAAAAGGATGAAATAAATATTTAAAGTTGAAGATCTTTTTCAAATCTCATATCATGAAAACTGAGTGAACGGGACCTAACTAACGCGGGCCACTACTAGTTATAAATGAACTAAAGGTTCTTAACAACGCTAATAGCACATAAGATTAACTAGTTCCGCCCTAAACTGGCCTACCTTTGACCTAATGTTTCGAAAGTCTATAATTATTCAAAGAATTCATCTAAACAGTTGAAAGCGAGGTGTGTAGGAAAACGAAAGTCCAATGCTCTAGTGTCGTGTTAACGATGAGTTTCAAAAAATTATCCATATTGATCGGTTGACTTTTACACTGTGCGATTGGAAAATTGTTAATTAAAATGTCAACAGAATTACTACTGCTAATATTATAATATTGTTGTATAAAACAGATGACGCTTGTAGACATCTGTTTTTTACATCAGATGACGGACCGTTTTTTTTACCCGATTCACGTTGGTTAACTGGTTTTAAAAACTGTCAAAGTACGTGTCGGACTCACGCACGAAGGTTTCCCTACTATTATCTATAGAATCGGCAAAAGATATACTTTTATTTTATGGGATACAATAAAAAAGGTTTTATATGGGAGAAAATTTCAACTGTCTATCTATCACGATTCATGAGATATAGCCTGGTGACGGACAGACGGACAGACAGCAGTCTTCGGAACCTCCAAAATATCTGTACATGCACCAGGCACCGGTCCAACGATTATTTTCGCCGAATGCATTTAAATTATAAGTATAAATCAATTTAATTTGGTCCTAACAAGTAAAAAGTGTTGTTTCTGCTACTTATTATAATTAAAACATGAACAACTATAAATCTATTGGAGCCCAACTAGTTTGAGCTCCAATCAGGGCAATTATTTATTTTAATATAAATAATGTCAAATGGTAATTATGTACCGGATTTTTTTATTGTAGTCTTTAATTATCGTTCGGCATAAGAGGAGTTATTTAATGTTAAAGGACTCTTGCTCATTCTGTTGTTTTCGTATTTTGTTCATCGACAATTGCCTTTTATCAGCTAATTATAAGTAGGTACAAACCATATCCCTATTATACAGAGAGTATTTTATTCGGTCAAGTTAAAATGCCGTAGTATAAAATATAAAACATACAGAAAATAGACAAATTATTTTTCTTGAAAGAAGCGAAGCGCATAATACCTCACACATTTAGACATAATACGACACGACTAGTCGTATATTAAAAAGATCTTGTAACGGTTGCCTGTCATCTACATTTAAACTTTCGATATCTATAGATTGACTTTTTTCTCCCTTTCTTACACCACACATGCATCTTCCGTCCCTTTCGCACACATTCTATATTTCACAAATCATCCTATTGTTCTTTTAATTGGTTTCTTACATGCACGGAAGTACTTTGATGTGTAATACATCTGGAATTCTATATACCGTTTAATCATGCTAGATTGTATTATGACTATTTCCAAAGTTAGACAGCGCTTCCTTATACCTACATATTTAAAGATATTAATATCAAGAGTTATGTAATCAAACTAAAAATACTGGTATTCACGCTTTATCCGGTAAATGGCGTCGGACTTGCGATCATATGGTTGTCGGATCAAAATCCCACCCATTACACTAACTTTTTTTTTCTTTTTATTTTCCTGGGGAACCCTTCAAAAGGCGCCTTATGGGGATTAAGGCTGCGCAGTGTGGGATTTTTACTTCACTAAAACCATCCCATTGGTCTCCATCAGCACATGTAGAAGGGATCTGTTACCTCTTAAAAGACCAAACCAGAAACCTTCCTGTGCAACGCCTGTTATGGCACATCCCTGGGAATACCCATTGCACTACCTTCGTCAACTCACGCGTAACACAAGCGTTTAGCGTAGCATAAGGGGTTAATAAGAGTACTAGTAATGTGCGACACACATTACTAAGATGCATTAAAAAAAACTGTGAAAGTCATTAAATTAGGGTCATCCATGAATGTTTCATTTGGGGATTGTTATCAAAATCCTACTATAATTGTCCAAAGATCCTATTATTATTCAATACTCATCCCATTACTTTCTTTAACATTTTAATATCATCGTTCTACGAGTGGTGTATGAGGTTCACCTATGGGGCATCAAACATCACCAAATTTAACTTAAGGTGATCAGAAATAATGCTGCTTTCTGGGGACGAGTGAGGGAATTTTCGAAATATGTAGGAATTTGTATTGAATTATAAGAAGATAAAAATTCTTCCGGAAAATAATTCTTATAATCAAACTCATAAGCTTTACTTTTTTATCACTTTCGTATAGATCAATAAGATGTATTTTTAAGTTTCTCAAATTTATATTAACTAATCCTCCTTTCTTCTAAACTGTTAAATTTCAATTCTCTAATCATATTCTGATGACAGGCCTAATTGAACCCACAACCTTTTGCATCGAAATCTGGTCAAAACTTGTGTGCCACCACATTAACGGTCAAAGGAAAAGTGGGTGATTAGTTGATGATAACCGGTTGCGACATTTGTTTGATATCGTCGCTCCAATGTTAAAATTTCTCCGACACGAGGTGTGTTCGTAGACAAATGTTTAAACTCCATGATCATAATTTTTTGTCGTCATGATTATGTGAGCTATGTTAGATTTATAAAGAAAGTGAAACAATTTTAGTACCATACCTCAAGTTTTACTTTTATACTTTTTCATTGCTATGTGGAACTAGCGCAAGTCGCAAGAATCGTCATAAAATGGGCGTCCAAAGTATAATATAGATTTCAGAAATTATTTTGTTTGTAGATAGGGTTTATCACTTCACCAACCGGTTACACGCGACCCTGAAGATGTGATCGGTCCTTCTGCTGGGAGCTCTACCAACAAAGCGTCTTCCGGATTCAGTATCCAAATCTCTTTTTTTCGCATGTGGACCTTTCTATTAAAAGCGCTTACTTTTTTTCTTGTGTATTTCAGAATATCCCTAGGTACAAATGAGTAAGCTGAAATGACACAAACTATGTTTTTTTTTGGTCTTGTGTTTTATAACTGTGACGTTAATAAATAGCTTCTGGGACTACCGGATCATCATTTATACTGGTATCAAACATAATATGCATACTAAGGCTTTGATAAGTGGTTCAACCATTCCTTGAGAGGCATTTGCGAACCCATTTCTCACAGTCTACTTCAAAGTAAAATGGTTATTATAGTATATTTTATGCTTCGTATAACACGCATATGAGCTGCATATACATACATTATTAGTATCTAAAAAAAATCGGAAGCTTTTAGTGCATTCTGTTTCCACTGGGTTTGCCAATATTACCAGTAATTTGGAACAGATTGATTCTAATTCGGACCAAAAAATGGTCCTATTTTATAATTTGCTTTACTTTTCTGGTCTTAAATTGATAACAATGAAAATAAAACTAGAATTAAAATTTTATAAGGTACCTAGCGAAGATAGCGAGAAAAACCGCGGTCTTGAAATAATTAATAATATCTTCAATATCAATAACTATGATTACACCAATGATGTTATAAGTATAAACGAAAGGAAAACACTAGAAGTTAATATCTTTCTTGTATTTGACGAACAAGATATGTTTTCTAATGATTACTTACGAAACAAATAGGATTATCAACACCGCTCTCATTTTCACATTAATGGTAGAAGTTGACATTAAGTATCATTGAATGACGAGGCTCAGAGGTGTATGAACCGGATACATATACTTATTTATACTTTAAACAGGCAAATAGAATAAGAATTTTCTCACTTTTCTATAAGAGATTTACCTCTTACTGTAGAGCGAGGGTTTTTTGTCCTTTCCTTACCTCATCAGCAACATCTTCAGCTGGATGACGTCCACTGCAAGTCATCAAAAACCTTCCCTTCCCTCACCACTGCTATTCGCATCCACCTCTGTTTATCAATTATTGCTAAGATTCCATTAACAAAAAAGACAAATAAAATCCAAACATACAATTTATTTTTCTTTAAGTGCAAGCACTAACGTGTAAACTGTCTAAACTCCGTTCTGGGTAATTATATCCATTAAACTGCATAATGTTTTTATGAAAAAATGGTGTGTAGCTGTGTTCAGACGTGCATGTCAATAACAATGTGTCTTACGATTTCCAAATCATTGCACTGTAATAGGCATTACGTATTTTACTAAAATTTATACATCCATGATTTTTTTTGTATCAGTGCCTTTTTAAAACGTTAGGACCTTGAGGTTGTGATATTTCTTGTAAATATAGTAAATCGTGACAGGGGGCCGAGTCATCTTCATAAACTTCAAAATTATTTCAGGTTCCATTTTAAACCTTAATAAAAAATAAAATAAATTTAAGAATTTTTAAAATACTGATCCAGATTCCATTTAACATCTACCTTTCAATGAAATAAATCCATCAATGTTGCCTAGAGGCGATGCGGATACGATTTGAGTAAAATGGCGTATTATTGACAGCACGGACTCTGCAATCAGATTGCTATAAGTATGGTATGGTAGCAGAATGTAATGAACATGGCACACTTAGGTACATCAAAACACCTGGTATAGGTAATCAGTATCTAGTCGATTCACATCCTTTCCTCTTTCTTGATCTTAAAATGTATGGGGATTTCTTGGGTCACATCAATGTCTTGGATAACCCAAGGCCTGCTTTTACATTGGTCAGAAGATTTGCTTTGACATTCAACGTGACACCGCCAGCCAGCGTTTCAATGACAATAAAAGTCTTTTGGGCATCGTTTTCGTCGACAGCGATATAGATGATGGTTTTTTTGTGGCTATACCATGGTCTCATTACTAATTACCATGTAAGAAGTTTTAGGCCCAAGATTTTTTATTTATTTTTTATTTTACGATCCTGGTAGACAGATCAAAAAAAAAATCAGCTCTAAATAACATGATCTCTCTTATCATGCATGCGCATATAACACCAATGATGTTTGCTTAAGTTAATGTCTTCTTGTGTTTTTAGGTTAAGCTCCCAGTAGGTACTACAGACCAAGCCTCAGGGAACTACAGAGTACAAAAAATGAACCTTAATACTTGGAAATAAAGACGTGGTTGATGTTAAAATAACGATTGGTCTGTGGAGTGTATGAGTATGTTTGAAGTATGCATTTTAGAATTATCTTCTTCAAAACTGTATTCACCTACTTTGCAGTTTCTAGTTGCCTTATTAACTAGTAGTGCTTTATCAAACATATCTTGTTTTATCTATATTATTTGGTATGAAGTGAGTAAACTGTTTTGTTCGATATGAATATAAGTTAAGTACATGTATAATATGTTGTGGTCTTGGGGCACTGCTCTTGAGTTTGTTTTTATTTTGTGAGACTTTCAGGTAAAATAAGGTCTTGGGTTCAAGCTTCGTTTAATTATGTGATTAACAATATCATTGACAGACTCAAAATTTAGATATTAAAATCGCAGTTTTGGAAAAATCTATCAAAGTATTATTTATACTAGGAGAAAAGCACTTTACCACCAGTGGAATTGTCAAACACAATAAAATATAAAACATTGATGATGTTTGTAAATGCTTGCAAACGATTCTCCCTCGCACTAAGTCGCGCCCAAAAAACAAATATCTTGAGAGTAGTATTAGATCTCATACAAATATTTATCGCATGAAGCTTGAAGCCACTATACCAATTATACTTGAAACTGGGACTAGTGAAAGACAGAACCAGCTTTTGAAAAGTGTTTTCATTCAGTCGAAATCCCAATGTCCATGAGGATAAAAAACATCTACCGGATAAATAACCACCTCACCCTAGACGAGGCAAAGGACTCTCAGACTACCGGTTGAAACCAGATTGCTTCTTCTCTTCTGTTCTCTTTCTCCGTTATAACAGGGTAGTTGAGAACTTAATCATAAATAGGAACTTCATCATCATTGGCTCACTTTTAAGGTTGGGATCATTCTGATGTACCAATCATGAATGCCCTTGAAATGATCTTTAATAAAAAAAATAAAGCAATAAATTTCTAGCTATTCCATTGTAGACAAAAACTTCAATAAAGAAAAAACTATCATCAAATCGGAATTCAATACATAATTCAGTTCATAATTTCTAAATTCAAGCGGCGGTAGCTTAATGGCTAGTGCATCGGACTTGCGACCATGTGGTTGCGGGTTCGAATCCCACTCATTACACTACCGACGTAAACCCACTCCTAACACAAGCATCTTAGCTTAGCACGAGGGGTTAACGAGACGAGATTACTAGCAATGTGTGACCCACATTGGTAGTAATCTTAAAAACAAAAATAATAATAATAATATTTTCCATCTAAATACTCGTCACTAATTACATTGTCTGTTCCTAAATCCATGGAAAGATCTAGCTTCTACGATACGGTACCAATAGTAAGCCCCAATAATTTTCACTGATAAATCACAAGAAATCAGCAGTTTATCTTAATTTTCAACGTTTCACATAAATTTTTCGAGTTGGACGTATTTTAACGGGATGTTACAGTAATCCTTAATACCCCAATACACATATAGGATACAATAGCACGCTAAGTTGAGAATAGCGATAAAATTGGAATAAAAATCTGGCCAAGCGAAACCGAGGTATTCTGTTAGTGAAATGATTCCATTACTATCAAAATAGTAGGTCCTATTAAAGATAAAAAAAAAATATTAGAAATTTAATAAAATTTATTTAAAAATGTTAAATAGATTTAAAAATGTATTATATGTGCCACTTAATTTTTTTGTTTATTAAAATTTAACTAATATATTCATTTTTTTTATGTTAAATAGAAGTTTAGTGAGACTTAAAAAAATATAGGTTCATTGAACACTAAATTATTTTTACAACGAGAAATAAATACTCAAAATCGATTTGCATATTTAAAAAAAAAACTTTTATTGTATTTGAATTATTTTAATTATTTGAAGATATTGCTATTGAAAGGTAAAATGTTGAATTACAAAATAATGTTTGGTTTAAGGCCATTATTTAACTGAAAGTCTCACTTCCGAATGTGATTGTTCGAAATTATAATTATAGAATGCTGTCAATAACCCACATAGCTAATCATTAATTTCTCGTAAATTACTATCAAAATACAAATATTTACAACCGACCATTCAAGAAACTTGACCTTAAGAATACACAACAAACCCTCGTATTCACCTTTCAACGAAAAACCGATCTAAACTGTATTACGTTACAGTTTACAATCGAGAAATCCAAATTCTAACCTAGATGGTCCAACGTGCCTCACACAGAAATCAGGTGGGGGAGAATATGATAAAACTGTATAGCAGTCCAATCGCCAAGCCAAACATTGCTTGACATCCCTAGATGTCGGAAAAATATTAAAAAATAAAATAAATAAAAAATCTTAAAAAAATGAAACTTTTCTTAGTAATCTTAGCCGCTGTGGCTTTTGTGTCGGCTGAAGAGAGTGATAACTCATTGGCAACGGCGATAAATTTCATTAAGGACTGCAGTGGAGACTACATTATGTGTGTTAAGGTTAATAATTTTATTAATAAAGTGAAAGTGAAGTGTGTGTTGTGGAATCAGGTTTCTCAGTGGTCGATGTCGAGGATTTCTCATTTCACTTAAAGCAAGTGCACATACGATCCAAATTAGTTCCAGACTACATCAAAATGTTCCAACCAATTTATACTAAACTTCCAAAATCCAAACATTTTAAATGCCTCACTACAAACTCACGAACAAAATGTAGATTTGATATTCCAAATTCTTTAATTCCTTTTTTGTTTTACAGGAAAAAATGCTCACAATTGTCGACAATTTGAGAGCATCGCGAAGCATACCGATTGTAGATGGAGTCGTCTTCAAGGGTGAACCTGATTTGAAGGCGAGAAAACTGGATGCACTTCCCGTTGACCCTACGGCTAGGGACGCAGAGGTCAACTACAGACTCGTCGATGGAGTAGTGAACTTGTTCGAAACTCACGCCGTCGAAGTCAAAATGAACCAGGCTGACAAAGAAACCCTGCAGAGGTCTCTTGAAGAAGGTACGTTATTAACTAAATTAATTTAGACTGGATTAAATAAAATTTAAACAGTGTAAGTCGCTGACTCTAAACGAATGCAGTAATTATGGAATCAAGAAAAAAGTTCAACTGAATATAATTTGTTACGCTTTGTGGTTCGAAAATTATCAACTAGTTTTATATGAGTCTAGATATTTTACAAAAAACATATACGAAGTAAAATAAAATGGTAACATTTTTATATAAATCAAAATAATGTTTGTCATTGAACAGAACAAGATCTAAAACCCTAGACATGATTACATCGTGTTACGATAATGTATTTCAGCAGTTTTAGTAAACAATCTTTGTTTTGTTTAACAGGTCGTGGTAAGAAGAAGGGAAGCGGTGCGATCGGTGGTATCATCGGTCTCCTTGGAGCCAAACTGCTGCTCGGAAAACTCTTCATCGTCAAGCTCATCGCCCTCAAAGCCCTCGCCACTGCCAAGATCGCACTCATCCTGGCAGCCGTCCTCTTCGTGGCCTACTGCTTGAAGCAGGAACACACCAAAACGACATATGAAGTCATTCCCCATGCTCACCACCATGAGTCTCACCACCCAGTCCATGTAGAACACGTCTCCCATGACGCTGGTCATGGTCACAGCGGAGGATACTCCAGCTACGGATCCGACTGGAACAAGAACATAGACGATGCCCAAAACCTTGCCTACAGCGGCTATTCCCACACATCATAGGTGAAAAGACTTTAGTGTAAAAACGACGATTGTCGTATAACCTCTGTTGTACAAAGAATTTATTTATTATCTTAATTTATTGCCATTAATTTATTGTTGAATAAAACTATTTATTATTACCAATTATTACAGTGTCTCATTGGAATTTAATTCTTAGTCTCATTTAAATCGAGTTGACTTGAAACGGAAATCAAAATGACTCGAGGGCATGCGATAGGTTCACGAGATTGCCCGAACAAGTGAACAGACAGGTCTATTACGTCTCACTTTCATTCATGATTGATATTATTTATGGCTGACAGTTGGCCGCAAGCAACAGTCGTAAACCCTGCCTTATATTGCCATACAAATTCAGTTGGAATTTTTAAGATCACTTTCAATATAAAACTTACTAATACTCAGTATCCGTGGGCGTGTCAATTATGGAATTCGACAACATCGTACCAGATTTCTAAATTTTCTGAACAATTCTGCCGAAATTAGTATTCAAGCATAAATTATCCATCATTTCATTTCCGAAGAATCCGGAAAAACATTTATATTATTATCAATTTCAACATAATACCAGTTCGAACACTCTCTAATATGCTCATTTTTATGTTCTACATAAGCGAGTAAGTTTAGTTAAATGATATTCTAAAACTGGTCAACGATGAAACTGGTTAAAAGTATCAAGAAGCTTGACTTTCTATAGATGCTTCTCGTGTTTTAGTCAAATTTCATCTGTATCGAGATTAAGGCTGGTCATTGCGATGACACTGCAAAATCTGCAACATTTTGTCGCAAGAATTCACGATTAATGTCGTTGTGGCTTAGCGGTTTGATATCCAGATTCGCATGTATATGGTTGCAGGTTCGAACCGAAAAAAGTTCATTCTAAGACATCATTGCCAAACGGCGAAGGAATACATCGTGAGGAAACATGAATTCCAAAAAATGGAATCTGAAATTACCAACCCGTAATGAGCAAGCGTGGTGATCAATGCTCTTTCCTTCTCTATAAGGAAGAGGCATGACGTGCTCAGCATTGGGACGTTTATAGCCCGGTATTATATTCACGATTCACTGTCTAACAATTATAATTTCATAATCACTTCACGACTTTTACGGCGTAGTATTTTTTGTCGAGATAATCGTTGCTTATGACGTTATGTTTTTTGCTTCGACTTGTTAGGACTTTTACTAATACGGTTCGATAGAAAGTTCCTATGTAATAGAGTCTTTGGACGTATGAATTATGACTTGTATTGCATCAATAGTGAGTAAGCTTATTTTTTGTGTGGTCTTCACCGCTATAATAGTCATTACGTCCATTTCATTATCTCGATCTTTGGCGAGTCTGCCTTTTTTAAATATTATGTCTGATTATAACATTCATTTTTTTAGTTCTAATGGAATTTTAATTATACTAACGACTGTCTGTTGTATAATTATGTGGTAGGAGTGATTAAGTTTGGGGCAAACTCTTTAAGGAAAATTACTGCTGCATAATTATTTTAGGATGTTGATGTGCGATTATAAAAATGTTTGTCTTATTTGATGAGTTATATAGAATGTGTTAAAACACCTTTCATTAATTATATATTTTATGTTTCATACAATTTCTTATCTGTGCTACTAGGGAACTTGTTGAGCCACCCTCAAGTAACACATCTTGAAATTAATCTTGAAACTTACCTTGTATTATTGGATAACTCTGTTTGTAAGAACTACCCTTGAAACTACAAACCACAAATAAATAAATAACCTACAGATCAAACGGGAGTTTAAAAAAAAATCGAAAGGTACTTATGTTAAAAAACGGTAAAGTTTGTAAGTTTGTTTGTAGGAAGAAAACTCTGGAACTACTGAACCGATTTTAAGGACTTTGCCTAGCGAAGTGGGCACAGTCCAACTAGTCCGATTTTTTTTTAACTCTTTGTCTCAACTTTTGAACAAAAAAAATGCTGATAATAATAATAGTAACAAGTTTATCTTCATTTTTAGAAAATACGAAAGCCCTTAACACCTGCTGCACTTTGAAAACCAACTAATACATATTTCCTGCTAGTCTTATTTTTAGACCACAAAGCGAACAAGATAGATACTCGTACATACAGATATAATACTACCTGTGGTTAGCCCATTTATCTGCCATGGGTAAAGTAAAAGCAAACAAAAGCTAAACGATCTTTTTACTAGGTAAGTGAAACAGGCAGAAGTCGATGAAAATCGGAAGTTCCTCGGCCAAGAACATAGCTCTTAACTTTGATGATGACGACTTTGATTTTGTAGGTATATTAAAAGTATTTTCATTGCTATTTGACTTTAATATATTAAATTATTTTTTGTAAATAATATTGATTTACAACATTACAATTACGCGAACTCGCCCCGGCTTCACACGGGTAGGACACTTATAAATGCCTATAATATGGTATTTAATAAGTGTGGAAAATAAAAATGTAATAAAACCGACGACTGTTGGTCTAGTGGTTAGCGACTCTAATTAAAAAAGCCGGAGGTTTTGGATCCGATTCCCACCCAGAACACAAATCTTTGTGTGATGAGCACGATCATTTATCTGTGTCTGGGTGTAATTTATCTATAATTTATGTATTTAGAATTATATAAGTATGTTTATTAGTTGTCTGGTTGCCATAGTACAAGCTCTGCCTAGTTTTTTTTTACGCCTAATTTGTACGCCTTTCAAGGCAAAACATAGTGATACTACACAATTTTTTTAATACCATGTACCATTTACCTACCTATGTTTAACAAATAAAATACTCTGACTTTGACTTTAGTTAGGGATTAGATGAAGTGTGTGAGTAGTCCCGAGATACAAAAAAGACATTCAGTTATATAATAAAAAATAAGGACATATTGTATTATAGTATTCATCAACAAAATAAAAAACGACAGCGATGAAGCATTTCAAAATGTAAGAGTGAGCCTTTTAAATAAAAAGTACGTCAATGAAGCTGCTGTAATAAAACCTGTTTTCTGTGTGTTGTGACTGCTTTCATTATGACGTGAGAGTGAGAGTTTATTTGGGTACACGTACCTCGAAAACCGCTGGATTTATTTTAAAAAGTGTTTTACTTTATGACTTTTTTATGCAACTTAAATTGCTGCAATAGCAATCAAAATAGGCTGGCAGGAGTATTGTTTTATTACATACTTTTATTATTTTAGTGACAAAGTAACTTATCAAGGACTGTGGTTTTAACTTATTTGTAATTTCAGGAAACGAATAAGATTTAATTTCTAAATATTTGATAACTATTAAAAATTACGAAATTTACAAGAAAAGTTATTTTAAGCCTCAACCTCAATGAAAGCTCCGATTCTACTATAAAATCTATAAATGTACGGATATACTCCAACCTGTAATTTATACTTCAACTAGTAACAACCATTACTCTGATCAAACACGTACAGACTGATCTACATTTGAATGTTAACTTCGCAACATAAGCTGTGAGCAGATTATCGAGAATAGCTCTAGAAATAATACAAATATTGGAGGAAATCTAATTTAACATTCAGCTACGAAAATCAGTAATGAGCAAGCGTGGTAAATGAAGTGATCAATGCTCGTTCCATCTCCGTATGGAAAGAGGCCTATATCCAGCAGGGACATTCATAGGCCATCTATATACAGTTGTAACATTACACTAAAGAACACAGTTCCTCGTTGATAAGATAGATCCATACAAGCATATCTTTTTCGTTAACTATGTTGGGGTTGGCTACCGGGGTCACCGAATATAGCTGTATATAAGTATTTAAAGTAGTTACCTGCGCACCTGCTTTTATAAATTCAATAAACTTTCTATAGGTTCAATTGTATTCCAAATGGCAAGATACATCGTGGTAGGCCCAAATGGAGATAGCGGGATGAGGTGGACGCCTTTGTCGAAAATTGGCACACCACAGTCCAAGACAGAGAGAGATGGAAGGAGGGCAGAGAGGTGTTTACTTTGGACAGAAATTACTAGAAAAAATTTAAATCGTATCCCTTGGTTTAATAAAATAGCGCTGGTTGATTTTGTTTCGTGGACTGGTGATGAGTTCACCACCCTTTTCCGTATTAAGACATTAAGGTAATCACGCTTCCCGGATTTCTTACGTAAATCCCTGATTGATGTTTAGTCATTACATAACTGGCAACCAGTCTAACGAAGAGATACTATAAAACCAGTTGTGAAGGTTAGATCATAATCACCTCAAACAAAACGAAAATGGGGTCCTGTAGGGTCCCGCGTATCTGGCTTCCATTGAACTTTATAACGCGTCATCTCATCATTCACTGTTTTGTTTGTCATATCATCTTCTACACAGTCCATCTCCCTGTTTATTTTTAAATATAAAGAGCCCAACATTATATTTGTTGAGCTCTTGGGAAAAACCTAGGCAGATAAATAAACGAAGTTTGATGCTTAATAAATTTAGATACAAATCTAAGAATTAAATAATAAAAATATTCAATCTAAAGATAGCATACACATTATTTTTTTATGTTTATACATAATTTATAAGTATTTAACTTAGGAAATTGAAGACATCCGGTTGTAAGCTAAGCCGGGTGACCCGTTTGAATGAATTTCACTTTTGCGTTCATTTGTAACATCTCGCTTTTCCTTTACGAGGTAAATAGATTCGTATCGTATTTAATGGTCGGGTTAACTGAATTATTAGTCGCTTGGTTTTAGTTGTTTTTTTCTTTAGTCGAAATTCCAGAAAGAAGTTTCAAAAGGTTTTGCGTGAATTTATAGGATTTTTTTGATAGCCTGTTTATCGCTTTACTATTTGGGATACAGGCAAATTACATAATTCAATATTATAAAGCTACATACAGAAATTGTTGAGGCTATTGTATAGCTTTTTTTGTATAATTATTGTTTGTAATTTAGTTTTAAGTTGAGTATTATATATTTAAGTTTGTAAATATTGAATACAAGTGTGTAGTAACCAAAAAATTATAAAGCTTAATGGTTCGTTTGTTATGTTGAAAGCGCCAATCTTACGACGTACTGGTCCGATTTAGGAGGAAAACTAAATAGCTTCTTTTTACGCCCATGCGGACGAAGCTGCGAATAAAAGCTAGTTGTATTGTTTTCTGAGGTTTACGCGAATATAAGACATTGAAATAAAATAACTTTTAGAAGGATTCATTCAGTCTACCCGTAACCATGACACCTACCAAAGGCGCAAAATAAACCGCGATAGAATCTGTTATAAAGTAAGTAGTCTTACTTGAATACAATAAGTTACATTCAAAAGATACTTCTAACAATTACACCACCTCCGTGGCCGAGTGGCGTACACACCGGTTTTCAAGGTGTCGCCAGCTCTGAGGTCCCGGGTTCGATCCCCGGACGGGTCAAGGTAGAAAAACACATTTCTACATTGTCTCGGGTCTGGGTGTTTGTGGTACCTTCCTTGTCTCTGATTCCATAACACAAGTGCTTTAGCTACTAACTTTGGATTCGGTGCGATGTATGTGATGTTGGCCACATTTATTTATTATTTACTGTGTGCAATAATGTACTAAACTTGACTCAAACATCAGTTAATTATATTCACATTCATAAATCAAAGCGGCGCCGGTCGGCGAAAGTTAACAAAGTTGTATGACCATCATACGTCACATTAGCACTCCCTTGCCCCTACAAGAAGGTCAGAAGAGGTTAAATACTCTTCAGTCATTACCAATTAATAATACTTGATAAAATCATTAGTGCGGGCGTCGTTAAAAAAAAATATAAAGCAAAACAAAAATATAAACGTTCCACTGCTGGGCACATGCCTCTACCCCTATAAAGAAGGGATGAGCATTGATCACCACGCTTGCTCATTGCGGGTTGGCGATTTCAGATTCCAATATTTTGGAATCCAGGTTTCCTCACGATGGTTTCCTTCATCTTTTGTCAATGATGTCTTAGAATGATTAGGAAAGTACATATAACTTTGAAAAGTCACATTGGTACTGGCCTGGGTTCGAATCTGCCACTATGTGCATGCGAATCTGGTCATAGAACCGCTAGGCCACCACGACATAGTTGCCAGTTCTTTATTATTTAGGGAACATAAAATACACATAAGGCTAACCAGTATGTGAGACTTTCCTACTCATTAACTGATGCAGCCGAGTTAATTTTTAAACATCTTCTCTAGTTATACACCCACATCTCTACACAAACGGAAGACACATTAATTATCATAACATTAATTAATAATAATAATAGCCAACACTTTTACTTTATTGACGTCATACGAAATGTTATTCAGTTTGTTTAATCTATGAATATTCTTATATACTTACTAGCTTCTGCCCGCGACTTCGTCTGCGTGGACATCAGAATTGGGTCATCCCTCGGGAACTACTTAAAGGCATCGGGATAAAATGTAGCCTATGTTCTTTTTCATGACAAAGTCTACGTGCATGCCAAATTTCATCCAAATCCGTTCAGCCGTTTTTGCGAGATTGAGTAACAAACATCCACACATTCACATTTATAATATTAGTAGGATAGTACTGTTTTTTTAAGGATAACATGACTATGTATGCACAATTTATTGGGGTTTTCATTAGACATTTTTTTCTTGCGGCTTCGCTCTCGTAGGTAAATATAAATATTATTATATTATAAAATATCAACGAATTAAAGCGTACTGGGATCGTTAGAGACGTGGGGACTGATCGATTCGGAATATGCCCATCTAATTTATAGGTATAGAATCTAATACATACCTAACCACAAAGAAATTCAACTTCTAACCGCAGAACCGACAAAAGGCATCCCAAAATTCCACAATAATTGAATAGTGGTCATACAATACTCTATAATTTGACCTTAACTCTACCACAGCGTTGGCTTATAACCTCAAAGTCAAGCGCCATCTCACCGTCAATCTTGAGTGTAGATTAATAATTATATCCAAGGCCAGACGGACCGAGAAAGTGATATGGAATAGAAATTTTATAATCATACTGCATATTACACATAATCATTGTGGGTGGTATAATGATTGGTAATAATTGGTAATTGATGCTTTAGTTTGAACACCTGACTTAGGTTTGTTGGTAATTTAATTGGTAGCATAACACCCAGACAGGTGGGTACTACTCCTCTCTTAATACTCTGCGATGGCCTAATGGCTTGAGCATCGGATTTGTGATCATGAGGCATGCTTGCCATCTGTTGGCACAGGCTTGCTCAGGTCGATCTGGTTCTTTCTTAAAAAGGCCAGTCCAGGGAAGACCCTGCAATTAGTTACCCAATATTATTTAAATTGTATGAGTAACCTATGGAGTTTCTTGCTGGTTCTTCTCCATAGGAATGACACCTTGGAACCGAGCAACTAGCGTCATTAACGTTTTGAAAGTACTTGTAAAGGTCTACTTGAAATAAATATATTTTTGATTTGATTTGATTTTGAGGTCGTTGGTTATAAACCCACCCTTTGCACTTCCGACGTGAACCTACTCGTAATACGAGTCTTGCCAACGTGCCTCGTGATAAGCTAAAAAGCTTAAAGCTAAATAGCTTAAAGCTAAATACCTTAAAGCTAAATAACTTAAAGCTATATAGCTTAAAGCTAAATACACACATCAAAAGTGTCTAGGGATCAACATATATTTTTGCAATAACTTTTCTCCTGATTGATATTAATTAAAATTTTCTTTAAGGATTCATTGAATAAAGTGTTTTCGTTTGTCACTGTAACGATAAACCAAGTCACCTTTGCATTAATAAAGAAATTTGCCATTTTCCTAATAAAGGGATTTTTGACATTTGAACCACTAACACAAAAGTCCGAAAAAAAGACTGAAATAACAGTTTTCTTTAAAATTTTATTGGGTAACTTAAACAATTAATAATCCGTGTTTCTACCGCGAACACTAACAACACAAGAACATCGGTTTGGCATACTCAAAATGAGTTCATCCAAATCACGCTGTGGAATGGCCGCCCATGTTCGTTGCAACAACAAAAAAAACCGGCCAAGTGCGAGTCAGACTCGCGCACCGAGGGTTCCGTACAAACCTGTAGGTATGTAAAAGTTATGGTATTTTTATTGCTAAATGAAATGTAGTAAGTTTAAAATTATTAAAAATATTTTTATTATATGATATAACTAAAAATGTATACTTTTCGCAATTTTTCCTATATCTCTGCTATAAGACGTTGCTTCATACCAAATTTCAAGATTCTGAGTTCACGGGAAGTACCCTGTAGGTTTTGATTCCCTTGCGAGTGTCGAAAATTTGCGGCATAAACGGGAGTATCTTTTGATCGCGTTGACTTAGAAGTTTGATTTTTTCACAGCTCCAAGAGACCATAGACTTGAGTATTTGATATGAATTTCAGCTTGATACCTCCACGCGTTCCTGAGAAAAAAGGTCTTGACAGACAGACAGACAGACAGACAGACAGACAGACAGACAGACAGACGGACAACAAAGTGATCCTATAAGGGTTCCGTTTTTACCTTTTGAGGTACGGAACCCTAAAAAAGGTCTTCTTGCGACTGGATACCCTCCATATTCGGCAGAGCTCTTCTCTGTAGCATATCCCATGCATGCTCAATCGGGTTCAAGTCTGGCGACTGAGCAGGCCAGGGCAGGACATTGATGTTAGCTGCGGCGAGAGTCTGTCTTACAACTCTTGCGGTGTGCGGTCGTGCATTATCATGCATTAACTGAAATAAGGGACCGATTTGCACTTGTAGAGGAACGATGACGTCTGATACAATCGTCTCAGCATAAATTTGAGCGTTGAGGTTGCTTCTGATCCAAATCAACTCAGTTCTTCCGCCGATCCAAATACCCGCCCATACCATGATGGTTCCACCACTATAAGGATGGACTTCCTGGCAGGATTTTAATCGCTGTTGGCGTCCAGGGGTTCTCCAGTGTCGTATACGTCTTGTATCCGGTCTCATACCAAAACGAGACTCATCAGAAAAGCACACGAAACGCCATTGTTCTTCTGCCCAATTTCTGTGTTCAAGAGCCCATTGATATCGAATCCTACGATTGTGCATTGCTATAGGTGGTACCCGTAGCGGTCTTCGGGAATGAAGGTTCACTTCATGCAAGCGGTTTCTGACTGTTTGGTCGCTAATTAAGTTCCCTGAAGAGTGATGAAGCCTCACGGCTAACATCATGGCGGTTATTGTTGGAGCTCTTCGAGTTAAGATTTAAATGTATCGGTCTTGTCTCCGTGTGGTGCAGCGATACCGTCCTCCATGGCGCTCAGCCACGGTACCAGTGCTTCGGTAACGTGTCCAAAGTCGACTGATAACACTCTGACTTGTATTCAGAGCTAAAGCCACAGTACGTTGCCGGGAACCAGCTTCTATCATTCCCACGGCTCTGAGCATTTCTTCCCTGCTTAAATGACGTCGCCGCTCCATAATAACGTTGGTTTTAATCAGTAGTAGGGAAACAGTAGCACTAATAATGTCTTCAATGCGTTGTATGTTTTTATAGGGAAAATATTGACAGCTGATTTTCATCTTTTACTCGAATTTGATTCACAGTTCCTGATTCGAATTATGAAATGTACCAAAAAGGATCCATATAAATTTATAAAATCATAAATTTATTACAAAGCCACATCTCAATCTCAAGAAATCCGCATAAAAATGCTTGATCCCTAGACACTTTTGATGTGTGTAGCTTAATAGCTTAATACCTTAAAGGTAAATAGCTTAAAGCTAAATCTTAAAGTTAAAGCTTTTTAGCATTAAGCTATTTAGCTTAATATCTTAATGCTAAAAAGCTTAAAGTTAAATAGCTTATCACGAGGGCTGAGCAAGTAATGTGCGACTACAACTTCTAAAAATCAGAAAAAAAGACCCTGACCGTAGGTTAGTACAGAAGAAGCACTCCGGTGGTTTTAGCCGGTAGGAGTCCGGCACGACCGCGCGCCCCTCCGTCTTCCCCAGGGCGGAGGTATTCCATGAGCATTTCCACCGGGTAACAAAAATTTTTAGGTCGGCGCAATGCGTGCTGTATCTTCTCTACTACTCGTCATCACACCATTTATTCCTCTGTCATATCCTTTTACACACAATCCATCATGAAATCCGTAGAAACGGTCAGCAAAATGTGGATGTAAAAGGAAGTAGCTACCTTCGTGATATAATTCTGTTATCGCCTTTAGTTCGAGTATGTCGAAGATCTTCAAAACCTCAGCTGTGTATAACATCTCAGACGTTGTTCATGTGGTTAAAAAAATAAGTATGCAGTTAAAAAAAATCATTTGCCATAACGATCTACAAAAGGAAACTTTTTTAGCGTATTTCCGAAGACCCAATGCAAACACTTTCGTAAAACCTACCCATGCGTGAAGTTAAACTAAAAAACATATTTATACCTTATGGCGGCTCCACATTAGTGCCGTGAAGCTCCGTGAACAGGCGTGAACGTGAATGTGGACGGTTTTCGCGGGGTTCACGCGCGTTCACGCCTGTTCCCCGATCAGTGTCGGTATTTTGTCCCGCGACAAAGGGTTCGCGCCCCTTTCTCACGGCGTTCACGCGTACACATCCACATTCACGGCCCCGTGCCAGTTTACTCCGGACTACAAAGGCGAACGGACGTGTGACTGCAGTCGTTTCGCGCGCGCTAAAATGGAGTCGCGCGCGAAATTTTGGAATAATGATACGGAAATGCTCTTTTTAGAGCATTACCATTCGGAAAAGTAGTTTTATTACAATACAATTTACAAAACAGCGAATTCTAAAAATATATTTCAGATAAAGATATTTCAAGACACAATAAAAATGTAGAGATAATAATTATGTAAAGACAATATTTAAATAATAACAAGATCCGTATACAAAAATACGGAATAACTGGAATAAGGAAGATGAGAGAGTATAATTTGTCACAGCAAACAAAGTTATGGCAGCAGCAGCTTCTACGTCCATTTCGCGGCAGGTTTCACTAACGACTGAGAGCATCCCGTGAATATGGAGGGTACGACTTGTGCCGAGAATTCACGGCGAGAATTCGCGCGTGAATTCACGGCGCTAATGTGGAGCCGCCATTACATATTATTTATATTCACGCTCTCTTGCGTATTGGTGTAGAACAGAAATGTTTTGTACACTATCTACTTACTTTACTAAAAATTGTTATAATTCTCGTATTTGAGTACCTACAGATCTAAACTACGTTACCATTGTTAAAGTACCTCGTACTTATCTAATTAAGGTTTGGTACAAATTTATGTATGGTTACGCTTTTTAGTTTCATAGTACCAGCAGAACTGCTTGTATAATCAAGTTTACTGATAACAATCACAACAGATTTAAACAGAATTTTAAGAGATAATCAAACGAATTGGTTTACAATAGGACTAGACAGTATTCCGCGTGGATCGGATCCAGTTGTCTTCATGTGAACGCAGGGTTACTTGTCTTACTAGATTTTTTTTGTTTCGACCTTACGTCTAGGTTTAAAGTAAAACCATACCTACTCATAGTATAAAGTAAGTATTTGGATTTTGATAAGTACTTGGATGTTACAAAGCTGTTTCCACGAGAACATTACCGACAAACTGTACAGCAGTTTGGTAGAAGATAAATAATTATGTATTTTTGTATGACATGTAACGTGCCTTGATTGAAAAAATAAATAAATAATAATTATGTAACATCTACTACCTACTGCTGTCTAAAATTCAAAATGAATAGTCATTTAGACCCAAAATTAAAGAAAAATATTTTAATGTATAACATCGCTTTTTTTTGTGCCCTGTGTGTTGATCTAGGGTGTCACCTACCGCCAAATCTAATTTAATCAGAATTTGTTCAGACGTTTAAGAGTGAATAGGAAACACACATACACACACAAAAAAAAACTTTCGCCTTTAAAATCGGAGTGTGATAGTGTGAAAATTTCATTTTTAATTGTCATTTCGAATACTTAGAAATAAAAAAATAATATTCAAGCTCGTTGATCGCTGTTAAGTATAAATGTATTTTTGATTGAACCCTTTGTACTTTGTATGTACGTGTAACATTAGCCCACTTATTTAACCACCGTCAACGTTTAACCAGACTCTCGTTAAACCGTTCAATCGCGGAACGCCTATCAAATCTCATCTTGTATGCTACGCTCGATAAAATATATACCTTCATGGTTTCTTAAGTTAGATAGGGTAGGCAGTACTGATAATATTGTGTTTCTCAACTAATTAAAAATAATATTAATATCTTGGGACAAGCTCACACACGGCCATCTGATCCCAAAGTAGGCAGAGCCTGTACTATGGCATCCAGACAACTGATAAGCATACTAAATATATTTCTAACACCCAGACACAGAACAAATGATCGTGCTCATCACACAAAGATTTGTTCTGGGTGGGAATCGAACTCACAACCTCCAGCTTAGCAGTTGAGTTACTTATCACTAGACCAACAGGCCAGTCAATTATATTCAGGGGGCTTATTCTTCAAGTTTAAACAAAACATAAAGTAACAATTAAAAGAAAAAAAATAAGCTAAAACTGTGATAAGGATCACCACAATTAAAATAAAAAAACATTTCAAAATAGTATTAAAACGAATAAACCAGTTTAATAAACTGTATTTATAAAATTTTGTTTACGCAACCAATATGCAAAACAATGTGGATCTTGTTTGGTTTAAAGAGTCCTAGACTAGAACGATTTGAAAGGTTTCCTTGTGAGCTTACAAGGAAAGCCTTTCCAATAAACAACCACGCCACACAGAATAATGTGAAAGTAAAGAAAACTAAGATACGAAAGATGAAGCTCATCTTTAAATTAGTTCGTTTACTTGTGGATAGATGGCGTTGTATTTTGTTTTGATCTCGACATAATTTGAAGATTTAATCATTCTTGTAGATCTGACACAGAATCTATTTCATATTTTTATGAAATGTATGAAATATATGAAATGAATAAAATAAGGTCAGGTTTGTGACAACATTTAGGTATAACTCGAGAGCGGGTGGACTAATTTTTATGATCCTTGATTTATAAGATTCGTCTTCTTATACTTAAAAAAAAGTAACAGCAGAGCTATTCCTGTCATTATTTGAAGTAATACAGACGAGAGGCATTATTCGGCAATACATTAACTTATTATTATCTTTGCTGTATTCAACTAAAACGCCTAAAAACCAAGTACACGCCAGAATTTAAAGTGAAGCACTTAAACTGAGTGATATCAACACAGTTTATACGTCCGAAACTCCGAACGTACCGTCATTCGTCAAGATCAAGCGCTAGTGCAAGTCTCTCCTTAATTTTAAGTATAATGGCTGTTTAAGTAGTGATCGGGTATCACAATGCAATAAATATGTAGACGACGACCAAAGTAGATATATATACTTAATGTTCGATGCACACATCAAACTTATTTGCTTCACTATAAGCTGCGCGCTTGTATGAAAATTATCTATCTGTGTTTTTAATCTGTTTCTTGCCTGAACAAAATATGTGAGCAATATTTATAATAGTTAGATGCGCAAAAAGAAAAGTAGTTATTCACAGGAGAAAGCTTTCACCTACTCGCTCTGAGAATTCTTTGCTAAGATCAAATATGTGGGCGCTAATACGACACTGACTTTCAATCTTTAGGGCAGATGCCAAGTTTTGTATTACAGGTAACCAAATAAAATATTATCATTTTTGAGATGCTTCCAACTAAAAACTAAAATAAAAGCTAAAAACTAAAAAAAAAAATTGTAATGTGTACATGTAAAATTTCAGGGTTTCAGCTACCTCCATACAAATTTTCATCAATATTGGTCTAGCCGTTAGATAGTAAAGGGGTAACAAACATACACATTTATAATATTAGTAAGATAGTATAATGATAATGATATGTTTGTTTCATCTCTTGAGAAGTACATGACCTATTTTTAACAAACTTGCAAAGGAAAAGGTTTTATGTACGACTGTGTGTTCTTTTTGTTTGTAGAACTTTCTCAATTATTCTGTAAATACTAGCCCTCTGCCCGCGACTTCGTCTGCGTGGACTTCAGAATTGGGTCCAAAAATAAAATTTTCACCCGTGTTATAGCTTGCGCTGTAATAGAGAATAATACCAAATTTCGAAACTGTCTGCCCACGGTAAACAATTTAAAATTTTCCCTCGGGAACTACTTAAGGAATCGGGATAAAAGATAGCCTATCTTCTTTTCCATGTCAAAGGCTACATGCATGCCCATTTTCATCCGAATCCGTTTTGCCGTTTTTGCGTGATTGAGTACCTACCAAACATCCAAACATCCACACCTTCACATTTATAATATTATTAGTAAGATTAGTAGGATCTCTTCATTACTGTGCGAAAAGTTATGAGTATCATGTTCTATCGTCCAGACACCAGACACCTAACATATAAGGTCCGTCTGCTCTTTCTTTAAAACATAAACATTCAAAGTCAGTACAGTTATATCACAATGCGTACACTGTTATAATTTTATATTACGTTGGTACGTGTGAAGTTTTTTGAATAGGGTTTTGTGGGCCAAATATTTCGGTACGGTTTGTTTTTGGACTTAAATAGAATGGGTAAGTAGGAATAACATAATGGTTGTGTGGTGTGAAATTTGGGTTATCATTCAAATTTTTTTATTTAATAGCCCCCCTAGTTACCCCCTAAAATCTCTATCCAGGACAGGAGCTACCTTGCTCTCACTGGAAGAAGCTAAACCAACTTCGGACTCAGGTTTTCCGAAGCAAAGATAATCTGTCAAGGTGGTGATACATTGACACATCTTACCTTAGGTGCAGATATCTTGTCCTTCGTGCTCTAACACCTGCACGCTGAATGATTTAATGAAAGCTACTGATAATGCAGTTCCCGTAGCAAACGTTTCCGGGCCGATACAGTATGATTTCCGTCGACACGTTAATAATAACAGCCTAGACCATGTCCCAGTACTGGGCACAGGCCTCTACCCATATGGAGAAGGAATAGACATTGATCACCTTGCTCATTGCGGATTGGCGATTTCAGATTTTTGGAATCCAGGTTTTCTCACGATGTTTTATTCACCGTTTGTCAATTGTGTCGTAGAATAATTAAGAAAGTACATAATCCTAACTTTCAAAAAGTCACCCTGGTACTTTCCTGGGTTCGAATTCGCAACCATGTGCATACGAATCTGGTAATTGAATCTTTAGCCACCACGACATAATGGTCACGATAAAAGAAGGAGATTAGGTAACCTATATAACCGACATAAAAAAGCTTTTGTTACACGATTGAACGAGCCGGCAATCTTGGAACCAGTTCCAAAAATATATTGGCATCCCTAGCTCAATCAGCATCTACTTCAGCGATAGGCCCATATAAATTTCAACATCGATTCTATCATCTGGTTTGTAATTTTATTCAAAATAATGGAAAAAAAATAGCGAATAATTATGTCAAAAAGAAACTGAGTAATTTGTGATTTTCTTGTACTGATTTGTTTTTTTTTATTGAAGTCGGAGTTTTTACATTTTTATGTAATTTATTATTTTTGCCTCACTGATAAAAGATAAGAAAGTAATTCTAAAAGTCTCTTTTTTTTTTCTCGGTATACCATAAGTGCATGGCATCTTATATTTAAATAAAGACTGATAGTCTTCTATGTCAATGAAACTTAAAAAATCTTTAAACTTCATCAGGAATTAAGAATAAAGGGAAGAAGAAGGGTTTTATAATAAAAAAAGTAATTATAGAATGCTGTTTGGTTTATTTGCTATTATAAATAAAATAAATACATCAATAAATTAAGTCACACTCATCCAATCATGCGTACATGATAAAAAACAACTCGTGATACACGAGAAATTATAGAAAATACAAATAAATACATGTAAAATACATAATAAATGTATAAAAGAGATCGTATTTTAATATACCGAAGAGAATTATACAGGTACAAACATTAAATAATTATATACAACAGTAATAAATCATTAATAAATATATACATAAGTAATTCAAGAGTATTTTTGGTTGAAAATATAAGTACATTGGAACATACTTTTAAATAGTAATAAACATACGTATATACCCGTATACATATTTATAAATAATTAAATAATAATACTATCACACACAACAAGAGCAAGTTTCTTTTCAGTCAAATTAATTTTAATGTAAACGAAAAACATAAAATGACTGAAAAGAAAAATCTGAAAAAAAAAACAAAATATAATAACGAAGACCACACATACTTAAATACATTTACACTTGATTTATTTAACGTACACTCAAACAAAACTTATCTTTGAGATGGTCTTAAAAATCTATCTGTATCTTAAAGAGAAAGATATAGCATCAGACAGTCTCAAAATTGAGCAGAGATTGAGTGAAGTATTCGACTATTAGAGATTAACATAGAAAATAAATATTTGGTATTCAGCTTAGTTGTTATAAGCAGAGTATGCCAAACTGTTGGCCTCATTCTTGGAGCGGGACCATCCGCTTTCCCATCCCTGGCTATGCTGTGGCACCACTGCATGATGCTCATGAGATTCCCAGCCATGGGGCTCATAAGACACTTCCTCTTGGGAATGCTTCTTCGCAAGCAAAGCCTTGATGAGAGCAATAATCTTGATGATAAACGCGATCTTGGCGATAAGGGCGATCTTGAATAGAGAGGCAGCGATCACAACGATGGCAGCGATTAAGATCGCGACGGCTTTAGCCTTGGCCAGAAGGAGGAGGGGGATCAGGATCTTGAGCTTCTTCTTGATTGCCTTCTTCTTCTTTCCACGGCTTTCGTCAACTGAAAAAAATATGTTTGTAAGTCTCATACAGAGTCTCCGTTGCATTTTTTAAGTTTACAGGGAAAAAATACAACTGTATAAAAAAAAAACGTAACACTTGAAAATGCACTCAATTTATCTAAAAAATTAAATAGATCAAATTTTTATTAGTTTATGAGAAATACATATTTTTAATTTCTGTTGAAAATTAAATATATTTATCATGATGAATTCAAAAGTGTGTGATTTCCTAACGAATCCCTAAACCACGTTCCAACTAAAAGAGATAACATACCTTGATCATCAATAGACCGGGATTCGGCTTCATCATCAGCGCCAGCGTAACTGATTTCCAACTCAGAAGACTGAAGTAAAGATGAGGACTTCTCCCAAAGCTTGTCAGTGATCTGCTTGTTCCTCAACGCGGGGTCTTCAGACAAAGTCTCCAAGCTCCTGGCTTCTATAGGATTGTTATTCAAGAGAGTGACTCCATCAAAAATCTTGAGCTTGCGAGCAGCGCCGAGTTTGTCACTGGCTTTAAGTGCATGTTCCTGAAAAATTTAAGAAACACCAAAATTTTAATTTTGTAAATCCAGTAAATACTATCCATAAAACAATTTTCCAGTTTTGGGCTCCAAAAATAAAGAAAGAAATAAATTAAGTAAAGAAAGAAATTCAATGGAAAATATGGACAAGATGCGAAAGATAAGATATTCGTGTAGAGTAATTTTTTTTAATGTCGTCGAAAGAATGCTTGCGTGCATAAAGCCCTTGGCAAGCCGTGACCTTTGCATTGACAATTAAGGAAACTTTTCTTTAATAACAGTGAATAATGACCGATCGTTTGGTGTCTATAGCAAATTATATTGATGTATCTAATATGACCCACTAATTATAAATCACTTTCACTTTATGGCCATATTTAGCAGGATTTAACACTGTTTTCCCTTTCTCTTAGGCTCGGTCATTTAAATAAGGATTTTCTTTGCTTTTGTAATATCACACTTTACTTCAAAATTCATAAACATTTATTTATGCAATTAATACGTCAACGTTTTCGTTAACGGTGCCTTTTACGGGCATCAACACACTATCTATAAGTAAAACTGTATATTCCTATAGTAAAATTCTAACTGTAGTTCTCGTTTTATGTTCTCCTAATCGCCTTAAGGCTTCAAGCAAAACTATTAACACAACACTAGCACTTCCTACCTTCAGGCACAGGGTCAAATCACTGTTACAGTTAACCAAATTTCCAATGACGGCACGGAGCACTGAGTCATCTGAACTGACTGGAACACTGGACACGAATGCCACAACACTTAAAACCACTATAAAGGTCTTCATCTTGCCCGCTCTGGACTCAACTAATCCAAGATCGTTCGAACTGTGATGATAATTCGAGTGAATCAGTATATTTTATCTAAATCCCCCCACTCTGTTGTTTACTAAATTAACATTTTAATCCCATATGGAAACTTGACGATACTATGCAAAAGTGCGTGGCATACTTTATTTCTATTAATATTTATGTATATTTGGAATTCACGTTCGATTTTTTTGTCTACTTTAAGGTTAAGAGTTGTCATAATGTGAGATATTGGGCGGTTGGGCACTTTCTCTAGATTCCTGGAGTAAGTATGTATTGGATGGTTCTATGAGAAACGCGATAAGCTACGTCGTGGCCATGATCTGTCGTGAGATGATTCCGTATTTCTTTTATGACTGTCTTGATAAGAATTTTTAGTTTCCCGTAAACGTTTGTGTGCATTTTTCTTTTTATAAATTTATTTTGTTTCAATCTCAGCTTGAAGGTGCTGTTCCATAGTGGCGCACGAAGACGCTACACACGTGTATCAAGCTTTGTGTTTTATAAAAATGGTCCACTATTAGGTACCCACGGACAGTAAACACGTTATACATAAAACACGAAAAACGCTATCAAGCAGATGCTGCTTCGTGTGCGTAGAATTCGTTCACCGCGTGCGCTGCAGCGGAGTGACCTTAAGATTTGTTAAATTAATTTACTAAAACGTTCAGTAACAAAGTGTAGTAGATGAAAAAGTCATTAGTTGGTATTACGCTACTAAATATGGTAGCTAAACATATCTCGTCATCTGTAGTTGCCTATTGGATCAATAAACAGATTTGTGTGCTGATTCAAACCCATCACAGGCAAGTACCAATGTGACTTCAAAGTCATAAGGCCTGTTTTAATTAAGAAATCAAACAATCGATGAAGGATAACTTCGAGACGAAAATGGATTACTAAAATTATGATGTTTAATCAATCTGCAATTAGGAAGCTTGGTGATCAATGCTTGTTCCTTCTCTTTAAGAGAAAAGGCTTGTGTTTAGGACATTTATATGCCGGTAATATTCTACATGTCCAACCTCCAGTAATTGGAGAGATAAAAAGAAGAAGAAAAGAAGAAGAAGAATATTCTATACAGAAATCAGCTTCCTGTTTGTTTAATTAACCTAAATCCATTAATCCGTTTTTTTTTCGTACGTATCTAGAGTATTATGATCACTTCTCATCTTGGAGAAGTCGCAATCACAATACAACAAGATGAAAAGTTTAGTCGCAGCCTACATCTGGCAATTTCCCACTGCTGAGCACAGGCCTATTCTCATGAAGAGAAGGAACGAGCATTGATCACTGCGCTTGTTCTCACTATCGACGTTTTCTTTCACCGTTTGTCACCGTGGTGTCTTAAAATAATTAAGAAAGTACATATAGCTTAGATACTGTCACATCGGTACTTGCCTGGGTCATTGAGCCGCTATCTACGATATTTTTTCGCTTTCTGTTTGTTTAACCTTAATCCGTTTTCTTGTAAGTAACCTGGAGTTTTAAGATCACTTCCCATCTTGTGTGTAACAAGTACCAAGATTATCGGTAACAAAATGAAAATTGAGCAGATTATATGTGGCAAGTTCTTCTATTGTTGGTTTGCTTATGTCAATAAAACAGGTAGATATATCAGCCAGTCCAAAAGAGCTAGTGCATACAATTTGGTGTAGACTACCAACGTTAGGCCTCTCGCCATATTCAGAATATTACCATTCCATTTGACCTACTCGTGGTCTTTTATGTAAGACTTGGCAAACCAACTCAACTCTTAAAATGATAATGACGAGTATGCTAACCGTTTCTCAAGATTTACCTCCTGAACACATTCTTAGTAAGTCTCCTAAGGGTTCAAGGAAGATATCTATTTTCTGGCACTGCTGTACTCTCTCAAATTAATTCTGATTGATCAGGTCGCCGACCTTCATTAATTGAAACGGAACGTATATAACAAGGAGATTCGGTCATTTTTGAACCTTTTTTATTTTACATATTTTGTGTGATTTACGGAAGTTGAGTGACATCATTTTAAGGATTAAGGAGAGGTATACATTATTTCCAAATGTGAAACTCAATAAGGTGTCTTGATTGTTTGATTTTACCTTATTATGGATTCTACCGTTTTTGGACACATTAAATTATATGCGCAAAGGACAGGACTGAAAGCAGTATCTCATAGGTTATATTTTTTTTTGCCTGGAAACAGGATAAGAATCGCAAATATTATTAAATAAATAAAATTCTATGCCATATTAGCCAGCAAGCACATAGTAAAATCTTTCAAAACTCACATAGAGTGAGTTAGTGAGATCAAACTTTTTCGAGTGCCGCATGAGTGAAAATGATGCATTTGTGTGTATTGGAAAAGTTCTGTGTGGTCTAAAGTAAATATGGACGTTATAGAGGTTTTGTAGCATTTTTTTAAGTTTCCCAAACATCGTTGGTAGAAAAGGAGTTGCTATTGTAAATAATGTTTTATTTTTATATTAGATTAACAGAAATGATAACATGTTTTGCACAAAACTGCTGTTATTAATAAATATGTGATCAGTAAATGAAAAATATGAAACATAAATGTATCCAGGAGACTGATGTGTCACACAAATAAGACAAGTAAAATAAAATTGAGCATAAATATTTATTTAAATAATAAATTAAGACTGAGGTACTTCTGCATGCTCACGACAATCATGAATAAATAGCACACGTTCACACAAATAAATACACATTCATTCTATTTTGGTTCATTGGCTGAGATGTCCAGCGTAGGCTAACGAAGCTCCATCGCTGGCCTGTCTGCTCCAGCCTTGACTGGCAGGCTCGTACGAGTAACCACCATGCTCCTCATGATGCTGAGGTGCAGCGTAGGAGATGGAAGATGAAGAAGAAGATCCCTTCTTCGACAGGAGTTTCCTGATCAGGCTGAAGGCGTTCATGGCGAAAGCGATCTTGCCCAAGAAGACGGCCTTGACGGCAACAAAAGCGATGATTCCGAGGAACAGAGGGATGAGAGCGGCCATCTTCAGCTTCAAGAGGAGGAGGAGGGGCAACAGCTTCTTGATCTTCTTCTTCTTCTTGCCACGAGCTGAAAAAAGAAAACATATTTTAGGAATCGGGAAAAAGTTCAAAATCGTATATTTTATAATTTTTGGATGACATAACCACAAAGTATTATAATTCTGATAAATGTTGGTATGATAAATGATATAACTTTTCAAGTTACGGCAATAAGACTATGATGGAGCTTGTTACTGTGCATTATGTATGCATGTATTATGTCATTTATTTATTTTTTGTATTCGCTTAAAAAATCGGGGATTCGTATATGAAGAAGATGTTCAAATCAATTTTGAATTTGGAAAAGCGATAAACGTTTTTGAGAGAAGGGTCGTAGCAATTATAGATTCTACTCAGAATGCGTAAAGAATTGATTAAATAACAATCGTGAAATCGTTTGTTTAAACATTTCGTTTAGCACCTACTTGTAAAGGGCTTTGTCTAACATCTGAGTATGTAAATATGTGCGGAAGAGAAAGCTGTGAGGTACCTAGGTTTCAATGTATTGTTTGAAACTCGTTTGGCACTTTGGTGGTGAAGTTTCTTCGAAGATTCTGACAATAGATTTGTTTATGGCATTTGTGGCTTTACAAAATGCATAGCCCAGTCATCATTGTGGGTTTTCGACTTCATTTATTTTGTGTAATGGATATCTATAGGATTGAATGGACATATTTTTAAATTGTTATGATAATGAAATCATGATCAATGATCTTGAATTTAAAGTGGGAGGAGTTTGACTATGTATCGCAAAACATTTTTTTTTCTACAGTTGTACATGTTTTGAACACTGTTTTTATTATCATGGTGTGATAATTACCTTCCTCATCTAAAGCCCTTGATTCTTGGTCGAGAGAAGACAGACGCAACTGCAGTACGTGGTTTTCTAAGAAGTCTTCAACGTTGTCAGCGATCCTCTCGTTAATCTGGAATTCCCTGGCTTGGGGTTCTTCGGCTAATGGCTCGTAGCTGCGAGCAGACCTAGCCGATCCAGTGTTCACGAGTGTCATGCCTTCGAAGATGTCCAGGTCTTTTACGACGGCCAGACGTTCGGTGAATTTCAAAGCTTTTTCCTGTGAATAATTATTTTGATTTTAGTTTTTGTTTAATTGCTTAGATTTTATTTTAGTGATAAATTATTTAGCTATTGATATTGATTTTTATGATTTTATTGTTTAAAATGCTATTGTTTTTCAATTAAATTTTTTGTGTTGTATTTTTTTTTTTCTGAAGTACTAAATAGTAGTTAAAAAAACTATTTTCAAGAACTATAGTGTCTAGTAAAACATCATTATTTTAACTGCAAATCCATAGTAGGTAGTCGCCACTAGTTATGTTAATTTATTTTACTGAAAATTCAATGAGCTTTGTTAACGTAATGACAAAACTCATTTTGGATTCTGGTCACTGACACTTCACAGCACTTGGGTATCCACAATATTCACCTTCAGACATAACGAAGTATCGGTTTCTATGCACTCAGTAACAGCACCCACAAGATTTTCCGCAACACCATTTTCTTGCACTGGACTACAATTCACTGAAGCCAAAATGGCTAACAAAGCAAAATGCTTCCACATTTTTATTTTATTAAACTCAAACTTCACTGGATGCTTGTACTTCAAGTGCCAACGTTGGCAAACTTATGATGATTTCCCAAAAAACTGATGGATTTTATCCTTCGCCTCCCCACCACAATTTTTTGACAATATGACGTAAAGTGTGTGCGCACTGTTTGAAGTCGTGTGCTAACTGATCAACCGTAGACCGTTTAAGCTTACGCGTAAGGATAAGTAGAAAAATAAATATTGGATGATAGAAAGCGAAGTTTGCGTTTACGACATCTAAATAACTCGTAGGTTGTGAGTTGTGCAAATTGAAACGAAAGAAAAAGTGTGATTGTTTGATTTTTCGTAAGCCCATACGCGGAGGTGAAAATTAATGGCGTAATTTCTAAAAACACGTTGTAACGTTAAGTTTTATAATGTTTTTGTTGTAAAATATATTTTAAAGTGAAATTCATTGTTCGCTCTCACATGAACTCTGTCTAATTCCATATGTAGCTATTTTTTAATACTTTGTTTTCGAGGTCGTCTTTAAACCGGAAATTTATTTGTTTGGATCGGAAACTTTCTGTCGCTTCTCATAGATTCACGTTTTTTTTGTAACTTTTTTTCGTATTTTAATTTGTTATCAACATTATGTTATTTTATCGTTTTTTTTTTCGCATTTTTCTACGTGCATCGCAGTGTCAGCTGCTTCGAGTTTTGAACATACTGATGTAAAAAAAACATTTTAAATGAATGAGTTTGAAGAAAGAAACTGAATCCAAAAACTTTCGTTTTTAATATGTATGTGAATTTATTTTAATTGGTATTAGTCGATCTTATTATTAAAATATTGAAAACTATGTAAGACTATTGTGAAAGATGGTAACGTAAATTAATAAAATTTATGATTTTTTATTCATTCATTTTTTTTATAGTATTTTGAATAAATAATATAATTATAAATACTCATGTGAGTATTAATATATAATCATAACATAGTTTAAAACAAAGTCGCTTACAACTGTCTGTCCCTATGTATTAATTTATTTAATACTTTTTGGCTTGCACATGTTGTACGTGTATGTATGCTTAGATCTGTAAAACTACGCAACGGATTTTGATGCGGTTTTTTTAATGGAGTGCTTTCAGAGGAAGGTTTATATGTATAATTAATATATGTGTAAAGCTGCTGCGGGTCCGCTATTAATCCAATAAAAGCGTTGAGAATTATACTTAAATTAATAACAAAAAACAATGGCGCAATGAAGATTTATGTTAAAAAAAATACGTCGTGAAACAATAAACAAAAATAATAATAATAAAATTTTCATAAAATTATAAGCACGCAAAAAAAAATCTACGCATAGCAACAAATGTCTAGGTCACAATTATAAAACGATTAAATAATTGAGCCCAAGTGTACGAATTGTGCCGGTTATATAATTTCGTTTTGTACGGAGTGAAAGTTTACGTGAAGTATTTCTTAAATTCAAGAGTCACCGAGACGCCTGCAAGCCTTGCACGGCAAAACGTTGTATGTTAATGTATACAAATAAGGTACGGTCAATGAATTCTGTAGTGATGCAGTTATGTCCGCGATGCAAGATTGATTATAATATTTTCTGTTGCAATCTTGTGTGTAATTTCGTTTTGCTTTCGGCTGGTTTGTGTTATTATGAAGTCCTGATTTCAAATTATCTGACCAGTCAGATAATTTTATTTCATGTAATAAAAATGGCGTCTATAAATCTGAAAATTCTAAATTTATCCGAAATAATTTTAGATACCTTTTATTTTTAATATAAAAACAAAGTTTTTGTCAATATTTATCGAAAGTAGGTATATGGCTTAAACGAGGAATATAAGTTTGATTAAATCCGCAATTAATCGCTTTAGAAAAAAAACAAAAAAAAGTCGAATTGCGAACTTCCTCCTTTTGGGAGTCGGTTAAAAATAGTTTGGTTGAATATGGTTAGTGTAATCCATCCAATATTAATAGTCATTTGTTTTACTATTAAATTTTTATGTAAGTTTTGTTTGTCCAAAATATAAGTTGCATTTAAAAGCGTATTATTTTCATACTAAACTTTTGTTGAATCATCGAAAGTTTTATTTTGGTGTCGAGACAGGAAAGTGGTAAAATTTTTGAAACTTTATGTCTATAAGAATAAAGATAGTTTTGATTTGCGTAATAGCTTCGTTAAGGAATAGGTACAATATCTAGCCACGGATGGTGTTATTTAGCATCAGCCACAAACAAATTTATACTATTTTTAGAATTTTTACTTTTCCTGTTTTATTAATTACTCAAGAACCTGCTTACATGAATTAAAAAAGTAAGTCACAAATATTTACACATTGAAGTACTAATGTAGAATTTTAATGTGAGACGTGTAAGCATGTCGCTATTCAGTTGAAGGGGTAAACAGAATTCGAGAACTATCACGAGATGCCGTTGGTAAAATTTGAGGCCACGATTATAACCAGTTAAACATGTTGGTTCTGAGGCCTCAGATTTTGATGCATACTCATTGCAAGACAGTTTCGATGTTCAATCTTATGGTGTGGGAAGTTTTAAATGAATAAACTCATAGACAATGTATATAATATCTTGGGACAACATGAACATCTAGTCCAAAACAGGCAGGGCCTATATTATGGTAACCAGACAACTTACAAACATACTTACATATTTTTAAATACATGTACATAATAATATATACTATGTATAAAATGAAAAAGAATACAAATCACACAAAAATTGTCCTTAGTGGAAATCGAATCCACGACCTTCCGTTTAAAAGTCAGGGTCACTAACCACTAGACCAACTGGTCAGTCAATCTCCAAAGTCTCTGGTGAAGGAGACAACGTATGACACAGCAAGTCACGAAGAACAGCTTCTATCAAAAATTATAAATCACCTTCTTTCTGGCGAAGTCAGAAAAAAGTAAGAAATCAACTTATCTTATTTTTCACTTTACTAGTGCCTTTCATGAGCGGTAAGATATCTCGATGTCCTTATGGAAGGCGGAGTATGCAGAACCCATAAGGCATAAAACCACTGTACTGCTTCTCACTTCCCTTTTACCGGTATCATGTAGAGGCACACTGCTCACCATCTCGCAATAGGGATTTTACCTAACCCAAAGGGAGAATAGGAGATACTGAAGAGAGTCATAACCCTCAAATTATGATGGGCCTGTTGGTCTAGCGGTTATTGACCCTGACTGCTAAGCCGGAGGAAAGAGGAGGAACAAATCTTTGTGTGATGAGTACGATCATTTTTTCTGTGTCTGGGTGTAATACTATAATTTGTATGTATTTATAAATATATAAGTATGTTTATCAGTTGTCTGGTTGCCATTGTACAGGGTCTGCGTAGTTTGGGATCAGATGGCCGTGTGTGAATTGTCAAAAAAAATCATATACTTAAATCTCAGTAGGCTTCCAAAAAGTTTTATACTAACAATCCTATTACATACCTATATAATAATCCTTAATATCCGTATGACTCCTAACATCATCATTTCCATATTGACTCATATTCAAGGATGTGGTCCAAGGAGTGTTTGTTACATCATGCCAAGTATTCAGGACGCTTTCTATCATAACCCACACAAATTCCTACGTTTACAATGTTTACTTAAATCTCACAGAAACGTACAAAGAGCTTGTTGTCTTGTGCTATGGTAACCATGGAAACGGAAAGATCCGGGTTCAATAAATCTAACCATCAATATTTCCGAAGCCTTTAAGGAACGATTTCACCGGTTTCGTTTTAAATTAGTTCCAATAAACTAAGTTTTCCTTGATTGAGTTCAAATGTCAGTTTAGGTATTCACCGTCGTGAATAACTTGAATTATTGTTAGTCATCCGGTGATTTTAGCATTTAACTCAATCGCGTTTATAAGCACCAGCGAAGTCGTCCTTTAATTCTACATTCATCTACGTTCATTCTTTGTCCCGCATTATTTGTATTGCAGTATGAATATCTAAAGGCAGGTTTCTGTGGAAGTATTAAGTCACCCTTCCGACGCAGTCTGAGGTCATTTACTATAAATTAATGACCTAAGACCACCTTGAGGTCGGGCCTGCGGGCTATGCCTCGTCGGCCTCGTCACCTGATCAGCTGACAGGCCAGGGAGGGTACGAACGCAATATCCTGCGCGTTCATCCTCGGAAGAAGAGAGGGGTGGATATTTTACATCCACCCCTCTGGAAGGGGTCCAACAAGGGAAATGCTCTAGTGATCCCGTGGCTCTGGCTGAACAAGGTTGGGACCGGGGTGTCCCCACGCCGTGCCCTTAACTTTGGGAAGTCATGAGCTATTCACCCCGAAAATATAAAAAAAAGGCTTCTGTGGAAGCGTTAAGTTTTTCTAATATATTCGATTTTCATGATCCTTGATAATTATGTTGAATTCATTTTGACCCGAATAGCAGGTAAAATATTAAAAACAATGGAAAATATTAATCTTTACATGAACTGGGACAACTTACGCTAGTATAACCGGGGTGGGGTACAACTTGTATGTTATATTAATTTTAATTTAGTTAAACTTTATTTACTTCATTAACATTAGATATTCCACAACTTTTTTAGTACTTTGCGAATTAATCAAACTTAAACAAGATCTGACTCACCGCGGCTTCGCACAAGTAGCGACATTTTCCCCTTGAATCACTATCTGATGCTAAATACTGCATTAAAATTCGTTTCCTAGTTTAAAAATTAATTAATAAACAAAAAAATATTTTTTATTTTTTTGCTCCTAATTCTTTTAAATTGTTATTAAGTCTAATTGTATTATGTATAAAATAATAATAATAATAATAATAATACCGGCCTATATACGTCCCACTGCTGGGCACAGGCCTCTTCCCATATAGAGTATGGGAAGAGTTATGTATAAAACATAACAAATCATAATGTCATAAATGTATTTCTAAGCATGCGCCGGAAGTAAATGAAATGCAATTTTATTGTTAAATGTATAAAACTACTTATTGTAAGTGAACTGTATAGTTTTTATGGGAAATAAATTCTTTAAACCGAAAAGCTCTGAGAGTACAGACAGCGGGACCGACTATGTTTTGTACAATGATGTTTAAGATGACTTGAACAAAGCGGTCGAAAATAAGTCAAAGGTCAGAAAACAGTTGCGATTGCTTTGTCGATAGGAGAAGCCTTAAATTAAAGTAAATGTTAGTAATCTGTCTTATGTTTAACTAGCTGTTCCCCGCGACTCCGCCCGCCGTACCTAACTTTTTAGTAAAAAATATAGCCTATGTTACTCAGGATGAATGTAGCTTTGTAATAGTGAAAGAATTTTTGAAATCGGCACAGGAGTTTTAGAGTATAAAATACAAATCTTTCCTCTTTATAATATTAGTGTAGATTATAGACCACATAGTGCCTGAATGAATATTGATGAATGATAAAGTTTCGCAGAAGAAAAAATTTCTTTGATGTTCAGACGAAAAAATAGAATAACTTATAATTAATTATGCATATTATTTTAGGTACCTATGTAGGTATCCGTAATCTAGGGATATAAAATGCCTACCTGATTTTTTATAACTTCGATATTTTTGTTTTTATAGGCAACTTAGAAATCTTGCACTCCTTCGTGAGCCGTCGACAAAAAAAAGGGTTTTTTTTATAATTTATCGGAATTGCCATTTATATTAATAAGTAGCTGCAGTCCGCGACTCCGTCCACGCGAGCGTCGGTAATCGGTGTCGGTACAAAGTAGCCTATCATAATTATGTCCCTTCTGAAGCTCTAGACTGTCTCTGTACAGAATTCCATTTGAATCGGTTCAGGCGTTATTGTTTTTCACACAGACAGACAGTGATACTTCCGCATTTATAATATGTATTAGGATAATGTGCGATTACTTTCAGTGTAAACGACAATCAAATTATTACAATGATCCAAGCCTTTAATCTTCGGAGCTTTAAACTCCAAAAGGGGTCAAACAAACCACCCACATTATAAAAATGTCACACATAGCTGAGGTTAATAGGAATGTGTGTCAATGCCCTTTAGTTCCAATGCGTCCAATAGGCTTGCTTTCTACATAATTAGAGGCTATACCGGAACTCTGGCTTGCGTAAGGTGACGGTGGGAAACTTGCATGACTGGATAAATTCGGCTGGTGATTGTTGGATGATTTAAAAATAATAATTATATATTTTGATTTCTTCTGCAGTAAATAAAATAAAATAAAAGATAAAAGAATCACCCAATTAACAAATAATGATAATTTATTTGTTTTATTGTAACTTAAAGAACGACATTCCATTAATTATCATAAAATATTTTTATTTAAATTTTATATTCCTATTCTTTTTTTTTTAATGTGGGAGGGGTGTTTTTTAATTTCTCCTTTTTGCTAACCCCTCGTACTACGCTAAATGCTTGTGTTACGAGTCAGTTCCCATCGGTAGTATTGGAATACTTGGTGAGATTCGAACTGGCGACCACACAGTCCGTTGCCCTGACCATTATGCTACAATGCTACATTTCAATGTTAATTTTGATATTTAATAAATATGATAGAATACTATTTGCATCATTTAAAACATGACCATTTATTTCGATCACACAATTTTAGGTTTGATTTTATTTTAATTTGTCAAGCTTTTTTTCTTTTCTTTCTTTTTTTTGACTTTAGCATTAGCAGTGTATTTATTCGAATTTAATAATATCTTAACAAAAATATTTAAAGTTTTTTTGTAAAGTAAATTTTATTTTATTTTATTCTTTTTGAGATGTTTTACTCTCTTCTTTCTCCTACCGGTTGCATCCTTCATGATAATTATCGTTCATCCTCAATCTAACCGTGTCTTTGCCAGTATTCAAGATAATATTACTCATATGAATTAGTCATGAACCGTTAAATCTTTGTGGTTGGATACGAACATACTTCATTACGTACCTACATTGCAAAATACAAAGGAAGTATTATGTCATAAAACATATAACTTTATACACAATTTATTTATTAAATACGCATAAAAATCAAGCGTCGCATAAAAAAGACGAGACTATAAAAATCTTTTTTTAGCTCAAAAAAGTTCTCACACAAAACCTTAAGTTTAAACTCAAAATAATCTGACCCAATACATGAGATAACTCAAAAACGTGACATAAACCTCTACTTATCCTCTATGTAACTATCAGATGAAAGTGCCGTGACTCAGAGCCACTTGCAAGCGATGCCGACCTTGACAACGGGACATTAACTCGGTACACACTACGCGTTTTTTTAAAGCTTTTCGAATAACTGGTTTGTAAGGTTTTTTTTTGTTTTTATTCGAAAGTGTGGTTATTGATATTAATTTATGAGTTAAAGTACATATTTTTTTTTATATTATGGCCCAAAACCTAGATGATATAAAATTTTAAATCGCTTCCTTGTCCTTGTTTAAGAAAAACGTTATTATTCTGTCATATTAGTTTGAATGAGTTTTTTTAACTACATAATTTTTTGCAGGTTTGTTTTGACCACAGACTTGCCTTGAAATTTATTTCGTACCTACGGAAAAATTAATGTAGATTATATAGTATTAATATAGTATTCATAAACTTAATGTAATTGAATATTAACCTAGTAAGTAAAATTAGACAGTTATTTAACTGACCTTGATCCTAACGGGATCGATATATAATTCTTGAATACATAATAGCTAAGCTACTTGATTAAATAAATATTTAAATATGTACCTACATCCAGTATTCTGAATTTATAATGTTCATTAATAATTTAAAAAAACTAGCTTTCTCTTAAATTTGACCGTAATCATTTCGCATTAATTATTTTTTTGATTTTTTTTTTGCGTCAGTATTTTTATTCGTTAATTACGTAAGATATGTATACTAATAACATACAAATTATGCATTTTATATAGTTTTATAGTATTTGTAGTATGTTTTACATAAATTACGAGAATTCCTAAAATATTCTTTATTATATATAGTTCCTATATTGGCAATTCTGTTAACTTTTACCAGAATAGTGTATGTATAATTAATGAGGCATATTAATATTTGGAATTTTATGCGAGCCAGTTAAAAAAAAACTTTCGCATAAAAAATACCGACTAGTGTAAACCGACGTCAAAATTCAGGCGCGGCCGGCACTTTCGCGGGCGCACCTTAACCACCTGATTCGCCGGAAATGAACTTGTATACCAACGTTTTGTAACGATGACATACCAGTAACACGTGATGAAAGGTATTCAAATTATGTGGGTTCGGAGATCAGGCAGGTTTTATTAGTTGCTAAGACTATACAGTAATTGTAAACTTACGAATAGTGTTTAAGAAATTGCATTAGCTTTTTGGGGTTAAAAATATGTAAGGTTAGCGAATACAGGGACCAAGAAAATAAAGACAAAAATACATAAGTTTTTCCATGAATGTTTAATCACAAATCATACCGATGCTTAATTATCATAATAGTAACGGTAATAATTTAAATATTAAAATAAATGAGTTAAACTTTAAAATAGTGTGGGAGTGGTATCATTTAAAATAATTATTTCAATGTTTGGTTAGGGTAAAATGTCGTGGTGGCCTAGTAGTTCCACGAACGGATGTTCGTGAACAAGGTTGCAGGTTTGAGCCCACTCTAGCCAAGAACTAATGTGACTTTTTCAAAGTTATATGTACTTTCTTCGTGAGGAAACCTGGATTTCAAAAATCGGAATGTAAAATCGACAAACCGCGGTGAGCCAGCATGGTGGTGAATGCTCGTTCCTTCTCCTTTATGAGTAGAGACATTCCCCAAAAGTGGGGCAATTATAGGCCGGTGTTATTATATTATTACTATAGGGTAAACTTCTACTTACAACTATGCTTTGTTTTTGTATCAGTGTCTAATAATGTACCAATATCATTTTTTAAAAGAGTAACCTATGGAGTTTCTTGCCGGTTCTTCTCCATGGGAAGGAAACTTTGGAACCGTGCACCTAGAATCATTAGATTAGTATATAAAGTTTCTTGAGCGCCTTCTTGAGGTTTATGAGAAATAAGAACAAAAAACGGTTATTAAAAAAAAATATGTAGACTTAGTTTAGTTTGCTTTTAAATTCATTATACTCGTAGCCTCTTGTCTATTGAATATACTAGAGAGACTAATTTTTCCATAATATTAATAAAGCTAGGAAAAATAAAATATATGGACATAAATAAATAAACCACGCGTCTTGTATCGTTAACAAAATCTAATTAAAATATGACCAGCAGAAATTTTTAACCAAAATTCGCTTTCTGAATTTCCTATCGAGTTTCTAATATTGCTACAATCTTAATTGAAGCTAAATATATTAATATGTATTCGTATAATTACATACCATTATTATAGCCATAAATTATATTTGGAGTGAAAGTTTAATGCTTGTTATAAAATATATTATAAACTATTTTATTGAACCATACGTAATAAGGTTATGTGAATATCGTGTGAGCCTACGCAATATACCTAGTAATACTGTTCTGATTTAATTTATTTAGTAATTATTGGCATTTATTTAAAATAATTTAATATGTAATAATTATGGATATTATTATGTGATAATGTCTGGCCTGTTGGTCTAGTGGTCAGTGACCCTGACTGCTAATCCAGAGGTCGTGGGTTAGATTCCCACCCAGGACAAATCTTTTTGCGAAGAGCACAATCATTTGTTTTGTGTTTAATTGTAATTGTAATTTTACTGTAATGTATTTAGAAATAAGTATATTTATCAGTTGTCTGCTTTCCGTAGTACAGGCTCTGCCTAGTTTGGGGGATCAGATGGCCGTTTGTAAGCTGTCCAAATATATTATTATTAGTTTTCTTAGCAATTAATTGGTATGAATGTTTTTTAAAACTGATAGTAAAGTAGAGACCATTCATTTTAGGATTCTGTTTTTCCACATATTTTTGTAATTTACTATAAGACTTTGTATTTATATTACAATTAATTTTTGTTAACTGCATTGTAGAGATGTTTAATATTGTTTTCAAGTAACTTCGTTCTTGACCTAGAAGTCAAATTCTTTGCGGTAAAGAAAATCAATAATCATTGAAACCAATAATAGCTTTAGAAAACACAAGATATTGGAACACAACTGAGCACCCATTCATTCCCAGCGTGTGAAAAGCTAAGGATTTCTACACGCTAAACACTTCCGCATGACTTTCGAAGCAAGCATCCTAAACGTATGTCGTTTACTTGTGTCGCAGCCCTATTCTGGTTGATTTAATTTAATTTTAGCATAAATATTTTCAATTGTAGTTCTTTAATTAATTATTGATAGAAGGTATTTATTTTTTGTGAAATTGTGCAACAATTTCATGGTTATTTTTTTGTATTTAAGATTATTTATTAAGATGTTTAATTATTGACTTTTTGCCGACTGTGTTATCTGTCATGGTGTTGATCAAAAATTGAAAGAAAGAATTTTGTCTTTAGTGTAAATGTAAATTAATAAAAATCAAGTTATACATTTATCTGTTATTTTTATATTGTTTTCTGAGATTTACGCGAATGTTTGGCATTGAAATAAAACCTCTTTTGAACGGATTCCATCGCGGTTTATTTTGATTTTAGTTCCCAACGTTTCGACGCCTTTGCAGGTGTCATACCATACCAACTGCGGTAAAATCCGTTTAAAAGTATTTTTACTTCAGTTATTTTACAGAAACATTAATCCCTACATGTATCGGTTTCCATTTTACTTTACCATAAACCAACCTAACATCTAGACACAACACAAACACATCTTCATTTCATCACATCACAGTTATAAAGATTATCTCTTTACAACGTAGTTCTCAGTACGGAATAGTGCCACTGCCAAGATGAAGGTAAATAAGTTGTACGGTACATACAGATCCGGTTGAACAGACAGACGGACTAAATTGTTTGCTGTCTAGTAACTATTTCCAACCTTGTAAAGCTAAGTCTTAAAAGAGATGACCTATTACATTTTAGTTGTCGAATCTGCGTATTTAGGAAGCACCTTTAAAATCAATGTTATTTTTTATTGCATACTGTAATGTACAATTTTCGGAATCCATGTTTCCTTAGGATGTTTTCCTTTACCGGTCATTGTCAATGATATCTGAAGATAGAATAATTAAGAAAGCACACGTAACTTTGAAAAAGTCACGTAGGTACTTGCCTGTTTATTTGTTTGGTGGTATGAAATTATGACGATAATTATAACTTTTCCAATGGAGTTGATATTAGGAAACGAAGTTTAAATTAAATATAATAAAATCATAATAATTTTACTAGACAATTAAGAGGTAAAGGTATCGTATATAGACATCTCAATCTCGCTCCTTGTGGGAATGGTCACTTTTATGTTTCAATTTCTGAACGGGCTATCAAGGTTAGAGATATTCTGTGGTTGGTACGGAAAAGAAGAGTGCGTGTTGCACCGATTTAAAATAAAAAAAAATACTTAAGCCTGTTAATTTTATATCTTCCCACAAAATGTATAAGCTTTTAAATAATCCATCGAAATAATTATGTCAATAAATATATTCCTATTTCCCTATCCCATATTAGAAGACCTAAATTTTTAAACAAGGTCGCAGGCTGTTGGATCTTTTCCCCACTTGTAGATCTCTTGTTCCGAAGTTGTCCCATGTAATAAAACATAGTTACAAAATAATTATAACCAATGCAATATAATAGTTTCAAATTCACATCATTATTTTATAATTATTAATAATTATAGCAGTATGGGAAACTTCATTGTTATAATTTTTCTATGAAAGTTTTGATTCATTTTCGAAACGTTGCTTAGTGATTAAGTGAAGAAAATAAAAACTTAACAAGTTTTTGTTAGTTTTTGACAAATGAAATTTTTATACTAAAATCTATTTATAAAATTATGAATTTTTTAATTTTAAAATTATTCCTTAAATAATGGAATGGCTTTTTTTAAGATCTTGGGAATATTTAGAATAAAAAATATACACAAATCAATATTTTAAAAAGTTGTCTTTATTGACTTTTTACGTGGATCCATCGTAAAATAAATTAAACATCGCACAACAAAACTGTTAACATTCTTCTCATTAAATACACATTGGTTTGTAATAAATATGACTTGACTTGTACCTATACACATACAACAAAAAAAAATGACTAAAAAACAAAAAAAAAATGAAATAATAATAGATAAATATATAAAATATCTTTGGAACTGAAAACTTAAAATAATAAAATGTACTATCATTTGCTCACTTAAATAAAGCGAAGCGTACTTAAATATAATAAATAAAAATACTTATATACAAAAAGAGGATAGACTAATAGTATCAGTCATTACTTATAATAAAAAAAAGATATATAAATATAACTTAGCATGTGTATCGATCGGTGGTCAATATAATATATACAAGTAGAAGATTAAATCTTAGAGATTAATAAGTTACGTTTACCTAAAATAAATAAATTAATAATTTAGGTTTACGCCTGTTTGACGTGGGCTCCATAAGCCAAGTCTTGGGCGTCGTTAGACCTTCCCCAGCCACCACTACTCTCCCAACCGTGCTGTTCTTCGTGAGCAGGTTCAGACCAGCCACTGCTCTTCTTGGATTCGAGGAGTTTCTTGAGGGCGCCGAAGGCAGCGGCGATGAAGGCGATTTTACCGAGGAGGTAGGCCTTGAAGACGGCGAAGGCAATGATACCGAGGAACAGAGGGATGAGGGCAACGAGCTTCAGTTTGATGAGGGCCAGGATGGGGAGGAGCTTCTTCAGCTTCTTCTTCTTCTTGCCACGACCTGGAAAACAAATGAAATAAAAATTAGAATCAAATGCTTCAAGTTTTAAGTTCGAGATGCTGTTGAGCTCTGAAATATCTATCGCAGAACCTTAACTATAATAGAATAATTAAAGTAAAATTCTCAGTAAACTACAGTTACGAAAAAGTATCTAGTGATGTCTCTCTTTATCCCATAGAATTCTCACGTCAGTAGCTAATTGCATCAAAAACAAATCCACCTGACAAAAGAATAACAGTTCGTTTAATTTCACATAGCGAACACTGAAGAATCTTGCTCAAAAAAAAGTTTTCCCATATCATAAATGCCTTTGTAAACGTAGATACGACAATTAAAAGAAAGCTGCTTCACTGACTTCAAGTTTTGGCATTCATAGTTGAATTAAATTATAATTTCTTTGAGAAAGTTCTTGCATGTATGTCACGAACTAAAGGTCAAATGTGAGAATTATTCGGCGGTGCGCAAATATTGGAAATTTGGACGTTTAACATACATTTAAGCAGACTTTATTTGAGATTAAAATATAAGCTTTCACGATTCAAGTTATAGTGACATGATATTATCGTGAAATCAGCTTGTATGTGTATACTTAATATCAGACGGTTGGTATTAAGTTTAATAACACCAACATTACATAATTAGTGACAGGTTGACGCAGATTAAATGTCTCTGGCTACATGCCGCCTTGCAGATAGAAATCTTAAAGACACTGAACTTCTCAAGTACTAAACTTGTCTAGCAAGCTCTTATATAAACAAACAGGTTACAGTGAAAACGAAATCTTGGAGATAATTGTGTAACGTCACTTCACACGTCATTCGAATGAATAAAACTAAAATTTTCTGCTATTAGGATTTGAATTAATTTGATAATTTTAGATTTTGATGGCGACAAATACAGTCTAATTAATAATGTTGATATTGAGGTACTGCAAAAGCCGGAAGGATATGAAATAGTTCCAAAATGGAATGTTGTATTAATATAAGTCTGTAGTTAGCACCTTCGTGGGAATAATGCTAACGGAAATCTCAGTAATAGCGTGTCTACCGGGTCATTGGGTGTGTTCGCCAGTTTGCTTATGTAAGTCAAATCCGAAAGAGATTTATCGCTTAACGTGAACTTGAAATCTATAGTGAAAGTAAATACCGTTAAAAACTTGTAGGTACTTGATTTTGAAATTAATATCCGAATTTGATTTGGTGTGTACTTTTTAGTTTCTCCGTTTTGAATTTCATTCTCGTTTGTCGAAGGTACGATGAGCTTTTGTAAATATTTCTTTAAGAAAGCTTACACAAGTATGTTTGAAAATTCTCGCAGCGATGTGTGAGTAAACAGTTAGTAAAATTTCAAGCTTAAGTGGAATTACTTTTAGGGTACCATAAAATATTTGACCTTAATATTGAAATTTTAGGTCAAATATTGTGTAAAGTTTTTTTTACTATAAATAATACGTTACGTTGGAATTTATGGTCATGTTCATCTGTACGTAGCAATCAAATTTGTAGTATTTCTAAAAATTTTAACCCACGCAAATCCAAATCCCGTTAGTGAAAATTCCAACACAAACTGAGAAACTGCACTTGTCAAACACCTGAATCGCATTAACATATTTTATACTGAGATTTTATCGCGATGCGTGGGAATATCTTATTGCATTGTGTTTCGCGTGGATTTTGTATGCTTAATAGCGTAACTAATACTTTTATTGTCGGCATGCATATTAAGGTATCTATCATCTGCAGAATTTGTTTGCAGATAATGATGTGTGAATTTGTTTAAGTGTGATTGAGATTTGAGTGTTATTTCTTTATTATTCTTTTTAATGCGTTTCGATTATCTAACTTTTAACCTTTTTTAAATATCTTAGAGTGCTTTTATTTCAGTAATGCTTGATGAACTCGTACAAGTACATGATAATAATATTCTCGGTTAACGTCCGAAATAGTTTTAAGCGTCCTTCTATTAACGGTTACTTTTACTCTACTTAAAATTTTTAAATACTTTAGAGCAGATCTTAATTCCTAATTAAATCAAAAGCGCTTTGATATTTTTATGTTTTTTTAAGAATTTTAACTGTATTTTTATGATCTAGATTATAGTCTTCATCGTTTGTCTTTGTAGGATTAAATTCTGCTTTAAATTCCTTAAAAATGTTATAATGATCTCTAGCTGTTTAAGAATTTGTAGATTATTATCTACAAATATACATATATCTATAAACATACCTTCTTCATCGACGGAGTTGTCTTCAGTGAAAGATTTAGGCATTCTCAACTGGAGAACATGGCTGTCAAGGAAGTCCACAACGTTTTCCATGATCCTCTCTTCGACCTTCAGTTCCCTGGCTTTAGGCTCATCGGGTAAGGGTTCGTAGCTGCGAGCTGACCTGGTGTTTCCTCCGGAGTTCTTGAAAGACAAGCCATCGAGGATTTCTAGGCTTGATGATGCTGCCAGTTTGTCTGTAAATCTCATTGCCTTTTCCTGTAAATGAAAGAAGCGATAAGTTATTTTAAGGTATGATTTTATTAGGTGATTATTCTTGTGTATTTGTTTAGGGAATTCTCGAATTTAAAATTGAAATTGGGTCATAAAAGGTTATTTTTGATGATAATTCTTTACGGTTTATTTGAAAAATAAATTGTTGATTCACTCAATAAAATTATAGATCAGCTTTTTTAAGTTAATTTTGTTCTAATAATTAACTTTAATCAGGGATTAACAACACTAATAAATCCGCAATTATTTTTCAAAGTCCTTGAGTTTTAACATCAAAACTAAATTCAGACTCGATTTCAAGCCCATAAATCCCAGAGCTTATCACAAATCACTGTCACTGTCACTGCACTGCACAACACACCTTGAGACACAACGAAGTATCTGTATCCAGACAATCCTTTAGGGATGAGATGATCCTCTCGGCCGCTCCATCTTCCTTGGCCATGGGCAATGCCCCGGCGACTGCCACAGCACACAATAGCACTACAACCTTCATCGTACTCGATGGCTAAACACAAATTGTTAAAGATCAGTGTATGAGCGTCAGTTTTATTTTGTGTTCCCCCTCCCTGTATTTCCATATGTCACGCTTTGAGCTTCGGTCTCTACGCGAGTGAGACCTATGACGAAATACAAATATGCCTACACAGGGGTAAGCGTTTTAGCAGGTATTTGTCAGGTTTTATGAAAATGTGTTATGGTGGCATGGTATTACGGTCAACGAGTTTTGGTATTTCTAAGTTTTACTTTTGTTTTAGTACTTTTGATGGGAACTTCTAGATTTTTAAATGATTGCGTGTATTTTTATACGCAAAAAGGTAATTTAATGTAGATAGAGACAATATTTATGTAAAACACTGGGTGTTCTTTCACTTAACTCTAGTGTTAAGTTTGGTATTCGATTGAAATTTATTTTAGACTAAGTTTTGAATTTCTGTTACAAAAATTTAATATTATAACAGTAATTAAATCTAATTATTTAGTACTGGTTTTCAATTAAATTATAAGGTTTTAAGTAGGTCGATTGTGATTTCGTTTTTTTTCGTAGTTGCTTTAGGTGTTTTCAGAATATTTTAGAAATTCTGTAGTAATAATTGCTTCGTCTAAAATATTTGGAATATTTCGCGTATTTCCAGTTTCTCGGTCCGAGGGTTTCGCAAAATGGCTTTCTAAAACCCATCAATGTACTTATGTCATCGTTGCAATTTCTATATTTTTTGACCATTTGTATTCTAAAGTAAATTGTTTAATAGTCCATTTATAGGCACCGTTGTTTGCTTACAGCGAAAGTTTCTCTGGTACTTAAAACAAAGGTGATATGTCTATTTGGAATATAAAGTGCGGTATTATGTAGTTATATTCATAGTAACTGCCAACAGGCCTTTTGTTTGAAACACTCTTAATTTCATTAAAGAGGTTAAACTTCGCTTCTGTTGCGTAATGCGTACTTTCTTTGATTCATGAATAATTACGTCATTGAGATTTTTTTTAATTCATTACAAATTCGATCTTCCTTTCATTTTGGTTCATACGATGTTGAGACGTGTCGACGACAACTTCTCTTATTTTTTTTATCGTTTTAATTGGGTCTGCTAATTTCTTAAGCGATTTGTATTCTCTAACATTTTGATTGTAGTGCTTAAAATTTTTGATTAGTTAGAGTTCATACTTCAAGGATACTATGAGAACAGGTGTCATTATACTAAAGCAATTAATATGTAATTTATATTTATTTTCAAATTCATGATGCTCGTATTGTCTTTTTGGTCAAGCTGAGGTTTCAGTCTTTCGTACATGCTAGAATAGTCTTCTTCTAGATTTAGAATTCTTCTTCTTCTATAGCATTAAACTAGGTACTTATTTAAATTATTCCTAATTATGTTCGTATGTATAGGAGATGGTACCTGCACAAAACACAATGTCGCATAATTATTCGTCCATTACCGCCTTAAAAGGTTCTATTGACAAACTATTCAATCACATTTAAATCGGAGAGAGTCTATTGTCCCGATCTATTGAGACATTTTCCAGTTTTACTCGAAGTTGATCCTTATTTTGAGAGTGTTAAATTTCAAAATGGTGTTAGCTGTTTTCTTTGAAGTTGACTGTTATCTAGGTACAGTATTGGCTAGGAGGACGAAGAGTTAATCGTCGTTGGTCGTTTACTGAATGTGTAAAGGGAAATTTCTCTGACGCCGTTGGTGACGTTAATGATTTATGAGCTTTTGTCGGTCGTTGGGTCCTTAACTTGAGTATCTACTTTGTAGAATGTACTTCAACGTTTAAAACTTTGCGTTGTGGTTTACCTATTAGAAACCTCGCTGTAGGTATAACTTCGGTGGGAAATGAAAGAAAAAACATTTTTTAATCGTAACAAGTATTATTTGAGATTTTTTTTTATACAAGTATCAGTGCAATTTTGACTATTTTTATCTTGTCATCCACAGTTAATCGTTTTCATTTTATAAAAAAAAACACTCACAACAAGGCTCATAGATGAAAGAGAAAATAATAACATTACATGTAGTTTTATGGTGATAATAAAAACAAATTATGGTGGAACAGTGACTTGGAGATTCAGAGCCTAGTTGGATGTTAATGTCTACAAAAAAACGAAAGTGTACCAACGGCTTGTCATCGTCGTTGGACATTTTAATGTCCATCGTAGAATTGCTACTTACTTTAATATGCTTCTTGTTCTCGATAGAAGCAATGGACTATGCCGTGAAGTTGATGAGGCTATTGTATACAGGTGCTATTAGATTTACCGCGAGAAATAAATTTCTACGGTTGACGGAGGCGATGACTTTGCATTTTGTAACATAATACGATAAGTACAATAATTTTGTTTAGATAGAAGACTGATAAAATTTAGAAGTTTGATGTTTCAGCTTTATTTAGGCATTTGGGTCAACTGTACCCTCAATGGTTTCTACATTTGGGATGCCATGTTTTCTTATAACATAAATACAAAAAAAAACCCGTGACACAAAAATACCTTTAAATATTTAGAGAATAATAATAATACACAGATACATAGATATACACCCTAAACGTATACAGGATTAATTTTAAAGGAGTGCGTATGTTCAACGAAGTAATCAGGTGCATAACACGAATAACTTTTCCCACTAAACATAGGTCGAAATCATAATATTGAAAATTATCTTCTCATACAAACATAAGTCACGTGACCTGTAACTTTATATGCAAAGTTCATTTTCCGTTTTAAAATTTCGACCTACGTTCCTTGGGGAAAGTTGTTCAGTTTTTTGCACCTGATTACCTCATTGAATATACGCACTCCTTTTAAATTAATCCTGTATAACGCCCCTCTTTTCTTAAGGGGGTAAAAAAAGTTAATTTTCTTGCCAAATGCTAATCCTTTATTATTGCATAGAACTTTCATAGTTATTTCAAGGCATTGGTTACAACTTTGTGTCATAGATAGCTTGACCCTAATTTAGTAAAACTTCACTTTGTATGTACCTAAAGACATCGAATATTGCCGTAAGTACTTACAATTTTCCGAGCTAAAATTGAACAGAACTTATGTAAATATTTTCTTTCTCAAAATATACCGCTGTTCTAGGTGTGGTATTAAAATAACTTCAATGCATCAACTAAGTCTACTGTATAGTGTGGGAAATAAGCACGTAGCTAACAAAAAGAGATGCAAAGTTATCATCATTGAAACTCTCTGGTTCCGTAGTAATTTTAACTAATAAAATTAAATATAAAAACGTGTGGTAATCCATTTTTTTTATTTCAGTAGTAAAAGTAATGGTATTTAGGTGGTAATAGATGGCAATATATTTATTTATTTTACGTTTTTGTTTTTGGTATCCTCGTGATATTAATGCTGCGGGATCTCTTTAAAAAATCGTGTCAATGATTCAAAACTATTTATACTACATTTTTTTTGTATTAATTATTTTTGACTAGGTTCAAAGAGTACGATATATTACAAATCTGGATTTAAAACATGACGCTTAGTATTCTATTATGATAGAAGCAAAGGAGAAAATAGCGTCTTAGCAGTCAACAGGGACATCTGTATCATTTCCTTCCTACTTGGCATTTTGCCAACAATCTAGTACTTTAAACCTATCGTTAAACCTATCACACTTCTGAACCATGGTTTAACTATTTATGATGCCAACAAAGATGTTCCGAGTTTTAATTACAATGTTGTAAAAGAAAACCAAATATCTAATTACTCTCATAAATAAAATATGTTAAAGTCATTAATCAAAAATGACAATTTCTCTTTTTTTTCTTTTATTAAAGAAAGTGGTAAAAGTTTTGGATTTGAATATTATTTCGATTTAAAAGCTTTGAGATGATAAGTTCAATGTTATAGTTAGTACCTACATAGGCTTAATGTGGTCTTCCTCTGTCTAGCCTCCAAGCTATGTTGGGGTCAGTATACTTTTATATTTTACATGGACCAGCTGCCTATCTGACCTCCACGAACCATTTTACTGGGTATCTCATAGTAAGACTGGTTATCAGAACGGTTATGACTCAGTGACTGTCAAAGATCACCGTACATATGTAAGTATTATAGGCTTATAGTGGTATTTTGAAAAATGACTGCTGATTGGATAAGCACTTTATTTTTATGATAAAATGAAAAAGTTATGGGAGTGTTGCCAAGTAAAACCTTTTCTGTTGAGTTAAGTTTATTTTTCTTTTATAAATTATATTTTTCTAGAGTGCGTGTCTTCTGTGGGGATAATAATTTAATCAGTTTTCTTTCTTTCTTTTTAGTATGCAATAAGAACACCTGTTCACAATAGTCTTATTTGTTAAACCATTTCCCCACGGACCCTTGAAAAGCAGTTTGTGTGAAAACCATGAATCTGCTAAACTAGTGTTTAGTTTCACACGTTATAAAAACATTTTCTCTTAGTTTTTTATTACTTTGAGCATTGTTTGTGATGATAAGCAGTTATTGAGGTTCCAGATTGCTGCTAACGGAATTATTAATAAAAGTCTCTTGATACTCATTTTTATTAAATGTTACCACTTTTTGTCCCTGTTTCATTCGTCGGCATACAGTTTGGAAATTGTGGAAGTCATGAAAAATATAAACCTTGTCTTTATTATTAATAATATAATACCGGCCGATATTCGTCCCACTACTGGGCACAGGCCTCTTCCCATATAGAGAAGGATGAGCACTGATCACCACGCTTGCTCATTGCAGGTTGGCGATTTCAGATTCCAATTCTTTGAAATCCAGGTTTCCTCACGATGTCTTTATTATTAACTTGTTTTTTCCGCAGTTTCACACGAGTTAGTAGGTCCCGTTTTCGTGAAACATGAGATCTAGCACAGTCTTCTGTCTCATTCACTTACTCACTTTTCATTTATTAAAAAAACAATCAGTTCGTTTTTTTTTATCTTTTATACAAACCTTATCCTGATAATAAAAACTAAATATTGTTCTTTTTTAAAGCAGTTTGGGTCACACATGACTAGTTTTTTGTTAACCGCTCGTGGTAAGCTTAATGCTTGTGTTACGAGTGGGTTCACGTAGGTAGTGCAATGGGTGGGATACGAACCCGCGAACCACATGATCGCAAGTCCGATGCCCTTTTTTTGTACCGTTTACTGTACAAAACTTCCATTTGCTCTTCATCAAATGATAGTTCGTCGATATTGGGAATATGGACCAATTTGTTAGGTGTAATTTATTGGTCATAACAGTTCTTAAAGACTTGCTCTGAATGAATATTGGCTCTATTTCTTTTTACGAATTGTGATTTATGGTTGTAATAATTTGTATGAAATCTTTAAAGACGACATTTATTCAGCCTTAATAGTCATATTATAAAATATTATTAAGTTTCGTCATAGCACTGAGTCCGCTTTTTTATTCATTCAGTTCTCAGTTCTTTAATAAAACAGGTATTTGAATTAATAAAAAAAAGAAACAAGGAAGCTAATTTGCATTTAGATCTCGGAAATCAAAAGTGATATAAAATTTTAACATAGTTTTAGAATTCTACATAATTTAATCTTATACAAATCGAACAAGGTTTCGAAAGAAAATGAAACATGATTTTTGCATAAAATTTGCAAAAACTTTTTCTTTTGGTTGTTCAACGTCTTTAAAATTAATAAATTAGCTGACTTCAGATTACATGCAAGGCAAATAAAAGTATGTCGTAATTCCAAAAATCTCAAAATTGACGATCTTGCACTGGTCAGTCATTCAGTAACGGCCTGACTCTCCGTCGTTGAGTACACTCCTTAATTATAGCCATATTTATTACTCTCAAACATTCACCAGAAACCTTATTAAAAAAGAACAAAAACTTGGAACTAATCTTGTGAGCTCACTGGCTTCAAAATGTATTCACTATATTTAGATATAGTGGGCTTATATTTCACTAAGCCTATCCGAATTGATAGCAATTCAGTGAATTAGTTAAACCCTTCCAATCATAAATACCATAACTGTCCAGTATTTTGAGTTATCACAACCTCACCCAAAATATACAACCTCATAAAAGTTAATAAAAATCCAAACGAGCGTGCTTCGAATCACGTTCCATCAAACTTTCTTTCTAATCAATAATTGTCTTCGCAATAAATAATATAAGTGCGTAAACTGGGCGAAGCCGCGGGCGTTTCTAGTAAGTTAACGGTTATGTCGAATATTTGATAATTATAGTATCAGACCTGTTTTTGTTGGCGAGGTAGATCTTGTACATGACGCCATCGCGTCTGCCGGCACTGAGATTAACAACTTATATAACTTTTGAATACCTCATGAAGTTTCTATAAAAGTTCGAGTTGATCGAGTAAATGCAAGTAAGATACAGACGATAGTAAAATTATGGGAGTTAAAATAACCTCTATTGCATTCATCTTAAGTACTTCTAAACTTGTAAAGTCTTCTTTTATACTAACGATTTAGAAATTGACTGTCTCCTTCTTTGTATGCGTTACTGCCAATATCTTCATCATCTATTCTTTATATTTGTTTGCTGACTCAGCTCTTAGTAAATTCTTAAAGGTTTGCATAATAACTTCCGTAAGGCGAATTCAATATTTCGAACTAACCTTTTTGATTATATAACGATTCCAAGGCTTACTCACGCTCGTTCTCTGGATCAGATATCCTCAATCATGTTGAAAATGCGTCAGCTTATGACTGAAGAGAATGCGCGTGAGTAAACCGCTAAATCATTACATATTCACACAGGTTACTATCAAATATTTGTATTCTAGTAGGTAATAGGCAGTACCTATGCGTTTCACGACGTACGACTTGGGCGGGCATCAGCAAGCTCAGCGCGTGTGGCGTGGCGACTTCCCGGCAGACGTTCCTGACCCTTATGTATTTTCTTATAATACCGGTCTATAAATGTCCCACTACTGGGCGCAGGCCTCTTCCCATATGGAGAAGGAATGAGCATTGATCACTACGCCTGCTCATTGCGGGTTGGCGATTTCAGATTCCAAATTTTTGGAATCCAGGTTTCCTCACGATGTTTTCCTTCACCGTTTGTCAATGATGTCTTAGAATGATTAAGAAAGTACATATAACTTTGAAAAAGTCACATTGGTACTTGCCAGGGTTCGAATCTGCAACCATGTGCATGCGAATCCAGTTATTGAACCGCCAGGCCACCACGACGTTATATTATACATATGTATTTTGTTATTTTTGATAAAACAATTCTAAATTTATAATAATAGTTTTCAATTTATCAATGATATAATATGCTTTAATTTTTAAGTGGCTATTCTACAATCGAGGTCACCAATCCAAGTCACATCTACCTTGCGTCTACTAACGATTTCTTTAGCCATACGCATAAATTAGTTTATAAAATAATGCAATGTTGCATAACGAATTTACATATTATGATAGTCAAGTAAAAGTATATAATATGCTGTATTATTACTTTAGAAATTTCTAGTGTAATCGATGAAATCGTTTATGTAAGCTTATGATAACGTGCCATGTAATTATGGAGATATATGGGATAATTGGTTTTGTGTTTCGTAGTTGAATAGCGTGGGATAATATTTTTTTTATCTGCTGCAGTAAATCTATTGTAAATTAAAATTAATTTGATTGTGATCCAGAGATATTTCAATATTAGTCTTTATAAGATTCAAGTTTTGTTTTGTTAATCCAATGTAAGTAGCTAAACCACCTGTGTTATGGAATTAGAGACAACGTAGGTACCGCAAACACCCAGACCCGAGACAATATCGAAAAGTTTATTTTTCCAAATTGACCCGTCCGGGGATCGAACCCAGGACCTCAGTGTTAGCGACACCTTGAAAACCGGTGTGTGAACGCCACTCGACCACGGAGGTCGTCGATCGATTTAATTATCTTTTCTTTGCCTCAAAACTTTTATAAATTGCTGCTTATTCTACATTGATTACATGAATATTCATAACGGCGGTAGTCTTATGGGAAGAGCATCGGAAGTGTGAGCATGTGGTTTCCAGTTCGAAACCCAACCATTACGTAACCGACGTGAACTCAATCGTATAACAACCATTTAGCTTAGCACAAGAGGTTTACGAGAATACTAGGTAATCTGCGACCTAAATTGATGCTAACGCATTAAAAAAAGAACGTTTATCTATGTCTATGTCTGGCAATGGCAAGACATTTATAATGAAGACTACTAGACTTATCTAAGAGTTATGTTGCGTATTCACACAAGTTTAGTTTTAGCAGTATTAATCTTAATATACTTGGTATACTTAGTTTCTTCAAAGTCATAGCTGTTATATATATATGGGTATAGGATGTAGCTTCAACCCACGCCGAGAAAAGGCCTAGACATATACAGGATGTATAGTTTATCACCTAGTAAAAATACCAATGTCTTCAGAAATCTCACCATCCCTGAAAATTTGGAATCACTTGTGCATATTCTGGGTGACTCCGACGGGACAGGGAATTTATATGGCTTCACGAACGAATCTATGCAGGATTATTTTTTATGTAGTGCGTATATTCAACGAGGTGATCAAGTGCATAAAACTGGATAATTTTCCCAAGGAACATCGGTATCTTATATTTGAAAATCATCTTTTCATACAAATTTAAGTCACGTGACCTGTCACTGATGAATATTTAATTTTCAATTTTAAGATTTCAACCTATGTTCCTTGGGGAAAGCTGTTGTTCAGTTTTATTTTATACTCCATAAAAAAATATCCTGTATAAGGAAATCGAGCCATAAAAACAATGACATCCTATAACAAACAGCAGAAACACTTCATCAACTCAACTTTCCTTCTCGAATATCTCACATAAGTTGCGTAATAAGAGAAAGTTTTTTTATTAAGTAATTTGTTACCTGTAACATTATATGGTTTTACCATAATCGTGTATTGTTTCGAAATATCTGATGATGATATTAATAATGATGATGATTTATTTGAAACTGTTTTTGTATTTAGAGATTCTGATGGCGTTGCTGATAGTAATGAGATACATGAACCTGGTCTGAAAGGTCAAGTTAATCTTGATGCGGCTTTTCTTTTGATGGATGTGTAAGTTCTCGATGCTTTGATGTCTTGGCTTTCATTGGCTGTTACCGTTGGAGATCGAGTGAGTCGTCAGAAAAATCGATTACTTGAAAATTTTCGGAATTTGTTTTTCTAAAGTTTGCAAAATTAATTTAAAATATGATGACATCCAATTTGAATTCACTCAATTCAAATCATCTCAATATTTTCTTTGTTCATATCTGTTTTGCTAATAATAAAGGGATCGTGGCAAACTGATCTTTTATCATTCAATTCCGATGGTACTGATTTGCGGAATACTTTATTAGACTTGTTTGTTACTTACATTTTAGTTATTGTTAATGTTGCTATATAAATCATAGTACAAAATGTACGAATAAATCAAAACAATTATAATTTTTAGTTCTTTATTTGTACGAATCATTAGGTAATATATAAATATGTACATAACAGTGGAAATAATATATTATATGATATTTGTACTTATATAGCAGAAAATGTTACAACTATGGAAGACGAAAATAATTATAAAGTAAAGGTGGTTTATTCGACTATTACTTACGTAAATATAATATGCATATAGGTGGAAGATATATAAATATATAGACTCATAGATAAAAATAATAGTTTCAATATGTAGCTATTAATATCACAAATATACTTGTATACACACACATAATAAAGATAAGAGTGTACACATTATAATATATACAAATTAGTCTAAATAGTTTATATTAGGACTTAGGAAGAACAGACTAGATACTATATAAAGCCTGATTCACACGTCTAGAAAAGTGCGAATAAGCATTTAAAGCTTCAGTAAGGTTAAACTTATTAACCCTTCATTTGTCTCCTGATGTAGATCTGTAGATGCCTTTTTACAAAGGGGCAAAATCGTGCACTCTCCTATAAGCAAGATACGTGTAAACCAAACATAATATTTAACAGAATAAAATACATTTTGAAGTACAAAATACACATATACGGATACCGTATAGGGTTTCGAAATACTAATATAGTACATCAAGAAAGACCATACAAACTTAGAACAATATTTTATGGGAAAACAATAACAAGATTTCGCGTCGTTAAAAATCCCTTACAAAGGGAAATTTGTCGTAGATTAAATAAATACGCCTTAAGACCTATAATAAATAACTCAGTACATTCCGTTCCACACTATGTTACAAAAATTATTGGACTTAGAATAGCTCCTTGTGGGACTTCTTAGTTTTAGTCGGACTTGACGTGGCCTGAGTAGGCTAGGTCTTGCCCATCATCGATAGATCTCCCCCAGCCGTGGCCGGAGCTTGCGTAGTGCTCTTCGTGATGAGGGTGAGCGACTACTTCGTAGCTAGTTTCATGGTGCTTGCTTGCCAAAAGCTTCTTCAGGGCCAGGATTCCGGCAACGAGGAGGGCGATCTTGGCAAGGAGAACAGCCTTGGCGGCAGCGAATGCGATGATACCGAGGAAGAGGGGGATGAGAGCGGTGATCTTGAGCTTAGCGAGAGCGAGGAGGGGCAGGAGCTGCTTGATCTTCTTCTTCTTGCCACGGGCTGGAAATATAGTGATACATTTATTAGTTAAGTTAAAAATCATTGATTTATCAAAATAAGAAGTCATGGTTTGGCATCACATCAACCACAAAGTTAAAGTTAAATAACTGAGAGTATTGTTACGAGTTTGATTATGAAACAATAGCAATTAAAGATAATTTTATGCAAAACTTAAAATTCTAACGCAATCAAAACTAATAACATACTATTAAACAAACTAACGATCCAACTACTTTCACACAGTAAATATTATTTACGGATATTTTTAACAAGATGGTCATATTTTTAAATTTGGTAAATACTTAGGGATTAAGAATTATTGTGACTGAATTAAACATACTTTTCTATGTTATAAATCATAGACTACACCACTTAAGCATTTTGGCGCCTAAAAGTTACTTTTGAGACATTATATTGATCAATAAATTGACGTGTTCCGTATTCATAATTTATTACAAATAAACTATTAATAATAAATAATGATAACCAATAACAAACTCAGTCTTATTTCGTACAACTTTAAGTTCAAAATTTTATACCGTCTAACGTTTCTTTTGATGCGTGTACGCAATCGCTTCATTCATCAGAGCGAATGTGGCCTCGACGCCATCTATGGCATTGACCGTGAACTAGCTAAGCGTAAGCTACCTTGCCGTGACTTTGGCGAAGTGCTTTATTTTTTCAGCCATGTTAGGTGAAATTATAAAAGCGCTTTGATGCTTTTTTTCTTTTAGGTAATACCTCTCATGAGTAAAATAATTATGCCTCGTGTATTTGATGAGATGGACAGATTATGTAACCAAGTCATGAATAATTAGTGGTAAATTATATGGACCTTTTTCACTGATTAAGTCCTATTTCTTTTATAAACAAATAACAGCACATATTCATTATTAATAGAAATGTTAAGATTGCGTTACTAATAAACACTATCGTTTTAACAACAAAGTAACGTCACATAAATAGTAACCAGGATAAGAGCTTTTTTTTAACGGCCGTTTCACTGTTCTCTAAATTTCTAATGCATAAAGCGGTTCATACTTTTCTTCTCATTAATTTAAATAAAATAGAAAACTTAATATACCTACACAATAATTAGAGTTGTGAAGATATTAATAAAATATAAATTTAGGTCTGAGGTCCTCATGCTGCTTTGTTTTCCCAGTGGATGGAATCCTAGGGCTTTGACCGAAAAAGAGGAGTGTGTCAATTCGACTAGGTTTTTTATACATCTGTAACGCGATATCTCCAGCAATTGTCGATTGATTGTAAAAAATATTTTGGTCAACAATAGATTAAACTTAATGACAAAAGAACAAAAAAATATGATTAAGAATTTTTGTTTAAGCGAACGTTGCGTTACGCAAATTATATTTTAAATGTGTTGAGTGACATTGTAGTATTGATGATTCGCGACAGAAGAGAAAACGAGAGTGAAACAACGGCAACTATATGCTCAGTGTGTTAGCGTCAGGTTCCTTCGATATTCGCTTTGATTTAGTACAGAACAATAAAACGAATTTGAACTGTATGATATGAATATATGATCTGGATAAGTTGAATAGCCATAAAAGACGAATTATTAATCAAAATGCCTCTAAAAAGCAAAATAGATTGTAAAGTCCATATAAATAAAGCTAAAATTAAACCATCAGTAACCAGACATTATTCAGACTGTAAGATCCAAATGTAAACGACAGAGTAGTTGGTCACCAAAATACTACTTAAAATAATAGCGGTGTCCATGACTCATGATACCATAATTGGTATCAATCGAAGTCGTAACACGAACACATATCATAATATTGGAAAGGCGACTTTCTTCGGAGAAGAGACGAGGAGTGCCGTTTACACGATTTCTCGATGACTTGTTTAACTGGTTTAGAGGCAGGACTTGGAAGCTATTGCCGTAGAGGGAATGTGCCGCTTTCCAGTTATTTCTACGAGTTTGTTGACAAGCTCAATGTGAATGCCTTTAGTGTTGTGACATTAATGCTGTTGCGGAAGTCTGGGTGATGGTGTGTTCCGATTCTAATCGAGTAATTGTTGAGTTACGAGGTCGATAAGTAATATCAAGTAATAAAAAATATGAAACTGGCGATTATCAATTTCACGTTTGCCCAGACGGCCTGTCTCATTAGTGGAGTGACTAGCATTTTTGTGACTTAGGTTGCCGTTTGAAAATAATATAAAGGTTACTCATCAAAATAAACTAAACAATAACATTAAAACTTTTATATTACATAGTTTTGATGTAGGGCTACTACTGACAATTTAATTTGAAACCAACTACAAATTGGAATTTGGATAATATTTTTTTAGCAATCCTCACATTGGGCGCCATTAATTCCGTACTTGAAGTTCCGATAGAACCAAAACGTGGAAAGAAAATTTAATTACATTTGGGAAGCGTGTAGTGGCTTTGTAGGTCTGCATCAAGGTCCATTCACGAGAGTAAGTAGCAAACTGCATTCATGTAACATCCGTGAAGCTGTTAAAGACTTTCTCATGTTCACGGCCATTTGATTTAAGGTCTTGGACAGAGAGCTAGCAAATGATGTGATTGAAGAGCTTATGCACATTATGTATGATGGATTGGAGTTAAATGATAGTGTGAAATGCGTTTGCAAATCATGTGGTTCTTTGGTATCTTTTGAAGCTGAAAGTCGATAGATGGATTATAAAAGATATGAATGAAATTTGAATCAGTTAGGTAGGCTAAGCTTATTTGAAATAATATGACTTATTTTTAAAGCCTACCAGAGATAATTAGATAAACTGATATTTTGCAACAAATCCTGTTAATAGGCATGTATGTATCCTACATTGCCTTGGAAATCAAATCGGTCTATCTTAAGTGCTTCTTGCAAGCATGAAGCATACTAAATATTAAGACTGAACGCCTACAACATTTAGCAGATAATCTAAAACAGGTGAGTGTAACAGATGCATACAAACTGGACAAATGTAGCACAAACGAGGTACAAGATAAAATCTCTCTAGTTAAGAATTAATGTACAGTTGAGTTTAACCACCGTATTTATAAAAGACGTGCTGTTATAATCAAGTTATATCGGAAGCAGACAGTAATCTGAGAGTTATTAAGTACTTTTACTTTAAAAGACACAAGTCTTGAGAATTGGCTTTTTACTTGAAAGATACGTGTTTGTTAGAAAATTTCTCGTTTGATGGCATCAAATACATGTGAAACTATGGATCGTAAAATAGAAAATGATCGTCCTCGTGACCTTTTTAATGAAACACTAAACACGTCTACAAGAATTATGGAATTTACTGAAGTGTTGAGGACAGGAGCAGAACTGCGAATAAACATTAGTTAGGTAATTATGAGTTCTATGTAATATGAGCCACTGCTCAAATCAGAATGAATAAAAAATGTGATTCATCAGTAAGTGTTGTGGCTCCGAATGTTACTCTACTTATCTCATCAGGTATATCATTAACGTTAATTACATATGTATGTAGAGCGTTTTTCCGTTCGTATCCGTATACTGTTAGGTATGTACATCAGGAAATCGCATGTTTATAATTAATAGAATTTGCTCAAGCGTTGAAATTCAGAGCATGAAAATTCTGCATCAGGAACTAATGGGCCAGCAAAAGCTTTCTATTTATATCATAACTTATAATTAATTATTAACTGGATAGTCTACGTCATGGCTCGTACTTATCTACATCATTAATGATAAGGATGATACAATCCGAAAAAAATATAACTTTGTTTGATTTTTTTTATATTTTGAAATATCCAAATTTTCTTCTATTAGAGTAGTAAAGTAGTTAGTAGTTAGGGTAATTTGAAAAAAAAAAAGAAAATGTGTTATGCGACAGCCCTATAAATCATTAGCATCGCCACCTGCATTTGTAATATGTAACGGTACAGTCAAGCTATAACAAACAGGTATTAAGTACAGTCGCCTCCACTCTGTGTACTAACATTATCATAATTATGAGAATTTACGAATTACTTGAAACTTTCCAATGTCTTGTGTTTTCACCTTTAGACAAATGTTGGCCAATATAGTTGTCAAACGATTATAAGGCCAAACATTCTCAGTGCATTGTAAGTGCAAAGTATGTTAGAGATTGATCGATTGTAGCGTGCATTATAAAACTTTCTTTCGTTATCGACGACTGTTGTAAAATTCACGCCTGTATTTTGATCGCAGTATTAAAAAGCATAAGAGTTTATAACGCCCAAATGGAAACAGGAAACTGGATGCAATGGAAATTTAGTACGAAATTTATTTGGAAATATCTAGGACTTTTTATGACACAAATTGAAAATAGACTAAGCTACTGATTCCATAGAAATTATCATGTGACAATGCAGCACACAGTAAAATATTCTGCATATTTAGTTATGGGTAAACAATTGAAAAACAAATGTTTGTCATGCTCATTACCCAACAGAAGCTGTGAGTCAACTGTGAAATTTGTATTTGCTATGGTCAATAACTATGTAATTCTATGGTGTTCTTGTAAATCAAGATGGTGTACTAGAAAAAACTCTAACTCAGGGATATGATCAAGTACATTAAATAAGAAAGACAAGATAGAAATTCATCAAAGGGGGAAAATACTGAGCAATAAATTGAGCATGGCTCAGTGAGGCAAAAAAAAGGTTTTGCTATTATTTTAAAACTACACATTTTTTGGAGGATTATACGATAAAAAAATATATATATTTCACTTTAAATAAATCTCAATCTCAATTTAAATATCTACTATTGACGGAAAAATAAGAATGAATATTTTTTTCTAAAACGAAAGCATATTGTAACTCAAATTATTGCATATAATTTACATATATATTAAAATTCACATCACATCCTGTTTAATAATAATTTTAATCTCTCGAGTATTAAAATAGAAAACTAATTTGAATATGATATTAAAAGTGAATTCAGAATTAATTATGAATTAGTAAATAAACTGGAGAAACTGAATGCGAATACGTGACTAAGAGTAGGTACTAAAAACAATTGTTTTGCTCTATTTAATCATCATTAGAAAAACCACAATCAGTAGGTCATTATTTAGATTCGGACCAATGATATTTCAATTTGTTTGAAGAACTTAATTTTCCTCTTTTCATTTCCTTGCTTCTGATGTTCTGATATCCATTGGATGTATCATCAACGCGGATTGAAATCGAAAGCTTAACCACTGGTTTGTGGCCAATATTTACGTAAGGTTGATATAACTTCCGAACCATTATACAGTTTGATTTATAGTCTTTTATATGCTTAATTTGTTAAGTATGATTTATTTTGATTGCACTGATTTTATCTTCAGTATTTGTGTTAAAGAACGAATTATTGTTAGTTTTAACTATTTTACCCATCTCTCAATCACAAGTGATTAAGATTTTTGCACTCAATTTTGTAGACTCGGTAAATTTAACTATTTGTTTTGCTTATAGAATTTGATAAGATTTTGCCTTTTTTGACTTACCTTCCTCAAGGGACCTCTTCATGCCTTCAACAGCAGATGACGGCAGTTTGAATTGGATGACATGGTTCTCCAAGAAATCAGCAGCGGAATCCACTAGTCTGGACTCGATCTGGGCTTCCCTGGCCTTGGGCTCTTCGGACAACGGCTCCAGGGCCCTAGCTGACCTAGGAGAACCATTGCTAAGTATCGCCACACCATCAGCTACGTTCAGCTCCCGCGCGGTGTTTACAGCCTCAACATATTTCAACGTCTTCTCCTGCAACCAAAAGATAAGTACTTAGTAACACGTCACTTATTACACTTTATTATTATCACATTTATCACTTCACTACTCGAACCTTTATGCACAAAGTCGTGTCTCCGTCGACGCACTCTTTGACGACTCCTAGAATGGAGCCGAAAACTCCGATTTCGTTGGACTCCTTTTCGAGCGCCGGCATCGCCCGCGCCGCGGCGACGACAACTAGGACGGCGATGTATCGTATCATGGCGTCGAATCAAACTACCCCTACAGAAAGCTTAGCACAAAGTGTAGCGACGTTGTATATGTCGGCCTGTTTTAAGCCTCTTACCCCACTACCGCGGCGGTCAAGAAAAGTGAACCCGATGTCGGTCGATTAAACTGGTACCTACGAAATAATTTTGTTATAACTACGGACAGTTTTAGGGGAACGCACGTGGTTTTTTGTTGTGTGGGCGTGGTTGTGGACTGTGGTGACAGACAAGTGTAGTGCATCGTGATAACCATACGTAGTTTTGATATAATTTTATTAATTCGTGGAACTGTTTAAAAACAAACGTGTAAATATTGTGTAAGGATCTGATCCTTTTTGTAATTTCTTTCTGTTCTTGATTCACTGAATATTTATTAGTGTACCATTTAATTATAGTTTCAAGTATTTTATTAACTTAATTAACTCTGATTAGGGCAAGAATCTATTGCGTGTGTTTAAAAAAATATTTTACTTATTAAATGTTGTTAATTAATGTGAAAACTTTCATTTAACTTACTTTTGTTTAAAGGCCCACAGATTAATTCGTACAATTGTATTTCTGGTATTACTTGTGATAATCTTGTGTAATCAATCTGTAAATTTAAATTATTTTGCTTGTTTATAAATTTTATGTATAACCTTACAAAAACAGACAAAAAATTTGATAATTATAGTCAAAACGATTTTGCATTTCCGTCCAGTTTTTGTCAAAATATAATGCGTGAGATATTTTAAAGCCCAAATATTTTATTGCGGTTAACATTGTACTAAACAACAAGCCTTACAAATTTTACTCTACTTACTATTAATACAATCTTTTTCCCACGTTTCCATACAAAAATATTCTATTTTCTTTCCCATACGGGAATGAAAATATGTTTATCGTCATATCTGATACAAGATTATGTTGTTATTAAAAAGCAAGAATGGTGTTGACCTAAAAATTCTTTCTTCCCATCGAACAACAATGGAGTCAGGGTGATTACTATTACCGATTACAACTTTCCTTTCTATAAAACTTGGTTGGTTATCAATGGACACATTGTTTTGATAAATTATCTCAATTCTACTTGGGTTTCTGTTATTTTGAGTTTTTCGTTCAACGTGAATGGCTCTATATTTAATTTGTGCTAACTGTTACAATTTGCCCGTTCAATTATATTTCAGCCTGTTATGTTTATTGTAAGTTGTTATAGGATCTTATTTTGTCAATTTGGTACAGTTCAACCTTAGCAACAAGAACCTGATTATTAATTTGAATCTTATTGTTATTACCTAACTCAAGTTGTTTGATGTTTTTTTATTCAAATAATGACATGACTTATACATCAGGAATAATATTTTTGTTTTATAATAACCAATTTGGGCACTTTTTTTACAATAACTTACTAACTCGTTCTGAAAAAGCTTAACAAACAAGGAATACAAATTATTTCCATTGTTTCTATTGTTAAATTAAGTTATTTAACAATATTATTCCAATTCGTGTGTAACGTCATCTTTATGATCGTCAAGTTCATATTACACAGAAATGCCTCCTTATTGTATAGCACGTCTGCATCAAGATGATTGTCATCAGCCCTCAGATGATGTATTTATGACATGATGTTTTACAATTGACTTCTAACCTTCACGTATACTCATCAATAACTAGTTTCTCATTTTCAGAGGAGTTTCATACTATATCATTGTCTTTTTGTATATGAGACGCATTAGCGTAATCCTAATCATTTTATTATTTTTGTAATAATATATAATAAAATAACAAAATCTTAATTTTTATAACATAAATAGTCAAGGATTCGTTTTATTCTAGACCCCTTTTAAATATTAATAATATTAAATATTTATTATCAAAAAACGAATACTTTTAAGCTGATAACAAATACTTTATGGCCTTATTTGAGCAAAGTTCATTTATCAATACCTAGTCAGCGCTAATAAATTATATACATAATAAAAGACAGAAAATTCATGTAACTTAATCAAGATTGTTAAATAAACGAAATATTAACAAATCCTAGTTTGATTCACCAATCCTTTCTTTTGACCCAGATAGCCTCGGAAGTAACGATGGAAATCCTGTTGACTTAAGTGAAAACGATTTCAATATAGCTAATATCCTAGTTGAGGAATAACAGGTATTTGAAACAGCTGTACCTACTAACAATACTAAACGTGAAGAGTTTGGTAATGACCTTGTTACAGATACTTTGAGTATGTGATCTGTGTATTGATAGAGTAAATAAGTAGCAGTAGGTTTTAAGGTTCGTGACAATAAACACGTAATAGGATTGCCAAATTGTATGTTTGTCGAAAAATTTGATCGTCGTTTAAGATATATTCTGATAGATATAAGTCCATGAAAGGCCCTGCATTTATTTAATAATCATGATACAATCAATTTTCTGGACCTTAAAAGAGGTTGCGATCCCTGAGGTTGTTTCGACATTTCTACTCAGCCCCCCTAGCCAAGTGACATTTTTACAAGCGTTAACGATGATAGAAATCGCTTAAATGACATTAAATGTATGAAAGTGACAAGTCTAAGTCACGTGACTTATCGAAAACAAATGTCAAAAGGCAGTCAGCCAGTTAGGAAAAGTCGACTCCAGCGAGCTGAAAAAAAGCGACGTGTAAAAATGTATGAAAGTGTGACTGTAAAAATAGTAATTGCAAAATAAATAATTTGAATTATCATATGAAACAGAAATTCCAAACACATTCCTTTTTAGATATTTATTTGATAAAATTAATAGAATAAATGATTTTCGATTATTTATTTACCATAATTTTCCTGATTATAACCATACAGGTGGAGAAAATTAATTAGATTGGCGCTGACGATTTTAAAGACAGCTTACAGATTTCATTTCTTATAATTATGTATTTCTATCTATATTTTAGTGTGTCATTGACGCGTATAACAAATACATTAAATTCAAATGAAAGGAAGTGGATCTATGTTTTCACCCGAATAATAATGAGGTATGTTTAGAAATGTAAGAAAGGTGGAGAGATTAGTGCTACGTCAATAGAATGCCAAAGTATTATTATTAGTTGTGTTGTGTTAGTGTTCTTTATTAATTATTATACATACAGAAAAGTTCAGCACTAAACAAAGTTAAACTATTGCTACAATACTTAAAGAGTAAGGCATTAGTAACTACTAGGCACCAGTAAGCACCTAAACTAGAAGGTTTGTAAAAATGATTAAAATGTGAACAACATCACATACATAACTCCGAATCCAAAGTAAGTAGCTAAAGCATTGTGTTAAGCAATCAGGGACAACGAAGGTACCACAAACACCCGGACCAGAGAAAATGTAGAAAAGTGTTTTTCTACATTGATCCATCCGGGGTTTGAACCTGGGACCTCAGAGCTCGACACATCTTGAAAACCGGAGTGTGCGCCATTCAACCACGGAGGTCGTCAACATTCATAAGTTTTAAGGTCAGTTTTCAAATCTGGAAACCTGATACTTCTCTAGTCAATGAAGGGTGGGCGGATCAGGGTGCTATTCATATGTCATTGACGTTTGAAAACGACAAAGTTTGTAGCCTAATTCAAATACATGAGTTTTAAATTTTGAATGGTTTTTATTGTTGAATCATGAGAATGCAAGATAAATAAATAAATAAATAAATAAATAAATAAATATCTTGGGACAGCTCACACATGGCCATCTGATCCCAAACTAGGCAGAGCCTGTACTATGGTAACCAGACAACTGATAAACATACTTATATATTTCTAAATACATACATATTATAGATAAATAACACCCAGACACAGAACAAATGATTGTGCTCATCACACAAAGATTTGTCCTGGGTGGGAATCGAACCCACGACCTCCGGCTTAGCAGTCAGGGTCACCAACCACTAGACCAACAGGCCCGTCAAATCCACAACCGAATAGTATAACAGAAATAAGATGAATATAAATGGCTACAATTTTACTGGAATACTATAAGGAAATTCGACAAACGTAGTATAGGACGCCCCCCAGCCAGATGGACCGATGACCTGAAAAAGGTAGCTGGCGAGGACTGGATGCGGAAGGCGGAGGACCAAGTATTGTGGCGTAACTTGGGCCTATGTCCAGCGGTGGACCGCGATACGCTGAGTTGATTGAACATATATTTCTAGATCCGAAATCTTTAAAAATCATAATCGATCAAGTTTTTAGCATTCGAGTTATTTTGATGTTAATATTAGACGTTTAGCTGTCATCGGAAACGCAATGATGTAAGACACGATAATCGTGGATGTAACGCGTGACTTGTCGTGTGTTATAAAAGTGTAGGTGCAATGTAAATTGAACAGATCGTGCTGATGGTAATCAATTGATTTACTACAGACGCTGCCTCGGATACAGATGAATTAGTTACCTTGACCAGGGCATTGGATTTTGAGTGTTAGACTTTTTGGATTTTTTATTTGCAAATTTAAATTTTATGAAGAGACAAGAAGATAGATGTGGAACAGAAGTAAGTAGTAATATCAGGGAAGTTACTAAGGTTTTCGCGAGGACGATTGCTGGGTCACCAGAATTATTAAACAGTGGATGACTTAACAAGGCTAACCATAGAGGAATTGATTTAGCTTTGTTTTGGGTTAGACAAGTGATAACCATCGAAACTAAAAGAAGAAAAAACTAACATAATATATAATTATAACAAAATTTTTTTTTAAATTAGACTGATATAGCAATTAAAAAAAAAAAATACGAGATAATTTAAGCAGATCAATCGATTGCACTAATGAGTCCCAATACAAGTTTTTCAAAAGTGAAAGGATTTCCTAATTCGGTCCAATAGTTCCTGAGAATGCGTCACATGTTCTTACAAATAAACGAACAGAAGTAGGCAAATTCAGAAGGTGAAATTCAATACGACATTGCATAGCTTAATGTATACAATATATTGCATAGCTTAATGATGGCGAATAGGGTACCGAACCCACAATTTAAGCTTAAGTTAACGAAATCCTAACCTAGATAGCTCCTAAAATGGTCAACCAACACTTAGGCCAGGGGTTCCCAAACTTATTAGTGCCGTGACTCCCTTGGGTCTTGGCTATTGTTTTACGACGCCCCTCAACGTAGTCGACAAAAATACTAACGAATTTTTGTAGGTAGGTACTACTCTAGTAACAGGCAATCAGGAAAACACGAATTTGCAAATTATTATTATTTAATGGGAACATAGAAAAAACGAAAATAATAATAAAGAGATATTTATAAACTGGCTGGCTCCTAATGAGATGGATGTGCTTGTTTTTCTGAGCATGGTTTTTGAAAACGGGGCTCCAGTTTGGAAATGGCCAGTCTCATTTCTTTCTCTACGTCTATTTTAGATCTGTACTTGTTCTTTATTACTGCAACTGCAGAAAAACCTGTTTCACACAAGTATGAAGTCGCAAATGGTAATAAAACCTTTAAAGCTGCAGTTCTGATGGCATGATATTCTTGAGATACTGAGCTCCAGAATTCAAACAGTTTATCTTTGGTGTACCTATTCAAGCTTTAGGTTGGAATCACAGGACAATTATATCAATTGCTCTTCTTCCTCTGTTGAAAGTGTCGATGGTGTGACACGCGACGCCCCTGGGATACTGTCGCGACGCCCCTGGGATACTGTCGCGACGCCCCAGGGCGTCGCGACTCACAGTTAGGGAACCCTTGACTTAGGCAATAAAAAGGTATTTCATATTTTTGAGTCCGATAGAATTTGAACGAAACAATAAAAGCTTTGAATCCTCGAAGTTAATATGAAATCATGCATATTGGTTCCTAAATGATAATGATGAATATGGCTGGCAGATCTCCCTAGAAGCCACAAAGAAGTATGCCCAGCGCCTGATTTTCTCCAGTAACGTAAAGTAAATATTACCTCTTGTGTAAAACGCAAAATGTACCTTCTGTATTGAATCTCATCATGACACACACACCTACATTTTGACTAAACCGGTCAGACATCGCTTTCTTTTCCAAAAAAAAACCGAACTCAAATTACTTTCATGATGTAACTCGTTTTTTAACCGATGTTTTTTTTCGATCCTCTATTGTCGGTTTTTTCTTTGAAATTACTCACTATTTGCTTTTTTATGTTGTGTAATGCGTTTGTAGGTCAATAGCAGCGCCTAGCATATTAAGTTTGATGTATTTTAACTTTTTTGTTGTGTTATGTAATTTTGTTTGAAGATAGCACTGTGTCTGATGTTTTAGTTGCATTGGTGTTGGGTATTTTAATGTTTTTTGTTCTTGTATCTTAATCTTTATGTATTTCGTTTAGACTTGATTTATTTTTGAGAATTATATTACTTTCTTCCGTAAATTCTCTAAAATGTACAGTCTTCAATCTAATATTAATATTTAGACTATTTTCTATAAAATCCTATTTATTTAACGTTTAAAAATTAATTTAAAGGATTTTAATTAAAAAAGTCAAAAGTATATACTTACTAGTTATGCTTATTTTATGTAGATATTGTACTAAAATTACTAGATAATGTCATTTAGTACCCATCTCAAAGAAAATCATTAAAACACTCACAAATTTACTAAGCCCCGTAACTTGCACATTCACTTTCGACAAGGATGCTTAATCTGACATAACCCATGAACTTTACGCCACTGATCTTGAACTTGAGATCACCGCAAACAATTCAACTGACCAATCTGAACGTGCAATTAAAAAGTAACTATCAAATATGAGTATCACCGTAAAGAAGCAAAATAAGATGTAACGAAATAAAACTGGCAGTAACTTTAGCGGTTTTAGTAGATAAGTATTTTCGTGTGTAATATTGCATTGTATGCATGCAATGCCAGCAATAGTATACTCTGAGGTCTAGGTAAGAACACTTTAAAGGTTTCATCATCATCATCATATCAGCAACATGACGTCTACTGCTGAACATAGTTCTCCCCCAATTATTTCCAGACCGGCCAGCTGGAAGCAACCTGCATAGGTTGGGTTTAACTGCTGAAAATTCGTAAACTAGAAGGCATTTTAATTTCTGCTAAAGCTTCTGGAGGCTGATAACTTCAGACTAATTACGAAAGCAAGATTCATATGTTATAAATACTTGTATCTGATAAAACTTATTTTTAGGAAGGGGTGCAAAGAGCTTGCCACCACAACAGTCTTCTGGCTATGGCAAATTTAAGACAGCTATGGTCGCTCTTTACTTGAGACACAAAGACTGAAGTAATTATTTTTAAACTGGGCCTTCTGATTTCTTGAAACTTTTATCCATTTAGTATATTAGGGGCTAACGATCAAACAGAAATAAGTGTGAGAAAAACATAACCTCAAAGAAGGTAAGCAAGAGACATCACTACAGCAAAATTACTTAACGCAAGAGCTAACGACAATATATGTATTACGCTTTCGCTAGTCATGTTAACTTATAAGTGAAGCTGGAAAATCATGGCAGCCATTTTCTCTTTCTATATGTTATATTATTTTCACTACCGTTTGGGATGAAAGGAAAATTCGCTAATGAATCTGGCATCTTACTAGCAAGGAGTTTCACTATGATGATGGCCTGGAAATGGAAGATCTTTGGAACTTCGATTTTCGTGGTACGAGGACCTCATAATGTGATCTAATTAATAAGTTAAATTATGTAACACGAATACTTTTAACCAATCGGCTGGTTTCAGGTTGCGGGATGGCTGGTTAAAAGGAAGGACTTGGGAGGCCTTCCTCCAAAAGTGGGAACGGTAGAGGATAGCAAAAAAAGGTAATATCAGAATGTAATTTCAAAAAGGAAGTCGATACAGGTTATAAAAAAATACTTATATGAAATAGAGGTTTGTAATGTAAACTTGTGTATAGTGTAGAATGGTTTGACGGGCCTGTTGGTCTAGTGGTCAGCGACCCTGACTACTAAGCCGGAGGTCGTGGGTTCGATTCCCACCCAGGACAAATCTTTGTGTGATGAGTACGATCATTACGCATTGGGTGCATGTACATATGCATGTACCCGGTGTGTCAGATGAGTGCAAATATATGAATTAAAACATTACTTTTGTTACTAACATAGTTTTTTAAGAGCTGTATTACTAACATCATATGGATCAAGGTCTGAAATAAAATATTTTTATTTTTATTTTATTTTTATTTATTTTATTTTATTAAAATTTGTTCTATGTCTGGGTGTTATTTATCTATAATATGTATGTATTTAGAAATATATAAGTATGTTTATCAGTTGTCTGGTTACCATAGTACAGGCTCTGCCTAGTTTGGGATCAGATGGCCGTGTGTGAATTGTCCCAAGATATTATTATTATAATTATAATGATTTTAGAGATTTGTAATGTTCACATACCGTTACCCCTCTATGAATTGCAAAAAGTGTATCGTGAAGCTGTTGTTTCAGACTGACCATATTGATCTCTGACAGTCGATTAGTCAATTCCTCTTGTTACCCAGTAAAATGGGTTGTGGAGATGCTAGATTGGAAGGCGCGTATTCAGCTTGAAAGAGGTAAGACTACAAGCCGGCCCCAAAAATGGCTTGGAAAAAAAACGAAGAAGAAAAACTGAGTTGAAACATAACCAATTTTATTTCTAGTAGAAACAAACCAATTAGAAACTGTCATTACCTTTTAATAAGCCCAACTTCCGATCAATATTAATTGTGGTGATCTTACCATTAAAAATGCGCCATCATTGACTAGGAATTCCATCAAGTTTCCCATCCTATCCCATGGACTAAGATGGATATAATTACGTGATGATGTATGTCCATCGACTTTCTCCTGAGTTCGTTGCACTGGGCTCAGATGAATGGCCTTTGATTGTGGTATTATTGTATATTATGATACCTTTAGGCGTGTTGTTTAGACTGCAATGCACGTGGTTAGTACATGTATATTACGAACAAAAAATATCTAAGTTCTGTGCATTTATAAATATGGTGGTGAGTTTTATCCTGTTGCGTCCTTGATGGATTTTTATTTGGACTCTCATCAATTGTATAGTACCACAAATTTATCTGACTCGGTGATGACGCCGCTGTTGTTGAATTAAGTGTTTCAACTCAATAGAATTTCCGTGGTTTTTAGACTAAAAATAATGTCCTCGCTCATATTTTTTTTTTATTTAAAATAAAGATTACTAGCAATGTGAGTCGCACATTACTAGTAATCTCGTTAACCCCTCGTGCTAAGCTTAGATGCTTGTGTTACGAGTGGATTCACGTCGGTAGTGTAATGGGTGGGATTCGTACCTGCAACCACATGATCGCAAGTTCGACGCCCTTGCCATTAGGCTACCGCCGCTTAATGTACGATCATTTTAAGTTTCAGCTATAAAAATTAAATAATTTCAAATATATTAGTTTCAGATTTGGCCACCGGGTCGGATATATTTGTGCCACTTATATTATACAGCTATTGATTTTAACAGACTCTTTTTTAACCTTTGGCTCCGTCTTCTGTGAGTTCTATTAATTATTTCGTATGTCTCAAAATTGAATAAGATGGTAAAAATTACCAAACATCGTGCGTGAATGTTACTTAACATTTTACGATTATATGAAGATATTTTGGACAAAATACTGAAAATCTCTAGATTCAGGTTCAGTCCAACCTTTTTTATGTATGTGTATGCAAACCAGGATATCGTTATAGCAAAAGAGACAATACCCTTTGTGACACTTTCATCACATTATGTGTCTGTGTGTTTCGCAAAATCCTACACGTATGACACAATTTCCTTAACCATATATCATTTAAAATTTGGCAGGGGTTCCTTTCTGCATAATGCATGAATCACTATTGTTTGATTTTGTGACTAACGGTCTAAAGAATACGTAACTGTGTGAATATAAAATTACTTACTGGAAGGTGGTTAAGGTAACGTTTGAGATTTTATAAAATTTAATGTAAGTATGTTACTATAATAGCTGATCATCAACAAAGGGATACGAAAGGCGGAGGACAACTTGGGAGAGGCCTTTTTCCAGCATCGAACCACGATATTCTGAACATCAACGTCCCGTCAGCCCTTTTTAAATGTGTTTTCCATTATTCTTTTGACTCTAAAACATTCAGTCTTAACTTTTATTCTTATTCATTTGTAACGTTTTCATATTGAATACTGAAAACTTGTAAATTAACTTTCTTCAAAATCTGATCAACCAATAAGGTGACGTTGCTCGACAGCTCGACCTATCAGGTGGCCTAAGTACAGGAGACATTATAGAATGAAATAAAACAAAACAATACATAAAATTAAGACAAATTAAAAATACATTTTGAGTACCAACAGTTTAATTTAATAACATTTGACAATAAATAATTTTAACATTTAAGTAAATAAATTTAAGAAATGATTTAAAACAAAATGACTTGAACGTAAAATAATAAAAATGAAACGAATAAATAACGCTCCGATATTTACATTGTATTTTAAGTAAATGAGCACCTTTTTATATAAGTTATAAATTAATAAATATGAGATCTTAAACCTAAGAGATTAATAAATATTTGTAAAAAATAACAAAATTATTAAAAATTATAATATTCAGAATATTGTATTTAGAAAAATATAAAATAAATGCAATAATTTATTTACATATGTACAATGTAGATACTATATTTTAATTATTATAAATACATATCAGTCTTTGTATTACATAAATATGTTTCACACCATAAATAAATAATAATATATAAACGTACAAAAATATGCTCATTCGATACATATAATACTTATATACAATATAATATAAAGAAAAGGGTAAATATTAACAACGTGATATACTTGCTAATATATAAATTAATTAAAGCAAATTCCAAAGTCTCGTATGAGTTTATACATAGGTAATAATTATAATGATATATAAATAGATAAACTAAATATTTTTTGTTTCTAACTAAAAATCCGCTATTGTGGATTATTTGACATAAATAAGGAGTATTTGAGGTACTTTGTGATAATCTCTAACTCATCATTTCACCTTTTATTTAAATATAATCAAGACTTTTAATAAATAAATAACAAACAAACAGCTATAAAAAACTGACCATTGCAGTATCTCAAACGCATTACACTCTAAACCTTCATTCCAACATATTCTTGAAGCAATATTTTCGAAAACAATAAATAAATAAAAACAAAAAAATATGACACATACATAGGAAAATAAATTTCGAACGTTATCCAATAATATTTGTTTTTGTGACTTTATTTATGGGATTAAATAAATATGTTTTAATAAATTTAAATTATTATTTAGAGTGATTAAATACACTAAAATTAATAAATATATTTGTAGATTCAGGAGGAATTTGCGACAGTTTTTTTGCCCTCAAATGTTTCATAATTACGTACTCTATAATTGTTATAATTTACTTATACGTTGCCTATTTATATATTTATGTGAAACCGACTGGTCCTTATTTCCGCGTATTAATAAATAACTGGTGGGTTAGCTGGCTATTGGGCGTAAGCGTTGTACGCTAAATCGTGGGCTTTCTCGAGCGACCTGGAAATCAAAAATTAATAATAAATTAAGTAAAAAACGAAAAAAAAAAAAGATTTTGAGAAATATTCCAATTAATAAAAAAAACGGTTTGAAAAATTACATGAAAAAATTGCTTATTATCAGAATTTAAAATATGGTGATGTATTTGATATTATAATGTAGTGCTACACTATTTTATTTATATAAACTTAAACTACATTAACCCTGCAAAGCAAAGCGCGTGCACTGCAGACCATTCTATGTTTGTTTTAAAATTAGTTAATTATTAAATAGTTAAATACATCTTTATTATTATTTCTTAGTACAGTTTCTAAAGCAAAGCTTTAAAAGCGTAACATAAAAATCCGTCTCATTTATAAAAATAAGAAAGCTTCTCTTTCGAGTCAATGTCATAACTTCCTCTGTGCCCAAATAAATGAGTTACGTTTAAATAAATCACGGTTGGCAATTAAAAATTTATTCCCAGACGCAGAAAAATGTTGTAGTGTTATAACAAAGCTTAATTATTTTTATAACAAGACTCCCAAACTACTTTAACCTAACCTTAAATAAACAATAAACGCAAATGTAAATATTATTTCAAACAAATATAAAATATTTTAAGTCGCAAGAAGCTTGCACCTTCAAAAATATTTTATTAAAAAAGTATTTACTTGACATGCAAATAGAACTACATTCGATTTTATATTTTTTTTTGTTTAATCGAGCAAGAGATGTTCTAAATATTTAATTATAGGTATTAATTATAGACATGCGGATCACAGAACCAATATTTTGTATCTACCTACTTAAAAATACCAAAATAATAAAAAGGACCTAACCCTGAATTGCCTCCGGCATTTCTCTCGAGGTGCTCACTTTGCGCAACGCTGGTAAATTAGAAAATATCGTAAGTATGTATTTAAAAGTAGATACTACTAATATTAATGACAGTCAAGTAATAATAACAAAACCTAATGAATTCTAAGTATTTATCGAAGAGAAAAAGGCAATCAAAATAAAAATATTAATTTATCTAGGTGATGCATTAATATTTTTATTATATTTATACTTTATTAAAAATGTTGATGGAAAAACTATTTTCTATGATTAATAACCAATTTATTTACGTAAAAATAAATACCAGACTGTTAGCGTCAGGGTTAGGTATATGTTATATGAATTTGAAATATAACATTAGTATATAAAACAAAGCATTTTAACTAACAATTAGTTACAAGTAAATACGATATAAAGATCATAAAATTATTAAACAGATGTAATTCCTCACCTACTCCACCCTGAGCCACCGTGTCCCGCCGACACAACGACCTCATGAGCCTCATGTCCGCCTCCACTTGGAGACAAGAGTTTCTTCAGCCCAATAATGCCCGCGAGGACCAGAGCGAGCTTGGACACGATGAGGGCCTTTCCAGCGAGGAGTGCTAAAGCTCCGAAGGCTAAAGGCACCATCATGCCTCCGATTAGTAAGGGGATTGCGAGGAGGGGTGCCAGCTTCTTTCTCCTGCTACGGGCCATGTCGGTGTCAACTTCGCCATCGTCAGTGGGGAATTTGACCTGGAATTGAGATAGGAGTCTTTGAGAATACTGTTTTGGGATATTTTGTTAGTTGAAGGAGAAAATATATAAAACAGCTGGACCATTTAATTCCAGCCTTCTTTTAACTTGGCTGTTCTCTCTAGAGCTTATTAAGGTTTTTAGTAACTGATCAGCTTTAATCAATTTAATAAGGGATCATACCTTTAAATATTGGGGAAAACAAGCTATTTGTGTCTCCCTTGATACAAATGGCTTGTTTGATTGAAAAGTTTTACTTCTATTTAATTATCAATGAACCAAAATAAAGACGACTCATAAGAGCATTTTGTTGGTCTGTATTAATTGTTAAAAGTAAAGCCATTTGGTCTTTGGTCGTTTACAAACTACTGCGATAGAAAAGGTTAATTACAAAGGAACAGCTTGTAGCTTTACGTATAAATTATTCACTATTCCGTAACAATTAGTAATTATAAACACTACCCATTATTCTTTTACACTCATGTTACTCATTACCAGTAGAAAAAGTAAATTGATTCCTTGAAAATGAATGCGTGCGCTACAATTTGTCTAACTCGATGTTTCATTAAAGACATTCAGTACTTATTCGTAACTTCCTAGCAAGATACACGCGATAAGAAAGTACGCAACATGTATTATGCCTCCAGGCAATAGATGGATTAATTAATAACTAATATTATAGGTAGGCAGAGACAGAATACAGTCCATGAATTAATATATTATCCTGTGACAAATCACACAGTCTTCGGATCCATAACTAGGCAGAGCCTGTATTATGCAACCAGAAAACTGATGAAAATGTATGATACTAAAATAATACATTCTTAAAATTTATAAGTTATGCCCAGACACAGAACAGATGATCATACTAATCACATAATGATTTGTCCTGGGTGGGAATCGACCTCACGACAACCGGTTTTGCAGTCAGGATTTGACCAACAGGTTTGTCAATTTATCGTTGTGTTCTTTATTAGGTTCTAGGTTAGCACCGCAAAGTTATCAGGACATTCTTAAACCACAGTTAGCAGAGTTTTGCCAAAGAAAATTTATCATTTCTTCAGTAATAAAAATGAAATAATTAAACATGAAATATATTTCTAATAGTACTTAAAGTAAGCCTTATTTCTTTAGTCCAATTCCAGTCAAGTCCAGTTAATCAGTTATCACTTGTCAAAAACTTTCCCACTGACTTATTAATAGTAAAATTTACCAAGAGTCAAGGTCAAGAGTTAAGGTCAAGTAAGATCAAAAAATATTTTGCACCGACACCAAATAAAACAAGAACAGGGAAATATAAAAGCAATCAAGGACTGTAGTACTAGGTATAGCACTGAACAAAACACCCGGTTAGTTGTCAACTGTTGAGTGGGCGACTCAATAAGGACCAAATACGCCAGTAAAATGTTCAAATGTTTAGTCAATACATTCAAACGATTTCAGCCCGTCCAGTTTACTGACTAAGTACAGATCTTCACAAAATCACCATAACCAAGCATTGCCGTGCAAGCCACCAATTTACACCAAGATTTTCTCTACGCATATAAATTATCACGCACGGTCCAATTAGAAGAAACTCCAAAGTTTAATAGAGTGTGTCTTGCAAAAAGTGAAGATGAACTAATTAAATGCAATTATGAGATGCATATAGAAAGTCGTCACGCTGCGTTGGCATAAGTTATGTCGTTTTTACGCATTTACAGTTAAGAATTAATCGTCACGCTTTTATAGAGGACGGATGTTGTATGTAGGTTTGCTTCTTTTAAATCTAGGCTGATTTCAGTCTTCAATAAGCAGTCATAAGCTTGTGGAAAAGCTAGCTTTTAAAGAAGAAGAAGAAATATACGTTGAAGAAAAATTTGTGACGAATATCATGATTACTGGTGAAGGATCGCTCGTTTTTGTTGTGATGATCACTTTTGGACATGTAACATGTTACAGCATCAACCATAAAAAGTGTTGTTTTATGTGATCAAATTAGGCTGTTGTAGTGTAGTCTAAGTGATACAGCTATTCAGCTGAACACGAGTAACCAATTACTACATAGGTTAAGATACAACTGGGTCAAAGTTTAGTTTTATAGATTTTTGGCATCTTGTGATGATCCAATGTCAGGCTTCAATAGTCAGCAAAACAAAAGTACAAGAAAAAAGAAATAACCTCCTTCTTTTTGAATTCGGTTAAAAGCATTATTTTTTAACACAAATCCGATGCTAAAGATTTCCCTGTGGAGACAGGAAGGAGAATTCACACCCAAAAAGTTTGGAAAAAGTCTAACAGCAAAAGAAGAAGAAGCGGGCGATCGGTACTGACTTCCATAATATTAATATCATAACAATAAACTTCTAACACAAAAGAAACACAATGCACTACTCTAGATATATCCACTTTGTCATTAATATCAGATCTATAATTAAGTCCAGACTGCCCCGTTAAATACGGCGAATGTGTAAAGGCGTAGTCGTTTATAATTATGGATTCTTAATCAGTCGTATTATGCAGTCAGCGATTCGTCACTATTACTTTGTTGTGAACTACTATTAGAGACAGTAAGCCTGGCTGATAATTTGTTCGCCTCTGCTGACGATGAGATCCATAGCAACTTAGTAATAACTTCATTAATTGCTCATTCATTAACTACTTATTAGAGAGCTGTTATTGTAAATTTAGGTTCGTGCCTTCGTGGAGCATGTTTAAGCTTTAGAATATGGACATCATCAGAATGTTGTGTCCTTATTTTACACCTTAAAGTGACAGAGACAGAATGAGACTTAACGGCTAACTTAACGGATCTTCAAACTGATTGACGTTTTAGTATTCGGCTATAAATCAAATTTCAGTGAATTTAATGAATTACTTAAGAAGAAAACATATAATTCCTCCAGTGACGATATTGGAGTTCCTGATAGAAACACTCCTATATATATTGACTGGCCAATTATACACCACTACGTTTGAAAAACCACCAATCCACCAACCGATTGCGATTATTTAAATCTGCATTCAAATGTAGTGATCACGACTTTTATTTCTTAGCCAAGACTAGCAACCAATCATACAGCTTAACACGAGTTTTGACAGGTGATAAACTAATTTTTAGGGTTCCGTACCTCAAAAGGAAAAACGCATTCACCGAACCCTTATAAGATCACTTCGTTGTCCAAGCGTCCGTCCGTCTGGACCTTCCGTATGTCTATCAATACCTTTTATATCGTGAACACTTGAACGTGTCGAGTCCAAATTAAAGTCTTATTAGTAATATATTTAGTTGTACAGACCCTAAATTAAATTATTAAATATGTGAAAAAATCAACCTTCTAAGTTAACTTAAAAACCGATTTGGCTGCTTATGCCGCAAAAAAACGTATGATTCAACACTCTCAAGGGGATCAAATTATAGAGTACTTCCCTTTGACCTAAAACTTTGAAATTGGCAAGTAATATCGTTCGTTTCAGGGAAAAATCTGAAAACTATACATTAATTTGTAATGAATACATGAAAACATACGGTCTTTGTACGGAACCTTAGGTAGTCGGGTGCGACTCGCACTTGTCCTGTTTACAATGAGTTCATAGCACTTTCCAAAACTGGGGGCAAAACTTCTAAGGACACAAAAATAAAAACTTCTGAATAATAATTTCCATAAATAATACGATAACAAATAAAGATAATAAAGAACATGAAATAATAATTATTCTCGTTGTCACAGTAAATCAAATAGGCGTAATAACAATGGATTACACACGACATAACAAGAACGTTCTATGAATGATAATTACTCTATTATATCTCTATAAGTAATGTAGTATGTTGTATCATACTTAAATAATGAATGGAGGTGTTAAGTAATTTGTTCATTGGAGTTTGATTGATGGATGCGAGTTGTTAGGTCAAAAACTAGACGGTACATCGCGATCCCGCCTAGCGCCCAGGGCCTGCAGTATCGACTTGGAGAGCTATGTCGATATCGATATTCGTTTATTTTTAAGAACTTATGACGCTGTAAAAGATAAGATCATAATTCTGCTATTCACTTCCATGCGATACTAATATCAATTATTAATACCTAGGTTTGATAATATGACCAAATCGGTATCCAGGTAGACACTAGCCCAGGCCCACCACTAGCAGTCCCGACAAAGATGAGAACGATGGTGATATCCGCTAAATTTTTAGGACTTACCCTAACGCTATTAAGGCTGATAAGATCAAATATACCATAGTTATATTTTCTATTTTAAAGAACTGAATCTTCAAAATGACCTTATACGGTGTTAGGATAAGCCCTTCAAAGTTTAACATCATAACCGAGACTGCCAAACCTGCAGTATTGACACGGTAGCGATTATCGTTTATACTAATCATCACTACATGGTATAAATAAACAAAGCCGCTGCCCGCTGTCTGTCCCTATGTATACTTAGATCTTTAAAACTACGCAACGTATTTTGATGTGGTTTTTTTAATAGATAGATTTATTGATTCAAGAGAGAGAATTGTATTGTATAATACACAAGAGAAGCCTTGGCGAATCCGGTAGTATTATGTAATTCGTTAAAGCTGCGTAAAGGTCTTAAATTTTGGAATAAAATTTATGAGATACTAATGACAATAAAATTTATGTTTGAAATCACAGATTAACGAATATTGTTTCAACCCGATAATCGTAACGTAGCGACTGCCAGAAGTCGTGAAGCGTGTGATATAAAGACTATAGGCTCTGTACAAATTGAAAAGACCTATCCAGATAATTTTGGCTAGGAAAATGATCTTTTGCCTACTCCTCAGATAAGGACTTCCTTATAATTATTTGGAGTAGGCAGAACTATCCTAACCACTTTTAAAGTAGGTAACGTTGATTCCGCTTTTAGTTTCTGCGTTATTGATAAAGAATTAAGCGATAATGGCAACAAATGGCTTTTGTGCATATAACAACAACGATATGGGAATTTGAATGAAACCCATCAAAAGAAGTACCTACACACCTTAAAATATTGGGAATAAAAAAATATCTACATGGATAAAAACATCGACGATTGAATGCAGTGTTTACATTATTTATATAATCACGATTATGCATCTTTTTTCAAGTATCATAAATTAGAGGTCAATGACCTTACCCATTAAACTGATCGAAGACATACAATATGGGTAAATTTTTCTGTAAAAAGTCAGTATAAATTATTTATGTTTATAAAAAAAGGTTTTTAAGATAAGCTGCGATGTAGTTGGACTTATCGCTAAAAAAATATAAAATCTCGATAAAAGTTATTGGTTTTATTGATGATGTTGTGTTGTGAAAATGATTTAAAGAAGAAAAAACCTGTAGTAAGAAATTACTTTGTCGAAAGAAACAAAAATATAACCGAGATTTAGGATATTATAAAAAGGATATGTCAAAAAGAATTACTTCGAAAGACTTTCATAGAATAACACAGTTCAATAGTCATCTGTTGTAATTATTTGTGTCTTGTTTATAAGAAATAGCGACAGGTTACCCAGTTTTAGAGGAGCTAGATATAAACTTCTTACGGTCAGTCAAATTTCATTAGAGTCCTAGTAATACACCTTTGTATCTTAAGTAACAATTAAATACTAAATCAAAACTTTTGCTCCAAACATCATTGTTTGCATCTGTTTCGTCAATGTATTATCCTTTTATAGTCAGTGCCTTGTCGCGTCTCGTTGTATCATTCAGTTATGTTTTCCTTGTATTAACCAATAATCGGTCTTGTCAATAAAACCGGAGGGCAGAATTCAAAAATGATCTTACCTGCAAAGTATGGGACCTCATGAAATTAACGATCCTGTCGAAAATGAGGTTGTTCAGTGACCCATCGTTCATCCCCCTCGGGATGGCTTCCTCTTTCTCCTCAATCTTGACATCCTTATCCTTGGTTATCGTCACCCCATCAAGAATTGACAGCTCCTCAGCATTCGTCAACCTGCTCAAAGTCTTCGCCAGTTTCCTTTTGAGGCAGTGCGAAATTTCGGACCCGCTGCAATCTTTGTATGTCTCGTAGGCAAATTTGAGGTCTCCTAGAATATTGTCGTCTGCGCTTCTTGCTTCTAGTTTGTTCTGTGTTGTGGTCGCCGTCCTGGCCGAGACGGCCGCGACCAAGGTCAAGACCAGAAGATAATTTACCATGTTTATTGTTTGCACTACGTTGGCGATATGGACACTGTGTATAACTAGAGCATTCGTTGCGTTTATATGCGCTTAGTGTCACGGTACACTGGCTATCGTCGAGAGGGATGCAGCGATGCATTTATATTGTGGAGTACTGTCGGGAACTGATTTTGAGGTGCCATTGATTTTGTATTGACCACTAAAAGTCAAAGACGTCCAAACGGACGTACACCAACGGAATCTTTACTATTATTATGCTCTGTAGAGATCAAAACATTAAAAGAAACTGCGATCAAAAATAATACGTATAAAGGAAAGAAAATTTGCTTATTTGTCAATGCCTGATGATATTATAATCAAATACAGAGAAGTGTTCAAGTACCGCTAAGAAATAGTTAGCCATAAATATCATAGCCAAAATGGTGAGCTTCATTATTGAATACGTCAGATCACGAATACGTCTCTAACGCTCTTACAAGAGCGAAGGTACAGTAAATGATGGTTCAGGTTACTTAAGAAAATCATAAAAATATTTTATACCTGAAATTTTCTACAAGTCTGAAAAAACCAACCTATATTTTGTAACCGTTAATATTAATAGATACGTTTTGGATACCCCAAAGCAACTTAAATTCTTTGAAGAGTCGTTTATTATATTTCAAATCATACAATCATCCAAGAAGGTGGTGTTTTACCTAATTTTTATTAAACTCCGATATTTTTTCACCCAACTGTACTTCTGCAGACTCGTTCAATTTAAAACAGTTGGATATCATGACTTAACTGTTACGGAGCGCATCAGCGTCCTTCAAATTATACTTAGCATCTGTGGATAGCAATTTATCGACCAATACCTGTGATTCTCGAAGATCACTTTCCATCGTAGAAAAAGCTGGGATTGAGAGATTTTTATTTACGAAGTCATTTTACGAAATTGATGATTATGTTCTCTTTGACGTTTCTGTCAATCGTAAACTTTGTAAAAGAAATGATGAATGAGGAATGACTACTCTTAGATTTCTTCCATACATACTTGCAATGCAACCAATTTTTCGCAAAGATCCCAATATTATTTTATTTTTTTGTATCAGTATATTTTAAATACATATTGATTAGTAAAAAATTAGCTTTTTCTGTCCCACTGCAAGAAAAGGCATCTCTGCTCTCCTTACATCTGTCTCTGTCCAGGTCTGTGATATTAGCTGGACTCCTTCGGCGAAAACTAGTACATTACTGCTCTGGAGTAGACAGATTAAATTCAATCACAATAATCAAAACTAATACAGAAAAAATACAGAGCAAAGCGATTCTATATACTCAAGCAAAACTGCTCTAACTATTAAGAAATGTTTCAAAATACCAAAAATATCACAAATGGACAAAACAAGACATATTGAATGCTTTTGTTATAAGTTCAATAAAATTGTTTCACGATGTAAATAATAACTATTGCATTATGTCGTTGTTACATGAAATTACGTATAAAATGACAAACATATTTTTATTCTCGATCATTTTAATTGGCAGGTAGGTTTGATAACATTACCTAAATCATGAAACTATGTTATTTGATGATACGAATAATTTCATTCGTAGCTGTCGTCGTATAAAATTTGTTTAATTCCACAACTTTGTTATATCTATAATTAGTCGGATTCGATAATCCAATTTATAAATTATACTATTGACTTTCTTCGATTACTTTGTTTTCCTTCTTATTTTTTTAATTTCGATGTATTTTTTACTTTAATACTTCACATTTTTTTTTCTGTCACAAACTTCTGTAGGCTTCGTTTCCACAAGAGATGAGCGAGGATGCGTAGCGAGGAACGAGTTTGTTTAGAACCAATACAAATCACTTTATTTCTCTAGCTTCGCTCAGCGTAGCTCTGCTCTAGTTGAATCTGCACAGCGGAGCAAGGTTTTGTACATGATACAAAACAACAGATGGCTCGCAAAATGTTCCTTGATCACATACGAAGGATGTGTGTGAAGGATGTTTGTAAGGGACACACACCCGAATACTGAGACGATAATTAACTTTAACAGTTCTGATAAGATCGTGGCTAAGTGCAAGCGGTTTGACCGATGACAAAGGTCAAGCCGCGCTCGCCGCGGTTGGTCCGTGGATGGGTGACCATTTGTAATCACATCGAGACCCCTCCGTGCCTCGGAAAGCACGTTAAGCCGTTGGTACCGACTATCATACAGTGATCTTTGATAGTCGTTAAGTCATTACAATTCTGACAACCAGTCTTACTATGGACTACTGTATTACCTAGCAATAGGTTTTGGAGGTCAGATAGGCAGTCGCTCTATGTAAAATACGGTATTCAGCTAAATCAGGTAAGACTGGAAGCCGACCCCAACATAGCTTGGGAAAAGGCTAAGCAGAAGGCAAGAGTTCTGATATATCTATTTATCGCTACTTTACACCTTAAAGTGACAGAGACAGCATAAGACTTAACGGCGGCTTCAAACTGATTGGCGTTTCAGTATTTGTCCGTGAGACGATCGCATCTGCCCCCCTAGCCAAGTGACATTTCTACAAGTGTTAGCGATGATAGAAATCGCTTAAATGACATTAAATGTATGAAAGTGACAAGTCTAAGTCACGTGAATTATCGAAAACAAATGTTATTTCCATACATTTAATGTCATATAAAAGACTTCTATCATCGTTATCGGTTGTTGAAATTTAACTTGGCTAGGGGGGGCCGCTGCATGACCTCGCATCGCTCATCTACCACGCACAATATATCTAATGGAAACGCAGCTTTTTATAAAAACATAAATAAATATCTTCTTAATCATTAACCGTTCGTTTCAATGCGATAACGATACTAAAACGAATGTGAGTAAAAATTATACATGATTATAGACACGCAAATTACATGCGTGGAATATAATAGATGTCTTTACTTCATTTTCTATGAAATATGTGAGTTTGAATTTAAATCGTTCAATGCAGTCTCATTAAATAACTAGCTGCCCCTATAAACGTTGTCTTTTAAAAAAAACTGGAGAGGTCCACCCGTAACAACCAAAAAGACCAACAGAATTACAGACTTATTATATTATGTATAGAATTTAATATGCAAGTTATGCATATTAAATTCTATACATAATATAATCTTTTTCTATAATTATCACGTATGATGCTTATAAAAAAAGCCTACGACCAATTATCAGACCTATCAAATATACACAAAACAAAAACAAAGAAAATCGGTGAAAGTGAATAGATGTAGAAGTTTCCCCCGAATACTAAAAAACTAAACTATTGATATGACTTTGGGAGAATGAGACCCCGACAAAGTATATAGAAAAATATTGTTTAAAATCGATCAACAATGACCGGAGATAATCTCGTTACATACAGTCCTAAAAATAATCTATCTGTCCAACTGAAAACCTCAATTTTTAGTCGGTTGAAAATTTACCTTATTTTATTGAACCCGAATGCGACACAAAAAAAAGTGTAATGAAAATCGTGATCATAATATTATTAGTAGGTAGGTCTGGTGTAATGATATGGTATATAAAAATGAACCTACTTCGCCTAGCCTAGACCAATGACTCAGCCAAAGAAATACTCGTACGCAGTTCGTTCTCGGCACGCGATATCAGTTTTTCATCTCATATAAATTGATAATAGGATCTCGGACGCCCCACATACGTACAACGGAACATATCGCGTTATTTTAAAGTAATTGTGCGTAAAACTAATGAATACTATGGATTGACTTCATTGAGAACATTGAGGATGTGTATAACGAAAGTTTATTCGTAGTTATTAGTATACGAACCTGCACTATCTCACTATATTCATTTTTCTCTGAGTATTTAGAGCTTAGTTTATGTTGTCCTAATGAGCTAATATTTACAAGAGCCTATGATAGATTTTGATCAATCAATCTCTATACTCATAGTATAAAGCTGAAGAGTTTGCTTGTTTGGTAGAACTCACTTATCTCAGGAACTACTTGTCTGATTTGAAAAAGACCTTCAGCATTAGATAGCCTGTTTATTGAGAAAGGCTATAGGTTTTTGCCGCGATATCCAAGGTCCATGCGGACTGATCCCCGAGCAAAACCAAGTATACAATAAAAAAAACAAAGTCGTGTTTTACGCACTTAATTTGTTGGATTGTTCGATCTAAAGTTTCTTGATGATGAAAAAATCAAACTTAAACTTAATCAGATAACGAAAAAAAAACTTTAAAACGTATATTTCGACTTACGTATAGTATAATTATCTCAAGGGAATAAAAATTTATTGATCCCATTCATCTAGAACTTTGAAAGTTGGCAAGTAATATTCTTCTGGGTTATGTTTAAGACTCATTTGCTTTTACATACACAAAGTCAGCGCAATAACGGCTAGATTTATTAATCCTCTTTTCAAACTAAAATCTATCTTTATAACACGAAATAAGACGACTTTTGTATCGTATTCTGTCGGTATATTTTTATTTTAGTTCCCAGCTTCCCGCAGCCATGACAGCTGCAAAAGAGGGTGAAACGTCGGAAACTAAAATCAAAATAAACCGCGACAGAATCCGTTTAAAAAATATTTTTATTTCAAAGTCTCAAATTCGCGTAAACCTAAAAATATATTTCTATCTTACAAACTCGGCAGACATTTTGATGCAAGATCATAGCGTGTCGCATTCCGTCGCTTAGCAACAGCGACTCGAGAAAGTGACAGGATGTGAGGATGTGAGTTATTGCATAAGTCTAGACGTTTGCTAATTGATTGCCTCATAAGACATGGTTCTTATAGAACTGTAGAAATTTTGATATTTGCTGGTTTTGATGGAATAAGATAAGTGTTAAATGAAATTAGATCGTATTAGCAAATTTGAAAAATTATTTTTGTATGACTCGAATTATGACGGAATGCGTAGAATACCTACTATTTTACGGACTGGGTATCAAAATTATAATTTATTATAATATCATTATCAGCTCATAATGTTTTTTTATTGCTGGGCAAAAGCCTTCCTACCTTCTTTCCATTCTACTCTATTAAATGCACACGTAGACTATGAAAATTGCGACTGAATACTTAATGATAAAAAAATAATTACTTAAAAGTAGTCTAGTTAGTTCTAAATAGATTTTTTCACTAGTGTCTAGTTAATCTATATTTTCGAATATCAGTATGTCTAATGCAAGTAATAATTAAGTACATAAATAGTTACTCAAAGCTTTGGTTCAGTTTACTACCATTCAATAGCCTCCAACATAAGTTCACAATCGTAAAACAACCGAGAATCAACCATGAATGAATGACGAATACGTATTAGTATCAATTCGCGGCAACATGGCAGTTTCTATACGGATGTCATTGTGAATTTAATTAGAACATGTTCGGTAACAGTCCGGTGTTAAACCGCAATGAAAAGCGAAAGTTACAGGTGCGTATTCATGTTTTTAAAAACTTGTAGGTTTCTTCCTGTCAATCCCCATTCGTCTTGTCAAAAAACACAATTATACAGAACTAGCTGTAGCCCGCGCCTCCGCCCGCATGGGTGGTGGTTATCGCAGCAAAAAGTAGTCTGTGTCCTTTCTTAGGCTCTAGACAATCTCTGTACAAAATTTTATTTAAATCGGTTCAGTAGTTTAGGCTTGATTGCTTAACACACAAACAGACAGAGTAACGTTTCGAATTTATAAAATTACTAAGGACTAATGATTGGTAGGATTGTAATTTCTTTTGAAACCGTCTTCACAAGAGTGAGTTTCTCAAGTCGAGTGTTTTTTTTTAGTTAATACATATAATATAATAATACTAATAATAATATCCCAATAGTCGTGACAGCCAACGGCTTGATAGCCAAGAGCCTCGACTAGCACCTCTCCAACAACCAAGAGGCTCTCGTTAGGCGTCTGGGTCAAGGGTTTAGATCACTAAACACTAGACCAACAGGCTCGTCTAAACATAGGTGGATAGTTATAATTATATTTGGGTATATTATGCCACTTAATATAGCCAGTTAACTAAACATTAAATCGAAACTATGATCGAAGTAATAGCCAATAGTTTATAGCTTGTTCTAGATTAGCCAAGAAACTGTTAAATTACAAAAAATGTTTGAAAACTTTTTACAACTGTATCAAGAACCAGGATCGTATATCTTCAGGTCACATCGACATTCCTGAGAATGGAAAGTGAAATGAAATGCCTTTATACTACACTTGAGTATGAAGGTTATACGCAAGCTGAATTTCAAACTCTACTTATTTTTAGTTGTTGTTCGATCATCAATATAGGTCAGCAATCTCAAGAATCTAAAGTATTATTATACTACTCAACTTTGGAGTTATGATAGCACCATAATTAACCCCATATACCGAAAAATCAGTTAACTTTAAGACATTCTTTAATGTCTATCTGTCGCTACTTCACACCTTGAAGTGACAGAGACAGCATGAGTGTTAACGGCGGCATCAAACTGATTGAGGTTTCAGTATTTCGCCATTAGTTATGTATCTAATATATCCCTTGAAGCTACGCTGAGCATCATTTATTAATTTGACTGAGGCTCCAGTAAAGGCAATGATGATGATCATGATGATGAAACTGGAGTTTTTAGTGGGCGTGATTCGAAATTAGATTTTCACTCAGTCAACAAAGAAAAACTTTCATAATTTTTGGCAATGAGTAAGTAAAAATAACGAAGTGATAATAGAGCCTGATTTAGGGAACTGTTTTGTATTTTGACTTAACCTTCCACACATTCTTGAAATTCTAGTCTGTACTTAAAACAACATCCTAATTTGCTGTCCTTAATACTGTTCTCAACCAATCAGTATTTACTCATCTAAGATACCTCGCGGTATATGTAATTACATTAAAATTCCTTTAAGTAAACATGTTCTTTATAGGCACGTCTCTAAATAAACGTCTTAATGTACCGTATACCCAAATTAATAATGCGCATGCAGATCTTCGCTAATTGTCGTATTCCCGGAAACACCCAAATCATTGAATCGTAAGAGCCCTAAACAATGCATGAAGAAAATGCACTTAACCACTCTATATACATATCGTCTTCCGACGCTCGGGGAATACGACCGTTGGCGAACAGTGACGAAAATTTATATGCGCAATATCACTTTGGGAGACCTATAACCACATCAAGAACTCGCCAAAATCACGAAATTCTTGACCTAGTAATTTTTTAACAAAGGTCTGGTTTGATGACAATAACCCACATATGACATTAGAACCGCATTCCGTAATTATACATCGTCATCAAAAGATATTTGTGTCAGACGCACCTTCAACATCCTTTTTCGAAAAGAGAGAGAAAAAAGAAATTTCACTTCACACGCGTTCCTGTGTCCGGTTTACATCCAACGCTTTTCCTTTAAACCAAACTACAAATTAAATGAACCAAACAAAAAGTCAGATATCAGCAAATCTCAACTTTATTACCCTTACAATACGGGTGGGCGCAATCGAAATACCCATTTGATAACTGTAAAATTAAATCTGTTCGATGGACAAGGCAAATACCTGTTTACTGTTTTTCTTGATTCGCGATTTTAGACTTTACTTCTTTGACTTAAGTTTCTACGATGATGTTTGGATTGAAGCACTCATAGAGGTGTGTGAACTCTAAACGTGGTTTACTCTAACAAACTTATATCACACATCGAATGAGTTCTTGCGCGATACTGGTTCTTATACCGTAGACATAAAGTCATCGGTTGCTTGAATGTAGAATTGTGAAGACAATGAGAAGTTTGTGAAGAAATGTGGGAGAATGAAGAGGGGGAGGTTACATAAAATACAAGAGATACAGAAAGCCGATGGGCCTCGGGCGACAGCAGCGAAAGCAACTCGTCGATGACTAATGTACGGAATTCTCGTAGGTCAGAAATGAGGTCAAGATACAAAAAATGCATAACCCAACCCAAACACCTGACCAGAGTTCCATTAAATTCCTATTGTACTACATGACCTTAATTTTTCTTATATTTGGTAGTACGTATATAAGCATTGTACACTGACAGTCCCCTAAAAACATAATAATTCAAGATAGTCAGGAATATAAATTAAATAATTCAATTCATAATAATTCAAGATAGGATAGTAAATGTTACTTTTTACATTAACATTTTGAGAAGATGGATTTTTTTGCGACTTATTTTAAAAGTCATAAAATTATATTATTATGCATCTTTTAGGTAAAAAAATCCCAAATCAGAGATATACAATTAATACCTATTTATATTATGCAGGTTCCTGAAATTGACTACGTAGATTGTAGGTCTACACGCAGCTTATTTTTTATTAATCTAATATCAAAACCGTAGTAAATATTTGGTATTGAAAAAAAAGTTCGTTTTAAAATTGTAGGTTAAAATATGGTAATACGACTCGTTTGAAAATATATTTTTTTATGATAGTTTAGACTCTGGTTCAAACCAGAACACAATATAAGATCATGATGCGTACTGCTTAGTAGATCCAGATAACGTTGATGAATTAGTGAAATAGGGTAAAAAACGAACCAAATATAGACATAAACAAAGAGAGCTGTAATATCCAAACATAAACAAAGAAACTATACAGTAACAAGTAAACAAGGACATACCAGTAATTAAAGTCGATAAAATCAAAGTAATACTTTTAAAAACATTGGCTGTTTAAAAACTCGAAAATATTACATCAGAAACTTTTACTCCGAGAGACGGACATAATAAAAAAAAAACACTTTCACTCTTTGACCATGTTAAATTTGAGAACGACAGCACTCAAATATATTGTGCAGAAATGTAGTCTTTATGCACCTGAACAGAAGAATAAGAATCATTTGTATTATAAATAATACGTATCATATGACTGGGAGTCTGTGAGACAATGTGAGGTCAAAGGCTTCGTATGTGGTAAGTATCAGCTACGGTTTCTATATAATGTCATTTGGAAAGTAAAAGTTGGTTTAAACACTTTATTTTGCCTCATTACTTAACTGTAAATAATATGAGATGGAATTGTTCGCGAAATGTTTTTGGTATATGAATTTAAGGAGAATAATTTATTAAAATGCTCCGCCTGCTGCCCATCGGTTATACAGCTAATTGTAGATTAATTATGCTATTTATTACTGGCGATCTATTATGCAGTATTTTTTTGTGACAACTGGGGTAGTTCATATGCGGCCAATTATTAATGGGATTATTTTTTACAAACATGTTACATGATGTCCGCACAACACTACATTTTGTGAGTATTCAGATTATGTGGAAATGTAATAATAAACCTAGCAAAATATAAAATGTTACAAAGTTTTCTATTAACCTAAATGCTACTTTGAGCAATCCATTATCATGAATATTGACAATGGCAATCTGGAAACAGATGTACCTAGTTATTTCACCTTCCTGAGGTTCCAATACATAACAACATCACACATTCAACGTAACCTGGCATACTACCGAAAATTACGCATATTATGCAATTGCCGTAACAAAATTAGAGATTGTTCCGAAAGATAGTTTGCAAATTATCCTCGGCGAATTTTCACCTATTGTCTCTGTGAGAAGTTACCGTAACAACCAAAACAATGGCAAAGTTCACCGGAACAGAACATGGAAAGTCTATATAACCAACTGGGACTTGATATTGTTTTGTTAAAGTTACATTTGATCCATCAAGGATAGTTGTGCAGTAAGAATTGTAACCTGAGATTGGTTTAAGTCCCAAAATGAGTGCGATCAAAATTTTAAGTGTTTGTCTAATATTGGTAGTTGAAGTGATACCTATAGAGATTGAGTTGCAAGAAGGAGAAGAAATCAAGGGCAATCGGGTTGATGGCAGTCTGAATGAATGTATAAGTGTTAGAAGAAGTACGGAGGTTGGAGTTTGTTTTGGTAAAGAGTTGCTGAACAAACTGAATACGTATGATGAAGCTGATGCCTTCAGTTTAGCTACTGGGGTATCATTTGTTAGAGATGAGAAGACTCCGCGAGATATTGGAGCTTTTCTTGACAAGGATCCTATGGATTTTCGGTAATTTAATTACTTCAAATTTCAATATTTAATTATGATATCTTAAAGTAGCGATTATTTGCAATCTTATTATTAAAGTCTTAAGGGCTTAAATGGATAAGAATATTAGACTAAGTATTCCATGTTTAAGTATTTCTCTTTTTTGCCTTAATAAAAGTTAACATTGTCGGCAGTTAATATTGTACTAATAATCATTCATTAGGCAATCGTTGGTTGTGCCTACAATAAACTATATACAATTGCTGATTAAAAAAAAAAATACTTAAGTAACAATAAAAGTTACACATAAAACTTTAACAGAATTTGTACATTTAAGATTTTTATTTAGATCTTTTTTACAGTTCAATGCTCGAAGATGCAGGTAACCTAATTTCTAAAAGGTCTCTTCATTGGGACCTCAGTGGTCTTTACCCTGGATTAGTCATGAAAATTGGCCCAACATTGGCCAACGGCGTTCTGGAATTTGTTATGGATCCAAGGATTAAAGATAGAGCGTATCAACAGCCTACTGAGGTATCTACAGGTATGTCACAACGTAACGAAAGGACGATTAAATTGACCGTTTCTGCTGTTATCAAGACCCTTAAAATAATTTTGTTTTCTATGGTCATGAATACGAGAATCCCACTGCAGGCAAAATACCTCTCCGTAAACTTTAAAAATGCCATGCCTTCTCAAAAGCCTCTTTGTAGATACACTATTTGCTACACAAATTATTTTGAGTTGTTATTTCTTAACACTTAATACAACGCCATCTGTCCACCTACCTTGAAACCAGTAAAACGAATGCTTTCAAGGTTAGCTTGGCATTGAACTTGATACAGCGCTATCTATTGGCTTTCGTGTAAATTTATTTCAATATAGAGTTCTTGAGAACAAAAATAAACAGATTAGGTAATCAAGATCGACTATGTATTTAGTGTAATTACTACTAGTATTTATTATTTTTCAGGTCGTCTCCTAGCAAGGAATCTACTGGTGCCATTTCTTCTGGGCTTTAAATTCCAGCTTTCAACTTTACTGCCTCTACTATTAGGTTTATTATTGATTGCTAGTAAAAAAGCCTTTCTTCTGGCTAAGCTAGCATTACTTGCTGTGACAGTTTTTAGTTCTGGATGGGGTGGTCAAAGTTCATATGGAGGGTTTGGAACACCATCTTTATCTTCTTATTCGTCTTATGAAACTCCTGGACATTATCATGATCATCACGACCATCATACTTCTTCAGGTTAGTATGACTGCACAATAAGATTTTTAACTAAACACGTTGTAAATATACTTATACAGGAGTTGCAATTTCAAAAATGGCTAAATGGCAAAACTAAAATTGGCGTTACACTCAAACCATTTACAATTGAACAACCATGCATTGAATGGACTTTATTTCTTTTATTTATTATTCATTTAAGTATTTACAATTAGTAAACTTGCCCAATACTATACTAACCCATGGTCCAGTAACAAAAGCAAAGATGAGAATATGTTTTAAGCGACATCTAGAAGCAACTCTCGGAGACATTTACAACGTATCTGTTTCCGATAGGTTCGTTCACCTCTTGCCGTTGCACTGTCACAAAGCCTTCACACGATATCTTCAAATTTAACTATTCTGGACCTTAAAATCTTAGTTTTAAAGTTGAAAATTCCTCCGATTGGACACTGTGAGTATTTTCAGTTGTCGCTTGATTGTATTGGGCAGTTTTGAAAAGTGCTTGGTAGAGGCGGATAAGTAAATGGGGAAGTGATTATTATATAGATGCCAACAGATGGTTTTCTGGAATACATAATTATTTTCATTTTTGTTTCCTTTTTTTTTTTAATTTATGTATGTAGACACGATATCAGAAATCATAACGAGAAAACGTAATAAAACAAATTTACTAAGATTTCTTTCCTTTCTTCTTATATGAACATATATTTAAATTTATCTGCTTTATTTTTGAAATAATTCTTATTATTTGAAAGGTTTATCTTAACATCTATGTATTTTCATATTCCATTAGTTTTGTTGAAATTAAGTTATTTTTAGTGTTATTTATATTTCTTAAGTAAAATTTTATCAGATACTCGTTGTTTTCATAATTTTTGAGACCACCAGCCATCTGTTCTAACTTTACTCCAACTCCACAAATGTTTATCTTATACTTAGAAAAAAAAAAACTAATTTTTTCCAGGTTACTACCGCCGTCAACCACACCCAGACTACTATTACAGAGAGAAAGCTGCAGAACCATCAACAGCATCCCCAATAACTCCAGATGAATTGAGAGATAGACTAGAAAGACTGTTCGTTACTAAGAAAGAGAATATGAACGATGCTAGAGACGATGTCAGTTCTAGAAATGTTAGAACTTTTGCTTGGACACCTATTAATACTGGCTAGTTATAGATTGGTTTGATTTAGGCACAAGTTAATTTGGAATTAATTTAGTACCCATTCTTTTTAGAGCTACGATATTATTTATCAGTTAAAACTTCAATTATTTTCCATCCAGGTTTTCAGTTTTGGGGAAATCATTCTCTTTTCATCCATGTCCAGTATTTATAATATTTTTCTGATCGTCTGTGCTAATTTATAATTCTTCTAGTCATTTTTTATCTTTTGGTGCTTTGAAATAATGATAATTAAAATTATAACTACCACTGCTATAGAAATTTATATGAATAAACGATTTTAAATTCTAAGTCGTTGTATTTTACTTAAACCTTTACAGATTTTTCCACACACTGCAAAAAAAATAAAATTCTCTCTTTTTATTGAAAGCTGCTATTGTATATTTTTCCATAGCCTTAAGGCAAAACTGTGTTTAACTACTATACACAAGACATCAATAAAAACGCCAAGGCAATCAACATAGAGCTTGTTTTCAACACAGTTGCAATAATTAAGACTAATTAGGTCAAAGAAACAGTTCTTTCTACTGTCTCCGTCACTCCCCCTACCTAGAAACATCCTGTATATACAATTACACGCTCTATATTTTGAGAAAATGGCCGACTTTGTAGGAAGAGTTTCCGGTTTGACTCAATTGGGAAATTTATTACGTGCATTATTTTTTTTATACGTAATAGTAATTGTGTAATGATAGGTAATTATTATTAATTGGAGGGTCATGTAATTTTTGAGCGGGGAAGCTTGTAGGTACATTAATGGTCAGTGGTAAGGTTAATTCTCCTAATAATTAGCTGAAACCCAGTTCATGTAAAATGATTAAGTGGATTTTTAAAGCAAACCGTTTCATGAACATTTTGGCACTGAGCTGTTTAAACAGTTCTACACCCGCAGTTCCGTATTTTTTCATTGAAATTTACGAAGATGGCGGATTAACAAATAAAAAATCTGGATCAACACTTTACCATAATAAGTTCTAATTCTAAATCGAAAGTGACTATTTTTATGTATTTTTAAGATACCTTACATTAAACGTAGATCGATGTTTAATTTTTGAAAAATACCTAAAAGTAAGTCGTGTCTTTCGGGACTCCTCAATCCTCTCTCCCAAAACACAATGCATCATCTCCAATCCAATAGCCAAACACTAAAACAAATCAGCTGAGTGAACTAATTTATAAGCCACCTCTACTTGTCCTGCTTTCATAGTTTTTTATCTGAATGCCGGTGAGCCATACGCATCGCGTGCATCACATTTTGCGTGTAAATTCAAAGCTTTCTCGGTTTTCTTTGTAGAATTCTTCGGTTATATCTGAATAGACTAGGTTTGGTAGCTGGTTGGACTCGATTTATGTATTTAAAGTAATATGTTGCCTTTGACTGGCCTGTTTATCTAGTGGTTAGTGATCCTGACTGCTAAACCGGAGGTCATGGGTTCGATTCCCATCCAGGACAAATCTTTTTGTGATGAACACGACCATTTGTTCTGTGTCTGGATGTTATTTATCTATAATATGTATGTATTTATAAATATATAAGTATGTTTATCAGTTGCCCGGTTGCCATAGTACAGGCTCTGCCTAGTTTGGCATCTACGAGGTAATCAGGTGTCACCTGAGTACCTCGTACGATATCCGCACTCCTTTTAAAATAATCCTTTATTATAATTATCCATTATCAACTCAAGAACATCAAATACATTGGAAACTAAACATACAAACACGTTATCCATCTCATCTATATGAGCAACTGTTATATAGCGGTCCAGTCGTGCTCCAACTATCTTCGGGATTGAATATAATTGATTATCAGCTTCCGTTAAACTAACGCAGTTTTTACAACTGACTTTGTTAATTGTGGAGTATTTAACTAGGGTAGTGACTAGTGCTATGCTCTGAAAAATATTGGAACTTTTAGTCTTTGATTAGGTCTAAATTTTAGCGAATCAGTTTTTAGTTCATTCTAAGCCGCGAGCAACCACGCGGCGTGTCTTGTCGTTTCATAATTATTGTTTAAACTCCATAAGAAGCATTTGTTATAATAGTATACAGTAATTATTCTCACTTGCTTGCTGATTACAAATCGTCATCTCATCGCCATAATAGCTAGCATATTAATAACACATCTTGTAGTTAGTTTTATCCAGATGGCTTTTTAACATGCATCATGCTCATTATTTATACAATGAAACTTGTTGAATGATATTCTTTATTTCTCTAACTTGATTTAAAGGCTAAGTACCTACTAGACTTAGCAGCAGAATGTAACTCAAATTATGAATCTGAAGCAAGATTACCAGTCAGGGAAAAGTTAAGTTAAGATGATAATCACAGAAAAAGTGATGATGACTCTAAAACATTATGAAAAGGTCGTAACAAAGGAGATCACACTTTTAAAGCACCATCCATTGGTCTTGAAGACAGTAAATCTGAAGTAATTAAAGACGATGTAGGATATATAACATATTTCCGTTCCAGTTGACACAATAACTAAGAATTGCCACCCTCTATTACTGCATTTCTATCAAATGATCTGTAGTTAGCAACAATTCATGCAAATGATAGCAGCAAGTTGACCGTGACGGTAGAAAATAATAAATTGCTATATTGATCGACTCAAGCATAATTAGACTCAAATTACACACGATACTTTAAGTAGCCACGATTAGCTGTTTGATCGCTTTTCGGAAGCCTTAAAAATTTTACTATAGCATCGTCTTTTTTCTCAATTAAGTACTTTGATTTTTTACAATGGCGGTGTAGTATCAACAGTATCCATTTTTCTTCTGCTAAGCTATGGTCTGATTCGAATCGGCTTCGAGTCTTGCATATCTATTCTGTAGTTTCCATATTTTTTTATCTATAACCAGTAACTTAAGGATCTATTCTCGGCTTTGAATACATGGTATTAAAAACCCTGTTTAGGGTTTTTTCGTTCTACAATTTAACTTTATCGTATCATTTTATTTTTCATTTACTTTCATGTTCAAAAAATTCAGCTTCGTGTCTTACTTGTAATTATGCTCCAGCGATGTGATTGTTTTTTTTTCAGTTTTTCGAACTTTATCAATGATACGATTTTATGCCGTACCATCCAATATGTCCGAAACATCAGTTCAATTAATTCTTATATCGATTAGAATATACTCGTTAATATGTTGTTTGATACTCTCTTGTCATACCTACAGTTGGTATTTTTTTGGTGACTGACCTTAAGTTCATTGACTGTTTAAATGCATGTTCATTGGTTCCTCTTTTATGTTGCATAGGAATTATTTGATTTTTATTTAACTCTTAATAATACTTACCTAATATTATAGTAATGTGGTCGTCTGATTTGTTTCTGGTTTGATCTCGTCTTAGTGGCTTGAATTATTGAAATATTTGTTGTTAGCAGTATTTTTAATACTGACGTGTTCTTGTGTGAGATTTTTGTTGCACAGGTTTTCTTTCCTTTTATAGATGTATTTCATATTGATTTCAGCATACATACGTTGCCATATAGAAGCTGTTTCTTAAAAAGTCAAAACTTTTTTCAACTTTACTAAATTATGATCAGAGTTTCTTATTGAGAAAACAGTTTTGTATGTATGGTTAAAATAATAAATATCAGTACCAAATTTGAAATTAATTTATTAGCCTGTCATGCCCAATTAACATAAAAAAATAAAACAAACATTCAGTTTTTCATATTTTCTTTAGGTCGTCATTCGTTGGTCTCAATTAAGAATATTTTTCATCATCATCAACTTACATCTAAAATATATCATTAATCTTATAACTATAGAGTTAATACAGTACGCAATTATTATTTTCTGTTATAAATAAATAAATAAAAGGTACTCGCGTAACCACCTAGATGCAATTATATAAAGAGCAGCAAATAAATAAATAAATTAACTACTTATTCTAAACAGCACCACATATAAATAAAATAATATAAAAAACTTATTAAATAAACTTATACACTATTTATACAAAATTGGACAAACATTACGAAAAACAGAAATGCACAGTACCCGTCGACTAGCCTAAAAGTCTTATCTAATTAACATGTAATTTATGATTATTATAACATTTCATTATTTGTATAATTAAACATTTATTAGAATATTATTTGGTGCGTTCGATTAAACAATCCTATAATTAATGTACTGAACATACAAACACACATGCAAATCAAATGCGCTACCTTATTTACATAATAAATAAATAATTTAACGTCATTATGCATCCAATAAATATCGATAAATACTAATCTAGCGAATAAATAAATTACTTTTTAACTAACTACCTAGTGTCGTTGAATAAGCATAATAATATTTTTTGGTTAAACATTCCTGTTTGCCTAGGCAACAGGACCAAAACAATGTTTTGGGTTAACATAGTGCAGATTAAAAATGCCGTGTCGTTGTGAATTTTGTAAATTATGGAGTCGTAAGCCTGTTGTATATTCTAAAACCTACTGCTTCTTGGCATAGGCTTTGTAGGCCCTATCCTGGGCAGCCGCCTCGTCCTCCACGCTCCTCCTGTAGTGGCCTCCAGGGCCGGTGGCGTCAAAGTCGCTGCCGTAATGAGAAGACGAGTATGAGTGAGTCTGGGACACCTGAGGATGCTTCACGATCTCATACGTAGTCTTCTCATGAGACTCTCCACCAGAGACCAACTTCTTCAAGCCGATGATCGCCGACAGCAACAAAGCTATTTTACCGATGAGCAGAGCCTTTCCAGCAATCAGTGCTATCGCGTGGAACGCCATCGCCAAAAACCCACCTTTGATTGCTACACCAGCAAGAATGGGACCCATCATCTTCTTCAGTTTGCTCCTAGCTTCGTTGAGTGACCTTCCAACATCTTCGCCGACCACCATTGGGGATATAAATACGCGATGTGTCTGCATCAACTTTGAGGTCGCAAGCTGCAAGTACTTGTCGATTTTATCTGAAGGAAGCGTTTCTAGGTCTTCATCTTCTGGAAGCGCGTTGGGCGAAGCTCTGCCGGCTTCAGGCCGCTTCACAAGAGCGATTCCATCGACGATTGGCAGCGTGTCCATCCGCGCCGCCCTATCAGCCAACTTGGTCACCTGTATCTTCAAACACTTAACAATCTCCTGTGAACTCTCACAGTTGTCGTAAATCTTGCCCAAAAGCCTCATGCTGACTCCAAAGGTGTCAGCCGAAGCTGAGAGCACACAAAAACACAACAGGATAATACCGCGGCACTGCATCTTGTTAGAGTACTGAGGGTGTCCCCTCAAAGTGGACGATGTCCGGCGTAAGCGGTTGCGTCTATTGAAATGTGCACCGTGTAAATGTGCACTGGCATTTATCTATTTTCACCGGGAACTACATTTATCTATAAATCTTTTAGAGCGTGCAATCGTTGCATCGTATGGCCGTGCACTGAGGCGTGCATGTGCACGTCGGGATCATACCTGTATGGGTTGAGATACTTGTGTGTGAGTGGTCAGTCATCGCTCTCATGCTGACGAAGCGGATTCTCATTGTCAAGGTCACTGTATAAACTTTAGGGATTTTAAATAAATACTAGAATGTTTGGCCATGCGAGCTTCTTTATAATTATTATAATTTTGGAAATGTTTTGTTTCGAGTTAATATTAAAGGATCTAACATAAGCATTTGAGTTGCATTAAAGTGCATGAAGTGTCTTTGATATACATGGTATTATAAATATAATTTTGACCTTGATAATTGTTTGCCTAAAAGTTACTCAAAAGTAAATATTTTATCACCCCAAATACAGAGTAATTATTCTGAAAATTCCTGAGGTTTGGAAGATGGGTAGGTTTGTAGTATTAATGCTTATCTAAACAAAGTTGCCATAACCAATGTCTAGGTTATACCTAAGGTTAAAGTTAACGATAACAAGTTTGCTTGGTAACTGTTTAACCGCCACATCGATCTTTGATTCTGATTAAATACCAAGGATTTTCATGTAAGTATCTTTGAGCTAGTATAAAAATTTATTAGTCTGTTATCGCTTCATGTAAAATGCAGTATTCAGCTTGAACCGGTAGGACAAAAAGCTGACCTCAACATAACCTAGGAAAAAGACAAGGCAAAATAATATAACATTGTTAATGGAGTTTCTTGCCGGTTCTTCTCCATAGGAATGACACCTTGGAACCGAGCAACTAGCGTCATTAACGTTTTGAAAGTACCTGTAAAGGTCTACTCGAATAAAATATATTTCATTTCATTCCAATAATTTAATTTTTTTTGCCTATATTGCGAATTGGTTCCATAATAATCTGTGAAAATTATTCGATTGTGTTTCAAATGAGTATTTAAAGCTCTATATTGTCTTGTCTGTCTTGTCTTATAAGAGATTTCATAAATTATAATACAAAGCTTCTGAAAAAATATGAATGACTGTTTTTATGATTCATAATAGGTCTTGGTCACCCAATGACTTTGGTTGATATTTATGAATCTGGGTAAATAAAACCTTTTCATAACTAGCAGGTTTTTACTACAACCATAAAGCAGATATAACTGCTACACAGACGGGATGCAATTTTGTTCGCTCTCAATTATTGCGCGATTGGCTTGGATCAATATTGCTCTACATACAGTGATTCTACACTAAACGTATAGTAATATTTGAACGAGATATTTTAGCTCGAAACAAGTCTAAAATATTTCTTATTTCACTTTAAAAGGTTAACTTTAAAGGTTATCTAAAGTCCACTTGCACGTTCTAGAGTTAACTTCAATAACTCAGAAGTTGTTGGTAACAATAGGTTTAATTGTCAGTTAATCATAAAAATAGTCAATTTAATCTCGTCTTTCTAACTCTGAGTTAAGTTTTACGCGCAAATGGGTCTTATATTTGTAAAACGCAAGTTTTTACTGAAATAATATAACTCTTTAGTTTCATTATTGTAGGAAAAACTTGCGTTTTAGTAAAAGCTTTTTTGTCTGAACGCGCTTATCTCCAAAACTACCAGATGGATTAAGATATAACGAATTTATTAGGCATAAAAAACATTGAAGGTAAAAATTATTACCTAAAGGATGAGCGAATAAGAGAGCTGACCAAATATTAATATACCTACTAGTTTCACATGCATTGCTTCTCTCCCAAGGTTAACCTACCCTCTAGGTTAACAAGCGTGATGCACGTATAATCCGCTGGATAATTAGAAAACGAACATGTCGTGAATTGATTTATCTGCATTAATTGGTAGCAATAGCCTGTCGGTTGACATTAATGTTATCGAATAATTACGTAATAATATGCACGCGATCACGGCAGATTAGTAATAGGTTTCGTTATTGAAGAGTCTATGTTTCTGGATAATACTTTATAGTAACTGCAGAGGTTAAATATTACTGTACGTCGATTCTGTAAAATTCAATCAACAACTCGCATCTCACATCGCTATTCACTCTCACTTCGCATAAGTTTTAAAATTTCGAGTGCGAAGCGAGCGTCGATGTGACCAATTACCTTCCTGTATGCCACTTCATACGTCATCTCATATTTTATCCGTCTAAATCTCACGGTTAATTTAGTTCAACTCGCTGACACGCTAGCAAGGGTAGCGCTAGTAGGTACATCAACCGAGTTTTTAAAATGCCAACCAAGAAACTCACAACGGGTTCAGATCCGAAGTTTAGAACGAAGTCTTACAGAATCAAAAGGCTGGTCTTCGTTATGAGAAAGCACTAGACTTAAGACACTGGACCAATAGGCCACTATTGGTCCAGTGGCTAGCGACCCTGACTAAACCGGAGGGCGTGAGTTCGATTCCCACCCAGAAATAATCTTTGTGTGATGAGCATAATCGTTTGTTCTATGTCTGGGTGTTATTTATCTATAGGTGCTCATATTGTAAAGAGGTAAAGTATAAGAGTTTTTTTGGAGAAAGAATTCTCTGGAACTAATGAACTGATTTTGAAAATTCCGTTAACAGCAGACAGATATATTATTTCTTAGTGCCATAAGCTATATTTTGTCTTTTGATGCCCAGCAAGGGCAATTGTCAGCTTGTCTATAAAATACAGGATTATTTTTTATAGAGTGCCTTTATTCAGCGAGGTGATCAGCTGCATAAAAATGAACAACTTTTCCCAAGGAATATAAACATAAGTCACGTGACCTGCCACTTTGTATGAATATTTTGTTTTCAATTTTAAGATTTCGACCTATGCTCCTTGGGGAATCTATGTATACTATATAAATAAGGTATGCAGAAATAAAAATAAAACAGGTAAATATGCAAAAACTCCGAAATAGAAAGAGAACATTTAAAATCGACTTAAATTATAGAAAGCTAATGGATTTATAAACTGTAAATTAAATTATTTTTTAATTTTTAATTAAATTAAATTATTTTTTATTCGGTAGGTACTAAATTTAATTTTGATACCTTGTTATTTATTAGCCATTATTTAATTATTGTAGCATCAATTTATTGCTACAATTAAATGATATAATTAAGTGATAATTTATAGTGAACTTCAAAAAGGAGGAAGTTATCTAGGTTTATTACAAAAGTTACTTATTTATTTATGAAAATCTAAATTAAAATAGAATGTAATTAATTATGACTGAAATAAATAATAAATATTGCGATGTCATTGTTAGTGCTTAAAACAGCGCCATCTAGTAGACCTACCAAGAACTATTGCGTCAAGTATAAGGTTACATGGATAGCCTCACCGTAGCAAGCGCCAACTACAATTGCGCGAAGCGTAGCGCGTTTGAGCCCTGCATATAATAAACATTAAAGTAATTTCTGAACCAAGTTGATCTTTGTGTATTATAATCAAAACTGTATTAACAGCTTCACAAAATATAAAATCCTTTATTTCAAAATTTCTATAAAGTACTTATGGACAGAACCCTGATTCGCTTACCCTTCACTGCTTCATACGCCTTCACTGCTTCATACGTGCTCTAGCCGGGGAGAAGAAACGGCGCAACAAACTTCCTAGTAGCACGGTACCCTCATTAGATCAATTTGTTGTAACTTAGATGTTTGATTGTTTCATAGCACCAAGGGACTGCAGATCTTAACGTATGGTATTAATTTCAATTTAAAACCTTATGCGTTATAAAGGGTCTTGATAGACAGACGAAGGATAAAATAATCTTATAAAGGATTGACGACCACCATGGTCGAGTGGCGTACACACAGGTTATCAAGGTGTCGCCAGCTGTGAGGTCCCGAGTTCGATCCCCGGCTGGGTCAATAGAAAAACACTTTTCTACATTGTCTAGGGTTGTGGTGTTTGTGGTATATTCGTCGTCTCTGATTCCATAACACAAGTGCTTTAGGTACTTACTTTGGATTCGGAGCAATGTATGTGATGTTGTTCACATTTATTATATATTATTTATTATTTATAATAATAAAAAAAAGGTTCATCTTAGAAGGGTAAGGGCGACTAGGTATTATAAATAAATAATAATTCACTAACCCTAAGAAATATTTATTACGTCTTAGGGTCAATGGTTGACTAGATCATCTCCACAAAACAGTATGAGCTACTATTTCAGTTTTTTCAAAATCAGCTCAAGCCCAAAAGACCTCAGTACTTTGAAATAAAGGCGCTTTTTAGTTCATCATTTAACCATGTTCAGTTGACTCCTCAAATCTTTGCAATTAACTATTCCTCATCTACAGTAACACCCATCCATAACAAGAGGCACCAATCAACTTACACTTTTATTATTTTCCCGCTACATTTGCTTGTTACGAAGGTAAACATCCAATAACAAGCACCATGGTGAAAGTAAAAACACCTGTAATTATGGTGTAACGATAAGGAAAGTGTCAAATTATGAATATTGATTTTAAAGACTGTACGGATAGCCGAGTGGTATAGGTCACCATGCTAATTAACACTGTGCGCGACGTGCTGCGGGTTCGATCCCCGCATGGTACAAATATTTGTGTGATCCACAAATGCTTGTTCCAAGTCTGGGTGTTCTTTGTGCATGTGATTTGAATGTTTGTGAAACCCCGGCGACACAAGGATTAAATTCCTTAATGCGGGCGTCGTTTTTTTTTAAATACGTCGTTTTTCTCCACCGTTTGGGCATTTAGGAAGCGGAGAATGATGGGCAAATTAGGGCTGTCTTTGATATTTGCTATTTATATTATTACTTGGTCGCCTATAATATGTTCTTTTTATTTTTATTTATAGGAAGGCTCAGGCCTAGATCTATTGACGAACTGGGCGATTATGAGATATATCAATCGCATAACAGTGTTTTTGCTACCCAACGAAAAAAATCTATTGATTATCTGGTCGTCATGGTATATTCGATAAATACATATTTTGTTAACTCTGAGAATAATAATAATATCTTAGAACATCTCATCACGATTTACTAGACAAAGCCTGTACTATGGCAATCTCATACTTAAATATTTATAAATACATACATATGTACATATTATTGACATAACACCAAAACACAGAACAAAATTAAATGATCGTGATCATCACTCAAAGATTTGTTCTAGGTGGGAATCGAACCCATGAGCTCCAGCTTAGCAGTCAGGATCACTAACCACTAGCCGACAGGCCAGAATAAATACCTCAGCTTATCGGCAAAAATTAATTACAAAAATAAACCTTACTACTACGACATACAGGCGCTATCAATATAAAACTGTACCTTGCCTGTATTTGAGTATTATCAAAATATTTAACATCATACAAATTAAAGGTACGTAATAAAAAGTATAAACACCTATTTTTCCCGACGTTTCGGCCAACTGGCAAAGGTGGTCAAGGGAAGACTTTGAATACAAATCCGTTGTCTTAAATTTTTATGATGACCGCGAAAATCTAAATATTTAAATTTAAATATCGATAGGTATTAAATTTAATGAACAACTTAATATTATGTTAACAATAAAATTTACCGTAAAATTGTAATACTCGTTAAAAGAAGATAGGCAATAAAGAGTGTAATCTCCATAGCGCACTGACTAAATTAGTATAACAATTATATTTTATGAAAAACATAGTGAAAGCTTATATCAACTAATAATACATTTTACAAACTTTTACTTACATTACATTAGAATCTGAATTGAATGTCTGAATGTTCCATATTTAGCATACGTTACAAGACTCACGTCACTTTACAGTTGTAGCGATTAAGCTAGCTGTATTTTATTTTTAAACGTAATTTCGTATCGTTCGAAAAAAAAACAGGTGTAATGACATTTCTTAAATTTAATAGTGGCTTTAAAATTAATTTGCCTAAAACTAAAACAATTTTTTTTGCTACTTGACTATCTATCATACAACAAAAAAATATTATAAATCGTTTTAAATAAAACAATAATTTCTAAACAGCCAATTTTTTTTTACAATATTTCCTTCCAGTTTGTATGTCTCTCCTACTACATCTAATGTAACTATGATACGATTTTGCATTTTACAAACTTATTTTCAAGTTCAAAGGTCCCATAACTATGAGAAACAAAAGAAAGTATAGCATCAATAAGATTGCTCTCTTTTCTGCCGTCACATAAAAGCCAGTAATGCACATAACCTTTCAACTAAGCCAATTAGTACGTCACTCACTCAATTCATCAATCATTTCTGCGAAGTAGTTCACTTTCAGACAGGTTGCCATCGATTTATGATACCTTTTAGTTAACAAAAAAACTTTGGGCCAGTGCTTTTGATGGACATTTTTAATATAAGTATAAGCCTAATTGGTGCCTATCAACTGAAAAAATATGTAGGAATAATATATTCTTTGTATTTATACAAAACAGGTAGGTGTAATAATATTAAAGAAAAAACTAATTCTGTAAATATTCTCACGTCATAACGTAACGTAAGCTAGATATGTTTATTTTAATTGCTGATGACTAGTTATTACAAATTAAAGCAAAACTAAAAAAATGTTTGGAACCTTTGTTTCTCATAAGGTACAAACATGAAAAGTACCTATAGTTGTAAGGGACCCCACACTTTTCTAGGCGAAATACAAAAACTTTTTTCCGAACGAACCCCAAACCCTAATGTTTTATTAATAACACGGGAATCGGGATATTGACTAAATATTTAAGAACGATATACAGAAATTTTGATTTTTTTTTCAATTCAGATTTTTTGATTTTTTTTTTGATTCAGAAAGGAATTTTCTCGTGACGTCACAATTTTGCCACGAAGTGACGGCACAATACTTTTGTTTTAACCATTGTTTTATTAATAAAAAATACTTATTAAATATATTTTTCATTATTTATCCAAGGGACAAAATAGATTTTTACTTGTCTTACACCGTCAACATTCGTAGTAAAATTAAGTTACGACTTCCCGACGTTTCAACCATGCCCGTGACCATGACACCTGCAAAGGTGTTGAAACGTCGGGAACTCAAATCAAAATAAACCGCGATAGAATCCGTTTAAAAGTAGTTTTATTTCAATGTCTAATATTCGCGTAAACCTCGAGTTACGAATTTTAAAATTATTACAATTATATAAAACATGCATTAATTGTATAATTACAATAATTCTATCAAATGCTGTGGGCAACGAATCTAGTTAAAGTTTACTGGTGTTAAATAAAGTAAGTGCCATTTCTTCTTAAAAGGTAAAGAAGTAACTAACTTTAGATTCAGGTTCGATTCAAGTATGTGATATAGTATTTCCAGCCAGTCGTATAACGTATTTCAAAATTGGTTCTTAGAAGGCACATTTTATTGAGATAATCTTTCGCGTTTGATTTTCAAAATTCTTATAAATATTCTACCTATACAGGAACCCAGTCAAATAGGTTTCCGGGGTCAGATACAGGTGGTCGTTCCACTTAAAATACGGTATTCAGCTGGATCTGGTGGGACTGGAAACCGACTAACAAAAGCTACGAAGAAAATTGGATCTGACCCAAACACAATTTAATTTAACAGTTTTAGAAAAAACTCCCTTATCAAAACTAGGAAGAAGACTGGATCTGACCCAAACACAGTTTATTTACTGGACAGTTCGAAAAAAACTAGACGTTTAAACCCGAATGGGATTTGGCCGGTAATATCTGTCGCATATCAGATGAGCTATGAGCTGAAACAGGAGGAGGGTCCCACATAATGCTAGATGATATCATGGCAGACCGAGATGGAGGTAAAGAGTTCAACTTGACTCCCTACGAAATGGCCTCTCTTGGCACTGGAAAGAAGATTGAGGAAGAAGGAGAGACCTTTACACCAAGGGAAGAGACAGGCTTATTAGATAGGGCCTTTTAAAATATCCATCTGAGGGGCTCGTGGCTAATTGTAAGCTTCATGGTTTGACCGATAAAAGAGGTTAAGCCGCGCCCGCCCTTGGCGGGTCGTGGATGGGTGACCATTTGTAATATACCGAGACGCTCCGTACCTCGGAAATCACGTTAAGCACGTTAAGATGTCCCGACTGTCATACAATGATCTTTGACAGTCGTTAAGTCATTACAATTCTGACAACCAGTATTAGTAAGTCACTGTAAGTAAGATACTGAATTACCGAGTAAAATGAGTTGTGGATGTCAGATAGGCATTCGCTCTATGTGAAATACGGTATTCAGCTAAATCCGGTAAGACTGGAAGCCGACCCAACATAGCTTGAGAAAACGCTAGGCAGATGTTTTAAAGATTCACGTCTGTCTTCTTTTGTAAAAGATAAAGATCATTCATTTGTTAGTGAAGTGATTATTCGTATAATCATGCATTATGCCAAGCGCCCATTTCATATAGGGACTGTACATGATCATATACATAATTATACCATAAAACTATGACCTTGACTGGACCATAATTGATATGAGTCGAATTTCTCTTACTTTTACATGCAAAACGGTTTAATGGCATAATGATGGAGCATTTGCCTTTGTGCAATGGTTTCAGTTTAATTCCCAGACGAACAAAAAAAAAGGTTAAAGAGAGAGTGTGGAATAAATTATGTTTACTTTAGGTTTTCTTTACATTTGTATCCAAATATAAATAGTTACAAACATATGTCTTAAAAAACTAATATTGGTAGGTCTTTTAGAAATCAAAAGGTATTTAATTTTAAACCGCAAACTCAAGGAAAGTAATATATAACAAAAAAGCTGAACTAATGTGAAAATAATTCATTTAACATCTACTTCGATTATTTTAAATTATACTTAAGGAAAAGAAATGCATGATCATTGAAAATGAAATTCAACCTGTGACCTTTCGCTTGACAGTCGGACTTCCTATTATTAAGACAATACATACAATATTTTGATTATTAGATTATTAGATTGTACATTCACCATAAATACACAGATTTTTAAAATAATTACTTAATGTACATAAATACCGTATAGCAATAGAAAAACATACCCTCGCAAATGAACACTACGACATTGCAAATAAAGTATAAATTAAGCTGTTACGATTCAATATTATTTTAAAGAACACGCATGTTGTAGCAAAAATCATATCGCACGCAGAAGTTTCGATAACTTCATAAAATCACAATATTATACCCTAGATTCTATCTATATAAATACCTGATCAATTCTCAACCCTAGCTGATAAACAAAACACAATCAGGTAACTCTCAGTGCCCCCGTACCATAAGCTATAAATTGCGAGCGAAGGCCCATCCGACCACAGTCATAATCCCTCTACCGGCGCGCAAACACCAACAATGTACAAAAAAGTGTTATTACTATCTCTCTACCTAACAACCACATTCGCTATTCAAGATGAACTCGGATTTCGGTACATAACAAAAGTTTACGACGACTGCAAAAATAAAGATGGGATCCTTCCTTGTTTAAAGAAAAAAGCGATTTTGTTCTTCGATCGGGCAGCAAGAATGGAAGTGATTCCTCTTGTGGATGGAATTAATGTTGTAAGAACAACGTCTTCTGATGCTCCGACGATGAATGAGGTGGATATTGATGCGGTATTGCCCAGGAATTTGGATAAAAATGAAGCGTTGACGGAAATGCTTTGGGATAGAGTGGCGGCGTTCGCTAATTCGAGGACAGTTCAGTTGTCGTTGCCAAAAATGTCGGGCCAGGAGCTTAATAAGGGCGTTGAAGAAGGTAATCAAATATTTATTTAATTAATACTTCTTTCACTATGAAAAATCTTGGATTTTCGCAATTTATCATCACTAATTAAATACATCGCAATTATAGACTTGCGATATTATTATATCTATCAGAAGTGATGTTCAACTTTTAATTTCTTCCTTGTTCAATCATCAACAACAGTTGATAAAAACTATCCGTATGACTTAACACCTAAAACAAAATATAGAGTTCATAAATTGATGTTGTAACTAGGAAACGAAATAGCCTTATCACTAAAGGTTAGCGCTATGACATTTTCAGTTCTATAAGTATGAAATTGTTTACAGACTTATGCTAGTGACTGTACCTATGTATGATTTTTTTTTAACTCCATAAATCTCCAACGTTTTGTAATTCGCGTAGATAACATTAAAACCAACTGCACTTACTAAAGAAGAAAGTTTTAACTATAATCCATCAAATTTAACTACTAATTGCTATCCAGAATGTGTTTTACTCTCTTGAGATTTGCATGAAGTCGTGACCAGATCAGAGTTGAACCTGTGACCCCGCGATCTCAACTCCGATCTATCCCTAATTCGTTTAATGTTGATGTGGCTTGCAATCTATTCAACAGGTAGGTAAACTTAAATTGAGCTCTTGATATATATATTTAATGTACTTTGGTGAAAATACATTTTCAATAAAATAACTTTCATTCTTTCAGTTCATATACATAATTATAATTTAAATTCAATAAGATTTTCTTATATTATGTCATTTCATTTATTTGATACAACTATTTTCAATATTATAACTTTCCCAAAAAGTTTAACCCTGAAATGCAACAACATTTTCCAGTTCTACCGAGTATTTTGAATATACCTAAAAATCTATAAGCGAGTTGAAACAATCAAACTATTCAGGTTTATATCATTTGTAGCAAATACAAATATAACATACAAAAATCATTCAAAACCTCATGCTATTAACAAAAAGCAATGCCAAATACGTTGAAAAAAGAAAAAGCTACTATAAACTTCAATTTTCCCAAGACATTAATTACCCTCTTTGAAGTAAAAACCTAATGTTAAGTATATACCTTTCATCACAGATAACGCAGTAAGCGAGATATTGCGTGAATGATTTACTAGTGTCACTCATTAGCATTTAGATATTCTTCATTACTATCGACATCTTGGAGACAACATAACTGCGTTAGAAATTATTGTAAGAGGCAAAGGCCCAGTTTTTAGATCCCTAGTTAACTCAACCAATGGATAAATTTGCTAACTAATGATTTCAAACTTCGGTAGGATGCGTTTTTTCATCAATATTTATTCTAAAAAATGGTTAACTTATTATCTCTCCAAATTATTTGACCATTTGATAGATTAACAATTGTCGTAAAAACGCGTTTTGAAACCATTAATTAGCATATTTAACCATTGGTTGAGTTAACTAGGGATCAAAGAACTGGGCCTTAGTTTGCTAGAAACTGAGCGAGCCAGTGATAGCACGAACCAACATACTGCTGAATGTCCCATGAAGGAGACATGTTGTAGATTTTTTTTCTACAATCTGTCTCTATATCTGAGAACAAAAAAAAAGTTTGCCAGTTAATGCCTTATCCTTCCGTGTATTTTGAAGTAATGTTTCAATGCATGTTATACCTTTCCCTTTATATTAATTATTACATCTGAGTCACCTTCTAGTCTTTCTCCTAACCATTGAAGATTTATTTCTGTAATTAGCAAAATTTTCTATATTGTCTCGGGTCTGGGTGTTTGCGGTACCTTCGTTGTCTCCGATTCCATAACACAAGTGGTTTTAACTATTTACTTTACATTCGGAACAATGTATGTGAGGTTGTCCACAATTATTTAAAAAAATGTGCAAAATGAAACCTTAACATTGTTGATTAAAGGTTAAAGGTCAAAAAGCTATGTACCTATGAGCAGTAGAAACTATTCCACTTAAAAAAAAACAAATTAAAATTATAGTATAAAAACACGTGCTATTCATGAACAAAAAACTATAGCCCAATTTTGTGTTAACATATAATTAATTTTAGGAGAAAGTCTCATTATAATGGCCATACGTGATCAAGACTCTTGACGTGATGATCATAACCCCTGTCAAAGTCATGACCTTTGGGCCTCTTGAACCTCTAAAAGGCTTTTATCCGTGCCTCACTATAATCAACTATCTTGTTGATGTAGTTAGAATGGAACAATTTGGTCAAAATATTTTAATTACAAGAACTCAGAAAAATAAATTTTTGATTAAATTATAATTATAAAGAACAACAATGTTTATTTATAGCATTTGCAATCCAAATAGACCAAGTTTGTTTTGATTGTCGATATAATTAAAAGGCTAGAGCTACGCATCGGTGACCTATTGCACAATAATGAAAGGGATCTAAAAACTTATTTTTCTTCCGTATTGCTCTTATTGTTAATAATAAAAAGCTTAAAGATTTCTATGGAGCTTTATGTGTTAATCTACCATGATGCTTTCTTAGTTAATTAAGATGGGAAGAATTAGGGCCTTTGATAATTGTAAGTGGCATTTAAGGCTTCGTTTATTAGTCGTCATAAGTATAAAAGTTCATCTTAAGTTTCGATTTCATGTTATTTAACCTTTTTGATTCACAATATATGTCATACACTATGTTGAATATGATAATGATAATCTTATAAAAAAAAAATGAGTCACATTAAAAAACACAATTAAAAATCTGTGCAATTTTGGATGCAAAACAAATTGCCGTACCAACGTGAACCCACTCTTAACGTAAGCATTTAGCTTAGCACGCTGGGTTAACAAAAATACTAGTAATGAATGACCGACATTGCTATTAAGTTTTAAAAAAATGAAAAAAAATAAACCTAAATACAGTTCATCATTTTTTTGTCCTAAACCCATTGATACGGGATCAGCGCAATGCGTATTATCCTAACATTCATCTCTATTACTCGTCATCGCGGCATCCAGTCTTTTCAATATCATGTCACCTTTTACACAATCCATCCATCTTTTTCGTATACCTATCTACAGTCATATTCAAAAGTTGTTTAGTTATCACTATGACTTTCATCCCTCTTCATAATATGTCCATACCTCTTCCACGACAAACGCTTACCTCTCACCTGTTCATTCACGGGCGCTACTTTTAAGCTTCCTTTAGTATTGTCACATATCAAGACTAAACTTCACGAAACAAAAGACAATCAAAAAAATACACCGAGTACTAATCTATTACTACCTTGTAGTCTGACAACAGTAGTACCATCAACATAACTTCAAACAAGGGCATAAAAGGGCATAATACTTTCAAAGACATTACTTTTCCTTTGACCTTTATTCATGTTACTTGAACCAGCAGGTTTGCTGGGAAAGCTATCTTCAGCATCAAAGATGGATGGTATCTGGGATCATGATATTTATTGCGTGTGAAAATATTTTCTCATTATACTCTTGCATGATACAAGTTAGCTTAGTACGTGGTTACACGTATAAATTATATTATTTATACTGACCGGATTCATTCCACGCATGGTTACAGGTTCAAACACGGGCAAGTACCAATTTGACTTTTTTAAAGTTATATGTACTTTTTTATTCATTAACGAACGGTGGAGGAAAAAATCGTGAGGTAAACTGGATTTCAAAAAAATTTAGTCTGAAATCGCCAACCCGCAGTGAGCAAGCGTGGTGATCAATGCTCATTCTTTCTCTATATGGGAACAGGCCTATGCCCAGCAATGAGACGTTTATAGACCGGTATTATTATTATTATTTATTGGTTTAAAATCTTTACTTCAGCTTACAGTAAGTTAACTTAGTAGCGTATACATTACCAAACAATATTTAGGACGGATATAATGGACTTTTAAAAAAGAATTTCGTGGGTTTTTCATTTATAGATATAAAGTTACATGACACTACGATAGCTTGCGTGATTAAGACCAAACACAGCTACTGACCATTATTTTAATAGACACCTTTATCTCAACGATCACGTTAAACGTTTGTCACTATAATTTTTGACAATTACGAGAGTACTTAATTTCCCTACAAAATGGAAATTGTTACAAGAGTCAGTTAAATTAAAAGAAAGTTATTTAACATTTACAGAAGTAACACTCCTTGCCAATTTATCGAAATATTTTAAAGCTGAAGATTTTGTTTATTTCTTTGTTGGGTTGAACGCGCTAATCTCAGAAATTACTGATCCAATTTGAAAAAAATATTTTAGTGTTAGATAGCCAATTATCGAGGAAGTTGTCTCCTTTTCGATATTTTTTTTGAATTATTTAATAGTGATGTTAAATTCTTTATGTAGATCAGCCAAAAAGAGATTCTAGATAACACTATCATAGAAAAGCTTTCGTCAGTTATAAAACAAAAATCACTTCTTTCACCGATTTAACAATGACCATGGCAAGTATCGTATTATTTTAAATCACCATCATATACTGTGATCACCGTAATCGTTCTCCCATACTTCAAATGTGTCGGTTACAATAACATGGACTTTATGGTGTGTACTGTTTTCTAATAGCTGTCATCAGTTTTCTCATTGACATGATTTCCAAGATTGGGCGATTAAGATCTTCGAGACTAGGAGAGTATAGAAAAATGTTTACAGAATCGATCAGGCTGCCTTTAGGCCAGTTTTGAGTTTGAGCAGTCAGAACGTTTTCTGGACACTTTTTTTTCAACGATATATCTATGTAAAGGGAAGCAGAAAGGTGGAAAGACCAACTTGACTCCTACCAGACTAGCGCAGGGCAGAAGTATATGAAAAGAGAAGAGGTGCGTATCGTCCCACTGCAGGGTAAAGACAGGAGGCCTTTATAGTGGGACGATACGGGGCTACAATAGATTAGATATGTATGTAAACTTATTTCAATAACTTAAAGGAACTTGTAACATAAGGTAATTTTTTTATATGGACAATATCACATACATTGCTCCGAATCCAGACCCGGGACAACGTAGAAAAGTATTTTTGTACATTATCCGTCCCCGGGTGGCCGGGGATCGGACCCGGGACCTCAGAGCTGGCGACACCTTGAAAACCGGTGTGTTCGCCACTCGACCACGGAGGTTGTCAATAAGAAGTTGGTGGTCCTCATAATAATGCGAAAGTAATGTTATCTGTTAAAAATCTTGCCATAAGTACTTTAATTTTCCATAAGATGAAGATGAATTAAAATGTTATCTTAAAAAGCAATGTGTCTAATTCACGAACTTCAAAGACACAATCAAGATGAACATCCGTTTCCCCTTGACCTCTAGATTAGAGTAAAAGTGAATTTCTTTATTCCCAAGCTTTTGTCTAATAGCCATTTTGATAGACATTACATTCACCATAAATATAATAGCCACGATCTCCTTTATTTAGTCGTTTACATTAAAAGAACTTTCTTTTTTTGCGTGATGTTGTTTTACATTGAGCATTGTTTATTTGTAACTAGTTGACCTTTTAAATCGGATAGCCTAATCGATTTTTAATACATTTGTTGATTTGGAATGATCCATTTTTTTAAGCTCTGCAAAATATTTGAAACAGTGAAACTTTCTAAAAAGCAATTAACAATAAATATACTGCTCATTTCTACATAGTGGTAACATAATTTAATTATAAGGAAATACAGTAGTAATTAGCAGTTAAAATTAACGTTTTCCCCGTTGAGCTCGCGTGATTTACTTAAATTATTGCCAATAGTTATGCACATGCCATCATTCTTAGAGTACCAGGAAAATATACTTCCGAAGTCTGCATTATTATTTACGAATTATCAATACAATTCGTAATAGCATATTGAGCATATTTTTTAAAACGTAGTTCGTGTTGTACAACTGTCTAATGATTTTTTAAATATAGATTAACTTATCGATGATGGAAAAAATTGTATATAGCGTGATGATGACGAGAAATAAAACTATGATAAAGATCTAACTATACTAATAGATGACAAAACAAATTCCAGGTCGAGGGAAGATGAAGAAAATGATGGGGATGATGATGATGGGAGGTGCGATGAAGATGGCGGCGATGATCCCAATGGCGATAGCGGGGCTCTTCATTTTGGCCGGCAAGGCGCTCATAGTGTCAAAGGTAATTATTTTATTAATAACCGTGTCTCAGAAAACAAGTAAGCCGTAAGTTATGACTATCGTGCGTTAATTTTGATTGATTTATCAGTCGTTAAGTCATTACAATTCCGACAACTGCTTCCAAAGGGATAATATATTACTCAGTAATATAGTTGACCCCAACATAGCTTGGGAAAAGGCTAGACAGGAGAAGAAGATTACTCAGTAAAATGGGTAGTGCAGTAGTGGAGGTAACTTATTTATCGTTTGAACATTTGTTTATTGTCTTAGTTATTTGGATATTCAAGCGCTGCTACAATGATATTGATTCTAGCAGATTTAGTTAAGCCATAATAGTTGCTATGCGAATAATTTGCTTCTGTTTCATTATCACTCTAAACTAAAGTATCATAGAAGTATATAGTATTATCAAAAATTTTAATGGTAATGAGTGAAAATTCACAGTCATTACCGCCCACGTAAACATATATTTAAGTGTCGCTTTATGATCTAACAAACGATTTCATGACATTATGATAGTCAGCACGTATTTTAAAACATTCATATTTTAGAGTAGATTAGTAGTAGTGCAATTATTTAGAGACCGTTAATGTTAGTGGGAAGAGGTTATTAATGAAGAAGAAGAAAGTAATGATGATTCAGCAGATAAAATAAGGAAAGGTATTTAATTTGCTGTTCTAAGTATAAATATGTAGAAAACATTAAGTGATTACTTAACTTGGATATGGATAATCAAATGGTATTCTATCATTCAAGTTACACTTGAAAACCGCAGACCAGTTACTTCAATTGTGTGGTCAGTTGTTATGTTAACCCCTTTTTTACTTTTACATTTACGATGCATCTACAAGTCAAATATGAGGACGAATAACTTTCAAACAAACTTGATAGCATAAATTAATTTGATATTGATGGTAATGATGACAATCTAGATGTAATAAATGCAACGCAATAATTTAAATTGGATCCTATAAATAAAAAAATACTTGTCATACTGTTCTTTCACTTTCAATTAGTCATGTAATTTTAAACCTAATGTTGATATTTTTTCCCATTAAAGTCTATCTGCAGCAGAAAAATTCATGTATGGATTGGTTTGAAATATCATTTTTCCTACTAATCCAATAGCAATTCATTGATTGTATTCAAGGTGCATGTAATCTACAGATATAAACCCATTTCCCGTACTTTCATTTATCATCGATAGGACCTACTTACACAGTTCTCTTCCTATTTTGCGTATCCGTTTTTGCAGCATCAGTATAGAGAGAAATCTTCTAATTAGATGTAATCGTTCTTTTCCCATCCCGTTGTTAGTGTCGTGGGAATGAAGTGTGTATGATATATGTGGGAATTAGCTTCTTCTAATTGTGCTGTGACCTACATTCTAATGAATTACTGGATCAAGTTTAAGCCCTTGGAATGCTAAACGCGACTACAGTGAATGGGTAATGTAATGAAAAGAATTAAAGCTGTGATCGTCAATTGTTTTGATAGTCACTTTGTTTTTATGAAGTTATTTTGTTGCGGAAAAATAGTCAACAGACAAGCGGGAGTCTATAGAAACGTGAAATAGTTATTAAAAAAGCTGTGATCATCAATTGTTTCACAGTCACTTTTTTTTTTGAAGTTATAAAGTCTACAGGAACGTGAAATAATTATCAAAATTTTAAATGGTTTACTTATCTTAACTGTGAATTTTAATTGAGTGTAAGTAATCCTACTGCTCATATTTTAATAGTCAGAATTCTCTCTGTTGCATAATATTTAATTGTCTGGTGTTTTTCCCTCGTTCCATTTTAATTTTCAAAGTCATCTTCATTTTGACATTGTGAGACAATAATTATGAAAGCAAATTTTAGAAATTCCTCTTTTTTCGTCTGATCCAATTTGAAATTCCTTCGTTGGATTTACTTTTCACCGTTATTATAACTATGTAGAACATATCTGGTTTTATTATTTAATTTTCTTTAATTGTATCAATATAAATTACGAATTTAGGGATTTCTTTTTTCTGTAAAAGTTGGGAAACGCGGGTTATTTTACATAATACCATCGTTGCTGAATAGAGAATTCAGAAAAAAAATCATACAGTGGAACAGAGAACCTCCTTCGTTTGGAAGTTGGTTAAATACAAATATAATTAAGATACATACCGATTACCTTCAATAATAGTTTACTCAGCTTGAAATTCTAAATGAGATATGTTTCAAACATTCTCTTAAATCCCCGATCATTATATTAAACTTCGGATCCCCACGGCATTGGCACAGACCTTGTGACACCAATAGAAAATGATACTTCATTGTGGCCAGAGGCGCTTACTTACACTTATAGCTACTTTGTGGTCGACAACTTAGCGGTCCCGTAAAGTTCGCAAAAAAGGCTCGAAATGTTCAAAGTGTCTTAGCAAAAACTAAAAAAATTAATCTAATAGCGAATTTTATCCTGAAATATGTTTTTGGAGGTTGGAGCCAATTAATATAAATAGATTTTAATCTACTTACATTAATTGTCTCGAGCCTATGGCTATGATCTAAAATAGTTTGTGGAGTTAAGGTACTTGTTGATTCTATCGTACTCTCTAAGGTACTCGTCAACCGCAAAATAGTTTGGGAAAAAGATAAAAGAAACAAAGTAAAAAGACTCAAATTAGACATGAGTCTTGATAATTTGAGAAAGTAATCTTAACATTGAGTAAACAATTCAATTCGCGTTGTTATTTCTCTGTAGTTATTATGAAAACAAAAACATCTTGCCGTGAAACCGAAATCGACTGATCTGACTAACAATAATAGTACTATAATTATTAGGGCTACAGAGAAAGTAAATTTTAAAGATGATCATCCTCTCATTCTCAAGCCTCGGATATAAAGTAATAATGGCAAAAAATTACATGATGTATCTACTTTTATCACAGATGCCAGCCATCATTAATATTAACAATCAAAGTATAGGAATGACTGTCATCTTTTTGATTTGTAAATCATCACTTTATAGTTTGCAATATTATTGCCATTTTATAATTTTAGATATACTCGTAACTTTTACGGGATTTTTACTACTTGGCTTCTAACGCTACTCAAGAAATTCCACAATAGTTAGAAAGGTGCATTGGATTGAAATATTTCTAGTACATCAGAGTCACGATTCTAACCTTACTTCACATATTTTGTGAGCAATTAAATTGATTGAGCCTATGGGCCATGTTTAGATCGTTTGAGGAAATTTCCTTCAACTGCCAAGTGGTGCACTAGTCCAGATTTCCTTATTTGAACAGTTTTTGTTTCCATAATTTTACTTAGTTAGAAGTATATTTAGTCAGTATTTATTGTTATATCAAATTAATTTCCGATACAATTATAATTCTTGTACGCAATCTTAATTAGCGGTTGTTAATTCACTGGTTATTTAAATGATTAACGCTAATTCCTTTCCCATAAACCCATTGCTTGTTAGTTAGGTATTTACAAGCTCGAACTTTCTCAGTTATATTTCGTGATGATTGATAACTGATCCACACACTATGGAAACAAATACCTGATCAAATTTCCCAGTTCCATTACCAATATTTTCTAGATCTAGAATTTCATTTTTAATATAACCATCATTGTCAAGTTGACGAGTCAATTTATATACAAATGTGCGACTGACACACAGTAACAGTAGTGGCACAAAAAGCGGCATCTCATCGATTAAGCTCACATTATTGTGATTTCTTGTATCATGTAAACTGTGTCGTGAATGAATACCGTTGTCATTGGGGACGATCGATGTCAAGGCTGCGTTAATGCGAATAATTTATTACGAAGCTTTGAACTTAGGTAATCAAATTAGTGGATCAGTTTGACTGAAGATATTATTGTTTGAAGAGAAATGCTTCGATATGTGGCAAATAGCATTCTTCTGAAGGTAATTATGTTTTCTCTGTAAGTGAAATTCTTTTAAAAAAATAATTATCTTTAACGTTAAAGGAATATATGAAATTATCAATATCCAATGATTTCTATATTTTTCACTATTTATTTATTATTGAACATAGGTGTTTGAAAACTGAACAAAATTATTTAATTTATATAGTTTAGTATTAATGATTTCTTAGATTTTATTTTTTATGAAATCTTGATGAATTGAACTGGCTACCGAAAAGCAATGTTTATGTTGTTAAATCTTGTAGGCATATTTGATATTGCTCATTTAATGGTATCACTATAGAAAAAGGTGAAATCAAAATTCCCAAAAGAACAGATACCCCGAAACATCTGAAAGCCAACCCTAAAAAAATCAAAGAAGTTATCATAAACCAACTAGATGAACCAGAATCATGGATTAGAAGACGTCCTAGTTTCAAGAAAAGTATATGAGTTGTTTCTACAAATAATGTACCAATAACGTGTCCGGTTAAAGATCACACGCAGAAAGTAATTACTGCGAATGTCGCATCTAATGCCATCATCATGCGTCATTATCATCATCATCAAGTCACTGAGTTGGCACTTTCATGCTTTGTTGCTCGTTACTGTGTTTTGTTTGAGTTAGTTCCTGGTCGCGGATTTGGTTGTGTTAGATTCGGTTTTGAAATCGTTTGACATTGAATGATATTTCTTTTTTGTTTATTTTGTTCAGGGTTGTACATAATTTTATTGGTGTGTTGATCTGATAACTATGTTCCTACAGGGGTGAGCAGACTCAGCAATGCTTATTCATACCTTCTTGCAAAAGACAGTTTGTTGCTACTTATAATACCGGCCTATAAACGTCCCACTGCTGGGCACAGGCCTCTTCTCATATAGAGAAGAGATGAGCTTTGATCACTACGCTTGCTCATTGCGGGTTGGCGATTTCAGATTCCAATATATTGGAATCCAGGTTTCCTCACGATGTTTTCCTTCACCGTTTGTCAATGATTTCTTAGAATGATTAAAAAAGTACATATAACTTTGAAAAAGTCACATTGGTACTTGCCTGGGTTCGAACCTGCAACCATGTGCATGCGAATCCGGTCATTGCACCGTTAGGCCACCACGACACTTCGTCGCGTTTGTTGTTGCTCAAAATCAAATCAAAATGTTTTTATTTCTAGTAAACCTAAAATAGGCGCTTTAGAAACGTTAACTTTAAAAACTACTGACTCTAGGTGCGCGGTTCCAAAGTGTCATTCCTATGGAGAAGAACCGGCAAGAAACTCCATAAGTTACTCTTTTAAAAAAATATATTGTATACAATAGATCATGGAATATGTGCGTCAATAACGCTAGGAACATAAAAAAAAATACTTATTAATTATAACAATGAAATCTTTCCTAGTAACGGAAGAAAGAAAAAGCAATTCTATTCAATATGTTCCTTACGCTGTTGACGCATTCACAAGTATTAATGATAATTATTAAAACTATAACGTAAAAAAAAAGCAATACGGAAAAATAAAAAAAATAAAAATTGTTACATACCATAATATGTACCTAGTCAGATTGTACTTAGTTGCTACTTGTTGTTACTTATTAAAAAGTTAGGAAAAATTAAAAAGTAAGCTCTTATAGTAAGTGCTTTGATCATATGATGTCTTTGTAACTTTTTGAATTCTAATATAATTAAGTAAATTGTAATGAGTAGGTACATTATAAGATCTCAGCTTCTGATTACTATACTGTAACGTATATGTTTGATTACTCTTTTAACATGAAAATTATTCAAATTCTCCACGAAATTGCGAGTGGGTCACGCGCTTTATTCCATAGAGCTGGCAATTAAAAATTATGATCCGAACAATTGAAATGTTATACACATTCTATGGAAATTAATTAGCTTTTCTCTTGGTCGATAATAATAGCTTCTGTTTTTAATTATTATAGTCTTGTTTTTTGTAGCGTACATTTCTAATTTAAGACATGACGTGTAGTGTGTAGTGTAGTGAAAATTTCGAATTTAAGAGATGTGTAAAGTCATAGTAGTCAAGAGTAGCATAGCATTAGATATGCATTGTTTATCGTGACTTCTATGGTGATACAAATAATAATAATAACTCGCGATTCCGCCCGCGTGGGTGTCGGCTATCGCGTCAAAAGTAACCTAATTCTTTTCTCGGGCTATCTTTATGCACTCTTAAAACACAAATATTTCATTAATGAACTGCTTTACTGTTGTACAATACAATTACCTCAAAAGGTTTTGTTTGTTACGTTATCGATAGCGTATAACGTCACAAGTAGTCTCATATAAATGTCAACAAATTATTTCAGTGATAAATGCAAAATTGTACCAAAAATATTACGAAACGAACGTCGTAAAATTTTCGTATCACAGTGTTTGTAAAGCAACTTCTCGAAAACGGCTTGACCGGTTCTAATGGATTTTTTTGTATATAATCAGTAATTCAGAGAAAAGCAGGAAACAAATTTTCATTACCCCCAAGCAAGTGATAAGGGTGGCCTTCTGAATATAGCAAAATAACGTTTGCTAGGTCAGCTAGTATATTAAATATTTTTTTTATAACACTAGCCATAGTTGACTGCACGGATAGCCGAGTGGTATAGGTCACCACGCTAATTACCACTGTGCGCGATGTGCTGCGGGTTCGATCCCCTCATGGGACAAGTATTTGTGTTATCCACAAATGCTTGTTCCAAGTTTGGGTGTTCTTTGTGCATGTGATTTGAATGTTTGTGAAACCCCCGTGACACAAGGATTATATTCCTTAGTGCGGGCGTCGTTTGTAAAAAAAAATATTTTTCTGAGCCTATTCTTCCCACTCAAAAAAATTAAATACAATAACTTAGCCAGTTTAGATTTTAACATGACACAAACATTACAACCAGTTCTTAGTACATACATTATCATATCTCTTAACCATTTGACTAACGTTATAATAACGTTAATCAAATGGTAATTCCATTCCAGACTCGAACAGTCTAGGTCATAACACTTACCTAGGAATGCTAGCTTGTTAACTTTCTACTTAATTAGGTTTAAGGGCTTATTTGATTGTTAATAATAATTAATGGGTTCGATTGGTTATCCGAATTAATTGGTTGAGATGTACCGAGGGATGGTTTGGTTGATATATAAATTTTGAGATCGATAATCGTGTATGAATGAATTTAGTTATGAGTTCTGTAACGTTTTGTTTGTTATTGTTGCTAGAAATTGGATGCATTAATAGTCTTATATTTTCAACTTTATTTTACTTATAAAGGAGTAGCGTTTTTTGTATGTTCGTAATAACATATCTACTTTATTACTAATGGATTTCGAAATTCGCAATCATCAAAATATGTAAGTAGTTTGAATTTTAATTGATAAATTGGAAAAATTTAACAAGAATTTCAAATCCAAGGTGCGTATTTTGCACTTTTAGTAAATTTAGTAGAGATTTTAAAAAGTTTGTAAGTTCATATAACAAAATAATTGTTAACTTGTCTCAGTTTTATAATTATATAGGTAGACCACGTGTGATTCTTTTTAAATTTTATTTGATTGCGATATTCACTAGATCCAGTATTGTTTTAAGTTTCAAAGATTCCACAGAAGTGTGTGATGAACGTTAATAATTAAAATAAAGTAGAATCCTCTCAGTTTCATGATACAAACAAGTATAGTAGTTAGAGTCAAGTTATCAACATAAGTAAATCACTTAGGTAGAAAGTCAGGGTCTCACGACGTAGGGTCAGGTCGGAGAAAGCATGTTATCTTCGTAATTATGTTATTAAGCAGTAACTACCTTAATGTGGGAACTAAGGTTCTACTATGATAGATTGACAGACGGTTTAGTATTGTGACGGCTTTAAACAACCTATAATGCCACAAACTGACGGGCCTGTTGGTCTAGTGGTTAGTGACCCTGACTGCTAAGCCGGAGGTCGTGGGTTCGATTCCCACCCAGGACAAATCTTTGTGTGATGAGCACGATCATTTGTTCTGCTGTGTCTGGGTGTTATTTATCTATAATATGTATGTATTTAGAAATAAATAAGTATGTTTATCAGTTGTCTGGTTACCATAGTACAGGCTCAGCCTAGTTTGGGATCAGATGATCGTGTGTGAGATTGTCCCAAGATTATTTTTTTAAGATATTTATTTATAAACTTATGTGACCCGGTGATGGCGTCGCTGTTGTTGAATCTAGTGTATCAAGGAACAGATGGCCGAGTGGTATAGGTCACCACGCTAATTACCACTGTGCGCGACGTGCTGCGGGCTCGATCCCCGCATGGGACAAGCATTTGTGTGATCCACTAATGCTTGTTCCAAGTCTGGGTGTTCTTTGTGCATGTGATTTGAATGTTTGTGAAACCCCCGCGACACAAGGATTAAATTCCTTAGTGCGGGCGTCGTTTTTTTTAAAAGAAACAAAAGAAACCAAAAAAATGAATAAATCGAACATAGGCACGTGTATGTGGAGACTTAAAACTTAGGTTATCGTAGACTTCATTCACCTCACGTACAAATGGCTATAGTCCTACCTACCATTAAAAAAACAACACAGCCTTTTGTAATTTATTGCCTATTCGTTATCGGTCGCGATAATAATAAATAGGCCAACTGTATTAGTACTTGAGGTTGTGTATTGAAGTAAATGTAGGTCATGTCGTTAGTAGGCTTCGGATATACTCGGCCATACTATAAAATGAAAGTGTAACGCCTTCATTTTCTAGTATATCATATTTTAATAGGTTTTTCTTATGACCCAATCAACTATACAGAGTGTACGTGTTTAGACATGAGTGTCGGTGTTTGGGATATTTATTGCAAAAGACTTACAGAAGTCTGGTTCTGTCTTAAAAAGGCCAGGGAAGAAAAAACCCTACATTAAGTTACTCACTTCTAAATTTCAACAATTGTATAAACTTCTAAACAGTCCCCTGATTTTGTATAAACGTCCCACTGCTGGGCACAGGCCTCTTCCCATATAGAGAAGGATTGAGCATTGATCACCGCACTTGCTCATAGCGGGTTGGCGATTTCAGATTCCAATTTTTGGATTCCAGGTTTCCTCACGATGTGTTCCGTCACCATTTGTCTACGATATCTTAGAATTATTAAGAAAGTACATAATATTACTTTGGAAAAATCACATTGGTACTTGCCTGGGTGCGAACCTGCAACCACAGACATAATCCGGTCACTAAACCGCGAGGCCACCACGACATTTTAGAAATAAATTATTCCAATTCAGACATTCAGACATTTAATCAAATAAGGTGTCGTGTGTAAGGTAGCTTAAGAATCCAACCTGCCAAGATAGCAATAATCTTTATTTATTATAACAATAAAGACAATATCATAAACAAAGCTAAATAGTCCCATAAACCTGAGTGAACATTTTGTTGGTCGTAAATCAATGTGTTACAGTCACTTTGTACTTTTAGGCAAAGACTAAAATGTCTGTTTATATTTATTTTGAATATTGTAAGTTTGTGGTCATATTTATTTGTAGGTTATAAAATATGAAAAAGAGTTATTACCCGTGAAGTATTATTTAATACAATTACAGTGTCTATAAAAAACAATTGGCTTATGTTATTAATCACTGACAAGAAACTTTAACTTACGTCTCTAAATATAGCGAAGGTTTTTTTTTTAATTTTTATGTCAGATAATCTCATCATCTGCCTAGCCTTGTCCCAAGCTATGTCGGCTGCTAGTCTTACCGGATTCGAGTGACCAACGTGTATGGAGCGACTGCCTATCTGACCTCCACTACCCATTGTTGGTAATACAGTATTCCATTGTAAGACTGTTAAGTTAGATAAGTTGTGGGAAGATAAAAAATTCAATACAAGCAGTCCCTACATAAAATTAATTTATCTTTAAAAAATATAACTAGTGAAGCCTTTTTTTTGGCGGATAATATTAAATTCACAGCAAGGCGGTACTTTTAATACAAGTCAGTTTAGTGGTTAATCCGTAGTTACTTTTTTATTTTACTCACGTTGGACAAAATCTAGAAACTTTACCAGATTACTAATTTACCAGCATACAACTGCTATAGCACAAAGTTGAACGCCCTCCCACAGTAACGTTACGTGGTAGCTGACGCTTACGTCATGTCTCGTAGTTAACATTCGTAGCCTTGTGGCGTAGCGGGATGTCGCCGGTTTGATTCCCGATCGATGCTTGAATGTGTAATGTATTTGTTAACAGTTTTAGTATTTTAGTATGTAAAAATATTTTTTTATGGAAATGCTATATTATTTTAGCGGTTTTAATTAAAAAAAAAATATTTAATTCTTTACCATAAGAGGAAGATTATCTGTTCAGATGTATAATATATGTTATCCTTATTTGACAAAGTAGATACAAACGCATTGAATCTAAAAATATATGTATTACTTGGTACAAACAATTAATTCAGAAAAACATTCTTTTTTTTACGTCAAATATTTTCTCTTACACTAAATGTACCTAATAGAGATAACGAAACAATTAATACGCACATGGTGTTCTTATCAAAACGTTTAATACCCTGCCAAATAAGTTTTGACCTAACAGTGATAAAAATAAAGTTATAAATTCTTCGTCAGATATTTTCAGTTAAAGAAATATACGTTCACTAGAACTTTGAGTCTTATCTGTCTAAAGACAGAGGCCTTTATTGCTTGAGATAGGTACGTGCAGGAATTTAATATATTTTGAAAGCTACGTCACCGACCTTCGAGGTTCCATTCTAACTCCATTTGCTTCGGTATCACGCATTAATATGTGCCAGTGTTGCTAGAAGAAGACGCGTTAGAACAAAATTAGGAATAAAATATAACCAGAAGAACCGGCAAAAAAACTCTAGCACCAAAAAATAACACGTCATGATCTCATAAGCTAAAGTAACTTATTGACCAAAGAGTTTTCTTCCATCTTGACTTTACATCGGAGCGATAATCTTAGTTTATGTAAATTGTAGACACGAAATAAAAAAAAAATTGTAAAGAATTTGAACAATAACTAATAACCTCTATTAAAACTACTACTAAAATATATTAGTTACCAGCCATAAAATACCATAACAAAATCTTACAATAAAATTATATTATAATCGGTAAAATCGATTCCTAAGCTAGCAACACTAGTTTACAACAGGCAGTCATCTCGTTGCAGCGGGGCGCAACACCCGCTTACAAAACAAAGTTGTAGCCGGCAAAAAACAAAGTCGTCCAAAACGAAAAATCGAAGTCGTTTTGCCGTCGATACAAGTAAATCTCGTGCGGCCTGTCTTTATTCAAGCCGCAAGAGATTTATTTATATTGATGGTAAAAACACATCTGTTATTACCGGCTACGTAAATCGTGGTAAAAGTTTTTATTTACGTGTTAAGTTAGCTGCTCATTATTATTTCCGTGATAACTATATGTTGAGTTTTAATTATGCTGTTCATGTGGGTCTAGTTCACTTATATTTAATCATTATGAAGAAAATATGTAATATACTATGTAATAGCTAATCCCTATATATCATCCAACGTTCTTCCGTTATAAACATCTGTTTTTCTTCATAAACCTTTAAATGTATCAATGTAATATACTTTAACGTATGACGTAGTCCATAGTTAATTTTAATTATATTTTTTTACACCAATTAAATACGCTGATAACCTCTTTAAACAAGGTGCAGGTAATACTTTTAATTTATATTAAATTCATTTTTTTATGTAACCTAATTATTGTCCCACTGCTGGGCAAAGGTCTCCCCGACGCCAATCATTTAAGAAGCGATCGATGTCATCCCAATATAATCAAAATAACATTAGAGTTATTGATTGAAAAAATATTGAAATTATTTAACGAACTCTTGATTCGCCAGTTCTAAACAATACCTTAGACCTTGAAGTTTGAATGGAGCCATGTCTATGAAATAAGCATTCAGCATTGAACGAGACATGGAAACAACACCAGTTAATTGACTCTAAACATGGAATTGAGTAGCATAGACAACGTAGCTAAATATTTTCAACTGAAATAACCAAATCAAATATTATTCTCTAATCTGTAAAGGAAAACATAGTGAGGAAACCTGGATTCCAAAAATTAGAAGCTGAAATCGCCAAACCGCAATGAGCCAGCGTGGTAATCAATGCTTGTTCCTTCTCTTTATGAGAAGAGGCCTTTGCCCAGCAGTGGGACGTTTATAGGCCAGTATTATAAACATTATTGTCTAGTAGGAAAGACTACCTATGGACAAGATAATATTGTGAACTGCCTAAATTAAAATAGCTAGCCAACTAGAGCTGAAAAATAAACATTATAACTATATTACATGTGGAGTTGTTATCTATTTTAGTATTTGCTCTTCTCTGGCATATCGTTATGTCATAAAAGTATGTGTATATAGCAGTGTGTGTAATCCCCTGAATGATACCTTTACCGTCTAATTACTAAACATCTATATATTATATATAATTCCAGTGTCACGATGTTTGTCCGGGATGAACTCCGAAACTACTTAACCGATATCAATCAAGTTTGCACACTGTGTGCAGTTTGATACAACTTGAAAGATAGGATAGCTTAAATCTCAATTATTGAAAAAAAAAAATTGAGACCGTGGGCGGAGCTGCGAGAAACAGCTAGTAATTAATACAAAGTTTGTGCGTCTTAGCATATGTCGCTTGTTTTAATTGAAGTCTATATCAACAGTTTATATCATCACCCTTTATGAACTAATTATTACACATACTTAGAAAAATTATTCCTAATGAACTTTTATGAGTTGCTAGGTATTTTTAAATTGAAGGAGCAATCGTAACTTATAAACTATTTTCGTATACCTACAGCTAAATTAATTATTCTTACATCACTCTTTTATCTGATCTTCAGAGCTCATTAGACTTGGTAATGTATTATCTAGTATTAAGACGGCTTATCAGAATTGTAATGACTTAATAACTGTCAAAGGTCACGTACTTTATTCAGGGCCAAGGGCTTCATCATCATCATCCATTGCCCTTGTCGTCCCACTGCTGGGAATAGGCCTCTCTACGTGACATTCTCTTCAAATTCTTCAATATCTTGTAATAAAAAAAACACTAACCAACATAACTTTTACATTCCAGATCGCGCTCCTTCTTTCCGGCATCATGCTATTGAAGAAGCTGATGTCAGCCAAGAGTGGTGGCGGCGGTGGAGGCGGCCATGAGAGTCACGGCTGGTCCTCCGGCGGCAGCAGCGGTGGATGGGACCGAAGGGCGTACGATGACCTAGCTTATTCTGGATATAAAAGAGAATAGGTCAATTATGTGGACGCTAGTTGATAACGCGACGTATCAAAAGGAATGAGAGATAGTTAACTTAAAGAAGACTGTTTTGAAAAGTCTTTCCGTTTGAATGAGGAACTTGACGTATTAAGCAGCTCTGAACGTTTATCTTCTTTTTTTTCTGCTGATTTTCTTCTTCATCTTTGCATATCTTATTTTGCATCATAGATTTCTTTTACTGGGAAAGGGAAATGTACGCTGTTCTTTTACCAGCTCAAACCACGAGTGTTCTTCTACCATCCTTTTGCTAGAGACCAGACGAGGATGCATCGGCAAAGAACCATAATCTTCGGCTCTGGCACTTCCGAACAAGAAGTACTTTAAAGCAACGTCTAAATACTCATAAATTTTAATTTTAATTTCTATTTTTCATATACATCAAGCTTGAACAAAGAGGATGTTACCAATCCATTGCCCTTATGTGAACCATTAAGCTCTCACGCAAATAGTAGGGGACCGATATAGGTCAATAAGGATATATCCCGACCCTTATGAAAGACAATGGGAGAATGACGTAATCAGATCTCCACACTGTTTTATGTCAATGTCTGTGTCGCTTTTTTTTTCTTATATGTCTGCTCTTGCATAATTGTTTTATGGTGAGGTTCTGAGAACATTGACCTTTGGATTTTGAAGGGCTGATACAAAAAAAAAACATTTTGATTATGTATCAATATTTATGTGAAGCACTGTCAGTCGTTAGTTTTTTTGTCAATCACAGACGTGATCAGTGGATTAAACATATTATATTGATCAGCCATACAGAAGTCGTGGGTTAATTTCAAATGAAGAAGAACCAGATTTGATGCTTATGTTCAGAGTAATAGAAGCTCTATTTCATTGCCCAACATTTTTAAGCTTCTTCTTTTGGTGTTGATGATAGAAATCTTTAGAATATTTCCTCTTCTATACCTGAATGGAATAAATGAATGCACGATACGTTAAGTGTTATCAATTAGTGACAAAAAAATATTAGATAAAATTAATGTCTTTAGCTAGTAAACGTGGGATTGTTATACAACAAATTATTTATTAACGCGACACGAGTTCTATTTGTAAAAAACCTCTTTTGTTTTACTGGAAAAAAAATACTAACTTACATAAAAAAAAACTTTATTCTTTATATTATTTTTCTTAAACAGTTGAACACGTGTCTCGTTTAATTAAAAATATATTTATTTTAATGTATTATTTATTTATTGAATAGTTTAGTTTCTTTTGTTTAAATAATCGTTTTAATAACGATTTCGAGTACTTTTTATTAAAAGATTTAATTTATTAATAGTTGTAAGCTATGACTGTTAATTGAAGTAATTTATTTCTAATTGTTGTGCCTGAATACTCATTAATTTATTATTAACTGTTAATGTTTTAATTTATTATTTTATGTTTAATGAGATATCAGTATTTTTATAAATAATGGTGATTTGAATTATAACTCAATCTGTACTTTTATACAAATAAATAAATTATGAAACAATATTTTTTCATGGAATTTATTTTAAGATTGTAGTACCATATACCATATTCTTCCAATGCTAAATAAACGTTCATACGTTTATTTAGCATTGGAAGAATATAGAATAGAATAGAATATAAAATAGTTCATGGAAATATAAAGATATAGCTCAATCCGACATAGATCTGGATTAGGTAGGTAAAAAACCACTTCGTTTTATCACCATTACAGCCGAAAATAGCAACTAAACCCAAGATCTTTTAGACTTTGACCAGAAACTTCACGGAATTCGTAGTTTGAACAAAAAAGATAACATTAATATTGGTAAAATATATAAAACAAAGTCGGGTTTATTACAACACTCAAAAACAGGAGGACCGATTTACTTGATCCCAATGATATTTTATTAAAATATCATTGCTTGATCCTCGATCCCATTCCGAATCTATACTAATATTATAAAGCTGAAGAGTTTGTTTGTTCGTTAGTTTGTAACGCGCTAATCTCGGAAACTGCTGGTCCGATTTGAAAAATTATTTCACTGTTAGATAACCCACTTATTGAGGAAGGCTATAGGCTATAATTTGTCACGATAACCGACGCCCTCGCGGGCGGAACCGCGAGCAAAAGCTAGTAAATAATAAAAATAAAAAAACTCAAAATTGGAAATGGGAACAGGGAAAAATTACGCGGATGAAACCACGGGATACCGTTTGTGATAGGAGATAGTTATGTGATGTCAGATTGAAAAATACGAAACGAAACAACGAACACCTAATTTTAAATTACGTCACGGGAATTAACACGAACTCATTACTTAAAACCATTATTAAAATCATGCAACGCGATAGTTTTAAAGTTAATAACGAACACCTATTTGTGAGGAAACTAGGTACTACTAAAAACATAGTGATTTTATGTTAAAAGTAATTTAAACCTATTATGAAGCATACATCAAAGCACCTATAGTGCCTCAAATATATGTGACCCGGCAAAATCTGGAAATAATATTATTTTACTAATTTAATTTGGTTTAGCTAAGATATAAAATATTCAGATATTAAGATTCAATTTAATTTTTATACAATTGGGTGAGGACATTATTTTTACCCCAAAATCCTTGAAAATTCTATTGAGTTAAAAGGGCTGTTTCCATCGTCAGATAACTTTATTCGGGGAATAAATTTCAAATTTTGCATATATTATATTATTATGAAATTTTGACAGTTGTTTCACACAAAATCTGTCAATCGTCAATTTTATTCGTCGGATAAAATTTATCTGGCGATCGAAAAATCAGCCCTAAATACAACAGAGACGCCATCGCCGGCTCAGATAATGTTTGTGGCACTATACAGTCCTGCAAGTTACCGTGTGTAAACAGCGCCATCTACCAAACCTGAACGGAACCAAATAGATAAGTTTACAACACTCATAGGTAGACTAGTAGCATAGTTATAGTGCCATCTTTACAATAGAAAATGAACCTCCAAGTGTTGCATGTTGTAATACTACGTCGACTGTCTACGTCTATGAGGAAACTAGGATTAGAGGTTACTTAATTGTAAAAGAAAATCAACTGTAAAAATAAAGGTGAACCCATTTGTAAGACAAGCATTTAACTTAGCATGAGGGGTTAACAAGAATATAATGTGTGACCCACAAAAAAGGTGTTTTTGGTTGATGTTACCAAATTATCACGTAATTGTAGACAAATGAAATAATTTTCTAAGGTTTCCACAAGATTTGACATTGATTTCAATCGCGGATTATTTTGATTTTGGTTCCGGACGTTTCAACACCTTTGCAGGAGTCACGGTCAAAGAAGGTCTGCCTTTTCAAAAGTAGTTTTATTTCAAAATAATAGATTTATATATCTAGATTAAGTCTACAACTGTGCAAAATAAATATTATTAATAAACTGAATATTATAATGTCAATACAAGTATTAAAAGGTTATTAAAGCAAACCGATGGATAGATGACCTGAAAAGGAAGATGGGTCCAACTGGATGTGGAAGGTGGAGGACCGAGTGTTGAGGCGCAACTAAGAAGAGGTCTATGTCCAGCAGTGGGCCTAAAGGATACTAATTAAATGATAAAAAGCCATTAATTAAGTAATTATTTTATTACAACTTTGTACAGAAATATGGTATTTTGACTCTGTATGACAGGTCAAAGAAGAACAGAAGGAGTTTATTTATTTATTCTATTCAATTTAATTGAAATTAACAACTGAACATACATCATTATGTTTATTTATTACTAGTTTTTTCCTGCAGCTGCGCCCATGGTCTCTTTTTTTTAATATATTATATCACCCGGGAATAGTGTAGCATCCCAACAGTGAAATATTAATCAAATCGGTTCCATATTTTTAGAGCCCATTCAATGCAAACAAACAAACAATCAAATCTTTCCGCTTTATAATAATAGTATAGTTAAGATTGACATTTATCAGGACCATTGTAATTATGTTTAAGTCATCCGAGGTGTGTACTTCGTTCCTAATTAATACGGAACAGCAGAAACATTAATGTCGTATATTGACTTAAACCAATATATAGCTGACAATAAAACACGATCAAAATAAGAAATATGAAGTAAAAATGTATAGAATACGTTTTTTCGTTCATTACTTTTCCGAATCAGTTGTTAAAATGACGATTGATACACGATAGCTCGGAATATACGGGAGAATATTGTGAACCGACACGTCTGTCTTATTTTTACATTTTGTTACTTAAAATTCAATTTTGTTTAATACGTTAAGGTTGTTGAAGAACGCAAGTTTATGAAGACTCATCAAATTTAGACATTGACGCTTAATAAAAGACACACTTGTCTTGTCTTCTTTAACTTATTAGGGCAAAGTTAAAATGAGGGTTTAAATAATATTTTTTCAGTCTACACAGTTAAAAATCTCGTTATTTATTTGCTTATTATACAATAAACCTTGTTAATGAGAAAGTTATTTTTCTGTATTTTCAACCTGAAACTTAACTATAAACTGTTAAATAACCAAGTAAAGATAGTTTTATTTCAACGTGCAATATTCGTGGTAAAATAACGTATGAAAAGCAAAAAAATAATTACCGAGTAAATTTCAAAACATCTTTATACAGGATTATTTTTTGTGGAGTGTGTATATTCAACGAGTACTGTCACATTGTATGAAAATTTCATTTTCAATTATAAGATTTCGACTCATGTTCCTTGGGGAAAGTGATTCAGTTTTATGCACCTGATTACCTCGTTGAATATACGCACTCCATAAAAATAATCCTGTAAATGTTTCACTTATTTCATACATTTTTTTTGTCTTGAAACAAATATTATATTCCCACTTATTTACACTGTCAAACGCAATATATTTTAACTCATTAAACCTTAGACTTTTACCAAAAATTGCATTTCACATTTCCATAACGCATAGAATATAAACGCATTAATTTGTAATCTCTGGCACTCAAACGTGGCCGCCGCAACTTAACTCCCGTATATTCCAAGAACATTCACTTTCCTAAATCAATACACACGTTACGATGCAATTAGCAAATAACTATGGAAGTATAACGGGCTTCCGTCTCCTCGCTGCGTTTTGCACGAATAACTATGTTTTACGCACGACTGTCCGATGCTAGCATAGTTTCACAAGCGCTTTAGGGTCGGGAATTTATTTCCGTGTTGACATACGTATTTTAAATTATAAATAATATCGTCCTGTAATTTTTCCACAATTAGGCTAAGGCCTTCTTCCGTAAAGGAATGAGCACTGATCACCACAGTTGCTGATTTCATTTCAGAATCCAAATAGAACCTTTTTTCTTTCACCTTGAATTTTTAAGAATATGATAAAGTAAACGAATCTATCTATGGTATAGTTGCCGGCAAGTAACTTGGCAATGTTTTGGAGTAGTGAGAGCGTATTTTTATATTCTATGTGCAACAAAAGAACAGTTTTATTGCTCGACTGTATGCTAGGAATCTTTAAAAAAAATTCATTTTTTTTAACTAAAATGTACATTAGAACGTTAAAGTATGAGATGAACTCGTTACGACTCTTGCCAAGTTACGTGCCGGGTACCATACGTATAACTTCGGAGAATTAATATTGGTACTGGCATGGGTTCGCACCTAAAACCACGAGCAAGTCTTGTTACTGGAACAGCATCCTTATCATTCCCCTGCCCTTATCACAATTTAATTTAGGGTCAGCGAAGAATATCTTCTTCCTCCACACTTCTCTATCTGACGTCATCTCACAAATAACATCTTTTCTAGACATATCGTCTCTCACACAATTCATCCATCGTTTCTTTGGTCGTTACCTTCCTCTACGAATGGTGCAAAAAAAATAACCTTAAAAAATTTTTCAACATATGCGCTTTATTAGTAGCTATAAATATAAAATTTGAAAAGGAAAATATTAATAGTAATTTGAAAAACACAGAACTACTCATGCCTTGCAAAAATATACATTTACTCTACCTTTATCCCAAAATGTTTAGCAACAAAAGGTCCACCTTTGTGACTCTGTGACGGGCCTCTAGTACAAAATCAAGGTCCACCTGTGTGACTCTGGGACGGGCCTCTAGTACAAAATCAAGGTCCACCTGTGTGACTCTGGGACGGGCCTCTAGTACAAAATCAAGGTCCACCTGTGTGACTCTGGGACGGGCCTCTAGTACAAAATCAAGGTCCACCTGTGTGACTCTGGGACGGGCCTCTAGTACAAAATCAAGGTCCACCTGTGTGACTCTGGGACGGGCCTCTACTACAAAATAAAGGTCCACCTGTGTGACTCTGGGACGGGCCTCTAGTACAAAATCAAGGTCCACCTGTGTGACTCTGGGACGGGCCTCTACTACAAAATAAAGGTCCACCTGTGTGACTCTGGGACGGGCCTCTAGTACAAAATCAAGGTCCACCTGTGTGACTCTGGGACGGGCCTCTAGTACAAAATCAAGGTCCACCTGTGTGACTCTGGGACGGGCCTCTACTACAAAATAAAGGTCCACCTGTGTGACTCTGGGACGGGCCTCTAGTACAAAATCAAGGTCCACCTGTGTGACTCTGGGACGGGCCTCTAGTACAAAATCAAGGTCCACCTGTGTGACTCTGGGACGGGCCTCTACTACAAAATAAAGGTCCACCTGTGTGACTCTGGGACGGGCCTCTAGTACAAAATCAAGGTCCACCTGTGTGACTCTGGGACGAGCCTCTAGTACAAAATAAAGGTCCACCTGTGTGACTCTGGGACGGGCCTCTAGTACAAAATCAAGGTCCACCTGTGTTACTCTGGGACGGGCCTCTAGTTAAAAAAAAAACATTAAAAAGTTTTCATCACATGCGCTTTATTAAAATGAGTGTGACTCTGGGACGGGCCTCTAGTACAAAATAAAGTTCCACCTGTGTTACTCTGGGACGGGCCTCTAGTTAAAAAAAAAACATTAAAAAGTTTTCATCACATGCGCTTTATTAAAATGAGTGTGGCTCTGAGACGAGTCTTTAGTACAAAATAAAGGTCCACCTGTGTGACTCTGGGACGGGCCTCTAGTACAAAATAAATTAGAGTTGTTACTAAGTACTATCTGTATTTAAAATTCTGGAACCGCGAACTTATAGAAAGAGCTGTGTTCTCCATATAAAGAGATGTCATTGCCCTGATATTATATTCATACATAGGATTTTACGAAGCAACTAAACTACTTATCAACTCACGCAATCCCATTTTGCCTCATACTAAATAACGCACCATATTCTAGAAGTTTTTCTCTAGTTTATGCTAATTGTAAACAAATGTTGCGTGTTGGTACGTTATTAGAATTTCATATATACAGATTTAGTAGTCGGTAAGATATTAACTCAAATATCACTATTTGTTATGGTAATCTGCTTTAAGATTTTTTAATTAATCGTTTTGTTTTTTACTTTTAGAACATGGACTGTAAGTGCAATATATTTAGATGGCTTTAAGGCGCTGTGTGTCTTGTGTCGGACACAAACCAGCAGAAAATATTTTGTTTCCACATAATCAATACGAAATCCTCTCCACTCTCTCCCCATAGAAAACGAAACAGTTTTTGTGTCCTATAGCTTACACTAAAAAGTGTTTGGTGTTGGTAACTGTCAACTAAAAAGTCATCAGTGGAGCACGTGGAACGTAACAAACTTCCGTACAATTATTGCACTTTGCAGTTGAAACTTCAGCAATAATTAAGGCAGCAAGGTCAAAAAGCACTCATTTGATTTGATCCAACAAGTAGCCTTTGTCGTACTCAGAACGTCGTACAAAAATTTCATGGTGGCCTAGCGGTTCAATGACCGGTTTCGAATGCACATGGTTGTAGGTTCAAACCCAAGACAGTAACAATGTGACTTTTTCAATGTTATATGTATTATAATATTCTAACACATCTAACTAAAGGAAAACTTCATGATGAAACCTGGATTCCAAAAAAATTTAATCTGAAATCGCCAACCCGCAATGAGCAAGCGTGGTGATCAATGCTCATTCCTTCTCTATATGGGCAGATGCTTGTGCTCAATAGTGGGACGTTTATAGGCCGGTACTACTGTTCTATTCTATATTTCTTAGCAGAATAAAATAGGGACCGCGGGCAACAGCATATTTCATAACACTGATTTTCTTTCTAGCGTGTGTATGAATCCTTAATCATCAGGTTTTCGTTGTTCATTAGAATTTTAATTAATAACCAAATATAACAGTTACTCAGTGAATAGCAGAGTTATGAAAGGTATCCATTATTTAAATAAGGTTTTTTAACTTTGGGCATTTAAATTAGATACTTTGCATATTGTTGGCAGAATGAAAAACCGAGTCACGATTATAATATATGTTACATTTTTGGTTGTTTGATAAACCAATATCAGACTTAGGTTAATTTATACCATGTTTTTATTCACTGAAAATGACATTGACCAAATTCAAATTATTACAATACCACTATTTTGAGCTCGCTGGACCCGACAATTCCTTCCTGGCTACCCTGAGATGAAATGTAGAAATAAACTCAGGGGTCACAGCTCTTTTAAAGTCCAGACAATTGATAGTACCTATAATAATGAGTAAATAAATGGTCTTTCCTGGACTGACCTATAGAAGAAAGAACCATATTGACTTGAGCAAGCCTGTGGCAAGCATGCTTCGAGATATTTTGAACAGATATTTAGTTATAATAATAATAATACCGGCCTATAAATGTCTGTTCCCGTATATAGATATATCGTGATAAGTCAAACGCTTGTGTTACGCGTGGTTTCATGTAGTACAATGGATAGGTTCGAATCGGCAACCACATGATCGCAGGTCCGGCGCTTATGCCGATGTGAATTATTGTTATTTTAATGTGTATGTAAATGTTACGATAACCAAACTGTCAAAATCAAAATGTTTTGTCACTATCATATATGTCAATGTGGGTCACACATTACTAGTAATCTCGTTAACCCCTCGTGCTAAGCTAAGATGCTTATGTTACGAGTGGGTTCACGTCGGTAGTGTAATGGGTGGGATTCGAACCCGCAACCTCATGATCGCAAGTCCGACGCCCTAGCCATTAGGCTACCGCCGCTTCTTTTATTTCTAGTGAACCTAAAATAGGCGCTTTAGAAACGTTAACTTTAAAACTAAATGACTCTAGGTTAAATGACTATATAATTGAATAATTATATAGTCGTATTTCCAAATCATGAACTTCTGCATAATAATATGCAAAATTTTTATTTCTTAGCATACAAAATTTCAATCTTTGAGAAATACAAGTATTTGATAAATAATTATCTTTACGAAAGCTGCCAAACATTCATAAGTACCTATGCTAACAACACTATTATTATGTAGACCATAAAATAATTCAATGTAGCTTTATTAGGTACCTTTGACCTTGATCAAGTCTGAAATGATTCCATTGTAATTTATATTTCGATTTGTCGAAACAGTTAACCGGAGATAAGTTTTCTGGTTGACTTCATAGAGTCAAAATTATTATTTAAATGTTATAATTATTTGTGTTAGCTTAGCAAGAACTTTTTTTTAGGAAGTTGAAATATATAGTATATACTAGCTGTTTCCCGCAGCTCCGCCCGCGGTCTCAATTTTTAGGGTTCCGTACCTCAAAAGGTAAAAACGGAACCCTTATAGGATCACTTTGTTGTCCGTCTGTCTGTCTGTCTGTCTGTCTGTCTGTCAAGACCTTTTTTCTCAGGAACACGTGGAGGTATCAAGCTGAAATTCATATCAAATACTCAAGTCTATGGTCTCTTGGAGCTGTGAAAAAATCAAACTTCTAAGTCAACGCGATCAAAAGATACTCCCGTTTATGCCGCAAATTTTCGACACTCGCAAGGGAATCAAAACCTACAGGGTACTTCCCGTGAACTCAGAATCTTGAAATTTGGTATGAAGCAACGTCTTATAGCAGAGATATAGGAAAAATTGCGAAAAGTATACATTTTTAGTTATATCATATAATAAAAATATTTTTAATAATTTTAAACTTACTACCCCTTTCCTCATGAACGCGTAGTGGTATTATATTGAAATTCATATCAAATACTCAAATCTATAATACCTTTAAGCTGTAACAAAATCAAACTTCTATGTCAACGCAATCAAAAGAAACAGGAATTAAAACCGCATATTTTGAAACTCGCCACTACTCGCAAGGGAATCAAAACCTACAGGGTACTTCCCGTGAACTCAGAATCTTGAAATTTAGTATGAAGCAACGTCTTATAGCAGAGATATAGGAAAAATTGCGAAAAGTATACATTTTTAGTTATATCATATAATAAAAATATTTTTAATAATTTTAAACTTACTACCCCTTTCCTCATGAACGCGTAGTGGTATTATATTGAAATTCATATCAAATACTCAAATCCATAATACCTTTAAGCTGTAACAAAATCAAACTTCTATGTCAACGCAATCAAAAGAAACAGGAATTAAAACCGCATATTTTGAAACTCGCCACTACTCGCAAGGGAATCAAAACCTACAGGGTACTTCCCGTGAACTCAGAATCTTGAAATTTAGTATGAAGCAACGTCTTATAGCAGAGATATAGGAAAAATTGCGAAAAGTATACATTTTTAGTTATATCATATAATAAAAATATTTTTAATAATTTTAAACTTACTACCCCTTTCCTCATGAACGCGTAGTGGTATTATATTGAAATTCATATCAAATACTCAAATCCATAATACCTTTAAGCTGTAACAAAATCAAACTTCTATGTCAACGCAATCAAAAGAAACAGGAATTAAAACCGCATATTTTGAAACTCGCCACTACTCGCAAGGGAATCAAAACCTACAGGGTACTTCCCGTGAACTCAGAATCTTGAAATTTGGTACGAAGCAACGTCTTATAACACAGATAAAGGAAAAATTGCGAAAAGCATAAATTTTTAGTTACATCATATAATAAAAATATTTTTAATAATTTTAAACTTATTACCCCTTTACTCATGAACGCGTAGTGGTATTATATTGAAATTCTTAACAAATACTCAAGTCTATAAATATTATACAGGTTTGTACGGAACCCTCGGTGCGCGAGTCTGACTCGCACTTGGCCGGTTTTTTTTTATATAATTGAAATTTAAACTATCCTATCTCTCAAGTTGGATCGAACTGCACAGGGTGTGCGAATTTTATTATAATCGGTTAAGTGGTTTAGGAGTCCATTGAGGACAAACATTGTGACACGAGATTTATATATATTAAGATTTCCTAAAAAAATCCTAATAAATATAAACAGGGTAAGTTAAAAAAATGAACGGCTACATCTTATAAATTTGAGAAGAAACTTGCGGGCTTTCGCAGGCGCTTGGTGGGGTGCTCACCCTTTCACTATGAAACTGATTTACAATGCCATAATTAGAAGCCGGCTATAATTCTTTAAAATAAACAATAAACTTATTTAAAGTACACAAAATAATAAAAAAAAAATTATCGAAATAAGCTAGTAAATAGATCTTTTTAGATGACACTGGTGACTGGGCTGTCGCCAATCATAATGGCCAACCTAACTTATTACCCTCAAGTCTAAATATTATTGGTAAATGACGAGAAAAGAACAAGTTTCAAAAAACAAACTTATTCCTACAAAGCTGAAGCATCTGCTTAATTTCTTCAGAATTTCTAAAATAAACATAATTTTACCGACTTCAAAAACTTTAACCAAATTTGTAAATCATAAATTTTCTCACAACAATTCACCTCTTTTTCATCGTCGGTAATTGTAACATCCTTCCACATTCATTTTAATTATGATAATACGTGATAATGAATAAAAAACGTAAGTAAACGTTGGTAACAACCTATTTCCGATTATTAGTTCTAGTTATAATTGGTAACTAGTGCACGCATGGCCAGGCAGCGCTCTAGTCAACCATAATGCAGGGAACCGACTTGAAAAAGCTGTTATGTAATGTTGACAATGTGTCAATATTCGTTTCAATAAAAATCTAGGGCAACTATTGTTTTCTGAGGTTTACGCGAATATTAGACATTGAAATAAAACTACTTTAAACGGATCCGAAACGTCGGGAACTAAAATCGAAATAAACCGCGATAGAATCCGTTTAAAGTAGTTTTATTTCAATGTCTATGGCAAAGGAAGGAGATGATACAATTATAGTTTGATTGGCCTGTTGTTTTAGTGATTAGTGACGCTGACTGCTAAACCGGAGGTTGTGGGTTCGATTCCCACCCAGGACAAATCTTTGTGTGAACACGAACGGTTTTTTTGTGCCTGTGTGTTAGTTACCTATAATATGTATGTATCTATAAATATATAAGTATGTTTATCAGCTGTCTGGTTACCATAGAACAGGCTCTGCCTAGTTTGGGATCAGATGACCGTGTCCGTTGTCCCAATATATTATTTAAGATATTTATAGTTAAATCAATCATCTAAAAAAGAGTGTTCACCTTTTTTATTAATCATTCATGAATTTCTGTTCATTCAAAAGTTCAATTAACTTCATAAAATTAAATAAGAGTTAAACTACTAAGAGTTAAAATCGATGTAACATTAAGAACTATTTTATTCTATTATCACATAAAATTTCAGATCCCATCTCAACTACAAACAATCAAATCGGTTTAAGTATTCAAGATCTACGATGGCTCAAACATACCAGTTAATTCATTCCCTTGAACCATCTTCAACTTTCGTCATTTAAAGATTGGGTATTGGCCTCTTTTATAATAATTATAATTAAATCAGTTATTGGTTTGAAACTAGAACTTAATATATTAAATAATAATTAAACCCACCAAACTGTGACACGGTTTGTCGGCTGTAATAGCTCTCGATTACCTTATGGTATAAGCTTACAGTCTTAATATAATTAAGCATAGTAATTAAATATCTATCCCTTTTATTACGTGATCATCTCTTATGCCAGTTTCACTTGAATACCTGTTGCTAATTAATAACACAAAGTCACCCATGAAAATAGAGAGGAATGGAAGGAAAATACGCATTGCGCCGACCCCATATGAATGGGATAAGGGCAGGAAGAAGAAGACCCATGAAAATATCTTTTACAAAACAATATTATTAATACCAAACTGAAATTAAAAACTACGCACTGTCATCAGCAAAACCGATTCCTTTGTGAACCAAATCAAATTTGTTGATATCTTAAATAAATTGAACGTGAATTATGTCAACCTAAAAACCTTTAATGGCTTCTACGTAGCCATCAATCATGGTTAGAAAATCCCATCAAAATTCGTTCAGTCTTCAATATTGCACTCACTTTCGTTGCATCTAAACCACAGCGTTAATAACCCATGCATAAGAAAAACTCATTGATTTTAATTACCATGGCAACGGCAATAACAGACCTAGAATTATGTCTATGCGTCATTATGTACGATTTACCCGATAGTAGAAAAAGGAGGGTAATGTTTTTCAGATACAAGAGAATTAATAGAACGTTACTCAAAGGCTGTAATTTATATTTTCTTTTGGAAGTGATCATATTTTGGAAAATTTCGAAAGTTGGTACGAAGAGTATTATATATATATTTTGTTGTAAAGTGTAAGATATTTTGAATCTGCGGCAGTTTCATGGGTTAGTGATGCAGATCCGGTTATTTCTCGCCAATGTCGGTCGTCTTGCTCAGTGTATTTTTCTAAAAGACATTTAAAATGTTGCTACTATTTCGCGACAATCAATAATATGAAAATTTATTAACTTATAATTATTTTAAACAGGACAAATATCAGTTGAAGTTGAAAACTTCATAGAAGTGTTTCATGAAGAGCAATTTTGGAACCAAGCAATATTATTAAATTCAAAAGTAAATGAGTCATCATTGCATACTTATCAAAATGCCTAACAAGTAAATTGCCTCGTGACAGAATGAGTGCACACCGTGATAGTAATAACACAGATGTATTGTTTAATCAACATCTCAATTTGACAAAAGACGACAGCTTTTCACCGCCTGAACATATCAAGACATCTCCCGCCATCAAATAATACGACAGCAACAAATTACACCACAATCAATTGGAGAAACTGTCGCCAACTATTAACGGAAGAAGCCACGCGAAAACGGACAAGTTTTTCATTTCGAACACATTTTGTTCATATCGGAATTGAAACCAAAGGAAGCTTGTAGGCCCGTCCGACCGTGAACCAACTGGAAAAACGCAAGTTTATACTTACACATGTATAAATATAACGTCTACTAGCGACAGTAATTCAGTTTTGCGCGATCGCTTGATGCAAAATGGTGGACAGGGCGAGGATCTGAAGAAAGTGAAGTGTTGTGTAATAAGTGACATTAAATAACCATCAATATGTTTTGCCAGACTTTAGTGCTCTGTTGTGTGGTATTGGCGTCAGCCACCGAGTACCAGGACGCTTTGAAGAAGCTTTGGAACAAGGACAGTGATTCGGTGATCGATGTCACCAGTGCATCTATAGTCATCAAGCCTTCGAGTTTCCAGACGAGGGAATCCCGTGTCCCTTACATGTACAAGCGATACGCTTTTAAGCCTCGCGCCATCCCTCTTAAACCGGAACAGCCCCAAGTTGAAAGGAACGTATATTATGCTGATGTGAAAAACAACTCCAATCTGCTTTTCCCTGGTAATTATATCCCAATTGCCAAAGAGAAAAGTAATTTGACGGACAATGATGACCAGTTTCAAGTTAAAGCAATACCCTTGATTAGGAATGCAGAGTTCGAGAAAAGGTCTATGAATGTTGAGGAACCTATTATTGAGAAGCCTCAGGGATTCTCGGAGCCTACTGCGTCAAGGAGATCACTATCTTGTAAGTATACCTTGAGTTTGATAACACTAATTATACTTCATGCCCTAAATCTACTCTGGTAAATTGGAACAATATTTTACGAAAATAGGTCTACATTTCTTAGTACTTAATGAAATTGGTTAGTTAAATTATATATCACTTTAACAAGTTATGCCATTGACCCTTTGTTTTGTTGACCATCATTTGATAAAACTTAGCAGTCTTGCAATAAATTTTCAACTGAATATTTTTTTTTATTTTTGATAACTATTAGGTAATGATAAAATATAATTATATTTCAGGTTCATATACAAATCGCTTTAGTAAAAAAATGGTACTAAATAGCCACTTAATTAAATCAATACGACTTTCAATACTACATTGATAAATGTTGCATTCGATAAAAATCCGGCCTTTCCATTGCAATCCGCGTTATCCTAAGCAATAAATCCGAATGTTCTTGAATTAAAAACAGAAGATTGATCACCGAGACTATCTAATGCCGTCGTGTATGCGCTATTATCACGCAATACCTCATAAATTATTTAGTATCAATGAACTTGTATTGCATGACCATACATTAATACTGTTGTGTAAAGAAAAGATTTATCATTGTTCTGAAATTGATTGATGTTAATTGGTCCACAGTCTTTTAATTTACATAAATTAAATAAGTCACAATGACTGGAAGACAACACAAAAATAAGATTCCTAACACAACGACCGAAATTATTTTGATAAATCAAAAAAGCTGTCAGTAAAAGCATAAATAAGGATCACCAATAGACTACAAATCAGTACATACCTACTAATAAATGATCAGGCTATTGAAATACGTAATGAGCACTTATTGACTCTTCATCGCTATGCAATGTCACAATTGTATACATTTACCTTAAAAACAAAATTAAAAGAAAATATGTTGTGATTCTGTTCCAATCTCAACAGATTTAGCTGATGACCAATTTTTAATATACCAGTGTGACTGCCTGTCTGACCCAAACTACCCATTCAATTAACAACCCTTTCCTTTGATAAGAATGAAACTCGTGAAACAAATAAAAAAAATGTGTAACTAACACATTTCAAAATTAGATGTATCTATGTCATTCTTAGCGTCAAATAACACGCCACATACTTGGTAATTAAAAGTTATATTAGCGTTTTCATGGACATAACCATTTGCAGTCTATTTCGTCTCTGCCGTTATAATTACTGCCTGAATTTAAAATTCTTCATTAATAAGTAATTGTTGATTATATAATATGTAGTTCAAATTTTAATTGTTTGTAATAATTTATGATCAATCTTTTAACCACTATCGTACTGGTCGGCACACCGGTATGACACTGCTATTATTCACAAGCCTTGCGGTCTTGTGCCTCATAGTGTATCATCATTTACTTTATTTTAATTCATTACTAATTTCATTCAAGGACAGCATCGTCACGGAAACATTCCAAAAATTACGTAACTTTGACAAAAATATCACAGGTGCAATATAATTGCAAGTCAAACGCTCCAATGGAAGGTTCAAAACAAACGAGGTACAATCAATGATAATCACTGATGGACTGTTGATGTTTCCATGTCAACGGCTCCTGATTACGAACTTGATATAAAAAACCGTAATGAAACGCACATCGAAGCGAACGGTAACAATATACATAAAGATATAGCTGAAGTCAACGAGCGGAAACGATTGCAACTTACGATATTGATGAAATTCAGGGTAGCGAGAGTTATTGCTAGTTAGTGTGACGTGATATATTGAAGCAGAAGGCACAGTTGTTGATGAGTGCATCAACCTTCTGGGTACTTCATCCCATACCTTGAATCGTATTTCCATTCTTCTTCTTCTTCTTCAAGTGCCAATTAATGAAGGCCGGCTACCAGCTGCTGGAATCTATCTCTATCTTTTGCGAGTCACAACAGTTCAGTTGCGCTCAAGATCCCCATTCACATATTTCTATTGGGATATCTCAATGCTTATAACAATAAAAATACCAAAATTAACATCAATTATATTATTCAGTTGGTGTTTACTACGTTCTTGTTATTTTCTCAACCTCCTCTCAAAAAATACAAATTTAACTTAATTTTATAACACAAAAATAATTATTTCTATCTTTGTGTTTTGAAATCATTTTTTTTGCGTCATTAGAGGCAAAAAATATATTATTTTCTAACAATGTTTCCAAAATATACCTTCTGTGTATTTTACTTGGTGGTAATCAGTCGACGGTGAATTTGTAACGGAGGGTAATGATAGTGGTATGATTGCGACGGTTTCTCTATTATTGGGTGAGCAGGGCAGCAAGTGCACTGGACAAGAAAGGGATCATTTGGGTATTGAGTTGTGACTCAGTTTTTGAATCTCGAATTCTGATGGAAGATAATATTTTGTATTTGCTTGGGCAGGTCACAAATCACAATCACATGACATTGCATGTTTATTTAATTTTCATACTAAAACATTAATTTCATCAAAAATGGTCAACTCAGCTTTAACTAATGCGTCGTCGGAATGCGATATATTGTAAACTAAATAGAATAATTTCAAAATGGGAGAACATTTTCATACTATCCTGGAAAAATAGTAACCAAACTGGTCACGCTAATTTGTCTCATCCACTATACAGCGATTTCTATCAAATTGAAAGCAAAAATGGACACATCAATCACAAATCATAAAAAATGTGACGTATGATCTGCCTGATCAATAGCAGTTAAAACGGTTGATTGATAACATGATTATTGAACAGTATGACATCTACGTAGTAAATAATTAAGCTTCATTCAGTCTCATTATATTTTTTACTACACATTGTTTTGTAATCAGCACAATAATAGTCAGATCGTTAAATATTATATTTCTAGTGCAGAACGATTACTACATCCAACCACAGTTTCATTTTATTGTCTACAATCAAAATAAACATTGGCCAAACAAAAAGCTTTAAAATATTCAACATTCTGAAATATTCCCAAAACTTTTCAGTCTGGTAAAATAAAATGACTTTTGTACTGAAAGTAAAGCATTTATAAATAGACTAAGAATAGGTAAGCGCAAAAAGCAATAGATAGATTAGATAGAACTAGACAATGACAACAATGATGGCTGACAGAACCGTTCGACTTTCCTAACAAGAATGTATAACCGTTTTGTTGATAAAGATAATAATTCAAGTATAATACGTTCAGATTACGAACAATTATGCTGTATATTACTGACACACGCATGCTACGTAATCAGTGCTCATCTCATGTCTTAAGCTAACGCAATCGTTGCAGGTTATTAGCCCAACCAAGATGGTGTTTATTGTAAACATAATTATATATTTGTGTTAAGTGGTAATTAACTAACAAGCCTCGTAACATATCATTAAATGTACCAGGTGTATCTTTCTTTCTGAGAAATGGGTTTATTTTTGTAATGTGAGAGCACTTCTGTTTAATAAATATAAATGGTCTTATTATAACTAATTAAATATAAATGGAAAACTGATGAAGATGTCTGATATTGCTTCAAGTGTTTAAGCCATAATTTTGCCAAATACATAACGTATGACTTAGATAATTTTGACGATCGAGTACCACCAAAAACCTGCTCATGTTTAGGCATGAATTTTAAAACCCAATGATAAAGCTAATTAACACATGGCCTTTATGTTTTTCTTGCGATTGAAACTAAGCAAAACTTTCTCTGTTTTCCAGATATAATGGGCGACGATGACGAAGACGATGAGGACGAATTTGAAGATGATGGTGAATTTGAAGAAGAAGACGTTGGCAGCATCAAAGGCCAAGAAGAGGAAAGGCATAAGAATAAGAGAAAGAAGATCAAGCCGAAGAAACTGAAGAAATACATGCTGCCTCTACTACTGGCTTACAAGATGAAGTACTTTGCCCTAGTACCAGTCATGATCGCAGGGTTAGTACTGCTCATAGGAGCAACAGGCCTCGCTGGGTTCTTCTTCGCGTTGTTCGCAGCGGTCATGGGACTACAAAAAGGGGGATACTAAGAGATAAACGAAACCGACTTCAAATATATGGGAATGAAATCGACTGTGTAAGCAGACACGAATAACCGATAAGTAAACCAAAATAGATTTGGGATTTATTTTGGAATGGGGTTAGTAAAGATGAAAAAGATAACCAATTTTGAAGTCGGTAGGAAATTAAAGATTAAAATAAAGTCGACGACTCGCAGTTGCCATTCAGTCTAAGTAAGCGTCCATTCGGAATCCGTCAGTCTGATGTTGAAGTTTAAGAGAATCCACCGATTGTTGATTGGCAGATTTTTCTGTTCCGTTTTTTTTTTCCTGTTTTTCGTACAAATGGGCTATCTGTATTTAATTAACAATCAACGCTATTTTTAAGCTCGCGCAAATGTAAATATAATTAAGTACTAGTATTAAGTTATTTATTTATTTATTGTTAGTAAGTATAGATAATGTAGTTACCAATTATAAAGTAGACAAAATTGTGTATCGCTAACAATAATGATATAATTATACTCAAGTGCTTTGATATTTTATGACTTTTATTGAATTCGCCATTATTATAGAACTTATACATTATCAAAAATTTTAAAATTACGTAATAAAACAAACCTCTACAAGGCTTAATGTGATTCACAGTAACTTTATTTCATTCACGGTCAGTGAATGATAAATAGATAGAAAACTTAGAACCTCCTTCTTTGGAAGTCGGTAAAAAATAGCTAAATTCTAAAACCAATGCGCTAAAGAATGCAGGTTCAATCCCCGCATGTAAAATTCACGTGATATCCATATAATTATTAGTCAATGAGCTTTTCAAACAGCTGTTGTGACGCACATTTCTAAGATGTTTTTTAAAAGTTGTTGGGGTTTTGTTATATTTCTCTTATTTTTTCATAACTGGCAAGAAAATAATTATTTTCCTCAAATTTTAACAATATAGATTCAGAAAATTATCGTTGGAATCTTTGATAAATACCTGGTAAGAGAATATAATAAGATATTATTCAAAAGAACAAATAATTGATAACCGCAAAATAGGATACGCTCCATTTATTTTTCGATTAGTTTCTGAACTCATCTTTTGTGGTTATAATAAACAAAGCATTTCTAAGGTATGTAGTTAGAGCCTCTAATGCAGTAACTCTAATGGTGTACAATAAAGAATAATCTACTCTATTCTAAAAAGACTATTTGTTGGATGAGTATCCAACAAATAGTCTTTTTAGAAAAAAATTACCATCGACTCTCAAGGAAGAGTTTCCTTGAGAGTCGATGGTAATTTTTTTTTAAAAGTGCACATCATAATTTTACCTATTTTAACCAGCAGCATTGTAACATCAGAAATAATAAAATTATTTCAACTAATTTATTTATTTATTATGTTAACACGGTTTGTAGACCATTTACATTAACACAGATAGTTCACTTAAAATAAGCATAAAAAATTAATAACAATACAACAAAAAGACACAACAAAAGCATATTAAAACTTTTTAGAAGCATTTTATCAAAAAAATTATAAGCAACTTATCGAACATTAATTATTACAATACATTTTATTAATAAGCTTATTAAAACTTTTTAAGAATGACAATTTCCTTAAAAACCCATAGGCCTAACTCTAACATCAACACCGCCATCTAGTCTATTGTCTTGTAACTACAAACTATAACAGTTGACAACAAAACGTCTACAATGAACTACGAGCCGATGCATAGTTCCTACGTCACAAAGAAAGACGTAGAACAAATAACAATAAAACCAAGAAAATGGTGAAAATTTCTTCTGTTAAAGCCTAAATTCCATTTAGTTGTTTTCTCCTGACATATACAGGGTTATTGGTTATACCCCATCAATCCGGCTATGGGCATGTAGCGGGGGTAATTTGCAACCAAATGGGGTCTATGCTAAATGTCCAGTTTTCGAGTAATTTGAGATTTTTCACTTGCTTAAAATATCTGCGATATGCAACTTTGAAAGTTAAAAAATGTTACTGGGCCTTGAAATATTATTTTCTTGTTTAACGGTCAATAAATCATAATCAACCATGAAATCACAATTATCTTTAATAGCACTTGAATCAGAGCTACAATACTCTAAAATTAGTAAATATAGTAATAATAATATCTTGGGACAGCCTTCACACGGCCATCTGATCCCAAACTAGGCAGAGCCTGTACTACAGCAACCAGACAACTGATAGGCATACTTATATCTCTAAATATATATACATATTATAGATAAATTACACCCAGACATAGAACATATGATCGTGCTCATCACACAAAGCTGTGTTCTGGGTGGGAATCGAACCCACGACCTCCGGCTTAGCAGTCAGGGTCACTAACGACTAGACCAACAGGCCAGTCGAATTCAAATCCCAGTACATTTTCTTAGCCGCACAAAAGCTGGGCAGTTTCTTGAATTGTCACTTATTTGGGAAGACATGCTGCACTTGTTATTAGTTTTTGGATAAGGCATTGGCACGAATTTTGTACATATTATCTACAACAAAGTTCAAAGATTATCCTAGCACAAAAATAACAACGGAGTTTGGACGTAGTGCTTTGAATGTTTTATGAAAATCTAGAACACCGTTTTAATTGATTGGTTAATCAATTTATTTAATTAAATTATCAGCTGTAGCCAGCGACTCCGCCCGCATAGGTTTCCTATCACGTTAAAAAGTAGCCACAGTACATACACCTTTCTCAGTCTCTAGACTATCTATTAGCCAAATTTAAATTAAATCGCTTCCTTAGTTTAGGCGTGATTGAGTAACACACAGACAAAAAGAGTTATTTTAGCGTTTTATTATATTAAGTATGGATTTCCTTGAACATTATAAAGTTTTTGTATTTTCGTTCTCTTATTTTTTTTATGCGTCACATAAGACGTGAATTATTGGGCTTAGGGTCTAGAGTGAGCTAGGTGAATTATTTATCAACATTAAGTTCTGGTAATACACCTCTTATTGACCAATTACTCACACAGTGTTTCAACAAACTACAACAATGTCAAGAGCGTCAGATCCTTAAACTTCATAGTTCATTACCACTAGGCCAATTAAGTCCTCCAAATCACCACAATACGCTTTCCCTAACACTAAAATTAACGCATAATTACTTAGAAAAAACGCATCGAGTCATTAAAACTTGTCGCTTGATAGACCCCTTTGGTCTCATTATATCGCTATAAAAGTCAACGACTACCTATGTCAACCCCATTATGCACGTGATAGTCAAGAAAATAACATTTATGAAGAACATGAAAAATACCAGCTCAATTTGAAGAGCATTCCAAAATGCTTCCGTATTCCCGTGGGTTGATGCTTGATAATACAAATAATTACGGTATCGTGAAAACTGAGACAGTTTTTGGATTTGGTCCAAGTGGTCGCGATAATTATGTAGATGGGAACTTCAATTCGACTAAGCCGTTGGAGTGGATTATTACCAGCGGTAACTTTGAACCGCGATCTTTGACAGGTAATTTGACTTTTATAAGTACTGCTATAAACTCTCATATTGTTTCATTGAGCCTGTAGAATGTAAAAGAAGGGATAAAGATAATATTAATTATATCTCTTTACGGATCCATTTTATGCAAATTCATGTAATATAAAAAAAATGCTAGTGACCAATCTACTGAGAATATTTTTATTATTTTGTGACAGATTCAATATCGTTCATTTATCGAATATAAAATCTCACATTTCTTTTTATCGACAATTTGATTTCAATTATAGAGGCAGAATCACGAGATTTAAAAGAAATTGAACCAAGATCAGAGAAACGTAACAAAGGATCAAAGAAGAAGCATTCTAAAAAGAAGATTCGTCAAGGAAAAGGGAAGCACAAAGGCGGAGGTGGCAAGAACAAGAACTGCATCTTCAAGGTCATCCGAAAATCGACGAAGAAGAATAGGGGAGGAAACAGGTTTCCGAAGATGCATAGGAAGTATATGATGCCACTGATTCTGGGTCTACTGGCTGCTAAGAGCCTGTTAATACCGATCGCTTTGAAGGCTTTGGCGTTCTTGTCTGCTAAAGGTTAGTGAACGAAGATATTTTGCAAAAATATATACCGGTAAAATGGGGTTATTTGGGAACTGCGAGTTTATTTGAGACAAACATTAGATCCAGTTTTTTTCAATATGTTCAAAACAACGAGAACCTGAAATTAAGAACACATTTCTTTAATTTATGAACAAAAATTGCTTTGGTGGAAAATGGACTGAAATCGAAATAACACCATGGTTTCTAAATAGCCTTTACTTTATCTTTACGGGACTTTGTATCCCTGTTATAAACTTGAAAATAAAAAATACTATTTTGCTACCCACAGAATTCAAGTTTATGATATTGTATACTTTTGTACAGATTTTTTCATGAAAAACGATATGAAAATCTTTATATAGACTTACATTTACTACTTGTACCATCTTTCTATCAACGCCATCGATGGCAATCAAAAATGGCCTAATGGCAAAATCGAAATTTCAACTTTTATCTACCTTTCGAATATCATAGAAGTATAGTCTACATGAAGGTCAAATTCCATTTCATTCCAGGTCTGATGATGGGCTTCTTCTCCACCGTTATGGCTTCAGTCCTCAGCCTCAAAGGTATGTTTGAACACAACCACAGCTATCAGAACAGGAAGGATGACACCAAGACCCAGGTTGAGATAATTCAGGTGCCTTCGAAAAGCGAAGACCATGTGTACTACGATGAGCATTATAAAAGAGGGGATTATGTACCCGTGCCTGTAATGGTACATTAGATTTTTGACACAATTGTTGTTTTAAAAAGAGTTCAAAATGCGATAAGCAGGAATATTATTGTAGTATTAGGCTTTTTTAGCAAATAAGTGAAGATCTTAAGCCCAGCAACGTGAAATTAGATTTTATTAAATACCAGTAACTTAAAAAAAAGGTTTTGATATTTTTTCTTAAATTTTTAACACTAAGCTATGATTATTTAACTTTTAAACCAAAGAATTACTTATGTTAAAAATACAATAAAAACGTTTGAATATAAGACTTTTTCTTTTTGTTATGCTACTAAATTATAATTAACGTTATTAATACAATAGATAAATTATTAAAAGTTTGTGAAAATACTTCATGAGACATGGAATTACATGCGTTAAACAGCAATAAATTAAGCTGTTGCAAGAGAACATATATATTTAAATATACTTCCCCGTTTAGCAGGTACTTATATTATTTAATTTGAAGATACTTACTCTAATGATTGATGAATAGCAGTAAAATAACAAAACGCACCAACTACACACGCAAACTCTTTCACAAAGAACTTATCAAACTAAGAACTGGCAACTAAACAAAAGCAGACACGAAACACGCCTGACACAAGACACTGTCATCCAAAAATACATCACAATGGCAGAATGTAAAAATTAAAAGCGAAAATTTCGTAACCAATCCCCTAAAACATGCAAAAAAATATATAAAAGAAAATGTTTCCTGTGGAATAAACTGGTGCTGACATGGGTAAGCGGAGGCGACGTATCTTTCCAAAAAGAAAAAGATCAGTGTTCAGTAGACCTCATCCAATCAGACGGAAAATGGCGCTACGACATAGAAAAATGAAGGCTTTCTTCCACAAGCATAACCCTAAAATGTTCATATCGAGGGGTATGAGAAAAGTTGTGGGAGGGATCTATACAGTGTCTGACAAAGTAAGAGACAAAATAGCTGAGAGTACGATGGCCCTGGACAATCCTTTTAGCGCGCAGTTTTACGAAGACCGATGTACGATCCAGTAGCATGTGACGTCGCAGGGATTGCAATAAATAGTTCAAGTTCAAGTTCATCAAGTTCCCGATTTGTTTTCATCAACCTAGTTGTTAAGACAGTGTCTCAGTGAAATATATCTGGTGCTGATTTTACACTTGTTCTTTTTAGTTTTTTTTAATGTGTACGTATCGCCTTTCGCAGTCCACTGCTGGGCAAAGGCCTCTCCCAATTTGCGCCACAACTCAGTTCTTCGCCTTCCGCATCCAGTCAGCACCTATTAATAGTAGTGAACGAATCAAAAAATATTGTAGCTATTGATAATCTTTTCCGTTGAAAGATACACGAATTGAATGTATTATTTTTTTATGTGCTTTTTCTAGGCAAATATTATATGAATCTGAAAATTTTAATTCTAAACATATTAAACCTATTAGGAAGACAGTAAAGCCTTCGTTTATAGCAACATTTACGAGTTTTTTATTTTAGTTATGCTTACTATATTTTCAGATTAATTTGTATAGTTCACTGAGTGAATATTAGCACATAAAACTTCAAGATACTTGTATAATTTTCAGAAGAATTTTATTTCAGCATAAACGCAAACAATTCAAGTTTATCTACAATTAAATCTTATTACAGGAAACGATCCTACAACCCTTAGCACTGCACTCCAAATACATAAATCCTTTAAATTACATTTTAATCTTCTAAGAAACTTTTAATAACAAAAGCAGTGATATAAACTAAAAAGCTTATTATAATATAATAATTAAGCCGATTCGAATGAAACTGATCGTAAATAATAGCTGAGGTCTTCAACACTGACCGCTAGATATAAATAGTTATATTATACAACATACAAAGTGTGCCAACGCACTCGAGTTGCGCAACACCCATTGCGTCTTAAGTTATAGTATATGTAAAGTTTATAGAACCAGTAAGTTTTATTTTTAATGCAATGAATTATTACGATGATATTATACGATTATTTCATCCTTACTTTAAGAAGACACAACTTAGAAAATTACTAGTATATCAGTAGTTGCTAGGGTACTTAGTGTTAATTAGGCATGGTTTTATGCGAAGAACTTTTGACAATTAATTTTAAACAGAATTGTTGAGTGGAAGAAATATCAATTTTAGTGTCTACGCTTGAAGAATATAGGTATATGTGCAATATGTGTACATGTCTACAATTAATTATTTGCAATCAATGACATCCCTTAATTGTGTTATGCTTACTTAATAGTATAAATGCGAAAGTAACTCTGTCTGTCCGTGTATTACGCAATCACGCCTAAACTACTGAACCGATTTAAATGAAATTTGGTACAGAGACAGTCTAGGGCCTGAAAAAGTAAGAAAAAATAATCCAAGATCAATAAATATGCTTTTTTTTAATTCTGTTTCATTCTTAAGCATAACACATCCTCTTCAGCACTTTTTATGGTTAGTATCTGGATGACCGAGCTTTGCTCGTCTATTCGGTCGTTTTCTGAAAATGAATCCTAGCTAGATCGATCGCCCTTGAGATCCCTTGCAAACTAAATTTCATGAAAATCGTTGAAGCCGTTTCCGAGATTCAGATTATATATATAGGTACATATATACAAGAATTGCTCGATTAAAGATATAAAATTATCCTAACCTAAGTACAATAGGGAACATTCAACATTTTATCTGTTTCTAAAGCTAGCATATGCTACGTGCAGATCAAATAGAAAGTAAGCGGCGTACAAGTTCATTGCGGCGACCTTGAACGCAGCGATGCAACTGACTGCGATATAATGTACAGCGCACACTACGAACGTTAGTTGTTTTTTATTATTTAAATAATATATAAAATAAATTGTTATTTGAAGGACTGTAGTATCAGTGAGTATGACTGTTTATTTGCTGCATCTCCTAAACCACAAAACCGAATAATTATACAAAAAGCTTACTAGCAATAAGGTATTGTTTTACATTTTTTTTTATTATGGCCAATAAAGTTAAATTGACAGTTCTACCTTTGTATGTCTACGAGGTTCGGAATATGTTTTTGATTTTCACTTCTTTCACACAGTAAAATCTTGATACGTGATAACACTTTTGCTTGTATTTGAAAATTCATTCATTTTTTTCAAGCTCTGTTCTTTAATCCTAGAGATTAAATTGACAAGTGCAATTGTCAAAACTGAAGTACTGTTGTAATAAAGTACTATTGAAATCGATGTTATTTTGTCTCTAGGATTAAAAAACAGACTAAAGCAAGGTGAGTCGCACAATACTTTCTAGGGTTCTTTTAACCCCCAGTTCTAAGCTAAATGCTTGTGTTGCGAGTGGGTTGCGTCAGTAGTACTAGTAAGTGGAATTTGAACTGGTAACACCATGCTCGCAAATCCGAAGTCCTAACCATTAGACTACCGCCGCTTTAAATAGTTTATCATATAGTGGAAATATCTAAAAAACGTACGTATTTTCATAATTACCATCATAATTATCAGCCCTTAACACCCCACTACCGGGAAGAGCACTCATTTTAAATAGCATTATCTTAATGGCCGTATTTGAATAAAATATTTTTATCTGTATATTTGCAGTATGCGCTATACCTTAAGGAACAATTTGAAGAGATTTTGGAGAAAGTCTCCTGCAGTAACCTTGACCTCTTTAGTGGATTAGAACTCCAGAGATACCATCATATTTATAGTTTATTCATGTCCAAGATTTAAATAATTTCCTATGATTTTATGTCACGTGAACGTAAAAATATTAAATGAGAATCTGATATACCAAGTTTAGTCACATCCTTAGTAAAGTCCGTCTTTATTTTATTAAGTGCTAGCTTCTGTTTGCGACTCCACCCGCGTCTTAGTAGCCTATAGCTTTCCTCGATAATTGCTATCTAATTCTGAAAGATTTTTCAAATTGGGTTTTTTAATAGTTCGTGAGATAAGCGCGTTTAACCAAACAAACTCTTCAGCTTTTTATAATATTAAGTATAGATTAATTGATTTCAAAACGGTAAAGCAAAACATCGTGAGATAACCTGGGTTCCAACTATTTAAATCTGAAATCGTCAACCCACAATAAACTTTTAGCAGAACTGTATGGAAGGCCTATGCCCAGCAGTGGGATATATTTGGGCCGGTGGCATTCATATATCTGAAGTTATTTAAAAAATTAGGCTTTAATGTTATTATAGATTATCTACTCTAATATAACAAAGGAAAACTGTATTTTTTTGTAACGAATAAACTCTGCCGGACGAACTGGAATTATTTTTAAAACGATTTTCACGCGGGCGTAGTCGCGTGCTGTAACAAGTATAATGATAAAGAAAGTACTACTATGTTACGTTATTTATATTTTTCTGCCAAACTTATGTTTCCGAAGGATAAACAGAAGACTCTACAATTTGTAATCATAGCCGTTACTATGACAACCGTATTCTACCAAAATTATATTCTACTATGATTCACACTATGATCTACTTAAAATCCTCTATAACCTAGAAACTGAATTTTACAAGGATGTGTGATATGACGTCACCAGACATACGTTAGGTACCGAATGGAATCCTTTAGAAAGTTTTTGACAGCAAATCGAAGAATGCAATGTAACAATAACGTAAGCCCTGCCAAAATGTACCATAAAGTAATTTCACTTGAAAATATGACGCCTTGAAATCGGTGTCGCAGAATGAAGATTTTGTGAATGTTGTCACATGAATTAATATAAATTGAATTAATATTATAAATACTGAAAAAAAACCTCTGATTTTCCAAATTAAACCTTTTTTTTTTTCATAATATAATTTATTTAACTAAACACACAATAACATCTATAATGTAATTCATTAAATTTTCATATTTTTTGGTACTTAGCTATTAGCTTTATAGTTCAGAAAACTAATTAGACGTGTAATTTTACGCAAAATAAACAACCATACAAAAGTCCTACCACAAAAAAGTGTCTCAACACATGAAACCACAATTACATCCGTATACAACATTCTCTAACAACAATAACCCGCAAATATATTCAAAGCCCACCTCATACATAAGTCATACGCAACAAGTATCAAGAAAACTCATCGCGGTAAATTCGGTAACAATCCTTAGCTTACGGACATATATAAGCGGGCGGATCCCGGACACATCTCATTTGATCCCAAACTTCCGACGGCGAAGGACCCTTCAGAACTATTTTTAGAATCTTTAGAAGTTTTTAGAAACCTCTAGGATGCGCGTGTTGTGTGTATTCTTGATTGCCGCGGTGGTCGCCTGCAGTGCAGCTCCGGGGGCCTCTAATGAAGAAGATGGAAGAATTGAGCTGTTTTCAGGAGTAGCTATTGAGAAGTAAGTGAATTTTCTTAGATTTTTATGTTTCGGTAATTTTTACTCACTGTATTCATCAAATTGACACTTAAAATGACTTAATTCACTAGAAATGACATAAAAACTTAAATGTCTCTACAGAGTGGGAAGATGGCTTGGAGAAGAACATTTAGTAGATCTTGGGTTCCTTAATATTTCCGTTCTTTGCTTTTTTTTAACCTTTGACATTTTATAGTCATTATTTTTGCATTTTAAATGTGGCGCTAATCACAAATCAATTAAATTATATCTTAAATGTATAGTATCTCAATAAAATATTTTGTATTTGTATTTCCTGGACATTTCAGGAAGGCTTCAGTTTCAGATACGAGAATTAAAAAAAAAATTATTCATCTCTCTCACACTGATAAAAATAAAAAAGAGTTATTTTGTATAGTTGTGTGATGATTTTTTTGTAAAGAAATAAATAAAAAACTCAGGTCAACTTATGTTTATTGGGTAATTAAACTTTAATCTGTAGTCAGGTCTCCTCTTTGGCCTGATGGTCATCATCTACCCTGGTCCGGTGGTAAACTTATCTGACCACTGCATAGTTAGAATATACTTAAAAAAATGAATAAAGATGTAGTATATGGGGATAAAGAGTGTATAATTATATACAAAAGGAGTAAAAAGAAGGTCTGGTTATGATTTTTGATGTCAAATAATTGATTTGTACAATTAAATAGCCATGCGGTGTTTTTTTTCCATGCCCCGATTTTTAGATACTGAAAAAAATGTAAACAAATATTGCTTTTTCGCAATAAAGAAAGAAGAAATAAAAAAATCGAATATCTATTTTAACACCGAATTTATTTAAAAGAGTTGGTGCTCACTTTTGCGGCTACTATTTTCGCCTACTAATGACGACTACATAAGCCTTCATTTCTGAAGTATAACGCGCCTTATCTTTGTTAAATTTTATAGTTAGAAAAAAACGTATATTTTTTTAGTTATCTAACTTACGTTTTAAACCGACTCAATATAGTTACTCATTTGGATAGAAACCTTTTTTCAGTAGCATGTATAAACTAGAAGTAACATGGAAGTAACCATATTTTCGAAGTCCACACTATCAATGACCGGATTCGTATGAACATAGTTGCAGGTTCGAGCCCAGGCAATGTGACTTTTTCATATTTATATGTACATTCCTCATCATTTTTTTTCTAAGACAACATTGACAGAATATCGTGGGGAAACCTGTATTTCAAAAAATAAAATCCGCAATTATTAGCAAGCGTATTGACCAATGCTCCTTCTTAGGAATATTTGTAGGCCGGTATTTTTATATTTAACAAAGATCGCACTCGCTGCAGCCTACTTACGTATTAGGTATAACCAATACAACTGTCCCTTAATTACCTAAAAAGAACTTTCCAATGAGTTGGAAGAGAAAATTAAAGAACAATAGATATGACTTACAATTACCTTTACATACATACGCCATACATTGTCACGCTTATTAAGTACTCATGTCGGTCTGTTTACATTAAAAATGTACGAGTTGAAGAGCGAAAAGTTTTGACACTTGAGATATTTTTTATGTTTTTTTTTACATAAGATTAGATAAGGATTCTTTCTTATATGAGAATTAAAAAAATCTAGTTTGTTAATTAATAATGTGGAAGACTTTTTGGTTTCTTTTGCTTGTTTAAACGCGGTTATCTCTACAACTAACAGTTGAATTCAAAACAATCTTTATGAATATGATAGCTTGATAGACAAGGATGAGTATAGGCAGCTTTTAGTTTAGAGAAATAATAGCGGTATCGCGCAAAAAATTAAAACCTCATAAAAATAAAACACGCGGACAAAGTCACGGAGGTCAGCTAGTTTTTTAATTTGTCTTTTTGATTTTTGCTGTCAAATTTTAAAATAAAAAATAAAATTATTTATCACTTTCGACTCCACCGAACTAATTTAATTTCCTTCTAAAAGATCCCATCGAATTTGTTTCAATATTTTTTTTCATCGATTTTCAATATTTTGAGCAAAACTATACTTATTTTTTTAAATAAAAAAGTGGCCTATAATATTCCTAGTAACGCAGGCAACCACACAATTTTTCTTTAATCTGGCTAGTACTTATTTCTTGAGATACACACGTTTAAACAAACAAAAACTCTCCCACTTTATACTAGTAGAGATTACACTTAAGAGTGTTTCAAGACTCTTTTTGATCTCATCTCAAATCTCTAACACTCAAAGATTACTCAAAACAAAAGAGTCACAGATATCATAAAAGTTCAATCAAGGATTACCCCGCCCCTCGCTCATACAATACAAATTGTATGAGATTGTCATACAAACACTTTCTCTGCATTGTGTATATGAAAAGTTTTCACTTTTAATTTATACTTTAATCTGGATTAAACACATAGTTCAAATTATAAATATCATGTCTTTTAAACTTAGTTATATTTGTAAGTTCTTTTTAGTTTAGTTGGGACTTTCTTGCCAGTTCTTTTCCATAGGAATGACACCTTGGAACCGTGCAACTAGAGCCATTTAACGTTTTGAAAGTACCTGAAAAGGTCTTCTCGAAATAAATATTTTATTTTTATTTTGATTTTGTGCTTGCTCTTAAAGCTATACTTATTTTTTTCCCACTGTATCCTTTATAAAACATAATAGACATAACAAAATAATATCAATTAAATAAGGCTTCAATACCAGGGCTTCATAATCAGCAGTAGCAAAACAATGGATGTTGTGCGAGAACTCATTCTTTTGAATCCATATTTCTAGAATTAACAAAATAAAATTCACGACCACTTCAAACCACATAACCAAATTTCTTTTATTTCTTCTTAAAAATAATAATAATACCAGCCTGTTTTGTCCCACAGTCAGGAACAGGCCTCTTCCATGTAGAGAAGGAACGAGCATTGATCACAACGCTGGCTTACTGCGAATTGGTGATATCAGATTGAGATTTTTGGTATCCAGGTTTCCTCACGAAGCCTTCCTCCTCCGTTTGTCAATGATGTCTTAGAATTAAGAATGTACATATAACTTTGAAATAGTCACATTGGTACTTGCTTAGGTTCAAACCTGCAACCATGCGCATACGAAACCAATCATTGAACCGCTCGACATTTCACCTCACCTTCACAATAAATAAATAAAAATATCAAAACGAATAAACATGTTTTAAAAAAATGTAAAACAGGATGGGTTTTTTCAGTCAAAACTTTTCAAAAGTACCGCAGGCCTAATGACCAAACATCGAGTAACATTTTCTTTAAAATGCAAATGAAGTGAAAATGCTTGTATTGTTAAGTTTCAACAGTTGATGAAATACTGAATATTTTAAAGGAAATTCTTCATGTTTACGTAAGTTTGCTTTGTTTTCTGTGCCTTGCAATACGGTAACAATATGTATGTAAATTATTACTACTTCTGGAAACGAGGTGGTTTAATATCTGGACTCACACTGCAAATATTTTTGCTGCTCAGTTTTAGATGACTCTACATTCACATTAGTTGGTTGGTGACGTCAGTTTACGATGTGAACAATTCCAATAATTGGCTAGTATCATCTAAAATTTATCGCTCATATATTAAAAAGACGAAAGTTTGTGAGTGTAGGTTTGTTACCTTTGCACGCTCAAACGGCTGAACCGATTTTGATAAGTTTTGGCATGGAGGCTGGAAACCCTGGATTAGCATATAGGCTCATTTTTACCAAGAATTAAGTTATCTGGTAAAACACCGGTAACGCCGCGGGGTGCCGCTAGATAATTATATCTTGGGACAACACATAAAAATCATCTGATCCTAAACTAGGCAGAAACTGTATCACGGTAATCAGACAACTGATAAACATACTTATATATTTCTAAATACATACATAAACATACACCAAGACACGAAACATATTATTACAATTCTGACAACCAGTCTTACTATGGAATACTGTATTACCTAGCAATAGGTTGTGGAGGTCAGATAGGCAGTCGCTCTATGTAAAATACGGTATTCGGCTAAATCCGGTAAGACTGGAAGCCGACCCCAACATAGCTTGGGAAAAGGCTAGGCAGAAGAAGAAGACACGAAACAATGTGGTCATGTTCATCATATAGAAATTGGTCTTGGATGGGAACTGACTTTTGGTTTGGCAAAAGGTAAAAGTCAATAACCACCAGACTAATAAGCCAGTCGTTTATAATAAAACTTATATTGACATAATTATTAAACATCAAACAAATAAAATTTAATTTAATTATAACATCTATTTATATCTGCTTAATGTGTAATTTTCTTTTATTTGCAGGGACCCCACAGGCGAAGAAAAATTAAACGTCAAATTCGAACCTGGTGAGCTGAGAGAAGCTGCGAGGACGTTTGAAGAAGGTGAGAGAACTTATAACAATCTGTAAACGAAACCATATTAACAACAAAAAAAATACATTGCCACGTTGTATGGCAATGCTTGTTCTCAGTCCGAGGTTAAAACCAGCCCTTGGATCACGCGAAGTGTCAACAAGACGTTTTGTCAGATCTTTGACAACCATTTTTAATTAATAAACGTTGCGTATAGATAATTTTAGAGCTTCTCAGTGCACAAGTTTGAGGAGCTCAACAAATAACAAATGTAGGAATACTAGCTTTCTTTGATAGTTGAATGTTTGTTATACTCAACAAAATTCTTTATTGATTTTATAATAAAAATATTTATTTTTCTTTCTAATATTAATACTTAATTACAAGAAATTAGAAAAAAAATGACTGACACACTTGGTATCTATAGTAATTGTCATTGCTACCAGGGACAGTGCGCATGAGTCAATATACTCGTGAGAAAAACTCTTTATAGACATGAAAGTTGTCAATGGGTCAGTGAACTATTACGTGAGCTGCGCGCACGCTCGGTCAAGGTTACCGTGTTTATTTGTAGTATTACGATGTTGTTTATTAAGCACGACATCTATGGAGTATTATGCTGGTTCTTTCATATAGGAATGATATTCTGAAACCGCGCAACTAGAGTCATTTAACATTGGATAAGTGTCTGAAAGACGATAACTTGAAATCTTCTTAGCGTGTCAATCAAGGGCAATTACATTTTTCCTTACCAGCCACGCAGAAAGCATTGTCAGTGGCATTGTACCACCTAAACCCCTGATTATTCAGGCAAAACGAGTCAATCGTTTATTGTTGCCAGGCCAAATACTTGAGCATAACATGTAATAAAAAACTTTGGATTTTTTATGATAGTTTAAATTATATTTGGGGATTGTTAAAAAGTGATTGATCACGAGTATATGGGGAAGATTTTTGGGATAGTCACGTACCATGAAAAACGCAAAAACATTCTGAATATATAATAAAAAAACTGAAGTTGGGTGTAGGTTGAATAATCAGGGTCGGCCACAACCTTTCATTTACTATAGATTTAATTATTACCAAATCGAGAAGATGAGAGACAAATAAGTAATTTCGTTTTATTGTATTTGTTCTAAAAACGATGGTCTATTATATTTATTTAATAATAAATTGTGCCGTGGGCGGACTCCGCCCACGGTAACTAATTTTTTTGTAAAATATATAGCCTATTACAGGGTGAATGTAGCTTTCTATTAGTGAAAGATTTTAAAAATCGGCACAGTAGTTTTTAAGTTTGTTCATTGCAAACCTACACAAAAAAAATACTACTTTATAATATTAGTGTGGATGACACAATTTTCAAATCCTCATTCATTTAGAATTTGGTAAAACATAATATATTTATGTAAATTTCAGCTTCAGGTTTTTTATATGTTTGGACTACAATAATAATAGGGCTTACATAAAATTGAATTACTAATTAGAATAATTACTGCTCAGTAGGTGCTTAATTATTATCAAAGATTATTTGAAACAATGAATACACGATTACTCGGAGCATATTATAAAATAAAGGGTAGTAATAAAAGCTCCGACAAAAAAATAAGAATTCTTACTGCCTAAAATACTTACTTTCCGACTACTTTCATCCGAATAAAAATGACGAAACGACCGAATCAGATACTAAAATCTTCGAAAAATAAACATAACTGTTTATTGCAATAATACTTTTCTACCAGCTTAAATTACGTTCTACTGAAAATTATGTTTTGACATTTTTATCTTTACTTGCCTACTATTAATTCATAAATTACCTTCACATTTCATAGACTGTGGTGCTAATTTAAATACAACGTTATAATGAAAATACTATTCAGAGTGGTTATACAGAAACTATTAAAAAATATTAAAATGCACTTGTAATAATACCTTTTTATGGTATAAATCCAAATAGTTGAAGTAAAGATGAATGACTGTAAACCTAACCTAACCTATCTGTAATAGAAAAGTAAAAACATAGCGAGTCGCTTCTTCGGGGGGTCGCAGTTCTAACCTAACCTAACCTACTGTGTCGAATTTGACACTTAAACCTATCTGTAATGGGCAAGTAGGACAATAATATATTGACCCGAAAACCCCTGTGGGTATACCAAATTTCATAAAAATCGTTTCAACCGTTTCCGAGATTCCAATTAGAAAAAAAATCTACTTACAAGAGTAGTTTAGTAATAATTTAGGAAATTGAAAGCATGGAAATCGATCGAATCGATCGCGCGGGCTAGGCGCGGTTTAGGTATTTTCATAAATACTGAGAGGTAAAAAATATATTTTATAACCAACAATAGAAATTAAAATAGTTCATGCAAGTCGTAAAAATGTGAATATTTTGACTAAAGCTCTGTTGTCGGTAACTTAGTAATTTTGTCGGAGGTTCAGTATTTTATTCAGAAGTTTAGTTTTGTATTTCGAAGTTCAATTTTATTTTAGGAGATATGTAATTTTAACGTGCTCTTATTTGTTTGTTAAATATAATTTTTCTTTTCGGTATGTTTTGGGTTTTTTTGTCGGTAATTCATTATAACGCTAGTTAATTAGAATAATAGTCGGCCACAGATCGCTGGAGATTAATTTTTTTTTTCGGAACCATTATTATTTCCCTAAAATAAATATAGTTTTATCCACATTATAAGTAACGAAAGTGCTAGAAACATTACCTAAGTATTACTTCACGTAATGCAATATCTTTTAATATAACCTTAACCACGCAAAGGCCTCACGTAACAGTTCATTGTCATGTACTTTCTATACTTATTACTTTTAATAGTAGTAGTTATTAGGGTTATAATGTTTTCGGTATATTTTACAAATATCACAATAGTAAGTATTATACATTTTACTAGCTGACCCGGCAAACGTTGTTTTGCCATAATAAAATATCTGGAGGGGGCCACCCCTATCAATTAGGGGTGTGAAAAATAGACGTTGGCCGATTCTCTGACCTACCCGATCTGCACACAAAATTTCATATAAATCGGTCCGTATGATTCGGAGGAGTTTGGAACAAACAAAAAAACACGAGAATTTTATCTATTAGAATATTGTGTGTTTAATTTTTCTTATATGTGTGGCCTTTTGGTAACGTAGTATTACGATAAACCCAGATACAATACCAAGATCTTTTTCTGTCATATTATTTCCATCAATCAACTTAGCCCATCACAGTATTCAGCTGGAAATAATCCTCTCTTTATACAATTCCAAAAAGGATCCAGCAATTTTTTAATCTGATTTTCTTCTTTTAGCTCGTGGAAAGATTAAAAAGTACTCTCCACTGCTGGCCGGCATCGGAGTCAAGGTCTTGGCGGTCGCTGGTCTGCTGTTCGGAGGGCTCACACTCTTGGTGACGAAGGCGCTGGTGGTGGCAAAGCTGGCATTCGTGGTGGCTGCGGCTTTGGGGATCCAAAAGCTGTTGAGCGGTGGTGGGCTCAACAGTATTGGTGGGAAGGTGAGTTAGACATATTAACCATTAAAAGAGATTGAAGACAGATGGAATTGTGATTGCTCTTGAATTGGACAGTCCTGACTGAAATACCTCAGAAGACCTACCAAGCAACCTTGCGTTGCGTTCCTGCACGGAATCCTGGCTCCTTTAAGGAGAAGGGGCATTTTTACATTAGGTATAAAATAAAAACCTGGACACTTTTTTTTGACAAAAATACTTATCAGATACATGACTGTATTTTAAAAAAATATTTATAAAATACGATGGGGTTGGCATATCTTTGTGGGTAAAACCCCTCTTTTAAAAAAACATATTAAGAGAAAAATGACCTTTGTTTTGTTTTGCGTACTTTCTTACAGTTATAAGTCATTAATTTCATATATAAACTATAGAATAATACGCACATAATACTTTTTATGCAAATCTTCTTATCTTTTAATTTTTTACATCACTAACTTAGAGTAGTTTTAAAAACACTGATACATTTTCTAAATAGCTGTTTCATTTCTAAAATATTCAAATCGAGATCTTTGAACATGAAAAGAATTTGAGACTTATTTTTTAAGAAAATTAACTAACAATTCTTTCCCAGCTCGCTGGCTTCCAGTCTTCCCAACAATGGTCTTCTCCTACAGCATCAGCAGGCACCTATCCCTACGCAAGATCCTCTAACATCGCAAACGACGCTAACGACCTAGCTTACAAATCACAGATCAATTCATAAACTTCAATACAGAAGAAGAAGAGAACTTAACAGAAGTATACTTCTGAAATAAATCTAAAGGGAAATTCAGGTTCACAATTTTTATTGTGAATTTTTATTTATAAGAACTTTTGCAATACTGCTTAATTTTATTTTATAATAAATATAAATAAGTAGATTTTTATTATTATTATTAGATGATAAAAATTATAAATTATTACGCAAAGAAGTACAGATTTCCAATGATCTTCTTAATTTTAAGCAATTTTTATAAAATGTTTTTACTATTTTAATATTTAAAGGTGCGATAGTAGGCTTTAATTAAAATTATTTATTTAAAAAGCTGAATTAAATGGTGCATTCGTTTTAAAATTTATATTGTTTAAATTTATAATAGAATAAAAGTTGTTTATTTTAAATAATATAATATCATAAATTTTATTAATTTATTAATAACTGTACAAATAAAAAATGGCTTGGATAGTACAGGGTAAAATCCACAAAATAATTGTAAGAAGTTTTTCTTATTTTAACTTCGGAGTTATTGTATAAAGCCGTCCTTAAATTCGATATTATGAAAGAAACTTAGTTATAATATTAACTTATACGGGTTTATGTGTCATAGAACCACTCCTTTATTATTACGTATTTTTTCAATAATGAGACTGTAAAACTAGTTTTTTAGAAACAAATATACTATATTTTTATTGAAATTGTTTTTTTCTTCCTTTTAGTTCTCTGGTGTTGAATTCATTTATTTTACATACCTTACCTTTTCGTGGATTATTCTTAAGATCAACATTAACAAAGCAACTGTTTTAAATTTTTTAACTATTCGACCAAAAAGTAATTCTTTTAATTTTAACCCCCTTCCGTTTAGCAAACAATGTTTTTTTTAAAGAGAGTTTTATTTCAATTCGCATAACAGTGCATTATTAGTTCACAATAAAAACGTTTTGTGTATAAAATTACATAGTATATATTGAACACTTTTTATTGTCTTTATTATAATAAAATTGTACACGGGTATAGTTACAAAAAACACCTACAAATTTGATGTACGGAGGTGAACTGGACTCAAAATTGAGCGTTCTTCCGGCAAACCTTTGAGTGATAGAGATATTTGTTTAAGATAACAAAGAAAACGTGAACAACTACTAATTTTTTAAATAAAAATGGTCCATGATTTTTTTCAATCCATAACTCAAAGAAAAAAAACAAGAAAACATTAATCACAAAAATAGTATAGTAAAATAGTATGATACCTAAGCGTTCTTTAAAATGAATCTTAAAAGTATTCATGTAAACGTGTAGACCCAACGAAGCGTTATAATACTTTCCTCACCTACCAGTAGCGCCATCTCTTGGCGAGTAAAGGCAACTTTAACTAGACGAGGCATCGTAAAGTAATACTAGCTGTTTCCCGCAGCTCCGCCCGCGGTCTAATTTTTTTTGTTATTATTGAGATGCAAGCTATCCTATCTTTTAACTTGGATTAAACTGCACACGGTGTGCAAATTTGATTTAAATCGATTAAGTAGTTTCGGAGTTCATCCCGGACAAACATCGTGACACTGGAATTATGTATAATAGATAGGTATATAGGTATCTATTAATAAATAATCACAGTTGTGTTTTTGGTTCTATAAAGGTTATGGCTAATTTTTATATTATTCATCATCCTCCTACCCGTATCCCAATTTTAATTTATTATCATCAAATCTAAACCCTTTATAAAGTTGTACTTAGTTTTATTGTTTGATAATTACGTTCAGTTTTTTTAGTTACTTTAGCTTAATATTATAATAATTATAATTTTAATAAGAAATTTAAGTTTTTGCCTTTAGCACCTTGGTTTCATTCTTATGTAACGTTCATTATAATTATCATAATGAGATGATACAGTTTTTTTCGGCTTATTATAATAACTATAACTTTAATAAGAAAATTAAGCTTTTGCCTTTAGTATATTGGTTTCATTCATAAGTAATGTATGCATTAATATTTTAAGTCTAAGCTTAAATTTAGAACCATGACTGTTAATTGAACAAAAACCAAAAGGAGGGAATTATATTATTAAATCCTGATATTAAAACCTATTTCAAATTCATGAAATGCTTAGGAAGAACGTTGACGCTATCTTTAATAATCATAGTATATCTTTCATATAGTATATCTTTAAACTATCTTTTAAACGCTCTAATAACTAAGTGATCAGTATTATTAGGAGCAGAAATATAAATATTTTAATAAATATTTTTGTATAATTATAAAGTCCTGCAAGAGTCATGTTTAGATTATTAAGTCTAAAACATAAATCTAGCAAATACAAAGCATATCTCTAGAAATTTCTGGTCCGAAGTCTTTAATTTCTATTTTCCTGAAATTCATTAACGACATCCACAGCGGCAGTGTTTTAGAAACTAACACAAACACAGAAGCGAACCCACTTTTATACTAGTTTTCAATATAGTTAGAATGTGAAAAAAAAACAACATGCCATCTTCACTCACACTTAGATAGAGTGCGTGGGTACAATCGCGTGCGTATACGCCTTTCACTCACACACACCGCCGTGGAAATTGTTGAATACAGAAATATGCGGAGATGACCGCTGATTAAATACTTTTCAATAGTATTATGATGACTCAGATTATACAAATTACTCTCGAAATAAGACTACTTTTAGTTTTGTGATCTTGCTATTATGTCTTCCAAGAAAAGTTTTTTACTTTGAGTAGGTAATTAAACGTCTCTTTATTATAAAGTCAATGCAAATATTTTTAACTGGGGATTAATTAAGTTCCTAGTTTTGCTTATTTTAATATGAGAATATATTGCTTAATGACTGCTTAAGATATTCTGTTTAGTTAGTTTTGCTAATCCATATAATTAAATGGATTTTTTCAGAACTTTATAATAATATCAACATTTAACTTGGTAATACATATCCAATAATAGTGTATTAACAACATAATTTCAAGGCATATTTAGAAACTAGAAAAAATATTTTATAGTTATCGACTCCATAGCCTTCTCTAGCTCTATTATACAGACGGTAGACTTTCTCCACCACTACACGGGCAGTTTGTTTATGTGTGCGTGACACTTTCACTTACACACATTTTTGTTGTATTTTGTTCCGTTTTCTCATATTAATTACGTTTGAGAGTTTCAAAAAATTAAACACGAAAGTTATTGAACTCTATTTAATATGAATACGGGTTTTTGTCATAATTGGTTACACTGTAAGATTTTCATACAATTATGATATATTATAAAATAAAACTGGGTTCAAATTCCAAAAAGAAATCTTTGGTGTAAAACGATTAATTTAATTCACATTAAGTAATTTTTGTTAGTTTTGCAATTATACCCATAGTCATTATAGTATATGATTGGCAAATAAATACATAATTTTTCACCAAAATATAACTTTTTTACCAGTTTTGATTTAACTAGCTCTGTTATAATTATTTTAAATAATTTACATACTAAATTTACTACAAACTTTCTTGATTGTAACAAAAATTGCTGTCCAAAACGGTTGTTAAATCGAAACAATAGTTGAAAAGAAATCCACATTCAAACATAAAATTGCTTGATTTTTGTTACAATCAAGTTCTTTATCAATTTATTTACAAAATTGTTGTGTACTCAAAATATTTGTACCATCTTACTTAAGTAAATGATTTAGATAATTTTAATAAGATATTCTTCTTTTATATATATTATACATCTCGTTACTAAAAATATTTCAGTATTTATCTTTTATGGTAATTTATTTCTGATGAGTCCGTGAAATCCTCCAAAGTATTCTCTTTAGCAAACAAATAGACATGAAACTACCATGTAACTATTTATATTCCATCCTCATTATAAAATAGTTCTTAACTTACTTCCATACGAGTTAATAGTGAACAAAAGTTAAAGGTTTAAAACCTCCTTATTTAGAGAAAATTAAAATTCAATTTATGTTGAAATTAAACTACTTTAAAACGAATTTTATCGTGGTTCATTTTGATTTAAGTTCCCGACTAAAACGTAGTGATTACATTCTCTCTGTTCCCGACGTTTCAACACCTTAGTAGGTGTCATGGTCTCGGGCAGACTTCCATCTATATGTTTACAATAAAACCTGTAATCCCACTACAAATCGTACCTAACTTAGCGGTCCAAGACCAATTCATCATTTGATAAATTTATCTTCATGAAACTATAAGTTTTCATCATTACGCTCAATTACTAAAAAGAAAAACGAACCTGTCTTATGGGCTATTAAAAAGAAAAAAATGTCTTTCACCGGCTAAGGAATTTGGGGTCTAGCTACGTCCGCTATACACCTTTCTCCTCGCTTTCACACTGAGAGATCGAGTAAACACAGTGCCCTCAATGGTTCTATAAACACCATAAAACAACACCATATCTCCAGAGAAAATCACACAAAAATCAACTCTATAATTACTGTCTAAAGTTCAAATTACGATGGATCATCATTTTAAGTTACGAGAAAATTTTGTTAGACTTAGTAAAAACAGGTGGGCAAGACGTTTCCACTTTTTTTTTTATTTTGTTGTGAGATTAGGCGCCCACCCATGTGATAACCTCATAATTTATTTGATGTTTTCTATGAGTTATATTAAGGTATTCATAAACATACATTATAACATCGAAGATACATTGCTTTCTGTGACAAAGCTGTGTTCCTTGAGGGACCCCATAATTATCATCAAATTTTAATCTGTAAAATATTCATGGAAAATATTATGAGTACTAGTTGGAATGATTGGGATATTAATATTAAACAGAAGAAAAAGGGTTTATTAGAAATAAATAGTGACTTATCACACATCTTTCGTAATAAGATCAAAATAGAATATTATAAAGCAAGCTAGTCACTTACATTATAAGAAGATATATAAGAGTTTAATATGCTAACCATGAATAAAATACTTGCGCCTTATAATCAAGTGAAACAGTCAAACGTCTTGAATATTAATTGTGAGATATCCAAAATTTTCAGTACTATATAACGTAGATCCTTCAAAGGCATTCGATAGTGTTCTAAAGGATGGTATTTAAGTAACTTCGATCCTAAATCATACGTAAAATGTCTTATTTTAAGCACTACTTAAATAGTACACTATTATGGGTAACATAATATGTACATTTTAATGTGTATTTCGTGTTTTTTTGTAAATATTATCTGGAGTACAATAACGAATAGGAATAATTTTGAATACATTTTGAAGTAATTTTTGAATTATTCTCAAGTATCGTATGACAATCCACTGTTAGACTCAGCATACATAATATATTAATTTTCTATAATTATAATCGTTAATATTTAAACAAGTACAATATAGAAAATAATGATGATCTTTGTTAATTAAAAATTTGTTCTCTTAATTAAATATGACATTGCTATAAACACATAAATTATTTAAGTACAATTTTGAATGTTTAGGTTGAATAAATAAACGTTATTAAAAAAACATGCCTTATGTAATTATGGTTTAATTTATATGCCTTGATATCAAATTTAATGCTGCTTCAAAATTGTATATTCAATTATTTTTTTCAAGAATTTATTAAGTTCTTATTTTTGAGGAATGGAAGTCAACTCCAAAATAACTTGGAAAATGGCAAAGCCGAACAATTTCTATTTCAATAAAAGTAACTCTACTTTTAAACATAAAATGTTTAATGGTTTACACATCCAAAACAACCCATGTTTTAATTCCACAATAATTGCGTATATCCTACTAGAAAATCCTCTAGCAACGAAAAAAAAACATCGGTAGAGCAAACGACGACGAATCCAAGCAGGTGGTACCGAAAACACCATAACACGTACTCTCAAATCACGTAGATTTCGCAACAGCCTTGCAACCGGATGTATTTTTCTTTCGAAGGTGAAAGTATTGTAAGTAGCACATACAGTTGAAAGTCGAGAAAGTGAATTGTCGAATATGTTTTGGTAATTTATGAGGGAGGAAAGCGTGTAGGTGTGGGAGGGCTTAAGTGTTATACAATCGGTGTATTGCATATCTCAGAATTGAGTATAAGATCAGTCTCTATATTTATCAGAGTGTGAGGTTCTTGGGTCCTTTTGTGGCTCTGTCCAAAGTTTGCCCAGAGACGGCGCAAAGATAGAGACATAAAATATTAATGTTATGAGTACAGCTGAACCAAAGGGGATCACAATTATCAGCTTCATGTCAATAGTATTAGTAGGTACTTGGTCATCTTCTTCTATCTACTAAAAAAAATAATAATATATATATAATTTCATTAAAGCGGCGGTAGCCTAATGGCTAAGGCGTCGGACTTGTGATCATGTGGTTGCGGGTTCGAATCCCATCCATTACACTACCGACGTGAACCCACTCGTAACACAAGCATCTTAGCTTAGCACGAGGGGTTAACGAGAGTACTAGTAATGTGCGACCCACATTGCTAGTAATCTTTAAAAAAAAAAAAAAACAGAAACAAAATTAATCTCAAAATAGCTCTTTTTGAACTACACTGATTATAGCAGTATGGCATTACTAAGCTACAGTAACGAAATATCTGGGAAGCCGAATGTATAATATGTAATTATAGGCTCTTCAAAAGACTCTACTAACAAGACTTTCTAAAACATGTATTCAATTTTGTTCTATCAGTTCCTTTTGAATTTAGAGACAGAAACAAAAAAATATTTATATATAAATTCTTTTAAATCAAATCAAATCTATTTCCTTATATAAAACAAAGTCGGTTTCGTTACATCACTGATAACCCGAAAATGGGTGGCTTGATTTCCAGGATCCTTGATTTGTTACATTCGTCTTCATCCCGAATAGCAGGATAACAAAGGGTTATTTTTGCTCATGTGAAAACCACAATATAGAAAGTTTGCAACATGCAAAAATTCCATATCCAAACCAAGAATATGGCAATATTAATATGGCCATAACTTTACCGTAATAATACTACCTGGGGCTGAATTAATCCTAAATGCAAAAATTACCCCCCCGGACTAAACCTATACGGTTTAGGTATATCAAAAATCCACACAGCCAGTCATCGAACTCTACATTTTGTTTGCATTCACTGAAAACCAATCCTTTCACACGTCTTACAAAACATTACACAAACGTAAAACTCAAGAGAAAAGTCAACAGAAACTTTCATTTCGAGTGACGTCACAGTATCCTTGTTACATAAGCCAAGATGGCGTCGAGAAAGTCGGCCGATGAACCCGGTACACTTCGTACGGAGAATGTATTGAGTATTGACCGTTCATTGGAGGTTATATAATATTGTAATATTTTGGAATGGATTTGTGAAACGTTTTGAATCGACTGTTACATTTTTATTTATTTTTATTATTAATTTTAAAGCATTGATGAGTTTACAGTAATTGTATATTAAATTATTCTCGTAGGGACCGTTTTCAATATTTATCTGTGATAGTGGACACTGAATTTGAAGTATATTTTTGTAACAAATAAATAGGAATTGTTAGTAACTTATGACTTTATAATCGCATAATTTATGAAGATTCTCCATATTTTGTACATTTAATTTACACCGATTCCAAAAAGTTGAAAAAAAAGCAGGGAAATAATTATGATTTTGAAGGTCACTTAAATCAATATTTATAGTATTATTTTCATTCTAACACAAATATAGTTCAATTTAGTTTATTAAAAACAAACGTCTCAAACTACTTAACCGATATTAATATTTGTAATGTATGTCCAATACCATTATTTATTCAATTTTTTTATGAAACGCCTGAATATCTGCCTTGGTCTTGGTTACAAAAATCTTAAATAAAAAACAGTATGTACTCTCTTGTATTATCATTAAAAATCTAATTGAGAATATTATATAGACAAAATAAGATTGAATCATTTATTATGGAAATATTAACAAAAATATCGGTAGACAAGAAAGTTGATCATATCGATATCGAATATCAATAAGTAAAAAAAATATAACAATTTTCTATCCCATCACTAACTAAGATATTTATACACATATTTCATTGAACAAAATAAACACAAGAGTAAAGATCTCTCAGTATTAATGCCATACTACGTACCCACACTTTCACACTGCGCACGTGTGAGTAAGTATCGTCTCTACACAGACACACACAAACAGACAGATCCGTGAACGTGACCTCGTTTTGTGAGTCGCTTGAGTATTATGTATTTGGGGTATAAGCAGGAATGTTGGAGAAATGTATGTGGCGTTTCAATTCGTGTGTTTAGTTTGCTGGTGTATGGGAAATGCTTGATGTTAAATTAAATTAATAATTTATTTATTTGAATAGAACGGTACAAATGAATAACTATTCAACAAGTTTCTTTCTTGTTTTTTTATGAAAATAATTTAGTGTATTTTGGATTTCATTGGACAAAATTCTCAAAGCCCTGATTGACTTCAGATTGTAATGAAAAATGAGATTTAGATATTTTTTTAATTTTATTGCTAACAAATAACTTAGGAATTGAAGACAGGAATTTGAAAAAGTAGTTAAAATAATCGATTAGTAGAAAGTGCAAGAATTACATTTAAATTATAACAATTTAATAAAAACTTAAAAAACAGCGTTCATAAAAATAAATCTATGAATCAATCAGGAAGAAACGCGTTGATGTCTTTTGTACTACCATTGTAGGAGAGCAAACTTAGCTGCAATCATTACAATAATAATAGTATCGGAATACATAATACCTTAGAGGTTTTTATATTGCTTTTTATAAACTTGTAGGAACTCTTCTTGAATATTGATAAAAAATGAACTTATTGACTTTGTTCAGTTATTTTATATTTAACCAAAACACAGCATTGTTTCAAATAAAATACAAAATAAAATGATAAGATTTTTTATTAAAACTAACAGTAAGTACTAAAATCCGAATGATAATTATATTTTTTCATCAACTGTTTGCTTATTATTTTATTATTCTAAAATAGTTTTACTACAACCTCAAGTCCAAATATACTTTGTGACTCACACAAAAGACCACAATAAACCTCACAAACACATCCACAATTATATAATTCGTGACACAGGTGCTAACTTTCACGGACTTTCATTTTTCCAATTTGAAACAACACTCAAATCTCAACCTTAAATCCTTTTAACACGATCGAAATTCCAATGACTGATATACAAAAATTTTCATTAACGGCTACTAATATAAATTTGACCATATCCAAAGAAGAATAGAGTTCACTTTTCGGTGAGGTAGAGTTTATTGTCCGGCATCAAACGATGAATGGGCCTTTCTGAGTTGCGTAATAATTTCGTGTGTGAGGACATTGGCCTTTACTTAAAGAAAGCGATTGATTTTAAAGACTTGTGTGTTATATTATTTTTAGAAACATGCTGAACCGAATACGACAAAAAAAACGGTGGATGAATTGATATGGCTAGAACGGATGTCAATAGTTAAATGATGTCAGATAGAGAATTATGGAAGAGGACATTCTGGACGACCACAAATGAAATTAGGATAAAGGCTTCATGATGAGAAAAATGTGAATAAAAATTCTGTACGTGAATATGTTGACTTAGTTTATTGAACAGACACACTTGATGCCGATTGTAGAGTTCTTTCATTAGTAGTTATAAATTAATGGTAAATGATAAAAGGTTTGGATATGTTTAGAATTTTAGTTCCGGTGAAGCAGTTGAAGCCTACGTTCAGGCTAACTACGGTAGAACAAATAAAAATGTTAAATTTTTTATTAGTAGACCAGATAATTAAAGCTCAAAAAATACCTCTGCCTACCTCTTTTTGCAAAGTCAAGTAAATATGATGAAACATTACCATCACTTTATGGTAGATTGGTAGAAAATGATTTAAGTCATAAAGTCGGCTTATGTACCTACTGTTGAGTCCATGAATTAAATAAATAATCGTTATTTACAACAAAAACTTAGTAAACATTTTGCTTTTCTTTTTAAGGAGTTGAATCCAAATAAATTTCTCTATAATTAGAGAAAAGTGTATTTAAAAATGAAATCTTAAATTACTTTTGCACTATTTCCTACTGTCCATTTCCTTCACACTATTTTCTCCATTTAATTTTATATTTCGCCTTCTGCAGGTTTGAAGTTTTGTAGGAAGAAATGTATTGAAATATGCCATACCTTTTTACTCTAATGCTAGTATTTTGTATTTTCTAGAGACTAACTTGTGTAAATGAATTGGTAATAAATAATTAATAAGTAGATTAAATTTTACTTCCAGTTATTTATGTATGTTTATATTAAAGTTAAAAAATGAAATGAAACACATTAATTAAGGTACAGGATGTAATAATTAATTGTAGTCCCTTAAACTAACGCTGTGCACGAAACCATTTGCATTAAACGAAGACAACAACTATTCTACTCATAAAATACATTACAACGCTATAATAATATTTTCTGTTATGTAAAAGAAATAAATAAAATCGAACAATTCAAGCAAATAAATCTCAAGAACAATCACAAAATAGCAATCACAAGCCAAACCTTATTGTTCTTTTTTTAAACAACCGACGACTCCTAACGCCATCTATTGGCAACGATGACGCAACTCTCGAACGCCTCACTAACGCCATCTAGTATTACTTTATGAGAACTAAAACAAGTCCAACAAAAAATAAAAGAGTGGAGTTCAATTACTACACGCTAGAGAGAGTTGTTTCATGTTTTGCTTTTATTTTGTCGCGTTTTATTGGAAATCAAGATCGTTGTTTGATTATGAATACATTATTTAACTGAAATTGAGTTATAATGGTCTGCTATTTTTTATGTAAAGGAATGGAAGTTAATTTGCTTTTGTGAAGTATTTGTCGTAAGTAAGTAGAGTCCGAAGTCCAAGGAACTGAACCCATGAATCCTAATTTAAGTTTGAGACATTTCAAGATTTAAATAAAATTACGTCATGGGAATTACGTTTTGGCCGGGTTACACTGGTCGTGACTGAAACGTCAAGCCTTGAAAGGTAAATGAATGAGTTCTCGTTAATTTCCGTGAAGTAGTTTTGTTAAAATCATGCAACGTGATAGTTTTAAATTTAACATTTCAAGATCTGTCTTACATTTGACTCCGAAAAACGGAGTGATGTTTTTCATATGCATTTGTATATTTAAATAGTAATTCTTTATTTATAGGTAAGTACTTACTTTAATACTTGACTGCACGGATAGCCGAGTGGTATAGGTCACCACGCTGATTACCACTGTGCGCGACGTGCTGCGGGTTCGATCCCCGCATGAGACAAGCATTTGTGTGATCCACAAATGCTTGTTCCAAGTCTGGGTGTTCTTTGTGCGTGTGATTTGAATGTTTGTGAAACCCCCGCGAGACAAGGATTAAATTCCTTAGTGCGGGCGTCGTTTTTTTTTTTAAAAAAAAAAAAAAAAAAAAAAAAAAAGTAGAGTATTTTCAGCGTATTTCTACATGTACATGTACAATTGTACATGTACATGTAGAAATACGCTGGTACTTCTAGCATTACATGGTATTTCTAGCGTAAAATATTTTGCATCCACAATTTTTTTTATACAGATACATAGTTTTGAAAGAAAAAACTATTTAAGTCAACTAAATAATGTTTTGGCTACAAGACAAGCCTACGAGTATTTTACTTTTCAACCTAGCACCATTAAAAGAGTAGCCAAACCTAACCATAATTTTCGTACAAACGAAAATCTAACATAAACCTTTCAATATAAAGTCTAAAGCCTAACGCCACATTACTCAGACATCATAACTGATATTTACAGATACGCTATCGGTTATTGGATATGGAACTCTACTCTTGCCTGTTAAGATGTATTTTAGTTTGACAGAGTAAAACCTCACGTGCTACAGGTAATTCGTTGGTCGAATATTATTTTGAGTAAAGTTACCGCATTGGTTTTGTAGTTTAGAGAGAGGCTTGGGAGCAAGAAGCTTTAGGTTCAATACTAAGTTGACTGAGTAATGGAGTTACTGAAGAAATTGATTATTTTAAAATCTATAAAATAATTGACTTTAGTTCAAAACAAGGATAGTACATATACGTAAAAATTAAATATAAAACTGTATGCTTGGAAATTTGGCAAGCATCGTTTTTACATAAAATTTAAACTTATACAAGGAACAGTCACACATAAAAAAGTATACTCCATGTTGGAATCAAACCTGCAACATTTCGCAATGTGCCGTAGCGTGGTGATGCTGCTCTACTGCAATGCACGTGGTCCACGATGGCCACGGCCAGAACACGTTGGCTCTGCCGGCTTATTAGCGTTTGTTTTCTCTCATGCGAAGCGTGTTCGTGGGTGCAAATGACAAATTTAATTAGTGTTCCTATCTATAGTAAACTCAGTGATAGCAGTACTTCATTGTTGCAACATGATTAATATACCCTTACGGTAATGAGTTAAGAATAAACTTTATAAGCAGTCTAAACTAGAAATCAGATCTTTTTTAGAAAATTATTCCTTTAGCATTTTCATACTCTCACTCCGAGCGCCGCGCGTCTAGACTTAACTATACAAATAAAGCAATCTACTTAATTACACAAAGTAATAACATCTTTTTGAAGATATACTTCTTTAGGCGCGATATGAAAAAATCATGAGACTGAAATTTGAAGATGCGCGCGCATCATGTATCAAGAATTCACTCCTTTGTTTATGCAGTACCTAACCATGGCAAAATTGGTAACTAGATAGTTGCCATGATGACCAAATTTCGTTCTTTTGAAATACGATTTACCATCCTCCATAAAACCTGTATGATTTTTTATGTCTCAGGAACTCCTAAGATATAAAAAATCATATATAAGTGTAGCAGCATTAACCAATTGGATCGAAAAATATTGTTTAATTATACAAAAACTTAATAGTACAGTACAATAAGCTGTAATAGAATCAAAAGGGGTGCAATGATTGCAGGGCGCTGTGTCCTCAAATAACTAAGAAAATACCAATGGAGTATATTTTTAATTTTATGTAAACTGATCGTTACTGTGATATTGTGAGTGCCAGTTCCTTCCCGGTACATGCTGTAAATTAGATACTAAAATCGAAATTAGCTTATTACTCTTTAATTTATTTTTCTTCGATTTATTGTAATTTATTTAATCTCTCTAATCACCGCTTTGATTTTCTATTGTAATGCGGCGACCGGTCGCATGGAATATTTATTAGGAAACAAGTTTATTTTCACATTTACAAGTTTCAATGGTTTTGTTTTTGTTAGTTGTGAAAAAAAATGCGGTAAAAAACGGTAGCGTAATGGCTTAGGTATCGGACTTACGACCATGTGGTCGCGGCTTCGAATCCCACCCATTGCCCTACCGACGTGAACCCACTCGTAACACAAACATAAATATACCTATAGCTTACCATGTAGGTCGCAAATTACTAGTATTCTTAGTAACCCCCCGTTATCTATTATAATGTACGACACACATTGATAGCAAGCATTCACTACAAAAAAGCAATATTAAAAAAAGCAATATTATAGAATAAAATTCACGGAGCTATAATTTTGCAGACGATGTGATTTTTAATGACGAACTTTTTTTAAAAGCTGCATCCTGATCTTGCTTCGCTCCAACAAAAATTTCGGTATAGAGTATCCAACGCACCAACATCAATACGAGTACCAGTTGTAGTATTTCATTTATCAAATGTTTACGCTCCGTACCACGGGTGCTTGACAGGTGGTGATTAGACATACCCTGGTGAACACTTTCTGGGGCCAAAACCGCGACACGGTTTTTGTTAAATTTGAAAAATAATTGTATACTTGTAGTGAAAAGCGAGAGCTCGTTAAAGGGACACTTTTTTAACTTATCGACACATAAATAACTGGAATAGACATAATCATTCTTTATAAATAATAAAGGCGTACTTGCCAATAGTATAAATTATATTTAGAAATTTCAGAAACATATTAGCTAGAATATTTGTTTTGTTAAAACGGCGGTAGCTGTGGTTAGGGCGACGGGCATGCGATCATTTGTGGTTTCGGGTTCGAAATCCACCCGTTGCACTACCAACGCAAACCCTCTTCTTATTCAAGCATTTATTTTAGCACGAGGGGTTAACAAGAATACTAGTAATGTGCCATCCATTATGACAGAAAGTTTTTTTTAATAAGGAGTAATTTATAATTTTGAAGGGCCTGTTGGTCTAGTGGTGAGTGACCCTTACTGTTAAGCCGGACGTCGTGGGTTTGATTTTCACTCAGGACAAATCTTTGTGTGATCCGGTAAGACTGGAAGCGGTCACCAACATACTCGTAGCTTGGGAAAAAACTACGCAGTTCATCTATAATGCTCTCATAAGGTACAATAGCAAATTATCTGAAAAAGCACGTGTCAAGAAGAAATGAACCAAAAGAAAACAAATAAAACCAAGATTCTTTACATACCAATCTTCCATTATTCCTTTTAATCTATTTGGTCGAAATTAGAATGGACCGCATTCAGAATAAAAAGCAAAAAAAGATGAATCTGCTAATTATCTGTCCGAACTGTGAAAGTAAAAAGATGGGTTATCAAATGTTCCAACTTTAATGACAAAGCAATATTTTATAACGTTACTTTCTTTTTAAAATGTACCAGTCGATAGTATGTCTGGCATGAATCATTTTGACCATATTTGTAACGAAATACTCAAATGAATAATAAAATATATCAGATATTATATTACGAGCATAAGACGGGCCTGTTGGTCTGTGAACCTGTGTGGTTAATGACCCTGACTGCGAAGCCGGAGGTTTTGGGTTCGATTCCCACCAAGAAATATTTTTTATGTGGTGAGCTCAAAGACGGGCCTGCTGGTCTAGTGATTAGTGACCCTGACTGTGAAGCCGGAAGTTTTGGGTTCGATTCCCACCCAGGACTATTTTATGTGTGATGATCACGATAACTTTTTGTTCTGGTTGCCATACTCAATACTCAATACTTTATTTCGCTCCACAATGTATAAAGGTTTTAAATATAATAACAAAGTAGCAGTTGTGGACCCTGTCGGGCACGAAAATATTAGGAGAGAGGAGGAATGCTAGTCGTCAACTAAGTCTGACATAGTTCAGGTTCTTCCTAGTTCGGGATCACAGAGCCGTGTGTGAGTTGACCCAAGATATTATCACTAACGTATTTTCAAATCAATACGAAATATGAAGATTTTCAAGTAACGAAAGCCTATTTCATATTTTAAAACTTCATACATGATTGCTAAATATTGAAATAACAAACACTTTGAAGCCACCATTAAGTCTCATGCCATCTCTGTCTCATGTCATTTTAAGGTGTGAAGTAGCGACAGATAGACATTTAAGAACTTCTTAAAGTTAATTTGCTTTTCAGGTTTTGGGGAATAAGCTCACAAAGTATTAAGCATGTTGTTTTTCGTGAAAAACTCTAGCACAGTATAAAATTATTGGAATCGATTCAGTTACTGATTCTGTATAATATAAACTATTTCAGATTTCGCATATAGTAGAAATAATTAATCATAACAACTTAAATTTTATATTATTCGCTATCTTTACGAACTCAGCTTATATCTGATAATCTGGTGCCCATAATTGTAGTCGTTACAATTAATTAACTTAATGCGTAATTAAGTGTTTTTTTTATTGCGACACTCATAAACATTTTAACATCTTATAAATATGAAATAACAGAAACGTCAAGATCAAGGTAAACTAAGTAATTAAAGGTATAAGTATATAATATTGTAATAAATATTATATACTTATAATTGCTGCAGTTAACTGGAAAACAGACTGTCTTCTTATAAGGATAAGCAATAAAATCGAACAACCAGATTTTCTTATAACTTTAAAAAAAATACATTCGACATACACTGTTTTACAATTGGAACATCATTCTAAAACATAAGCATAAACGCCGCCATGATTCTCGTAACAAACGATAAAATATCAACCTAGTTACCCTAAAGATAAGTATCAAGCTCGTAAAACTCACTCACGTATGAGTTTAATCTTAAAATCTTGAAAATTATAATAATTACTACAAGTGTATTAAAAGCCATAAAGAAATTACAAACTACCCAGACCGAATCAATACAAAACAAAACAAAATCAAAATTTACTCACACTAGCTTCACACTAAAATTATTTTTTTGCGATCACTCGTACGTCTGCTGAAAAAAAAAATGAAATAACGAAAACGTGTTACGCAAAAACCGACCATTGTACGTGAACATAAAGAAGTAATCCCTATCACAGTTTATGCGATTGTAAAGACTTTGGTGGGTCGTTAGCAATGTTAGCTAGCAAAAGTCTGTTTATACATACGAAAATGAAGACAAAAACCAACTTAACGCTGCGGCTCATTATGCAGAAGACGAACCGAATGCTCTCGAAATTGGAACTTATTAGTATTACCATAAGGTGGTTTGAATTTCAAGTATTTTTTTTAACTGCACATAATAATTATGAATGAGAACCACACGCAAACAGGAGCAATCATTGCTGACCACAAGACATGAAATATAAAAGGGTGACAATACGCAAGATGATCACAGTTTTAGTGTGGTCTGACCAAAGTGGACGTGTATTATCCAACAAAATGTACAAAATTTTCTTCTTATTTGCTATCGCCAGTGTGGTGGCCTTGCCGCATGAAGATGTTAAAAATGTGGACAAAGTTCGAGTGATTAAAAAGGACTGTGCCAGTGGGATTTTGAGTCCAGCGTGCCTCAAAGTTGGTGCCATCACATTATTGGAGAAACTAAATGGAAAAGACGAAGTGGCGATATTACCTGGTGTTAGTCTTGTGAAGGATGGTGGAAAATCTAATTATGAGTCAGTGGCTGCTGACTTCGCAAGATCCTTCTCAAGTGATTCTGATGAGAAGTTAGATAAATCTCTTCTGTACCATGTTGGGAGCTTTTTGGACAGTCACTCAGTGAAGTTGAGGCTTCTTGATGATTCTGCTGTTGAGGAAGCTAAGTCTGCAATGGAAGAAGGACGAGCAAAGGGGGGAATGGGTATTGGTGGAGGCAAGAAGGGAGGAATGGGTGGACTGATCGCTATGGCGATGATGATGAAAGGTATGTATATAATTTATTTATTATAACATGTGCTGTGCCCTACAAAAGTTTTTGTACTACGGTACTTAAAAAAAGGTTTAGACTTAAGATAAAACGATAATCGTCGAGTGTCGTTTTGTCTTGTGCATGGTTCGAACCTGCTCCTCATATACATAAAGCTGAATTCCCAGTGACTAAGCCAATCGGGATGGTAAAGAGTATTATATTTAAGTATTTCTCGATCAACCTCGTAAAGCACAGTTGTGTAACAAAATGTTTAACAACCATACACATTAAGTGTAATGTAGACGTGTATTTTTCGCATACAAATATCAGCATTATGTCCAGGGTTTGACGTTGTAGAGAGAATTGGCAATGTGAGGTTACTTTGTCTTGGTTTTGGGGTGCAATGAATGTTGCTTTTACATTTTAAGGGTTAGTGACTCGTGTTACATTTCACACACATACACATTAAGTAGGTATGTGTCAAGCTGAAAATTATTAAATACAAATATAGGTTCAGAAAAATTTGCATCAAACGGTATTTGTTTACTTTAATAATGATATAAGACTATATCGATGATTATTTTCGATATTTATGTCATCATCATTATTTTGTTAACCAAATTATTGGCGAAGAAATATAAAATTATTTTCCATTGTTTCTTGCAAGTAATGAAGCGAAATTAACTCGAGATACTCAAATTTTTGTGATTGAGTTATAATTTTAGCTAGTGATAAGACACGAATTCACTTGGTTTTATAAAAAGATTTACTTTTTCCTTTATTTATTAAGGTTTTACATAGATCAACGAGCCTCTTGATAAAATTAAGTCAAAGTTCATTTTTATTTATTTATTTCTTTATTTATGTAAACACAATAATAATACAGGACAAAACATCTTAGAGAATAAAAGGTACAAAGGTTTTACGTTCAGATGGCCTAAAAATAAAAAATAATTTATTTCAAATTACTATGAAGCTTTTTTTGAAAGTCAAGTTATACGTAGACAGCACCCTGATCTGCCCACCCTTCACCGCTTCCTAAGTGCTCTAGCTGTGGAGAGCCCTATTACATTCTATAAAACAAAGTCGAAGCAGTGGTGGTCTAATGGCTAGGACGTCAGACTTGCGATCATGTGGTTGCGGGTTCGAATCCCACCCATTACACTACCCACGTGAACCCACTCGTAAAACAAGTAATTTAGCTTAGCATGAGGGGTTAATAAGAATACTAGTAACGTGCGGCACACACTGCTAGTAATCTTTTTTCAAATTTTATTTGATTGAAGAGAAAAGCTTTTATATATAAATATAAACATTTAGTACTGTGCTACCCGAGTAAAGCCGGGGTGAGTTCGCTAGTTCTTTTACAAAGCAAAGGTACTTTAATACAACGAAAGTGAGAACTAATTATAAGGGTTTTTTTTTACTAATGAATTATATTTATACGTGGTACCTACATCAATACTGAATTTATTAAGTATGATTTAAAACCTGACGGGCCTGTTGGTCTAGTGGTTAGTGACCCTGACTGCTAAGCCGGAGGTCGTGGGTTCGATTCCCACCCAGGACAAATGTTTGTGTGATGAGCACGATCATTTGTTCTGTGTCCGGGTGTTATTTATGTATAATATGTATGTATTTAGATATATATAAGTATGTTTATCAGTTGTCTGGTCACCATAGTACAGGCTCTGCCTAGTTTGGGATCAGATGGCCGTGTGTGGGGTGTCCCAAGATATTATATTATATTATTATATTATATACCTTTTTTTTCAGACTTTGGTAACACATTGTATTTATAGTTTTAAGGTTAACCGTACAAAAAGATGGACAGACAAGTATACACATTTGTATATAGAGAAGTTATATATAATTTATAGAGAAGTGGCTAAAAACGTTCATGATATAGCTAGTTTAGTTTTGGTTGTTATCTGTATAGATCTTTATATTCGCTCTGATTGTTAATCACAATGCCCTTAATCAAAAGCTCTTCAATTTCGGTACAGCGAAACTCATTTACAAGAATAAAAAGCTAAACCAATATCCTTATATGGTACAGCATGGAATATGGTTTACAACCATCGTTATAGAAAGAAGGGAAAAAATATGATTTGTCTTAGTCGAAGCAAAAAAAAAAAATGGTTGCCTGTAAAGTCGGTTTTACGGGCGAAGATTTTACGTGACAACGTCTTTTTCTCGGTAGAATATTTATTGATATGAATATAATTAAATTGCACAATAGGAACAAGGAATTGAATGAAAATAAGAATTGCACAAATTTTAACTATAGAAATATATTTTGTTTACTAAAACATTGTACATGTAAACTTAAACTTAACTAATTCCTATTTGAGTGATTTTGTTGAGCAAGGCATTCGGCGGGCCTCTCTCTCGTTCGGTGACTCATCGTAACGTTACCGAGCGTTACACTTTTTCATAAGTGACTCCCAGCCGCAACCTAATTTAAGACGTTGTCACGTCAAAAAACAAATGTTAAGGAGATATCGAATAATACCTTTGGTCGAAAAGCCCAAGTAACGTAAGCGAAATTACGTCACGTTAATTACATAATTTGGAACAAGCTTTTTATTTAACTTTTGGCGAATTTTTATTATATTTTCCCCAATATCATGTCATTTAACTAGCCAACTATCAGATTTGGTTATGATGGCCAGCCATTATAACAATGATTGTTAGTTTTCACGCAACAGTTTGTGGAGTAAAAGCAGTGAAGTCTAGAATAACTTTCAGTTCGGTATCTAATTGATGTCTTTTTGCATGAAATTCAATTAATTTACGTGCATGACCGTTGAAATTTTACTTGAAAACGAAATTTTGATTTTGACTGACTATTTTGACTGTCTTTTTAAACATATTTTCAAAAAATGTTAATGTTAAGACTTTAATGAATTTAGTTAACATAAATTATGAAATGTGTAATTAATAATTTAATTCACAAATTGTATGAGTCACCAGTAAATACAAAACTACCAAAAATAATTACTAAACGCGAAAATTCAATTTAAAAAATAAATTACACTTTCTTTCTTAATTATATGAAGAACGCAAAATGAAAAAAAAAATATGGAAATCCTATGAAATGACTATACATTTAAATCATTCGCCTACTCCAATGACTGCATGCGATAATAAACGAAAACCTTACGCTAGCGAAACCGTTAAGACAAATCCAACCATAGCACTTGGAGATAGAGTCTATTTCACGTTATCGTTCCCCAACATTTTGCAGTCAGCCTTCTATGAAAATATAATGGATACCAGAGTACTCCGTACTAATCACACATCTATGTGAGACATATATAAGGTGGATGAAACAATCGCTTATCAAAGTATACCAGCATTCGCTCCAATACAGACGTGCGACGATGTTTACCATACCAATCATATTCTTAATAACAGCAGTAACTGCTCTACCAAATCCCGAAATATCGGAAACACCTAAAAAAGTGGAAGTTACTGTCGAAAGTGCAGCAAGAGCAATGAAAAAGGATTGTACGAATGGGATTTTTAGCCCAACGTGCTTGAAGATAGAAGCCATAGCCATGCTTGAAAAATTAAGCGCAAAAGAAGAACTCAGACTCTTACCTGGAGTAAGTTTAGTCAAAGAGCCAAGTAAAGATAACGGGAGTAAAGTTGAAGAGTTTGCTGCTGAACTGGCCAGGTCTCTACCTTCGAAGCCAGATGAGAAGCTAGACAAATACCTGCTGTACCGTCTTGGAGATTACTTGGATACTCATACTGTTAAGTTGAGGCTCTTGGATGAAAATGCGGCTCAAGAAGCAAGGGCCTTTGTTGGAGAAGGAAGGGGTAAAGGAGGGTTTGGAGGAGGCAAGAAAGGAGGAATGGGAGGCTTGCTTGCGGCTGGACTCCTCATGAAAGGTATGTGGGGAATTATAGACGTGAAATAGGACCTTCGTTTTTCGTCCCGTAGTAAGGGTTTTTGGCAGTTTCTGATTTATTAGTCAGTAGAGACAACGTGACTTGACCATAGAAATGTTAAAAAGCTCGGTTTTTCACGATATTTTAAAAGCAAAATATAAAAATTTTAAAGAAAAAAAATCATAATGTATATTAAACGTGCACTGGTCTATTTCTCGTACTTAATATCAAATATCATTACGCAAAAACTCTCCAACATAAAAACAATATTTAAACTTGAGATATAAATAAGACAAGTGCAATATAACGTCATTTCATAACTCATTAGCTTATTGCTGATGAGATGGAAATACATATCCAGGTGAAAGTTTTAGGAAATGTATGAATCTAGATCAAAAAGTAACAATGTCTTAATTTCATCATATCAACTTGTCTTTTTGCTTAAAGTAAACGAACTTTTGAAGTTTTCGTCTCAATATACACAAATACCAAGGCAGTTCAATTTTTGAGATTAAAATAATAATAATATCTTGGGACAGCTCACACACGGCTATCTGATTACATCTGATGACACATTATAGATAAATAACTCCCAGACACAGAACAAATGATCGTGCTCATCACACGAAGATTTGTCCTGGGTGGGAATCTCAGGCTTAGCAGGCCAGTCAAAAGATTACAAATAAAATAATATTTTCTAGCAAACCTTACTTATACAAATTTAGATATTATCACTAAACATAAAATATCCGAAACTAAAAATAAGCTACCAGAGAAGCTTAGCTGTACAAGTAGCAACATTTACCGAATAGCTTCATGATAAGTTAGATTAAATTTAAAAAAAAAACATACCTGAGTGAGAGAAAGAACCTTGGAAAGAGTCATACATACGTCCTTAAGCTTTTGAGCTTCTTGTAGGCCTATTGTAACATGTTCAGGCCAATATACGACAAAAAAAATAACTCTGTTGAAAGAATTCAGTATTACTAACATTTCTAAAATAATTCTTACCAAAATTATTTAAGATTCGCCACAAAAACTTTAAAACTTCAATATCTTATAAAAATAAAAATAATGACTTTTGATTTACTTACCTACTTGTCTAGATATTGTTCTGCATTTTAGCAATTTTTAAAGTACTCGAAAGTTATTGGTCAGAATATTCGAATAGAGGCTTTTTTTATCCCCAGTTTCCCGCTGCTAAGAAAAATTCTACCCTGTTTCAATCCATTTGGACTGAATTTCTAATTCCTCAATCCTCTTGAAATATGTAACGAGATATCATTGTTTTCACACAATTGTCCACAAAATACGCAATAAGACGTTTTAACATGCCTGTTAATATTTTCCAATTGTTTAACCAAACTACTGAATCTATTTTGATGAAATTTATATGGCACCACCTCTGAGATACTCTATCGGCGACAAAAATATGTACCTATTTAAATAGATTAAGAATTACCGGAGATATCGCGTAACAAACATACCTATAAAAAGAATACTGTCAAACTGAACACTTCCTTTTTTTAAAGACGGGTAAAAACTTGAGAAAATTATTTTCAGCTTAAGGCTTTGGCTATACTAATCGTTTTTGCTACCTAGCTTCTTGATCGATGTATAGGTTACAATATACGTGTGAGGTAAATTGCTTGATATTAAATATCATTAACACTGTAATTTATAATATTATGAGCATATTCAATATTATAGTAACATATTCTGAAAGAAACTAATGGATTAACTAAAGATTATAATGTTCTAGAGCTAAAATTCTAGAGCAAGAACCTAAATAATGTCTTTATTTAACGGTAGAATTTTATTTTAAAAAGTTTATTGTTACCGAATTTTTTGAAGGATATTTCCATTCTAGAAAGCTTCACAGTTTTAGATATTTAAAAAACTATATTAAAATTTAACAACAAAAATTTAAATTTTCTCTTTAAATATTTAAGACGTATATTTATGCCACTTAGGAACGTGAATATTTATACAAGACAAAACCTCTAACAGAATAGAAAAGAATGTATATTGGAAGTTAGTTATACTTCTTCAAAATAACCGAGTAAAAATTGTCTGTTAACATTTTTTTTAATTCAAATCGTGATCAGTATAATTTATCATTGTTTGAAAGAGAGTAAGTAACCTATGGAGTTTCTTGCCAGTTCTTTTCCATAGGACTTGCACTGTGGAACCGCGAAACTAGAGTCATTTAACGTTTTGAAAGTAACCTCAAAAGGTCTACTCGAAATAAAAATATTTGGATTTTAATTTTGAAATACAAGATTCTATATAAAAACCCGTACAGTCACTAACTAATTGTAGCAGCCAATAAAGCCTGGCAACGAATCAATGATACATTTATAAAACTCTTTTGTGTCGTGAATGAATTGCCATGGCTCTGCAATAGCAAAAGTAAAAAACTAACAAAAGCAAAAGGCATTGGCGATCAGTAATTTGGTTTGAAAATTAGCTATTATGTAATATACAAAATGATTGAACTTTCTGTAAAACGAAAATTTGTATTATGAATCGGCTGATATTAGATTGCCCGTCATGTACTCTGTCCCATAAGACAACGTGATTTGATTGTATTAAATTTTAGCCAATACTCTAAACAATTAAACAAACCGCGCACCTAGAGTCAGTAGTTTTTAAAGTTAACGTTTCTAAAGCGCCTATTTTAGGTTTACTAGAAATAAAAACATTTTGATTTGATTTGATTTGAAATTTTTTTTTTTATTTAAAATTTATTAAGGGGTTTCTACCGATCTTATCATCCTTATATAACAAGATCTATTCTATTTATAACGTATAACTATTCTATTAGTACAAAAATAACAAAGGAAGATCTTAATTAATAATGTGAATCAGCTCTATTTCTGTTGCTGTTTCAGTAAAATTTAGAAAATAGTATTATCATTTTTGTCTCAAAAAAAAAGCGCCTAAAAAGCTACTGTGCCATCGGTTAAGAGTTATAAGTTTTGACGAATGACAAAATATTCACCTATTTGCTTTTAGTACATAAAGCGCTCTTTGTGTTCGAGTTATAACAGATGTCAGTTTGTCTGTTATTACCTAAATACGTGTAAGTTTAAAAAGTTTATAATCCTAATTCATGATTATCGAGCTCGAGCTAGTCTAGGGCCTGTGGAGAGGCCCTAGACTAGCTCGAGCCGACCAAACAAAAAAATAATAGAGACTTAATTCCAACCCTCTTTCGCTGATCCCTATTTAAAATTGTAAACAAAATCACTAAAGTCGTAGGTATTTCCAAACCTTGTAGGGGGGTGTCTTTAGTGAACGTATAATTATGTATGTTAGCACATAGTACCTATACTTAGTAATCTGTGCCTATACTATAGTTCTGGCTGGAGACCCTTATGGTTTCCCCCAAAAGTTCAGCAAATTATCTAAGCCTGCGTTAAGACTTTTAAAGTCCGGTGAGCAGTGAAAGCCCGCGCTCAGGCTAACTGCGGTAAAAATCATAAAAAATGCGGTAGAACTCTTATAAAATCTTTAGTTTTTCAAAATATTTGTGAAATCATTAGTATTGATCGTAGTGGCCTAGCGATTCAATTACCGGATTTGTATGTACATTGCTACAGGTTTGAACCCAGGAAGGTAAAAATTTAAATTTTTCAAAGTTTGTACTTTCTGAATTATTCTAAGAAACGGTGAAAGAAAATATCGTGAGGACCTGGATACCAAAAATTTTAATCTGAAATGGCCAACCCGCTATGAGTAAGCGTGGTGATCAATGCTCATTCCTTCTCTACATGGAAAGAGGCCTGTACCTATTCCCATATAGAGAAGTAGTGGGACATTTAGAGGCCGGTTTTACTATACACTACATATAGCATTAAATCAAAGACATAGATATAATCTTAATTACAATATGACCATTGTATTTTAAAAATATCTAACAATAAGCAATCAACAATTACCCCTATCACACAAATCAACGTTTCTATAAATAAAAGCTTTATTAAAAGAAAGTAGAGTATTATACGATTGTAATATATATTTATGGTTTATCTATCAAATCAGACATAATTACAAGAAAGCGTCACCGTATTGAGTCTTGGAGCTAACAGTTTTGAGAGACAATCAGAGCGTGCAAGGAAAAATTGTTAGTTGTCATTTGAGGCGCGTATACGTATACATTTACTTACATTGTCACCGAAAAGTATTATAATAAGTACCGTAATTAATTTGGCTTAAGGTCTTAATTGAAAAGTAATCGGTTTCTTAGTGAATGTTGTACTTGTAAGATTTAAATTAGGTATGATTAAAAAAATCATTTGAGACAATCGTTTCATAATATTCCATCAGTAAAGTTCAATAATTATTCGGGCAATCATTTAGTGTATAAGAAGATTGAGAAGGTAGTTGCCAACAGTAGAAAAAATAAGTTATCTAAATCAAAACGTAATTTTTTAACTGAATACAGAATTACATCATAAATCGTAGGATATAACTAATCGTATTTGTATAAAACCCAACTTTTTTTCTCCGATATATTTTTTTTCTTACAAGAGTTAAATCTTTTACCGTTACGTAATATTTATTATTATTTCTACTTTGTCTAGAGCCATTATTATGGACAGATTCAGAACATTTTTTTTTCAGAACTTAACTAAACCTAACTTGAGCCATGTTTTCATTACATACGTCTTGTAACATTAATATATACAGCACGTAACAAAAACCCTGTCCGATCCCTAAGATGATTATTCGGTATCGTACTGCGAACACAAATAATTGGAGAGTATTATTTTTCCCCACTGAAAATAATTAAATAAAAATAAAAACTGATCCAAGGCAACAGCAACACTGACCGCTCCTCAAAGATCACGTACTTACTACCTACAGGTTTGTGTCAAACAAGCCGTCTATGCAAGACGGTTCATGAACTGTACCACGAATGCACCTTTATTGGATCTGACAGGAGTTTTGTCACATATTGTATAATTATAAAGATTTTATTTTCCGTTTACTTACTATAACTTTCTTCCACAGGTACCCTGATGTCAGTCGGGCTTGGTGCTCTAGCACTCCTCGCCGGCAAAGCCCTCATGACGGCGATGATGTCTCTTCTCCTGTCTGCTATCATCGGCATCAAGTCCCTATCAGGTGGTCAAAAGTCGACCACTTACGAAATAGTTTCGAAGCCGATTTACTCCCATTCCCATTCTCATTCTACAGCCCATGAGGATGTAGGGGGATACGGTCACTCTGGTTACGGCAGAAATTTAAATGTTAGGAGGCGCTAATAAAGTTAAGTTGTTGAGCATGTATTGGAGTTAAGTTTATTATTTATTATTTTAGTTTAATTAAAAGTTCCTGATTGGGGCATTATTCGTGACGTTCAAGTATTTTTTTAATGCTTGTCTTTTTTTTTTTATCGGTTTTTTTTTCGCTCGTTCATTTTCTGTGATATTTTATTTTATTTTTTGTTCTTTTTTGTATTCTCTTATTACTTCGAATTACGAAAATATTTGCTCAAAATGCTGTAAATAAGTGTCAGGTTAACAAAATTGTATCGAATCAAATCGAATTAATTTATTGCAACTATTTATTTTTAGAATAAGTTCACCGATTTCTGTAAGCTGAAATATTTATGACATTATTTTATGTATCATGCCATTTATTTTATTTATTTATTATTTCATTGAACCTATTTATCAGTATTAATGTTATATTTATATTACTTTGTTATTTAACTGTATTATTTTTATTGCGTCTTGCATTTTGCTATTGAAATTATGTATTTATATTATAAGTATTTATCATTCGTTGTCCGCCTTATTATAGAAATACTATCTAATAATATTTGCTTAGTAGTTTATTTTTATATTTGTTTATAAAGCTTTTTATTCTGTAATTTATTCAATTATTTATTGTTTGTAAAATTATCTATTTATTTTATTTTATTATAATACAGTCAATATTATAACAATATTTTTATAAGCATATCGTGATTATTATGTATTATTTTTGTTATTTACAAGTTTTTTATTTGTATTATATGTATCGCTTTACTGTGTGTTCTTCAGCACCCAAAGAAAATAAACAGTTTTTATAAAAAATACTTTTGTTTTAATTCTCATAAAATTATTTATTTCGAGGTTAAACTTATACTATTCTACTTCTACTACTTTACCTTAATAACCACTATTGAAGCCTAATAGTTAGAAAACAAAGTAATACTTCTGATGCTGATGTTTTGATATTAAAGTTTTATTTAAAAAAAAACGCTAATCATCTCTTTATAATGACGTCCGATATTCTCGTATACGTTACAAAATGCGATCATTATGAATGTTTGTTTGTATTATTAAAGAAAGAATAATTAGAACATCTTTTTTATTAAACTTATTTTTTCGTAAAAGTTGTATGCAACTTATTCAGCACACATACAACACAACGACGGTCTTGAAATTCATTAGTATCTGGCATGTGATTATAAACAATTAAGAAAAATGTCACGTCACAATCATAGTAAGTAGCTCAGCTGCAACTAACAATGGTACAAATATAAAGTAAAAAATAATAACAAAGATATCTGCCCTTACACGCAATTTTTTCCTTTCATATTTAAAAATTCTATTCGTTTTTATAATAAATTGCCGTATGACATTACTAATCTATCGAACAGGAAGTTTAAATCAAGTATCAAATCAATGCTTATAAAGAAAGCCTACTATAAAATTAGTGACTACATAGAGGATAAGCGTGCTTGGAATTACTGATAGACTGCACGGATAGCCGAGTGGTATAGGTCACCACGCCAATTACCACCGTGCGCGTCGTGCTGCGGGTTCGATCCCCGCATGGGACAAGTATTTGCGTGATCCACAAATGCTTGTTCCAAGTCTGGGTGTTCTTTGTGCATGTGATTTGAATGTTTGTGAAACCCCCGCGACACAAGGAAAAAATTCCTTAGTGCGGGCGTCGTTTTTAAAAAAAAAAAAAAAAAAAAAAAAAAAAAAAAAAAAAAAAAATTAGCATCATCTGCACATGTGGCCTCCCTGGCGGTCTGCCATTCATCTTGCTATTCTTGTCTACATCAATTAGCTTCTCCACAGCCTCTATTCCGGAGGTCTTTTGACATGCCTTGACATTCCTGTTAGGGACTTGATTAGGACTACATTAATGTATGTAAATTATTTTATTTTTTCGTGAATTGTATAGCAGTTGTCCTTTTTTTTTTTCGTAAATGTGTCGACAACGAAATATTAGTAAAATGCATGTATTTCCTCATTTTTTATTTCCCCCTCTTTTGAGGTAGGTAATAATTATATTGCAATAATCTTATGCTTTTGCTATCTAACGTTGTTATCGCATATTTTAAAAGTAATGTATTTTAAATCATTGTATATCACCATTTTTAAAAGAGTAACCTATGGAGTTTCTTGCCGGATTCTTCTCCATAGGAATGACATTTTGGAACCGAGCAACTAGATTCATTTAACGTTTTGAAAGTACCTGAAAGGGTCTACTCGAAATAAAAATATTTTGATTTTTGATTTTGAAATAACAAAATATAATAAAACACAACTTTCATTCACTGATTAACATCGACGCCATTTTTTTTTCTTCTTCTCTTTTTTAGAACAACTGGAGTGAAAGGTGTTTACTTTTTATTTCAATATTATTGGTCTGATGCATTCCCAGTGGTTATCATGGAAATCATATTTTTGCGTCCATTGCTTTATACTATCCCAATATATATTATTATTATTAAGAAACTATGTAAATTTTTTGTGACTCCTAAATTCCCTGAATAAGTATTTACTATTTAATAATAAAGGATTGAATGTATAACCTTACATTTAATAGGAAATAGTTTCAGTATTAATACAACAATGACAAGAGAGTATAATACGACACAACCAAAGATTACAAAAGTGTCATAGACAGTGTCGCCAACTAGTAAAAATTTCTTAGTACTAATACAAACATTAAAATCGTTTGGTTTATACAGTTCCGATACTACTTCATTTTTAAACCACATAAAAAATTTAAGACCTACTAATCAAGTATTTTATTGCCTTACCAAAAACTTATATCCTAAAGCTCAAACACGTAACATTAAAGGTAAGGCAATACGTGGTTGCAGAAAGTACTTCTTAATCATTGAAACTAGTACTCTCGTACTCGTGCTTCATCCAGAAAATTCAGTTATACGAAGTAATGAACTAGGAAGTCAGTTTAAAAGTAGTCTATGTAGTTACCGTCTTCTAAATAAATAATAATAAATAAATGTGGACAACATCACATACATTGCTCCGAATCCAATGTAAGTAGCTAAAGCACTTGTATTATGGAATCAGAGACTACGAAGGTACCACAAACACCCAGACCCGAGACAAGGTAAAAAAGTGTTTTCCTACATTGACCCATCCGGGGATCGAACCCGGAACCAATCCTGTATCACACATTGACATTTATTTGAAAAGATTCACCAACAGCTTCTATGTACAGTAAATCTTGCGGTTAGGATGGTAAATTTCATGGACTTAGGCTCAGTTTTTTTATACCTAGTTAACTCAATCAATGGTTAATAATATGCTAACTGATGGTTTCAAAGTTCGGAAAAACGCGTTTTGTTTGTCTATAAAAGGGTCAAGTAAGTCGGAGAGATCATTATTTAACCATTTGTTAGAATTAAAATTGATGAATAAACGCATTTTACCAAAGATTGCAACCATTAGTTAAGAATTTGACCATTGGTTGAGTTAACTACGGATCAAAAAACTGACCCTTACACAGGTTAAATATCATTAAAAAAATGACAACATAACTATAAATTAGAGTAGTTCTTAAATTTAAGTTAAGTTGAAGTAATTATGCCAAATTGTAAGCTAAGAAATACATCAATATTGCGTTTAAAATAAAATAACGATATTCATAAAACTACAAAAAATAAAACATAAGATCTAAACTATTGAAATAAATTTGTAATTATGATGTACCTTCCAAATGGCATTTCATTGGTTCCAGTAAAAATCACTCACACCAGTAGATTTAATAAACACCTATAGCGAAACTAACAGATTTATTAATAGACGTAACAAAAGTGTTTAATGAAGTAATTTTCAAGAATTATTTCGTCATTTGATTGATTTGATGCGCTGTTAGAGGCAAATCATGCAGAAAGCTACAGTTATTTAAAAAGTATTACGTTATTTAGTAAAGCATCCATTGTCTGCATTTGCATTTTCAATGTGACAATAATGTAGACATTATTTTAATTGTCTTGAAGTTGAACTACTGATTATTGTGTTTAGTGTTTATAGTCAAGTATGTTCTGTTATATATTTTTATTTGATACTCTTCTAGTGGTGAAATGTTTGACTGTCAGTCAACGAGATAATTATTTAGTTTCTGATTATTGACCATAGCGATCTTTAAATGACCCACTGCTGGGCACAGGTCTCATTGAGGCTTTTTTGTCTGGGTTTGAACCTGCAACCATGAGCATACGAATCCGGTCATTGAACCTCTTGGCTACTACGACTCTCGATGTGTTGATTAAAATTTATGTATGAAGCTTTTAGTGAGTTCATATAAATGAGTATTAGTTGAGCAAATGAAAAGAAAACTGAATGTCCAGAATCAAAATTAGCATTATTTACAATTACATAATTCACAAATCAAAATTATTCCATTAAAAATCCATCTAATGTACTTAACTACGTAAAATTATCGATTGGAAACCGAAAATGTCCGAACCACTTTCGACTTTTCCATTACAATCTTTTATTTACGGAACGAAAGTAGTGCTAACAATAACGTTCAAAAAGCAACGACAGCTTAACTTGCGTTGCTCGTTTTGTTATCTTCGATGGTATAAAATAAATGGCGATCAGATTAGATCTATCAGTCCATCGTCGTACCCCATAGAAATGTCACAGTAGCCAACAGAAACAGTGCAGTGAAAAGTGTTCAAAATGCATCTCAAAAGTGTATCCATTGCCGTCTTAGTGGTGATCAGTTCAGTGAACGTCAAAGCAGCCATCGATGGATCTGATCCTAATTCGATCATGGACGTTGTTAAAAATGTGCCAAATAATACCGAGAGAGTCGGGAGAACTGTTCAGAAGGATTGCAACAGTTTGTTTAACTCGAAATGTTTGAAGATTCATGCTTTGAGCTTTCTGGAGGAATTGAGTTCCCGGGATGAGCTGAATTTACTTCCTGGATTGAGCATAGTTAAAGAGAATCAGACAACAAATAGTACGAGCCCTGAGGAAATTGCTGCGGAGTTATCAAGGCAGTTCCCTGGGAAGATAGATGAGAAATTGAACAGATTCCTGTTGTATCGTCTACAGGACTATTTGGATGGCCATTCTTTGAGGTACAGGCTGTTGGATCCTCAGACTACTAAGGAAGCTATGGATATGGCGAAGGGGGATAAGGAATCTGTGGCGAGGAAGTCTGGAGGTGGTGGCGGCGGATTCGGCGGTGGTAAGGGCGGCGGTGGTGCTCTTATTGCTGCGATGATGATGATGAAAGGTACCGTCTAATGTTATGTAATCTGATTTAATTTTGGTAGAAGTTTACATTATATTTCTATTAGGTTGGATTTCTAAGTGACAAAAAAAGATTTTTATTTTGTGTACATTATTATAATCTTTTTATGACCATGTGGAACATCTATCATATATGATACGCAATTTTGTTTTATTGATCTCATTCACAGTTTGCGATATACTCATCAAGAAACTTTCAACAAATTTCCAATGCCGTTTCTTGTTCTTTCAATATATGTAATACTTTTTTAGAACTCCTAGCCACAACTAGAGAAAAACTAAAACCGAAAGGAAGTCTTTTGCCCCACAGTATAGCAATTCGGGATCAAAAAATTTAAACCATATTCTATTTCCATTTCAGGAACCTTAGCAGCGGCTGCATTAGGAGCACTAGCGCTACTCGCCGGCAAGGCTTTAATGACTGCCCTCATGTCAATCCTCCTCTCAGCCCTCGTAGGAATGAAGGGCCACGGGGAACACAAGTCCACTACCTACGAGATCATCACCAAACCCGAAGTATCCCACCACCACTCCCATAGCCATGAGGAACACCATGAACATGATCATGGACACCACGGGGGCTATAGAAGGGCTTATGACATGAACAACTATAATAGCTACATGCCCTATGATACCACCAGCAGTTAATGACCCTTAATTTTAAACTATCGCGTTACATGGTTATATTAAAATTACTAGGCTACCTGGTCGAAACGTCATGTCTTGAAATGTAAATACAAGATTGACGTAATTTTATTATACTCAATTTATCGTTCTTAAGTGGCTATGAAATTAAGTACTTTAACGAATTCTATCGCGGATTATTTTGATTTTAGTTCGCGACGTTTCAACACCTTTGCAGGTGTCATGGTTATAGGCAGACTGACTTTTATTTCAATGTCTAACCTTCGCGGAAACCTCAGCAAACAATAAGTACTACTTGTTACATTAAACAGGCCAGCTCTTGATGGTCATCAAACTACATTCCAAATGAAATTAGTATGTTGCGAAGGTCAATAATGAGGGATGTACCCATTGAGGAACAATTCAGATGACTTAAGGATTGGTATCCCTGTCAATTCTTAAAGCCGGGCATTTTTTTTGTGACAGAACCATGGCCCGTGTTGGTGGCGAGAGACGTTACTAACCAATGACGGAGTCCGAATGAGTCGAATGACGCTTAAGCTTACGCTTTACCAACCCCGCATCCTTACGTCCCCCGTCCCTCACTGATCATGGAAGTGTCAAGTGTGAATTTGCCAACCTATATTTAGTATGATTGACCGTTTATTTATTAATTTTTCGAGAAACGTTAGGTGCTTATAGATTTTTTGGTTCCATTGTCGGTATAACGTCTACATAGTAACTATGTATTATGTTTAAAAAGTAATTAATTTATTTGTAATTTATTAACAATAATATTTAAAAAAATAGTTGTAAGATTTATTTATTCTCTTAAATTTACCTTTCCTGTTATCAAATTATTTAATTATTGCAGCTCAAGTAGGCGTGTTAAAGCTTCTTCTCTGATTATTATTTGAATATTTTTATATATTTATTTATTATTATTATTTCCCACCGTCACTAAAAGCTATATATAATATTTATTTTATGCCTTAATTAATACTTAATTATTAGATAGTGTTATTTAATGCTCTGGAATTTTATGTCTATTCATATTATTTATTTAATTTATAAATATATTATAATTATTATTATTTATATTTGTGTAAGCAGTATATGTAACTGTGATATGATCTACATATTATAATCTTCGCTTCTGTAACTACGCTTTGTATTATACCAAATATTAGCATTTCTTGTATATAATTATTAACATTGTTATTTATTTATTTATTATTATTATAATAAATGTGTTTGTTTTATTAAATTTTGTATATCAGAATTTTGTCATTTTATTTGATTGCTTTTTCTTCAGTTTTATCTCAGCTGAGATTATCTAGGTGCAGTATGTAATGAAATGGATATAGAACTGAATCTGACTGGCCTGAGTTGGTCTAGGGGTTAGAGTCCCTGACTGCTTAGCCGACAGTCGTGGGTTCGATTAGGACCAATCTCTGTGACGGGGAATGATCACTTGTTCTGTGTGTGGGTTTAATTTATCTTTAATACCTATTATGTATGCATTTAGAAATATTTATGTATGTTTATCAGTAGTCTGGTTACCATTAAGACTCTAGTCTAGTTTGGAATCAGATGACCATGGTAGAGTTGTCTGTTGTGAGTAGATAATTATTTTATTAGAAAACTTTTAAAACCTCTGAAGCATTCAAAGCATGCGTATAGCTCTCTCTGCGGTAAAACTCTTAAAAAACGGGTAAAATTTGTACCTTCAGTTTATTAAGCAGTTGATATTAATGTTATTAAGAAAATACGTTTAAAAGAATTATGTATGTATTTAACGTTATAAAATGTAAAAATAAATCTAAATTTATATTTAATTTACTTGTAAAATTGTTTTATTTCGTTTTATTTATTTTTTATAAACGTATGAGAAAATCTGAATAAGGCAGAGATTTCAAAATTATATTATAAAGTAGACAAGTACGTTTAGATAGAGAGATCCAAGAACATCATTTTGATGGAAAAATATTTTTTTTAATAAAGTAAACAAACCCTATACGCGCCTCAAGTATTGCAGTTCCGGCTTAAGGTACAGTAATTTGAGTTCATTGGCTATACATAACTCACTGCCATATTCAACCTTACTACTCACGAAATAAGGACGCTTAAACTAAGCGACAGTCTCTAATATTTATCTACACAGCCACTTAATCTAAAACCACAAACTTATTTAAACAAATACTTTGATGCTAAATTATATGTTTTCACGCAAACAACACAACACTTGACCTCATATCCTATAAAGAAAGAAAATAAATAATATGCGATGAATACCACATTTTCCATTTGTATTCAAACAATGGAAGTTAGAAGATTTATTGTTAAATTTCTTTGTATAGTCACAGTTAATGCTAAAAGTATTGAAATAGAGAACAGTGAAATAAATAATGTTTTAGATGTCAAACATCCAGATGATACATTTAGTGGTGTTTACACTGACTGCTTTGTTCACATGTCATTTCCATGTGTGCAAAGAAAAACGTTGATGTACTTGAAACAGTTGAATAATTTGAGTGAGGTATCCGTGCTTGGAGATTATGTTAAGTTTGGTAAGTTACTTTATATTGCAAAAATATATAACCTTATTTATTTATCTGAAGTTTCTTTTCAAGAGGTTTTTGTTTAGATATCATTATTGTGTGTAAAACTCGATAATTTTAACTACGATGGAATGGAAGTTGATGTATAACAAGCTTGAAATTCTTATATTAATCATTAAATGAAAATCAAGACAAAGTTAAAGAGACTTTTTGAGGCTGACTAGTGGCCTAGCTACTATAACTAAAAAACTTTAGCGCCTTTAATTTTTTTGAGAGCAATATGCATAAACACAATTTGCTTTTATTTTTTACTATTTGTGTGGTCTTTGTCAACTTTCAGTTAAGTTGAATGTCAGTCAAATAGAAGATCACAAGGAGTCTGAAGATCATGCTGAGAAGAATTCTGAAGAATTATCACACATGATTGATAAAGCAGTGGATACGTTCTTTGACAATCATGTTATTAAATTAACTGCTCTTGGAAAAGAGACGTCTCTCCCGATTCCCAATAATGGTAAGCTTCATTTTGCATCCAAACGTGAATGTGATAAACCGAAGAAACATTGCTGATTTTTAAAAACCCCATTTGACAATATCTAATTTATGATTTTTTGCTAAATTTGATAAATAGTTTCGGCAATAAGTGTCCCTCCATGTTTTTTTAGACATTACGTAGCCAAATACAGATAAAAATAGCAATAAAACACAAACTTAAAATGGACTTCGTTAAAATAACATCCTATTTAATCTTGACTTGTGATGAGTCCATACCAAATGCAATGGATATAAGAGAAGCTGACATAAATCCTAACAATAAACCAGTTGATCCTAAACAATATATCGATATAAAAATGCATTATAATAAACTAAACCATTACAATCTTACAGTAGAAGAATTTGTCGGTAGAAAGAAGCGAAAAGGAGGCGGAATGGGCGGCGGTGGTGGCGGTCACGATGGGGATGGGTTCGGCAAGAAGAAGATGATGATGATGGCTATGATGTGCATGAAGATGAAACTCATGATGGTAATAGGAAATCTGATAACATTCATATTGATAATATTCAATATGACATTTATACACAACATAACTGCCCAAAAATTCATGTAACAAACCAATTTGTTTACTTGGGATTCCTTAAACATTTATTTTTTAGAACTACAACTCTCACAGATAATGATTAGACTAAACAATGAAGTATGAAAATATTAAAATAGTCTGTGTACTATATTGTTCAATACACTCTAAACATAATAGTGCTACAGTATTTATGAACTTTAGTGCTTAATTTTATGGTATTTCCAGATGGTTCCAGCTATGATGGGCATGATGGGAATGATGTCATTCAAAGGGATGATGTTCAGTATGATGTCTTTCATGTTATCAAAGGTAATACCACAAACAAGAATGTTTTATCGAATGTATTTTAATTAAAGGAAATGTGAAATGTCTTACTATGGTTATGGTATAGTACCTGCTATTCACTACTAGTTACTTACCGAAAATACTTAGTAATGCATAAATTGTTTATGTAGATGATGCTGCTGATGAAGATATTGGAGAAGAAAGGCGGGGCTGGTGCTGGAGGTCTAGGAGGTGGTGGTGATGGAGGCGTAAGTATCTAACTGGATCGAAATATAGAAAGATGTCTTCTAAAATCAGATTCTTTACACAGAATTCTGAACAATGAAGTTACATAAGCGCCTACAATATTTGCACTAGCAAAGTAGTTAAAGTATGCAACAAATTACTGGACAATTTTTAATCTTGGCATTTTATAGTTTAGTTTTATGCCTAATTATTTAAGGATTCAACGGTTTACTCACGCGCATTCTCGGGATCGCCCGACTAGTTTCAGACTCGATAGGAGTCCTTAATCATGAGCTGACGCGGCGGCGGCGGTGTCGCGAGTCGAAGTTATTATAATAATATAGTTTTATGCCGAAACTACCAAAATAAAACAAATTATAATTCAATATTTACTGCTCAGGGATGGGCGACGGGAGGTGGCGGCGGCGGCGCCTGGATGCCAGCAGGTATTATCCCAGTATAACAATTACTACCCTAAATCCCAAACGTGGAATGAAAATTCGCCTTTTAAAATCCAGGTGGCCAAGACTACGGCGGCGGTGGAGGTGGAGGATACGACGCTAACGGACAATGGCAGAGCCGATCAATACTTGATTTGGAAGAAAATACAAAAACTACGGACAACCAACCAATAATTTCCTATGTCGCACCCAGAGTAACCCATAACAGTAACAGAGACAAAAAAGGCAGAGCTACTACTAGAGGGAATGAAGGAATCAAGGTAAACAAAAGTGGAACCGCAAAATCTCGACGAAAAAGGAGTATAATTGACGTAATCCAAAACTCATATGCTTACTGGATCAACAGACTGCTAGGCATCAACAATAACAGACGAACATCAAATCATCCGAAATTTAAGATCGTCAATGGAATAAAGTACGTTTATTATCCATTTCGCCAGCAAAAAGTGAAAGCTCCCAAAGAAATACAGAGCAACAGGATCAAAACTGTGGATGAAGGATTCAAACCAATCATAACAGCTGAAGATTTTAATAAAGGAGAGATAGTTGAAGGTGCTGTAGAAAGCAGAATGAATAGGAAAAAGCTAAATAAAATGAAGGAAACTGTGAATGAAACTATAGATGATAATCCGTGGGAATGACTATATTATTTGATGAAATTCTATGTGCTTGAAAATATTGTAGAGCCGGACTTTCGTTCTTTTATATTTTTGTAGATATTTTGTGTTGTATCAAGTTATCTGTATGTGCATTAATTATTTGAATAAGTACTAGCTCTAGTGTGTAAGAAAGTGGCTCCTCTTGTTCGAATGATTATTTATAGTAATAAACATTTTCAGTCAATCTTAAAATGTTTTATTTTCCATAATAAGCCTTTGATGTAGAGCAAAACGCAAAAATATAATTTCAGTTACTCGAAATTATGTATGTTTACTAATTAAGTTGAGAGCTTAAAAAAACTAAAATCCACAAGTCCAAAATATCTGTTTAATCCCTTGTGAAACGTTGTTGTTGATTTTACAAGCTCTACACGAGCCAGTATACGATTGTAGTCTTTGATCTACACGAATGTGCGGCAGGAGTGATAAGTTATACAGTAGAAGAGTAACAGGAATAACTTGCTTAATTTATGCATTGTAAAATGGTACTAAAACCAGTACTAATTAATAAAAACAGGGACAAAATATAGAAACGTGAGATCAGTGAATGCTTAAAATAGCGCCATCTGTTACTTTCGTGTAGAACTACGAAGTAACCGCGTTCATAATTGTGAAGCTCAGAGGCGATGCTATAAAAAGCTATGTGTAATTAATAAAAGATGGCGTCTTATTTAATGAAAGGTGCTTTAAAATATCAAATGGATTAATTCTAATTAATTAGATTAAAAAGTATAATTTATCAGTCGAAATCGCTGCTAATTAAATAAGCAATAGGTGTTAGCATACAATTTGTATGCGTATTTCAGACTCTCATTCACAATCCGATATGGTCTAGTGGCTAGGATACCTGGCTCTCACCCAGGAGGCTCGGGTTCGATTCCCGGTATCGGAAATTTTTGCTCTCTTTTATTTTATTATTTTCAACAGTGAAATATTATGCTAATTTTTTAAATAACTTGCCGTAAAATAATATTTCAATACTTCAGTAGCAAAGCATAAGTAGTTGGGTAGGCGCTTATCAGCATTGGCAGTAGGTAAAGAGTATTTTATATTAAACCGTTGAAAATAATTGGATTTGTCTGTTGCGAGTTAAGAGTGGTGGCAATCAGACAAAATTAAATATAAATTCAAAGGCGCACCTTTCACCTTCACATCGACTTGTTTATTTGGCACAGTCATTTAGTCATTATTTTCGGTGCTGTAAATTGTGAGACAGTTGCTGCATGGGAGTTTGTAGCGCTGTTTCTCCTCCACTAGGAACAAAAATAAGCATAAGAATAACAAACAAAAGGAAGAACAATATATATTTATTTTGCGACCAGATATGGCATAACATAACATTAGATAAGAATATAATTGATACCCGATAAAAACGAAATAAAGATAAAAAAAACAAAAGTAAGAAAAATAAAAAAAACCACTTCGGCTTCTACACTAAACTTCACGCATTTATTTCTCTAAAGAATTACGAAAGATAATTATGAACGTGATAGATATAAAGGACGCATACACCCAAAGAAACGATGGATGCATTGGGTGAAAGACGATACGGCAAGAAAGGATTTAACTTGTGAGATGACTTCAGGTAAAGATGTACAGTCACGAGCATAAATGTGTGTACACATATCGAAATTGTAAAACAATAAATTAACAGGAACATTATAAAAAAAACAATATTGACCATCAATTCAACTTTTAATCATTTAACAACATCAAATTATAACAGTTTTCATTATAATTTTATGAGTTTCAACAAAAACTTCTCGAATATATGTGTATACATATTTATGCTCGTGACTGTACTTACCTATGAAAGAAAACATGATGCGCCGACCCCAAATGATATTGGAATAAAGGCAGGAGGATGATGATGAATTTCTAATGGCATCAAATAATATATAACCGTAATAAAAATTATATCGTGTTGCTACGAATTGATATATTAATTCAATTCGATGTTTTACGACAGGGTTGGGCAAATATAAAAACCCAGAGCAATTTACTCTTAAGACTATTTGCTATTAATAATTTGGCAGGCGTTTGTAACAACCTAAGTATTAAAGAAAGTGAAAAAAACCGATATCAATCTAGATAAATCTTATAGAGTAAAACAGTACCTCAATATTTTACTGAATTACTCTACTTTTTTAGTTTAGTTTAGTATAATTAATATAGTTTAGTATTAGGTGTGTATAATATAAAAATTACTCTACGTGAGTAAATTAAAAATTTCTTACATAATTTTTTGTAAGAATATCTTGTTACCTACGTTTATTCTTTAGTTTACATATCTGCCATCTCCAAGAATTAATTGCTGAAAATCGCTTGAAACAAAATACACGAAATTCGCTAAAACTCTACAAAAAATATAGTACATTGTTTAAAATAATTATATAGGTTTAATAAGTAGGTAGTATGATTCCAATGCACTAAACTAGGACAAAAAGGTTAAATATTCACATAATTAGATAATAATTATTGTTAGGCACAGTTGTAATTCAATTAATCAAACTAATAGCTATTTGTATTCAATTGACGATTAAGACGCACCAGCACCCAACGTGGTTGTCGCTTTCGAAAACAAACGGTACGATGGCACTGTATTAACTGTAGTTAGTAACTTTTGTTTAACTAGAGTTTAAATCATGTGGTTGTTTGACAACATTTTGATATTAACATAATGGGGATGTGGACTAGTATGAAAAGTGAAAATCAATTTAGTCCGTGAGTTAGATAATAGAAAAAGTATATATATATAATAATAAATATGGAATTTTAAATATTTTTCTTTCGTTTTTATTTTTCTTTTTCCAAACTCACAGATACATCTCTTTGCATACAATCAAACAACAGGAAAATAATAAATGGATTATGTAACTACAATAATAAGGTTTAAGTGTCTATCGACATGGCTGAAAATTTAAAACAAAATTCCTTAGAATAAGTTTCCCGTATAGAGAAGGAATAAGCATTGATCACCGCGCTTACTCATTGCGTGCGGATTGGCTATTTCAGAGATTCACCTGGTTTCGATGGTATTACAAACAAAATCCTTAAACAAAATAAGCTTTATCTCGCTCCTCTTATCGCTTTCTTGTGCAACTTAAGTATCTCCACAGGAATAGTTCCAACGGCTATGAAAATGGCTAATGTATGCCCAATTTTTAAATCAGGGGAAAAAACGAAAGCTTCTAATTATCGGCCCATTTCTCTTCTAACATCGTTATCAAAGATCTTAGAGAAAATTATGAATGCCAGACTCCTAGACTACATTGAGAAGAACGGAATTCTATCAGACAACCAATACGGCTTTCGCAAAAATAGGTCTACGGAAGACGCCGTTACGAATCTGGTTGATTTTATTGTGACTAAACTAGATGGCGGAAATAAGTGCACTGGAGTCTTCCTGGACCTGGCGAAAGCCTTCGACACCGTGTCAAGAAGAACTCTTCTTCGAAGGCTCGAATGTATAGGAATCCGTGGAAGAACTCTGGAGTGGTTCCAGTCCTACTTAACTGACCGCACACAAAGAATTAGTATAGGCGAACACCACAGCGCTTACGCTAGTCTCAACTATGGTGTGCCGCAGGGTAGCGTACTTGGGCCCACCCTTTTTATTATCTATATTAATACTCTTTGCTCCCTGCCACTCCATAAAGCTAAAATATTTACTTATGCGGACGATACAGCCATAGTCTTCTATGATGATACATGGGAGTCTGTTCACGAGGCCGCAGAGAATGGAATGAAGCGGGTTGCTGAATGGCTTACTTACAACTTGTTGACACTTAATGTAGACAAAACTAAAGTGATAAACTTCAGTGTCAGTTCAAAAAATCCTTGTCCAACTCATTTACATATCATGCCCCATTTCTGTAAAAATGACACAGGTGCAGCATGCTCTTGCACAAGCTTTGAAGAGGTGGATAACATAAAGTACCTCGGTATCTTTATTGACAAACACCTCACCTGGAGAAAACAAATAGAGCATGTTAGTGGCCGAGTTAAAAAATTATTACACATCTTTAAGAAGATGGGACGGATCGCAGATACTGACACTCTTAAGATGATATATCACTCACTGTGTGAATCCATCATAAACTACTGCATTACCTCTTGGGGGGTGGCTCATAAGACACACCTTATCAAAGCAGAGCGTTCTCAACGGGCCATCCTCAAGGTTAGCTACAGAAAGCCATTTCGTTTCCCAACTGATAACTTATATCAGGAAATTGGTGTCCTTCGTGTTCGACAACTATATATCATTGCTGTGGCTCTAAAATTCCACAAAATAGCATATGTTACAATGGTATCCAGCTCCCGCTCAAGAAGAAATCCCAAATGGCACAAACCCAAAACTAGACTCGACTTTGGTAAAAGATGTTTTTATTATATGGGACCATATCTTTATTACAAAATAAATAATAAACTTAATCTCCTACAGAAGACGAAATCAAAATGCAAAAACCTTATTATAAACTTCTTCAAACCTATGGATTATGACAGCACAGAAAACTTCCTCAAGATAACAAAGTAAATTACCATTTAATGCTTTATAATTATGTTAATGTAATACTTGCAATATACACCAATATAACTGATCCTTCTCATTCATATTCATTCATATTAATTTTGGAAAAGCCATACATTCCCTTGCATATGTTTTATATATATATGCCTACATACCGTAGTACACACGCACGCACACACACACACACACACACACACTCACACACACACACACACACACGCACACACAACACTTCGTTAGACTTAAAACTGTGCTCAAATATATCTTTTTTTTTTTTTTATGTTTTCATGTCTATCTTTAGGACAATGATATTGTTAAGATGAAAGAGACTAGTCTCCACGACACAGGGAATCCTAGTGTGGAGACTAGTGACTACCAATGTAAAATATCTATTGAACAATAAAGTATTATTATTATTATTATTATTATTCCAAGTCTTGGAATCCAGATTTCTTCAAGATTTTTTCCTTCACCGTTTGTCAATGGTGTCGTAGAATAATTAAAAAGGTACATATAACTTTGGAGAAGTCATATCAGTACTTGCTTCGGTTCGAACCTGCAACCATGTGCATAATCCGTTCATTGTACCGCTAGGCCTCACGAAATTTTTATATGCACAGAAAATCAAGCAAGTTCTGAACAAAGTTATATTATTAAGCTCGTTTTTAAGTTCTAACGAATTGAGTTTTTGATAAAAATCTACTTTACTTACTTTTATTCTCACTTGAAGTCGAAGTTAAACATGATTAAAATAATGGTAGAGTCGGCCGTTCGCAATCGGCCACTACACACGGTCAAAGACCCAGATCTTCACCTTGCTCTTGAGACGTGGTGTGACGTTTGTAGAGTTGTACTTGGTACTTCTGTGTATCGATAGTAAACAATTATTATTTATCGATGACATGCTCGTTTGAAATGCCCAATTTCGTACATTGAGCAGGTACTCTATATATTAAAGTGTATAAATGCTAGAAGAAGAATTTAAAATCCTCGAACTGATTACGAGACTAATTTATTTCTATCCTCTTCCTGCCTTTATTCCAATTTCATGCGCTGCATGTCGCCTTCTTCCATATTTCTCTAACATCTTTTAAATTAAGGTGATCGATACTAAATAACAACAATGAATTTTATTTTTCTCCTAATTATTGTTTTAATTCGATCTTACTTAGTAGTAGTATTAGTAGTTCAAAAATATATGTAAAAAGTAAATAAAAAAACTCATCCCACTGATAATGACAACAAGCTTTATTGTTCTAAAAACATATCAAATTCTATTTTAGTTAATAGTATCCATATTTCCATCATATGGACATATGGATGCTATTAACTAATCCATCATATGACATAAAAAGTCAGCTATACAAGCCAACATATCGATAACAGCACGCCCCTCACTACAACTAGTGCGAAAGAGACCCACGAATTTCTCCCGCTCGCCGCAGAGCCGAGATGAATTTATTTAGTAAGCCAAGCGATAGCTCGCAGTCCGCGCGCCTCGTTAGTACATATGACCTGTTTATATACATACGTAAACGTGAATGTTGTGTGATAAGGATTTATAGTACGGGAGCCAGGTAAAAAAAAACATATTTTTATTCAAATTTTTTATTTTAAGTTTTTTTGTTGGTGATGGTGCTTTAGTTTGTTTTTGGAAAGTTCTGTTGACTTTTTTTGGTGTTCAGTTTTTTATAATGTTATGTTAATTATATTCAAATTGAAAAACAGTCATAATATTTAAATTAGCTCACTGTTTTGAATATTGGAAAGGGCTTCCTAGTAGTGCCTAGATGTCTGTTACTCTAGAAAAGTATTCGGAATGTTATTTATATTATTTACCGCGCTTTTCATTAAGTTATATTAATATGTTGTGTCATAATAAACAAAAGGCGATCCTTATTATTATTTGACTAGTTATTTCCGTATTTATTATATTTTATATCTGTGACCTATTTTTACTGCAGTGTTCGCTACGGAAAAAATGTAAACAAAGTTATCCTCTATGAGTATACTCGTACCAACCAATGATGACCTTTAAGAACAGGTGTTATGTACATTAGTGTAACCTGAATGTTACCAAAACCTGTTTAACCCAGGAATTCAAAAGGGAAGTGTAAAAGCAATATGCATAATTAGACTATTCCAACACTCTAGCCTCTTTGCAGAAGCCTACGTGACTAAGCTCATGGAGATAGTTATTTGTTATTAGAAACAAGCCCATATCCATACTACTGCAGGTAAAATGCTGCCAACGCGTCTGCAAGACCTCAGATGCTGGAACGGAGCTGATTGTTTTTAATGAGCAGTGGCCATCACTATATCTGGGTATAAGCTTGCCTGATAGTCTTCTATCCTATAAAAACTAGGTCAAATGCCTCTTCTAAAGGGGAAAAAAAAACAACATACAAAGCTTATTTCTAGCTTGCTTAAATATGCCCTCCCTCACTCCTCTTTTACTTGTATCTCTCAACTTATAATAGAGACTTATAAATAATGCCAACAGTATAAAAGCGGTAGGGGATAGAGGAATCTTAGATTCCTCACAAATTGGAGCAGCCCGACTGATCAGATACCTCCAGAAGATAACCATCAAGCTGCTTGTGTTCCTGCGATGAGTAGGTTATCTGGACTCCATTGGGGGGAAAGGGACTGGTTGACTACGCGATAGTAGCTCCCTTGGTATTATAAGCGTTCCAATTACGGCAACTGCTAAAAACTTGGCGGATCGTCTGCTCGTTTGTCAACTTCGTATTATAAAAAAGGTTATTTAAAATTGTTTAATATTGTTAAAACAATAGAAATTGTTTTTGAATGAACTTGAAAATGTCTCTGCTAGAATTTCTTCTGCGTCTTATGTGCTTTTGAACAAGTACGGATTGTGTGTTAATGGTTTGCATAACATACATTGAAACCAACAAGGATCTGAGTGTAATTTATTATGATAACCTAAATTGTTTGAGGTGATCTAGTAAGGCCCGTATTTTTTTTACCTTTTTACCAATGTACACACATAACTATGCTTGAGTTACAAGGGTGTTCACGTCGATAGTGTAATGGATGGATTTCGAACCGTCCTACCCATTAGGCTACCCATAAGGTAATTATACATACCAACATACCATCCAACCATCGTGTTCAGGAACGGGGGCTTCGGGGTTACTCCAATGATTTAGTTTATTCGTTTGGTTTATATAATACGTTTACTGGGATAATTTACAAGTACAATATTGAATATAAATGACGAATATTGACGAATATTACAATAATTTGGTACATGTGAACAGTGTGACGACGAGTACAAGAAGAAGGAGACCGGGAAGCTCATTCGAGCCGCGACGCGAGCCGAAGGGTTCCCTTTCCTGCCGTTGTAGCCGCCCGCGGCAGCACCGTGCTTCCTTCGTCGATCTGCTGGCTGTTGATTTGATGTTCTCGTGTTGTGTCGCTCGTTCATCAATAGATGGCGTTAGTAGTCGCGTCGACATGGCCCCGCCTTTGGAAGCCTTTGCTTCCAAGATGCTGTGCATAATTCTAATGTACTGGCAGTGGGCATATTCGAGAAAATGATCTTCTAATGGTACCTGATGCGGTGCGTATATCAGCCACGCGTGCAACACCATCTGATCCTGGATATAATTTTGTTATTCGCCCCAATTGCCACTTCAATGGAGGTAGATTGTCTTCCTTGACAATAACTAGACTATCTAGCTGGATATCATCATGATGTGACTTCCACTTAGTGCGTACTTGCAATTCAGAGACATACTCCTTCGCCCAGCGCTGCCAAAAATGTTGTCGTAGCTGTTCAACACGCTGGTACCGGTTTAATCTTGACATCTGTTCATCTGCCAGGTTATCAGAGGCTGGAGCAGTCAACGGCCTTCCAACGAGAAAATGACCAGGAGTAAGTGGTGTTAAGTCTGATGGATCTGTGGACATAGGTGATAAGGGACGGGAATTTAGGACGGCTTCGATCTGTGTCAGAACCGTGCTACATTCCTCGTACGTTAGATTTGCATTACCTACGAGTCGTTTAAGGTGGTGTTTACTGGACCTTATTCCACTCTCCCAAAGGCCACCAAAATGGGGTGAATATGGTGGAATAAAATAAAATTTGATATTTTCCTTAGCGGCAAAGTCAACTATGTGTTTTGAATTATTTGTGTTAAGTAAAAATGTTGAAAGTTCTCTCTCTGCCCCTACAAAATTCTTGCCATTATCTGAGTAAATAATGTCAGGCTTACCCCTTCTACTTATGAAACGTTTTAGTGCTAAAATATAATCGTTAGTGGACAAACTGGTAACGAGCTCCAAATGTACAGCTCGGGTGAGGAAACAAATAAATAGGCAAAGATAGGCCTTTACTAACTTGGCTCCTCTGCCCTTCCTATTTAATATATGCATGGGCCCAGCATAATCCACGCCTGTTCGAAGAAAGGGTGAACCAGGGTCCAAGCGATCTGAGGGTAAGTTACCCATTAAAGGCGTCAACGTTTTACCTCTCACTCGCGAACATATGATACACTCCCTCACTATTTTACGCGTAATGTTTCGTGCACTTAACGGCCACCAGCGATCACGCAAGCTAGACAGCAAGTGTTGAGGGCCGGCATGACATAATTGCCTATGCTCATGTCTAATTAATATTAGCGTGAAATGGTGTTTACCACATAACAAAATTGGATGTTTCTTGTTATAATCAAAGCTAGATGAATTCGACAGTCTGCCACCTACTCTAATAATATTATATTCATCTATAAATACGTTAAGACCAGAAATGCGATTTAATTCTCTATTATTAGCCTTAAGGGGCAACTTATTAACTAACTTTGCATAAATATTGGGAAATGATTGTCTTTGAGCGAGCGTAACTAACATGCGTTCGGAAGCGTTCAACTCATCGACCGATAACGAACCGGTTTCTCGGTTACTACGCTCGCGGCGACTACGTATAACGGCAATAAAACGCAATACATATGCACCTATACGCTTCAATTTATAAAACGACGAATAATTTTCAAATGTAAATAAATCATATGACTGATTAGTGCAAGTTAAATTTATTACTTGAGGTCTTAACTCGGGTAACTTATTCATATCGACGATAAGTTCGCTATTCATTTGACTAGAAAAATCAATATTATTGTTACATTGTAGGTACGACGGACCATTCCACCACAAACTATTGTTAATTAATGAATCGAGATTTAGTCCCCTAGACAGCAAATCAGCTGGATTATTTTTACTGATAACGTGTAACCAACTGGAGTCCCCGGTCAATTCGTTAATTTCTGTAACGCGATTATGAACGAAGGTTTTTAATAAATGCGGTGACATACGTAACCAACCTATAACAATAGTCGAGTCTGTCCAGAAGTATGCCTTTGTAAAAGTCAACCTTAGTGATCCGACAATTTGTTTATACAATCTCGCACCTACGAGCGCACCACAAAGCTCTAATCTAGGTATTGTAATAGACTTCAAAGGTGCTACTTTGCTTTTTGCACATAATAATCTACAATATACCTCCGAGTCTCTATTAAACGTACGGTACATATGCGCAAGCTCCGTATGCACTTTGAGATGCGTCACTAAAAATATGAATTTCTTTATGTTGTACGTAATCACTCATCACGTGACGTGGGATTTTTAATTCGCCCAAACACTTTAATGACTGAAGAAAACTATGCCAAGTTACGAAAATGTCATGTGAGACTGGGCTATCCCAATCAATTTTACTCAGCCACAATGATTGTAATAACATTTTTGCGATAATTACAACGGGAGATAGCAAACCTAACGGGTCATAGATTTGCGAGATTGTTGAAAGAATTACTCTTTTAGTTATAGACCTGTTACTGAAATCACCTATTTTTGTAGTGTAATATAAATGATCAGTGTCATTGTGCCAACCTATACCGAGTGTTTTGTTTTGTGTATGTTCATCTGTAAACATAGTGGACGAGTGTGCGGTCCCAGAATTGAACTTCCACTTTCGAAGTTTAAAACAACCGGATTGCAGGACTTGAGCGATTTGTTCACAGATGGTGATTAATGTCTTGTGATTATCGTGACCGGTAATTAAATCATCAACAAACATATCTTCAGTAATGACACGAGCGATGACCTCGTCATCTGTTTCTAGGGCTAACTGACGAATACATCGCATACTCAAGTACGGTGCGGACGCCGTTCCGTATGTTACAGTATTTAACCGGTAAACTCTTAAAGGGTCAGTGACCTTATAACGCCACAGGATAAGTTGCAGAAATCTTTGATCTGATTGTATATTTACCATTCTAAACATCTTTTCTATATCTGCGCAAGCTACGTATTTATATTGGCGAAAACGTATAAGAATAGAAAATATGTCATTTTGAAGTGCCGGACCTGCGTACTGAATATCATTTAAGGATTTATTTGATGTGGTCACGGCGCTAGCATCAAAAACGACTCGTAGTTTTGTTGTTTTACTATCTTCCTTTAATACACCATGATGGCATAAAAAATAATTAGGTCTATCAAATTTATCTAAACGCGTCATATGGCCTAGGTCTTCGTACTCGCGCATAAAATCACAATACATACGTTTATAGCTAGCTGAACGCTCGAGTTTACGTTCTAACGATAAATACCTATTTTTTGCCATATGAAATGAGTCACCTAACTCCTCCGGTGATTTATTTAATGGGATGCGAACAGAAAACCTACCATCAGCCTCGCGTATGGTAGTTTTTGTAAAGTAGTCTTCGCACCATCGCTCGTCGCGGGTGAAGACGTCGCGAGACTGTGCTACAGCTTCTAACTCCCAAAATCGTGTGAGTTGCTTGTCAATTGATTGAACAAAGTTACATTGAACCTTATACGGTTTGCCTCCACGTAGGCTCTTAATATTTAAAGGCCCTGATAACAGCCAACCTAATTTAGAATTATGTAGGTACGGTCCGCTAATTAATCTCATTTTGTTATCTTCTAATATATCCCAGAAAAGATCTGCTCCTATTAACATATCGATTTCTGAAGGTATATGAAAGGTGGGGTCCGCTAATTGGATATTATTCGGTATACGTATAAACTCGGTGTCGATGCTCGTCGTGGGTAAACTGGATGTTATACGCTGCAGGACAAGACATCTAACCTTTGCACTATAGTCGCTTACTTTAGAACGTATAGTCAAATCGCATGAAATATTTGATTGTGTGACAGATTGTGAAACGCCACAAATCTGTACCGTGGACTGTATAGAAGGCGCATTTAATAATAGTCTTAATCTATCCGTAATAAAACAGTGTTGGCTGCCACTGTCCAACAAGGCTTTAACTGTATGTATTCGATTATTTACGTCTACTATCTCCACCAACGCGGTACACAATAACACCGTTTGAAATGAGGTTTGTTGCACGGAATAGCTACCTATGCGCGTATGATACGTATCTATAGACATGGAGTGCAGCGCGGTCAACGAGTTCACGCCGGCGCCGGTCGCGTCCGCGCTGTGATCAGCTGATCGCTCGCTACGCACCCATGTATCGGTGTTATTACTATCGGTTAAATGAAGTAGTGAATTATGCTTCTGACTACACTGTTTGCATGGACCAAAGGTACAATCGGATATGCTATGTCCCGATCGTAAACAATTACGACATAACTGTTTATCATCTACGAATTTTATTCGATCTTTAACCGACAAATTTAAAAATCTAAAACACGAATAAATACTATGATTACCACCACAAGAAAAACACGAACGATTCATCTGTTTGTTATTGTTAAATGATCTACTTTTCGAACTTGTATTATTATTAGCTACGTAACTATGAACAGGTGACTTATGCGGCCTATTAATCGTAGGTTCGACGTTCGACTTGTTCTGAGATTTATTATTCGCGCTTATCATATCTAACGTGTCAGACTTATTTTTGAGAAACGTGAGTAGATCATCTAACTTTAACTTCTTACTGGAATCGGAATAAATAGTACCTAAATGATTTTCCCAGTCGCGCTCAGTGGACGAGTCGAGTCTCGAAACAGTTAGGTAAATAATCAACGTGTCCCACGAATCAGTGGGTTCACCCAACGATTTAAGAGCACGAAGATTTCTCATGACGGTGTCTATCAATTTCCTAATATGTGACGCGGATTCTTGTTTATTAGTAGGTATAGAAAATAATGCTTTAATGTGGTTATGCACTAGAAGCCTAGCATTATGAAACCTAGTCTCAAGTAATTCCCATGCATGTTTGTAATTTGAATCTGTGAAATCTAACGCACTTATCACTTGTATTGCCGTGCCGCTAAGTGAACTACGTAAATAATGAAATTTTTGAATTGGGTCTAAATCCGTGCGGTTATGTATCATAGTTACATACGAGTTACGAAATTCTAACCAATTGTCGTAAGAACCATTGAAAGCCGGTAGTTTAATTTGAGGGAGTTTAACCGTTTTATGATGCGAGCTATCACCTTTAAAATCCGCTTCAGTCGTTCCACTATCGACTAAACTTTCAGCGAGAGCTAACGTACCAAAATATAACGACTCAAAAGATTCGACATAATCCATGTTTGATAGACTGTCCGAGTCTAAAGAAAATAAATCAATCTGGCTTTGTAAACTATTGAAACTAGTAAAATGTTCTTTAGCTGCACTAATTCTGAATTTTATTTCTTTAATCTGTAAATTAGAAGGAGAACTATCGCTGAAGGCGTCTAAATATTTTCTAAACTGCGTTATTCTACCCCTCAAGGTACCACGTTGCCGTTTAAGGTCCACGAGGTCACTCGAGTGTAATTTCTCATCATCAACACCCATTATAATGGCCTCCAAAGACAATAGAATAAGGTACTTACGATTTCAACCGGCACGTGGTCGCGGCACCCGGTGGCTCAACACGGGCATCAACGTACGGGAATCTGATGCACGGGACTATAACAATCGCTCGATAAACTGAAATTTAGACAAGCGACACGGTTTTAACACAGATCACAAGGGATGGGAGTAGATGGGATCGAAGGCCTGACCGTTATACTGCTGTGACGCTGGCGTCTTCTTGGCGATCCGGCTCGTTGGACCAATGTTCAGGAACGGGGGCTTCGGGGTTACTCCAATGATTTAGTTTATTCGTTTGGTTTATATAATACGTTTACTGGGATAATTTACAAGTACAATATTGAATATAAATGACGAATATTGACGAATATTACAATAATTTGGTACATGTGAACAGTGTGACGACGAGTACAAGAAGAAGGAGACCGGGAAGCTCATTCGAGCCGCGACGCGAGCCGAAGGGTTCCCTTTCCTGCCGTTGTAGCCGCCCGCGGCAGCACCGTGCTTCCTTCGTCGATCTGCTGGCTGTTGATTTGATGTTCTCGTGTTGTGTCGCTCGTTTATCAATAGATGGCGTTAGTAGTCGCGTCGACACATCGTAAAGCAGCGATTTTGAGTTTCCTCATAATTGCCTTCAATTCAATGGAGTTAGCTGCTAGATTAACCTACAAATCTTCAAACAAAAACTGGTCCTGAACTCGACCTCACTATGTCATTTCTTGTACAATATTATTATTATGCTGTCAAACCGAAGAGCTTATAATCGATATTACCTGACATACTTTGATGCCTAGTAAGAGTCTCTTCCTCATTCATGACGTCATATTGAAATTTTTGGCTTTGTCCCGTTTGTTCTGTATTTGATGATGGAAGTGCTCTTATAGCCAAGTTCCATTAACTTTGGTTTGGTGGGTTATTCGTGTTTAGATAATAATTACTCATATAAGTACAGGATTGTAACATGAATACAATATGAATTTGTCTACTTGTATTTTACAAGGTTAAATAAGCTGTACATAATATCTGCATCACAACCACCATCGTCATCTCCCTCCCCATGGAGTCGTGGCAGTGCGTATTTTCCTTCCATTTATTTCTATTTCTCGTCATCGCAGCATCCACTCCTTCCTTTTTCATCTTTCACACAATTCATCCATTTTTTCGTTTCGTTCGATCTCCGTCTGCGGATGGGTATACAAATAGCCATCCAACGTCATACTCATAACCAGTAATAGACATCAAAGGAAATAGTGCATGATTGATGAAAATTGGTTAAGCCATTGAGTGACAAGCGGACATAGAATCATACATACATAAAGGTCAGACCCATAACCCACCGTTTGGGCTTCGCCGCAATCGCGTAATAAATGGCACATCAAAGGCGCCGAACCATTAAATGGAGTTTAATCATTGTAATGGAACTGTTTTTAATAGCTACTTCCAGTTTCAAAGGCAAACACTACAATAACGAAGATTCGTTCATCTGGAAATCCAGCATAACTTCACGCCATACCTCATTGGGTACATCCAATTTATTGTAGTTTCTCTGTCGAAGTAACTTTCTTTCGCATGTCTGCTTGCATTCTTTTCGTCTTGTGTTCAGATTTTACTGTCTCTGGTGATTAATGGAGATGTTCATTGGTTTTAGTAAAATTGTCAGCCGTAATATAATTGTCAGTCATCGAAAACCTCACAGTACTCACAAAAAGTGCTCCAGCTGAGGGAGTTTTACAGCTATTGGGTGAATTTTCATTTTTTTTTTGGATTCATTAACGATTTTTTTTATATTTAATCCCTATTTTGAGTTCGGTTTCTATTCCTATTACACTATCCTAAGTTTCTCCCTAATTTAGAATCTGAATATGGAAAAAAATATTAATTCCTAATGGAAGACTGACACCATTATTCATTTTGGTACGATAAAATTAGTAATCTTAAATTTAGGATAGTTTCCTGGTCTCCTGAATTAATAACAGCAAGTGACTATTTTGGTTAGTGGCTTTTGCGTATTAATCAAATAACTCGTACTAAAATCAGTTACAAGAAGATCCTATAGTTAGTGCCCACAATACAGAATTATTTTAATATCGAAGTTTCAAAATTCAAATTCTCCAATATTTTTTAAACAATATGCCACTTTTCTACCAATAAATTCATACCTAGACAGGGAAACCAGCAAGACAATATCACAGTGTATCATCTTAAACCTCCATAATGATCCAGGCCTTCAAATGAAACGGATGGAATTTCCAGTAAAACAGTTTATTTATTACAATTAGTTTTCTAAACGTATGCTTTTAGTTCTGCTATTGTTCGAACACAGAAAGTTAGCAACAACTTCTATGTTTGTCTATAGTGACCTACTCTGGTTGTGATTGTGGCTTGTGACTTAGTAATGTTTTGAAGAAGTAATCTAGAAATACACACACAGGTGATTTCTAAGTTAACAAACCTTCGTTTCTTGTTGAAGACAATATTTAAGACGACATTTTAAGATCACACAAAATTAACAATCAATATATGCAAGTAACTTAAGTAGCTTAACCTAACTTTAGTAGCTTAAATGCAATGTTGATTAACGAAAAATCAAAGCTTTTGCGAATCATAATCCTACAGTGTTTGGTAAGGATATCGATGAAACAAATATCAGTGGATATAAAGGATTATTTGGTATTTTTCACCGTTTGATGTTTTTATTCTAACTGTTGTGGTTCCTGAGATATGTATGTTTTTGATTTTTTTAAGAGTCGAATTCTAATCGTTTTCTTTTCGCATTCTTTGCATCGCAAAAATGTGATGTTGGCAAAAGGCTTAGTCTGTTTACATATCAGATGAAATCACAGGATAGAAAATGATAACAACTAACATCAATTATAACTTAGATCGCCATAAACCATAATCGTTGTCACCGTTTTGAAGGTCACAGCTGATATACAAACCATTGAACACAAACCAATAAACGACAAAGCGTCAGAACCGGTAAAAGTATGTTAATGTTTGTGACGTTGTAAAAAAGCTGTATCTTTGGGAGTATTACTGATGTATCAAATTTATATTCCGATAAAGGAGAGGTCAAGAATACTCATGATGTATGTAAGAAAGTAACAAGACTTCAGAGCGAAAGAGAAAGTGTATAATAAGGATTGTTGCTTGTATATAATTATGGTCTTTAACTACACTGAATACAAGTATTATAACATTCATGCACTTAAAAATCACATCTTAAGCGTCTGTAAATGCTGATTTACCACCAACATTCATGAACTTGTGAATAATTTTAGACAAATTATTAATATCGTCATAATATTATGAGCAAGTAACCGTGCCCGTCTTATGACAGCACGTCAATTCTGTAAAATGTCAATCAACAACTCGCATCTCACTTCGCTGTTCACTTCACGTTCACTCTCACTTCGCATAAGTTTCAAATTTCGAGTGCGAACTCAAACGTCATCTCATATTTAGGCCCGAGTTTTCTAACTACATCATAAATCATTGATTACGTAACCGTTCTGTTAGCATTATACCGATGTTCAATCCAACCACGTTTTGTTTTAGAGTTCACCATTTATTTCTAACCAACGGTTTGCTAACCAAACTGTTTTGAATGAGTGAGTCCAAAATTACCAAATGCTGGAATGGTTTATCATTATTTTGTGAATGTTGAATGTCTTAATGGTCACGTCAATCAATTTTCATTGTCAAACTCTGTGATCAAATCATCTAACTCAATTCATAATTTTTTCGTGTCGTGTTTGTTATTAAATCTTTTATTGAATATATATCAGTGATATGGCAGATAAGCGTAAACGTACTTTGAATTTCACCAGTGGCGAGAAATCTGTACTTACGGCACTCGTAATAAAGTACAGATATAATAGAAAATAAAAGATCGGACGCTAAAGCAAATGCCGAAAAAAGCAAGAAGTTGTAAGGATCTGGCCGACGAGTTTAATGCTCTTAGTACTCACTGCAAACGTTCTCTTGAGAGCTTCAAATCAAATCAAATCAAATATTTTTATTTGTTATTGCTTGCTGGGAGAATAACAAAATAAAAACTTCATGTCAGGAAGCATAAACCAATGGCTAAACTGAGTTGGCTACATCGTTTAAGCTAATCATTCGATTACAGTACATAATCAATGGTTAGTGAATGGTGAACAGCAAAATATTGTTAAACAGCCGTTCATGGTTCAAACATTTGAAACATTTGTTTAAAATTTAACCATCTGTTGGTGAACTTGGGTTTAAATCTCACGATTAATTTAGTTCAACACGCTGACACGCTCGCAAGTGTAGCGCTAGTGTATCAGCCGAGTTTATAGAATGCCAATCAAGAAACTCAGGGCGGGTTCAGATTCGAAGTTTAGAACGACGTCTTACAGAATCAACAGGCAGGGCTTCTTCTTGATATTATTTCAAGTCTTTCATAAGCCATGCTTATGGATTGTTTCGCCTCCAAACAGACAGATTTTATCTGCTGGTAGCCGATCTTCATCATTTGTATTTTGGAATAGCACTAACAGGAGAAGTTAATATGCTTTAAAGAAGACCTACTATTTTGTTGCTTTCAGTATTAGTGACATTATTTATTGAAGGATCAAAGCATTTTCTGAAACGGATTCTATCGAACATTGGATTGGTTACTTCAGATATTTTAAGCCCAGAATCATGACGTTTTCCGTTACCATCGTCTAAGGTTCATTGGAATTCCGTTGCTATTTCTTTCTGTTGTGACTGTGTGAGTCACATGAAAATTTAGGATAATAAAAATGTTAAGATCTCACGACATTGACTTCATCAAAGTGCTTTTGCTTTGTGGTGTGCCAGTGCTGCTTATGAATTTTATGTTAATTTTATACTGAGTACTTTACCTAGATACATACTATTATACTACTCGTCCAACGAATTCATTCATTTTAAGATGAAATATTTTAATTTTAAGCAATTTACCTTTTTTTCCTTCTTTGTAAAAATATACTTTAATTATTCTTTTTTATTTTAAATAAATTCGTACTTCACCTCGCGATATTAGATAGGTCTAATAAATATTTCAATGGTACCTAACATCGTTAGTCGTTTTCTATGCTAAACAGATTTATGGTTATGACATAAATCAATTATTTTCTATTCTTATCATCCTTTTCGTCAATTTCGTCATCTTCTTCATGCACATTTATTTTAAAGGTTATTCATCTCCACAATGCATGTTTACTTATAAACGACTTTTTATAGTGACTGGACAAGTTATTGGCCGAAATTATCCGTCAACTTGTTTTCAAGCCTTTTCTCTTTTGGTTTCTTTTTTATCTTACTACGATGTGTAGTTAGTCTTAACAAATGGATTAGTGTTGACTTATTTCTCTTTATTGTCCCAGTTTATAGAGCCTAACTCTACAAAATATTTTCCTTCTCAAATAAGATATAAAATAAAATAAAATTGATAAAGTTATTTTTATTACATTATTTTATAGAAAAAACCGACCAGAAACAATTTTTTTTATTAAATTATTTAAATATTTATTTGCGTTGGCTATGGGTGTCACCTAATTCCGGTTACATGTCTACAATCGTTATCGCTGATCGAATCGCTCAAATGTATGGAAGTGACAAGTCTAAGTCACGTGACTTATCGAAGAGAAATGTCATTTCCATACATTTAATGTCATCTAAGCGATTTCTATCATCGTTAACGCTTGTAGAATGTACCTTATCTAAGAGACAGGAGTCATTGATTTGAAATCTGACAGCAATCAAATCATTTGATGATATAGTTTTATGAACAGTTGCACATCAACAATAATTTATTAAAATCGAAAGTTCCTGACCTTGTTTGTATGCGTCGGGGTTTTCGTACATGTTTTGCGTCATTCCAACCGGTCTGAGAGAAAGTAAGTTAAATATGCGCCCTTAACAGGAAATTGAGTGAAATCTATGTTTTATGGGGACATTCGTCTATATTGGGTGCCTGATAGTGATGTCAACTGTTCCAAATTCTGACCTTAATATATTCATCAAGAATGATTTGTTAACAGCGGCAGTAGGCTAATGGCTAGGGCGTCGGACTTCATCTTGCTGCATTTGGTTGCGGGTTCGAATAACACTAGCAACGTGAACCCACTCGTGCGCACCCAAGCAATTTAGCTAAGCACGAGGGGTTAACAATAAATACTATTAATGAAAATACTAGTAATGTGTGACCCACATAGCTAGAAATCGTATTACGAAAAATAATAGTTTTGTCAAGAACTTATTGTTCCTCTAAGAAAGTTTAGAGCTGACTAGAGGTGCACTGTGGCATGCATAGGGCGGTGACACACAGATTCGTCCAATAATAATATTGTTTATTTTATTCTTCACTATGTTTCTTTCATACATACAGAATGTTACAAGAAGGGCATATGAATCCAAAAGGCGTGGAGAGTACATCTGGTATAGAGTCGGTTTACAAAAATTCTGAAGAAATAATATATGAAATAGAAATGACACCAAAAAACATAAGAAATGCATTACGATGGATAATATCTTACTACTTCACTCGCTTGTTAAGATACTTCGCTAAAGCAGTCTCATTTCAAGCTGAAATTTTGTAAATTCATAGACCCTTACGGCAACGCCCTGTATAATTTGGTACATCAATAGTCCAAAATTTTCTATTAAATAAACAGACACACGTTTGTACTAGACAACATTGTCTGTCGACAATAAAACAACAGTGTTACAACGACCACATTATTTCTTTCAAGACCGCACGTCACATAAAGAAACGGATTTACCAAATACTGCCAATGTCACGTCTTCCTCCACAGGTTAGGTTACCATTGATAAGTTTCTCTAATAATTACTTATCAACCGAATTATTTTGAACAACCTGTTTTTACAGAGACCTTTGGTAAAGGAAACCTTTCTCTACATTTAATAACGTGTTATTTTTATTTCAAGTATAGTTACTTGTCACTGTCAGATACAATTCGTTAACTCGGTTAAATCATATATCGTATAGGTACAGCCAGCAACAAAAGTCGATGAACGCAATCAGATTTACAAAACACATTAACTTGATCAAATTCCATAAATTGTTAATGTAGACATTTATTAAAATACTAGCTGTTTCCCGCAGCTCCGCCCGCGGTCTAAATTTTTTTTATGTACTTGAGAATTTTCTTTACTATAAACCTCACGGAGCCTGAGACCTTTCCAACGAATGCAAAACCGTGGAAATCGGTTCGTGCGTTCTGGAGTTATAGCGTCAGGAAGGAAAACCCGACTTATTTTTATATAGTAGATTTACAAACATGCACTAATATAATAATAAATTATATGTCTAAACGAAATACAAAAAAAACGCAACTAATAATTATGTAAAAAATTTCATTAAAATATTCATCCGCATCGCTGTCAACAGGAAGTGTGCCCAAAATACCATAACTTGAATAATAACAAAAAGATAACTTCATCATGAAGCTATTTTGCTGTTAGCAGCTCAATTTAAGGACTTCCTATTGTATTTCAGAAAAATAAATATTCCAGAAAAGACCCGTTATTTATTTACTCATGATTATACTATACATTTTCTAGACTTAAAAAGAGGCCATAACTCTTAAGTTTGAGGAAATGTTGACTCTATAGAACTCAAAAAAGTGACTTGTAAAAGTGGTTATAAAAATCCTAATTGCAAAATAATTTGAATTTCAAGCTGTTTGTGACACTGTGTTCATCAACTTTTGTTGCTCACTGTACTTTTCCCTAAAGTATTCGAGAAAAACTAGTTTTAATTGTGTCAAATGCATTTGAACTTTCAATTCGTTAATAGATCTTCTAATGAATTGAGAACATGATTAAAAACTGATCTTCATACAAGAGTGGTCTTTAGAGCCGCTTATAGACGGATTGAGTTGAGAGATACAATTATATTTTATTACTAGGCTTAAGGAAAAAGAACTTAAAACATGTTTAATATCGATACATAATAGACCCATTAATTAGGGTTCCGTACCTCAAAAGGAAAACACGGACCTCTTATACGATCACTTTGTTGTCCATCTTTCTCTCAGACAAGACTCTTTATCTTGGTGATGTGTAGAACAAGAGTTATCGACTTTAAATTAAAACTTCAAATTTAGATAGTCTTTTGAAGTTGAAAAGTCAAACCTTTGAGTAAACGTAAAATGAAGATACAGCTGTTTATCAGTAGAAACGGAAATAAAAAACATATTTTGTCACTCTCATGGGAATAATATTTTATAGCGTACTCTTCGTTGACATAGAATTTTGAAATTTGGTTACTTATATCTTCTTATACTAGAAATACAGGAAAATAGATAAAATAAATAATTAAATAAATACAGGCAAGAGTATAATATTTACAATTGTAATTAAATCACAAAATAACTTAGTCTTTGTACGGTGGGCGAGTCCGACTCGCATTTGTCCGTTTTTTTTGTTTCTGTGCCTTAAAAAAAACTGTAAAAGAAAACCCAAAAATATCTTTGAAACATGAATATTTTGAAAAATAATCCAATATTTTACAAAAGAAAAAAGCGTGTCAAATATATTACCAAAAAACTCATAGCTACCTCTTACTATTTTTCTTAACATTCTAAATAAGATTTGACATAGATAATCGTGAACTGTTAAATATATGCGAGAAGAAATAAACATAACATTCCTATTATAATTATAGTCTTGTTACTCTTATACTCTGTATATACGTATTACAAAATACCCCGTAAAATATAATTATCAAAGCTAAAAATTTTGTCAACCCTAGTAAGCTGTCATGTCAGGGAACCAGATTATTTAACAGAAAACTTATAACTTACTTATTTTACCTAATAAATAATAAATAAATAATGCATTTATTTCTTAGTATATATTTCTTAGTATTATCTTACATTTGTCTACTTTAATAGGTTTTCAATTTTTCATTCATAAATGAATATTCGGCTCTACGGGTAGTTTTGTAACGTCCTATATAAATAATTACAGATATATATTGCCAGATATAAATAGATCCCTCATTTCCCTTGGTCACGTCATAGCGCGTTAACGACTGGTCCAGTTTCGATAATTTTTGCCGCTTTGCTTATTGTCACGAAAAGGTTTTTATGAAAGAAAAATGTTTCGCGAAACATCAAAAAGAAAGAAAACACCTAAAAGAAAGAAAACACCTAAAAAAAGTAACGAGCATATTATTCTTTCTAATGTTACCATATTATTACAGTGTTTGACATAACTTTTATTTTTTTGACATGACAACGTCTGTTAGTTCAGCTAGTTACAAGTACTTATAATACTCTCCGATGACGTAATTTCAGATACCATTCATTCCTCTGATACACCATGAAGTTTTCATCTGTCACTGAATTAGTCACTTTAGATTTTCGTTTTTAAATTCACTTTTATTTTCTTTGGACTGATCTTGATTGATACACTTTCACTCCAATAGGCTATAATATGCACGAACTATCTATACTTTTACAATTATTTCTAGCTATGCGGTAAGGCTAAACTCTTCAAACGACGATGGATTGATAATTTTTAAAACTTTTCGTCGCATCATCGCATGATTATTTAATCTATCTAGTGTTCAAAACGAAAAAAAACCATCTATTATATATAATTCCAGTGTCACTATGTTTGTCCGGGATGAACTCCGAAACTACTGAACCGATTTTAATCAAATTTGCACATCGTGTGCAGTTTGATCCATCTTGAAAGACAGGATAGCTTACATCACAAATATAAAAAATTGAAAAGCCGCGGGAGGAGCAGCGGGAAATGGCTAGTATTATATATAGTAGGATGACAATAATATGGTATACTGATGTAAACTGTACAAGACTAGATAATATTTCTTCTTACCGTCTATCTCTAGGGTACTGTAGACTAGTGCAGAGATAAACGGACCGGCAGAAAATGCTTTTTTTTTCCAATATTATCTTTGAATATGTTTTACATGCTTCTGATTTTTTAATTCCTATAACCTTCTAAATGTACCTGCTTAATATGTAAGTAATTAGTGTTCCGTTTTTAGAATTCGATATACTCGTAGTTTTTAAGGTATATCTAATATTTGAAATAAAAAAGAAAATTGTCAAATAGCCAAATGATACTAAATTGCTGCCTTGCATACTATTAAATACTGTCACAATTTTCTTCGCCTCTGCAAATCTTAATTCGCCAAACTAATGGTAATGAACTCTATCCGCACTTTCCTATTGTATAACCTACAAAAGGTCTAGTACTATACCGTTTACCAATGAACAACACAATGGTAAGCACACAGCACTGGTAATTCCGAATGAATAGCACTTGCACTTTCTTAGCCGTGCAGACGTCTGACCCACTTCTTACATTGTATGGAGTTGAAAACAGTGACTTGGTACTTCTTTACGATCCTTTAGAGATATTGTAATTTAGAGGTTTTATTATAATCGTATTGGAGGATTACATTGGAGGGGCTCGTGGCTAAGTTTAATCCGTACGGTTTGACCGATAATAAAGGTTAAGCCGCGCTCCCCGCGGTTAGTCCTTGGATGGGTGACCATTTGTAAAAAATATCGAGACCCCTCCGTGCCTCGGAAAACACGTTAAGGCTGTTGGCCCCGACTGTCATACAGTGATCTTTGATAGTCGTTAAGTCATTACAATTCTGACAACCAGTCTTACTATGGGATACTGTATTACCTAGCAATAGATTGTGGAGGTCAGATGGGCAGTCGCTCCATGTAACATACTATTACAGTATTCAACTAAATCCGGTAAGACTGGAAGCCGACTCCAACGTAGCTTGAAAAAAGGCTGGCAGAAGTATTGGAGGATTATATTGACAACATAAAGTTGTCCAGCTGGCCTTGGTCTGTTTAGTTCAAAATTGTAAATTTTTATTCGCACCTATCGACCAACACTTGTCTATTTAGCGCGGTCCCTAAGTAATCTTTATTATTATTTAAATGGGAGACAGTGTGCTGCTGAGGAGTTTTTTGCGCCGTTTCTTCTCCACAGCTAGGATGACGTTTCCTCTCCACAGAAGGAGACACTTAGGAAGCGGTGAAGCTGGCGTTCCAGGGTGCTGTTTAGTTTGTTGACGTTCAAAAAGTGCTACTTAGTAGAAATTTTGATACATTTTTTCTTCATAATTTCGCATACATTAATTTAACATTTCGCAAGGGACTTTCCGGTAGCTGTTAGTTTTGCGAGCCTATATTAGTCACTTTTAATGATCCCGCGGCTCTAGGAAAGGCAGAAAAAAAGTAAAGGGGTGATTTCAGTCGGTGCCAGAACGAAATAACCCCTTGTCGTGCCTTCAACGTGGATTGAACTGATTGAAGATATTAGATTCTCAGCCTTTGACCAAAAAAAAGGCATAGGTAATGGAACATCAGAAGAACCAGAAGGTTACGGACTTACTTTAGATACAGTTAAATATAAGGCTTATTAAAACTGAAGCATCTCTGCCTACCTCTTAACGTAACTGTTAACACACAAGCAGGATCTAACACTTTACACAAGGTTAGCCACTGAACTAATCAACGTTTGACTAAAACCGGACTTTCTCAGTGAAAGTATACATGCGTCGAACCTCGGACCTTGCGGACTTTGTCATGCGTTTGTTTAACTGTTCTAGAAACTAATAAGACAATGGTGCTGACAAAAGTGCTTTTGATGCCGCTTATGGATATTAATTTGGCTTCAAAAGCACACAATAAGCTTTTTGTAAGCGCAATCGAGATCTTACAGCTTTAACTTGTTTAACTAATTTAAGCGAACTTATTATAAACTTATTAATATAAGTAAATATTTATTATACATTTTATTTATTATTATTCAGAGACCAAACCGTTTCACTGCAGGGCAAAGGCCTCAGTTTCTTCCTTCCATTTACCTCTCTCAATGGCCAATAGAGGCCAATCCGTGTTAGGCATCCGGAAAATAAATTTGCAAAGAAAGTGAGTGTGATGATGGAGCCAAAGGAAGTTACATCACTTTTTATTGTCACGATAATCCATACGAAAGATTTTGAGTGCGAAAGCTATTATTTCTGAGAAATAATTTGAACAAAAGTAAAATTGTTTCAAATCCTATTATTTGAATTAAACATTTTACCCTAAAGAGGAATTTAGAGCGGAACTCATACATAATATTCAGAATTCGGAATTCAGAACTTCGTAAATATTTTTCTGCACATGCGCCGAAAGCGTAACGAATAGGCGCAAACAACACCAGAATTACTGATTATATTTTGTTGGACTGTTCGTTAATCTATTGAAGCTTTAAATACAGTCATTTAAAAACTTCGATTGATCATAATGAACACACTCACACAATGGCGTCAAAGTATTCGTCCGCATCGCTGTCAACCGGAATTGTTCCCAAAAGGCTGGCTGCATTGCCACGTTGTATGGCAATGCTTATTCTTAAACAGAGTAATTTTTCACACCAATAAAATCATTCGACACAAAAAGACATAAAAGTCGTATCACGTGGCATTATGAGGGTCAATTTTACCGCATTCGCTAGATGTTAAGATACATCACTTCAGGGAGGTTCATCACTTCAGTTATGATTTTCAATGTCAAATAAATGAGGCAAAAGTTGGATATCAAATTAATTACCTGATTTTTGTAAACCGACTCTATACCATGCACTCTATCCTTTTCGAATAGGTATGCCCTTTTGGCAACAGTCTGTTGTGTGAGGTCTACAGTATCTTCGGAATCTTTAGACTATTGACTAATCTATCCTAACTTAGAAAGTATAATTACTAAAAAACAAAAGAGAAATAGTCCCAACCCACAATGATCAAGTTGAAACAATAATTACAATATTTTTGCTGTACAAAAAAAAACAGCGCAAATAATAGGAGTAGACGCGGACATTTTATGAGATAAGGAAACCGGTGCAATTCTTTTAAAAGTGTGTCTGTTGGACGCTCTACCAGTTTGTAGATAATTTTCTTTCTTGAATGTATGAAACTATGTGTAATGGATGTGTTATTTGCGTATGAATATTCTCATTTAGGATGTAAAGATCTATTAACATCACTAGTAATTGTTTGATTCTTATATTCATCACCATCATCATGATCATTCTCTTGCCCTTTTACCAATTTCATTTGGGGTCGGCGCATCATGTCTTAATCCTCCTTAATTCTCTAAAGACCAGTTTCTTTATTCCGAGGTAACTCAACCAATGGTTAAATATTCTAACTAATGGTTTCAAAACGCGTTTTTTCATTGATTGTTAGTCTATCAAACAGTCAAATAAGTTGGAGAGTTAAGAAATTAACCATTTAATAGAATAAAAATTGTTGAATAAACGCGTTCTACCGAAGTTTGAAACCATTATTATATAAGTTAGCATATTTAACCATTGGTTGAGTTAACTCCGGATCAAAAAACTGGGCCTAACTCACGTCACAGTGGGCCTAACTAATTTATGATCTAAAAAAGTTAATTAAGTCTATATGCAAATAATGCAAACTTGACGCGGTTACCTACTTTTAACATTTTCCTTGTTTTTTTTAACATTCCAAGAACATTTCTAAACAATTATAATTTATTTTCAACATTAATTTTTATCACATTTCCAATACACGTTCTTCATTAACACAACTTTTATGGAGGCACGCACAAATAATCTGTTGAAATCCCAAAATTTTCCACCCATGGAATCACTTTCTCTTGAACATACCACTGGTAGAACACCAGTCTTCCATTAGAATGCGAGGCATTCGTTCTTTTAGAGGCCACACGTGGTTAGAATTTAGGCGTGGAGTTAGTTCCGGGGCAATAGGTTGTTTAACTATGTTTACGGGTAATAATTATACTGTACGTACATAGTCTTATATTTCATCAGCTGTTTTAATGGGTTAAATTTAATTTGTTTTGATAATAATATTCGAATGATTACCATCGTTATTGATTGATACTCATTGAGTTATGTGAATGGATTCGTGTAAGTATGATGTGTGTGTACTAATTCTTTATTATCTTAAAACCATATTTGCTTAATGATAATTTTGTTACCTGTAACATTTTATAGAGTTTGTGTCCTATTGTCATTACGATTCGATATAGTTTCGCATCTGAGCTTGAGATTGAATTGATGCAGCCTTTCCCTCTTTCTCTTCCTGGCCTTTGCATCAGACTTGTTTGTTATTCTTTTCATTTTCGTTTATGAATGTTAAGGTACTTGTACAAAATTGATACAAACACAGATTTAATGGGTAAAGCATTCTCTACAACACCCAAGGGATATGTGTGGCAGGTGTAATAAAAATTATGTCTATACAAATACATAATTTAAATATTTTACGTACGTCTTGTCCTGGAATACTGTACTTCCCTTAATAACATACTGGTAAACCTTCTTTTACTTTTTTAACCTAGTAAGTTTAATGTTTTTGTTTTATCCTAATTCATATCGTCCTAATCTTCTACTCTGTTTCGTATTACATTAGTGTTACTAATTTATTTAACGGTTAAATGGCAATTATTACGGCCGAAAGAGCATAGCGTGTAGATCCAATCAGTTCACCTGTCCGAGTTTTAATCATAAATAAACATGGCTATAATTAACAGAAGCTATGGATCGATTTAACTAAAACCCATCACTTTTTCCTATAGTAGCAGTTGTTTTATTTATAGCTGAAGATGATACGGTAAAATAACGTTTGAAACACGTCGGTTCTGATCTGATAATTGTTATTGCTGTCAAACTTGGAAAGGTAAGTTAGGATGAAATGCCAACTGTTGTTTTTAAAAGCTGTAGACTAAGAGATGGATGAATAATGAAGAAGTCTTTATAGCTATAGATTTTATCGGTGCAAAGACAATTGAAAACGATTAAAATTAAGATTAGTGTTCTTCGTCATTAATATTGTGCGGTGCAGTAGGTGTTTTTTTTATTACACTATTACCAATGAACACCAAGTCAGTATTGAAGACACATCCATACATTTTGATTCCTGTAGCTTACGCTTATGGGCAGGAGACTCATTCACACCGACTGGTTTCAATACTCGACACAAAAACTCGTCTTTCTCGTTTAAAGCAAAAGGGTTATAAAATTATGTCCCGGACATTGCTTTATCATTGCTCTAGTGACCTTTAAAGGGAATCTTGTTTTAAAAATACGAAAATTAAGGAAAGTGTTGTATGATAAAAAATTATGACAGGTGTCAATATTATAATGCTTTTTAAATATGTTCCAAATACCAAATGGCATTAATGCAAGCTTACATACCGGATATGTAAATTATCGTTGTAATTCTCAATCAACAGACTAGTAATTTGTCATCGTAAATGAAAAAAATCACAATAGAGCTGATGATAAGTTTTATTAACGACTGCTGTAATAAAACTTGACTGGACATAACATATTTTCATAAAAAATAGTATTTAAATATCTGATGAACAACTTATAATATTTAGTAATTAGCATAGTTGGTTAAAAAATCGGATAGTGATATTTTTCGCCTGAGAGAATCAATATCCATAATCTTATAGAAACCGTAAACCATCATAATATCGTTAGTGTCATATACAATACATCTTAAGTTAAACAAGGCATGACCAATTTACTGGGATGTAACAAAAATCATATATTTCCGATGACAACGTTGTACTTTCACTTCAGATCATCTCCAACTGGATTGGTTTCAAAGATATGCTGTGAATTTAAAGTAGTCATAAGTTTTGTGTCTACTTAACCTAACAAGACAAGTGGGCCTATTCTTACATTAAAGTTTTTGGTATCCTTGGAGAATGGGCAGCAGCGTTCTCCTAAAGAGCTGAAAGAAGACTGCAGACCAGCACGCTGGCCCAGCGTAGTGACTAAGGCAAACACCTTAATAATGGTGCCCAGCACACAGACACCAAATAGAGGACAGGGTGTTATGACGCAACATGGGAGAGGTCTAGGTCCGGCACAGGACCGCGACAGGCTGATTCTATTGATCGACTAGGCTTGAACTTAAACTTACATTAGCTCAGATACTAAATTTATACATTATAATTTTTAAGATATTAATCTTATAATTTTGTAACACACTTATATTAATAGAGCGGAAGAGGTTTTTTGTATAATAGAGCTAATGTCTAGAACTACCTATCAGCTTTAAAAACCCGTGATTCATGAGGCGTAACAATTTGGTACTAGAGGCCCAAAAGTGGTTGAATATCAACAATAATTATTTTAAAATTCTAGTTCTAAATTAAAAATATGTTTGTATTCTGAACTCCTTCCCTATGTAACCTATAAATGTTCGACATTTCATACTCTTTACGCGCAATTTTTGTAAAAAAAGGGTCTCATTTTTTTTAAACTATGAAAACGTTTTTTCTTTCTTTCGTATAAATTTTATATCAAGATAATAATTAGGATCCGCGCTAGAATTTAAACACCGATGAAACTAAACACGCAGACGAAGTTGCGACGGACATGCAATTATTTATTAATGCTTGTGAAATGTAAAAAAAAGTGTTCTTAGTGAATTGAAAATGTTCAAACATCCATTTTGATGAAATAAACATGTCAGTCACACCTTATTAACTCACGTTCTTTTGTTACAGATGATGCATTCAAATATATCCAGAGCAACGCAACAAATTGTTTAACCTGTCAACATAACTCGTATCAACTCGCTTTCCAAAGTTACGATACACAAAACATTAAGAGAATGGCATTGCTTAGAGTAGACGTGCTTCGATTCCCCAACAGACCAAACGTGTGCTCAAAATAAAATATTTTTTGACGAAAAAGAATAAACCAGTGATGATCTAACAATGGGTGAACGCAATGAAGGAGGACACAAAAACAAAATGGCAATCGACAAAATAGCAAAGTTTCTAGTTATGATATTAATTAGTGTTAAGCATGCTGAATGTAGTGTCACTGACGATATATCGAAACGAATCAAGATCCTAGAAAGTGTGTCCGGTAGATATTTTAGTGACGTTTATCAAAATGGTACATTTAGGACTGGTAATGTGTTGTGGGACAATATATTGAACAAGTGTACGGCATCGCCGTCAGTGAGCTGTTTACAGAAAAATGTGTACACTTACCTAGACGATAAAATAGGTATGAACGGTGATGTGGAAGTGACCAGTGGTATGTGTTTCAAGAAAAACAATGTGGATATTAACAAGTATAGTAAGGAAGCTAATTCTATGTACCTCAGTGGGAGCATGGATGAAGAAAGAGGGAAAAGTGATAACTTTGAAGAAGATAACGAAATAGAGGATGATGAACCAGGTGAGCTTCAAATAATCATTATTTATGTAATAGCTCTTGGTTTACATGGATAAAGTCTAATCTTATTTAAAAGATGTTTGATTTAACTTGTAGGTGTTTACTATTTTTAGTTTCCGTCTATATACACCATTGATAAATCACGTTTGATCTTTTGAACCTAGGCAAACATGAACTACTTACTATTTGCCTTATACCTTTTAATGAAAACTTAAAACTTTTGCAGTTTCTAAACCGGCTTATTGAGGTCAATCAAATCTACAAATCTAATCGTAGTTTAACAGAAACAGATGTTTATTTTATAAAAGAAAACAAAGGCTAACGACCTCTGACTATTATTTAATGAATCATCTGCCCAGGACTTGTCTCAAGGATAAACATTTTTTTTCATATTTGCGAGTAATTTTTTTATTTAATTGGAGTTACCTCGTTTTAAAACTTTGGCAGGAAATATGTAATCCTCTTTGTGACCGTCAATATTGTAAGTAGTTTCGACACGTGCTTGCTTGAAAAACGTTTGATACAATGTTGCTAAAAGGCATCAATTTGTATACTTATCGTGATTTGAAGTAGCTCAGGCTTTTACATTAGCCTGAAAATAAAAAACGATATAATAGTAATTTCGTAGTAATTGTTTCTAAATTGTGAACCATTGGAAGTTGTTTCGTTACTTCGTACCACATTTTGTGGAAGATTTCACGGAACACTAATTTAAAATAATAATTCAACAATTAAGGAAGTTCAAAAAAAAAAGTTCTGCAGGTGACGTCCATCCTTCGTGGTTAGTAGATACTCCTCTTCACTTATTTTCTTGGTCTGTCTAATAACCAAAAACCAATTAATCTGCAGCTAAATTCTGTAGACCATATAATATAATCCCTAGATCTAATAACTAAAAATCAAATGAGACTCACAAGTCTATTGTAAGCTAAATTAGAAACCACCTTCTAACATAATTGGAAAATAAACATACCTAAGTGTTAACATAAACAAAGGTTTCTCTAAGAAACACAGTGACATTGTATTGAGACATAGGTGAAGAGGAAATCCACATTCGCGGTGAAAACGCATTTGCTTATTCAAACAATAAGCAATTCATGTCACACTTGGTCCCAATCGCTAGTATATCTTGATCTCTGTTTGTGACCGAAATGTTTCAGTCTGTAAACTGGTAGATGCTTTCGATCCGGTGCTCGTATGACGGTAAAAAGATGCATATTTCAAGCGTTTTAGTGGATATTGTTGAACTGGAGACTGACCTTTGTCCAATAAAACATGTGTTTGTAGCACATACATTGTCTTTACAATATACTAGCGACCTGCCCCGGCTTCGCACGGGTGGACATTTATTTCTTCATAGATGTGCACCCCCCCTCCCCTGCGGTTTCGCCGTGCGAGTCGTGCGACACATATCGGCCGGCGGCCATCATTCATTTTAATACCAATTACAATTTTAAATTCGTAATATCTTTTGAATGAATTGTCCGATTGGAATAAAATAAAAAGTAATTTATAGCTATTGAAACAATCTTGCTCAATAAATAGTTTATTTTGATAAGGATTAGTATTTGACGATAATATGATCAATAAACATAGGCTAATAATTTTAATTACTTTTATTCTATGGAAAAGTGGTTATAATGGCTAAAATATAAATGTTTGGTTTATACTATCACAGACTTTTTTGTAGGCATTATTGAGTTCTACAACTTTTCTATAGAAGTCAACCATACATCTCTAACCATTTAGGCAGCGTTCGCGAGAATCGTTAACGTACGGCAGTTTTTTCGTCGACTTACTCCACAATTTTCACTACCACGAAAAATCCTATCTATTTTCCGGGATAAAATATAGCCTATACGGATTCGGAAGAATCCCTCTAAGTAATGGTAAAAGAAATTTTGAAATCGTTCCAGTAGTTTTTGAGCCTATTCAATACAAACATACAAAAATACAAAGGTTTCCTCTTTATAATATTAGTATAGAATTATGATATTATGGAACTCTTCACCTTGTTTATTTCTTATTGTTCTGAAGTTTCTTTTGACTAAACATTCCTTTAGAAGTCACTAATAGAATGCTAAGTCAAATACCAAAAAGACCAGATCAGTGTGACATACCCGATAACTGGGCGAGCAGGTTTTTTCACTTCTGATTGTGATGCCTTTTTTATTGTACTCGTTTTCACATTTACAGCTGTCCGCAAATCAGCCCGAATGTGGGTTTTTAGAAGGCACGTAATAGTCGGTAATATAATATTATCGATGACATCCGGCTAACATTATTCGTTGCCAACTCATTATTTATAGCTCCTCGACTAATATTTCAACTGACTTGTATAGTTTATTTGCTACCTTAACGCCGCTGCCAGTTTTTTGTTTTTATTATACCCTTCTTTTAAAAGCTTATTTAAGTCACAAAAATATTAATTAATCGTTTACAAGTTATTTTATTAGTTGCAAATACTCAGTTGCCTATAAATATAATATTAATAAAAAGATAAATGTGGACAACATCACAAAAATTGCTCCGAATCCAAAGTAAGTAGCTAAAGCATTTGTGTTATGGAATCAGTGACAACGAAGGTACCACAAACACCCAGACCCGAGACAATGTAGAAAAGTGTTTTTTTTTTTCTAATGCTTTGCCATTTTATAATGCTCCAGCCACATTTGACAAACCTCTTACATTTTCATAAACAGAAAGGCCAGAAAAGAAGAAAAACTTACACTTACAAGTTTGCGATCAAAATACTTTGCATTAAACATCAAGAGTTGATCTTGTGTGAAGTATCTTAAAATAGAACCGAAAATGTTGAGTCATTGAAGAGTTGTGAACTTTCTGTTTCAAGACATTCGATTTAGTGTCAATGACATTGTAGGATGATGTTGAATCCAATGACACGAGACTGGTTCCGCTTCTATGCTTAGAATGAGTATATTACATATAAATATCTAGATAACAGAGAACAAAAGCGATTTATTTATCGGGTGATCAAAATAATAGCAATAAATAAACATTTATTTGCTCGGGTAAATAAATAAATTTTAACGACATCCGATAACTGTTTACCGTAGTATACAATTTCATACAGAAAAAAAAACAAATCAACGGAAGTTGTTTTATTTCTGAACTAGGTAAATCAACTGAATCTAACAGTCTGATATCCAATTTGGGCAAATAGTTTTTGGAAGTTTCATTTAGGAGTCAATAGGTCCAAACTTAATTTTTAATCTCAAGATGTCGAATATATATAAATATTTTGCTTATTGTTGCAATAGCAATTAATAAACCCAATCATTCCGTTACAAATTCAAATTATAACACAAAGCATTAGTAAAAAGGAAAAATATTTCAGTGTAAAGTAAAACACTCTCGTAACGACGAAGAAATTACAACTGCAACGCAAAGTAGTTAAAAAGAAATCCTAAATCTAGAAAGCAACAAATAAGAATGGTTCTTAGTCAAATATAATGGAGCTGATGTTTACAAAACAGATGAGACAAAAGATTCCAACAATACAAACAAGCAATTACCTATTACAGTGCGAAGTTGATGACATGAGTGGTTATGTATGCCGTTGAGATACTTGATCTAAATGCGGCCTACAATGGTGATGCAGACGATGTAAATGGTGCTGTGAATGATTGTAACCAACTTGAGGTCAAGGTTAATAAATATGATGGATGGTAGATTATCAAATGTTCCAGTTCAGAAATATATATTAAAGGAAGTGAAGATAGAGGTATTATCTTTGATAATAATATCAAGCTTATTGGAATTTATTTAAATCTTCTGCTTCATGAGGTAGTTTTTAGGTAACAGCAGACAAAAATTAACGAAAAATGACGTCAGATTATACCAGATTCCCTAAAATTTCAACAACGCTTTGGTCAAGGCTTTGACGACCTCCGTGGTCGAGTGGCGTACACACCGGTTTTCAAGGTGTCGCCAGCTCTGAGTCCCGGGTTCGATCTCTGGACGAGTCAATGTAGAAAAACACTTTTCTATATTGTCTCGGGTCTGGGTGTTTGTGGTACCTTCGTTGTCTCTGATTCCATAACACAAAGTGCTTTAGCTACTTACTTTGGAATCGGAGCAATGTATGTGATGTTGTCCACATTAAACTTTAAGGTGGTTGTGTAACTTTGTTACTCGATAAATTTTAAAATTCTAATGGGAGCCAAGATTTTTAAAGTTTTGTATAATTAGAACATTGTGTTAACATCACAAGCATTTTTACTACGTTCACACACACAACATCACAACAGATCAGAATTACCACCAAAACTCTAATTTAATTACCACATATCTCATATTTGCCACTTTCATTTTTTTACCATTGACTATCTGTAAATTAATTCATCGCAAACGTGATTTCGAAAGCATTTTGCATTCCTCAGTGAAAGCAAAATAAAGTAATAAATACTTTTTATCAATATAACTCTTATTATTTCTGGAATAAGGCACAAAATGAAATGAATTTTCTTTCAAAGTTTCTTCGTGGCCGTCGGCAAATTATTTGCAGTAGTTACGATTCTTGTTGGATATGAAATAAGGATTACATTCGGTTGCGTCATTGCTTTTGTAATATTGTTATGAAGGTGGCATGTCTACCGCAGAAAAAGTTAGCTAATGTTCTAATGTACTTTTTAACTGATACATTTTCTATGATCTCAGAGAAAACAAATGGTATCTAGACTAAAAATCAACGTGAACACTTCATAAGAGTAAAAGTGTTATACGTAGTTGCAGTAGACGACATAAAATGAAATGTTTTTCCATTTAATGAGCAAATAGCTCATAGCTACTCTTTGGACACTACTAACGATGAAGAAAATTAAGTAGTGAAAATCTTTTCTCTCATATCGCCAATGTACTGTAATTCTTCCCCCTTAGATAATGTTGATATCTAAAATCGTTATCGCTGATCAAATCGCTCAAATGTATGAAAGTGACAAGTCTAAGTCACGTGACTCATCGAAGAGAAATGTCATTTCCATACATTTAATGTAATTTAAGCGATTTCTATCATCGTTACAGCTTGCAGAAATGTACCTTGTTGGCTTATGTAAGAAATGTATGTTGTGCAGTATTGACTCAAACTGCTTAAGGTAAAAATGTGGTAAATAGATTAATCACAATCATAATTTTCTGACCCTTCAACCCTTCAAGCGGATGGTATAATCCACTATAATTTTTCGGTTTTTAGAACTGTCATGTGGACATTTTGAGTTTTGACCCCAAATTAAGTAACGCGGTAAAGCGTCTTAAAATTTTCAAATTTCTGACTGTTGTACTTTTTTTATGCCATTATTATGCTTACACTTTCACTTTTTAATTCTTTGAAACTCATCAATTATGTGGACATTTGAAAAATTTTTGGTTTTACACTTAAGGTCATAGGAAAGGTTTTTGAATACAATTTTCTTTTTTAAATCTTCATATTTCTTGCTTATGTCAACTTTTGCTTTCGGCTTTGTTATCAACTATTTTGTAATTTGTCACCATTCGTTGACTTTCTTTTGAATTATTATTTAAGCCTTTCTTTCTTGCCCTTCGTAAGATATTTCATGCTCACGTTTACGATGAATAGATTTTCTAATGTGTTCATTGACGTCGGCTTTCAATATGTTAAGAATGTAATATTCAATAGGTTCCACCCATTTTTTTCTCATTCATTTATCTCTTTTTCATCATGATGTCTCTAGAATTTTCATATTTTCTCCAAAATTATCTTTTTACCTTATGTTCGATATGTTTGATTTTCTACACTATACCACACAGTGGAACGTGACAATATTATTATTATAATGAAATAGGCAGCAGCTATCGCATAAATTCGCAATATGTGCCCCTCACTGATATTTTCAACAAAAGGCCATTCCGCACTGGGTCAGTGGCCCATGGAGCGTAGCACTTGTCCGTGGTTAACCGCAAAGGGATAGGCACTTGTCATGGTTGTCAACTTGTAACTGCTTGGATGCTGTGGTTTTTGTTTTATCAGTCCTGGGACTATACCTTTAACGTTACTTAAAAGCTATTATATCGCTAATCCTAAATCAAATAATAATGACAGTAAATGGCATCTACAAAGCAAAGATTAAAAACAACAGCTAATTACAAATTTCTTATACTCAAAGTAATTGCTAGATAAAAAGCAATGAAGTATTTTCCGGGGGTAATTCAGTCAGTCACTCAATAGTTTGAAAGCTGAAAGATGATGAAGAATCAGTGAATCTTCATTACCTAAGCCCTTTAAGAATGTATAGAGGTGAACATATTTTCTTACAATTTGCGCTATACCATAATATCATTTCAATAAAACCCGACTTTGCATTCTACATACTCTCACTCTCACTGACAAAACGATAGCTATTCAAGTTGGGTCGAATTTGAATAGTGTCCAATTTCTAATGCATAACAACAATTATGTGATAACGCCAGTTCCCGTAACGGCAATATTAGTTGAGAGGCCATTCACATTTGATCTTTTGTTTAATGCAATGAATATATTTGTATTTTTTTTGGACAAATCCCAATTCATTCTTATTTCCTGGTTTGCCTAATGGTCTAGTGTCCAAGAAGTATATAGTTTTAAATCAGCGTAAACATGCAAAGTTCTTCCGCCATGAAACTAATGATGCCTGCTTGCAGCATAATTACATGTCATTATGGTGGAGCTTAACACCTCACTGCTCTTGTCTTAAATACGACTTCCTAGTGTGACGTATTGGACTCAATGCCCACATTCTGAAGAGTATTCCGAAAGTAAAAGACAAACATCTTCTGTTAATTCCCGAAATCCTAAGCCATGATAATTATATTGATAGTCACGTGGAAAGCTTCTCAAACCGGTTGCTTCTTTCGGGAGGTTAAATAACTAGATTAAATTTCTATCTCAAGATTCGAGATACAAAATTATGAACTAACTAATATCAAAAGTAAGATCGAATTTTAATCCAAAGAAATGAGAAACGCCACGGTAACTGTTATTGCCCTACAAAAAAGGTTAATCGTAATAGGACGTGAGGGAATTGATAGAAAACTCTGATCCAAATAGTCCAGTCTGACCGTCATTATTAGACACGCACTAATGTATACAGTCCTTAATCGACGATCTAACTAGAACGTGAGGCAAACCGGAAGAAAGTATCGATGCTAACAATACAAGAGAAATTAAAACTGTTAGAGAAAATGCTTTACAATATTGAGAAATAAATCATATAGGCACAGGAAAAGTCTAACGTGGAATGAGAAATGGTTGAGAATGGATTGTTATGAAACTTGATTTTTCTCTTCATTGTGTATGTAATCTTGTATAATGATATACTCTCGTTTAGTAAGTGATAATGTGAACCGTTTATGTACAAGTGATTCTACAACGTGCGTTTCATATTCAAATAGGCATTCACACGGTTTAAACGGCTGTCACATTGTTTGAATCAATAGATGTGTTATAACATTATACCTTTGAAACTTTATCAGTGTCATTTTATCAACCCTTTATTATCATGATCCTCATTCCTAAGACTTATGTGTGTAATGTTTAACAATAAATATTCTGCGATTCCATAAAAGCATCCTTATGTACACTATTTCTCTTCTATTATAATAATTCCAAACATGCTTTTTGGGAGGATTCCTGCAATGTTAATAATTCTGTTTCAGAAACTCCATTTGAAGAAATAACAAGCGCTTTATACGACAAAAGCGTCAAATTCCTCGTGACCCATGACATGAAGTTGAAACTACCTGAGACTTTCTTCCAAGGGGCGACGCTGAGGGTGTCCCCCAGGGCACTGACGAAAACCGGAGCACTAGTCCACATCGACCTTGAGCCGCAGGCAAATGTAGGCCAGGGAAGGTTATTTTTTCAAAAGATAAGTAAGTAATCTTGAAGAAATTAATGTACAAATTGGATAATTTGAGTGAAATTACGTCCCGGAAGCCAGTCAGTAAAGGTTAAAAATAGAAGTTAAATAACTACAAAGCAACTCGTGAACGATGAAAATATTATTATCGAATTAGCTAAACAGTTTCACGTAATTGGAGTATTTGGTAATGAGGCATTCAATTAAAAAAAAAAAAAAAGTCCTTCAATTTTAAGTAACTGGTGAAGAAGTATAGTACTTAGGTATACCATAAAAAGAAAATAATTAAAAAAAATATAAACTGCTGTAAAATTTTACGGGAAAAAAAGTAATTAATCATCATTCACTATTGTAGTCTGGGAACAAAAGCATTGGAGTTTTTGTACTGGGTTCCAAAAGTGTTTTTGTTTATCTATATACTTTTACCATTAAAGTACCTAATCGTTTATGTAGTTGTGGCATTTCGCAATATTACATGATAATGGAACATATATCAGCATTGACAAAAAAAAAGAGTCATCCAATCGAAAATTGGGTGATAACATAAAATAATAGACGTCATAAGCTGAACATAAGCCTCTGTCAAGTCACTCCATTACGCTTGATCTTTCATTTTTCAATTCTTTAGTCCAATCCTTGATTTCGGTTGTAAACCCCTACGTCCAAAATAATCTTCTTCCTGCCCAGTCCTTTTTTCAAGCTATGTTGGGTCGGCTTCCAATCTTTCCAGATTATATTGGTTAGATTGGAAGCCGGGTTTATGTTAAACTGTATCTAGTTCTCATCACCTATGTTTTATTTCAGAAAAATACATAAAAAAGAAACTAGTAACAGCGGCCATAGCTATAATATTAGTCATCAAACTAATAGCATTAAAGTTTGTGTTCGTGCTGCCTCTAATAATGGGAGTGACAACTGCAAAGAAGATGTTCCTGAAACTTCTGTTGTTCATATTCCCTGCATTGAGCCATATCTTCAAGTTATGCTCTTGGTACCATCAGAATTATCACACGACGAAGTACCATCATCATCATCATTTGATCACTCACCATCACAAGGTACCTTTGTTTTTTTTATATTGTAGCTTTGAAATTTATTTCATCTCAGTGTCAAGTCAACACCCGTTGCTCCAAATTATTACTAAGCCTACGGTTTTGTTTACTTGATTAATAGTATTAGACATATTTTAAAAACTATGCTTAACTGCACTAAAACTCATATCGAAGAAACCATCAATAGAAGTAAGTTATTGTAATTACCAGCATAGCTAACAAAAACTTCTGAGTCTTTTATCACATGATTTTCAAGTTCATCAAAAGTTCGACATTCATATACCTAACAACGGCATACATATACCTGACTTATCGAAAACAAATGTCATTTGTATTCGATAAGTCACGTGACTTAGACTTGTCACTTTCATACATTTAATGTCATTTAAGCGATTTCTATCATCGTTCGCATGTAGAAATGTCACTTGGCTAGGGGGGCTGAACTTCAATAATTATAGAGTGCAATGTAACACCAATCCACAAGTCAGCATATCAAACAAAGTAGACCTTGCACACGCAAGTAGAAGACTTCTAATTCACACAAAATCATTCGACTCATAAATCAATTGCCTTTACATGCACATAAGCACAACTCTACCGCATTTTTTTCAATTCGAGTTTCATTAAGTTTTTTATCGTGACTATCATAAATCGCGTGCAGATTGTGTTTCGTTTTCGCGGTACAGACAATTATAAGTAATGCAGCATTTCAGGCAATCGAAAGTGCCTTTTAGTTTCCATATGTCTAAACATGACCATGTTTGATGATTATCGCTAGTGCTTTTCCGCTTCGGTTATTAGGTATGCTCTTTCATGTGTTAGGTTTGCGTGCAGTAATATTCTGAACGCTTCTAAAGTTGTAATCAAATTTAATTAAAGTATTATTCTCTTTGTCATCCCTAAGATATTTTTAGTGTCTCTCAGATTTACAGGTTCACTGTGAGAAAACTCAATCATGAGTAAGATTGACCTGTATTAAATTTCTAATTATAGTATTCTGATAAGTGAAACGAGTAAAATAATGAATTAAAAAAAATGTACGTGTTGAGTATAAAAATTTCACTTATTACACTTTAATTGCCAAGTTTGGTATAATGACTACCCATCCGCAATTAAATTAATCATATACAATGTAATCACAACCCACTATTTTCTGCAACAATTTAAAATAAAATAAAAAAACGAATTATACAATAAACGTATTACGATAAACAACACGTAAACCATTAGTTAATGTAACAAGTGAATTTTAACCAATTTTAACACAAACTGGACACGCAACGGGGGTCAAAGCACTTCGCGATTAGAAATGAGTTGATTAGTTTGAGTCACATTTATAATGAACGCATTCTTGCTTTCTATAATAAATGGACGTTGAAGATATACAAGGAAAGTGTTTAAGAGCAAATTTAAAAGAGAAAATTAATAAAGGAATTGTTGATTAAATTACAAAATGTTTCGTAATCTTCAAATGATATTTTTTGCCCCAAGGCCTTTTTTTCTTTTCTTATTCTTCAGCTGTTATATTTAATCTTTCTATGCATCTGTGTCCAGCCATATCAAATCAATTTCTAATTCTAGGGTCCACACCAACAGCCATATGGTCATCCACACGGTTCTTCTGTTGTGGTGCGACCCCACAGTCAGGGTCCTCCGCAGTCCCACGATCACTACGACAATGAGAACTGGCCACTATCTGGAGCTCCACTTGGCACTGAGTAAGTATATCAACGAAAATCATGACTTTTTAATGGTTCAACGTCATCTCAAAAAGTACCAACTACGAGTACTAAGGAACCATGAATTCACAGTTTTTTTTTTAAACTTGCTTTGCAAAATGGTAATCAATAAAGTAAACAAAGAAATTCCGAATTGTATAAATTTATTTATTCTTTACTGTCTACAAGAACATAAAAGAATATACAAAACAGTAGAACAGCGGGTGGTCTCAGTGCGCCTGGCTAAGTCTTCCTGGCAAACTTTGAACGGGAAATTTGTTCGATCTATGATTCATTTTTACCATTGAAATTATTATTGTTTCTAAGCTTTTTACTTTTGTTGTTATCAGTTACATAATCGGAGACATCCACCGCAACGCTATAACGAACTTCAAACCAACACTGAACGATGCTAACGATATCAACGCTTGGGGACTTGGAATGCCACCAGGTAACTGATATCTGGCCCAAATGAAACATCCTATTCTTATTTAATGTCGTAATTAAATATTTTATATTGATGTTTTGTTTTACAACATCATGTATTCTTACAGGACCTTCAATGAACGTTGGTGAATACGCACCTGGTGGTAATATTATGCCGACGGTAGCAGCTTCCAATAATATTCCACAAAGAGTTCCAGTTACTCAAACGGGAAGGTAAGACTTACAACATAGTTCACAAAATATTGTCTGAAACCAGGAATGAAGGTATTATTACTGGCACCAGGACTATTCATTTTGGGAATACACAATCCTTTGCTTCAGACATTCTTTTGGGCAGTCACCTCCATAATTTTACTGAACTCTTTTTAGGACCGTTACATATCCGTGAAGTTGCTTTTCCTTGATGAAGGAAATACAAATTAGATTTTATTTGAAATTAGACCACAATTTCCGTTTATTTATTCCCGATTTCTTGCTCCTATAAAACCGATCAGATGCAAAAATTAACTGTCATCCAATAGAAAGTGCCGTCTTCATTTATTACTGTCATTGCATAAACATAAAGTGAAAACAGTGTATGCAAAAAAGTGAAAACTGGACATGCGATAAGATGTACCGTTTTTATGCGAGAACAATTAATCGTCGCGCCTTGAACTGTAAAGGACAAGGCAGAAGGAAACTTTAAAAAAGTTTCTTATCAATATTGTGGAGACATCATAAGCCAAGAAATGTAAAAACAAGAACATTAGGAGGAGGAAATTACGAAGACACCTTATTTTAGTAGTTTAGCACTGGTCAAAACAAATCCTACATTTTCAACTGTAAATCATTGCTGCACTGTACAGTGCAGCAATGATAAAAAATTACCGTTTCAACTAGACAACAAAAACTTTTCTCACACGATTTGAATTGATAACAATGAAGAAAAAATGCTTTCGGATATAAATCAACCGGATGTAAACTTAAATGAGGCATCTCATTAAATATTTTATGGAATAAATAATATCCATTTAAGATGCATAACAGACAGAGAAGTTCTACTGACCCGGTTTATAACCAAAAGTACGATGAAAGCTTAAAATATTATGGAAAGCCCTCCTACACAGAAATATAAGTTACTGACATATTGGGGAATAACATAATAATAAAAATAATGATGGTCTTAGCTGGTACGTGGAATAACCCTTCCGTAAACCGCATTATTTGATACCATCTATTCCGTTTTTGGATAGATTATCCAATTTACCTACCAAATCATAATGATGTCGCATCCGGCCTACAAATATCCCACTGCTGGATACAGGCCTCTTCTCATATAGAGAAGGAACGAGCATTGACCACCACGCTTGCTCACTGCGGGCTGGCGATTACAGATTCCTATTTTTTGGAATCCAGGCTTCCTCACGATATATGATGATGTATGTTACTTCGAAAAAGTCACATTGATACTTGCCTGTAGTAGAGGGTTCGAACCTGCAACCTTGTGCATGAAAATTCATTCAATTTATCCATGTTACATTTTTTTCAGACCTGTTGGACCTCCAAACCCATACTATCGAAATAAGAAAACCACGCCCAAAGATCCACTGTTAGCAGAAAAAGAAGCATTGGTAAGTTTTTGAAGAAAAAACTCCTTAGCTCTTTGACTAAGATCAAAGATTGTACGGAACTAATGCAACACGTTTACTTGTTAACATTTTAAGCCAAGTTTCGTTCAGTACAAGTTCACAATGTACCGATCTGATTAATTTAACCCATCATACAAATATTGCTACTTATAAATTAAATACAAATAGAAAGAAGGAAAAATTTGCTCCAGGTTCAACGCACCAGACGCTTTCCCGCCAACCCGAGCGTTTAAATATCTCCTTCCCTATTTTATTGTACTTCTCACGGCGACGTGTACCACATGTGTGTAATCTAATATTATACACCTTAGATTGGTTTGAACCAGGAGTCGCAAGTTCAAGTCCAACCGCAGGTTCAAATTTTTCCTTCTTTCTATTTGTATTTAATTTAAAAATATTGTGACGCATGAGTGCGGTTAAAATCAATAAGGATATATTGCTATTTGTTATTTTTTGTGCATTTTTATTTGGGTGACCAATACATTTGCATACAATTATGATAGACTTGAGTTGATAAAACTACATAGTTGACATCAAGTATGCGACATTGATGCAGTCCTTCAGATAGAGGAGAAAGTCACTGTTTTGCTAAGTCAATTTATATTCAAGGTGTGTAAATTATGGTAGACCTTTCTCTTAGTCTACACGAAACGGTAATAAAAGTTTCATAGACTGTTCTGGCATAGGTATGAGAATGCATATATTTAGATCGTGATAGTATCCGATAAATACCATTTTAATAACCGTCTCTGATTATCCGAAATAATAGTATATTCACCAAATTAGAAATACGGTTTTCTCAATCTCAAGTCATAAAAAAACATCATATTATTATTTTCTATATTCCAGATCCGAGCAGCATCGCTAGCGGCGCGAGCTCCACCTTCTCCGGTCAGGGACGAGATACTCAGGGTATCTGCGGTCAAGCTGAAGGAGACCAATAGGATCAAGGCGGAAACAGAACTGGTGAAGCAGCAACAACAAATATTGTCTGCTCAGGATCCAGTAAGTTTGAAAAGTCTAGAACATATTTAAAAATCTGATAAAGAACTAAAAGACGAAAACGACGTAAACCTTAGTTTGGGAAACAGCGAGCAAAAGTTTACCATAAGTTTAGAATATTGTTATGGGCATAAGTTATAATATGATCTGAATCTTAAGTACCTGAACGATGTATTTGAATGGAATATCATTTAATTTCAAGTTCAGAGGAAAAAGGGAAAAGACTGATGTATTTTTAAAATCCTGCCAAATTTTCGTTAGTGTTTGTTATCACATGCTTTAGAAGCTTATTGTTTTATTTTTCAGGAAACGATAGCAGCAGAGAGATTTTATGGAACTCTGGTGGAAACAGTAGACAGCTTGCTGAACCAACTAGGAGCAACGGACTTTGGATGTCGTGAGAGGGCCGTGTGCGCTTTGTATGGTGACCCATTCAAGCATACGCCTTACAGCAACCTTGTTTCTGGGCATCTTAGCAAGTGAGTATTGATTAAATTTAGATAATGCCTATAAACCTGCAACTCGATAATAATAATAATATCTTGGGACAATCCCACACACGGCCATCTGATCCCAAACTAGGCAGAGCCTATACTTTGCCAATCAGACAATTGATAAACAAACTTATATATTTCTGTATACATACATATTAAAAATTAATTACATCCAGACACAGAACAAATTATCGTACTCATCACACAAAGATTTGTCCTGAGTGGGAATCGAACCCACAATCTCCGATTTAGCAGTCAGGGTCGCTAACCACTAGACCAACAGGCCCGTCATTCTGACTCAAAAAAACCAAACTTTTTGAACCAATCAATCATTTGCTCAAATGACAAACAGATATCTAACAAGAAAGAAATCAAAGCTCAAATCACACATCAGAAAAATCAAAATCATTACCAAGATCAACGAACCATAAAAATAAATGCAGCGAGTAAGCTATATTTACCGTATTTGCTTACGACGTGCCATATTCCTTGGAATGACAGTATTTCTAATATAATGAGGGTAATTCACGGCACGTGTCGTTACCATCTGTCATTCGTCACGGACTGTGATCGTTGCCGAGATTTGAGCGTTACAAATGATTATGGGAACGCATTTATGATTAATGGTTTGTAGGATTCGACCTTTATCATTATTGTACTTAGTGGTTTTGTTATAACACCTCAATTCATTGAAAGAAATTCATTATATATCAGCTCACTTTAATTCCCTTTAAATACAGAAAACATCCATCGTTTAACTAAACTTTTTAATAGTATTACTATCTAACACATTTCTATTTTGCTATTTATTTCTTTATGTGTATCATTTACTTCAGCGACTTTGTTAACTTTCTCTGAGAAGGTATGTTTATCAATAAATCTTAACATCAAATCATCTCCAAATATCTTTGGACGAAGAAATTAACCTCAATTATAATTGGTGTAGTCAATAACAACAACATTCCCAAATATTTTTACGCCCCATTTGTACCTAATCCGGTTCTTTGTAGATCAATAACAACATATCAATCGATCGAATGATCTCCAAATGCATAGAGTACCTACTAAACAGGTTCGTGGATACTTTTCCATTGACCGGAATTTAAAATGGTTTAAAGCCACTCGCCCTAACCTTTAAAATCTTCACACAACTTCCTCATTAAGTATTCTTGTTTGTCCAAAATTAATTAGTTTCCAATGTAAATGTTAGAAATGATGTGGGGAATAGTTTTATAATGGTATATCATTATAAATATCGAACAGTGAAGGGTACGAATGAAAGACTACGGCTGGTGGCCAGAACGATGGTTTAGCTTTAATAGGTGCTTAAGGCAACAAGATTACGGAGAGCAAAGTATACATATTAAAGTAAGAGTGATAAAATGGTAGCGGCAGTGGCAGTAAAGTTGAGAGATTGTCGATGTTCGGAAAGATATTATGTTTCAAATACAGATGGGTAAAAATAATGGAAATACTAATGCAATAGCAGGTGATTATTCCAGGACTATAATACTGGCCTATAGACGTCCCACTACTGGGCACAGGCCTCTTCCCATATAAAGAAGGAATTAACACTGATCACCACGCTTGCTCTTTGCGGATTGGCAATTTCAGATTCCAATTTTTGGAATCCAGATTTCCTCACAGTTTTTCCTTCACCGTTTGTCAATGAAGTCTTAAATTGATTAAGAAACTACTTATAACTTTCAAAAAGTCACATAATACTTGCTTGGGTTCAAACCTGCAACCAAGTACAATGCGAATCCGGGTAGTGAACCTCTAGACTACCACGACATTTAGATGGGTATACCTACTTGTAAAGATGTATTACACTTGTCTTATTACTTTAAAAAGATTATAATAACTCTAGAGTATAACTTTCCATGAACATAAATTAACTTTTTTGAATGAATTAATTGTTTCAATGTTTAATTAGGTACTTCGGTACGCTCTGGTTCATAAGTTCATTATGGTCATTACCTTTATAAATTAATCATTTTGAGGCGAAAATGTGGCGTGCTCTAAAATGTATGTTTAGTATTATTTTCCTTCCTTTCCATAGTCTCAACTAGTGAAATTACTTGCGTTCTGCGATTGTTTTTAGTCATAGAATATGTTTTTTTTTGTTTTATTGATTTTTTTTTGTAAGCGTCTATCTCTTTTTTTTTCTTTCTTCTTACACAATTAACAGCACGGATAACTGAGATTTATAAGTCGCTACGCCAATAACCACTGTGCAAGACGTAACACGGGTTCAATTCATAGCACGTCTGAGTTTTCTTTGCAATTTGATTCTTAATTTTGTTTGTAAAGCCCCTCCGTCCCAATCCCGCGATCAAAAATTACTTAGTGCGGGAGTCATTTTTTAACAATACGACTGAAAAGATCAAACTGTTAGCTACGGCCTACCTATGTGCATCGTATACAAATATTGCAGTGCATATTACGATATCTAATATTGTGAACGATCTTCAGTCAATTCATTATTTTTTTTTTATTTATTTTTTTTTTTTACAGGGATTCGAACGAGCTCCTACCAGCGGGTGATAGCAAGATGGCACTACACTACTACAGATATGTGCAAGCTGCACGAGATGGACAGGAACAGAAAGACTGCCTCTCACTATACCCGAACTGCGACATAGACTTCAACGGCAATTGATCATGGAATCCATTAAATTGATCCATTTATTTCGCAAAAAATAATTGAATCGAGAAATTATTTGCGTCACTACTTTGGAGGTGAAGTGTCGTTTCAAGTTTAAAATTAAAAAAAAACTGACTGTTGTAAAGTCAAAACTGTAATTAATTACTATTTATTTCAAGAAAAAATTGTTTTAATTTAAATGACACTGATCAATTAATGGAATGGGTTATGTTATTTTTTCTTATTTATTAAAGGGAAAATGTGTTGAAGTTAATTAGGACAATAAGTAAATAAGTTTTGTGCCTTGTTTTATATTACCGGGAAACTTTATACCGAAGACTAGTGCTGAGGATTTTTACCGGTTTTATTAGACACTTTTACAAAAAACTACTTGTATATTGTTTAGCACAAAAAAAAAATGTTTTATCCTGTATTTTGTTTTTGTGTCTATTGGACGCATACGTTTCATGTATTGGCCTGAAATCTAAGTCCTGAAATAGCGAATTCAGCACTAGACAGGAAGTCAAAATTAATGTTAGATTTATTTAAAAATTTTGTTTTGTAACTAAATAATTGTGACTAATAAGTACTTAAGCAGCCATGTTTTTCTACTGTAATTTAGTAATATTTTCAATAGAACGAGTGAAATGAGAATTTTGTATAAGGACTTGTTTTCCTACATTTTGCATTTACTATGAAGTTAATGACAGCTACGTCCAAAACATAGTTTTAGTAGCAAAAAGTTATTTATTCTTACAGTTTAAGTATTTATTTTTGGAGACTGACTTTGATTCGATTCATATGAGAATAACATCATAAAAATACTCACAACACCTCACCGTATTTCCTGAAAAATAAGAGTTTTTCTGGAAAATAAATAAAACATTCTGAAAATGAAAACTGTTTTCGGGAAAATACATTACTGCCTATCAAATCAAAATTATTTTCTGGAAAATAAACTGAACATTAAATTATTTTTGTCATTTTTTTATTATGTTGCTGTCTACGTATTTGGTTATTTATTTCTTAGCATAAATCATAATAACTTTCTCTCTATGAGTCACTCGAAGTCGGTCAGAGAACTCTAATTAATTTATTTCTTAGTTGTAGTACCACCAAGTCACTAGGACATTAGTATTTATTTATTTAACATAGTAATAAAATTGCTCAATAAATTATATTAACATTGCTCAATAATTTAACACGGCTAGTTTTGTAATGATTGTTGTAGATACCTATTTATTTTTTCTGGTTAAATATAATAATTTAATAATAAATTGGGTATGTTTTTGTTTAATATTATTATTTATTTATTTATTGGAAAATGTGTTGGTACTTATAACATAAATACATCCCATTAAGTAAATGAAAAAATAATTATGTGTAATCTGACATCCAAAACAGTTTGCAAGCTGTCTTTTTCATAATCCAATACCTACAAAAAGTACAAAAAACGTATTATTAATATTAAAAATGTTGTGGTGGCTTAGCAGTTTAATGACCGGATTCGTATGCACATGCAGGTTTGAAGCCAGGCAAGTACCAATTGGTACCTTGTCTCATTGATGAGACTTTTATAAAGATATAATAATAATAATATCTCACAAACGGCCATCTGGTGCCGCTGTCTCGCTTCCACAGTTCCACAGCGGCAACAACCTTGCTTAATAAGCTCATGGTATAGGCACTGATCCCAAACTAGGTAGAGCCTGTACTATGGCAACCAGACAACTGATAAACATACTTATATATTTCTAAATACATACATAATATAGATAAATTACACCCAGACACAGAACAAATGATCGTGCTCATCTCACAAAGATTTGTGTGAGTGGGAATCGAACCCACGACCTCCGGCTTAGCAGTCAGGGTCCCTAACCACTAGACCAACAGGCCCGTCGAATATATTGAACTCCTATAATTATTCTAAAACACCATTGACACAGTGAGGGAAAACAGGTGAGGAAACCAGGATTCTTAAAGTTGGGATGTAACATCGCCAACCCGCAATTAGCAAGCGTGTGGTGATTGACGCTCATGGGAAGAGGCCTGTGCCCAGCAGTGGGACTTTTATAGGCTGGTCTCTTTTCCTAAACGTATTATGTGCTCTACCCATACTACTGCTGTTGCTCTACCTATACTGCAATACCCCTTTCAAAATAATTATATAAACTAACTAGCTGCCCGGACAGACTTCGTTCTGTCAAAAGTAAATTAATCAAGGTAATTCCCGAGTTTAGGAATAGTTTTTTTTTTACTTATTATTTAAGTTTTAACCCTTTTAAACCTTCCCTGGACTTCCACAAACATTTCAAGATCAAAATCAGCTAAATCGGTTCAGCCGTTCTTGAGTTTTAGCGAGACTCACGAACAGCAATTGATTTTTATATATAAAGATAGACTAGCTGCCCGGACAGACTTCGTTCTGTCAAAAGACTCCAAGTTTAGGAACATTTTTTTTTTTTTACATATTTTTTCACCTTTTAAACCTTCCCTGGACTTCCACAAACATTTCAAGATCAAAATCAGCTAAATCGGTTCAGGCGTTCTTGAGTTTTAGCGAGACTAACGAACAGCAATTGATTTTTAAATATATATATAGATAACCAAGAGTTGCAATCAAAGCCGAGTATACTATTAAGAGAAGAGGCCTATACCCAGCTGGCAGTAGGAAGATTTTACATTTATACAATACAATCATGTTTTATGTATTTATTTTCTAAAGTATTCTTTTTAACAAAAATATTATTTTCCTATGGATTCTGTCCCGTCTCCATTTCTTCATCTTTTATTTTCTCTTTTCAATCCTGATAGAAGCTACCGTAGGTTTCAGCAGCATATCCACCTTGAACCTCAGTTCGTTGATGTCAGCTGTGATGCGGTACTCTCTGATGAAGTGTGCGAGAGTCACTTTCATTGAAATCATCGCGTAGGTTTTACCTGTACAAATAATAATATCAATGGTTGTTAGGTTGTTAAAAGTAAAATGGCCTAGCCTTCTGCCTAGCCTTTTCCCAAGCTATGTTGGGGTCGGCTCCCAGTCTTACCGGATTCAGCTGAATACCGTATTTTACATGGAGCGACTGCCTATCTGACCTCCACAACTTATTGCTAGGTAATATAGTATTCCAGAGTAAGACTGGTTGTCAGAAATGTAATGACTTAACGACTATCAACGATCACTGTATGACAGTCGGGACCAACGGCTTAACGTGCTTTCCGAGGCACGGAGAGGTCTCGATATATTGTTTACAAATGGTAACCCATCCACGGACCAACCACGGCGAACGCGGCTTAACCTTTATTATCGGTCAAATCGTCTTACACTTAGCCATGAGCCCCTCTTAAAAGCCCCTGATAAAAGTAAAATGGATAAACTTAAAAATCCAAAATAGGCAATTAGGTAATGTAAAAAATAACCTAGAACCACTTTTTAGTGCTAACTGATCTAACTTACAATTTATTAGTGACTTTAAATTGGAAATCTTCACTTCCTTAATTAAAATTATAAATACGAAAGTTACTCTGTTTGTCCGTGTGTTACGCAATCACGCCTAAACTACTGAACCGAATTAAAATGAACTTTTTCTCAGGCTCTAGACTATCTCTGTGATAGTTTAGAGCCTGAGAAAGGGCATAGACTTCTTCTCGCAGCTTGCTAATCAACACCCACGTGGACGGAGTCGCGTGCTACTGTCCAATATGGACCAGATACTTAGACTACACTTAAGTATATGGATTAAAGTATAATAGTATATTCATGGGACAGCTAAACATTTTTGATTAATATTTGCAATTCAAGATCCCATATTTAAATAATGAAAATTAATACTTATCTGTTCTTAAAAAACAAAAGTTTCCTCGATTCAATAAATCGGATGCACCGAAGTATTTTAACATTGAAAGTTGATCTTACCAATACACGACCGTTTTCCTAGACTAAAGCCGTAGAACGCGCTATTGCTGAGCGCGGCAACAGCAGGGTCAAGCCACCTCTCCGGCCTGAAGGTTTCCACGTCCTCGCCCCAAAGGGGATCCTTGTGAGTACCCAGGGGGAGGATCACGCACTGACTGCCGCCACGCATCGTGTAGTTTTCTGTCAACAAAAATACATCTTACATACAGTGTGACAGTGATATAGGTTAAGAAATTCGCTAGCTGACTTAGACTCTATTTTCGCGTCTAAGTCAGTCAGAGTATAGGGGAGCACCGGCCTTGGTGCCATCAGGATTCCTTATCAAATTTGTCGGCAAATCCCAGAGCAAAGTATGCTAGGTAAGGTTTAATTTTCGAGTCTCGCAAAACTCACGATCATCTCAGACTCTGATAATAGCAAAGACTTTTTAGGTAGAATCTAGTCCAGCTGGATCGCTTACAGGTGACTCTGACGTTAACTCACAAAGGTTTTAACAGTAATAAGCAGAACAATTTTGAACAAGAAAGGAATTGTTTCGATTTTATATATAGATATGGATATCAGTAGAACCAAACGATAGCTTGGTATGTATTAAAACCTCAGACCCCAATGCATATTTTCCTTCCATTCATCTCTATTACTTGTCATCGCGGCATCCACTCAATTTTTTCAAATAATATCGTCTTTCACACAAACCATCCATATCTTTTTCGGTCTCCCTCTGCTTGTATAATTATCCACAGTCATACTCATAACTTGTTTATTTATGTGACTTTCATTTTCTTCATGATATCTCCAAATAAATGAAAAGGATGAGATGTAAGCGTTTGTATCTCATCTTTTCATTCATGGGCGCTTCTTTTAAGCTTCCTCTAATATAATCATTTCTCGTCCTATCTAATCTCGTTACTCCAGTCATCTATCAAGTCATTCTCATTTCCGCTGCATTCAATCATCTTTCATAAGTTCCTTATAACGAGATATCTGAAAAATAACTTACTGAGTTTAACATCTTTATCAACATGTCTGAGTAGGGCAGGACCTGTAGGATAGACTCGTAGAGTTTCTTTTATAACGGCTTCTGTATACACCAGTCTCTTGATGTCGTCCTTTTCAACATCTCTTTCAGGACCTAGAACTTCTATCATCCTGAAAATATAAATTTTTGGCTTTTTTTGGCGGGATGAAACAATAAATTCAACCCACGCTGAGGGCTTAGTGTGGGGATATGTCGGACTTGCACCTACTAAAAACACCCCGGTCCCGTCCTTGCCTTTGTTGAAGCCGCGGAATCACTGACGCAAGCTCTGCGCAATTCCAGCAGGGGTTTTCGGGATCTACCTACGACCTACTTTATTTTAGCTTTTGTTTTATATTTTTGTTTGGAAAGTTTTGTGTTAGCTTATATAATATATGATTACGATTATGATTGATATAACATAACGTATATGACATGACTAATTGTATGAACTTATTAGTTGTTGCAAAATACAAATCTCCTTTTTCAATGAAAACTAATTACAAAGGATTCTAAAATTTTAAGCTTTTTCATATCAAAAATTATTTTAATTCTCGTGAGTATATTTTCACTTAGAAGTCATCTTGATTTCGCCCTCTTTCCTTTCGGCTTTAACAAGTTATATAAAAACTTTAAGTACTCACTCTTCATACATCTTCTGCTGTATTTTAGGGTACGCTCCAATGGCCACAAAGACTACCGTCATTAAGTTAGAAGTAGTATCAAAGCCAGCCACTATAGCTGTGTCTACTTCTTCTTTGATTTCCTTCTCCGTAAGAGTATCATCATTTTTCAGTTCCATCAGCAAACTCATTAGTGGTTTGCATCTAGTTCCTGAAAATATAAGCCTTTTAAGTACCGATATCCAAATAGATACATATCCTGTGTAGAAAGAGAAGAAGAAAAACTGATTATTTGGCGCAAAACCTTAGTAAGCAGACCAACAATTAGCCTACTTAAAGCTTACTCAAAATGTCGTGGTGGCCTAAAAAAAACGAAATATTCTTATTTCGAGTAGACCTTTTCAGGTACTTTCAAAACGTTAAATGAATCTAGTTGCGCGGTTCCAAACTTCCAAGGTGTCATTTCTAAGGAGAATCTTCATAGGTTACTCTTTTCAGAATGTTTATGATTATGTACAATGATTGTAAAATAATATTAAGTTAATAAATGCAGGGTCTTTTCCTAGTGGTTCAATGGCCAGATTTGTATGCACGTGTAGATTCGAACACAGGCAAGTACTAATGTGAATTTTTCAACATTAAATGTACTTTTTAAATTATTTTATGATACCATTGACAACCGGTAAAGGAAAACATCGTGAGGAAACCTGGTTTCCAAAACTTGGAATCTGAACTCGCCTGTCCGCAATGTGCTAGCGTGGTGAACATTGCTCATTCCTTCTTAAAATGGGAAAAGGCCTGTGCCCAGCAGTGGGACAATAAGAAGCCGGTATTGTAAAGTTTACTTTCACGACGCATTGTTCTTTAAGAAAGCTCAAAATCACCAAAGGAATATTAATATTTTTTTATTTGTATTTTATGAAATGATTATCCACACCGCCGGGCGTAAGGCCATTTCATAACAATCTTATACTGTACCTAGAGTAACAACAAATAAATTCTGCATACATATTAAAATTACAATTTCGTTTTTTGTTAATCTCCATTATTTAGATGCTTTTACATTGCAAAGGTATGCCAACCTCATAGTACCCTTATTACCTATACATTTGTCAATATTTGCAACACTTGAGATACTTAAATAATAATAATCCACAGGGCAGCTTGTGGCAAGCTGTTTGTGAGTAGCGACACAACGTATCTGAGTGCTCCAGGGAGTCACTCTTTAGGGAGGGCTCCCAGCTCTTTCTTGCCTTAATTGGATTGCTAGAGAGGGGTCGCTAGAGCTACATGCTCGAGAGTGGAAGTGTCTATTCGCGTTATAGCGAGGAAGCCCGCTCCGGGTCCGCTACTGTGACCCGCGATGGCAAAATCGGGGCCGCACCGCTCGCACTGGTGTTGCCCCTGCTGCCTGCGGTGGCGGTTGTTTGGGGGCCCATCTAGTGAGTGGTGAGTCACCACCTGCCTATTTAATTGCATATGTTTGTGTTAAAAGGCAGGCGACATAGTATTCCGATTTTATTCCAGAATCGAATCCACTTAACATATTATACCTTCTCATAGCACAAATTAGTTTAAGTACCACAATTCCATTAGTTCTGTAGCTACCTTGGGCCGTTCATGTCTGTTCTACCATAGGTTTCTGGTTGATACCCCATCCCATATTAGAGTAAAATTCTCAACAAGGCCGCTTCGTGTTGGACCTGTGTCCTTATGTAAGCCTTTCAAAGGACCGGGTATTCTCATTACTGAGGATAGCCCGTGAAAATGAAGAGATACAAGATGATAATAAAATAATATCTTGGGACAGCTCACACACGGCCATCTGATGCCAAACTAGGCAGAGCCTATACTATGGCAACCTGACAACTGATAAACATACTTATATTTTTATAAATACATAAATAATAAATATTATTGATTATATAATTATAACACCCAGACACAGAACAAATAATCGTACTCATCAAACAAATATTTGTCCTGGGTGGGAAGCAAATCCACGAGCTCCAGCTCAGCAGTCAGGGTCGGGATTTTTATGTTGGTCTAGTGGTTAGCCACTATTGCGGGGAGGACACGGCGCAACACACGCTCGCCGAGTGTGTGGCTTGGGAGGAGCAGCGCCGTGTCCTCACGAACGAAGTAGGAGGCGACCTGTCGCTGCCGGCCGTGGTGCGGAGGATGGTCGGTAGCGCGGAGTCGTGGGACGCGGTGGTGTCCTTCTGCGAGGACGTGATGTCGCAGAAGGAGACTGCGGAACGGGAGAGGGAGATCTCCACTCCCTTCCCCGGCCGCAGAAAGCGCACCGGGCGCGGAAGAAGGGCGGACAACGCCCTCTTCCGCCCCCCATGAACGGGTCCAGGGGCGACGGACTTGGGGAAGTCCTCGTCCCCATCGACCGGACCCGAGGCGGAGGCGCGCGCGGGTGTCGGCGCGCGCCTCTGAGGCGGTGCGCGGGGTAGTCGAACGCCTCACTACCTCGCGCACGAGACGAGGCCCGGACAGACCGGGCCAGCACTAGTGGGGGGCTGCGGACGAATTCGGATTCCCGCGGCCCCCCGCGCACGTGCGTGGAGGAGACACCGGGGGGTTTTAGCCGGTAGGAGTCCGGCACGCCCCTCCGCCTCTCCCCAGGCGGAGGAAGTCCATGAGGATTTCCCCCCGTAAAAAAAAAAAAAAAAAAAAAAAAAAGTGGTTAGCCACTAGAGTCTAGTGGCTTTTTATCTATACTATAGATAGAAGAAAGATAGATAGATTGTGTACTAGATGAGTAAGTAATACTGCGGTCTCATCCAAAGTGAAGAAGAATACTTTAACCTTTTAACCGCGCGAGTCACATTTATGCGACAAATATTTTCCGTGGTCGTACCGACCGCGTCTTAAGGAGTCTACACACCAAACCCGCCGACCCGCCGACACAGCCCGGCGGCTTGGTGTCGGCGACCCAAACCCGCCAACCCGCCAACATGTGTCATGGGGCTGTGTCGGTGAGTTAGTCGGCGGCAAGAAATAAAACACAAGCACGTCACTATCGCTGGAGTGTCGGCGGGCAACTGAGCGTGCGCGTACGCAAGTCGCCGACTTGCACGCGCGGGTACGAGTCGCCGACATGATTCTTGAAGCAAAGTCGCCGACACCACGCCGCCGGGCTGTGTCGGCGGGTCGGCGGGTTTGGTGTGTAGACTCCTTTACATACACAATACGAACCAGGCGGTAGGGGTAAATAAACTAATATTTTAAAATGAATTGTTTAATCATTGTTAAAGATCCTCTACATAATATCATAGGCGGACCCAATGTAGCTTGGAGAAAGCTAAGCAGATGTGTGGTAAAAGCGCCAGTCAACAAGTTTAAAGTTTACCATTTACCTAAATAGATGGCGTTGAACGTACGTTCTGAATCGCGCTATGGTTTCGTTACACGATATTCAATAAAAGACGCCCTGAATCTAATATCTGGTACGTACTGCTAGTTCCTTCCATGTTCTTACTTATTGTGTAAAATTTTTGATGGGTTGTACTTTATACAACCTCTGATTACCTTTGAGTATTAATACAATATAGACCAGTACAAAGTCTGATTAAGTCTGACCGACACAAACATTTACAAGATAACACAGTATATTTGTACGTTGTAGTAAATGTTAAAGTTTTTATATTACCTACATGATGAGAAAGGGCATGCTGCGGTCACCTTTAAGTGAAGGAGAACTCTTAATTACAAAATGTCAAATATTTTGAAGATCTATCCTCTCTGTGCGATAAAATGACCGATTTTAATAGACTTAAAAGTAATTTACAGGTATTTAAGCAGCTTTGCTTGAGAAATTATTTATTCAGTAAAGGATTCAGACAAAAGTATAAATAACTTGGTCAGATTAGAAGAAAATAATAATAAAATGTCAAAAAGTAGTTAGAGTGACATAACTACAATAGTTAGACACATGCTATTGCAACATTTTTTGCAGATATTATTATTGAAACGTTTTTTAATATTGTGGAATTTTTTTTTGTTCCATCATCACCAGTTTTCGCAGCGCTTGCGTTGAAAGGCATTTTAAGGGTTCCGTACCTCAAAAGGACAAAACGGAACCCTTATAGGATCACTTTGTTGTCCGTCCGTCCGTCCATCCGTCCGTCCGTCCGTCCGTCCATCCGTATGTCAAGACCGTTTTTCTCAGGAATGCGTGGAGGTATCAAACTCCTAAGCCAAAGCAATCAAAAGATACAGCTGTTTATGCCGCAAATTTCCGCAAATTTTCGAAACTCGCACGGGAGTCAAAACTTACAGGGTACTTTTCGTAGACTTAGAACCTTGAAATTTGATACGAAGTAACGTCTTATAGTACAGATAAAGGAAAAATTGTAAAAACCATACATTTTTAGTTACATCAAATTAAAAAATATATTTTTGAAAATTTTAAAGTTACTACCTCTTCTCTCATGAACGCGTAGAGGTATTAAATTGAAATTCATATCAAATACTCAAGTCTATAATACCTTTGAGCTGTAACAAAATCAAACTTTTATAATGCTTATGAATGGGTAAATTTTTACTTATATACCTACAGGTTTGTATAGAACCCTCAGTGTGCGAGTCCGAGTCCGAGTACCTTGGGTAACATTATTGTAATTTTAGTAGGGATTCTCTATATATTAATTAGTGATAATGTAGCATTCAAATGGTGATAGAATTTTAAAATCGGTCCAGGTCTTTTTGAGTCAATACTTTACAAACATATAAATCTGAAAATAATAAAAGTAGCTAGATATAAGAAAGATAGGTAGATTGTGTACTAGATGAGTAAGTTCATACTGCGGTCTCAACCAAAGTGAAGATAATGGTGCTGATTCCTCTGTAGGAAAACTAAACTAAATTTAAACCATTGCTGTCTTTTACTAACATAAAGCGTGAGAAAAGGACGGCAACAGTAAACAACTAACTTAGAAATGTCAAACTAGTTTCCGCCTTGAACATCACAGTGTTTTTAGAGTACACGTTTTTACTTGTCGGCAAATTTGTATGAGAATTTTAATCGGGACTAAATTTGACAGTTCTAATTTTCGTGTGTCCTTTTCTAAATATGTACAAGTGAAAAAGATACCGATGGACTAAAGTTAGTTTAGTAAGTGTTTAACAAAATCGGGACCAGTAGCTAGATAGTAGATTGATAGAAGAAAGATAGATATATTATGTGATAGGTGAGTAAGTTAATACTGCGGTCTCATCCAAAGTGAAGGACAATACTTTAACCTTTTAACCTACACAACCTACAAATATTTCCGTGCCCCTACCACCTGGTTGGTATTGTGTATGTAAAACGCGGTCGGTAGGGGCGCGAAAAAAAATATTTGTCGCATAAATGTGACTCGCGCGGTTAAAAGGTTAAATAAACTGTTTTTTTTTAATGAATGTTTAAACCATTGTTAAAGATCCTCAACATAAAAATATATGACCCAATGTAGCTTGGAGAAAGCTAAGCAGATGTGTGGGAAAAGCGCCAGTCAACAAGTTTAAAGTTTACCATTCACCTAAATAGATGGCGTTGAACGTACGTTCTGAATCGCGCTATGGTTTCGTTACACGGTATTCAATAAAAGACGCCCTAAATCTAGTACTAACTTGAGCTTAATTATAATAAGTACTTCGTAATCTTTAAACTATCGTCTCCGTTTACTAAAGAATTTTTGAAGGGTTGTACTTTACACAACCTCTGAGTATTAATGAATGAATAAGTTCAAGTATAGACAACTACAAAGTCTGATTTATTCCGTTCTAATACCAACAACTAATACCACTGGTATTTGTTTCATTCATATTTATTTTCTATTCCGAACGGGTACCATTATTTAAACTAATACCAAAACAAGTTTAAGGATATAAGGTACAGTCAGTGAAAATGCTTTGTATGAAATTGTAAGACTTTTAATTAAAAAAAAAAGAGTATCTTAATCCAAAAAATTATATTAACTTTTAGACGTTTGTAAAAATATTAACAAACGTCTAGCTCAATAATAAAATATGTCTAATAATCAACATTATTATAATTTTAGTTCCTCCTAGTGCATGTGCATAATATCTTTGTTGCAAAAAAAACAAAACAAGAACAATTTACTTACAATCTAAAATTACAAAATATCTCAGAAATTTCGCGCAGGTAAAAAAAATTGCAAGATGATTCACATAAACCTGTTTTTCTCTGTTTTGTGGCATAAACTATCTTTGTGTTTGTAAAAATATTGGAATGTCGTGCATTTGGAAAGTTTTAGAATTATATATTATTATAACAATAATTTGATTAGGTTTGACTGAGCTGACTGTACCAAATTCAAGTTGTTGGTATTCGTTCGCACATTAAATTTAATTATTTAAAGATTGGTATCCGTTCGGAATAGAAAATAAATATTTTTGAAACAAATACCAGTGGTATTAGTTATTGGTATTAGAACGGAATAAATCCAAAGTCTGATTAGGTCTGACCGTCATAAACATATTTACAAGATAACACAGTATATTTGTATGTTATAGTAGGTACGTGTTGAAGTTTTATATTTTTCTATTATTTGATGAGAAAAGGCATGCTGCGGTCACCTCTAAGTGAAGGACAACATTTTATTACATAATCTAAATTTTTTTTAAGATCTATCCTCTCTGTGTACATAACCCTCTGTCTAAACTAAACTGCAATATTCTCACTTCATAAAAAAATATTTAGTTTTTTTATCGCCTTACGCTGAAGGTGAAGTATGATAAATTACAACCTATTAGACTAGACTTGGTTGTGTAAACTAAGTCTAGTCTAATAGGTAGGCTATGTATAATTTTAAATGTAGGTACTTACTTTTCTTTAAGTTTATATATATTTTAATAATAGATAACTTTATAATAAATTTTAAGTAACTTGTCTATTGCATTAGGCATTCTCTGTCTTGTAATAATAGACTTCAGTGGATGCAAATAAATAAATAAATAAATAAACAAACATTCCTTTTCCCGCCTATGTGGACCCTTGTTTTCAGGGTACCAAAATTTAAATAATCTTTTAATGATTGGTGTACTTAACATAACACTGTAGTTTATGATTAAAAATAAAAGCTTTTCAGTACTATTAAAACCTAATCAATTTCCGTAAAACGAATAATTTGTTTAAAAAATGCTGCACAAAACCAAAAGTAACTTGAGATAATTAAAATTGTAACCGAAAACAAACTTTTCCCAGTGAATGTTGTCATTATGTAAACATGTAGTTGATTCTTAATTGATCATGGTCTCAAATTACTTGAGTGACGTTTGAATATTCCGTAGGTATTTGAAGGGTTGTTATTGTTTGGTCTAGATTTCTAGAACCTACCGATTTTCGGTATTTCTACGGGTTGGGACCGGTTCTACCGAAATACCGTATTGTAAACTATTTCTCACGATTTCGAGGATAGGTTCTTCCGATTATTTAACAATTAAATATATTTGACACTCGTTAAACTAAATTATCCTTTAATTCATTCAACCACGATAAATAAAATAAAACTATATCTATAGTAATCAAACTCGCTCTTTGGAGTAGCAGCACAAAGCTTCAACATTTTCCTGCACACATGCGCAAATTCACTGTATCTTACTGCTTACACCAAGTTACGCACACAAATCCGAGACTAGGCCTCACTTATTTCGTCGCTATTGTTTAAGACGGCTTCGTCACTGAACACCCTTTTATCCAAGTTTGATGGCATGCATGTCCCAAGTTGATTCGCTGCCGTTAGAAGTGAATATTCAGAGTATATTTTCTCAGTGACTCTCAAATTTTTATTAAAATAAACTATAGGATAATTATGTTTCCTATACCCCGATGTGGCAAGAAAGAATGTTACTTGTGAGATGACGGCAGATAGAAGAGTATGGAAGAAGAAAACATGCTGCGCCGACCCCAAATAAAATTGGGATAAGGGCAGGAGGATGATGATGATGATACCCCATGTTCAATCATTGTATATGACTAAACAATGATGATACTCAGGTCTGGAAGTGATTAATTGTTCCGTGTGAATATTATCTGTTCCGTGTGTGTTGTACTGACCTAATTTGTTTTCCTCATAATTACTAAGTTTTTTTTTTTTATTTTTTATTTTAAGTCTTCCATCTGTTACATAACATAATTATAATCTAAGCCCCACAAAACCGTAGTATTGGTTTGACTGTGGGGTCGGATGAGTCTTATTATCACTTTTTACATAGTAGGTAGCACCTTAACACATTTCTAAATAATGTTTTTTTTTTTTAATTCTGTTCTTATTAGTTTCACTCCTTATGATAATTATATTACCTATACCCCATGTACAGTCATTACATAGATGACTAAATAATATTGGTATGAAGATACCTACTAAGGTCTGGAAGTGATTAATTGAATATCACACAGGTATGTATAAGTCGATGGTGTGTATATTATCTGTTCCGTGTGTGTGTTGTACTGACCTCATTTGTTTTTCCTCATAATAACTACGTTATTTTATGTTTTAAAAATAATCTACTATATAAAAATAAGTCGGGTTTTCCTTCCTGACGCTATAACTCCAGAACGCACGAACCGATTTCCACGGTTTTGCATTCTTTAGAAAGGTCTCGGGCTCCGTGAGGTTTATATGTAGTAAAGAAAATTTTAAAAAAAATTCAAGAGAAAAGCAGGAAGGGAAAATCATTTTTCACATACAGCGCCATCTCTGATACATAGCATTTACTACAACGGCGCCAGTACGTGGTGTGTGAGTATCCCCCACGAAAATAAGTTCAATAAATAAACACGTATTTTAGCGATTTTGGCAACCTCTCCCGAGTAAAATAGGGGTTGCAAGGTATTATATTAAAAACTTATTTTTTAAAGATAGGGACATGCCTTTTCTTATGCGTGCTTCTGGTTCGATAGAAATAAACACATATTTCAGCAATTTTGATAATCTATATCCTTAAGAGCGTGAAATAGGGGTTGGAAGTTTTTATATGAATTGTGTCATTTTCGAAGATAGACATATGTCATGATCTATACTAATATTACAAAGCTGAAGAGTTTCTTTGTTTGTTTGAACGCGCTAATCTCAGGAACTACAGGGACGATTTGAAAAATTATTTCATTGTTAGATAACCCACTTATTGAGGAAGGCTATACGTTACTTTTCTTAGGAAAATCTACTCCCTATGGGGGTGAAATAGGGGCTGGTATAGTTGGTATGTGAAGTTCGGTATTCTCAAAGATAGACAGATGAAAAGATAAGTAGATAAGATAATGACCATCTAAGACATATTATCTGTAACGACGAACCCCGTGATCGAGTGGCGTTCACTCCGGTTTTTTAAGGTGTCGCCAGCTCTAAGGTCCCGGGTTCGATCCTCGGACGGGTCCATGTAGAAAATCACTTTTCTATCCATAATATTTTATGAAAAATTTTATTCATACTCCTTACTTTGATAATCACAGAATACATCCATCTATCCTTTACTACTCTTTACTTGACGCGCGAGCGAAGCCGCGGGCAACAGCTAGTTATTGATAAATAATTATTTAAGGATTCAACGGTTTACTCACGCGCATGATGTTCGACTCGCGACACCGCCGCCGCCGCGTCAGCTCATGATTAAGGACTCCTATTGAGTCTGAAACTAGTCGGGCGATCCCGAGAATGCGCGTGAGTAAACCGTTGAATCCTTAAATAATTATGAATTCGTCTCACGGAAGTTATTATAATAATTATTGATAAATGTTCAATAGAGTATTGATTTTGGGTACGACTCTACAGATATTTGAGGGCAATTCTAACAATTTGGCGTTCGGATTTGACCTTTTGACGTTCGAGGCCACTGTTTGAGAGTCCTTTACTTGACTGATAGATCTAAAAAGTGTTTCAGTTTTCGGCCGTGATGAGTGAATTGATGAATAAAAATAAGTGCAGGCGTTTTCAGTTTCAGAATGAGTAGCATGAGGCAAAGGACATTCACGTTGACGTCTACTCAGTGTAATGTAATGTGAGTATCAAGGATATTCCTGTTTTTGAAATTTTCTGTTGAGCCTTACATTTTAGCGAAGTTTAATGAATTTGTATTCACAAATTACGTCGATACCCTCCTTATGATATTGCACTATCTTCGCCCGGAAAGTCCTGGAAGTTACTATCTTTGCCATGCAGATTACCTGCTCCGACTGTACAATAGTAAACATAGACAATACATACAACATGTAACAAAAACCCGGTCCGATCCGTGAGAGTATTATTCGGTATCGTACTGCGAACACACATACGTAGCTATGAAATGAATTGAAGATATTTCTTTTCCCAATTGAAAATAATTAAATCAAAATAATAAAAACTGATCCAAGGCAACAGCAACACTGACCGCTCCTCAAAGTTCACGTAGGTACTTACTACCTGCAGCTTTGTGTCAAAGAAGCCGCCTATGCGAGACGGTTCATGATCTGTCCCACGAACACGCCTTTATTGAATCTGACAGGGGTTTTGTTACATGTTGTATAGAGGCGCTCACAGATAAGGATATAACAGGAAACAGGAAAAATAAAAGAATCATCCTCATAACGTTTAACAATGTATAAACCTATTTTATAGTTTCAGAGCATTGTTTGTTTCGCACTTTTCAAGCTGTATCGCATCCAAAGAATTGATAATTAATTTGACAAAAGCGGCGGTAGCCTAATGGCTAGGGCGTCGGACTTGCGATCGTGTGGTTGCGGGTTCGAATCCCACCCATTACACTGCCGACGTGAACCCACTCGTAACACAAGCATCTTAGCTTAGCACGAGGAGTTAACGAGATTATTAGTAATGAGCGACCCACATTGCTAGTAATCTTTAAAAAAAAATTTAGAAACATTTGTAAAGTTAGCATGGACACAATTCAATATTTACTGACTTTATTTATTATTGCTCGGAATCCTATAACAAAATTGTGATGATAATGTATGTGGCAACAATTTATTCGTGACGTGATTGGCCGAATATAATCATAAGCAACAAAATTATAGGCAAACCATATATTCAGGCGCCGCACTTGCGCGCGCACACTAACTGAGATACTAATGGTCAAGGATAGATGAGTCATTGTTTGCTTTTCGTATATAATTCAGACGTAGCAAAATACTACTCTAGAACGTGGGTGTTGTAAAAGATCTATCATAATATTTGAGGTTTTGAAGGAAAAAAGTGGAATTGTGTGTGTAGACTAACTCACAGCTTTGAAGAACATGTTATAGTATGTGGTATAATCAACACATCAGTTGTCAGTACTTCTCTCGGAAGCTAGTCGAGAAGCGAAGGTCAGGAATGTACCAACTTTATCGTTAAACCAAATATATTCTAAACCGGTACAAAGCAGGTGAGGCTTTCGGAATTGTTATTCGTTTGATACTGGTGCCAAGGATGTTCATGCTCAGGTGAAACATGTTTATTCTTCGAGTAAGAAACTACGGAATAAAAATTGAAAAATTGGTTCTAGTAGACGGCAGAATTTAGTTCGGTTCTATATTGTGAACAAAAATAGGGTCAGCGTCGTGATAAAACTCAGAATAATAACGAAAGCAATAGAAATCGCGCTAAAATAGCAAATAAACTCATAGTGTTTACTTCCTTTTGGCTTATGGAGCCGCTTTCATGTTAGAGAGGGACGCGTGTACAGAAGACGTTTCTATATTTCGCCGGAGTCACAAATTTTATTTAGACTAGTGACGTCATGCATTAAATTTCAACTTCGATAGAATTTACTGTGACATGCGTTACCGTGAATCTAAAATATATAAACTATTCAGCAAGAGACAGTGTAGATTTTCAATAAAATTATCAGTTTTTGAAGTTCGTTAAAAATGAAACAATACACTATATTTATAGGTAAGTATTCAAGTATTATACCCTCAGAATAATAACTAAAGATTATACCTGAACCGCGTGACAGTTCAAAACCATAGATTGCGTTATTTATTTTGTAGAGCGGGCATTTAGATAATGAAGATAAAGAGAATTCAAGTGAGGTTGCCGGCCTACCCGAATTGCTATAGTAGCCACGTAATAATAAAAACTTCTTGAAAAAAATACTCGTTTAATTTTTTAATGTACCTTGCCCAAAATAATCCAACAGTAGTTGTACAATTATGAGCATTGAATAGATTTTAAAATTTATTTTAAAGCTCAAAAGGGTGGAAGGCAAATCGGAAAAAAACAGTCTAAAAACGGTGAATTCAAATCCACAAAAAAAAACATCTGTCATGTTTTTATAGTTTAGGTTCGTCATTCGTCAAAACAATTTTTCTCCTATGGGAGTGCCCAGGCATGATGCGTAGCATCTCTAAGTCGTAGATAGAGAGGTTCATTCTCTATCTACGCTCTAAGTGGTCCTCAGATCAAGAACTCAGTTCAGAAAAGTAGTCTGTGAAGCCGTCATACAAAGACAAGCCGCGAGCGAGACGGCACGATTTTTTCGTGTAATTCGGGGATTTTTTTATTCTTATCGACATATTGACAACAAGTGCAATGATAACATACCCACTGAAGTTTGATGAAAAATATAAACTCGAACCAAACGGATTGAGTTTTAGTTTTACGAAAAGTGAAATAGAATTTGTGTCAAGGAAAGTTTTTCTGGACAAATAGACTGTCCAAAAATTATATAAATTTTATGGTAGGTACCTTGTATCCAGTAAGTTTCAAATTTATTAGTATTATAATAATAATATTTGAGCAGTAATTATTCTCATCTTGAAATTATTTGGTCTTCAGACAAAAACAACTGTGCGAAGTCTACCGAAGATTAGCGAGTGCTTATTTATAGAAATGTTTTATGTCTATCCGAATCGACATACGTACATTATTTGTCGTTATTTTTATCGTACTTGATATAATATTAGAAAATGCTTTAAAAACTTTTAGATGTATTTTCTTTGCAAGCGTAATGCAAAATTATAATGGCGTCGATAGTTCTGTAGTTAGATACGTTGTCCTCGTTTGTTCTTATCAAGGTTAATTGTTACGCATGTGAGCTAATTGACGCCGAGTCGTTGAACCCACCAATAAACATTGCCGGATCGCAGCAGTTTTACCAAAAACTCCCGCCAAGTTTGAATTATAATGATTACCGATTTTTTTTACAGAATGATTTTAAAAACAAATCAAAGAACTATTTTGATTTCTAAACAAAATTTGTAGCAAATTTAAAAACTATTGAAAAATATCTTAAACTTACAATTTTGGATACTCAATGACTTAACATTAATTATAATTATTATAGTTCTGATATTTTTAACCGACTTCAAAAAGGAGGAGGTTATTTTTTCTACACTATGTTGTTAAAAACATATTCACAAACCTAACAGTTCGGGAGAAGGCGATTTCCTTGGCCTCCAGAGAAGCTTCGAATATAATCGAATTTATACTAAATAATAAGTTGTAAATTGAGTTTGGCTAGGCTGTTGACTGGTCTGAGGCGTCTCTAAACTAACTTGTAGCTGACTGAGATAATGCGAGTATTAACCATAAGTATAATGCTCGTTAAATTTTAGAACAAGAAATTTCGTGCAATAACTAAAATTTTGCAACCTCCAAATACCGTTCTGTTTACGGAATACATACTCGGTAGTCCGGCGATCCGTTTACACCGGATTTGAATGGGGCTTGGTGCTGTGAGCGCTGACGACTTGATGATTCGAAGAGTGTTTAGAAAAGACCGTCCTTCTCCGTAGATACTCTTGAGAAAGACTTCTGAATAGAAGGTGTTAAAGTAAAACTGATGCTGTCGGTTGTTGAGCTGCTCCTTGTATATGCTATCTCAGCAGTTCAAGAACTGTCGGTCGCTTGGACAGGGTATTGAGACCGCCAAAAATGAGAATTCGTAGGCTCCGCCTCTCCAAGAGCTACTGATATTCGGGAGCAGTCGGTTGTAGCGACTCGAGAGGGATGGCCACTCGTGACGGTCTCAGGCTCCTGCGTGAGACTCTCTTCAAGGTCTACGCTCGTTGATCCGGGCAACTGACTTAGTCCTTCAAGAACTTTCAACTCTAGTGATTCGTTATCATCAAAGTTAAATAGCATTTGATGCTAAACTCTTCTAAGTCTGTAGATTCTCAAACTCAATAATTTTGATGTGACTAGCAAATTTTTTTTTCTTCCAGATGTCATTGACAGCTGAAAACATATGGTTTTATGTAGTTCAGTTCAAAGACTTACCTTTCGTGGGCATTCATGACTACGTGTGTGTGCCCCGAATCTGGGCAGTTGTGAGAATATCCAAAGAAAAGAAGGTAACAGTGACTTACCCCAGCAATGAAGATCCCTTGGAAACGAGAGAACGCGTTAGAAGGCATGAGCGACCAAATGATTCATGGGGGTTCTACGAAGCCTACGTTAAGTATCCGTCAGGTGAATAAAGTACTATTGTTATAATAATTAATTTCTTTGTGTTGAATTGTTAATTGATTAAATAATCCTGGAATAACCACTGAAATTAATTCCTTTTTCAGAAAATTTTGAGGATGCTGATTTATGGATAGCGAGGCAAGAATTTGGAACTAATAAAAAAGAATCAAAACCGAAAGGTAATGAATATATAAAAACGGCTGTCTGCTATAATAGGTCTAATTTATTAAAGATTTCAACCGACTCGGTAGAGTCTGGCGCCAAGTTCCGTTCTCAATTATAATAAATTAATGTTTTTTTTAATAATAATAATGTTTATTGGAACTAAAAAACACAATTACAATAAAATCACGTACGATAATGACTGCATTAGTTATAAACTGTGTCGCAGCCATTAACGCCCATACAAAAAGGTTTACGCGTCGGCGTTCCAGCGAAGAGAATTTATTTTTAACTCAAAACAAAAAATAAAGATAAAAAGGAAATGGTATAGTGAATAGAATTTGTGTTTGGTGTGTGTGAGTGGTGTGGTGTGTGTGGTGTGGTGTGTGTGGTGTGGTGTGGTATGTCTGTGTGTGTGTGTGTGTGTGTGTGTGTGTTTGTGTGTGTGTGTTGACGTATGTATTGCGTGTAAGAAAATTGCGTGATTACATCACAACTAATTTGAGGTTGCAAATTTTTTTATAATGTTATATCTTGTTATTTATAAATACGCTTTATTACACATATTAAAGGAATATTATAAATTTATCGGTGTAAAAAGTGGATGGAGAGAGTCTAAATAATTTAAGAATTTATTAAACTATTTTTTGAAGGGGATAGTTTGCCATGAAAAATGCAGCGATCGCGAGATTTCAGGTAGTAGGTATTGTAGAAAATGAAATCTTAAAGAGAATTCACACACATGTTGATGGACACACATACAGTGCTTTGCCTGTAATTATTCTCTAATTTGTTTATTTAAAATTTTCGTCGAAACATTAAAATTGATTTTTTTTATTATAATTACAAAAAATACAAAAATCCAAACAAGAACAGTTTCACTGTAAAAAGTCGCGCCAAGTCGAATTTCACAAGACTATTAGAAAACTTGTTGGGGCCCTCTGCACCAGCGGGGTGCCTTAGGACTACAACAACAACAACAACAACATTAGAAGTTATTAGATTTAACAAATTTCATAAAAAATAAAACATTTTGCAACCACGCACACGAAATACGATTATAATAATACCTTTATTGACATAAAAAATTGACATCAAATAGGTATAATGAGCCTCTGAATCCCAAACTAGGCAAGCCTGTAGGTATATCAGGAATCAGCGCCCACATGTGACTTACATTATAATATGTCAACATAAGTTTCTAAAAGTAATGCTCTATTTATAAAAAATTACTTACATTGAAAATAAAATGAAAAATAATAAAAAAAAATGAACGATGCAAAATTGATTCTTTAAAATTTTTAAGTAACTTATTTTTAAAGTAATTTCCCAAGGTCTTAAAATAAACTTAACTACGTTACTTGGATTTTCAAATTTTATATCTTTTTTAGATACTAAATCAGTGCCTCAGCTGAAGAGAAAACTACAAAATGCCAATCAATCTTGTGGGCCAGGAAGTAACTTAGACGATCTTCAGGTAACAGTGAAACGTGCAAAAAGAATCCGAAGACCTCTACCAAGAATTTCAATACGACGACCGCTGCCTCAGGCATCTAATGAAAACCTGAATTACAAGTCTGCCCTCGTAAATGAAAACACAGTAAGTCCGAAATAGCCATTTTGTAAAAAACGCGGTTAAAGTTTCATTGTTAAATCGTTTTGATATAAACAAAACATTTAATAGCATTTGATGCTAAGCTCTTCCAAGTCTGTAGATTCTCGGACTCAATAATTTTGATGTGACTAGCAAATTTTTTTTCTTCCAGATTAGAAAGTCAGATAAGAATAAAAGAATTTGGTTTTATGTAGTTCAGTTCATAGAGCTACCTTTCGTGGGCATTCATGACTACGTGTGTGTGCCCCGATCCTGGGTATTTTCGATGCAAACCCAAAACCAGAAGGTAACGGTGACTTACCCCGACAATGAAGATCCCTTGGAAACCAGAGAACGCGTTAGGAAGAAAGAGCGACCAAATGATTCATGGAGAATCTACGTAGCCTACGTTAAATATCAGTCAGGTGAATAAAGTACTATTGTTATAATAATGAATTTCTTTTGTGTTGAATTGTTAAATAATCCTGGAAAAACTTAATTCCTTTTTCAGGCAAGTTTGCGGATGCTGATTTATGGGTGAATGGTGAATTTAAAGGTGGAACTGATGGAAAAGAATCAAAACAGAAAGGTAATGACTATATGAAACGTCAACGGCTATGTCTACTACAGGTCTAATTTATTAAAGATTTCAACCGACTCGGTAGAGTCTGGCGCCAAGTTCCGTTCTCATCCAGACTGCCGAGTGTGTATACAGGGTAATTTTTTCAAGTGGGCATTTAGGGCCAAATCAGCCTTTAAACCGTAAGCAGAACGGTTATTTGAGGTAGCAAATTTTTATCAAATTTATTTTGTTTGTTTCTTATATAATGTGATATCTTGTTATTTATACGCTTTATTACACATATTAATCGAATATTATTAATTTATCTTGATGATAAACTTTCTATATGAAATTATTATATTTTTTTTATAAATAAACAGCACATACTATAGGGACCCAGATTTGGAGATTTTAACTTTTTTCGGTGTAAAAAGTGGATGGAGAGAGTCTAAATGATTTAAGTATTTATTAAACTATTTTATGAAGGAGATAGTTTGCCATGAAAAATTCAGCGAACGCGAGATTTCAGGTAGTATTGTAGAAAATGAAATCTTAAAGGGAATTCACACACATGTTGATGGACACACATACAGTGCTTTGCCTGTAATTATTCTCTAATTTGTTTATTTAAAATTTTCGTCGAAACATTAAAATGGCCATTTTTTTATTATAATTACAAAAAATACAAAAATCCAAACGAGAACAGATTCACTGTAAGAAAAAATCGCGCCAAGTCGAATTTCACAAGACTATTAAGAAGTTATTAAGTCCTAGTATACAGATTTAACAAATTTCATAAAAAATAAAACATTTTGCAACCACGCACACGAAATACCATGCAAAATTGTTCCTTTTAATTTTTTAAGTAACTAATTTTAAAAATAATTTCCCAAGATCATAAAATAAACTTACTACGTTACTTGGATTTTCAAATTTTATATCTTTTTTAGATACTAAATCAGTGCCTAAGCTGAAGAGAAAACTACGAAATGCCAATCAATCTTGTGGGCCAGGAAGCAACTTAGACGATCTTCAGATAACAATGAAACGTGAAAAAAGAATCCGAAAACCTCTACCAAGAATTTCAATACGACGACCGTCGTCTCAAGAATCCAGTGAAAACCTGAATAACAAGTGCTTTATGTTAAATGAAAATCCTAAGCCAGTCGTCATTACTGACCACATAACCGCAGCATCTGGCAGCTCGAAACAAGAACAATCAATAATCATCACTAGCAATCAGGTGATTCAAAAAGGTCAGACAAATACGACCTGCCCTTCCAATGGCGAGATGAACACCAAGCGGAGTACGCAACCTGAAGCTATCAAGGAAAATCAGTCAATTGACCTTTCAGTCCAGTCTACTTCAGCAAAACTTCCGGTCGAGCATCAACTTTCATCACAACTGCCAACCGAGCAACAACTGTCACTGCAGCCTTCAACTGGTCGAGAACCTTCGCCGCAGCCTCCAGTCGATCGACAACCTTTACCAAAGTCTATAGTTGAGCAACATCCTTCACCAAAGTTTTCAGATGAACAACAACCTTCATTTATTGGCCAAGGCTATCAACATCCTGTAAGCATGTCAGCTGTAGAAATGAATAATTGTAAAGGAAATGTCGATAGCTGTCAAAATGTTCTGCCTGAGCCTGTCACGGATAAAATACCATCTACTAAAACTCCTCCGAACACTTTCAAACCGGCTCCTCAGTCTGACCCAATCATTGAGAGACCAACTCCACTGGTTCGTTATGAATATTCACTTGAAGTTATCAAGGAAAATCAGCCACTTGACCTTTCAGTCCAGTCTACTTCAGCAAAACTTCCGGTTGAGCATCAACTTTCATCACAACTGCCAAACGAGCAACAACTGTCACTGCAGCCTTCAACTGGTCGAGAACCTTCACCGCAGTGTCCAGTCGACCGACAACTTTTACCAAAGTCTATAGTTGAGCAACATCCTTCATCAAAGTTTTCAGATGAACAACAACCTTCATTTATTGGCCAAGGCTATCAACATCCTGTAAGCATGTCAGCTGTAGAAATGAATAATTCTAAAGGAAATATCGATAGCTGTCAAAATGTTCTGCCTGAGCCTGTCACGGATAAAATACCATCTACTAAAACTCCTCCGTACACTTTCAAACCGGCTCCTCAGTCTGACCCAATCATTGAGAGACCAACTCCACTGGTTCGTCTTGAAAATTCTCTTCCAGAGCCGCAATCGGGAGATGTAACTGCTGGACAATCAAAGGAACCCAATCACTACCAAAAAACTCAATTTCACTGGATGTTGATTGCGCCACACTTAGTGCCGAGGCCCCCTAATACAACTAAGCAGCCTTTTCAGCAATGTGGATCCCCTCAATTACCAATTATTTCAGTCAATAGCACTTTGAATTCGAAATTCCAAACCCAAAAATTCGGTGAAAGAAATTGTATGGAAGCGGCTGATAACCACTCATTTCTGCACTCTCAAGACATTATTGCTAGCATGCCATCTACTTCTCATCATGAATACACTTCAAAAAAGCTGAATCAAATGTCAACACTAAAAGCTAGACAACAATCTTCAGCAGTGAATAAAGTGGAAAATCCCGTTGATAACACTTCTCGCCTTGAAGGTTTCACAAAAAATATTGCAACTCTACAATATCCACCAAAATCAATGACTCAACTCATCATACCTGGAGGTTCAACCGTCGCGCAATCTGTACAATTTACTCAACATCAAGTACAACAGGCACAAATTGATGTATCACTTACGAATGACGATAGACGTGGAATGAGAGAAAACTATATTAGTCAGAGAGATCCCCGTGCCCAAGTTATGATGAATACACCAGCTGCACAAAATCTCTCAAAGTTAGCTCACCAGTATAACCCTATTCTTGGGACATCACAATATGAACAACAATGTTTAATGACTCAGGAAGATTATCTGCAGCAATTCAAACGTCATCAAGATATGATTAGAAGTCCAACCATGACTTCAACACTTGATCCGATGGTTTATCATCAAAGTGCTATGATGAACAGAGGATTCGTCATACAAAGTCAACCAAACTCGATCAACCAGCCCATTCAGTTCCTTCCCCAAAATGTAAATCAATACGTACCAAATAACAGCGCGTACTTACATAAACCAAAAAGTCATGAAGTGATGAAGAAATATACTGACGGAGCTCATGTTACTTACAAGCCTGTTGCTCCCAAGGAAGTAGATATTCAATTTCCTACAAACCAGTCATCGAGCCAGTCACATTGGGATGCTGAACATTCACAAAAAAAACAAGATCAACAGAATGATCCGCGTACAAAAAACACACCAAATGACCTTCCGCTCAAATCGACGCATAGTTCTCTCATTCTTAAGCCTCAAAAAGACACTAAGAGATCACGATCACTCTCTGTCTCAAAGGCAAAAGCAAGTCAGGCTCTTTTTGATGCTCAGAGAAACTGTTTAATCCAAGAACTGAATATACAGGAAAGAGTGAATCAAAGTTCTACGAAACCTAATAATACAAATCTAGCAGCTATTTCTGAAACCCAGACGGTAGAACTAGCTTCTTCTACGAGAAATATCGCGGTTCAACCTATGCTATCATCAAACGAAATACAGGCGACACAATTTACTTTGATTCAAAAAGAACATCACTGCCAATGTTCTGGCATAAAGAAAAATATGATTGATCAAGCTACCCAAATGGATTCAATGATGGATGACAGTCAGTCAGTAGAAGCAATCGCTGGTTCCTCAATTGGCAGTGCACGTAAGATGGACGAATTGTTGGATGAACAACAAGACTCACTTTATCAAGAGACATCTTCAGAATCTGAAGATTCAACAGACAGTGAGATTGAATCTGAAAACGATTTTGTTCCAGAAACCAATCAGGCGACTCCGACAGCTGAACAAAACCTCACACAGGAAAATCAGCATGATCAATCCAGAATAATTATTGAGCAGGACATGTTGCATGTAATTGGTAATCTCGTAACTCAAATGGGATCCCATGTGTCTTTGTCATTTGATAAGTTCAATACTTTACGAAATTCTCTCCTTGTCTGCGAACAAACATACAAAACATTGTTAAAATTAGTCTATAACATTGAATTCATAGAGCCCCAGAATTCTCCGTCTCCACAGAATAACGTGATATCACAAGATACTCAAGGAATACCAGTTAATGATTACGACAACACTACTAGTGTAGGTAACGCAACGACGTCGATTCGTGAGCAAAGAGGTACGTTATTTCTGCCAGCAGAATTTGATCTAAATGATACCAAGTGGACTCTAAAGTACCGAGAGAAAAGGCCAGGAATCGTCGAGCTCATACCTAGAACTGGAGTTTACGTCAAAAAGAAAGAACTGCAACGTTGCATACGAAAATCAAACGACTGCAGAACGCTGGCACGCTTGCTATTAACAGAAGTCTTCAGCCACGTCGGATTGGGTGTATGCTCATGGACAGGTAGGAAAGCAAAAGCTTTCAATTCCGTGAAAATTGACGTCAGGCCAGGACTAGATGAAAACGCGAGAAATGTCTTGCTAACGTTCGTTGAAGAGTACGGGAAGAAACTTGGTTGGAAAATGGCCTTATCAGCTGTTATGAGTACTATTCGGACAAAGATTTATGATATAAGAGACAAGTATGTGAGGAAGTGCAAAGTTCATTAACAGGATTTATTTAAAAGGATTGCGTATATTCAACGAAGTAATCAGGTACATAAAACTGAACAACTTTCCACAAACAGTATATGGGTGCACAGGTGAAAATGAAAAATGAACTTTTAATACAAAGTGACAGATCACGTGGCTTATGTTTGCATGAAAAGATTTTCAATTTTAAGATTTCGACCTGTGTTTCTTGGAAAAAGTTGTTCAGTTTTATGCACCTGATTACCTCGTTGAATATACACACTCCTTTTAAATTAATCCAGTATATTATATTAAAATAACTGGCCGTCACCCGCGGCTTCGCTCGCGCGTAAGTAGTAAAGCATAAAACAGAGAAAGAGAAAATTCAATTTATACTTAGTTATATTTAATGCCTGAATATATTTCATAGTAACCTTAGTGACCTCTTAACCTCTGATCGTCCATCCAAGCGGTTGGATGTAGGTTGAAACCCACATTGATGTGCATTAATCTTAACCTATTAATGTTCGTTCTTGTTTAGTGCCATATTAAATACTTTTTTTGTATTACAAATGGTTTAGTTGTGTAGTTCGCATTTAATTATTGGATTTTAGAAGAAGAATAAAATATGAGTTAAGTTGTTTGTGATAAATGTCTAATTTTGGTAACCTTTTGAAAAATCCACTAGATTTCTTGTCTGGGGGGATAGAAATTGCAAAAAAAAATGAATTATAAAATGATAATAACTTCAATCAAGAATCATGAATAGTTCTTTAGTTTATCAGAAAATGTTCACCCTTTTGGGAATACAATGAGAAAATTCACATAAAACGAATGCATTTAATTTACCTCCGCATCTACTGCGACATGTACGTGACAAAGCTGCAAATGACACTCTTTGAACTAGCTTCAAACTTTATGTTTCTTTATAACACCGACCTAAAATGTTATAAATGTCCTACTGCTGGACACAGGCCTCTTCCCATATAGAGAAGGTTTGATCACCACGCTTGCTCATTGCGGTTTGGCGATTTAAGAAAACAATTTATGCAATACAGGTTTCTTCATGTTTTCCTTCACCGTTTGTCAATGGTGTCTTAGTTAAGAAAGAACATAATGGCGACCAATGTGACTTTCAAAAGTTATATACTTTTGAAAGTCACATTGGTACTTGCCTGGGTTCAAACCCGCCACTATGTGCATACTAATCCGGTCATTGAACCGCTAGGCCACCACGACATTGCTGTTATGTTGCTTTAGTTTGTATATTTTAAACTTGATTTGTCTAACTTTTAAAATGACTATTTTCCCATACAAACTTCCAACCCCTATTTCACCTGCTTAAGAGTTGATTTTCGAAAACCTGAATTCCAAAACATGTAATCTGAAATCACCAAACCACAATGAAAAAGGATAGTGATCAATGCCCGTACCTGCTTTCTCTCTATGAGAAGTGGCCTGTGCCCAGCAGTGGAATATTTGTAGGCCTGTAATAGATATATGAGTAGGTATAAACTGCATTTAAATTAAAATATGCCTGATTCAAAAAATACTCAAAATACGCACAGATATATAACACATAAATAAATAGACACCAATAAAGTAAGTAGGTATATATCTAAATTAAAAATATATTTTTAAATTATCTAAACCAAAAGAACATAAATAAATCCAATAAGTACTTAAGATGCTACTTATACGACGTAAATGCCTAAAATATATTATGTACATTGAAAATAATAACCTAAAAACAAATACCTAGAATAAAATAGTTTAATTTATATCATAAGTTTTGTTTTATTTTTATTATTATTAGTAATGTGTGTATATAGTTATATTAATATTAGGTCAATTAAATAAACTAAAAAACCCATTTTATAAAATAATAAAACCAAATATTAAAAAAACACATATCGCCATCAATGCCACATCCAGTAATAATCAATTTAGGCATCCACGTTCTGCTTGGCGATAATCGAGTCTTCTTGGAGCGACTGCCTATCTAACCTCAACAACCCATTTTACTGGGTAATACAGTATTCCATAGTAAGACTGGATGTCAGGATTGTAATAACTTAACGACAGTTAAAGATCACTGTATGACAGTCGGGACCAACAGCCTTAGAACATGCATCCCGAGACACGGAGGGGTCTCGGTATGGTTTACGAATGGTCGGACCAACCGCGGCAAGCACGGCTTAACGTTTATTATCGGTCAAACCTTACGGCTTAAGGCTGATTTACATTAAACGAGCGAATGCTGCATTCTGTCCATTATATGTATATTCTTATCGTGTGAACAGACCTAGAGCATTCTTTCGTATTTCTGTCTGCGTTCTTAATGATTGTATGGAATATTCTGAGATTGCTCGCTCGCTTGATGTAAACGGCACTAGAACGTGCGAACACTTACTTAGAGCGTTCCTACGTGTTCGGACGTGCTCGCCCCTCGGTGCGGTCTCATCACAGAGTTCTTATGTTCTAGCGATTTTAATACGTACTTATTTATTTAATATTATGGATTGGTCTCAATAAAAATGTATTTAAATGATAGAAGCTTACCAAAATCTCAGATGTTTGTGGGATCCGACTTTTGAACATCATAATAATTCAATTCACAAACAAGATTCTGAACAGGAAATTGCAAATCTACCAGAATGTACTGTTGAAGAGGCAAAGAAAAAGATGGACTCGCATCTTAGTGCCGAGAAGGGCAAAAAGCAAAGACTACGAAAACAGACAGCGGAGTGTACTGCGCTTATAATTCAGAGAGGTTATATATTATCTTCTTCGAGGCATTCTTACAATAAAATAGAACTTACTACTTAACACACAGTTATTAAGTAAACACGAACGTAATCGTAAACAATTAAATTATAAATACTTACAGATACAGTCTAAAATTATTACACAGTTTATGTAATAAGTGTAAAGACGTGTAAACCAAATGTACTACCTATATAAAACAAAAGAATTGCTAGAAAAAATAATTACTAACCTGAGCTAATAAACTTAAATATGATTAATAAAGAAAATCAAGAAAGGAAATGCCTAACCTATACCAAATACTTATAATATTTATATACAAATCCTATATACAAATTAAGATAAGTATACCGAAAATCAAGGAAAAAAATGCCTAACCTATAACAAATGCTTACAATATTTATTAACAAACCCTAAATAAAAATTAATATAAGTTAATACCCAAAAATCAAGGAGAGAACCGCCTAACCTATACCATATATACTTACAACATTTATTTACAAAATTTTAAAGAAAATTAAGAAAAAGAACATAACCTACCACTGATAGAATACCTTAACAAATGTTCGCCGTGATTCTTTAATTTGACATAACTTTTTTATTTATGAACCGATTGACATGAAATAAACACTAAATGTTAGGTGAAGCTTACTAAAATATATTAGTTAAAACCGCATCTAAATCGAATAAGCCGTTTCTGATATTAGCGTGCACAAACACACAGACAAACAGACAAACCGACAAAAAAATAATAATTACAATTTTGGGTTCGGCATCGATATAATAACAACCCCTGCTACTTATTTTTTACTAGCTTCTGCCCGCGATTTCGTACGCGGATCCTGTGGCTTATGCCAGTGACAACAGGGTCGTCAAAATAAAAGATCTGAAACGTCTGATGTCAAATCTAATAGCCTGGGGACGGGAAAACAATGTGATGCGCGAGACGATTCGAGACCCTCCAGATCTTTTTTTAATTTTTGTGAGATAGCAGGAAATGCCCATCAGAACTTTTGCTCACGATCAGCGGTCAGTCGCCCATCATATTCTCCACTGGTCTCTAGAGACCTGGATGTAGATGCGTAAATACGATGAGAATGCAGGCGTGCTTCGCGATCCGAAGAGGTTTCCACGGAGCGACTTGCAGCCTGATCTTCTCGAACAGCATCAAGTCTCTCCTGACACTCTTCGGTAGATTCTTGGGATCTTAATGATCCTCAATTTTGTAGCTCCTTTGGAATATTGGGAAAGATTTGACCTCTTTCATCATGGTTATAGTTTTATTGTGAAGATACCTGATCAATTAAAATCTAAGTGACTGCAAATTAAATTAAACGCTCAAATAACATAAGCCCGAAGGCATATACATATATTAGATAAAAAAAAATTGGAATTTTTGGCCAGTAGAGTCGAATTATAAATGATATACCATCGTCATCGAAAATCAGTCCTAAAGGTTATGTTATTTTATAATTATACAGTGAAATTAGTGATAGCTTTGATTTCCAAGTCAGATGTTTCAAATCTTCGATTTTTATAAGTCAACAGGGAATGCCCATCAGACCGAACAACTTTTGCTAAGACGTCATTCCTATATGTGTTATGGTGTAGCCGGGCTCTTGGAGTTCGACAACAGGTGTTCCAGATCTTCAATTTTTATACGTCAACAGAGAGTGCTCATCAGGCTGAACAACTCTTGCTAATACATCATTCCTATTGTGTTATGGTGAAGCCGGGCTCTTGGAGTTCCACAACAGGTGTTCGAACAAACAAATTTAACGTCGATACCCTCCCTATGACATTTCACATTGCACTGTCTTCGCCCAAAAAGTCCTGGAAGAGGCCATTTAGATGACCTGCTACATTAGTAAACATAGACATTACATATAGAGGCGCCCACAGTGTGTTGACTGTGACCGCCATTTGATCATTTCAACGTATAAAAATCGATTTACCAAGGATATAGCAGGAAACAGGAAAAATAAAAGAATCATCCTCATAACGTTCAACAATGTATAAAACCTATTTTTGAATTGTTTGTTTCGCACCTTTCAAGCTCTATCGCATCCAAAGAATCGATCATTAATTTGACAAAAGCGGCGGTAGCCTAATGGCTAGGGCGACGGACTTGCGATCGTGTGGTTGCGGGTTCGAACCCACCCATTACACTACCGACGTGAACCCACACGTAACACAAGCATCTTAGCTTAGCACGAGGAGTTAACGAGATTACTAGTAATGTGCGACCCACATTGCTAGAAATCTTTAAAAAAAATTTAGGAACGTTTGTAAAGGTAGCATGGACACAATAATAATTCAATATTTAAGTTCTGACTTTATTTATTATTGCTCGGAATCCTATAATAAAATTGAGATGATATGTATGTGGCAACCATTTATTCGTGACGTGATTGGCCGAATATAATCATAAGCAACAAAAATATAGGCAAACCATATATTCAGGCGCCGCACTTGCGCGCGCATAATAACTGAGATACTTATGGTCAAGGATAGAGATGAGTCATCGTCTGCTTTTCGTATATAATTTAGACGTAGCAAAATACTACTCTAGAACGTGGGTGTTGTAAAAGATCTATCATAATATTTAAGGTTTTGAAGGAAAAAAGTGTAATTGTGTGTGTAGACTAACTCACAGCTTTGAAGAACATGTTATAGTATGTGGTATCACCAACACATCAGTTTTCAGTAATTCTCTCGGAAGCCAGTCGAGAGGCGAAGGTCAGGAATGTACCAACTTAATCGTTAAACCAAAAATATTCTAAACCGGTACAAAGCAGGTGAGGCTATCGGAATTGTTATTCGTTTGATACTGGTGCCAAGGATGTTCATGCTCCGGTGAAACATGTTTATTTTTCGAGTAAGAAAAAACGGAATGACAAACGAAAATTTGTTCTCGTAGATGGCAGAATTTAGTTCGGTTCTAGACTGCTGAATAAAAATAGTGAGGTCAACGTCGCGATAACCTCAGAATATTAACGAAAGCATTAGAATTCGCGCTAAAATTGCAAATAAACTCAAAGTATTTGCTTCCTTTTGGCTTATGGAGCCAGTTTCATGTTAGAGAGGGACGCGTGTACAGAAGACGTTTCTATATTTCGCTGGAGTCACAAATTTTATTTAGACTAGTGACGTCATGCATTAAATTTCAACTTCGATAGAATTTACTGTGACATGCGTTACCGTGAATCTAACATATATAAACTATTCAGCAAGAGACGGTGTAGATATAATTAATTATCAGTTTTTGAAGTTCGTTAAAAATGAAACAATACACTATATATTTTATAGGTATTCAAGTATTATACCTGAACCGCGTGACATTTCAATACCATACATTGCGTTATTTATTTTGTAGAGCGGGCATTTAGATTATGATTGCAACTATTGCAAGTGAGGTTGCCAGCCTACCCGAATTGCTATAGTAGCCACATAATAATAAAAACTTCTTAAAATACTTGTTTAATTTTCTAATGTACCTTACCCAAAATAATCCAACATCCATTATGAGCATTGGATAGATTTTAAAATTAATTATGAAGCTTAAAAGACTGGAAGTCAAATCGGAAAAAAAATACAGTCTAAAAACGCTGAATCCAAATCCTCAAACAAACGTCTGTCATTTTTTAATTGTTGAGGTTCGTCAAAACAATTTTTATTCTATGGGAGTGCCTGTGGAGTGTCCTGGCTGATGCGTAGTATTACTAGTCTCTAATCTGTGATGCGTAGCATCTCTAAGTGGTCCTGAACTGAGTTCTTGATCTGAGAAGTAGTCTGTGAAGCCGTCATACAAAGACAAGCCGCGAGCGAGACGGCACGATTTTTTCGTGTAATTCGGGGATTTTTTTATTCTTATCGACATATTGACAACAAGTGCAATGATAACATACCCACTGAAGTTTGATGAAAAATATGAACTCGAACCAAACGAATTGAGTTTTCGTTTTACGAAAAGAGGTGAACTACAGCTTCGTGAAATAGAATTTGAGTCAAGGAAAGTTTTTCTGGACAAATAGACTGTACAAAAATTATATAAATTTAATGGTACCTTGTATCAAGTAAGTTTTAAATTTATTAGTATTACTTCCGAAATAATTATTAACTTGTCAGTAAATGCGCATTTATTATTATTATTCTCATCTTGAACTTATTTGGCCTTCAGACAAAAACAACTGTGCGAAGTCTACCGAAGATTAGCGAGTGTTTATAGATGTTTTATGTCTATCCGAATCGACATACGTACATTATTTGTTTATCGTACCTACTTGATAATGAAAATGCTTAAACTTTTAAATGTATTTTAATTGCAAGCGTGATGCAAAATTATAATGGCGTCGATAGTTCTGTAGTTAGTTAAATAAGTTGTCCTCGTTTGTTCTTATCAAGGTTAATTTCTGCGTATGTGAGCTATTGACGCCGAGTCGTTGAACCCACCAATAACATTGCCGGATCGCAGCAGTTTTACCAAAAACTCCCGCCAAGTTTGAATTATAATGATTACGGATTTTTTTTTACAGAATGGTTTGAAAATAAATCAAAGAACTATTTTGATTTCTTAACAAAATTTGTAGCACATTTAAAAACTATTGAAAAATATCTTTACTTACTTACAATTTTGGTTACTCAATGACTTAACATTAATTATAATTTATTATTATAGTTTCTATTTTTTTTTTCTTTCCCTGGCCTCCAGAGAAGCTTCGAATATAATAAGTTGTAAATTTAGTTTGGCTGGGCTGTTGACTGGTCTGAGGCGCCTCTAAACTAACTTGTAGCTGGCTGAGATAATGCGAGGTTTAACCTTCAGTACCTGGATGACCGAGCTTTGTTCGTCTTGTCGGACATTTTTTGAAAATGAATCCTAGTTACATCGATTTAACGCCCAAAACTCCCTGCATACAAAATGAAAATCGTTGGAGCCGTTTCCGAGATTCAGATTACGTATATTATAATACAAGAATGCTCGTTTAATGATATTAGATGGTTGAGACGACTAATGACTAGCGACTTTCCAGGTGGATGCTTGATATTGACGGACTGTGACTTGAGACGACTGGTGACTGTCAACAGTATCCGAACTAAGACGGTTTCACTGTAAAGTAATCGCGCCAAGTAACCGATGACGTTATTGTATACCATAGAGATAGAAGGGGGCCTATCGCGTATCAAAAATCCGCCAGAGTTGCAAGTTTCGCATAAGGTCTGCCTGTCATTTTCCACCAATGGGAGACAAGATACTGGGCTGATCGACATCTCGACCAATCCAGATTGACAGATAGACCTTACGTGACATTAGCGACTCTGGCGGATTTTCTACTTCCGATAGCCCCCATTACAGTAGTATAGAGAGCGCGCAACCAAGTGAGAACAGTAGGCACAGGTATGAACAACACGACAAATACAGATATAATTTAAATATTTACCCATCAAAATAATCAAATGTGCAGTTCAATCTTGCAAAAACGATGGTAGGAAACACAAAACTGAAATCGAATGAGTGTAACCTGTCATAGTTAAGTCGATTTTTATACTTATTTTTATGAAAATAAATTATGCATTTCGAGGGTGAAGGAGACGTGAGGGGTTTACTAGAACTACATTTTTAAATATACATACATAAAATTATATATACATATTAATTATACATTGCTTAAATCTTGTATTAAATTGTGACAATTTCCTTGTAAGTACACCGAACATTCATTACACCGATTATTCGTATTAATAATATTTATGAAAATGACGTAATATTATTTGGTTCAGGCACCTACTAATAACATAAAAACCAAACGCAATATTTTATTTTATAATACCTTTTAATTACAAGTCCACACGTTTTTCTGACATTCCTAGTACGTACACAATATTTAGTTTGAAAACTTTGTAAAAATCAGATTAAACAACAAGAATACTCATACTCATATAATAATTAAAGAAACTGAGTGAGTTTCATTAATTAAATAATACCTATAAACATACCAAATTATGATTCAACACAACATACAATAAAACGATCACAATCACAGCTTATCGACAAAACTTAGCGATAGCTTGTTACTGATCGGCACGTAATTGCACATCCCTGTCTGTTCCATACGTCTTGTCTATGGCTCTACTGCCTACGATTTAAACTAAGCGATTTGTGCAATACGCGCTATCTATTTATACTAGGTGTACTGTAATTATCGCGGTGGTTTGCAACGCGTTCCCGCATGGTCCCCAGTATAAGGGAAAGGAGAAGCACTCCGGCGGTTTTAGCCGGTAAAAGTCCTACCCCTCCGCCTTCCCCAGGGCGGAGGAAATCCATGAGGATTTCCCCCGAAAAAAAAAAGGTGTACTGTAATTATATCTGTATGATTTATATTTTTTTTACAATTTTGGAATATGTAACTTGGTTTGATCAAAAAAGTTTTTTTATTTCCTAAAATCATATACAATCAAATCATCGGTTAGGTACTTGTTGTTTTTTTATTTGTTTTTGTAAAGGAAAAAAAAAAATTAATAGTCTTGTGAACGAGGGCTTAGGTTTTTTTTTTACAGTGAAACTGTTTTTGTTCAGATTTCATTTTTTTATATCTTTTGGAAAAGCATTTTTCTTACAGTCTATGGACTGCGTGATTTTTTTAGACTTTTTGTTCTTATTAATTACAAACTGATTACTATTATTACGAGCAATCTGCAGTCACCATAATGTGAATGAAATGTCCAGATAAAGTAAAATTTAAATTAAATTGCCGTCATTGCAAAGACTGTGTAAGTACTTGTTCACGTTGGAACGCGCGGGCGCGGTGGCGGGTGCGGTCGCGAAGACGTGGCGCATAGATTATACACTTATTTATACTGGTATAGATGCGCCACTCCTAAGGTCAAAATGAAAGTTATGTCGTTACCCTGACTACTAGATGGCGCGCAAGTACAATTATTTTTCGCACCGGCCCTATAGGTGGCGCTTGGATACTACTTTTTCAATTTATTTATTTTTATATTAATTAATTTTATTATTACAAAAGCAAAGATTAAAAACACTTAAAAATTATATTATAACAAGTTACTAAAATTATCTAGGTCAAATTAAACAGAAAGGTAAAAACAAAAACTTCAAGTTGTCATTGCATATTTATTTATCGCTTTCTATTATAAATAATCAAAAGCTTTCTTCTTTATCTGGTCAATACCGTCAAAAGAATTAATCTTTCCATTTAATAATTGATTTACTTTCTGATTGTATTTCCTTTTTTCTGCGCAGAAAATTTAAACTTGCTCTTCTCAGGAGCTGAAAGAAACAATAAGTCTAATAAATATAAGTATCAAGTTGTTGGTCAACATCTCACATTTTAACACTGCTTTCACTCATACAAATCTACAAGACACCATAATTATTATGTAGTGGAAAGTAAAATGAACTTTGAACAATGTGCTTCATTATGTGTCAATAAAATTACATGAATTTAATGGATTATTTAAACATATTTTTACAGTTTACAATAATCTTAGAAAAGCTTTGTTCATTAAAAAGTAACAATAGAAATGTGTTTACTTTTAGAATAATGTTATAAAACTTTATTTAGAAAAAACATTAAACAGAATGAGCCTACAATTATAAATGTAAGTTTACTGACCGCTTGATGAAGTTGTTGCTGGCTCTGCTTCTATTTGATAAAAAATGTCTGATGTTGAAGGAACATCTACATCACATGATGTCAGAATTACTTGGGCATTTTATTGCGAGGCTGTAAAATAAATAATTGGATCTTTAATCTCTCTAATCATCGTTAATGAGACACAATTGATTTTCTATTGTAACGTGGCTACCGGTCGCCGCTCAGGGACGAATAGGTTAATATTATTTCAGCATTACAAAAAAGCTTGCAAGTTAAATTATTATCACTTCTTGACATCTTTATAATAAGAAATTTTGCACAAGTTAAAACCCAATATTATGGTAATTTAGAATAATTTAGTTCTGGTCTGATGATGGAAGGTGGCTAAGGGAACTCGGGTTTTGTGTGTCCATATTTTTAATAGCAGCTTTTTTTCAGCATATATATAAAATAGAACTATGGTAAAGTATAATTAATTATATACAGGTATGAACCAATATAGAAAATTGAAATAAATAATAGTAAAAAAGGCTTACGCAAATTCAATGTAGGTATCGCATTTCTAGTCAAACGTCTGCTTGGTGTTTTATAATAATCCTCAGTGTTGGTGGCAGATTCAAATATTATTTTGTATATAACAATTTCCTCTCTCTTGAGTTGCAATATTAAGTATAGACTTCTGCTGGTTTAACTTCTCAGTATGAGGATATTCATAAGAAGGGAAATGGTGTAGAGGTCCTTTAAATAAATAAAACAAATTATTACTTAATTAATCTTAAGCAAACAGTACAAAAATAACATGTCACTTTTATAATTAATAAGTCTATTAAAAACTTTTGTTAATTAATTTAACTTACCATCGATCTCACATTCAATATAACATGTTATATGAGATGATTTCGGCATTTTTAAAATCCAAGTTATAAAATCGAAGTCCGAGAGATGAAGTGCCGAATTATTATATATATTAATTTTATGCTATCAGTCCGGGGTCCAAGTAACAAGCCAGGTGATATCGTAAAACGTAGGTAGATCAGAAACCGTAAGCAAGTAGTTATAAAAATATCGAGACAATAAAAAACAAGCGAACACTAAACAAAAAACCGAAACAAAACAAAACACAAGTGGAAAAGTTGGAAAATGAGAAGAGAATTCAAATATGGCTGTCAGTAACGAAAACTTTTCGCCATAATGTTGCCGCGGTTTAAATTAAGTATATATTTCCACAAATTTAATTTTGTTACACTTTATATTTTTAAATTGAATTACATCCTGAAAAGACCAACACGTGTTAGAAAGATGTATTTAAAATATTTTATTTGCAAATATTCTCCTTCAGCTTATGCCTAGTAGTAGCTGCTGCCCTCTATTGTCATTTATGTCGATATCCGGATGATAACTGATGACCCTGAATACTAGATGGCGGTACTTTCTATGAAATTTTTTAGGGGAGTTTCATACCCCTGACGTGGCGGGTTCGTGTTCACATTGGCCGCCAGGCGTTTGCGCGGGTGTGACGTGTTGTCAGAGATTGTAAACATGGACGACGATCTTTTATTTTTAACCGAAAATTCATACCTAAAGTGGGAGATGATAAAAATTAGAATTGGTGTGCACGAAATTAATAAAGAAAGAGAACGGTACGGTGAATTTCATACTTTATATAGTAATTTGAGAGAACATCCTTCAAGATTTTTTGGATATACCAGGATGACTGTCAACTATTTTGATTTTGCCAAATCGGAGTTCTAGCCTGAACAGCACTAATAAACTCTTCTGTGTTGAAAGACATGATGAAGAGAAGACGCGCTAACGTTTCTAGCGACAAGTTCATACTGGTTGAACTTACCTGACGTCGCGAGTGAATCGCGCGCTCCGCCGCTAGTTCGACGTGAACACACACAAACATCTTCACGCGTTTGATATTGCCGCGAGCGGCGCGCGCGCGCCAGTCGCTAGCTTGCCCGCTACTTAGACCGCACGTGCGTTTCGTACGTGAACACTTGGATATTACGCCATATGTTTGATATTTCGTGACCGCGCCCGCCACCGCGCCCGCGTGTCAACGTGAACAAGTACTAAAGCTTTTGAGTATTTCTACTTAGGTATCTACAGTTTGTGTACGAAATAATGCCGCGCAGTTTAGTATTTAGACGTCATGCAAGCTTTACATTATCAAACTCAACATTTTTAAACTGAAGTATCGATTGTAGAATACATTCTTGAAAAATGTAGTCTACCACAGACTAAATTATTCAAGAATGAGCGCGTCAAGAATAATGAGAGATCAAATTGCCCGTCTAAAAAAGTTCAGATCGAAAAAAATGCGTTGCTAGAGTTTGTTCTGATTTAATTTAATAATTTAATAATTTTGTATTTTTGTATATTTTGGTACACAATGGAGCAAATAAAAGCCCAGTTTAACAATAAAAAACTGTATTGAGAATTGAGTGTTGACAGTGGAGCGGACGCGAAGAGAATGAATGAGCAATTAGCAAATAATAAAACTTGATGCGCGTCGCCTGATAATTAGAATTTAATACATATAAATTTGTTACTGCTATTGTAAAGGCGTTAGGCGCCGTAACATCATCCCGCCCGTTGAAAGATTCCTTTCAACGATCCTGAAGATCCTCAGCGTTGGGAAGAGGGCAGAGACGAGTCAGTGACCGCCGAACGCAGCCCTTTACGGTGCGGATATCTGCAACCCTCGATATGCCGTCTGCACCAGGAATCAGATGCAAAACTCGTCCCAGTCGCCAGCACAATGGCGGCGTGTTGTCTTCAGATATGAGAACCATGTCCCCTATATTTAGCTGTGCAGTATTGCTTTTCCATTTGGTTCTCTGCTGCAGTTCTGATATGTATTCCTGTTGCCATCCTCTCCAAAAGTGTTGTCTTATGGTTTCGAGATGCTCGTACCGCTTCCTCTGATTGTCACGGTAGACAGCCAGCGCAGGTGGAGGCAGTGCCGTCAGTGGTCTACCGATGATAAAGTGCCCTGGAGAAAGGGAGAGGAGGTCATTAGGAGAGGATGACAAGGGACACAAGGGACGACTGTTAAGAATCGCCTCCACTTGTGCAAACAATGTAGAAATTTCTTCGAACGTTAAGTGAATATTGCCCATCACTCGACGTAAGTGATGTTTAGCAGACTTAACTCCGGCTTCCCAAATACCGCCGAAATGAGGAGCGTAAGTTGGTATGAATTTAAATTTGATGCCTTGCTGACTTGCAAAGTCAAATAGTGATTCTTTGTTTTGTTGTATAAAGCTCCCTACTTCTTTTGCAGCGGCTACAAAATTGCGACCATTGTCACTAAATATTTCCAATGGTTTACCTCTGCGCGCGATAAATCGTCTGAGAGTCATGATAAACGCGTCTTTAGTCAAGTCGCTGACTGCTTCAAGATGCATACATTTATAACGTAAGCACACGAAAATACACAAATAGCATTTAATTAAGCGACTTCCGCGGCCCTTGCGATTTAGAATTAGAAAGGGTCCAGCAAAATCTAGACCAACAGATATGAATGGAAAGTCCGGATTTATACGTTGTGACGGCAAGTCACCCATTTTTGGGCATAAAGTTTTGCCTCTTAATCTTCTACATCGCACACAGTTGTTTACCGTGCGTCGCGCTAAGAGTCTGCCACCAACTGGCCATACCACTTCCCTTACTGTCGCTAGTAGTAGCTGGGGACCAGCATGCATGGCGTTGATGTGCTCCTTTTCAAAGTATAATTTTGTTAGCCTATGCTTAGCATGCAACAATATAGGATGTTTCTTTTCATACGAGTAGATTGAGGCATCTAGGCGCCCACCTACCCGCATTAAATTTTCTTCAAGAAAGGGGGACAGGGATAAAATTTTGCTTTTAGTTGGCAATGATTTACCTTTTGACAGTACATCATATTCTTTACTGAATGACTCACGTTGAGCCATAATACAAAGTGAATAGAATGAGTCACGCAACTCATCTGCCGACAATGCACCTAATCGTTTATTTTTAGAATGTTTTAAATTGTATATAAATCTTTTAACGAATGCTAATACCCTTTGTAGTTTTGTAAATGATGAATAATTGTCGAAAATTATTATAGGTTCGTCTATTACTATTGTGAGCGCCCTTGTCTCAGGTAAGTTACTTAATTTATTAGCATCTAAAATAGGCCATTCTGATTCATTTTTCATAAGGAAATTTGGACCAGACCACCACAAATCCATAGTCGGTAAAATTTTAGGACTAACACCCCTCGATATCAAATCAGCTGGATTAGCATCAGTGGGTACGTATCGCCAAGCAGATGGGACAGTCATGTCTACAATTTCACTTGTACGATTAGCTACGAATGTTTTTAGTTTAGTTAAGTCACTATTAATCCAACCTATAACTACACTAGAATCGCACCAATGTACTACTCTAGTCGGTTTATATCGTAGCGACTCCAACACAGACTTGCAAAGTTTAGCTGCTAGTAGCGCGGCGCACAATTCTAGACGCGGAATTGTGGTTGGCTTTAAAGGCGACACTTTAGATTTAGCACACAGTAATTTGACACTACATTGATTATCACTATCGAATGATTTTACATAAATACATGCTCCGTAAGCCGACTGCGACGCGTCACTAAATGAATGCAATTCCACTGTGGTCGATTCGTCAAACAAAACCCATCTCGGAATGGTAACGTCCGACACACAGTGTAAATTAGTTGTAAAGTTACACCAGTCATCCTTTATTTCCTCTGGAACCGGTTGATCCCAGTCTAGCTTTAGACGCCAGATATTCTGTAAGATGATTTTGGGCTTTATTACAACCGGGCTCAAAAGACCTAAAGGATCAAAGATTTTGAACGTATTCGACATAATTGAACGTTTTGTCACGACCACTGATTCATTATCTGAAGAAAAATACTTTATTGGAAAATATATTGTGTCACTGGATGGTTTCCATCCAAGACCAAGGGTGCTTGATGATTCACTAATCGTTAAGCTATCATGTTTGTCTATTTCAAGATTATCAAATATTGAAGAACTATTACTTTTGTATTTTCGTAAGTTAAAACAGTTATTTTTGAGTGCCTTAGCAACGGAACACTGAATATAATGCAATTGCTGTTCGCTGTTGGCGCCTGTTATGAGGTCGTCAACATAGAAATCCTTTTGAATTATTTCCTTAATAAGTGGATCACTTTGCTCTTCACCCACCTGCCATAGACAGCGAGTGCTAAGAAAACTAGCACTTGCCGTACCGTACGTTACAGTGTTTAACGTGAAATCTCTGATGGGGTGTGATTCGTCATCCCGCCATAAAATACGCTGCAAATTGCGATCCCTTTCGTCTACTAAAATTTGTCGATACATTTTCTCTATGTCACCAGTAAGGAGAAATTTGTATTGTCGAGCGCGTATCAAAATGGGAAAAAGAGAGTCTTGAATATTTGGACCCGCTAACAAAATGTCATTAAGAGAATACCCAGAAGATGAGGGTGCCGAACCGTCAAACACTACACGTAGTTTAGTAGATTCACTATCTTGTTTAAGGACAGCGTGATGGCATAAATAATAACGTGTACCTTGTGTATCCGCTACCGGGGAGAGATGCCCTAATTGGGCATACTCATGGATGAAATTTGTATACTCGCTTTTTAGTAAAGGTTTACTTCTAAATCTTTTTTCCAAATAGTTTAAACGTTTTCTAGCTAATTTAGATGTGTCTCCTAGACAGTTACTGCTGTCCATGAAAGGTAATCTAACTACGAATCTACCTGATTCATTTTTGTACGTATTTTTAGTGAAATGAATTTCACAAGCCTTGTCCTTCTCGCTCACAATTCTTTTGGCCGGCAATTCTTCTAACTCCCAGAATTTGGTGAGGGAGGTTTCAAGACTATTGTCTTTAGGCGTGTCAACCATAGCATGATTGCAGCTGGTCTGTTTATTAAAATGATTTGACTTAATAGGACCGGAAACTATCCAGCCTAATTGAGTGTTTCTCAACTTTGGATAGCTGGGACCAAGTGACACTTGTTCATTGCCTAAGATGTCCCAAAATAAGTCAGCTCCAATTAGAATATCCACAGAAGCTGGTTCATAAAATTTAGGGTCTGCTAATAAAATATTATTAGGCCATTTTAGATTTGTAATGTTGACTGGGTACTTTGGTAGATTACCTGTCAGCTCATTTAGTACAAGACAATATAAATTTGTAATGAATTTGCTATTTAGTGATTTTATCTGTAAGTTACAACTTTCCAGTATACTGGTGGAAATAGTATTGCCGATCCCTATGACCTTTAGTGAGTCAATGGTGTTCGAATTTAGAGCAATTTTTTCCTTTAGTGATTTTGAAATGAAAGATGACTGGCTGCCGCAATCTAGCAAAGCACGAGCCCTTTCGCTTTGTTGTGTTATTGGATTTATTACTTCAATGACAGCTGTAGAAAGCAATATTTGGTTTGACTTTTGTTTACTAAAGTTAACGAATGATTCACCGGAATCCTCTATTGAAATGCAATTATTGACAGAGGTATTTGGACGGTGGAGTAAACTATTATGACGTTTTTTGCACTCGCGACAGGGTCCCATACGGCACTCGCTAGCCGGGTGACCTTGCCTAAGACAATTGTTACATAATTTGTATTTAGTTACCTCACTTAGCCTACTGTCGATGCTCATTGCCTTAAATGTTGGGCAATCATAAATTTTATGGTTTTCGTTGCAAATAATACAAGAGAATATATTTGATTTATTAATTTTAATATTAGAACTGGCAAATGTTTTGGTAACAGTGCTTGCTTGCTTATTATTATTATTTGAATTGAAATTAGTGCGCGTGTTAGATTGCATTGCTTTAGACGGCGCGTTATCATTATTTTTATTTCGACTTAATGATTCTAAAACATCCGCTCGATCAGTTAGGAATTTAAAAAAATTGTCTAATGTAGGTACATCGGCTTCTAGTGTATTTCGGAATTCTTCCCATTTAGTTAAGGTGTTATTGTCTAATTTTGAACATAACATAAAGATAAGTAGTATATCCCATTTATCTGTTGGTTGTCCTAAGCTGGTTAATGCCCGCAAATTTTTCGTAACATGATCTATTAAAAACCTTAGCGACCGCTCCGATTCGCGCGGAAGTTGCTTAACGCTAAATAATGCATTTAAGTGCTGGTTAATTAAAATTCTTTTATTATTGTACCGATTGCAGACTAATTTCCAGGCTTCGCTATAGTTAGCGGAGGACACCTCTAAATTAGAAATTATTCTAGCCGCATCACCTTCTAAATATGAATTTAAATAGTGAAACTTATGAATATCCGAAAGACGAGCATTTTTGTGTATCAGACTCTCAAACGTATCGCGGAACTCCAACCATCGGAAATATGCACCGTCAAATTTAGCAATTTGTATTTGAGGAAGTTTCAAGCCAATTGCTTGATGATCCATACAACAAGAATTGTCAACAACGGAGCCACGCCTTTGTTCACATTGTAGTGCATTCGTAAATTTTTCCAATATTGTTTTAGCGGTGGCAATGTTAATGATAATATCCCGTTCAATAATTTCGCGTTCTTCAATTTCGTCATCAATTTTGTTTGGATTCAAAACCTCAATTTCACCCTGCAAGTCATCTACTCGAATCGATAAAGCTTCAAATTTAGCTAACTTAAGTCTTAATTCAGTTAGTTCAATACTATTCAATTCTGTTTTGCATGCTAAAGTGTTAAGATAATTTTTAAATTTAGTAATCTGTCCCTTTGCGGACGATCGTTTTGTAATTAACTGCTTTAAAACTTTATCAACTGAGTCACTAGTCATCGTGAAGTTATTTAAATATCGTACAAACACTAATTAGCACTAATTAAAATGGAATACAACCAACTACGTAATAAATAAATTGTAAAAGCTCACGCTCCTCGTTTCGCCGGCGAGCGCCCGTAGATAAGAAACCGGTTTGCAAACAGCTGATGACAATGCAGCGCAGTGATGCACCGTCGCCAACAAATAACTATTAGCCGGTATAACACCTGGAATGTTTAATTTAATGGTCTTAACAATGGGCTATGACTAAGCAGATTTATAGTCCGTGGACAACTTTTATATTTTTTTGTAGGTGGAAGGAAAAAACTTTGATTAAATAAAAACGTAAAATAACTAGAAAAACTATTAAATTTTGAAAAGTATTGGTTTAAATTCACTTATAACCACATTATCTGCACAATAGGTAGGCTACTCTTTAACAGTTGGATGATTTTGGGTGATTAGAATGTTGGCATTAAAAGGACAATGGAAGGGTCAAGGAAGGGCACTTATCTTTTGCGGATTCCACTGCACGAGGTACTGCTTTCGCTGCACTACTGCTCGGCCTAGTGTGCTGCCTTATTTCGACGATTCTTGCTGCGTTGTCTTTCTTCACACCATAAGTTGAGTTTTTAAATCTCCAACGTACATTCCTCTTCAACCGACTTTTTCGTGCTGATTATTTTTTCGCGATTTTAGATTTTTACCGATTTACGCGTTAGTTCCCCTCATGGGCCACCATTATGTATATTTGGGTACACAATGGAGCAAATAAAAGCCCAGTTTAACAATAAAAAACTGTATTGAGAATTGAGTGTTGACAGTGGAGCGGACGCGAAGAGAATGAATGAGCAATTAGCAAATAGTAAAACTTGATGCGCGTCGCCTGATAATTAGAATTTAATACATATAAATTTGTTACTGCTATTGTAAAGGCGTTAGGCGCCGTAACAAGTAGATTTATTGATATTTAATTTATTGATTTTAATTTAATTTAATTAGTTTATAGAGGTAAAATAAAGTATAAATTTATGCCAATAATGTAAAGCTAAAGAGTTTGTTTGTTTGAACGCGCTAATCTCAGGAACTGCTGGTCCGATTTGAAAAAAAATTCACTGTCAATTTGCCGCGATAACCGACGACCACGCTGCGAGCAAAAGTTAGTTTCTATTATAAAATATAATTTTAGAACAAGAAATTCCGTGCAATTATTAAAATTTTGCAACCTCCAAATACCGTTCTGTTTACGGAATACATACTCGGTAGTCTGGCGATCCGTTTACACCGGATTTGAATGGGGCTTGGCGCTATGAGCGCTGACGACTTGATGATTCGAAGAGTGTTTAGAAAAGACCGTCCTTCTCCGTAGATAGTCTTGAGAAAGACTTCTGAATAGAAGATGTTTAAAGTAAAACGAATGCTGTTGAGCTGCTTCTTGTATTTGCTAGCTCGGCAGTTCGAGAACTTTCGGTCGCTTGGACAGGGTGTTGAGATGGCGAAAAATGAGAATTTGTAAGCTTCGCCCCTCCACGCGCTACTGACTATTCTGGCGCAGTCGGTTGTAGCGACACGAGAGGAATGGCCGCTCGTGACGGTCTCAGGCTCCTACGCAAGACTCTCTTCAAGGTTTACGCTTGTTGATCCGGGCAACTAACTTAGTCCTTCAAGAACTTCGAACTCTAGTGCTTCGTTATCATCAAAGTTAAATAGCATTTGATGTTAAATGCTTTTCCAAGTCTGTAGATTCTCAGACTCAAAAATTTTGATGTGACTAACTCATTTTTTTTTTCTTCCAGAGGAGAATGACAGATAAGAATCGAAACATATTGTTTTGTGTAGTTCAGTTCATAGAGTTACCTTTCGTGGGCATTCATGACTATGTGTGTGTGCCCCGAACCTGGGCAGTATTGAGAAAATCCCCAAAACAGAAGATACATGTGACTTACCCCAACAATGAAGATCCCTTGGAAACGAGAGAACGCGTTAGGAGGAATGAGCGACCAAATGATTCATGGAGGTTTTACGTAGCCCACCTTAAATATCAGTCAGGTGAATAAAGTACTATTGTTATAATAATTTATTTATTTTGTGTTGAATTGTTAATTGATTAAATAATCCTGGAATAACCACTGAAATCAATTCCTTTTTCAGAAAAGTTTGAGGATGCTGATTTGTGGGTAACGAGGAAAGAACTTGGAACTGATGAAAAAGAATCAAAAAAGAAAGGTAATGAATATATGAAACGTCAACGGCTATGTCTGCTACAGGTCTAATTTATTAAAGATTTTAACCGACTCGGTAGAGACAGACGCCAAGTTCCGTTCTCAACCAGACTACTGAGTGTGTATACAGGGTAAATTTTTCAAGTAGGCCTTCAGGGCCAAATCAGCCTTTAAGCAGAAAGGTTTTTTTCAGGTTGCAAATGTTTATCAAATTTATTGTTTTTTTTTTACGTTTTATCTTATAATTTATACTCTTTATTACACGTATTAATCGAATATTATTAATTCATCTTGATGATTAAATTTCAATTTTAAATCTTAAAATATTATATTTTTTTTATAAATAATCAGCACAAACTATAGGGGATAGATTTTGAGATTTAAACTTTTATCGGTGCAAAAAGCGGATGGACAGAGTCTAAATAATTTAAGAATGTTACTACATTCTATGGGTCGTTCTCAAAAAAGTGGCACCGATCGATTTAATTTATCAATTTTTAAAAATGTTTCAAATATTGAGTTTTTTTTACAGAAATCCATTGGCAGCGTTTGTATTAGGTTGAATTGATGAAAGGGAAGCAGATTTACAGAAAATTGAATGAGATACAGCCTTTCAAAAATATGGCTTCACAGGTTAAAGAAGCATTGTACAGGTTTATGAGAAAACATTACCAAATTATAGAGAAAGAAACAAAAAAACAGTGTAATCATGCAAAATCAATGTTTATTATTTAATTAACTGCAAAAAATAACAGTTCTGATGGAAAATAACAGCTTCTATAACGAAAAAAAAAAACAAAAAATTAAAAAGGAAAACCTTCGTCTTATAATCTTATTAATGAACTTTTAATCAGGCTGTAACAATCAGCTGACAATATGTAATAGCAATATACTTACTATATTGCTATTACATATTGTCAGCTTCTAAATTATAATAATAATATTTTGGATCTTGTATGAATAGAGTTCCTAAGCCAATCACACAAAAATAATCAATCACATAATAATCGTAATAAATGATTATGAATTTGAAATGAATTCAACGAGGCGATTAATCGCAGGCCCTTCATCTAATATATTTTCCAAGAAGTACTTCTTTGGAGTTCCGGAGGTAATTCTATTCCAGCCAGAGCTGAAAATGGTGTAGATCTATTAGAACACTTACTACTTCTTCTTCTTCTGTCTAGCAGTCTAGTCTTATCCCAAGCCATGTTGACTTCGGCTGCCAGACTTACAAAATAGGTCAAACCGTAACCATAATCCTACTTCCTACTACTATATTATAAATGTGAAAGAAAGTGTGAACGTTTGGATGTTTAGATGTTTGGATGTTTGTAACTCAATCACGCAAAAACGGCTGATCGGATTTGGATGAAATTTAGCATGCAAGTAGCCTTTGACATGGAAAAGAATATAAGCTACCTTTTATCCCGATTCCTTAATTAGTTCCCGAGGGAAAATTGAAAATTGTTTACGAGCAAAGCTCTGGGCAGACAGCTTTGAAATTTGGTATTTTTCTCTATTACAGCGCAACATGGGTGAACATGTTATTCTATATTTTATTACTTTCACATTTTTCATTTCTTTTTGGACCCAATTCTGAAGTCCATGTAGACGAAGTCGCGGGTAGAAGCAAGTAAATTTATAAATGAATAAATAGCTAAAAGGTATCCAAATAGCAATTATATAAACTAATTTAACTTTTTTACTGTTAACGTAAACATGTAGTAGATATACTAAGTATTTCATACCTAAATTATTTCGAATATTCTTAAAAAAAATGCATTTGACAAAAAATATATAGGTAAAATATCTTTAACCTGTTAACAATCTCTTTAACCTGTGCATTTTCAACAGGGTAAAGAGAGTCTGGTTAATGAAAAAACCTAAGTAAACATTCAATAACAACAAAACGGTTAGGCTTTTTAAAATATAATTTACAGAATCATATATAGTTACCTATTGACACATTTTAAGACAAAACATAACGAAGCAGTTTACACACAAACAAAAAAAAATAGGACAGGTTGTAGACAACATACCCGTTACAAAATCCGATTGTGATATCTCGATGCAATTCCTAAAAAAACTGCGCAATATTCATCGCGTCTTTCTTTGACAGTGGTTAGCCAGATAGTGTCGGCTCAATTTGCACGGGGGTGAGGTGTTGCAAACATAATAGTAGATAATCGGGTAGTGGACGGTAGTGTGCAACGGCAGATTGTGGAGAAAAATTCTCTGGACACAATTTAAACACGGATATCTTTAAAACTATTAACATTCAGAGCTTATAGTTTAAATCACCTTATAACAATGATATAAAGAACTGTATTTGATTTTATTTGAACGTGATAGCAAAGATGGAAATAACAAACAGCAAGCTAGTTATATTATACCTCTATATTAGTTGGATAGAATATTAGACCCGAGTCGTCTCATCGGGGAACATTTATTGAGTAATAATAACAACACTATGTAGGTACTAAGTATTGTATATTAATTTATTTATGGTAAAAGTAACACATAAGCCATTTTATAAACATAACAACATTTATTTAACAATGTGAAAATTATACTTATCTTCTATAGCTCAGTTTGCCCACACTTATACACAATCAAACTTTAGAGAGAGCTCCGCACCGTTCAACGTCTCAATCAAGAATGACCAAGATTGGTCGGCGCAGCGTCTTTTATAGGCGGTAACAAACAACTAAGTATGAGTCATACTTGTTTATCACCGCTCGAACGTTGGCTTACCGTCTAATTTAAAAGTAACGTCTAAACTGTTATTTACTGTAATATTTATAGATTTACTATTTCTTAATTTACTAACAATATAATTATACATATTTATATATCCATACCTAGGTACATATATTCATAACTATCACGGCCATACTGACAGTACTTCGTCCTCGAAGTATAATAATATAAGAGTAGGCATATGCGATTTATTAATGTACATAATACACGACACAAAATGATGTTTTTGATAAAATTAGTGAGTAATGCCAACTACATAGTCATGTCAATCACATTCACCCGCTGCCTGTGAGATAATTGACACCAAATAGTAGGCCGACCAGCGGTACTCGGACTGATAAAATTATTGAGTAATGCCAACTACATAGTCATGTCAATCACATTCACCCGCTGCCTGTGAGATAATTGACACCAAATAGTAGGCCGACCAGCGGTACTCGGACTGATAAAATTATTGAGTAATGCCAACTACATAGTCATGTCAATCACATTCACCCGCTGCCTGTGAGATAATTGACACCAAATAGCAGGCCGACCAGCGGTACTCAGACAGATAAAACTTAAGGTCAAATATTTTTTACTCATTCACAATATGACATTGGTTCTAGCATTGATATAGGTTCTCTAGCAATCTCTTCCTAAGAGAAAGTTAAACATAATTTATTTTTGTATCATGTATATATTTTAATAATACCTATAAAAAATCTCAATTTAAACTAATCTAGTCAGTACAGAACATTATTAAGTTACATTTAACATCATAAAGTTTATATAATCATAATACCATTATCGAGTAATTATAATCTGCCGATTCAGCAATCACAAATTATTTATATTATTATATCCTTTTAAATAGCAGGTTCAACAGCATTGTTTTCATCAACCAATTCTCCTGGCCAAAATCGTAATTTTTCCTTAGCGACAACAATATTTCTAACATTACCGTTACCTATCAGAGCATAGCGATCATTTGGAAGGATAGACTGAATTTCGTAAGGACCCTTAAATCTGGATTTTAACTTATCATTACGCCTATGATCTTGACTAACATAAACCAAATCACCTATATTATATTGTTTATTATTCCGCCTAACATGATCAAATCGTTGCTTAAATGTTTCCGCTATTTGTTGTAGCCTCTGTTTGGCAATTTCACGATCAGCTCGGACGTCAATATCAGGGTGCAAATCCTCGTCATTAATAATTTCATTTAGGTGAGATTGTACTATGGGTATATTTGCTTCTACCCCGATTAGTAAACGTAAGGGAGTGAACCCAGTCGATTTTTGTACTGTCGTGTTAATTGATTGCTGTACTTTAAATAATACGTTCGGCCACTCTGACGGCTCCGCGCACATAGTATTTAACATATTGACTACAGTAGCCACATAACGCTCAACCTGGCCGTTGCCTCTGGGTGTACCAGTGGCTATCATGTGGTGTTCTATATTTAGTTCTCTAAAAAGGGCTTGGATTTGATTGGAGCTAAAATTTGTACCACGATCAGTTATTACCAACGATGGTGTACCAAATAGTGTAACAGTTTCTCGGATGATTGGTATTAATTCTCCCGTACTTAGTGTTTTAAGGGGTTTTAACAGACAAAATTTAGTGAAACCATCAACTAATAATAGGATGTGTTTAAAGCCTTCCGTGGTTGTTGGAAAAGGCCCTGTGCAATCTAAATGTATGGTATGGAAGGGTACCGCAGTTTTATCGATCGGATGTAATAACCCTTGTTTAGGACCGGAGAATCCCTTTTTAGTAACGCAAATAAGACAATGGTTAATATATTTTTTTATAAAAGCTGTTATCCCTGGGAACCAAAAATATTGTCGGATTTTATGTAAAACCTTATCGAACCCCACATGGCAGTTTTCATCGTGAAATAGTTTTAAGATTTTTAACCTACATCCCTTCGGCACAAACAACCTCGGTTCAGCATCAGGACCAGTTTTATAATGCAATAAATTATTTTTAATTACATATTGGTTAGTGTCCAAGTTACCGGCTTGCAATTGCGACATTAGGGTCTGGGTTTCGGGATCATTTGTTTGCGCGATTTTTAACCAAGACTCGGGATTTATGTTATCGGCTTCAATAAAATTTACTTTAAAATAATGCTGCCGTTCTAAAGGAGTGGAAACAGGATTGCGACTAAGAAAATCAACATGACTGATGAATTTACCCTTTTTATACTGGATATTAAACTGAAAATCCTGCATAAAGGTCCACCAACGTGCTACCCTAGGTGACAAGTCTTTCTTTGTCATGGTTGATTTTATTGCATTGCAATCAGTAATTATTGTAAATTTTATGCCAAGGAGATATACTCGAAAATGTTTTAATGCATTAAAAATGGCAAGCGTTTCTAGGTCATAAGAACAGCACGTCAATTCTGTAAAATGTCAATCAACAACTCGCATCTCACTTCGCTGTTCACTTCGCGTTCACTCTCACTTCGCATAAGTTTCAAATTTCGAGTGCGAACTCAAACGTCATCTCATATTTAGGCCCGAGTTTTCTAACTACATCATAATCATTGATTACGTAACCGTTCTGTTAGCATTAAACCGATGTTCAATCCAACCGCGTTTTTTTTTAGAGTTCACCATTTATTTCTAACCAACGGTTTGCTAACCCAACTGTTTTGAATGAGTGAGTCCAAAATTACCAAATGCTGGAATGGTTTATCATTATTTTGTGAATGTTTATTGTCTTAATGGTCACGTCAATCAATTTTCATTGTCAAACTCTGTGATCAAAAATCATCTAACTCAATTTATAATTTTTTCGTGTCGTGTTTGTTATTAAATCTTTTATTGAATATATATCAGTGATATGGAAGATGAGCGTAAACGTACTTTGAATTTCACCAGTGGCGAGAAATCTGTACTTACGGCACTCGTAATAAAGTACAGAGATATATTAGAAAATAAAAAATCGGACGCTAAAGCAAATGCCGATAAAGCAAGAAGTTGGAAGGATCTGGCTGACGAGTTTAATGCTCTTAGTACTCACTGCAAACGTTCTCTTGAGAGCTTCAAATCAAATATATTTATTTGTTATAGCTTACTTGTTACAGCTTACACTTGCTGGGAGAATAACAAAATGAAAACTTCATGTCAGGAAGCATAAACCAATGGCTAAACTGAGTTGGCTACATCGTTTAAGCTAATCATTCGATTACAGTACATAATCAATGGTTAGAGAATGGTGAACAGCAAAATATTGTTAAACAGCCGTTCACGGTTCAAACATTTGTTTAAAATTTAACCATCTGTTGGTGAACTTGGGTCTAAATCTCACGGTAAATTTAGTTCAACACGCTGACACGCTCGCAAGTGTAGCGCTAGTGTATCAACCGAGTTTATAGAATGCCAATCAAGAAATTCACGGCGGGTTCAGATTCGAATTTTAGAACGACGTCTTACAGAATCAACAGGCAGTATTTGGATTCTGCTGGACTTGTCCGTTTACTATAATAAGCAACGACTTTATTCATGTTTTCTACCTTTTGTAATAATATTGCTCCGTAACCTATAGCACTAGCATCGGTGTGTAATTCTGTTGGACGTCGGGGGTCAAATATCGTCAAAAGAGGTTTGGATGTAAGATGATCAATAACATACTTTCGTGCTCTATCTTGTGCAATACCCCATTCCCATTTTTCATTGTTTTTAGTCAATTTTGTTATACAAGCTGTCTTTGAGGCAAAATCGGGAATAAATTTTCTAAAATAACTACATAGACCCATAAATTGCCGAACCTGTTTAACATTGGTGGGTGTCGGTGAATTTGCTACAGCATTTATTTTAGATTCTCCTGGTCTAACACCTTCCCGAGATATTTGTCTACCTAAATACTCTATGCTATCTACAAAGAATTTACATTTCTTTAGATTTATTGTAAAGCCACAAGAACTAAGTGCCGAAATTGTTTGCTCCAAATAAGATAAACCTTCTTCAATTGTGTTAAATGCGATCAAAATATCATCAATATAAACTAATATAAATGGTAAATGGCCTACTGCCTTAGTGATAGCTCTTTGAAACACCGACGGGCCATTACAAATTCCAAAAGGCATTTTCACAAATTCGTAATGTCCGTCTGGTGTTACGAAGGCTGTGTATTTTGTGGAGCTGCTGGAAATAGGGATTTGATAAAAGCCATTTTTCATGTCTATAGATATATAATACGTTGAATTTCCTAATTTATCTATTTGATCTTCAATGAGTGGGAGAGGATATCGATCTTTTTCTATTAATTTATTTAACGCTCTATAATCAATGCACATTCTATCGCTTCCATCTTTCTTTTTAACTAAAATCATAGGACTAGCAAAATCTGAATTACTTTCTTTGATTATTTTTTTATTCAATAGATCTTCCACTATTTCTTTAACCTTCTCTCTTTCTATCGGAGCTAATCGATATGGCCTATAGTAGACTACCTCATCATTTTTTAATTTAATTTCAAGTTCACCAGTCTTTACATGACCAATATTGTCCAAAACGGAGGGGTATTTTCCAAAAATAGCTTTTATCTCATCCTGCAGTTTATGATCTAGATGGTTTATCGCACTTGAGAGTTCCATACTAGAATTAAGGTTATCATTTTGTATAAAATTAACGTTATAACTAAATTTCGTAACACTTTTTCGCACTAACCGAGAACCTAAATAGTCGGTCACTAATGCAATGTCGGGATGTTGAATAGCGTTTCTGCCAATCAACAAATCGTATTCAAAGTCAGCATCCGTAATGACAAAAATATCTAGTTCGATACACAATTCATCCATTTTAACAGGAGCTGTAATTTTGGCAAATACTTTTAAAGTACCTTTACCTATTCCGCAAAGAGATAAGTAACATGGGTGAAAGTGGACGCCAAGACGTTCTGCTATAGATTGTTTGATTATACTACAGCTTGATCCGGTATCAATAAGTGATTTAATTAAGACATCATTTATGTGTACTGGTGTTAAAACTAATTCGCTTTGTCTAAAAAATTGACTTGGTTATCAGTTTTAGTAGGGTCCATTTTGGGTTTATATCTACAGAAGTAATCTGAATGTCCGGGTTTTTTGCAATAATTACAAAATTTTCTTTTTTCAATATTTGATCCTTGTTCTGAATTAGGTTCATTATTCTGGGTACTTTTTCTACTGTAACATTGTTGTTTGGTATGACCGGTTTTTCCACAGTTAAAACACTTTATTTCATTGGGTTTAGAATCAGTCTTAAAACGCTTAGGGGGTTGCAAGTTAGAAGGGTCCTTAGTGTCTATTGGCCTTTTCCTTGTTTTCGCGTAAGAAGTAAATAGGGCAATTAATTCCGAAGTAGCTTTAACATTGCTGTTAAACGAAGCCATTTTTACGTTAACATCACAAATACTACCACAAACTAATTCAATCAGCTGTAATTCCGTAAATGCAATTTTTGTATTCTTAAGTAGCCTAATTTTTTCCCTTGCGTACTCGCAATAAGAATCTGCAGTTTCTGATGTGTATAGTACTGCTTTCTGGAGCTTTTCTGCTAGATTCTTTTTCTCAGGGTATAGAGCTACCAGCTCTAAACGTAAATTGTCCCACGAACGACCCTCGGCCGGGTCCCATGTTTCGAACCATAGTAAAGCGGATCCCTTAAGGGCCTTACCAGCTTTGGCAACAGTGGCGACGTTACTCCATCCAAACTCCTTGGCGAGGGTTTCAATGTTGTTGCACCATGATTCAGCACCAAGGTCACTTTTAGCTGGATCAAATACTGGAAGGGCGACCTCGCTGTCGTTCTGGCGAGAACCGGAAACTGCGTCTTTGATGGCCCGCAGAAGTTCTTGTAAGACTGGTAAATCCATCTGGAAATTTTAAAAGAATATTATTCAACACGCTAGGGTAATCGAATCCCACTTCTGATGATAGCAAAGATGGAAATAACAAACAGCAAGCTAGTTATATTATACCTCTATATTAGTTGGATAGAATATTAGACCCGAGTCGTCTCATCGGGGAACATTTATTGAGTAATAATAACAACACTATGTAGGTACTAAGTATTGTATATTAATTTATTTATGGTAAAAGTAACACATAAGCCATTTTATAAACATAACAACATTTATTTAACAATGTGAAAATTATACTTATCTTCTATAGCTCAGTTTGCCCACACTTATACACAATCAAACTTTAGAGAGAGCTCCGCACCGTTCAACGTCTCAATCAAGAATGACCAAGATTGGTCGGCGCAGCGTCTTTTATAGGCGGTAACAAACAACTAAGTATGAGTCATACTTGTTTATCACCGCTCGAACGTTGGCTTACCGTCTAATTTAAAAGTAACGTCTAAACTGTTATTTACTGTAATATTTATAGATTTACTATTTCTTAATTTACTAACAATATAATTATACATATTTATATATCCATACCTAGGTACATATATTCATAACTATCAAACGCTTATTTATAGTATTTATTTTTTTATTTCACCTCAAAGTCAGACATATCGTGTTTGGACACGACAAGTTACTGAGAAAACGACATTACAATATTATTTTTTAGAAACTGTATGACTTTAAACTTCATAATTTTACTCGGCCTCCACGTAAAAAGTCTCTTTTGATATATTAACGTGAAGAAATAGATAAGTCACCTTAAAAAAAATACACTTATAGTCTAAAAACCGCCCGACAGGTTACGGTGCCACTTTTTTGAGAACGACCCCTATACATTTGATCATGTTATGATCCTTAAACTATTTTTTGAAGGGGATAGTTCGCCATGAAAAATGCAGCGAACGCGAGATGTTAGGTGGTATTGTAGAAAAGTAAACTGAAATCTTAAAGGGATTCACACACATGTTACTGTGATGAACACAGTGCTTTGCCTGTCATTATTCGATTTATTTATTTAAACTTTTCGTCAAAAGTGTATTTAATTAAAATTTACACTTTTTATTATAATTACAAAAAATACTAAAATCCGAACAAGAACAGTTTCACTGTAAAAAAATCTAAAATCTAAATCTAAATAATTTCCAACCACGCACACGATATACGATCCAAAATTGTTTCTTTAAATTTTTAAAGTAACTCTTTTTTTTTATTTCCCAACATCATAAAATATACAATCATGTCGGTTACTTGGATTTTTTAATTTTTAATTTTATTTATTTTTTAGATACTAAATCAGTGCCTCAGCTGAAGAGAAAACTACAAAATGCCAATCAATCTTGTGGGCCAGGAAGCAATTTAGACGATCTGCAGGTAACAGAAACACAGAAACCTGAAACAATGATCCGAAAACCTCTACCAAGAATTTCAATACGACGACCGTCGTCTCAAGAATCCAGTGAAAACCTGAATTACAAGTGCTTTATGTTAAATGAAAATCCTAAGCCAGTCGTCATTACTGACCACATAACCGCAGCATCTGGCAGCTCGAAACAAGAACAATCAATAATCATCACTAGCAATCAGGTGATTCAAAAAGGTCAGACAAATACGACCTGCCCTTCCAATGGCGAGCTGAACACCAAGCGGAGTACTCAACCTGAAGCTATCAAGGAAAATCAGTCAATTGACCTTTCAGTCCAGTCTACTTCAGCAAAACTTCCGGTTGAGCATCAACTTTCATCACAACTGCCAACCGAGCAAGAACTGTCACTGCAGCCTTCAACTGGTCGAGAACCTTCACCGCTGCCTCCAGTCGATCGACAACCTTTACCAAAGTCTATAGTTGAGCAACATCCTTCACCAAAGTTTTCAGATGAACAACAACCTTCATTTATTGGCCAAAGCTATCAACATCCTGTAAGCATGTCAGCTGTAGAAATGAATAATTGTAAAGGAAATATCGATAGCTGTCAAAATGTTCTGCCTGAGCCTGTCACGGATAAAAGACCATCTACTAAAACTCCTCCGAACACTTTCAAACCGGCTCATCAGTCTGACCCAATCATTGAGAGACCAACTCCACTGGTTCGTCATGAAAATTCACTTCAAGAGCCGCACTCGGAAGATGTAACTGCTGGACAATCAAAGGAACCCAATCACTACCAAAAAACTCAACTTCACAGGATTTTGACTGCGCCAAACATACCGCCGAGGCCTCCTAATGCAACAAACCAGCTTTTTCAGCAATGTGGATCCCCTCAATTACCAAATATTTCAGTCAATAGCACTTTGAATTCGAAATTCCAAACCCACGGATTCGGTAAAAAGAATTGTATGGAAGTGGCTGATAACCACTCATTTCTGCGCTCTCAAGACATTATTGCTAGCATGCCATCTACTTCTCATCATGAATACACTTCAAAAAAGCTGAATCAACAGTTAACACTAAAAGCTAGACAAAAATCTTCAGCAGTGAATAAAGTGAAAAATCCCGTTAATAACACTTCTCGCCTCTCTCACTCTGAAGGTTTCACAAAAAATATTGCAACTCTACAATATCCACCAAAATCAATGACTCAACTCATCATACCTGGAGGTTCAACCGTCGCGCAATCTGTACAATTTACTCAACATCACGTACAACAGGCACAAATTGATGTATCACTTATGAATGACGATAGACGTGGAAAGAGAGAAAACTATATTAGTCAGAGAGATCCCCGTGCCCAAGTTATGATGAATACACCAGCTGCACAAAATCTCTCAAAGTTAGCTCACCAGTATAACCCTATTCTTGGGACATCACAATATGAACAACAATGTTTAATGACTCAGGAAGATTATCTGCAGCAATTCAAACGTCTTCAAGATATGATTAGAAGTCCAACCATGACTTCAACACTTGATCCGATGGTTTATCATCAAAGTGCTATGATGAACAGAGGATTCGTCATACAAAGTCAACCAAACTCGATCAACCAGCCCATTCAGTTCCTTCCCCAAAATGTAAATCAATACGTACCAAACAACAGCGCGTACTTACAAGAAATAAAAAGTCATGAAATGAAGAAATATACTGACAGAGATCATGTTACTTACAAGCCTGTTGCTCCCAAGGAAGTAGATATTCAATTTCCTACACACCAGTCATCGAGCCAGTCACATTGGGATGCTGAACATTTACAAAAAAAACAAGATCAACAGAATGATCCGCGTCCAAAAAACACACAAAATGACCTTTCGCTCAAATCGACGCATAGTTCTCTCATTCTTAAGCCTCAAAAAGTTACTAAGAGATCACGATCACTCTCTGTCCCAAGTCAGGCTCTTTTTGATGCTCAGAGAAACTGTTTAATCCAAGAACTGAATATACAGGAAAGAGTGAATCAAAGTTCTACGAAATCGAATAATACAAATCTAGCTGCGATTTCTGAAACCCAGACGGTAGAACTAGCTTCTTCTAAGAGAAATATCGCGGTTCAAACTATGCTATCATCAAACGATCTAGAGGCGACACAATTTACTTTGATTCAAAAAGAACATCACTGCCAATGTTCTGGCATAAAGAAAAATATGATTGATCAAGCTACCCAAATGGATTCAATGATGGATGTCAGTAAAAGTGTAGAAGCAATCGCTGGAACTTCAAGTGGCATTGCACATAAGACGGACGAATTGTTAGAAGAACAACAAGACTCACTTTATCAAGGGACATCTTCAGAATCTGAAAATTCAACAGACAGTGAGACTGAATCAGAAAACGAATTTGTTCCAGAAACCCAACAGGCGACTCCGACAGCTGAACAAAACCTCACACAAGAAAATCAGAATGAACAATCCAGAATAATTATTGAGCAGGACATGTTGCATGAAATTGGTAATCTCGTAACTCAAATGGGATCCCATGTGTCTTTGTCATTTGATATGTTCAATACTTTACGAAATTCTCTCCTCGTCTGCGGACAAACATACAAATCATTATTAAAATTAGTCGATAACATTGAATTCATAGAGCCCGAGACGGAGAATTCTCCTCCATCTCCACACAACAACGTGGTATCACAAGATACTCAAGGAATACCAGTTAATGATAACGACAACACTACTAGTGTAGGTAACTCAACGACGTCGATTCGTGAGCAAAGAGGTACGTTATCTCTGCCAGCAGAATATGATCCAAATGATACCAAGTGGACTCTAAAGTACCGAGAGAAAAAGCCAGGACTCGTCGAGCTCATACCTCGAACTGGAGTTTACGTCAAAAAGAAAGAACTGCAACGTTGCATACGAAAATCAAACGACTGCAGAACGCTGGCACGCTTGCTATTAACAGAAGTCTTCAGCCACATCGCATTGGGTGTATGCTCATGGACAGGTAGGAAAGCAAAAGCTTTCAATTCCGTGAAAATTGACGTCAGGCCAGGACTAGATGAAAACGCGAGAAATGTCTTGCTAACGTTCGTTGAAGAGTACGGGAAGAAACTTGGTTGGAAAATGGCCTTATCAGCTGTTATGAGTACCATTCAGACAAAGATTTATGATATAAGAGACAAGTATGAGAGGAAGTGCAAAGTTCATTAACAGGATTTATTTAAAAGGAGTGCGTATATTCAACGAAGTAATCAGGTGCATAAAACTGAACAACTTTCCCCAAGGATTATATGGGTGCACAGGTGAAAATTAAAAATGAACTTTTCATACAAAGTGACAGATCACGTGACAAATTTGAACGTGAAAAAAGTTGTTCAGTTTTATGCGCCTGATCAACTCGTTGAATATACGCACTTCATTTAAATTAATCCAGTATATATTAAAATAACCAGCCGTCACCCGCGGCTTCGCTCGCGCGTAGGTAGTAAAGCATAAATGGATGTAATTATTTGGTTGATGTCAATTACATCCTGGTAAAACAGAGAAAGAGAAAATTATATTTATACACTAGCTTCTGCCCGCGACTTCGTACGCGGATCCTGTTGCTTATGCCAGTGACAACAGGGTCGTCAAAATAAAAGATCTGAAACGTCTGATGTCAAATTCTAAGAGCCCGGGGACCGGAAAACAACGTGATGCGCGAGACGATTCGAGACCCTCTTGGATCTTTAATTTTTGTAAGATAGCAGGAAATGCCCATCAGAACTTTTGCTCACGATCAGCGGTAAGTCGCGCATCATATTCTTCACTGGTCTCTAAAGACCTGGATGTAGATGCATAAATACGATGAGAATGCAGGCGTGCTACGCGATCCGAAGAGGTTTCCACGGAGGAAGTTGCATCCTGATCTTCTCGAACTCGGTCTCTCCTGACGCTCTTCGGTAGATTCTTGAGATCTTACGATCCTCAATCTTTTAGCTTCTTTGGAACATTGGGAAAGATTTGACCTCTTTCATCATGGTTATAGTTTTATTGTGAAGATACCTGATCAATTAAATCTAAGTGACTGCAAAGTAAATTAAACGCTCAAATAACATAAGCCCGAAGGCAAACATATTCGATAAAAAAAAAAAAAATTGGGAGTTTTGGCCAGTATAGTCGAATTAAAATGATATGCCATCGTCATCGAAAATCAGTCCTAAAGGTTATGTTATTTTATAATTATACAGTGAAATTAGTGATAGCTTTGATTTCCAAGTCAGATGTTTCAAATCTTCGATTTTTATAAGTATACAGGGAATGCCCATCAGACCGAACAACTTTTGCTAAGACGTCATTCCTATATGTGTTATGGTGTAGCCGGGCTCTTGGAGTTCGACAACAGATGTTCCAGACCTTCAATTTTTATACGTCAACAGAGAGTGCTCATCAGGCTGAATAACTCTTGCTAAGACGTCATTCCTATATGTGTTATGGTGTAGCCGGGCTCTTGGTGTTCGACAACAGGTGTTCCAAATCTTCAATTTTTATACGTCATCAGAGAGTGCTCATCAGGCTGAACAACTCTTGCTAAGACGTCATACCTATATTATTATGTGTTATGGTGTAGCCGGACTCTTGGAGTTCCACAACAGGTGTTCCAGATCTTCAATTTTTATAAGTCAACAGGGAATGCCCATCAGACCAAACAACTTTCGCTAAGACGTCATTCCTATATGTGTTATGGTGTAGCCGGGCTCTTGAAGTTCCACAACAGGTGTTCCAGATCTTCAATTTTTATAAGTCAACAGGGAATGCCCATCAGACCGAACACCTTATGCTAAGACGTCATTCTTATATGTGTTATGGTGTAGCCGGGCTCTTGGAGTTCGACAACTGGTGTTCCAGATCTTCAATTTTTTACGTCAACAGAGAGTGCTCATCAGGCTGAACAACTCTTGATAAGACGTCATTCTTATATGTGTTATGGTGGAGCCGGGCTCTTGGAGTTCCACAACAGGTGTTCCAGATCTTCAAATTTATTCTCTCAGCAGAAAATGCTCATCACGTGGAACAATTTTTGCTATATTTTTGCTATAATTTTTGTATCTCTTATAGTTTAGCTGGTCTGTTGCGGTTCTGCATCAGTTGTTCAAATTTCCAAGATAAATTATAGCCTATATGTTGCCCAGACTTAATACCTATACAACAAAAAAACAATCATGCAAATCCGTCCAGTAGTTCCGAAGATTAGCGTGTACAAACAAACAGACAAACAGACATACAGACAAACAGACAAACAGACAGAATTTTTTTTTTGGATTCGTACTCTATAACTGTTTGTAAACCCCCCTCAATTTTTTTTTTTTAATATATTCAATGTACAGACACAGTTTTTTTACTGTTTTATTATATGTATAGATAATTATATTTAATGCCTGAATATATTTTATAGTGACCTTTGTGACCTCTTAACCTCTGATCGTCCATCCAAGCGGTTGGATATAGGTTGAAACCCACATTGATGTGCATTCATCTTAACCTATTAATGTTAATTCTTGTTTAGTGCCATATTAAATACTTTTTTGTATTACTATTATGGTTTAGTTGTGTAGTTCGCATTTAATTATTGGATTCTAGAAGAAGAATAGAATATGAGATAAGTTTTTTGTGATAAATGTCCAATGCGATTTTGGTAACCTTTTTATAAATCCTCTAGTTTTCTTGTCTGGGGGGATAGAAATTGCGAAAAAAAATAATTATAAAATGATAATAACTTCAATCAAAAATCATGAATAGTTCTTTAGTTTATCAGAAAATTTTCACCCTTTTGGGCTTACAATGATAAAATCCACATAAAACGAATGCATTTAATTTACCTCCGCATCTACTGCGACATGTACGTGACAAAGCTGCAAATGACACTCTTTGAAAACACCGACCTATAAATGTCCTACTGCTGGGCACAGGCCTCTTCCCATATAGAGAAGGAACGAGCATTGATTACTCATTGCGCCACGCTTGCTCATTGCGGTTGGGCGATTTAAGAAACCAATTTTTGGAGTCCATGTTTCTTTATGATGTTTTCCTTCACCACTGGTCACTGGTGTCTTAGTTAAGAAGATTTTTGAAAACCTGAATTCCAAAACATGTAATCTGAAATCACCAACCCACAATGAAAAAGGATAGTGATCAATGCCCGTACCTGCTTTCTCTCTATGAGAAATGGCCTGTGCCCAGCAGTGGAATATTTGTAGGCCTATAATAGATAATAATATATGTGTATAAACTGCATTTAAATTAAAATATGCCCGATTCAAAAAATACTCAAAATACGCACAGATATATAACACATAAATAAATAGACACCAATAAAGTAAGTAGGTATATATCTAAATCAAAGATATATTTTTAAATCATCTAAACCAAAAGAAAATAAATAAATCCAATAAGTAATTAAGATGCTACTTATACGACGTAAATGCCTAAACTAAATAAAATAAAAACAAAATAGTCATATAATAATAAATCCAAATATTAAAAAAAATCCCCCTTATTGCCACATCCAGTAATAATCAATTTAGGCATCCACGTTCTGCCTTGGCGACAATCGAGTCTTCTTCTTGGAACGACTGCCTATCTGATCTCCACAACCCATTTTACTGGGTAATACAGTATACCACAGTAAGACTGGTTGTCAGAATATTGTAATGACTTATAATACCGGCCTATAAATGTCCCACTGCTGGGCACAGGCCTCTTCCCATTATAATGTAATGTAATGACTTAACGACAGTCAAAGATAACCGTATGACAGTCGTGACCAATGGCTTAACGTGCTTTCCCAGGCACGGAGGGGTCTCGGTATGTTTACAAATGGTCACCCATCTAGGGGACCAACCGCCACGAGCGCGGCTTCACATTTATTATCGGCCAAACCGTACGGCTTAAGGCCGATTTACATTAAACGAGCGAATACTGCATTCTATCCCCACTCTATCAATTTCTTATAGTGTAAACAGACCTAGAGCATTCTTTCTTGGTTCTGTTTGCGTACTTAAAGATTGTATGGAATATTCTGAGATTGCTCGCTCGCTTGATGTAAACGACTCTACAACGTGCGAACACTTACTTAGAGCATTCCTACGTGTTCGGATTCGGACGTGCTCGCTCCCCGGAGCGGTCATATCACAGAGTTCTTATGTTCTAGCGATTTCATAACGTACTTATTTATTTAATATTATGGATTGGTCTCAAGAAAAATGTATTTTTAAATAATTATAAAATGTATTTTAATAATAACAGCTTACCAAAATCTCAGATTTTGTGGGATCCGACTTTTGAACATCATAAACATTAAATTCACAAACAAGATTCTGAACAGGAAATTGCAAATCTACCAGAATGTACTGTTGAAGAAGCAAAGAAAAAGATGGACTCGCATCTTAGTGCCGAGAAAGGCAAAAAGCAAAGACTACGAAATCAGCGGAGTGTACTGCGCTTATAATTCAAAATGGTTTGCTTTTTGTATGAACTTTTTGATGGATAAATATAAGGAACCAAGGAAAACATTTTATATCGATACTAGTACGTAATCAAAATAAAAAATACGACAGAATTTGTTTTGTTTATTTTTTTTTATAACGACGCCCTTATTAAGGAATTAAATTCTTGTGTCGCGGGGTTTCACAAACATTTAAATCACATGCACAAAAAACATCCAGACTTGGAACAAGCATTTTTGGATCACACAAAATGCTAGTCTCATGCGGGGATCGAACCCGCGTACTTCGCGTTTATAGTACAAAGTTTGAGTATCATTGATTAAATTAAACTTTAAAAAGAAATATTCGGATTGTTTCTAACAAATAGACAAATACAAGACTGTTGCTTAAAAGTCTGACCGACACAAACTTAAGTTTATGTTTGTGTCGCTCAGATTACTGATTTCTTTTAATTTAATTCGTCAAAGTAGGAAATTATAATTATTGTTAGTTCGCACTTAGTTATAAAATTTGCATGCCATTAAAATTTAAACTTTGCAAAATGCGTGACACGTGTAACTAGTATTCCATCGATTGTGTATTCTCATTTTCTGGCAAGTAAAGATAAGTATTTGATTTTATTAGATTAATATTTGATAAAGACCCTCAATGTAATAATAAAGACTGGTAGCCTACTCAATGTAGCTTGGAAAAAGCTAAGCAGAAGTGTGGGAAAAGCGCCAGTTCTAAGTTTGAAGTTTACCATTCGCCTCAATAGATGGCGTTGAACGTTCTTTCTGAATCGCGCTATGGTTTCGTTACACGAGACTAAATAAGACGCCCATATTAGTAAATGTGTTTACATAAAACATAATAGTCATGTCACGCAATCGACGAGACAATTAATTTTTGTAGGTTGTCATATACACAACCTTTGTGATTTTTAAAAGAGGTGATATTAAAAATAATTCAATCATTCTTGTGTAATATATTATTATTAGCGATGGGTCGTTGAAGGTTTTTCCGTCAACGAGTTAACGAGTTACGAACGTCAACTTGCATGAACGATAAACGCTTTTATTAACTTATTTACTTTCATTTAATAACTTTCTTTTAAAATAATGACATTGATCATATTTCTAAATAAACATCAAATCTTGTATTCGTTATTTAGAGTTCAAATTATTGTCACTAACTAATTATTGTGACTACCGTGTCGTTGCGGGAGTTTTATTGTTAAAGAAATACAATTTACGTACGTTGAAAATAAGAAAACGTTGTGTTCTGTTTCTCGTTTCGTCAAACGAGTTGAATTCGTAAACGTCATTGTCTCGCCACTCGTTGACACGTTGACAGTCGTTGACGAATTCAACGAGTTGATTTGTACACGGTCAACGTTAATCCCGTTGAAGAGACATCAACTTTGATTCAACTAGTTCGTTGATTCAACGCCCACTACTAATTATTATAATACGATTGGTTTGTGTTGTTTCGTCACAGAGCGCTGCCACTTCCTTCTCCTTGCTCCGTCATCAGACAAGCTCGAAAGTATCATAATATTGAATTGTCACCGAAATTTATACCTTAGTATATAAAAATTCATTCAAAGTTAGGGGAAAGAGCTAGGAAACCAGTTTGAAGTTTACCAATCCCCTCGGTAGATGGCGCTATGGTTCCGTTACTCGATAACAAGATATCAAATTCTATCGTTTATGTGAGTGTCAACTGACGATAAACTTTTATTTGATATTATTATAACATAAAAAAACTAATGGGAAAACCTCCAGATCTAAGTTTACAGTTTACCATTCGCCTCAATAGATGGCGTTGAACGTACTTTCTGAATCGCGCTATGGTTTCGTTACACGATAACAAGTAAGAGACGCTTAGAAGCATTATCTACACTTTTAGGTTATTTTCAACTTTTTCGAATTTTTGATGGGTTGTACTTTAGACAACCTTTATAAGGCTAATATTGGTATCGTAGTAAAAGTTACTATGTTATTTAAAAGTGTACATCGATGTTTTTGTGTTCATTTGAATATATTTTAAAACAGGAATAATATTTACAATTTATAAGATTGTTATTAGTACTACATACCTATTATAAATTATTAAAAGTAAAACTAAACTAAAAACTTTTAAAATAAATAAAACTGTATGTATTTTATAATAAACAAGAAAACTTATGGTTATCAAGCATAAAAAAAATCATCAACAAAACAACTGCTATAACATTAGTAGGCGGACATGCGCTCCTACTGCTGGACGGCCATGGTGACTAAGGCATAATTAATTATATAATTAATAATTTAATAACATTTTAATAATAGAAAATGTATACGAGTATAAGTAATTCGTAGAAGTGTGGCATGGTCAGAGCTGAACAATATTAATTTATTTTGACTTACTTAGAAATACTTAATAATTTACCATGTGTGATCTGAGATTAATTTATACTAGCTGTTGCCCGCGGCTTCGCTCGCGCGTAAAGTAAAGAGATGTATTCTGTGATTTTCAAAGTAAGGAGAATGTAAAAAATCGTGTTTATTTATTTCTATCCAGAAAACCCGTATACGAAATTTCATGTGTCTATCATTGAAAATACCGAACTTCCCATAAAAACTTTCAACCCCTATTTCACCCCCTTAGGGGGTAGATTTCTAAAATCTCGGAAATACATCTTATTTATTTCTAACTAATAACCCTTGTATGAAATTGAATGTGTCTATCTTTGAAAACGACACAACTCATATGCCTACAAACTTCCAACCCCTTTTTCACCCTCTTAGGGGGATGATTTTTAAAATCGCTGAAATACATCTTTATTTATTTCTATTCAGAAACCCGTATACGATATTTCATGTGTCTATCATTGAAAATACCGAACTTCCCATACAAACTTTCAACCCCTATTTCACCCCCTTAGGGGATAGATTTCCAAAAGAAAAGTAGCCTATAGCCTTCCTCAATAAGTGGACTATCTAACAGTGAAAGAATTTTTCAAATTGGACCCGTAGGTACTTCCTGAGTTAAGCGCGTTCAAACAAACAAACTCTTCAGCTTTATAATATATAATATATATAAAGTATAGATAAATAATTATAGTATCTTAGCCGTGTCACAGATTAATAAATAGTTACTTGGCCGTGTGCAGCGCCCCTTTTTGAACTCCACTGCGGGTGACTTAACCTACGACAAACTTATTATTTGCGGTTGGTACAGTATTCGGGTCTAGAGATCGAACCGCAAAATTAAGTTTGTTTTTTTTTGTATATACTTTTCCGGGATAAAAACTACCCAGTGTGGTGCCCAGGATATTAATGAACAATTATACCAAGTTTCATCGAAATCGAACCGGTAGTTTTTGCGTGATGCCTGAACAAACAGACAGACAGACAGACAGACAGACAGACAAAAATTTTTTTAATCACATTTTTGGGTTCGGTGTCGGTCTAGTAACACACCCCGCCATTAATTTTTTTGATATTTTCAATGTACAGAATTTTCACTTCTACAGATTTATTATAAGTATAGATATTGCACGCCTCATAAGCGAAGCGTTGAGGTGGGTATTACTGTCAGTTTACGCACACCGAGTGATAATGTCACTTTTTCATTCTTTAATGCATTTCATTTATAAGTGAATATATAGACAAATGTTGAGAAATAACACTTTTTGTAACAATCATGGTATTTTTAAATCTGTTTTTATTGTTTAAATTCATTAAAAAATTGTTTAAATAAGTTCTGTCTTGGACGTCCGTGTGTCTGTAGTACGGATCCCGTATGTTAATTCTTGTTTAGTGCCATATTAAATACTTTTTTTGTATTACTATTATGGTTTAGTTGTGTAGTTCGCATTTAATTATTGGATTCTAGAAGAAGAATAGAATATGAGATAAGTTTTTTGTGATAAATGTCCAATGCAATTTTGGTAACCTTTTTATAAATCCTCTAGTTTTCTTGTCTGGGGGGATAGAAATTGCAAAAAAAAAAAATTATAAAATGATAATAACTTCAATCAAGAATCATGAATAGTTCTTTAGTTTATCAGAAAATGTTCACCCTTTTGGGCTTACAATGAGAAAATCCACATAAAACGAATGCATTTAATTTACCTCCGCATCTACTGCGACATGTACGTGACAAAGCTGCAAATGACACTCTTTGAAATAATATCTTCATATTTTATGTTTCTTTATAACACCGACCTATAAATGTCCTACTACTGGGCACAGGCCTCTTCCCATATAGAGGAACGAGCATTGATTTCCACGCTTGCTTATTGCGGTTGGGCGATTTAAGAAACCAATTTTTAGAATCCAGGTTTCTTCATGATGTTTTCCTTCACCGCTTGTCACTGGTCTCCTAGTTAAGAAAAAACATAATATAACTTTTGAAAAGTCACATTGGTACTTGCCTGGGTTCGAACCCGCCACTATGTGCATACAAATCCGGTCTTTGAACTGCTAGGCCACCACGACATTGCTGTTATGTTGCTTTAGTTTGTATATTTTAAACTTGATTGTCTAACTTTTTTCACCTGCTTAAGAGTTGATTTTTGAAAACCTGAATTCCAAAACGTGTAATCTGAAATAACCAACCCACAATGAAAAAGGATGGTGATCAATGCCCGTACCTGCTTTCTCTCTATGAGAAGTGGTCTGTGCCCATCAGTGGAATATTTGTAGGCCTGTAATAGATATATGAGTAGGTATAAACTGCATTTAAATTAAAATATGCCTGATTCAAAAAGCTACTCAAAATACAACAGTTATATAACACATAAATAAATAGACACCAATAAAGTAAGTAGGTATATATCTAAATAAAAAAAAAAATTAAATTATCTAAACCAAAAGAAAATAAATTAATCCAATAAGTACTTAAGATGCTACTTATCCGACGTAAATGCCTAAACTATATAAATTGAAAATAATAAAATAAAAACAAAATAGTCATATAATAATAAAACCAAATATTAAAAAAATCCCCCTTATTGCCACATCCAGTAATAATCAATTTAGGCATCCACGTTCTGCCTTGGCGACAATCGAGTCTTCTTCTTGGAACGACTGCCTATCTGATCTCCACAACCCATTTTACTGGGTAATACAGTATCCCACAACCCACAGTAAGACTGGTTGTCAGAATATTGTAATGACTCAACGACAGTCAAAGATCACCGTATGACAGTCGGGACCAATGGCTTAACGTGCTTTCCCAGGCACGGAGGGGTCTCCGTATGTTTACAAATGGTCACCCATCTAGGGGACCAACCGCCACGAGCGCGGCTTCACATTTATTATCGGCCAAACCGTACGGCTTAAGGCCGATTTACATTAACGAGCGAATGCTGCATTCTATCCCCACTCTATCAATTTCTTATAGTGTAAACAGACCTAGAGCATTCTTTCGTGGTTCTGTTTGCGTACTTAAAGATTGTATGGAATATTCTGAGATTGCTCGCTCGCTTGATGTAAACGACTCTAAAACGTGCGAACACTTACTTAGAGCATTCCTACGTGTTCGGATTCGGACGTGCTCGCTCCCCGGAGCGGTCATATCACAGAGTTCTTATGTTCTAGCGATTTCATAACGTACTTATTTATTTAATATTATGGATTGGTCTCAAGAAAAATGTATTTTTAAATAATTATAAAATGTATTTTAATAATAACAGCTTACCAAAATCTCAGATGTTTGTGGGATCCGACTTTTGAACATCATAAACATTAAATTCACAAACAAGATTCTTGGCAGGAAATTGCAAATCTACCAGAATGTACTGTTGAAGGAGCAAAGAAAAAGATGGACTCGCATCTTACTGCCGAGAAAGGCAAAAAGCAAAGACTACGAAATCAGCGGAGTGTACTGCGCTTATAATTCAAAATGGTTTGCTTTTTGTATGATGAACTTTTTGATGGATAAATATAAGGAACCAGGGAAAACATTTTATATCGATACTAGTACGTAATCAAAATAAAAAATACGACAGATTTTGTTTTGTTTATTTTTTTTAAAACGACGCCCTTATTAAGTAATTTAATTCTTGTGTCGCGGGGTTTCACAAACATTTAAATCACATGCACAAAAAACATCCAGACTTGGAGCAAGCATTTTTGGATCACACAAAATGCTTGTCTCATGCGGGGATCGAACCCGCAGTACTTCGCGTTTATAGAAAGTTTGAGTATTATTGATTAAATTAAACTTTAAAAATAAATATTCGGATTGTTTCTAACAAATAGATAAATACAAGATTGTGATTAAAAGTCTGACCGACACAAACTTAAGTTTGTGTTTGTGTCGCTCAGATTACTGATTTCTTTTAATTTAATTCGTCAAAGTAGGAAATTATAATTATTGTTAGTTCGCACTTAGTTATAAAATTTGCATGCCATTAAAATTTAAACTTTGCAAAATGCGTGACACGTGTAACTAGTATTCCATCGATTGTGTATCTCATTTTCTGGCAAGTAAAGATAAGTATTTGATTTTATTAGATTAATATTTGATAAAGACCCTCAATGTAATAATAAAGACTGGTAGCCTACTCAATGTAGCTTGGAAAAAGCTAAGCAGAAGTGTGGGAAAAGCGCCAGTTCTAAGTTTGAAGTTTACCATTCGCCTCAATAGATGGCGTTGAACGTTCTTTCTGAATCGCGCTATGGTTTCGTTACACGAGACTAAATTTAAGACGCCCATATTAGTAAATGTGTTTACATCAAACATAATAGTCATGTCACGCAATCGACGAGACAATTAATTTTTATAGGTTGTCATATACACAACCTTTGTGATTTATAAAAGAGGTGATATTAAAAATAATTCAAACATTCTTGTGTAAGTAATATATTATTATTAGCGATGGGTCGTTGAAGGTTTTTCCGTCAACGAGTTAACGTGTTACGAACGTCAACTTGCATGAACGATAAACGCTTTTATTAACTTATTTACTTTCTTTTAATAACTTTCTTTTAAAAATAATGACATTGATCATATTACTAAATAAACATCAAATCTTGTATTCGTTATTTAGAGTTCAAATTATTGTCACTAACTAATTATTGTGACTACCGTGTCGTTGCGGGAGTTTTATTGTTAAAGAAATACAATTTACGTACGTTGAAAATAAGAAAACGTTGTGTTCTGTTTCTCGTTTCGTCAAACGAGTTGAATTCGTAAACGTCATTGTCTCGCCACTCGTTGACACGTTGACAATCGTTGACGAATTCAACGAGTTGATTTGTACACGGTCAACGTTAATCCCGTTGAAGAGACATCAACTTTGATTCAACTAGTTCGTTGATTCAACGCCCACTACTAATTATTATAATACGATTGGTTTGTGTTGTTTCGTCACAGAGCGCTGCCACTTCCTTCTCCTTGCTCCGTCACCGATTGACACCGAAATTTATATCTTAGTATACAAAAATTCATTCAAAGTTTGGGGAAAAAGAGCTAGGAAACCAGTTTGAAGTTTACCAATCCCCTCGGTAGATGGCGCTATGGTTCCGTTACCCGATAACAAGATATCAAATTCTATCGTTTATGTGAGTGTCAACTGACGATAAACTTTTATTTGATATTATTATAACAATATTATATAAAAACTAGTGGGAAAACCTCCTCAGTTCTAAGTTTGCAGTTTACCATTCGCCTCAATAGATGGCGTTGAACGTACTTTCTGAATCGCGCTATGGTTTCGTTACACGATAACAAGTAAGAGACGCTTAGAAGCATTATCCATACTTTTAGGTTATTTTCAACTTTTTCGAATTTTTGATGGGTTGTACTTTATACAACCTTTATAAGCTCATATTGGTATCGTAGTAAATGTTACTATGTTATTTAAAAGTGTACATAGATGTTTTTGTGTTCATTTGAATATATTTTAAAACAGGAATAATATTTACAATTTATAAGATTGTTATTACTCCCTATTATAAATTATTAAAAGTAAAACTAAACTAAAAACTTTTAAAATAAATAAAACTGTATGTATTTTATAATAAACAAGAAAACTTATGGTTATCAAGCATAAAAAAAATCATCAACAAAACAACTGCTATAACATTAGTAGGCGGACATGCGCTCCTACTGCTGGACGGCCATGGTGACCAAGGCATAATTAATTATATAATTAATAATTTAATAACATTTTAATAATAGAAAATGTTTACGAGTACAAGTAATTCGTAGCAGTGTGGCATGGTCAGAGCTGAACAATATTAATTTATTTTGACTTACTTAGAAATACTTAATAATTTACCATGTGTGATCTGAGATTAATTTATATATTGCACGCCTCATAAGCGAGCGTTGAGGTGGGTATTACTGTCAGTTTACGCACACCGAGTGATAATGTCACTTTTTCATTCTTTAATGCTTTTATAAGTGAATATAAATAGACAAATGTTGAGAAAAAACACTATTTGTAACACTCATGGTATTTTTAAATCTGTTTTTATTGTTTAAATTCATTAAAAAATTGTTTAAAAAAGTTCTTTCTTGGACGTCCATGTGTCTGTGTGTACGGATCCCGTATCTTGTGGTCACGATAACCAGCGAAATACTTCACTTATCGAGTTGGTTTTTTTTTATAGGCTTCAGTATTTTGAGGAATAGAAGCCTATAAGTAATAGGCTTCTATTCCTAATCTCACGGTATAGGTAATTCGGTGTAAGTAGTTTAATTATTTTTTTTTACAAATAATTCAATTTTATTGTAATGAATGAGATTATTAAATGAGGCGTGCACTTTTGGATTGTCCAACTATTTACTTATTTGTACCTGTTGATATTTTTTTTTACTTGACATAAACTAATGTTTTTTTTTAATGTTATTGTTAAGCTTTGCAAGAGATCCACAACATAATAATAAAAAAGAGACCGATAACCTACCAATGTAGATTGGAAGAAGCGCCATTCAAATAGTTTTAAGTTTACCATCCCCTCAATAGATGGCGTTGAACGTCCGTTCTGAATCGCGCTATGGTTTCGTTACACGATAAGAAGTAAAGCGCGCCCCAACATTTTTATAAGGCACCTTAATAAATGTACTTGAATCAATATTTTATGAATTTTTGACGGGTTGTACTTTATACAACCTTTGTTAACCATAATGTCTATAATCAAATTAATATCATTGATACTACTTACCCCGAATACTAAAACGCAAATTAAGTTTAAGATGTTCTTAAATGTCCATCTGTAGCTATTTCACACTTTAAAGTAACAGAGGCAGCATGAGACCGTTTCAAACTGATTGACGTTTCAGCATGCGGACATAAGTACTTACTTATATACCACATATTTTTAATTGCCCCCAAGATTTTTGTTCCTTTGTATGACTTACTTCCTTCACTACCTTCAGATTTTTCTCGTCCAATCAATGTTAACACTCTTTCTTATTATGTAGTCCTATCTAAGTTCCCTTTATGTAATAATATTTGCTTGTAATTATTATTAATATATAATTTTACTCCTTATTTTATAATTATTCCTTGTACACAACTTTTACCATATTTACCGATGTAATTGAAGAGCGGGTCCTCCTAGCACAAGTATATTATTACTTAAAAGGAGGTCTCTATGTAAGTTTAACTGTAAAAGTTTGATGGTTGAAGAATAAACTATTTTTATTTTTTTTTATTTTTTTTTGTAATTTTATCTCTTAGTTCAAAGCACTGTACGTACCGCGGTTAAAAAAAAAAACAAGTTTATCAAAAGATGTATCATGTTTTAATAGTTGCATTCGGGTTGTTTTTTATTTTCCCCACTGATAACACTTGTTTTCCCAACTTCCAACCCTGACATTGGCAGAATCGTCGACACCCAACGGAGCCATAATCAACAAAATTGAATTGTAGTAAGTACTTATATGTTATTAAACAATACCTGTCAATGTTTTGGCACATCCCCCTTATGCAACCATAAACTGCCTAGTTTGTAGGTAGTTGATGTTTTTAACCGTTGGTAACAAACTATACATAATTTTGTTTGTGAGTCTTAACTAAGTACGATTTGGCTGGCATGCCATTGTGGTTAATACACTGTATTAAAAAAGAAACAAAAAAATCGGATAACAGATGTCGGAGAAAAAACAGCCAGGCTTAAGTTGGTAAGTAGCCTGACCGATGGGTAAAGATCGTTACCTACTGGACGCCGGAAGACAGTCCTCGGCGAAGATGATTTGATGTATTAGATAGATATGCGGGGCGCACGTGACCAGAAATCGCACAAGACAGAGATTTCGAAGGAGAAATGAGAGACCTTTGGCCAGCAGTGGGATCTACTATAGGCTAAAAAAAATAAACTGTACTTACCTGTGACTTTAAATTCTGATGTTTTATCTTTCGAAGCATTTTTCATTTCTTCTTTTTTTCCTTCAATTACCTTGAAAATAAACGAAGCCGTTATTAATAGGTATTCATTAAATAAAATTATCATTTGCGCAGTTTTGGAAACTAAATGTTCATTACACATTAGCATATAATGTTATTGCCTTTAGAGATTTTTCTTGTGAAATACCTTATTTGCAAATCATGCGTTTTTAAAAGTAGACATTATTCGAATGTCGTGATCAAGCATTATCTAACATTTGTTGTATTAGGAATTAGGATTTAGCGCAAAAAATGAGTGATGTTTATGTAGTGTATCAGCTACCTCCATATTTTTTTTATCAAATTTGTACCAGCCTTTTGTGCGTGAAAACGTAACAAACATACCTACACACTCAAACGCTTTTATAATAACTCTGTAGGTATCTACTGAAACAATAACCTCTCTGCTCAATTTAATCTGATGTAAATGTAACTTATTACGACTGTATGTAATTTCTTGCCAAAAAAACTTACATCTGAACACAAAGCTTGACTTCAGAGGTCTAAACTATATTTAATTCAACCTTTCAGAAATCAAGGTTTTTAAATTTCATTCAATTTCTATTTGGAGCAATTTTCGAATGAATATCTGGTCGCTTTGAAATTTGCGGCCCTGTTTACAATGATTTCTCGGGCCTCTTCCTGACTCCTGTCCTTATCAATACTTATATTGAGGCTTTTTACATATATATGTTTTTTGACAATTTTCCAGTGTTTTAGCTATTCGAGATGGAGACAAATCCAACAAATCAAGGATCATGAAAATCGGACCACCCGTCTCGAGTTACAAGTATTAAACGTTTAAATGTTTCTAACCTATTTATGAGTGGTCTATCCTACTAACCTGATTGGCCATGTTATCCAGGATCTTTATCAATTTATCTTTCTTCTTCTTCAGACCACTAAGCCTAAATATCAAGTCACTGTGGAGCCAAATGTTCTGGAACCTATGGATCACCAAGTTCATTATCTGATCTGATGATTCCATGTATTTTCTTGCGAATTCTTTCACTTTGGAGTCACTTATCCCGAAACCAGTTCCTTAAAAAAAATATAATTTTGTTTTTCATTTATATACTTACATTTTATGGAGAAAATTTTAGCAAGGAAAATTTTAGAAATTATGGAATATAATAACATGTATTACCTAGCTGAAAAAAAAGAGCAAAAAAAGAAGAGAAAGGTTTGGTTAATTATGAGATTCTTATGACTATACCCAACTACGAATGTCATTTAATTATAAAGATAACTTCCTACTTGGTCCCAATAATAAAATCCCCATTCTGAAAGAATTCGGTGAGAAAATTCTGAAAGAATTCAATTTAAAAATCTTCAGACCGAATATTGGCCTCATAAGTCTATCTTCAGTGTGAGGGGCTCGTGGCTAAGTGTAAGCCGTACCGGTTTGACCGATAGTAAAGGTTAAGCCGCGCTCGCCGCGGTTGGTCCGTGGATGGGCGACCATTTGTAAACATATCGAGACCCCTCCGTGCCTCGGAAAGCACGTTAAGCCGTTGGTCCCGACTGTCATACAGTGATTTTTGATAGTCGTTAAGTCATTACAATTCTGACAACCAGTCTTACTATGGAATACTATATTACCTAGCAATAGGTTGTGGAGGTCAGATAGGCAGTCGCTCTATGTAAAATACGGTATTCAGCTAAATCCGGTAATACTGGAAGCCGACCCCAACATAGCTTGGGAAAAGGCTAGGCAGAAGAAGAAGTCTATCTTCAGTGTGATCAGTAAAATGGCGGATCATACTGAAGATGAAGACGCGTTCACCAACGACTTAAGTTATTAAATATAAACATCCTTTCATTAAAAGAGTTACTTACTGCTGAAAGTCTGGAAAGCGATAAGCCTTAAATACGTAGCGTGATTGAAGGGTCCCTCGCCGACATGAATTTCCACCTCCTCGTTCATTTGTCTGGACATGTGGTTGAAGATTCCTAGGAAGCCGTGTATCACTGGTACCGTGAATGCTGGGTTTAAGAGCTTGCGATGACGTTGCCATTGTGCTCCTATTAATAAAAATATAAACTGTTAAAAGCTATTTCGGTTCTAGTCAGGGAAGGCATATAATATAGGTATTATAATAGAGTGAAAAAACAATGTCAGATACAGAGCCTTCTTTTGATTTATCCCCAAGTATTCAGGATAAATTTTAAAGTGAGTGCGTGTTGATATTAAATTTCATGATTTCGACCTTTGTTCCTCTGGAAAAATTGTTCAGTTTTGCGCACCTGATGGCCCCGTAAAATATACGAACTCTTTTAAATTAATCCTTTAAAAGGGTTGGCTTTCATTTATACAGGATGCAGATGGCCTCCTAGGCTACAAACTGGATTTTACTAAGGATTTACCAGTATTTTACATAAATTGAACAATCCGCACATCACAAACCATGAACAGAATTTCTTAAAAGTTATATAAACTTACCTGATGATGTCAGGAGTCCTTCTCCGAGCCAAGTTTTGACATAATCATAGATGAAATGTTTCTGCATGCAAGCGTTGGCTGCCGTCAATGCATCGTCTGGATCCGTTATCACTATTTAAGAAAATTTTAATGACAATAAAATACAACTCAAATAGAATTCTGATAACTTACAATATTAAATTTAAAAAAAAACTTACAGTAATACAAGTCCGGTCCAATATTAGCTGTAATAACACCTCCTTTTTGCACACATTCTCTGGACATATCGTTCAGAATATGCCATATTCCTGTAAAAATTAAAAGTTGAAAAACAAGCCTTCATTATATTAAAATGATTATATTTGGGATTTCGTATTAAAGATTTCCGTGGGGTTCCGGCATATAATTAAACCTCCCCTTCTCTACCCGTGGGTGTCGTAAGAGGCAACTAAGGGATGTAAATACAAGGTGAAAGGGTAGCAGCGTTCGCTTAAAGAACTGAAAAGTAAACTGCGTTCACCAACCCGCTTGCTCCGCGTGGTGACTGCGACCAAGATATAAATGATGGTGCTCCACAACACACAGCCCCCTTAAGGAAAGACCAGGTGTTGTGGCGCAACATGAGAGAGGTCCAGGTTCAGCAGTGGAGCGTGGCAGGCTGAGTTGATTGATTGATCAATGATGCTACCAAATTTTACTTTTTTCATATTTAGGGTTCCGTACCTCAAAAGGACAAAACGGAACCCTTATAGGATCACTTTGTTGTCCGTTCGTCCGTCCGTCTGTCAAGACCGTTTTTCTCAGGAACACGTGGAGGTATGTGTTGAACCCTCGGTGTGCGAGTCCGACTCGCACTTGGCCGGCTTTTTTTCCTCTACATTAATTCTTTACACCTTATTAGATCGTCTATTTGAAATTTCCAAAAACAAACCTTCGGTATCCCCAATAGTCTTCAACGAATGTCCAATAATAGGTAGACCACCAGAGAGTGCTGGTGGTAGAGGATGGGCAGTGCCTTTCCGTCCATATGCTCGCCAAGCGATGGCTGCGCAAGCAAACCAAATTGCACACAACAATAACACACTGATCATAGTGAAACACTAACTGTTTAAAATTATAATATTACTAGTTATAAGTCGATAGTTCAACCTTGATTATTTTCAAAATGTGGTAGAAAATTTAATGTTTCGTCATAAAATTTGAATATTTTCGTCGCATCGTAATGTTTTTCGTGTGTCTTGTTGTATAAGCTATCAAGTGTCAGGGCTTTTGATTTTCTTGTAGATTTTTTTAGCGATGGTCTCGATTTATTAGTTATTTTTCGTCTACAAAAATCGAAATCTATATATATAAAACTCTTCCGTTACTGACTGACTGACTGACTGACAGACAACGCACAGCCGAAACTACTGATCGTAAAGAGCTGAAATTTGGCATGTGTGTTTGTTGGGAGGAGTAGGCTACCACTAAGAGAGGATTTTTGGAAATTCCCCCCCAAAGGGGAGAAAAGGGTGGTAAATTGAAAATGTTTATTTCTCAATGGATTCCACGCGGACGAAGTCGCGAGCAAAAGCTAGTCTTTGATAAATCTAAATCTCAACAAGTCAAAGTTTTCATTTTCTTTCAATCTATACTTCTATACTGATATTATAAAGAGGAAAGATTGGTATTTTCGAAGTTTTTTAAGTTTGTTAAGAATAATCTCAAAAACTACAGAAATGATTAATTTCAAACATTATTTCATAAGCATGCCAAAAATGTGTTTGAGTAACTTAAGCTATATTTCTTACCAGGAAGAACCGCATAAAGTTAGCAAGAATAATCACATGATAATAGGTAAACAAGTGAAAAGGTAATTTACGAGTAGCTGGTCTGAACGATAGAAAGGACCTACGTTTGGAAAAAGTGGCTTTGCCCAGACGTTATTATGACGACCTAAAGGAATCAGCTTTTATCGCCCAGTATCGACGTTGATTGGTTGATGGATTGATGGAGGTTTGACGACCTCCAGAGTCGAGTGGCGTACACACTAGTTTTTAAGGTTTCGTTAGCTTTGAGGTCCCGGTTTCGATCTCCAGACGGGTCAATGTAGAAAAAGAAGAGTAAATGCTGGGGAGCTGACACCTCTCCGCCGATTAGGAGAAACGTTCAACATTTAATCGATTTCGATATTTTGGTGCTTACTCGATACCAATTTGAAAAATGTAAGTTGATTATCCGGCTACACTTAGGTACACATGGTTGAGTGATAAAAAGTCTCATGCAAATAAATTCATTCTTATTTCTTCTTATAACTATGGGTTTGTTTGTTATAATACTGCGTCTTAATTCATTTATTTATTTATAATAAGGAAAACCAACAGCTACACAAAATGTGAAAAATCAATAAGGATAGAAAATATAAAGCCAATTACAGGTTTCCACGGATAGCTACAGTCTATCATGAGTTAGACATTTAAACAAAATTTAATTATACATCTATGATTGAAAAAAAAAACAAATTAATTTAGTGAAATCGTTCGCTTTTACAGCTCTAAGTTGGTCTCGTTACCAAAGTTTGTAGTAACGTCCGAGTATTTTACAAACATCGTCCCAATAGCACACTGTGAGTAGGCATTACGTCAGCAGTTTACCTAGTCTTGAGAAACAATCGAAAAAATGCATTACCGTTTTGTATCCATTATAGCTGTAACTATTAACATGGTAAGAAATTAAATTTTATACCTATGGTTTAACACCTTTCCTGTCCCGTCAGAAGACACAATAGTTTAGCAATGGAAAATATGTTAATATGTGACTCACGGGACAGTGAAAGGGTTAAAGAACGCGTGTTCCTGGAATCCAAAATTCTAAAATGGATTTTTAAATCCACATTGAAAATGCTTCCGTCGTCGGTTCTGGGAGTTATTTTTTCGTTTTTGTGTTAAAGTATGTTTGGAGTGATTTTAGAATTTACATTCAATTCGAATGATGTATTTCCCTAATTTGAATAACAATAAAATATTATATACTAGCTTTTGCCCGCGACTTCGTCTGTGTGGACTTCAGAATATGGTCCAAAAAGAAATGAAAAAAGTGAAAGTAATGAAAAATTGAATAAAATTTTCACCCGTGTTAAAGCTTGCGCTGTAGGCTGTTGCGGTGTTGGTGAGAAAAATACCAAATTTATAAGCTGTCTGCCCACGGCTTAGCTCGTAAATAATTTTCAATTTTCCCTCGGGAACTACTTTAAAAATCGCGATAAAAGGTAGCCCATGTTCTGCATGCCAAATTTCATCCAAATCCGGTCAGCCGTTTTTGCATGATTGAGTAACAAACATCCACACTTTCACATTTATAATATTAGTAGGATAAATTAGTAATAAGTCGGAGTTTTGTGTAGCAATTTTTCGTAGGTTGTACCGTACTAAAATATTTTTATTTCTTTTTACGTTACCTCTATCTTCAGAAATATGTTTTTGTTTTATCATTCTGGACATTCCCGGTTTCTTTAGTAGCACTTATACCATCTAAAATCGTCACGTGTGTCTTTCACTGCCGAGCAGGTGTTCCTAATCAGGTGCCAGTCATTGTGCCAATACTTGGCATTCGGTGACACTTTTCCCTGTTGAATATAAACAGTATACGCAGAATGTTAAGTAGCTACCACAAGTATTTCTCTTATTATATATTCAAGAGTTATACCGCCTTGATACACATTAATATAAATGTATTGTAGGCGTACGAATTTCATTTTTAAGGGATTGTGTACCCGTTTGAACTTCCGGTCCAGGTTAAACCAATATGTGTCTTGTGTTCACGGCCTAGAGTATATTTACAGTTGCTTTGCAGGAATTAATAACGAAACCAGCGCATTGGTACATTTAAAGTGGAATAAAAGTTCTTTAGAATATGGAAACTTAAGTCGTATTTTCTTTTACAAAATTGTTTGGTTTTGCAGATGCTACGCCCTTCTCACAGTCATATGGATAAGCATACTAATAGACATGAAAACGGTGATGTCTTCAACCTTTTACTTGGGTTATACAAGTTAAATCCACTACGAAGCTCCCAAATATACAAATCTTTTTCTGAAGGTGTACTATCAGGCCATCCCGAAAGGAATAGAATAGACTTACAGTTCGAATCGAATGAGAATAACAAAAAACAAACGAACAAAAATTTAAATGAAATAGAAAGAGTTATACATGTCAAAAATAAAAAACACCGCAGGGTTGTTGAGAAACCTGAATATGATATAGAAGATGTTGACACAGAAAACTTTAACGTCGATATTATGCTAAACGAAAGAATATCAAGGGAAAAGATTAAGGACATTAGCTCTGAAACTGACAATTTCAGCGGTATATTTGGGCACATAGGCAGTAATGAAATAGATGGCGACAGTCCAGCCACTAAACTATTACCGGTAAACGAAAATGATACAAAAATGAAGATGCTGAGTGCAAGTGAAAATTTCAAGTTGGATAACACCATTGCTTTTGAGATTGCGCCTGATAAAACTAAAGAAGTTGATAAAATCACCTCGTATGCAGATGTCGCAAGAGACATTCAAAGCGGGGTAGAAATGGCTGACAAATTCGATACGGCGAACGTGATTGTAATATAAAACTCTGTAGGGTTTAAATAAACAACTCTCGATCGAATTTGAAACTTACTTTATACTGAATTTTATTTACAACAATAAATAAATAAATAATTAATTAATTAAACAATAATTTAGTCAGAGGTCCGTAGTGTTAAAGCTATTTGTTTCATTTTGTCTATATTTGTGCGGAGTAGGCCATTTGGTGGGCGTCTTCGAAGGACCTCGCCTGGTAAGGTCCGTGGGCATCCCAGGCTGGGGCGTGGTGGTCCACGTGATGCTCAACGTGGTGCTGTGGGTAGTGGATGACTTCGTAGTTCACGACCTTAGGTTTCGTGAATTTGAAGATAACCATGGCACCTATTAACAAAAATATACGTTTAGTCTTGTATTTTAGTACCTATATGAAAAAACCAGGACTAGTGTTATTAATCTTATTAATAATTTTAGATTAAATATTTATATGGCTATCTCTTCTTCTGACGGAATCCTCATAGTCCTAGCAATTGTATTTTTATTATTAGAAATGGTCGTACCAGAAAGAACAAGGGAGATGAGACCCAGGGTAAGAGCCTTCCAGGTCTTGAGAGCGATGAGAGCAAGAGCCAACGGGACCAGCACTGAAGCCTTGAACTTCAAACCGAGGAGGAAGGGAAGCAGGACCTTCTTGATGAAACCGTGCTCTGTAAAATAAACGCGATAATTAAAGTATATTTGTGAATAGATCATTGCAAAAATAGTTGCGCGAAGCATTGTAATCCACTAACTGCTCTTAATCCTCAAAGGCTTGGGGAGCTTGATTTTCTTCTTTCTGCCTTCGAAGACCTGGCCGTCTTCTTCACCATCCAAAGGCATCTCCAGTTCTGAAGGCAGGTCGGTGAGCAGCGACCTGGGCACATATTCAGAAGCAGCACTGTTTGTGATTTCTTCAGGAACTTTCACTCTGAGTGTGTGGGTCTGGAGGAAGCGGTCTACTCTATCAACGATTTGATAAGCAGGGTCCTTGGCCATCCTGGGGTCAGCACCAATATCATCTTCCAAAGTCGCAGTCTTGACAATGGAGAGGTCATCCGTGATCTTGATCTCGTCATTGTTAGCCACTTGTGAAATCCACTGCAGGGTCCTCGGTTTCACACATTCCACCGAATATTGACTCAAACATTCGTTATAAATGTTCTTTACTAGTTTAGATGCTGTATAGGAGTTTGCACTGGCGACAGCCGCGAGGGTTAGAAGCACTAATAGTTTAGCCATGTTGCACTTTTCACTATTCGTTTTTTTTTTTATTATTTGACGGCAGACGACTTACTGCCGTCCGATGAACGATCACAATGTATGCCAGGGTACTCCTGGGCTTGGTTTATATACGAGCATTAATACGTGACGTGTTATCAGAATGCGCAATGGTACTACTATCTTCGGCGATACTTACGTTCGTAAGCTTGTGGTACGTTTTGCTTGTGTGTGTGTGATGCGACAATGTATTGGAAAACTATCACTTTGTAACTTGGGCGAGTGTTCCTTGGGCTCTTGGAATTTGCGAAGGGAAATCGAAAGAAAATTAGATGCTATGCCATAAGCATTAAGCAACAAATTACGGTTCTCGGAAAATTCAATTGGAATTATTCATAATTTTTTAAATAACATTAAGTATAAATTCGTAATTAGAGATTAAATGATGACTTTTATTTTGGTGCTGTAATAGTGCCTTAGATTTTCATATCTTAATCTTAAGTCGAGGCCTGCCGTAGTAAATCGTGAAAGAGGTTATAGCTCCACCAATCTCCAATGGAAAATAAACATTTATGAACTATTTGAATCTGTTACACAACAATTAGGCCAAGCGCTTTTAAAACTAGAAAAGTCTAAGAAAGTTAAATAAACAAAATAAAAAAAACGTTATATTATTTACGTATCGTGAAGTAACTTCCATTCCCGTTATCTGTGGTGTCTCAAAATAATTGAGAGCGTACATATAACTTTGAAAGCCACATTGGTACAAGCCCGGTTTCGAACCTCAACCATGTGCAGTCATTACAGTAACTGGGATGAGTAAAATTGTAAGTTCTTCTTACTCAAACATTGACCATCCTAGTATCGTCGAAGACAGTGTTTTGTTTTATTTATTCTTCTCACGAAACCCATGAGATGGAAAGTGGCAAAACACTAGCTGATTCAAATGTGTAATTTTTCGGAAGTAATGATTGTTTTTCAGTATATTTTCGTCATTACTATAGTTAATTACCATGATTAAAACTGGTTTTATTGATCATTGAAAGTTTGATAAGTCTTTGCAGCTGGAGAAATTGGTAAATAATCAAACAAAAATATAAAGGTCCCAACTTAAAATATTGTAACATACTTGCATAACACTGAGGTTAGAATTTTATTCCCTTGTAAAAGTAACCCTGGCTTTAGATACATACGGTAGTAACTCATTCTGTAATGTGACAATAACGATTCTATAAACGTAGGGCAATAAATTATTGTTCTTAGTTGCTGTTCATGAGATGGATTGTTCACTTACATTGCCATTCATTCATATATCATTCGTCGAACTGTAATATGCCTGAAACTTGAAACGACTGCCAAATTTTCTTTGAACTTTAGTTAATTTTCATAAATACATTTACATTGTTAGTGGAATTAAGCAATAACGTGAATATGTTTAGGACTTAATAAATGAACTTTGTTCTGTCGAATAAGACAGTCAACTACTAAAGAGTTATTTCAGGAGACAAGTTCAGGAGCTCGACATTGGAGTTTCGAAAAGATTCTGAGTCTTTCCCCAAAATGACCTACATAACAATTTTTCCATCTAGGTTTAGATTTCGATTATAACTGTTAATCCTTAGTATAAAGCCGCATAACATACAAACTAAGTAAACAAGAATCAACGGTAATAAAAGAAAGTGAAGCGCCGATGATCTGATACCAGCTGCTTACGTAACAGGCTACGTTTCAAATTATTTTTAATTCTGGTCGTATGGTCAAGTGAAAGATGTTGGTGCAAAACGGATGCATGCCGACGTGACCTGGCCACCAATGGTCAGCGTTACCATCCGGCCGACTGGAAATATGAACAGCTGATTTTAGATAAGTGTTATGTCAATTTGGGTTGACGTTATCGAATTAGTTCCGTGTGGATTTAGGTCATTGAAGGAAGAAAATCTTTTAATGCTTCCACTGATCCTCAAATATAAAATCCTCAAATAGAAAAATATAAAAATGACCCTTCTATTGAAAATACTTTTTGCTGTCACTTATATAATTTTTGCTTGGATCCTATGCCTGGACCTATAATCCTCGGAAGTCGGAGATTAGCATCGTCTGGTGTCGAATGGGCTTAGTGGTAGAACAGTCTCAAACTCACAAGGAGAGCCATTATTTTTAACTAGACAAAGATGAATAATCATGTCATAGCTTAAAATCTGGATTTCAAGCAATGTATTTAATCAAACCTTATAATATGTACTTTTCCAGCCAAAATGAGACAACTTTTAGGTCTTAAATTAGTCCCATTTCTCCATCTTTTTTTCTCTTTAGTCTTCAAGTCTAACAATCCTTTTTCCGAGCAATTTACTATCGAACGTAGTAGGGTCATAGACGTTCACGGGCCTTTACTATAAATAAATCAAACACATTAGTAGGTATGTGTGTCTGTAGGTGTTTTTCAATCAGGATGTTTCATCAGTTAAAAAGTCCAAGGTTCTTTATTCGTTTTCTTTCACAAACCAGACTGTTTTTATTCTCAAGTAAATAGTAGGAAGCAACCTACTTAAGTTTGTACAACATGTATTTCAATTATTTTTAATTATAGTTGAAAAATATTTTATGGTCATGATCCACCTTGAGCCAGTTTAAAATCAATCGATGTGATTAATTTGAATAGATAGAAAGAAAAGGAGTGCCGAAGAGAATGCGAATGAAAGAAATGGATTGCCTGGAAGAAAATATACAAATTAACCATTCGCCGGAGCAGACGAGTCCTTGAGTGGAGACCGCGAATGGGCAAACGTAGTGCAGGACGCCCCCCAGCCAGATCGACCGGTGACCTGAAAAAGGTAGTTGGGTCGGACTGGAAGCGGATTGCGGAGGACCTGTGGTGTTGTGGCGCAACTTGAAAGAAGCCTATGTCCAGCAATGAACCGCGATAGGCTGAGATGATAAACATTTGACAGAAATGAACAGAGCGTAAATGTAAGTAATATTTTACTAATACCATAACAAAATCATCATCAATCATCATGAAAAACAAAGTTAGGGAATCACAAAAATACCCTAAATGTTCTATACAAAGAGTTTGACCTTGAAACCACATGAGGGTTACACAAAAATTCCGGCTAAACTTGTAATGATAATCCAGATCACGAACAAAAAAAGCAAAAGGAACTATTAACACATTCCAAAGCTACAATTAAGCCTAATAATTATTATTATCGTGACAAATATGTAGAGACCGTGAAACTGTCACCTACATCTGAAATACTTCACACTTTCATTGACAGTGCATTTGGTTGTACGGGTGTCGCTGCGTCTGCATATAAATGGCTAATTAGGATTAATTTATGGTCTGTCGTTGTAGTACGGTGCGAAATATGATTGATTTTATTATAGGTCGTAATTAGACTGTTGAATGAAATACAAGCAATAATTTCTATTTTACTACGTCATATTATGTCGAAGCTTGCTCGTCAATGGTGTAGAAGAAGTTGATTTGATGGTTAGTCATGTGTGACTCTGTGTGAGTTGGATTATGCACATGGCTTTTTTTCTGGGACGTGCCCGCCACATTTCCCATTATTGCAACTCTTGTAAGCCAGGTTCTACAATGATAACCAATAAATACCACCGACACAATAATAATAAAAGTCGGTGCGTCCCAGGGAAACAATTCAATTTCTTGAAACCCACAACGAAATAAATCAGAAGTTCTCAATGGATTACATTTCAAGAAACATGAAACTCTCTCTAGCACCAGTAGCAGCACCCCATAGTAAACGGTATGTTTACCTGCATTTTTTAGAAACCCGCCATCGTGTTCTATACAATTAAATATCGGAATAAATCAAACTCTATATAAAAATAGAATTAGAAATTAAACAGAGGATGCATGCACATAAGTTTAATTGATATAAGTTTGTAGGCGTCAAACTATCGCTTTGTTAATATTCAGTCGGCGCGCGGCGAGTGAAGCGAAATCGGCCTGAATAGCTGCCGTGGTGCCGAACCACTAATCAATAGCGGATTTTAATATGATTACCTTGTACGACGGGTGTGGTGCAAAGACGTGCAGACATAATAATGTTCAATTAATTGTCTAGGTAGGTACACAAGATTAAAAAATGGTTCATATTTTAGGGTAATGGAACCAAAGTTTGTATATGGGTAGGTATAGAAAACTTTCAGACTTGCAACTGAAACCACTCAAGGTACCTGCCCCTAGCAAAGAGACATTTCTACAAGCGTTAACGTTTACAGTAAGGAACAAAAATAATGCTATTCTGTAGCCAAATGATCACTTTATCTCATATTGTTCGAGTATTTTTTTCTGATTCTTAGAAATATACTATGTAGGTTACCTACCCATATACTACTACCGTAGTGGTCATAGCTACAGGTTTCGTTACTACCTATTCATGATACAAGAGAACAAACTTTCTGTCAAAATAAACATACTAAATTCAATAATGGTACGCTTGCAACTTTCCTCAAAACTTAAGATTGGCAATATTATCACCAAATTAGAAGGAAACCTCATAATCAACAATAGAAAATTGGAAAAAGGAGTTTTAAAACTCTAAAAATTTTGAGGACAACGCCATCTATCACACTTTTTAAAAAACACGATGAATTAGAGCGTTTTAATAAGTAGGGAAAATGTCTACCTGTCTGTTAGTTTAGTGCACATAAAATATGATAACTTATAACGCGAACATCAAAGAAATGTTATATGCACAAACTTGTTTGTATAAATATCTAACGGAGTTATTTAAAAACTAAATATCTTTAGTCTATGGCAACAATATGTCGGTCAGAGAGAGACGTCGGCTGACAGAGGCTGTCAAATTGTCAATCACTAACGCACGTCATTGTAATTTATCGAAATTGAGCTCGAGAAAACAGGATTTTTCCTCGTATTTCTGTTATATACTTTGCTACGATGCTTAGACTATGATATATTCATAACATAAAGCATTCCTTTAGTGTTAATTCTGTGTTAATGGACGTTAATTTGTCAGTTCCAAATGATGGCAAACAATCGTATCCCTTCGGGACCAAATACGCCTGGTAGCCAGCAGACCCCTACACAACAAGGAATAAAGATATTTATACAGAGGGACTACTCTGAGGGCACTGCTGTGAAGTTCCAGACCCGTTTCCCACCAGAACTAGAAGATCGGGTGAGTGAAAGTTGGTTGTTTATGTGATGCCTTGAGACTCAGGAAATGGGCGCGTTCGGTACTAGCAAGTTTGACGCTTGAGAAATGATGTCAACACTTATTTATCCTTGTTTAGTCTATTCTTTAGGATGAAAAGAGTCTTATAACGAATTTGAGCTAAGAAATTTGGGAATATTGAATGTACCTAGTCAAATTAATGAAACTGAATTAATGAGAAATTTGATTGACTGTCTTGTCTTAGACATTATTTATAATTTTAAGAATAAACTCTTTTCTTTCAATGTTTTCTGAAATAGGTGTCAGTAGTCTTGTTAAAGTTTTTATGTAATGTCCTTGAATTATATCTGTTTTTTTTCTAGAATATAACTGATCACTATCAGCAATGATTAAACTTGTCATTCTGTCCTTAACACATAAATGTTAAAGGTCCAAAGAGGTTACATTAAATTACAAGTTTGATTACCAAGTATTGTTAAGCTCAGACAGCCAGATAAGTCTGTAATCTATGCGTGTACTATCCAATACAAAATTTAGGTCACTCAGTTATCAGACAATAAACCTATATTTGTACAGCTGTCATATATAGGTATACTGATCAGTATATAACAATATAAAAAAAATAGGAATATACCTGTTGATTTACTCATCCTAATTGAATATCCTAACTCTTTAGTAGTCATTCTCAATATAGTTAGTAACCTCATTTGTTTATTATAATTAGACTTACATGTAATGATTGTATGCTATTTAATATATACATGAGACTTGCCAAGTTATTAAATAATTAAGAAGGCCAGTTTCGAGTGGCTTGTTGGTCTAGTAGATTCCAACTGCTATACGGTTGTGGGTTTGATTCCCACCCACAACAAATGCTAATATGATTACCTATGTGATAATTTATTCTGTCTCTGGGTGTAACTTATTTTATAACATTAATACCTGACCCGGTGACTGTTGTTCAGCTATGTTAAAAAAAAATCTGGAGAGGGCTATCACTATCACTTAGGGGTGTGAAAAATTGATGTTGGCTGATTCTCAGATTTACCCGATATGCACACAAAATTTCATACAAACAAGTCCAGCTGTTTTGGAGGAGTTTGGTATAAACATTGCGACACAAGAATTTTATTTAGAAATGTAAAAGTATCAGTTGTTAGATGACGTAACATGCTTAGTTTAGGATCAGATGGCCGTGTGAGAGTTGTCCCAAGATATTATTGTTATTAGTTGCTTCTATTGCATTTATTAGTTTTCACATATCTTCTCATGGTAGCCAGGAAATGTGGATTCAGATTCTTAAAAAAACGATATTAACAATTTAATGTATTTTAGACATTCAACTAACATCACCCTAATATTATACACACAACAGTTTAAGTGTGTATGTTTGTGCATTACACTCAAACAGCTCAACCACTTTTGATAGAATTTCATATGGAGGAAGCCGACAATTAATATTTAGTAAGCATAAAAATACCTGATAAAGAGCATTGTGCATAACATTGTGATGTGCAATAATTTATTACATGTAGGTATATTATTTCTTTCAGGTAAATAGTTGTTTGTTACATTTGAAAATGTCATTAGTAACATTTTCAAATTAGTTTGTTTATCTGTAAGTACAACAATAGGTTCTTTATAAGTGTTCTATCAACACATTAATTTCATCTACACAATACAATAGTACAAAACAATAGGCATTTCTATCCCTGTTACCATATGAACTACAATAATCATAATATTTGTATCTGTAATTCTATTAGTAGTAAACCCAAGTTTAAGCTAATTAGGACGTTTAAATAAAACTACTTTTAAATGGATTCTATTGCGGTTTATTTTTTATTTTAGTTCCTGACGTTTCGACGCCTTTGCAGGTATCATGATCACGGGCCGACTGAGGTCGTGATTGTGTTGACATAGGATATTGAACTAAAATCAAAAATAAACCGCGATAGAATCTGTTTTAAAGTAGTTTTATGTAATGTATAATATTCGCATAAACCTCAGAAAACAATACTAATTAGGATGGTCAACTCATTGTTTGTAAGAGTTAATTTGAATATGAAAATAATACTACAAGGGTAAAACATGAATAACTAATGATGTACGACGTAACTGTGAAATTAAGATGTGTAAACACTGAAGATGACTTGTTTCTGAGATTTATTTTGAAGTTAATAACTTATAATTACTTAAATGTAAATAATTAAACAGTTGAACTTTAAGGTCCAGTTTTCTTATCCTTAGTTAACTCGACCAATAGTTAAATAGGTTAAGAAATGGTCAAAACACATTTTTTTAATCAATAACAAACATTTATATCAAATGGTCAAATAAGTTGGAGAGATAGTTATTTCACCACATTTGTTTGAATAAAAATTGATGAATTAAACATGTTCTAATGAAGTTTGAAACCATTAGTTTATTTTTAATTTATTTTACCATTAGTTGAGTTAAATAGAAATAAAAAAGCTGGGTCTTAAAGTTCAACATTCTTTCTTTCAATGTTATTAGTGCCATGTGGCTCGCCCCTCAACTTGAAAAGATTTGGTTGCCAGTATGTTAATAAAACTAATTAACTAAAAAAGAAGCGGCGGTCGCCTAATGCCTAGGGCGTCGGACTTGCGATCATGTGGTTTCGAGTTCGAATCCCAAACATTTCACTTCCTGAACCCACTCGTAACACAACCAATTTAGCTAACCAAGAGGGGTTTATAAGAATACTTTTAATGTGCAAACCATTATTACCTAGTAAGCTTTTTAAATAAAAAAAAAGACTTCCGACTAGTATACTAGGGTTTAAGTAACATATGGGTGCAATGATATAAAAATCTTGAGCTGTCAAACTATAAACTTATTTATTTATTTATTTTTTTATTTTATGGCAATCTGCTATTAGCAATTTCTGCCAGACTCGCGTAGTGACCACACATGGGTATAGTCAAGGGCTTTTTTACAGTTAAAACTAATTTCGGCGATATTTTGATGCCTGTAACAACACAAATATAAGTGTTAGTAGATATAATACTTACTATAGAAAATATTTACAAACTTATAAATTAAATATATTGAATAATTATAATTTTATCTTGTTAGTAACTATAAATTTAATAAAAGCACAAATAATTTGGGGGTTAGGGAAGAAGGAGAGTAGGTGTCGGACATTAACGGGTTTTTGGATCTGAAGTTCGTTTATGACTTGATCCATAGTATAAGCGTTGTTGCGGGGACAATTTAAGAATATGTGATCTAGGGACCCCTCGTCCAGACCACACTCGCATAGGGAATTGTCACGAACCCGAATTTTATGTAAGAAAACTGGAGTACAGCAATGACCAATGCGGATACGACATATTACAGACGTAGCCGTCTTTGGGACCTTTTTGAATTTGTAGAACCAGGGTTTAGGAGGAACAGAGGGCTGAATTGCTGCAAACACTCCGCCTTTGATCTTACTGGTCTCTGACCAATAAGACTGCCAGGCTTTGAAAAGATCAATTTTAGCGTTATGGATCAAGTCGTAAACCTCAATACCGAAATGCTTCCTATCTGCCAAGCTGCTCACTGTAGCCGCTTTGGCAGCAACATCTGCACACTCATTTCCCGTGATGCCCATATGGCCTGGGATCCATGCCAGTATCACTTCTATGTCCTTACTGGAGAGAAGATACAATAGGTTTTTAATTTTTAAAATGATGGGACTGCGGAGATTATCCTTAAGGGAATTTTTAACTATAGCTTCCAGAGCACTTCTGGAGTCCGAGAAAATTACAGCTTTGGATATACTACTGTGGGACAAAATAAACTGACAAGCCTCTAAAATACCAATGCACTCTCCAGTGAAAACCGATGTCTCTGGAGGGCATTGGAATTGAAGAAAGGTCTGGGAGTTTGAATTGTACACAGCAATACCAGTCTTGCCATCTGGTGTTATTTTCGAAGCGTCCGTATAGAATTTGAAGTGATCTGGCCACTTATCATTGGCAATAAAGCAAAAACGGTCATTGGCCTGAATAGTTTCCTTATCCAGACCAATGTGGGGAATACAGTTAGGTACAAAATGAAGGATATCGTATGGGGACATAAAAACAGGGAATTTATTACACTGGCGAATCGGGGCGCTTTCTCCGACCATACGGATCTTTCTAAATGAATTTAACACTAAAGGGATGTCTTTATGTCTCCAATATGGACTTCGTCTGCATAAGCTGTCCAAAGTGGACAGTTTCGGCAATAACATGTGGTTGGAACATAAAAAAGTCTTGTAAATAAATTTATCAGCAAGGTATTGCCTACGAAGGAGAAGGGGAGGGTCGCCACTCTCTACTTGCAGTGCGTTTTTCGGGGTAGACCTCATACAACCCAATACAATGCGGAGAGCCTTTGACTGGACGGTATCCAGCTTAGCCATTGCAACTTTGTTACAAGGCTCCAACCAAAAAGTGGCATAATCCAGTAGGCTTCTTATTGTGGCATTGTAAATGAGTTTAAGAGTAAAGGGGTGAGCACCCCACCAAACGCCTGCGAGAGCCCGCAACAAGTTAAGTTTCTTCTCACATTTATTGGAGATGTAGTCCATATGGAAGACACTAGATAATTTGGAATCCAAGATGACACCAAGAAATTTTACCCGATCTTCGACTTTGATAGGAGATCCCTCAATTTCAAGGTGGACATCCGGGATAACTCTTTTACGAGTAAAAACTACCACGGAGCTTTTAGGGGCTGACAAACTGAGACCGTGAGAAACGAGCCAGTGATTTAGGGAGTTCAGTGATACTTGCATGGACCCCGCGGCCAGTTCTATGGATGTATTAGGCAGATACAGACACAGATCATCCGCATACTGCAAGACTTGGCAGTCGCTGTTCAGGGATCTATGTAGGTCAGAAGTGTAGATGCTGTAGAGTATGGGGCTGAGGACCGACCCTTGGGGAAGTCCTCTCCAGACGGTTCTGGGCACAGAATCCATACCGTGGATATGGAGCTTCACATTACGTCCAGACATCAAGTTACCTATACACTGACGCAGCTTGACCGGGATACTCAGCTGGCGTAATTTACTACTGAGTACGGGAAGAAGGACATTGTCATAGGCAGCTGAAATGTCAAGAAAGACCGCCAAAACGGACTCGTTTTTGGAGAGTGCTATCCGCGTATCTGTGATTAAGACGCCAATGCTATCCATAGTGCTGACTCCCTTACGGAAGCCAAATTGAGACGCGGCCAATAGGTCACGGCTCTCCACAAACCATTCCAAACGGTTTTTAATAAGGTGCTCCAGAATTGTACCAATGACGGAAGAGAGAGCTATCGGTCGGTAATGATCAGGATTACTAGGAGGTTTTCCAGGCTTCAAGATGGGAATAATAAGCTGGGTTTTCCAACTATCAGGGATATAGGATAATGAAAAACAGGAGTTGATTAAGGACAAGAGGTACTGACGACTATGGGCACCAGACCTCTTGAAGAAGGAATAAGGGAAGCCATCTACCCCAGGAGCTGAGTCGTGTACGTGGTTGAGAACTGTCTCTAACTCACGCAGTGAAAAGGGCAGGTCTAAGGGATCATTAGATGGAGTCACGGGATCGGAAGAAGATGGACATTCCTCACTAAGAGGAACATAGGGAGGGGCTAATTTATGGAAAAAGGAAGCTGCTAGGTCGTGTGGGATGGTAGACGAATTTTGCGTTGAGCAGCCACGGCTGTATCCCTTAAACATTTTCCAAATGAGGGAGGATGGAGATGAGGGAGAGAGGGATGCACAGAACTTCTTCCAACCTTCATATTTTTTCTTTCTGAACAGACGCCTGGATTCAGCAACGATCCGGTTATACTCTATCAGGTTAGTCATTGACATAACTCTGACATAGCGAAATTCGGCTTCTTTCCGGGCTTTCACCATGGCAGAGCACTCTCGGTCCCACCATGGAGGCGATGAAATCTTCCCAGAAGCCGAATTTTTCAGTGGGATGCTGTAGTCAGCGGCCAACGAGACAGCACCAGAAAATTGCTCCATACAGGCGTCTAGGTTGTCCGAGGAAATTTCTGGCAAGGAAAGGACTAGGTTATCAAGGGTCTGGGAATACAAGTCCCATTTAGCATCTGGCAGCTTGTATTTAAGGAGTGGGGGTTTGCCTCTTTCAGGTAATGATCTAGACCTCAGAGTGGAACAGATCGGATAGTGATCACTACCGTATGTCAGATCCAATCTCTTCCACTCCAGTTGTCCTGTCAAACTGGCTGAGCAGAGAGTGAGGTCCACACAACTTTTACTCTGACCCGGTCTTGGAAGGCGGGTCTCAGATCCACTATTGATGACACAGAATCCCACCTCATCCATTAAATCGACAAGGTCGTACCCCGGGCCATCACAGTGGTCCGATCCCCACAGGGAATGGTGACAGTTAAAATCTCCTAAAATTATAGTGGGATTACGGACGGCACAAAATTTTTTAATAAAATCGAAACAATGGATTTGGAGAGGGAATATAAATAGAGATGAAATTAATGCCAAGGAGGGTGACACCCACAGCATTAATCTCATCTCCATGGGGCGGAAGAGAGAGGGGGGAAAAGGATAAAGAATTATTAACTAGTATAGCTGCCCCGCCATAACCGTCGGGACGGTCATCACGGAGCACGCTATATCCAGAAACATTAAAATTAAGGCGTGGCAACAGCCACGTCTCTGAAATTGCAAAGATTGCTGGGTGATATAAATTGATGAGGTGAGTGACCTCATGCTTTTTTGGGAGGACACTCCTGGCGTTCCATTGTAACAGATGGAATGTTACGGTTATTAAGGCATTTTAATAAGTTGTTGGCAACGTGGTCTGGTAAGGGGTAAGAGGAAAGAATAGTTGTGAGTAACATCACTATCTGCTCAATAGCCGAGACATTTTCATTTTCATTAGTGGGAGATGGATTACTGTTTAGGGCACAGCCGTTGGCAGTCTGTGGGAACACAAAGCTGTTCAAGATGCTTCGGTGGGCCTGTTGGTCATACCCTGGGGAAAGTGGTGCATGGGATTTTGGAGGAAGGAAAACGGTCTTTTTGTATGATGTGGTAGATGGTGGCTGACGAGGGTTGGAAAAGCGAGCTGTTTGTGGTGGGTGAAGAGGATGTGACGCAGAGGGAGCTGACGATAAAACATCAGCAAAGGACTTTGTGACGGAGGGGAATAGTTTTGCTGCCTCAGAGTAGGATATATTCTTTTCGGACATGCAGACTTTTATATTACGCTGTCTTAAATACTCTGGGCATTGGCGACTGGTAGCAACGTGGTGACCATCACAAAAGAAGCACTTTGGCTCTTCTGCTGTGCACCCATCCCCAAAGTGATCTTCACCACAGCGGAAGCACCGTGGTTTGGATCTACATTGAGTCTTGGTGTGACCAAATTTACAACACCCAAAGCATTGAATTGTGGGGAAGTGGTATAGCTCTACAGGGAGGGAATTGTGGCAGCAATAGACACGTTCAGGAAGTTTTCGACCGTCAAAAGTTAAAACAACTGTAGAAGTCGGTATCCATTCTGATTTGCCATCATTGGTAATTTTTCTGTTTAGCCGTCTCATTTTCAAAATCTTTCCATAGCCATAAGGGGAACTTAAATTATCTAATGATTCAAGGTCATCCCAGTCACCTGGGACACCTTTCACAACACCCATTCTTGTTATGTTAAATGTGGGAATAATTGTGGAGTAGCCCTTGCCCTTTAAAAATGTACTGTCTAAGAAAGCATTGGCGTCCACAGATGTTTTAAATTCAACTGATATGCGGTTCCTGCCTACCTTCTTTATACCATCCTCAGTAATATTTTTAACTTTATTTCTAACTAGCAACTGTCCAAATCTCACCGGATGCATAGATGAACCTGCCTTAGGGTCGGCCTCCACATGCGACACAAACACTATAAATGGGGCTACGTCAGTACCAGTATATTTAGACCGAGCAATGAGTGACGGTGCCGAAGTTCTGTCCCGTTTGGTTGTGGTTGATTCTGCGTCATTTTTATCATTAACATTGTCATCGGTATCTATGGCGCGCTTACGTTTGTGGGTGATATGAGTTTCCATTGCCTCAAAGGAGGATAATGGAACTGTTACCACCGGAGAATAGGCAAACAGGTCTTGGGATTGGGGTTGGGGGTCGGTATGGGGAGAAACATTGGGATCTGGCGGGCGGCCCGGAGGCCGCTCTTTAGCGTCCATGTTTACACGGCGCTCGCCGCATAAAACAGGGAAGAACGCTGTACTTACCAATAAATTACACAATCACAAACACTTAACAAACAAAACACACACAAATGAGCAAAAAGCAACCAAAATAAGCACGAAAATACAAACTAGAACTGCCCAAAAGCTAAATAAAAGAATCTCCACATGTGTTAGCCACAAAACACTAACCGGAAGTCAACTATAAACTTACATTTTTGAGTCATTCTATGATAAGGAAAACCCTGTCAGTCTGTTATCTCGACTGTCTATCTACAGTACAGCTGGAGTATATTAAAGCATTAAAGATAAATACTAACCAATTGTTTATTTTTAAGATGTTATTTTAAGATTTTTTTTGTACACTGTGTAGAATGCTGTATACACTATACCTACTATAGTGTATACTGCTTACTGTAACCTTGACACTGTTAATGTCATAGCAGTCAATGATTTTTCTTCGTAAGACATAACTAATATCCTACTAATATTATAAATGTGAAAGTGTTGATGTTTTGAATGTTCGGATGTTTGGATGTTTGTTACTCAATCACGCAAAAACGGCTGAATGGATTTGGATGAAATTTGGCATGCATGTAGCCTTTGACATGGAAAAGAACATAGGCTACCTTAAATCCCGATTCCTTAAGTAGTTCCCGAGGGAAAATTGAAAATTGTTTACGAGCTAAGCCGCAGATCTTTCTCTTTATTATTATTGTCACATTTTTCATTTATTTTTTGACCCAATTAGGAAACCCACGCAGACGAAGTCGCGGGCAGAAGCTAGTATTATTATATTTTAAATGGCTTTATTCACAAATTACTAGCACGATTAGTTTTGAGCTTAACCGGGGTCCATAAACATGAGCTCATTACGCGGTGGTGTCGCGAGACGAGCTCTAGTATTATGGACGCCGGGCTTGAAACTAGTCAGGCTCAGATAGTAATCAGTAAAATATTACTTTAATTAGATTAACAGCAGAGATTACTACACAGAGCTGCGTTGCGAATACGCAAGTGATCCCGCGGCTCTGGCTAAGGCAATGATGGGACCGGGGTGTTTTTAGTCGGTTAAAGTTCAACATATCCCCATGCCGTGCCCTCGGCGTGGGGAATTCATAAGCTTTTCACCCCGCAAAAAGAAAAAAAGAAAAAGAGATTATAGTACAGAAGACTCATAATAAAATGAACAAATACCTATAACTAATCAGCAAATTAAATTTCCAGATAGACAGACAGACGTTTGAATACACGATGGAGCGGTTGAACGAGCACTTTGAGATGGCGGAGACGGCGGACTGCAGCACCTACTGTGAAGGCTGCCTCGCCTGTCTCACAGCCTACTTCATTTACATATGCACTGAGACACACTATGAAAAGGTAAGGAGAAACGTACTTGCTGTATTTTTTTTTTCTACGACTAAGGAAACATTCAAATCACATGCACAAAGAACACCCAGACTAGGAACAAGCATCTGTGGATCACACAAATACTTGTCCCATGCGGAGATCGAACCCGCAGCACTTCGCGCACAGTGGTAATTAGCGTGGTGACCTATACCACTCAGCTATCCGTGCAGTACACACAAGCATTTGAGTGATCCACAAATGCTTGCTCCAAGTCTGGGTGTTCTTTGTGCATGTGATTTGAATGTTAGTGAACTCCCGCGACACAAGGATTAAAATCATTAGTGCGGGCGTCGTTAAAAAAAAACTATTACTACTCGTGGGACAGATAAGTTGTTAAATATCCAACCCTAATCGATTACATCTTAAAATAATTATCGTTAGTAGCCTAAAATGTCCCACAATTGAGCAAATGCATCCCCAATCTTCCACCCCTTGTCTGTGTAAAGAGTCCCGACCCTGCGGTAACAGCAGTAATTAGTGTGTTTGTGTCGTATTGTTATCGTAATGGGGGCCACCACCATATCGTAATGGGGGGGTACCACGTGTCGTTGGGGTCGCTAGTGTCGCATCGGGTGTGTCTGTCACTCTCCACCAATGAGAGACAAGCTACTGGTCGATATTAGCGACCCTAGATTATTTTTGTTTCCCGGTAACCCCCATTGTAACATCTCAATGAATATAAATAATAAATGCGGACAACATCACATACATTGCTCCGAAGTCAAAGTAAGTAGCTAAAGCACTTGTGTTATGGAATCAGAGACAACGAAGGTACCACAAACACCCAGACCTGAGACAATGTAGAAAAATGTTTTTCTACATTGACCCGCCCGCAGATCGAACCCGGGACCTCAGAGCTGGCGACACAAAACTGGTGTGTAGGTCACTCGACCACAGAGGTTGTCTGAATACGAGCAATATTCCATCTTTTTAGACCAGTCTATCTTTTTCCAATAGACAAAGCCACCAAGGCTTGCTAAACAGTCAGACTAGAATTAGACTGGTTTCTGGATCGACTGGATCGCTTGGATCTAATCTCCTTATTTATTCATTTATTCTATCTAAGTACCATTTATCTCGTTAAAACTCTTTTGCTGTCTTGACTAGCTTTAATTATTTTTTATTTCTTTCCACAGCACTTAAGAAAAGTATCGAAATTTATAGCGACGCAAAACGAAAGAGTTTACAATCCTCGTGGGATACACATAACAGACCCCATTTTAAGAGGTCTTCGAGTTATAGAGATCACAGTGATAGATCTCCCCAACTGCCAGAGTCCGACTGGCAACTCGACCACCCAAATGAGGCATACATGACCACCACAGGAGAATAGGGAGTTCTTCATGTAACCAAGCAGGTTTTGGTTGATGTAGGAATTTGGCGCTTATGTGAACGGGATAAGGTATGTTGTGGTTTAAAGTGTAAAAAGTAATTTGTTTTAAAAAGTGTATTTTTTTATTTTGAAAGATTATGATATTTTTGTTGTATTTCGTAGATATGGTATCTATTTAGTTTGTGTAAGGTTTCGTTACAGAGAATATAAAAGTGATTAAAATACATAGATGATAAAAATATAATCAGATTTGTATCTGAAAATTTCGTTGACTCAGTCGCTTTAATTTGTTTTTAAATTATAATAGTTTGTGTAATTCTGTGAGTGGTGTATTTAAGCGTCAAATTCGTATATCGAAATCAAAACCATAAACAATTTTTCAGTATAGACTTTCGAAAAATTCCACGAGTCAGAGTTTATCGTGTAAAATGTGTAGTTGGGACCACCGTGTGGTTTTCTATGTGAACGTAATTTTTATACCTAGTTGAATTGAATGTGAAACCATCACGATTGCTTTTTGAGGTGATTAAATAATAATGATAACGGTTGACCTTAACCTACCTATCAATAAAAGTAATAAAGTGAGTTCCAGCAAATGAGGTATTATATCACGCTCGATGGCTTATGCGAAAGGCCAAACGTGTCACAAAACTGACAATACGACATGTATGAACTGGCTTCCATGTCGTATTTTTCAATTTTCCAATTCTTCCATTTACACTGGTTAATGGAGGAATTGGAGTCTGAGGCGGCGGTAGCCTAATGGTGGTGATCATGATGCCGGTTCAAATCTCATTCATTGCACTACCGACGTGAACCCACTCGTAACACTAGCTTGAGATTAATACGAGGTAAACAAAATACTAGTAGTGTGCAATTAACATTTACTAGTAACCTTTTTTTTGGGCTAAAGGAATGAGACCATTTCAATGTATTGGCTTAGAGTTTTCGAGCTAATCAGGAGCGCCGAACGTCATAAAACGTAACGATCGCGTAAAACTAACACAAAATCTTACCAAGCACACAGTAATATTACTTCCACATTATAAAAGACCTGTAATGAAAACCTGAAAAGGTTAAAATGAATTGTAAGCATTTAGGCCTAATCTAGCAAGTCGTTAACAGTCAATATTTGTCGACCCCTTAATCGATTTCACTACTATCCAACCTAATGACGTCACGGGACCATTACGTCATTCTCAAGGTCACGTTCCATTACTATTTAATCGTTCCTTCCACATAGTTTATCATTAAGTATATAAAGACTAAAAGTGACTCCATTTAGATGCAACGACTGACTTTGTTATATTTTCATTAGCATGACAGAACTCCTTTTGCCAAATTATTCTTCCAATAGAATGAAGAATGACAGGAATATGTGTGAGAATCGGTGGCTTACTAATCAAGGTAAATGACTATCGTTAATGACTCGAGTTCGCTTGACGTGACGTGTAATTTATTATGTAAACTGGCAACACTTGGGAAAATATTTCGTACTGTGTTGCCATATAAATTTGCTGTCAGATAAGATGACATTTAAATATCTTTAATGGTAACACCTTCATTGATTTTAGTATCTGTGTTGCTAAGTGTAAAAATATTTTAGAATATATGTTTAGTTTATATCAATTCACAGATGCGACAATTATTTGAATGTTGTAGATATTTGTTTCGTGTATGCTATACTTATGTATTTAAGAAAACGTATAATATGGCAAAGTTTGTATGTATACGACAATTCACAATTGGATAACCCGAGTCTGCTAAAAAGATATGTAAAAAGATAAATTGTTATCATAATATTAATCAAATATCGTTCATATATCATTTTATCTAAGATATGCAATCTTAGTCCATGTGGTATTTATATTCGTCCAGCCATTTCATTTCTTTAAGTCGACACTTTCGTATATAAGTGTTTGCAATCGCCTACTGTTATTAGAAAATCATGTCTTTCAAAATACATGTGAGAAAAGGACAGAAAATATTAAGTCATGAAAATTTAGTTGCGTATAAAATTCGCTACTGTTGCTAGTGTCCTGATGCTGATGCTGTGTCCAAGCGATCCCACGTCTCAGGCCAAGGTAGAGACGGGATTGGGGTATTTTTGGTCGGTAAAAGTGCGAAATATCCCCACGTCTTGCCCTTGGTGACGTTTGAAAGCTAGCTTAGCAAACACCCGGAAAAATGTAAAGGTTACTAGAGTCGATGGAAGCCTGTTTCATTCTCCACCAATGATAGACAAGCTACTGGCCTCTGATTGGTGGAAATTCTATGTTTCATTCTCCACCAATGACAGACGAGCTACTGGTCTCTGATTAATAGAAATTGACTGATCTCAATCTTATTTGTTTAATAATTTTTGTACACACACGATCTAGTGGATTTTTGTCTCTTCTATGATAATAAAGGAGTCTGGACTGAACTGCATACAGTTGCATTGTCAATTTAGACATATCTGTCCTTTTTTTCAAGTTTTAGAAAGAATACCATTTTAGTTGTATTGGTTAAACAGCTGATTTTGACATATCTTTTGTCTTGTCACCAGTATAAGTACCATATGAAATAAGGTTCAAAATCGTGATTACTTTGTAGGGGCTTCATGGCATATGGTAGCTTCGTATAGTAATATTATCAAATTGTAGCCTTTTATGTATTTGTATTTTCAGTAAGTAAATAAATTAATTTTGTGAATTGGATTTTAAAATTATTTATGATTGGTTTTAGATTGGAAAATGTGAATGAGAACTGTACTTAGTGGAAGGATATATTTATTGTAACATATAAATAAGCTCTAAAGAGTGTTCTAGATGTTATTGTAAAATTGTGTCATTGTAAGTACGTTAGCAAATTTCGAGAGATGAGTACTTATAGAATAAAATTAAAATGCTTTTTGTAATTTTATCAGTTTTATGATGCTAAAGCAATATCGTCTATGACTTTTATTAAGATCCATGCACAGTGTTGCGTTTTAGTGCGTTTTAAAACCCCTCAGGGGTTCATGGGTAAAAAAAAATATATAGACATAATTCCAGAAAATGATGCTTGAGTGTGTAATTCTCCTAACAGCTGTTGCATACACATTTGCTCGTTTTTTTTGTCATACCATTTTCTTCGCATAAGAGATTGGCGAAAAACGTCTTTTGAAACTTCCACATATTGGTTAGTAAAACTCGTGCTTTATAATTGCAGTAGTTCTTATTTTTCTAACAAGGTGAATATTTTGTACATAAATTCGTCAAATGTTTTTGTGATTGACTATTCTAGTGACATATCTACAAAGTACCTAAATTTGCCAACGCTTTAAAATTAACAGTGTAAACCAGCGCAGACAAAGGGCAGCGCAGCGGAGAGGTTTTTTATGTCACTCGAAAATAAACTTAAGAGCCATTTCACAAAATTAAAGCGCTCGAGTTTAGGTAAAAGACGGCAGCACTGTGTATGTGTGCAAAGCTTATCACACATACACAATACAAGCAGTGTAACGCGAGTGTCGAGACGGACTAAATAATCTTGAGCCGTTGTAATCATAATGCGGAATTTAGAGATTTATGAAAAAAGTTATTTTATTTATCTGTTTCACGTCTAAATTAGTTATATGTAAACTATCCTGACTTGTCAAAATTAAATTCAGTCTAATAAAGGTTTCTAGATAATAAAAAAAAACACAAGTATATGTTATGTAAAGTATGTAATAAAAATTATCAGGAAAACAAATAATAATATAGACTATCACATAAGTTATAATAATATGGCTGCATAATTTTTATTTTTCCTTTTTTTGATACAATGGTACAAAATGGGGCGTAACGGTTGCGTCGTTACGCCCCATTGCTAAACAATATTAAACAATAATATATAATTAATCTTTAATCTACTAAAATAACACTTTATAATAAAATTAACTCTTTCCTCTTGTAAAAAAAAAAACCGAAAAAAATCAAAATGTTGTAGTCGTAGTATAATAATGCGTTCACGACATGAGCACGCGCAGATTGAGACGCGGGAAAAAGTGGCATAGGTCCTTCCTCGATGGGCGCTCGCACCGGACTAAACAGTACCGGCTTATGCATCGTACTTTATTCTAATTTAGAGTGATTTTAATATCGATATTATGTCTAATTAAATGAAGGGATTTTAATCAAACTTTAGAATTCGATTTGTTAAAGAACATAGTTTATTTTGACATTTTTTTTTATGTAATTACGCCTTAGTAAACCCAAAAAATTGCGATATAATTGCGAATAAATCGTAAAAATTGACCCAAGACTTTATTTTTTTACTAATTAATGTTTATAATAATCGATATTCTAGTACATTATGTGTCGACAAAACTATATGCCTGATGCATTGTGTATTTTTTTTCGTCAAAATTATAACTGTTAATGATAGACATAGGAGTCTGAAGTTGACTCTGCGATGATTCTTCAGTAAACTAGTTGTGGGAGATTAATCACTACAAAGTAAAGAAATAAGTTTCTGTAAATGTTTTACATGAAGTATCAATACGAAAGATTGGTCTATTTTTTACATGTATTCACCAATGCCAGAGTATTAACTAAGATGGTAAATTAGGCGACTAAAATCTTAGATATTCGCGCGAAAACGTGAAATGGCTCTTAAAGACTATTAGCATAAAGATTTATACCCTTACGCTTACGTGGCCTCGAGACCGCATGAGCATTTTTTATCATGTTAAAACATTTATGCACTTTAATCTGCTAGTTTTAAGGTATATTTTCGAGTGACATCAAAACAAATTCTCTTCCTTGCGCTGCTCTTGGCCAGTCGTGTGCCGTGTGCTTATACGTTACTTTTCATGTACCTACTTAATGTTTTGTCTGTAATTTGTATCGTAACTATAAAGAACTAAGATTGGTTTTAGTTTAATTCAGTATAAGATAAATGATACTTGTCGTATGCTTGCTTAAATTTATAAAGCTTATTGCTTACATAGTTGATAGTGTAAATATTACTTTTGTTGCACGAAGATTTTTTAGATTTTATTACATTTTTGAACTTCTTGCTAAGTAAGTCTTCCCCATTGAAATATTCAAGCTACGTTTTCCATGTTTATCATTAAAATTTAGATAAAATGCTTAATTAAACTAAAGCCAATAAATTATCTTAATAAATGGATATTGATTGCAACTAACATCACATTGGTTTTTTAACTTATACATTTATTTTGTTCTGGTTTAAAAAAGAACAACATTTTCGAAACAAAAAAAACTAGTTTCTTTTACCTATGTAAGACATCAACTAGTGTTCTACTAAGACTAAAATGCCCGACTAGTTTCAAAATAGACCGGTTTTGTTGAAACTCTGGCACTTCCAAAAAGACAGTAAGCACAGGTTGGATTTAAAATCGAGTAAAGCAGTCAACGCCTGTGCTCAAACTAACAGCGACAGACCACTTAAAAAAAAATATATAAAAAAATACAATTAAAAAACGACTAACAACTCAGACCGTGAGTCTGATTCACGTGCTTTATATTTTTTTTTATCGTTGGCGGGTAATATATTAAGTTTAAATGTGATTTGTACTTTAAACCAGAACAAATAAGTCCCTTTTCGGGATAGCAAAACTGCTTTATACCAATTGTGAAATTGTAATGAATGAGTAGCGTGAGTGTAGATATTTATTTAAAGCTGTGAATAGTGTCATCAACTAACACTTTGTCACAGACTAAAGAAAATGTCATATAATTTCGAGTTTAGAAATAAAATGAACACCTTTCATTGTAAATGCAACTTTACACACTGGTAATTAAGTCTGTATTACAATTTACAATTTACAATTTCTGGCTGCCTCATTGTAAAACTGGTCTCAATATTATATGCAATGTTATAATGTTTTAAAAGGGTGACATTTTGCTTAATCTGTGGAAATTTATATGAAGGTTTGTTAATATTGTTTTGATAAGCGAAATAATCTATAGACAACACAATATTTCATATTTTCAAGCCTTAGTATGAGTTTGATTCCAAATAATATGTATTGAGTAGATGAGCATTTATTTAAACTTTTAGACTACCTTCACAATTATTATTTGTAACTTAATTTTTAAACCTTTTATGCCTGAGAAATGATTTTTTAATAATAATTTATATAACCTCATTTATAAAGTAACTTGAATTACTCTAAAATGCAAAAACTTTTGTAAATAATGCATAAATATGTTACAAGACGCTTAGATATAAAAAAAATATATTTTGTTTTTTTTTATGTAAAGTATAATTAGTCTGGAAAATAGTAATAACTAGTAAAAAAAACCTTCAATATTTATGCAGTTATTCAGTTCAGTAATGATCGGAATGGAGTTGTCCTTAGAATGTTGCATAGAATCAAAAATATTGTCAACCCTCACTAGAGGTCATATTGTGAATTTATTATGTTTTTTAACCATGCTAGTTCTAGTGACAGACATCCCGGTGTCACCAGAACATGGCTCAATACGTCTTAAAACGACCTTTTAAACCAGAATTTATCGATGTACGATTTTACATTTTCGGATATTATCGGATATATTCGGTTTACATAATGCAAATTAATTAACTCTAAACGACTTCACTAGAATCCAACAATCTGGAAGTGAATCAATCGGAATGGCTGAATAGTTTCGGACTAGGTTGGGCCTATCGTATCGACAAAGTATAAACCCGGTCGAGTCCGAAACTAGTCGCGCATCTTCGATTCTCATGAGTCGTTTAATTTTAATTAATAATTATTTCATACGGATTATAGAAGTTAAATACAATGTATAGTATAATATATACTCTAGACTGTACGTAATAAGCCTCTTATTCACAATTTATGTTAGAGGTAGCATTTTGTCATTTTTATACGAGAACAATGTATTTTTTTTTCAATTTGTTTACATCTGCAAGACTTTTAGGTGTACGGTTAGTACAAAACAACTCGACTGCTTTGAAAAAGCTTCTGTACCGTTATTTTTGTGTAAGTAGTTTGTGTGGATTTCCCTCTCAAATGCGGAGTCCAATTTTTTCTTATGGGATATTGGGTTGAATATTTCTCAGAATTCTACGAGAGAGTTCTAAAATTACAAGCGTAATAATTGTAATGCAAATGTATAGTAATGTAAATACATTCCTTCGATAATGGACTTCCTTCGATACTGAAAAAGTAAAGGGAAATGCCAAGGTCTGATTGGCCTTTCCTTTATCGGGAACCATTCACCGTCGACAAGTGGCAGTCTCCAATCGTTAGCGATGATAGAAATCTCTCAAATATATGGAGATGATTTTATTTTTCGAAAAGTCACGTGACTTATCCTAGGTACCTATCTGGGCGTCATTCTCCCAAGTCCCAAGCAGCGGTAAGCATTTGTAATCTACTTGAAGAATTTTCGTACATTTCATAGAACCGTTACATAAGTCTTGCAGATGTATGCAAATTATTAGAGAAAGAATTGAAGATAGTAAGTATAATATAATATCAATTGTTATCACATTTGAGTGTAACTAGGTATGTAAAAAATGTAAATGCACAGATAAAAAATGATATTAGATTAATGTTGCAAACAGAAAAAAACTAAATTTGATCCTTACGAACTAATGTTTAGTATTAAGATATAGAGTATATTGTAAAGTTAATATGACTATTATTAAATAATTTGAATTATGTATGTGAATATTTCCTTTTATAATAAAATTATTGTATAAATTTAATTATTAAGTATACTTATTTCGATATATTGTCAGTTCCAATGTTTTGAATCTATACCAAGGATGAAACGGACGAATTTGTATTTGCGTTTCGCACATCTAATTTACTTAGCAAAAGTAATTCGTGGCATTGAAGGCACGAAACATTATTCTTATTTCTTATCAGCTTTGTGCAGGTCAGAAATTTGTTTCCCTAAAATATCTGATCTTGTGTGCGAAAGTAAGGCTTCATTTCTCCTGCATATTTTAGTATATGAACGTAAATCCACATCTGTTTGTCTCGTAAAACAAAGTCTCATAACGGTTTGGGATATGGGTCGCATTTGCAAGTTAGGGTTGCCTATTAAAAAAGGAAGTTACCCATAAGCATATGTGGTGAAGGTATTTAGGGAATAAAGTATAAAAATATAATGCCTTTTTCCTTGACACTACAAAGATCAAACTTAAAATCCGTTCTAAAGTACCCGCGATTTTTAAATCTGTGATAACTAGGTACCTTCATTCATTAAATTTCTTAAGATACTCCAATGCCTGCGTAGGTTGTCTGGAAGAGATAACAATCAGTGATATCGCTATTGATATTGTTTTCTGTCAACAATTTTTTTTATAGAGGTACCTACCTTATTGAGTAGTATTTTTTAAAGTATACTTCCACTGGAAATACGTCTACTCAAATCCTATCAGTAAAAACATATCTTGCTCTTTTGTCTTAAAGACCAAATAAAAATACTTACATTTCTTGTTTTTACTGCGGAACATGTAAAAATTTATCTTAAAGTTTTCCGTCAAAACTTTTAAGCTAAAATCATCAGAATGACGGAAAACTTGAAGTAATTACAGGGGTCATAAACAAAAACAATTGAGTCGTCTTTACGAGGGAAGAGAATGTGATACCAACGCGTTATTCTCGAAACGCTCGTAAACAGAGTTTTATGGCATCTAATTACATGGGGTTATTATTTTCTTAGGCTGCGACGGAGGGTAGTGTTGTAAAGGATGAGATTGCATGCTTCTGTTCGGAACCTATCTAAGGGATACTTTGTTAGCCTAGAAAATTCTTTAGAACACATCAAGGTTGGGGATGCTTTCACTGTCACCAAGCTGCTAAAAGTATTTTTCTCCCAACGATTCTCATTCTCGACAGAATTATTTGTGTATCTTAACTAGGTATAATTGCATTACATGAGTTATAACTAGGCTAGACCATGTTTAGTAAATTTAAATTGTGCTTGACCCCTGGATGGCCCTGGGTCCAAGAGGTGCTTTTACCCCAAGGACATAAATTTCAGTCACCTAGCAGGTATAAAGATCAAACGCCAGTATCTGACCATTCAAACCCCAAAAGTGAAAGACGTCTCCATGACCAATTACAAAGACCCCTACCCGTTCCCCCGTCTGCAATTAATTACATACCACTGACTTCTGAGAATCCACCATCAGGGATCAATTCAGACTGCCGTTGTTAAAAATGGAATTGTATTTAAGAAACAATTAAATAAGCAATTTACTTTACTGGCTTCAAATGTAAATACTTTTAATCGTTAACCAGGATTCTTGATTTATTTGGAAATATCTTGAGGTTTACTATCCATGCTTACAGAATGTCTTCTGAGGTACCGGTACCTATTTACCTAAATTAATACGTTAAAAAAATGGTGACAAAAATCATCAAAAGTTTGCTTTACAGAACTTACTAAAAGTTTTGGAGCGAAAAATAAGTATATCAAAATGAATTTAGCCTTTCAGAGATAGACTTCTACCAAGGGACAATATCTCTCTCTCGCTATTGGTGCCCGCCTTTTCTGCCAACCTACTTCTTGTGATTTAACAGCATAGCAAGCAGCGAAATCTTCCGTAGGTACCTACTTGTGTTTGTCGATTCGCAGTTCACTTAAAGATTTGTCTGCTCCAGCGATCACCGTTCCTTGTTCATTATTAGCAAACTACCTACGAGAAATATTGCTGACTTTTCTGCCAACTGTCTGCCACTGGCAACAAACGCATTATTATTGATTTTCTATACAATCATCTATGAACACAAACGTAAACTACGCCATCTAGATGCGGTGACTGGAACGAATGCGCTTAATCAAACTGTAATGGATTTCCGGGACGATATTTGGAGTTTTATTATCTTTGTAACGGTGTAGAGATCTTAAACGTCACGCCAGTAAATCGTGATGGTTCCGGCAGAGTAGGATGTATTTAGTGATGTAAAAACTCAATACTCCAATTAAAATGATTTTTATTTTTATTTTACACCTACTAAACTTTAATACCAAGAAAATATAGAAAACATTTTAGTTTCAAAATGGAATTTGCCAGTAAATTAAATACCTATAGAGTGAATTGTGGAATAATATCCAACGGAATCAAGTGAACATTGATTCGTATGTGAGGATACTTTTACCAATATTTACATAATCCTTCCGTCTTCTACACCCACTGTGAGATCCAAAGAGTATAATAATAATGTGGGAGGTGAGATCCTAGCTAACATTTATAATAACTTGGTGTGGGTAGTATCTGGTATATAGGTACTAGGTACCTACTGGTATAACAAAGAGTAAAACTTGTGGGTAGTTCTAAAAAAACATGTTCATTCTGGTCCAGGTTCTGAAGCCGATGGCTGGCTGGTTCTTGAATAATTTGGTTTGAATTTGAGTTGTTTTTTTACAAATAATACTATAATACACTACTAATCCTACTATCCTACTAATATTATAAATGTGAAAGTATGGATGTTTGGATGTTTGTTACTCAATCACGCAAAAACGCCTGAACGGCATACATGTAGCCTTTGAGATGGCAAAGAACATAAGCTACCTTTTATCCCAATTCTTTAAGTAGTTCCTGAGGGAAAATTGATAATTGTTTACGAAATAAGCCGCGCGCAGACATCTTTCTTTGGTATGCATGTTACCTATGCTATGGAAAAGGACATGTAAGTACTTTCTATAACGATCTCTCAAACAGTTCCCGTGGGAAGATTAAAAATTGTTAATAAGCGAAGCTTTAGACCCAATTCTGAACTCCACGTAGACGAAGTCGCGGGTAGAAGCCAGTACTATAATAAAAAAGTAAATTGCAACATTTTATTTGCCGATCAAAATGTATCAAGCAAAAAATACTAATGAAAATCTTATGCTGTGAAAATTGCGAGATTATTATTTTCAAATTAATTTGAGATAGTGATACCTAGGCTATTTTTAAACACAGTATTAGGTACTTCCAGGTGATAAATATTTTAGCTGTGATCAATTCAATGAATTATCATTCAACGTATACTAATAAAATAAACATAATTTCAACGTAGTTTACCATACCTAAGTTTAGATATTATTATACCTTGTTGTATTTTGTTAATCTGTTATATTCCTGGGACAGAAATAATAAATTGTATATTTTTATCTCAAGTTCTATACAGAATTATAATTTAATATGCGACGCCGCTCATCCATAGCATAGCATCGTCACGTCGTACTACGATGCCATTGCGACGCCTCCCAGCTATGGCATCGCGCCGCCCCAGCTATGGTGTCGCGACGCCTCTCGGGTGTAGCGTCGCGGCGCCTCTCGGGTGTAGCGTCGCGGCGCCTCCTACTTATGGCGTCGCAACGCCGCTCAGAAATGGCGTCACGAAAATTCTAGCTATGGCGTCGCGACGCCCAGGTATGACGTCGCGACCCGCTTTAATATAGCGTCGCGACACATCGCATTTATTGCTCTACGCCGCTCTAATATGGCGTCAGGAGGCGTCGCGACGCCAAAGTAGAGAGGCGTCGCGACGCTATAGCTGGGAGGTGCCGTGACGCCATGACTGAGCAGCGTCGCGACGCTATATCTGAGACACGCCGCGAAGCCATAGATGAGAGACGTCTAATATGGCGACACGTGGCGTTGCGACGCCATAGCTGTGAGGCACCGCGACCCCTTTCCTCTATGGCTCTATGGCATCTAGACACCTCTCTGCTGTGGCGTCGCGACTCCTCTCTATTTAAGCTTCGCGACGACACTTGGTTATGGCGTAGCGGCTCCTCTTAGCTATGGCGTCGCAACGCCGCTCCAAAATGGCGTCACGAAGCTTCCCAGCTACGGCGTCGCGACGCCCATCAGGTATGAAGCCGCTCTACGATGGTGGCGTTGCGACGCCTCCCAGCTATCATATGGCGTCGCGATGCCCAGGTATGACGTCGCGACCCGCTTAATTATAGCGTCGCGACACATCGCATTTATTGCTCAACGCGGATCTAACATGGCGTCACGAGGCGTCGCGACGCCAAAGTAGTGAAGCTTCGCGACGCCATATAAGAGCAGCGTCGCGACGCTATAGCTGAGAGGTGCCGTGACGCCATGACTGAGCAGCGTAGTGACGCTATAGCTGAGACACGTCGTGAAGCCATAGATGAGAGGTGTCTAATATGGCGATACGAGGCGTCGCGTCGCCATTTCTGAGAGGCGTCGTGACGCCATATTAGAGCAGCGTAGTGACGCCATAGCTAAGAAGCGTCGCGACGCCATAGCTGAGAGGCATCGCGACCCCTTTCCTCTATTAGTATGGCATCTAGACGCCTCTCCGCTGTGGCGTCGCGACTCCTCTATATTTTGGCGTCGCGACGACACTTGGTTATGGCATAGCGACTCCTCTTAGCTATGGCGTCGCAACGCCGCTCAAAAATGGCGTCACGAAGCTTGTCAGCTACGGCTTCGCGACGCTTCTCAGGTATGACGCTGCACTACGATGGTGGCGTTGCGACGCCTCCCGGTTATGGCGACGCATTGCCCAGGTATGACGTCGCGACCCGCTTAATTATAGCGTCGCGACACATCGCGTTTATTGCTCTACGCCGCTCTAATATGGCGTCACGAGGCGTTGCCACGCCATAATAGAAAGGCGTCGCGACGCCATATCTGAGAGCGTCGTGACGCCATAGCTGAGAGGTGTCGTGACGTTATATTAGAGCAGCGTAGTGACGCCATAGCTATAAGCGTCGCTACGACATATGTAAGAGGCGTCGCCATGCCATAGCTGAGGCCCCGTGACGCAATAGAGGAGAAGGGTCGCGACGTCAAAGCAGGGAGGCGTCGCGACGAACAAAATAGAGAGGCGTTGCAACGCTATAGTTGTGAGGCACCGCGACCCCTTCCCTCTATGGCGTCTAGACGCTTCTCTGCTGTGGCGTCGCGGCGCCTGTCTATTTTGGCGTCGCAACGCCTCTCAGTTAAGGCGTATCGACTCCTCTTAGCAATGGCGTCGCAACGCCGCTCAAAAATGGAGTCACAATCAATGAAGCTTCTCAGCTACGGCGTCGCGACGCCTCTTAGGTACGACTTCTCAACACCGCACTACGATAATGGCGTTGCGACGCCACCCGGCTATCGTGACGCCATATCAGAGCGGCGTCTAATATGGCGTCACGAGGCGTCGCGACGCCAAAATAGAAAGGCGTCGCGACGCCATATTAGGGCAGCGTAGTGACGCCATAGCTAAAAAGCGCCGCTACGACATAGATAAGAGGCGTCGTCGTTTTGCCATAGCTGAGGCGCCGCGACGCCATAGAGGAGAAGGGTCGCGACGTCAAAGCAGGGAGGCGTCGCGACGAACATAATAGAGAGAATTCCTATTTTGCACTATAAACTGTTTTCAAATGTGTAGATAATTATACTTAGTAGGTACCTTGCAACATTTCAAGAAACTAAGATAGAACAGTTTTAGCGACAAAAGCAGAGATCAAATAAAAATTCAATCGTCCTTAATTTAGATTTTTGCTCCCTGCAATTTTCTTCAGACATCAGGAAACCAGTAAACTTTTATTATACAACCGACATGGGGATAATAATAAAATAAAAGTGCGCATCTGTTTTATGCCTCATTTATCCTGATATTACCATGTGTGGTTGATAAACTATTCATTTGAATGTCAGACATTCCGCAATACGGGGAACATGAATAAATTGAATTTATAATACCGGCCTATAAACGTCCCACTGCTGGGCACAGGCCTCTTCATATATAGGCCGTTTCCTCACGATGTTTTCCTTCACCGTTTGTCAATGATATCTTAGAATGATTAAGAAAGTACATATAATTTTGAAAAAGTCACTGGGTTCGAACCTGCAACCATGTGCATGCGAATCTGGTCATTGAACCGTTAGGCCACCATGACAGTCATCATCATGACATCAATTGAATTTATTCTTATGATAATCGAAAAAAAATATTTGAACTCTTTTTACGGCAACGTAAATAGTCTATAATATAGTCTATCTTTTTATAATTATTTACTAGCTGTTCCCCGCGACTCTGCCCGCGGTACCTAACTTTTTGTAAAAATATAGCCTATGCCATTCAGGTTGAATGCAGCTTTCTAATGGCGAAAGAATTTTTGAAATCGGCACAAAAGTTCCTGAGTTTATTCATTACAAACATACACACAAAAATACAAACCGTCCTTTTTATAATATAAGTGTACTTAAATGATGTGTCATTAGACTCTTAAGCGCGAATTAAGCCTTAGTATTAGGTACTCCAAAATATGAAAACGGAGAAAATCACTAGTCATTTTACGTTTCAAAAGTTCCTGAAAAGCCCTCTCGAAATTAAAATATTTTGTTTTTGAGGTATCTATGTACCTACTCGACCCAACTGATCCAAGTAAAGCATTAATCACTTTCAAAATTGAGTTTTATAACTAGGTTGAATAATGTAATAACGCGCCAACTGAGACTTTAAACCAACAAATTCTAGTCATTTTCATTACAAAAAACTAGAAACAAGCCCTCCAGTGACCATTAAATTAATATTTCACTAGCACTTGGTGAGTTCAATTATAAAAATAAATACATCAGTGAGAGTAAAGTTGTTAATTATGAAATAAGTCCAGCTAAATTGCAAGCCTTAAGGCCCGCGGGTAAAAGGACCAATTTATAGAATGGCTTTCGGATTGAAGAAGCAGCTTTTTCTGTAGGTAATCACTTTAAAAGGTGAATTAATAAAAAATTAAACAGATTCAAATTGTTTATAATTATGACGTTCTTGAAGTTTTTGTATGTTTTTATTTGTAACTATGTACGTCACCTGCCTACGTCACATTCGATATTAATTGTTTGTTATTATATAAAAGGGTCAAATAAGTCGGAGTTAATTATTTAACTTTTTATGAATAAGCATCTTATACCGAAGTTTTAAACTTTTAGTAGGTAAAAGTTGACTATTGGTTGAGTTAACTCAGGATAAAAAAGTGGGCCTTATTTAATAAGTAGGTACCTACCTATATTTATATACCATAGAAAAAGTTTGTTATTATGGAATTGAGGGGAACTTTTGGCTATAACAAATAACCGAAAACGGAAATATGAAACTTTGAAATGTCGTTTCATTAATACTGCAAGCCTGAGGAGCTCGGAGCTCTCCTGCAGAGTGAGCAGTCAGTTTCTCAGAAACTTAAGATATTAATATAAATAAGTTGAGGTTATTATGTAGCTCGAACGTTTTCTTTTTAATATCTTCGAGACAATGCGACAAGGAAAAACAAATGAAAAAGAAAAGAAATGGAAAACGTTGAAATGCTTTTGTTTTTAATGCTTTTATATCGCTTTTTGTTTCTTTGTTGTATTTCTTGAAGTCGGTTGCAGGTCTTCGTTTGGTACCTAACTATTAAATTATGGAAAACTTCCTCATGCAATATCTAATCATTTTATTTGTACAAAACAATATTTTCACTATAGAATTCAAGATTCGTGGTCAACTTTGTTCATTAACGCCTTTAGTACACCTACGCATTCGTATGCGGTAGCGAAACAACGAAAAAACTGTAAGTAGTGTGGCAGGTTTTCGCATATGATATGTCTCACTCTAGCACATAGATAGATGAAATAGTTGCGTCCTTGTCAGTATTGTTTCGCAAGGACCTGCGAAATGGCCGTTACACAGACGCATACGTTTCGCTAGTGATGTTTCGCATCGCAAAGCGTCAGCTCGCGTTCTGTCGGTGAGGACAGATTTTCGCGCCATGGATGCCGAAAATACTGAATTATTTTTGCATTCTATTCGAGATTATCCCGTATTATACGCAATTGGACACGCAGATTATAAAAATACGTAGATGACATTCTGAAATTACGTCTGCACCTGCAGTCTTCGAAAATTACAATGGCATATCATTGCGAAAAAGTTGCGAAAACATTGCTGTGTACTAAAGTTCCGCAGATATTTCGCTACGCAGTAGTTCCGCAGAGACTCGCTGCCGCATACGAATGCGTAGGTGTACTAAAGGCGTAAATAGATCCACATTATTCGCAGTAATCAGTCCTTTTGCACGTCAAACAAAGAACTGAGATTAATAAAAAATTACGAAGTGAAAAATGTTTTGCAATGATCAAAAGACCAAAACATTATATTTTATTCAGTCTCGTACCACAAAACTGTATAAAAGGACCACTGCCATGCATTAAAGAAAACATATAAATTCGTAAAACGATGGGAAGCTTCGGTAAATGACACTTCACAGTGGACACTCTGATAACCTTTTTATAGCCCAAGTTAGAGACGGGAATGCTAAGACAAAGGACTTCAACGTTAAAGTTTAATATCAGGGTTTACGATAAGACGTGAAAAAGTGAAGTTGTTGTAACAAGTTCTTAAAAAAATATATCTTAGTGGAGTCTTTCCCTGTTTTGCTACCTTCTTGTTTTGATTATACATAATGACAAAATTATTTGTAGGTATATAATATAATAGTATCTTCTATATATATAAAAATGAAACCCGTTTTCCGTTGTCATGGCATCACGCGTGAACGGCTGGACCAATTTCGTTAATTCTTTTTTTGTCGTGTTGTTTATTATCAGGAGAAGGTTCTTATAGAGAAAAAAAATAAAAAAGTTGCGCGAAAATTAAAAAAAAATTAAAGAAAACTTGATGATAATATTAACTTTTCTAATTTAACCTTTGACATATCTGTTAGTTTTTTGACATGACAACGTCTGTCAGGTCAGCTAGTCTATATATATAAAAATGAAACCCGTTTTCCGTTGTCATGGCATCACGCGTGAACGGCTGGACCAATTTCGTTAATTCTTTTTTTTGTCGTGTTGTTTATTATCAGGAGAAGGTTCTTATGGAGAAAAAAAATAAAAAAGTTGCGCGAAAATTAAAAAATAAATAAAGAAAAGTTGATGATAATATTAACTTTTCTAATTTAACCTTTATAGCCTTTGACATATCTGTTAGTTATTTGACATGACAACGTCTGTCAGGTCAGCTAGTAATATTATAATTGTTTTTTTGCGTATCTATCTCGGACACTAAGCATCGTATCGAAAAATCGGTTTTATCTGTAGATAGAGCTCAAAAAGTTGAGTAGCTTGGTGTAAATAACTCATTTTTTTTTAAAGTGTAGATAATCGGTTTTACCAATAAGGGGACGATATAATATATCTTGGGACAACTCACACACGGCCATCTGATCCCAAACTAGGCAGAGCCTGTACTATGGTGACCAGATAACTGATAAACATACTTATGTATTTCTAAATAAATACATAGCATACAAAAATTACACCCAGACACAGAAAAAAATATCGTTCTCATCACAGTGGGAAACGAACCCGGCTTAGCAGTCAGGGTCACTAACCACTAGACCAATAGGCCAGTCTATGTTATTGTCCACATTTTCAAATCCAAAATTTGATTTTGTAAAAAAATACTCTTGTATTTATGTAGTACATAATTATATTATTATTGAAAACATGTTAAAAAAAAAACATTTTTATTTCCTCATTAGTAACTTGGATTGTTGACATATTTTTCGTTTATTTGTATTTATTGAAATGATTCACCTCCCGCCGTCACGCCGTAAAGTACAATGCAGGCCACTGGTAACACAACCTATCAATATAGGGAATTACTGATCGTTCCGATAGAAACTTGAGCCCACTTGTTGAATTGTCCAAAGTGTCCATATAAGTCCACTTCAGATGACATAAAGCACGCCGCGACATTTATATTATGTCGGTATTAATGTTGCAATATTTATATCATATTTTGACTTTTAGTTTTGAAATGAAGGGATTTATTTAATACTAGTTTCTCGCTGCTCCGACCGCGGTCTCAATTTTTTTTTTATATTTGTTTCGGAGTTTCGGAGTTCATCCCGGACAAACATCGTGACACTGGAATTATATATAGGTTTTTACGCCTCGCAAAGCATGACTGATCTCATTGTATTTAAACTTTTGTTGCCTTGTATGCAAGAGTGCATACCTACTCCTGTTTTTGCGAATATTTATACAATACTAAATTTTTATATTTCCCATTACCGCCGGCTATTGACGCATATCTGTAACTAATATTGTACCAATATTATAATATCATTTTTTTAAAGAGTAACCTATGGAGTTTCTTTCCGGTTCTTCTCCATGGGAAGGACACTTTGGAACCGAGCACCTAGAGTCATTAACGTTTCTTGAGCGCCTTTCTGAGGTTTATAAAAAACAAAAACAAATTTCGGTAGAACGCGTTTTTTTCTTCAATTGTTTGTCTATCAAATTGTCAAATAAGTTGGGGAGTAAATTATTAACCATTTTTTTACAACAAACATTAGAATTAGATAGAAGTTTGAAATCATTAGTTAGCATATTCAACAATTGGTTGAGTTAATTGGGGATAAAAAACGTCAATAAATAATAAATAAATATCTTGGGACAGCTCACACACGGCCATCTGATCCCAAACTAGGCAGAGCCTGTACCTACTATGGTAACCAGTCAACTGATAAGCATACTTATATATTTCTAAATACATACATATTATAGATAAATAACACCCAGACACAGAACAAATGATCGTGCTCATCAAACAAAGATTTGTCCTGGGTGGGAATCGAACCCACGACCTCCGGCTTAGCAGTCAGGGTCACTAACCACTAGACCAACAGGCCCGTCAATATAAAAATAATATAAGTATTATTCAAACGGCTGCTTGAAGTACCTACACCGTGAAAGTGTTGTGTAATGTGAATCGTATCGTATTTTTACGTCGGTCTTACAGTTTTACATCGCACACAATATTCAAATTGACTTCCTCTGTTTACAATGAGGTATAAACCTCATACAAAAAGCTACGGAAGGCCCTCGTAAAAGGTTATTTACTAGGCAATTGATTACATAGCAACTTTATTCATACTTATTTATGCCAAATAAATCTAAAGCGTTGTAAAAGTCGCGCAGTTTACGAGCGCTTGCTTTTGGGCACATTTTAGGTGGCTGACAAATAAAGACGCGGCCGTTTTTCTATTTGAAGAAACCTTTTTTGAATTTTTAAGTTACAATATAAGAAAAGGCCTAGCTTCTGAAAGGTAGGTTATGCGAGGTACATAAATCAGCATTTTTTTTAGGAATACTAGCATTTTTGTAGTGGCCTAGCGGTTCAACGACCAGATTCGCTTACACATGGCTGCAGGTTCGAACCCAGGCAAGTACCAATGTGACTTTTTCAAAGTTATATTACTTTCTTAATCATTCTAAGACATCATTGACAAACAGTGAAGGAAAACATCGTGAAGAAACCTGGATTTCAAAGTATTGGAATCTGTAATCGCCAACCCGCAATGAGCAAGCGTGGTGATCAATGCTCATCCTTTCTCTATATGGGAAGAGGCCTGTGCCCAGCAGTGGGACGTATACGTTATTATTATTTTACTAGCAAATCGGGTCGCACATTCCGGTCTATATTATGGTCAATCTTACACAACTACTTGTCTGTGGCAATCTACTGGCCTGCGATTGGTCGAAACTATCAGATAGACCCTCAAAATAATAACTCAAGCAAATAGACCTTAAACGACATTATTGACCGTGCAATCGCCTGTCAAAAATAGTTAAAGTCAACATGAAGAACAAACCAATGAAGATTTTTCGTGTTCTTTCGTTTTAATTTTTCAATCAAAGCGGCGGCGGTAGCCTAATGCCCCTTATGGCTAGGGCGTCGGACTTGCGATCATGTGGTTGCGGGTTCGAATCCCACCTACACTACCGACGTCAACCCACTCGTAAAACAAGCATCTTAGCTTAGCACGAGTGGTTAACGAGATTACTAGTAATGTGCGATCCACATTGCTAGTAATCATTAAAAAAAACAAAAAGAATCTATTACGTACTTGAACTACGAAACGATCTTTTAAAACACAAATAATTGCTTCGTCTAGGTATCAAACCGAACTTACAACCCTCACGTTACAAAACTAATGAGCAAGTGTGCACAAACCTGTGGTGAACAAAGTGCATTATAATGAGCACCCTAGCTGAGGGTAGTTATAAATAGGAACCTTTGAACTTCTCTCAAATCCGAATAACGTTATGACGTATATCACTCGTAACTTCGTAATGCGTTTATGAATGTCATAATCCTCTTTTAATAACGAGTAGTTCATAATGTACCTACGTCAAAGTTAAATATTTCTTTTGGACTCGGGGAAATCCAATTGAATTTTTCCTTAACTCCAGGAAAGATGATTGTTATTCTAAATTACAGTATTTAGAATTTTTTACTGTTCTACAAATTATATCATTATTTTTTGTTCGGCGGTAGCCTAATGCTCATGTGGTTGTGGTTCGAATCCCACCCATTGCTACCGACGTGAACCCACTCGTAACACAAGCAATTTAACACGAGGGTTAACAAGCATATACCTATGTAATGTGTGACCCACATTGTAAGTAAGTAAAAATACTATAATTAAACGAATTAAGAAAATAGATTGCTTAGAATCAGTAGGTACTTAACTTAGGTAATGTTTTTTTTGTAAACGCGCCGCTTAATTAGGTATAACTCACGGATATCTGTTGTGAGTATTTATCTTCTAAAAGTAGGATGGTATAGGTAAATACAGACATATGCACCACACATAATTTAATTTTAAAGATGTTTCGCGGACACTACCGCGAATCGTTTTTTTTTAAACGACGCCCGCTCTTTGGAATTTAATCCTTGTGTCGCGGGGGTTTCACAAACATTCACATCACATGCACAAAGAACACCCAGACTTGGAACAAGTATCTGTGGATCACACAAATACTTGTCTCGTGCGGGGATTGAACCCGCAGTACGCAGCACGTCGCACACAGTGGTAATTAGCGTGGTGAACTATACCACTCGGCTATCCGTGCAGTCATATTCATTTATCGATTAGGCATTTACATAATCAAATTTCCAAATGCCATTTAGATTTTGTAACAGCACAAATCACTTAAATGTATTAATCAGGACTCAACTTAGTTTGTTTCATTTCAATTCCTCCGTGCATTAAAGTGGAAATCAACTCTGAAACAATTTCTAGCGAACAATATAAATAAGTTGAGTATTTCAAAGCTCTCAGCTGAGTTCGGCCTAGTTTACAATGTGAGAACATTGTTGAGATGTAGTTGCGTAATAATATACTGGCATGACCGGCAAGTACTGGCTTCAGAAAATGCTGAATCAGCGGAGAGTAATACTGAAAGTTGTACAGACAACTGAATGGCTGCACTGACTAGTTTACAGACCCAATCAATTCGTACGAGTATAGCGAGACTGACTCGTCTTGAGCCGTATCGACTTCGAAGCTCATCGGGCTATCCCAAACAATGCGTGGCTAAACCATTTTCGTGTCAATCGATGATTTATTTTTTAAGATAGAATGGACCCGCGAATTGGACGCCTATCTGGGAATTAGCTGGAAGACGCGAGGGACTGAGATCGCTGGAAGGAATAAAATAAATAAATGTGGACAACATCACATACATTGCTCCGAATCCAATGTAAGTAGCTAAAGCACTTGTGTTATGGAATCAGAGACAACGAAGGTAGGTACCACAAACACTCAGACCCGAGACCATATAGAAGTGTTTTTTTTTTCTACACTGATCAGTCCGGGGATCGAACCCGTTACCTCAGAGCTAGCGACATCTTGAAAACCGGTGTGGACGCCACTCGACCACGAAGGTCGACAAACGACGCTTGGAATGAAAGGATGACCGACGAATGGAAGGATGCTTTTGCCCTGCAGAGGCAATTAAAAGCTAGATTTATAATAATAATATATTTTATGTTAAGTTATTCGATACAAAAAGAAGTTGGATAATGTATACATGTGGTCGACCTAAAATAATCATTAGATTAAAAAAATACCATGATAAGACCTCCATCAATATTTAATTAAACAAACAAAAGTGAAGGTATACAAACATTACCTTTCTCTGGACCCTTTGTATAAATGTCCATGATTTATGGACTGACTATTGCGGCCTTTGCGGCCTTTATTCAGGCTTGACCTTTATTGTCCTGGCCTGAAGTCGGCCTACATTGTGATACCCTGTCAGGCCTTGGATTCGAATCGTGTCGTTTGTCTATTGTTTATGTTATTTTGTGTAACTTCCAATTTTAATTACGTTGGAATATCTGATTAGCTTAGGTCTTCTGCTTAAGTTTTTATATTTATAAGAAAAGTATGGGACAATTTCATTCCCAAAATTCCATACAGGACATTTTATAGCAACCTGTTGTTTAGAACAAGAACGCGCAGGTAAACAGGATGAATTTAAAAGGAGTGCGTATATTCGACGAAGTAATCAGGTGCATAAAACTGAACAACTTTCCCCCAAAAAACATAGGTCGCAATATTCAAATTGAAAATCATCTTTTCATACAAAGATAAGTCACGTGAGTCACTTTGTATGAAAAGTTCATTTTCCATTTTAAGATTTCGACCTCTTCCTAAATCGCGCCTATCCTTAATCCTGCCTAATTAAAGTTTCGATCTTCATCTTCCATCAACGATGCAGCGAAACAATATATAAAATAGTATTAAAAGATAAAATTGTACCTGAAATAACGTGCCCACATTCTGCCCGTCACATCCTTTGTGGGAAGTTTGACAAAGTGTAGGTGTACCAAAACTCCACCCACACAGCAAGTAGCAAGATGTTCCAACTACAAGTACTGTAGTATTCCCTTTGCGGTGAGCTACTAACACAAATTACACGCATTCACAGTTAAAACAAATAACAGTCGGACAAATGTTTGGTTTGAGGGATCGTCTGATATTGTGTGTTGATTTACTTTGAGTAACACGTGTTGCGAAGAGATTGGTAGCTGGTGCGGTGTAGGCAGGGTGCTACGAACGTCAGTCTGCTACGAATGCAGATTGCTACGAAGTTCTTGGAGGATATTCTCCTTAGGTTCACTACTTTGAGGCAAGACTATTTATTACTTGGCTTTATTTTTGTAATTCTTTGCATTTTGTTGGTACTATTATATTTTAGTTGCAATCATATGCCGTCTTATCAAAGTTGAGTCTGAAAAAAAAAACCCGGAGACTCAAACCTATTTCGATGGCTGAAAAAGCATCTCTGTTTCCTCTTCCATGGGAGATATCCTTCCCCGTATAATTTCATGTATGAAGTCTAGGGTGCAACAAAAGATTTTTCAAAAGGCAAATCTTCATGTATAAAGTATATACCTAAGGGGATATACTATATAAGGGGATATATACACATATAAAACAATCAGATTTATGTATTCGACAATACATTGAGATGGAAATATTATTATAGCAATCAATGTTTTTTTTGGGACCTGTTCCTTGGAGAACTTTGTTCAGTTTTCACCTGATTACCTAGTAGAATATACGCACTCCTTTTAAATTAATCCTGTATGTGATAATGTGAATTGTACTTGAAATAACTTGCTCACTTTCTACGTAATTTCTACGATAAAAAGTAGGAGTCCAAAACCAGGTCAACAGAATGAGTTCGTAGCAATGACGCTACGACATCAACCCATTAAATTAGAACATTCAATTTCGTTTAAACATCCAAGGTTGTTCCGCGAAGACCAATGTTTGTGTTCTAAATATAGCCTTCAGTGTCACAGGCACAGGGGGCGCGGTGGTTGCGTCAGATTTAACGTCCAATACCTTTGATGTTTTAGTTATTCGATTTTAAATTGTTGCTGTGGTTTTGTTGACCGCAGGAGATGGATGCTTAAAGGCAAAGATGAAGTGGTTCAGTGGGTTGCCAGGTTGCCAGGCAACAAAAAAATCATTTATTGAAACTTAGGCTATTACGTAGCACTTTGAACGTCATTGTATATACAAACAGTACCATGATTCGTCCAAACTTCGCCGCTTTCTAAGTGCTCTAGCTAGGGAGAAGAAGCGGCGCAACAAACTCCACAGCAGCACGTCTCATTTATCAAAATAATTATAATCAAAATTAAGTAGTAATTATATAAATAGATAGGGATCTATGAATTTAAAATTATGAACTAATTTGGTTAACTGATTATCTTTGGTATTATTATTATAAAATGCAGTCAAGGAGCTATACTTATCTATACCTATGGGTAAACAGCCTATAAAATGTCGTGGTGGCCAAGCGGTTCAAAGACCGAATTCACATGCACATAGTTGCAGGTTCGAACCCAGGCAAGTACCGATGCGACTTTTTCAAATTTATATGTACTTTTTTAATCATTCTAAGACATCATTGACAAACGGTGAAGGAAAACATCGTGAGGAAACCTGGAATCTGCAATCGCCAACCCGCAATGAGCAAGCGTGAAGATCAATGCTCATTCCTTTTCTATATGGGAAGAGGCCCAGTGACTGTGCCCAGCAGTACGACGTTTATAGGCCGCTATTATTATAGCGATGGCAAGAAGTCAAGATGGATTAGTTATTAAGACCAGAGTTACAGGTAACAGAATTTTTTTAACTATCGAATCAGTATTCTATGCTTAATAAAGCGTCGAGGTATCGTGTGCCTACCTACAATTATTTAAATAACTTTACTAGTTAGTGAAGTTATTAAAATGAATGTAGGTAGTTATAAGTTCGCTTCATTATTCTCATTATGAGTTCATAATGAGAATAATGAAGGGTAGCGAACATACAGGAATGATTTAAATGGAGAGCGGATATGTATATTTCTCCAAGAAATATAGATCGAAATCTTACAATTGAAAATCCTCTTTTCATACAATAGGTTAGGGAAAGTTGTTTAGTTGTATGAACCTGATTATGTACATCGTTCAATATCCGCATTATTTTTAAATTAATCCTGTATTGTAAAGGTAACTATATGTATACATATACATAAAGCCGCAAAATATAGAATACGTACAAAAGGCACGTTCAGTTTTTCCAGAACATAGAGAAATGCAATGTCGTGTTCTTAAATATTATTTATCTTCGAAAAAAAAAAACACCAGAAAGATAAACATTATGTCTTTTCCCATTGAAACTGGTTATTCAACACCAGACAGTTCTCCAACTCAAAAAAGGAGTCCTCGAGAAAAAAAATTAGTTCAACTAGACTTTCCATCCATTGACTGCTGGCAATAGTCAGTCGTAATCGCTGCTACTACAAAGTTTTCAATGGACAAGTTAGCAAGTCATTAGTGCGCGAATTGCAGTTTATCGATGGACGAAGGCTTTTCAGTAAGTTTGTTTCCTGATGGCTCGAATAAGTTTTTATGGCTCACGCTATTAGTAGGTACTTCTTTTCTTTGTACATATCAATACCCGAAATGGACCAGATTCGAGAGTCTTACGCCGAATATTGAAACACTAATGAACTTTAACACGTTCTAAAATGTCTATCTGTTGCTACTTCATACCTTAAAGTGACAGAGACAGCATGAGACTTAACGGCGGATTCAAAGTAACGGACTTATCAGTATTCGGTTATAAGTTTTTCTTCTACTGCATGAACAGACGTGAATGTCGGTAATATAGTTATAACTCTTGTTTCGTAGAGATTCATGGTCATTTGAAATGCCACTATTTAAAAAATTTCGGGAGGTGTCTTGTTTTTTTAATGTATCAGTATTTTAGTTCTTGTTAATCTTTTAATTAAATCAGATTAGGTATCACTAGACCTCACATTTAAGCTATATCATTATTTATCTTAGTTTATTTGGGAAAACATACATTAATTAATTGTACAATATAGGTAACAATAAAGTATTAGTACAAACATTTCAACTATTGTACAATACATGACGTTTCCACAAGTTACTAAACTTGTGTACATTGTTAACTTAAAACGATTTGTTTTTTAATTAAATAACTTTCTAATTAAATAAGTCTGAGTCCTTAAAACGCGTTCCTTCTTGCGTGGGTAGTATTACCTCACGTAGCCTATCAAAACGGTTCTTCATTTACGTTCAATCGTATTTTATTGTTCGCGTGGGTTTAACTACTATAGGTTCTTATTCCAAGACATATTTTTCTACAGCAAATTGGAATTTTGTTAATTTGATGGCTCGAGTTACTTTTGTAATGGTGGGTTATGTAGATGATGATGATTGCGAGGGCTGCGAATAACAAATGCATTGTAAATGTGGTGATAGCCTAGTGGCAGATGCCTTGCCTTTCATTTCAGGGTGCTTGAGTTCGATCCTCAATATCAATGATCAGAGGTCTTATGGAAGGAGGAGGAATTATGATTGAGTGAATGAATGAGTTAAAAAAGCAGCTTTACTATAATGTATATATCGAGATCATTAGTATGGAGGTGCATTTTAGGTATGTAGTCACAATAACAAGTAATAAAAACCCCTATAAAAACAATGTCCTAAACTAATTTAGGGTTGTTTTTAAGTGAATTTGCCTCACCCTTGCAGGAAAGTACGCATGTTGAAGTCTCATGGGGCTTGTTTTGTTTGGTAAAATATCGTGTATAAGTTGACCCTTATCCCTTTAGGGAATAAAGTACTTTCAGTTGAAATTAAAAATGTTATTGACGTCAGTAGTAAAACCTGTCCAAATGACGATAACTTAGTAGGTGGGGCACATCGTGGACAACAACTCATAATAGCAGTATTATCTATGGCAATCAACCTCCTACCACCCTAGTTGTCTGGTCAGTGGACACCCTAATCCCAGCATGTTCAATAAAACCGATATAGCGAAACCGGACTTCAACACGAAGTGTTCTGAAGCTTAGTACCTATATACCTATGTACCTATACAAAAAAGGCCTCTATTCTGTTTTTTTTTTTTATAATCTCATTTATTTTATAAGCCATACATCCTAGGATTAAGTCGGCTTAAAAATAACAAAAAATAACAATCCTTAACAAAAAACAAACAAAAAAAAAACTAGTTTAACTTAAGTATTACAAATTAAGGAGTAGAACTTAACCTACAGATTTATAATAATCTTGCCTTAAGGTTAGGGAGCTAATAATAAAACTAAGGAACCGGCCACTATGATCATTAGTGAAGTTTGAGCTGAGGATTCTATGGACAAGGAAGAAGAGCTCCCCGGCCGTGCACTGAGTATCATTTAAGAAATCAAGTCGGGGTTGTTCGTTGATTTTACACTCGAGGACAAAGTGGAGAAGATCCTCTTCCCTGTCACATAAAGTACAATTTGGACTATCCCTTTTCTTCATAATAAAACTAAATTTATTGAATGGCATATGAGAAGTTCTGATTCTAAAACATAAAACCAACTCTTTTCTATTGACATTTAATGTGGAGAACCAAGGCGTGCGCGGAGGTTCGCTTACAATGGTCCTGTACCAAATTCCTTTAGTTTCGGAACACTCATTGAAATAAGCGTTAAATTCACTATGGTTGTTCTTTTTAATCAGTGGGAGATGATCCATAAAATGTAGTAGTATATTAATCGGAACACCGTTGTGTAAAGCGTCTGACGACAGTGAGTCAGCCTTCTCATTTCCCCTAATACCTACATGGGAAGGAACCCATTGTAAGCGAACTTCAGCCCCGTTACGTATCAACCTAGAGATACATTTAATAACAAGGTAAGCTTCTTTCCTACCGATAATGGCACCTTTAATACACCTTAACAAATGTTGAAGACTGCTCTTTGAATCTGAGAAAATTACAATCTTTTGATAGCTTGTCGAATCCAAATAATTAACTGCTTCATTTATAGCTGCTAGTTCTACTCCCATAATAGGTATACAATCATTTTCAATACGAAACTTTGCCCCAAAATCAGCGTCCTTATCGTAGAAAGCGCAACTAGAACCGTCGGTAGTTTTAGACCCGTCAGTGAATATGTGAGAGAAATTTGTATATAACTGGGTAATAGCGTCTTCGCTACGTTGTTTAAGATCTCGTATAGATAATTTAGCTTTAGGTTCGTCAATAGTATTAATTTTTGTCACTATAATTTGATCCCAGGGAAGTGTTTTAACGGAGAAAGGCAGCTGGAATTGCGGCAGAATTTCGAATTTTGACATAGGCAGGTTAGAATATTTTCTGAAACTTTCTAACAACAACGGGAACTGATTTTTACGCCAGTACTTACCACCTGCCTCTAAAATGTTGTCTAAGTGTTCTAATTGTTTTGTAAGATAGTCGCATTGTCTTGATGAAAGTTTCAGGAAATATTTGTCACTAAGATATGTTCTTCTATAATTTAGATGTGGAATACAAAGTTCACTCTCCATTGCAAAAATGGGAGTATCTTTTATGAATCCTCCGCAAAAACGCAGACATTGATTTTGGACCACATCTAACTTCTTTAAGAGACGCGGACTGGCATTACCATAAATTATACTTCCGTAATCAAGTACGTACCAGCGCGACATATAGTCGTCGAAGCTGGACCGGATGTACGCCCCATTTAGCTCCACTTAGAGCACTGAGGATGTTGACGTAGGCTGTACATTTTTGAGCGATTTCCGTGATTTGTCTGGTCCAATTAAGACGACTATCTACCCAAATACCCAAAAACTTGACTGAATTAAGAACTTCTATGTGAATATCATCGATTTGAACATTTATATCAGGAACCCTATATCTTCTCGTGAGTATGCATAATTTTGATTTGGTGAGTGCTAACTCTAAACCAATTTTATCTAACATGGATTTAAAGATATTAAGACTTGACTGTATCGTTTCAACGCAAGTATTAATATTTTCATTGATACAATATAGGGCAAAATCATCAGCGTATTGAGATACCTTAACAGTTTTTACAAGGGTGTTGCATATTTTAATTGTGACGATATTAAATAATATTGGAGACATAGGGTCACCCTGAGCCAAGCCCTGTCTGCATGTTCTTTTAATTTCTGTACCATCACGAATCCTATAAATCAACTCTCTTTCTTTAAGAAATTCCTTAATATATCTGCATAACAATGTGTCAACACCTAATTCTATAAGCGATGAAATAAGAGGTTCTATTGCTACATTATTATAAGCATTACTTATGTCTCCATAGGCACATATAACGTATTGTTTATTTATAAAGGCAGTCTCTGTGTCTACTATAAATCTGCTCAAATTATCCTGACAAGAGAGTCCGCGACGAAAACCTAGAGTGCTAGGATTAAAAAGTTTATTACTTTCAAAGTGATATTCTAAGCGACGAGTAATCATTAAATTAAAAGTTTTACATAGGCAATTGATCATAGAGATAGGACGGTATTTAAGTGTATTGGAATTTCTTTTAGGAATTGCTATAAGTTTTATCTTACGCCACTGATCCGGCACCCCACCTCCTTTATATATAGCATTAAATATATGTAACAGTATTTTCTTCGCATTATCTGGCAAATGAGTTATCATGGAATATGTAATGTTATCTACACCGGTTGAAGTATCCGTCCTTTTAAGAATCACGTTTAATTCTGACAAAGTAAAAGGTTGCAGAAAGTTGGGATCATGACAAGTAATCTGACCAGGATGTAAGGAGACACTGTCTGGTGCAAGTTCAGTTAAAAATGGAATGACTGCACTCTCAGGTAAATATTCTTTAGGACTACGGTATCCTTTAAGCCATCTGAGTTTCCTCCAAACCTCACGTACTGACATGTTAGCATCAATACTGTCACAAAAACTCCGCCAAGCGTTTCCCTTCATCTGTTTTATTAATTTACGAGCGGCAACAACCTTTTCTTTGTATATCATATAATTTTCTACCGTTCGATCTTTCCTAAAATATTTTAAAGCTAGTCTTCTCTCTGCCACTGCTTTGGAGAGTTCAGGATTCCACCAAGGTTTCGGCCTGAATTTTTTAGGATGAGGACTATACTTAATATACGGAATATTTATATTAGCACTATGTTCAATTATATCTAGAAATTTGTTATAGTTATTTTGAAGATCGGCTCCTAATTCGACATTCTCACATGCTGATTGGATGTGTTGTGTATAGTCGACCCAGTTCGCCTTTTTGATATTTCTTCTGAGTTCGGGATTGTTTGGAGTAGTGTCTAACGTTTTCAAAGATATAATAAGGTGGTCACTACCCAAAGATTCGTTACTCACGTTCCAGTCAAAATCAAGTGCAAGATCAGCACTACAAAAAGAAATATCAGGTGAGGTACATATTATACTATCATTGACTTTAACGCAACGGGTAAAGTCTCCATTATTAAGAAAAACGTAATTATGTTTCAAACTTACGTCTGAAAGGAGTCTACCCCGAGTGTCAGTTGCGTATGACCAAGCCGTATGGTGAGCATTAAAATCTCCTACTATTAAAGTTTTTTCAGAAAAATGACTAAAAAGCTCATCATAATCTTCTGTACCTGCATGAATATTTGAAGGAGAATATACGCCGATTATATGCTGAAGTTTACTACTGTTAAGGATTTCAACACATATGATATCAATATTATTGTAATTAGAAGGGCAACTTTTAAGTGAACAACCAATAGATTGGTGGACTAGAATAGCCAAGCCTCCATATCCATCTGCTCGATCCTTTCTGAAAACTGAGTAACCCGTTACATTTATATGTCTGTCATCATTTAACCAAGTTTCAGAAAGGATGCAGATATGTACCTTTTCCCTTTGTAAATAAGAATCTAAATCACTTAATTTACGGAGTAGACTTTGACAGTTCCACTGAATAATGTTGAGCTTAAAACTTAACTTATTAGCCATTACTTATATAATATCTCGAATAGAAATAGGTACTTACGTATTTTATACATGAATAAGCGATTAACTATATTTGGTTAATTTAAACAGTGGGATTAACAGAAGCTTCTTCATCAGACTTTACCTTTGCCTTTCGTGTTATAATTTTAAGTTTACTTACAATACGGGACACTCTATTCTTCACGCTACGGTATGAAATGTTAGGTATCAAATCAGTTAACAATTCAATTAAGCTATCAATCTCTTCAGTGTACCTAAACCTGATGTCTTTGATATTTTTAACCCCATATGTATCTTCCAGGTATTCTTTGACTTGTTTTCCTGAGAGAGGGTAATTTTTTGATGAAGTTGAGATAAAATCATCAATTTGATCCCACTTAATCGAGTCCAAGTCACTATGGGGTGTTCTTCTAAGTTTTTTCCCACTTGCGGTTTTGTAAACCTCGTCTGAACTGGAAAGGGAAACGTTGTCCAAGTCATCGCCACTGTTGTCGATAGACACTGCAGTCTCTTCATTTGTAATTTCAGTCTCCATACATTCATTCGTAGTAGAGGATTCCGTCGGTGGGTGTGGCCGTTTAGGAATAAGAGTGTCTGTATTCTGAGTCTCCGTGTTGCTCCTATTATTAGCTTCGTTATTTTCTGGGCATTTTGAAGCTACGTGGCCGTCATTTTTGCAGATGAAACAGGTCATTGTGTCTGATGAGAAATATATCCAGTATGTTGTCTCATCAAAGTCTATGGATATTTTTTCAGGGAGACGATTGAAATCTTCGGGTGTTACATAAAGTTGTCGTCGGAAACTTAAGATATGATTGTAACCGTTTTCGTTAATGCCTGCGCGAAGAAAAGAGATGGGTGACATTGGCGTGATTTGCATTTCTTGTAGTCGTTTCTCTATTTCACTGTGCGGAATTATGGGGCATACGTTAGAAATAATTATTCGTTTATTTCTGTTAATGAGCGGTCGAATAGGCAATCTGTGATTTTGTACGGTTATGAATTGCTTATTTTCCACGATATCATCAGCAATAGACTTCGAAGATAAATAAACGCACACCCTGTTGTTTGATATTCTTGACAAGAACCGAATCTGCGAAGGGTCAACTATCTTTCCAAGGGCTTGCGCATAATCCTTAATCTGTACATTTTCTAATGAATCTAGGATAATAGCCTGGTCTTTTTTAGGGAACATGGTTGTTTGTGTCACAGTAGCGTAACTAGGGTTATTATTTAACGTTTGGGAGTACATATTTGTTCCTGTAGTCAGAAACGGGTAACAGTTCACTTAACGTAATATCACTTTTATACGTAAACAAAGTCCGATGCCATTCTTCACTTTACAAAATGAGGGTAACTCGTAAAAAGTTGGAGTACTGATAAGCGCGCGAGCAACGACCGGTCTCGGTGACTAATCAGCCCGTACTGGCCTCTATTCTGTTAAACTGTAAACTTAATTCTAATGACACTCATTTGATGAAGTCCTTTTATAATTAGAAAATGACGGACGAAAATAGAGCTGGGGGTTATTCTCTAAGTATTTGTGTACTGAGGGCCACTGGGTCAAAATCAAATCAAAATAAAAAATATAAGTCGAAAGATCGACTCAAGTCGACTGTACTGACAAATGTTACTTAACGATACTTTAAAAGTCGCAGTACGACTGCTATTAATTAAAATGTTCTTTAAATTATTAAAACAAATAGTTAAAAGAAAGGGCGTCATTAAAAACGAGCTAATTGTCGTCGCTTCACAAAATTAAGCGCAACTCTTAAATCATAAGAAAAAACGGAACTGTTTCAAGCTGAAAAATTGTGGAAGAAATAATATATCATATCCCTGAATACTGAAACGCTAATTAACTTTAAGATGCTCTTAAATTTAATGTCTATCTGTCCCTACTTTACTTCTTAAAGTGACAGAGACAGCATGAGACTTTACGGCGTCTTCAAGCGATTTACGTTTCAGTATTCGGTCCGGTTAGTTCGTGGATGGGTGACCACTCGTAAACATAGCGACCCCCCTCCGTGCCTCGGAAAGCACGTAAAGCACTTGGTCCCAACTGTTATACATCGATTTTCGACAGTCGTTAATTCATTACAATTCTGATAACCAGTCTTAAAAGTCCCGCCGGATGTTATAATTCTTCCTACTTTCAATTTGTATTTAATTTACAATTTAAAATTACACTATTAAAATGACATGCACCACAAAATTTAGGAGAGAAGGCCAATAGCTAAGGTCCTTAAGATACAACCTATCCTTCAATAACCGAACCAAGAACATTCTATACTACAGAAGTGTACGAAATACGCAAGCAAAGGTCCTAGTCGTAAAACAGTCATAAAGGCTGGAGGTAGCCAGATAAATTCTGTAGCGTCCCCCGAGGGAGGCGACATAAACATAAAATAAATAACACCTACGATCCACGCATCACGAAGTACATGCTTGTGAGACCACCTGTATTTTGACTTGGGTTTTAAGCCGCCCAAATATAAAAACAACCTTATAGTCTGGTACAGCAAAAATGATTTTTGACCTCTATCTCGTCAGTACCGTTGGTACCTATTGTTAGCTTATTATCTGGTAAAGCTATAGCTTAACTATCTGGTAACCCCAAACTATTTTTACCCGTTGTACCCTATAATGAGATTTTTCATTTCTTTATGTAATTTAACTGTCTTAAATGTTGGTGTACAATAAAGTATATTCTATTCTATGCTATTTTTTTGGTCGATGACACTGGCCGAGATTGTATAAGCAGTTTTGGCGGGATTCTCAAAAAGGAACAACTGACAATCCGTCTTCTCGATTGAGACACCGTGCACCAAAGAGTTAACTTGTTAAGATCTCTATAAAGTCTGTGTGGTCTAGTTATTTATACAGAGTTTAATTTAGCAAGTAAGTACAGGTATAATAAGAAGGTTTATTTCAATGTTTTTTTAAGGCAGTGTGGAAAAGGAGTGAAATATGTTTGAATTTTAATTATGTTTTTGGTTCCCTATTGCTTGCCCCTACATTCCTGAGCTTATACTATAGGTACATAGAAAGAAAGCGCAATAGCCCAATTACAATAAACAACATAACACAAAACTAAAATAACTAAAGTGAAAAGCAAATAAATAATACTTGCTGGAGATTTTGTTGCGCCGTTTCTTCTCCACAGCCAGAGCGTTTGATAAGGGTGGGCGTTTCAGGGTGCTGCTAATGTATATCTTGACATTTAAAAACTTCTGGTTCGTAGCCTATTTTGAAATACTTGCTTTTGAATTTTAAAAATATTAAGTAGTAAGTAAGTAGTAATTATAATTTTCGGGACACATTACACACGGCCATCCGATCCCAAACTAGGCAGAGCTTGTATATTTATATATTTCTAAATACATACAAAGTATAGATAAATTACACCCAGACTCAAAAAATGGTCATACTCATCACACAAATATTTGTTCTGGGTGGGAATCGAACCCAAGACCTCCAACTTAGCAGTCAGGGTCACGAACCACTAGACCAACAGGCCCGTCAAAGTGACTTTTACGTATGAGTGACACGACCGAAAACCCTTTTCAGTACCGAATAAAGACTTTAAATTAATAATTACAAAATTTGTCATTAATTTGAACCAGGACACAGGTACCCTGTTCTAGTATAAGTACGCAATCCGAAAAAGTACTAACTTGACCGAAACTATATTCCTTGTACTTTATATTTACTTTATCTTTCTTTGCAACAGCAATATAACTTGAATTCCTTCTTGCTTCTAATCCTGCTCCTTCGCTAGCAAATTAGGCTTTCAGTAATAAAACAAGTTAATGTTCAAAGTTATTTGTTTAGCGTTATACATCGCGGGACATATCTGAAGTGCCGCCAAGTCACCATTTGCATGAACATCGATATTAGTCGACTGATATTGAATTATTTTTCTTGTTGTCCTTATGTATCTCTGGTAGTACTCTTATGAAACAACGATTCATTCATTTCAGGCTGTCCACATGATGTCCTAAATGTATAATATGCAGATCAGATTAGATCAAATATTTTTCGCTACTACAAATCTGCGGAGGATGGAAGTGGATACTTTTTTCCTACTCTTATAAGCAACTTCTGATAAATTTCGTTGCGGGTTCCAAGACAGTTCATCGTTACCCGGGGACACACAGAGCTTAATTGTCTCGGTGGTATTCATTAGTTATCATCGTAGATCCTGGATTATGGGAGATGCAATGATGGGTACTTGCGGCGGGCTTGTCCTATAAATAAAAAAAATATTTTATACTTGAATCCAAACTTTATATTTTAAAACATTAAAATTGTACACGTGGTGATATGATAGGCTTTATGTACTTGTTTCGCTTATAAATGTGTTTCTTTTTTGTTCAACTGTGTAAACAATTGTTAGCTGACCTAAATAACTGTTATTATTATCAGCCAATATTGTCCCACTGTTGGGCAAAAGCGTCCCTCCTTTCAATTCTTCTTACTACACACTCGCCTACACGCAGGACAAGCGCGGTGACTTTCACGACAAAACCTCTCTACTTAGCCTGCTTTCCATAAATAAATAAAAAATAAAAATCAAAGTTTTCCTATTCCTTTAGTACACCAATAAAGGGCTCTTCAAATTAAACTACATATAGATACTAGAAATTAACATTACTTTGTCAAAACTTAACATCCAATACCATAAAAAATCCCACTGCCACATTATACACTACATAGTACAAGGATAGTTCTTCGGGAACATAAAACGGAACGTAAAACAAAACCAGATGAGAAATAAAATTTAAAACTCTTCATTGAATGGTATCACCAGCTTTATGAGCGACGATCTGCTGTAGGTATAGCTCGAAGCTGTATTCTGGATGACTATAAACATAATAGTTGTATTGTATTTGAAGTATTTTCTTAATTTTATTAAATAAATGGATAAGTACACAATTTTAATATCGTATTGTAATTAAAAGAAATCAATTTAAATGAAAATGAATGGCAAAATATGTTGCTAAGCCTTTCAAACGATTGCACCAAATTGGATAATTCCTTTTTTATTCTCTTCGATAGAGTCAGGAAAAAGTTTTGTATAAAAGAAAATAAAAAAATAACAAACTGTTTTTTTTATCTCATGTAATGAAAAGTGGATGTTTTACGGGATTGGATCCTACTAAGCGGGTGAAACCGCAGGCCACAGCTAGTGAGTAGTAAATGGACCGTGTCTAATCAATTTAAGGTAAACATGACGGCAGCAGCAGGCGCTTTTTTTTTTAAATCCTAGCCATCGTTTTTTTTTTGTCAACTTTTCTCCTTAGACTTAGTCCTAAAGTTAAAGCATACTATGTAATATTCTGATAAATTGACAATGATATAATTGGAAGTGTCGTCAGCAAAAAGTGTCAAAATTAATTACTTTAGAAGATATTTAATTAGCTCTTTTTTTTTAAATGAGTTATCACGAAGAAACCTATCCATTTTTACTCGACTACGGCGAAGCCAAAAGGAAGGGTAATGTTTTTAGTAAAAACCTTGATTTCTTGAGAAATTATCAAACAAATCTAACTAGGATTTTGCATTTTGGAAACTTCCAAAAACGACGTTTATTCAAAATACAGTGAAACCTGGTTAAGTGAGACATCAAGGGACCTCCATTGTCGTTTCACTTATAGAGGTATTCCACTTACCCAGTGTCTCAGATATACAGGTATAAATAAATATCTGTCTCATTTACAGAGGGTTCCATTATTAAAGGTGAGAATACAGGTTGTTTCGGTTATGTTACGAAGTTGCTTGACCCATGTTAGCAAACACTGTTCAAGTTCAGGATATTCTGATAAACGTACACGTTTTAGTTTTCCTTGTCCTTCAGAACATTGTGATTCAATTTTATGTTTACTCTGAATTATTCTACAAAGAGTAGATTTTGGCACATTAAATTCGGCACAAACTTCTTCGCGTGTCTTCCCACTTTCATAAACGGATATTAACTTCAGTTTTTCACGTAATGATAACGATTGTAGCTTTCGTTTTGGCATTTTTCAAATAAACATCTGTATGATAGTAAAGCGAAACTAAAACTGAAGGTAATTGAAGCTCAAAATTACTTACGTACTTGGAATTACGTGTGGAATTTGTGGGTAGAATAAGAATGAGTAAACAAACAATGTTATCTCAGTTACAGAGGTTTATGCATATAAAATTTACTCGCTGTCTCAGTTATAGAGGTAACTATGATGAAAAATCGAAAGAACAAATCCCAGATATAGAGGCTTGCCTCGTCCCACTAACAGAGGTAATTCAGTGCCAAAGTGTTGGGACCTCAGCACGAGTTCCAGTTATGGAGGTTTCTCACTTATCCAGGTCCCACTTAACCAAGTTTCACTGTACATGACTTCATTCCGGAATGACCTCATTATTTAACCTTCAAAGAACATAAAACAAGAAATAAAGAAGAACAAAACTTGCTCAAATGTTCTCATCGAAGTGTTAATACGGCATCAAGATTTCCCAGCGGTGCACCAACTGTTACAGTGTTATAAGCTATGACCATAATCACTTCGAAAAACTTTCTAAGGCATCAACTATGTATCATTCATTCCTCCCTCGAGATGGGAAGAGACCACACTAATATCAGATGAGAATTTCTGTAGGGCTTATGTAGACGGAAGTTGTAGTTCTACTAGCTGTACCCGCGACGTTGTTCGCGTTGATATCAGTCATATAATTATGTGGGTAAAAATATTTTAACTGAAATCACTGAATGCCACAAAAATTACAAATGACCTCAAAATATATTATGTATATGTATATACAGGATTATTTTTATGGAGTGCTTATACTCAACGAGGTAATCAGGTGCATAAAACTGAATAACTTTTCCCAAGGAACATAGGCCAAAATCATAAAAAAAAAAGTAAATTTTTCATACAATCATAAGTCACGTGACCTGTCACTTTGTATGAATATTTCATTTTCAATTTTAAGATTTCGACTTATGTTCCTTGGGGAAAGTTGTTGAGTTTTATGCACCTGATTACCTCATTGAATATACGCACTCAATAAAATTAATCCTGTATTTTTTTCAATAAAATGTATCCCAGGTTACTTCTAATATCTTGTCTATAAAAAAATCAATAATCTATTTAGAAAGCGTAACAAACAAACTAACATTCACATAGAAATTAATAATATTAGTATGTTGTGAAGACGGATTGAATTCTAGACGGCTTTTAATTATTTTACAAGTTATACAGTAGATGTTACTTTTGAAATAACTAGAGTCATTTTACGTTTCAAAGTGCCTGAAAAGGCCTAATTGAAATAAAAATATTTTGGTTTGATTGAGATGACGTCAGATAGAGAAGTAGTTTTTAGTACCCGACGAATACCATCTTAGTCTTCACGTGACGACGACACCTGCAAAGGTGTTTAAACGTCGGGAACTAAAATAAAAATAAACCGCCTTAGAATCCAATAAAATAGTTGTTTTATTTCAAAGTTACGAACGACGATAAAATAACTAAACAAATATTGACTTATGGTGCTTCTGCTGGTGGATGTTTTAGATGTGAATAATCAATACTGATATAGCGTTTAACTTCAAAAATCCGCAAGTAAATGAAATGAATACACTTAATTATGAAATAATGGAAGTGGTTTGTTAAAAAAAAATGTAAAAAGTACATTTAATCTGTTTCAGTTCAAATTTCTAAACAGACGTTTAAATGCAATGAAAAATATAAGCTAGTTATGAAACATTATAATGATAAAAAAATGTAGGACGAAAAAGTACATCTGCCTACTACTTCAAAGAATTTAAGCTTGTAGATAGATACAAGGAACGGAGAAGTTCATTTAATTTCTACGCAAATAAGGTTTTATACAAGACTCGCTTAAGCGTTGGCGTTTTTGATATTACCAAGGGAATGTTTCTCACGACTATAGTTTGTCGACTTTAGATAGTAATGATAGATGATTTTTGACTATAGTTAAGATAAAATGTCGTGGTGGCCTCGCGGTTCAATGACCAGATTCGTATGCACATGGTTGCAGGTTTGAACCCTGGCAAGTACCAATGTGACTTATTCAAAGTTCTGTGTACTTTATTATTCTATGACAGCATTGACAAACGGTGAAGGAAAACATCGTGAGGAAAACTGCATTCCTAAAATTGGAATCTGAAATCGCCAATCCGCTTTAAGCAAGTGTGGTGATCAATGCTCATTCTTTCTCTGTATGGGAAGAGGCCTGTGCCCAGCAGTCAGACCTTTAGCGGCTGTTATTATTTTTGCGACAAGTCAATGGATGGGATTTGCTAGCGGTGAAATTTTGATCTTGCTCAAACCATTAGTTAGCGTAATTAACCATTGGTTGAGTTAACTCGGGATCAAAAAACTGGGCCTTAGTGATGTGAACTATTTTCGGCCAGTAGTCATCATGAATTAAAGGTAACTTAAATCCTGAAAAACAAATAAATTTCGCGCATGTCATCAAGTTCTGAATGAACGCCTAAGTTGGGGCTTATAAAAGTGATAAAACTGTTCCACAGATAACCTTCTTAAAATGTTTTAAACAGTTTTTCTTTCTACACAAAATTTTCACATTTTAATAAAGTCCAATGTTAAACAATAATTTGGGGAAGCCAAAAGGAAACCCAAAACCATTATCCAACACATAATGGGAGTTTCTTGAAAATAACCACATAAAGCTAATTGTTTCATGAATGAAACATTCTTTTGAGTCTGATCAAAAACACAGGGACTTGGAAGACGACAAAGATTAAGTAACCAAAGATGTGGTAAAAACATGAAAACGCTGAAAAAGAGGTAAGTACCTACTTAGATCGTAATTGATACAAAAATATTTACAGTCTGGTATTTTTCATTGCAGTCATCATGTGTTATTCCTGTATTGTTACTGTTAGTTTAAATGTTTCTGAGGAGAGTCGGTCTTGTACACTATTCAAATATTATACAAATATTGTTTAGTAGGAACAGTTACATTGATTCATTTTGACTAAAGTTCAATAAACTGCTAAAAGTGACACAACAAAGATGATTTATAGTTCGTGGAAAATGATTTAAGCAATGACACGAAACATGTAAATTGTATCGGTTTTAAGCTGTCCACCAAGGTCTTTAGCACTTATCTCATCTGCATTATCTAGTCTATGCGCTGTCGTACAGCCGCGCGGGTGCCTGGGCGGGCGGGGGCGCGGGGGAGCGGGGAGGGGCTCTATTGGCCCAGCTCACCTCCGAGCCTTCAGTCTGGCGCGGGACGCGACACTGAGCGCACGTTGCCCGTCCAAATAGCGCGCACGTCCAAATCGCGGGTTGAAAATAAAGATTGCTAAATTAAATTGCTAGTGTAAACCTATTCTGTGGGTAGTGTTTTGTTCCCTGCCCAGTGACGTCACAAAGGTGGGCTTAAGTTTGGAGGCGATTGTATTCAAATGTTCGAGGGCTAAACAGTATTTTCAGTGGAAGTAAGTAGACGGCTCGTAGATGTTATTACATTATTGGCAGTGCTTATTGACTGTTGCTTTTAGGTATTGGGTGCTTTGATTCGAAGAGACATGTATTGTGTATCGTAAATCAAACACAGGATAATGTTAGCTTTAAACGACTAGTAGGTATCTAAGCGAACAGAAATATTGATTTGTTGTTTATTTACATACCCAGAGCAAATCTAGTAATGATTCATGACACATAACGTGAAACCTAAAATCCTTTTCACTCTTTATTTATAAGGTAAACCAGAGTAGTTCATTGTCAGAAACAACCCTGTTTAATTACACAAAGAGCCAGACGTAAGCAAAGACTAAGGCCAAAGCAAATCTCTTTGACAAATATGAAAGAGTGACGTTTATTTTGAGCCCTACAAACAACGGTTGTGTAGACAAAGGGAAGATTATTCCAGGGTTTCAAGTTATGTAAAAGGCAAATCATAAACTACAAATGGGTTTCGTTGTATATGCCATTTGAGAAGTGAATAACGACTGGTTTGTGCTGAAAGCAATCGAACTCATTCTTAAAGGCATAGTATTTACAACTGTATCAGTATGTACTGTAAAGAGTCGCCTAGTTCCAATTAACACATCCACATTTTGTTATCTTTGATCTCTGAACATGTTTGATGTGACAACTGTATCCAATGTTCTTCGTGCCACTTTAAGTGATGATTTTAAATGAATCTTAATGAATTGGTGTACTAAACTTCGATGCTAATTCATGGTTGTGGTGTGATCAATGTGGCTCATTATAGTCACATGACTTTTAATCCATAAAATCTAATCACACAGAGGCGAAGGTGCTAGTACCTATACCAATCTAAATTACCCCTACGGCTCTGTAAACATTTACACCAAGTATGGATCCTGCCGATTGGAGATATTGACATTAAATATTAAGAAGTACATCGAACATAGGAATTCGAGCAAAGATCTTTACCAAAAACCATTTTCAGTATTTTCGACGTAAATAAATGTTACACAATTCTTGTTTACGTTCTTCAATTAACTTCGTTCGAGTTTAGAGAAAGTTTGTGACATAATAACAATGATTTACCTTAAAATAAATCCGAGAGCTTTTCCGCGTTACATGTATTTTCAAAGGTTTTTCTGAGAAGATTACGGTGTTAAGGGCTTCAACTGCTTAAATGAATTATGACAAATTGTTAGCCAACATTTAGGAGGTCCACAACAGCCAACTTCTCTCGTTGACCCTCGTCACATGCTCGCTTGACAGACTGATGAAGTTAGATTTTCCTTATTCTTTGTATTTTTATTTGGCTTACCATACATGGTAATTAATTAAGTGTATCGCTTTAACTTGCTCGTTACCCCTTGTTGTTTCCATTATATTTTACTGGGCGTTTTTCACACAAGCGTTTGACATATTTCGTTCTAATTTAACTCTAAAGAAATTAGGAAGGCTTAACACTATGAACTAGTGAAGCATGTTTCTTTAGCTTCAAAAAGTATTTCTTGGTCCTACCATACTACAATTGCACATAGGTCGCAATCATTAGCACTCGTGGGTAAATAACACGCGATTTATGATTCCTTCCCCATTCTTTCAGATAGATGCTCAGTATTTCTTGTTCGTTATATATCACTAACTAGTCTGTGATTATACTATACGTCTGTACAATATCTCCACCGCTTACCGCTCAAAGCCGACTCGGCGACTCGCCGCTCGGTAGATCGCTGAGCGTAAATACGTAGTGACCACAATGACCAATTTCCTTTTGTTGACTCATACTACTTGTGGCATTACTAGCAACTGATACGTGATGTTTTTCTTTACAATTCGGACCAGTAACCTTTTGTATTATTTGACCTACTTGGTTTTTGACTACTTCTTATCATAAGACAGTTGCTTTGTCTCAGAGTATTTAAAAATGTTTCACGTTTCCCGATGTTACAATTATTTTCTTTTCTGAACTGGACTATCTGAAACAAGACAAATCAGATTGGACTTTAGATTATATAGATTGATGAGCTAAAAAAATACGCTATTGTACCAATAAAGTGGTCGGGTATAGGTCACATTTTTAAGACTTTTTTGAAGAATTATAGTTACGAACCTTTTCAAAATGAAAATTAATAAATATTTAAAATGAGAAAAAAAATAACAAAACTCCGAATTATTACAAACCAGTACCATTACCAGTATGCTTTATGAGTCGTGTTCACAACCCCGCTATGGGATTCCCTATGTCGCGTTACATTTGAACAATAGTCACGTACACCAGCATCTGAAGCGAAATCATGAAACGGGAATATCTGAAGCAAAGTATTACCGATTTCGAATGCGGGTTTCAGCTGATGGGAGTTTGATGTATTGATTTGAAAATTTTCTGTTAGAAAAATCTACGTAATGTAAATTGTACCAAAAATAAAGGACCATAAAACATATTTTGAGAAATATTAAATAAGAAGAATTGGACACAAAAAATCTCTAATAAAATAGTTTATTTTTTCATCAATAGTTAAAACAGACAGGTAATGAACAAATCACCTCAAATTCATAATCAAGAATCATTAAATTGGATACAATATAGCATCGCTTTTTTTTGTTTCTAAAAAACCAGAAAAAACTTTTAGATGTCATTAATTTTTTCCCTGAAATAATTCATGGATTATTCCTCGTATTACATATCGCTTTACCGTGACATAATTCTTGTGGCACATCTCAGTTTACTAAGGACATTGGCGGGACATTGGCATGGGAAAACCGCAACAATGCGACCACGCTCGCTATCAAACCTGAATTGATTAAGGCGGGCCGTCTAATTGGTTATCAGAGCTGTATTGTATGTAAATATTTTGGGTTATGATGGATCATGATCAAATTATATATCTGTCCATAGAAATAATTGGAAGCGTTTCTTTGCGAGATCAAATTATCCGAACAGCTGCACCGGTGTTTGTAGGACTCAATTGGCTGACGCTAAAGTAATTTGGGGTACTTTAATTTTATATAGTTTTCCTAGGTTGAGTGGATCATTGGGATTTTTCCCAAGATTTTAGAAAATGGAAGAGCATCAGGGATTTTCTGGTTGTGCAACCTCAGAGTTAGATTCTTTTGTATAAATTTGAATATATTTTCCACTGTTCTTATTGGTTTAGGAATGTTAGGTCTAGATTGTTTTTTGTTTATCGTTTAATGTAAATTTATTCATTGTTGTTGTTTAAGAAGTTACTATTTAGATTCAGTGGTATTTTCGGGATAATTGTGCAAAAGCAGGAACTTTGTTTTTCCGACGGAGTCCGTTCCGTCGGAAAAACAAAGTTCCTGCTTAAGTAATTATTATAAACCTACGTATTTAAAACTAGGATTCAAAATTTTGCATAGTCAACCTTGTATCAATGAAGCGTAGGTTAAGTTTTGGTTTGCAAAATACAAGAGTTGGCGAATCAAGGTGCTGTCCATGGTGTGTATTTATTATACATTCAAAAAGTGCTACATTGAATAGTAGTAATAGTAGCATAATTCGAAATTAATATTTTTTTTTATTTTTTTTCTTTAGTTGATACAAACGTCATGAAATACAAGTAGCAATAATGAAGTTTTTTTTTTATGAGAACTATCTCAGATTAGCATGATCATGCAGACACAGGCGCAGGCTTTGACTGCATCACCGGAAATGAATCCTATTCAAATGTAGGTCGTTATTTATAATAATACTCGATCTTATAACTCCATTATATTAGGTAGTACATAGCTACAGAACGAGAATGCATCAATGGGTTTTTGATATAAATTAATATTTTATCCTTTAGTGACCGCGGCTGTGACGTCATCAAACCTTTTGTATTTAATTGTAACACGTGTAATGGTGTATACGATTCCAATTTAATAGGTCAACAGTTTTAATTCGTAATTCGTTTTTGTAATTTTTATTTTATCGATTTTGTATCCATACAAAATCTATAAAATAAAATTTTATTATAAAGCTGAAGAGTTTGTTTCTTTGAACGCGCTAATCTCAGGAACTACGTGGCCGATTTGGAAAATTCTTTTAGATAGCCCACTTATTGAAGATCGCTACAGGCTATAAGCTTTTGCCGCGGTAACCGTCGTCCACGCGGGCGAAATCGGAAGGAAAAGCTAGTAAATTATAAAATCATGACTTGAAAACCATTTCTACATTTTAATATGATCTTCTCATCTAGCAAAACAAAACAAACTTAATTGAACTTTTACTAAAATTCATGTAGAAAAATCTTTGACTGTCTCAAACATACATGACAATATAATATATCTACTGAGGCAATCAAAGAAACACGAACAAATGAGATCTCCATCCATTTATTACAAAATACCTTAAGTGTGCAAACTTTTTATAGACGGCTTAGTTTGAGGAAAATACGAGTTCATTGACGCATTTCCTTGTTATGAAACATAAGTTGATTATAATAAAGGTGACAGGGAAAAGTAAAGCGGTCTGTTTATTATTGTTAACGTTTTCTAAATTAGGCTTAGGTACAGATGTGATTGTAATATCAGCAGCATGTAAGTTGCTGCTGATAAAAGCCTCTTTAAGCTGAATAATTTATTTCTAGTTAGTTTTTCTAATTAACTTATATATTACACATTAACGCATAAGGCGTCAATACTTGTAATTATTTATTTATTTAAAACTTTATGTACGTACACAAGCTGGACTTAATGCCACTAGGCATTTTCCGCCAGTCAACCTTTGGGTAAAAACGAAAATTTACATGGAAGGGGGTACAAAAGGCTAAGAGGAAACGCAAAAAAAAAATGAAATAAAAAAGTAACTGACTTGTTTTTTATATACAGAGGAAAACTGCCCCTCAGAACTCGAACCCACCTCCACTCGAATTCACCACAAAAAACCTATATTTCTACAATCTCAAGATAATCAAAATTAATAATATAGTTCTCATCGACCCAGAACTTTGAAATTTAGCAAAAACATATCGTTATATACTACAAGTAGGTACAAGAACAAATCTGAAAAATATGTATAATAATTAAACCATGAAAAAATAAGGTATTTGTACGGAACCCTCGGGGGCGAGTCCGACTCGCAATTTTCCGGTTTTTTTTCTTTGCTTTTACTAAGATAACGGCATAATACAGTCTTTCAAAGCTTCAAGCAGGCTTCCCACGGTTTATTTTATTAAATTGTAAGAAGCTTGATTGGAATTATGAATGGAACCAAAATTATTATGGAGAAATATTTGATCGAAAATTATATTAGAAAGCGTCCGAAGAGTCATTAATTTGATTTATGTTTTAGATGAGAATTTAGAAATTTAAGATTACATTGAAGTTTTAAATATTGAGGTTTCTTAATTTAGTCCTTTTCGATCGTTGAACTTGCTACCTTTTTTTGGCGGTTTGAAAACGCTATTGCTTTCAACCCACGTTGAGGGCACAGCGTGGGGATATGTCGGACTTGCACCGACTAAAAACACCCGGGTCCCGTCCTTGCCTTTGCTGGAGCCGCAGACCCGCATCGTTTAGTTTCATGGGAGTTCCATGTCAACTTTTATTCTTTGTATTAACAGAAATAGCCTATATTATTCCTATTAAATCAGGTTCTCATATATATGAAGGTATTTTCAATGTGACCAGTCATTCCAGAGATTAGCGAACTGAAAAAAAAACAGACTTCCACTTTAAAAAAATATCTTGGGACAACTCACACACTGTCATCTGTCCCAAATTAGGCAGAGCCTGTACTGAACTCATAAAAACTTATATATTTTCTAAATAAATACATGTTATAGAAAAATTACACCCAGACATACAGCAAAGGATTGAGTTCATCACACAAAGATTTGTCCTGGGTGGGAATTGAACCCAAGACGACCGGTTTATTAGTCAGGGTCACGAACCACTAAAGCAACAAACAGGTCAGCTAAAAGCTATATTATGTTTGTAGAGATATGAAGGCCACAGAAGTATGCAGGGTTAGAGATTATAACATCTCTTAAATAGAGCCAATGGAATTATGCAAAGGAAATTAGTGCTAAGAATTATGCAAATGTCATCGAGTAGACTAATCATTCAAATTAGTTTGCTCACACTGATATTATTAAGTTCAAGCAAACTGTCAGTTGATCTGGGGGTTACTCTTGAGGTAATTTTATTTCCAATTAAAACTTCATGTTGATTTTAAAGTACTGTCAATGGGAAAATGTATGAATTCATAACATTGGGCAAAAGCCATAACAGTTCGTTTCCAAAATCAAAATGTTTTTATTTCTAGTAAACCTTAAATAGGCGCATTAGAAAGGTTAACTTTCAAAATAAATGACTTTAGGTGCGCGGTTCCAAAGTGTCATTCTTATGGAGAAGAACCGGAAAAATACTCCATAGATTATTCTTTAAAAAAAATATAGTTTTACAATAACGCTAGGAACATAAAAAAATACTTAATAATTATAGAAATGAAATCTTTCATAACGGAAGAGACACGATTCCACAACAGACGAAGGTCACATGGAAGAACCAGGCGAAGATGGACGTACGAACTGGACACCTTAACGGTACGTTCACACGGCGTCGATTCGGTTTAGTGGCAACAGTATTTCAATGAATGAGTTCACACATGCATTCGGTTTTAAGATACGGCAAAAAATCGTATCTGGCTGAAGTTGACATCCGATTTTGCGACTACAAACCGATCCGGTCGTACTGCAAAATTTAAGATCCGGTTCAGTGGTATAGCGCATTCAATACATGCGTTCATACGATACACGCAGGGTAGATTCGGTTATTTACCGAATCTTGAAACCGAACGCACGTCGCACAAGCACCGGATAGTGTGTTCACACGGCATCTCGATTACGGTGCCGTCGGATACCGGCAACGCAATATTTGCCGTGTGAATACCACATTCGGTTTTTCCAGATCCGATGAAAATAAGATTCGGGAAAACGTGGCTCCGTGTGAACGTACCGTTAGCTAGGAGTGTCCTCATTTGGCCCTTGAGAGAGGAAAACGGAAGGAAGCAAAGGAGGGTCCCTCTGCCATGCAGTGGGACAGTTCGGGCTAATAACTTTTTTTTTAGAGCCAAAATTTTTTTATAGTATTAACAAAGTAGATATTTACAATCTTAACAAATACATACACACGAAAAAAAAAACAACGTAACTAATTAAAAAATCTAAAAAATGTCATTTGCATAAGCAGTATTAAAAGCGTAATAGTAATTTATATTTAATGGACGCTTTACTATCTATAATAATTATGATAGTTACAACTTGCAGGTATATTCAATTTAAATCACATACAGATATATTTTACAAGCATATTTTATTCAATATTTATATGGTTCTTGTTTATTTTATGGCTAACAAGTATTATAATATTAATTAATATTTATAGTAACCAGTGTCATTAGTTACAAGATTTAACCATAGAAACTCATTATGGTTTTATGGTAAGGTAAAAAATAAATACTGTTGTGTACTTACTTATTGCAAATTGTATGGGATTTATCCTGTATACAATAAGAACACTTTTCATTAATTGATTTATTGACGTATGTACCTATCTATAAACCCATAATTAAGAACAAACGTATAACAAATTAATTTTTCTAAGAATCTATATTCAATTCGCTGGCTGTTTTATAACTATTTCAAATTATCAACTATATTATTTAATTATAACAATAATGAAAAAAGAAACAGCACAAAAAATAACTTTCTATGAAAACTTCACATCCCTACACAAATCCGGTCAATAATACTTACTTGACTGGCCTGTAACTGTTGGTCTAGTCTAGTGGCTGCTAAATCGGAGGTCGAGGGTTCGATTCCCACCCAGGACAAATCTTTGTGTGATGAGCAAGATCATTTGTTCTTTATCTGGGTGTTATTTATCTATAATATGTATGTATTTAAAAATATATAAGTATGTTTATCAGGTGTCTGGTTGCCATAGTACAGGCTCTGGGATCAGATGGCCCTGTGTGTGAGCTTCCCAAGATATTATTTACTACATAGACACAAAAATATATAACACAGAACTAAAGACAGAAAGTAATAAATAAATAAAAGATCTCAAATTATACACAATTCCAAGACACTTAAATGAAGATAAAACAACACCGTACAATAAACTCTTATATTTTGAAGTAAATGTCACTTTGAATCAAGAAAACATTACAAATTCAGGGAACTTGAGAAAAACAATTGCTCCAACGATTCTGAAGAGAAGGAAAAATATCGTCGTAATGTTTTTGCTACTTTCGAAGATTCTCTCACAAAATAAATCATGTCTGAAAGACGAAAAGTTTGGGAATGGAAGTTTGATGATTGAAACAGTATATACAAGAAGTATCCAAACGATGATAAGCAGATATCTTGGAGAGAAAATTTTGTGGCTAATGTTTTATTGATCTTTCTGATACCTCTGTTTTTAAAATTCGATAAATAGGATTTGAGAAGACGAGACCTCTGGATTGTGCATGGAGAATACGATAGTAGGACCTACAGATAAATAGACTGGGATGATAATTATGAAATGTGAAAAGTTGCATTTGACTTTGAGAATCTTAAATGAAGAATGGGAATGAGGGTTTTACTCCAATCCAATAAATAACCTACAAAGTTAAGTCCAAATTATAGTGATTTGATTTTAAAATCACTAGTTTTTTTAGTACTCAGAGAAAATAATCGTAAAAGGTGGTAAATATTTTAAATTGCAAGACTTATCAAGTTTTAACACAGGATCAGTTTTGAATTATTGTTTTTGTTCGTATAAATTTGAAATACGTGACTGTGTGAATTTGAAACAAATTGCTGTATACCGATTATCTAAGATCTTCAAGATTCGGGCATTTTGTTCTGGTGGACTGATAAAGCATTTGATAAAATCTAGATAACATGATCGTCTGACGATGACATTGAATGGGTTTATGACTGGTGATGTTTGACAAGATTAGTTGACAAGATTAGTTGACTAGCTACTGTTTGAGCTGAAAGAAAACCGATGCAGCATCAGAGACTAGTTTTTTCTATGGTATGGTAAAAAAAGCAATCATAATCTGCAATGTGCAGTGTTTAGATAACAAAGTAGAGTTTTCATCTTGAACAAATTGAACAAAATGACCTATATTTTTTTGAATTTGAAACCTTATATCGAAAGTGACATAGCCACGCATGGTAATCAAAGAATTAAATCTATATTGTGTCAAAAAACATTGTGCAAGTTATTTTTTAAGTCAATAAAATATTTTTTGCTTTTGTGGATTAGGACTAAATGTGGTTTTATTGCCCACATGCTATATAATATTAGTAGTATGGTAAAGTCACACGTGCTATGATAAATCAACGAGTAGTTAAAACTGTTCTTTCCAAGTCTTATAAAATAAATATTACATAATAATAACACAGAATACTATAAAAACTATTCCATCGACATTCGACAAAAATATTCCAAGGAGAGGAAATGCAATTCCATTTATATTTTTATTTCAATTCGATACAAATGTTATTTTAATATTCCTTTGTTCGGTTTCTGTTGCAGCCAATTTTGATATTACTTTTACAGCGGTTTGCGATCCAGGTCGGTTCGCCCACAAAGCAAGCCTATCGTTGTCTATCTATCTCCATCCAATAACTTTTTCCCGTCCATTGACTCTCTCTATTTCAGTGAGCAGATAAGCTGGAGCTACTTACTTTTTGGATTATTTGAAAACCCACGTAAATATAAGCTTGTGATTGCAGACTTTTGTTTAATCCGAATTTACAGCCATAAATTTGAATCTGTACCTACGGCTGTATGAATTTAAATAAATGGATTGGATTACATTAATTGTGATACATTTTGAGCAAATATACAGGATGCCTTGCAACATGCTTTCAATCCATAGAAACGGTCAATTTTCTCCAAAGAAACCAAAATCCAATTCTATATCCTATATCCTGTAGCACTCATTAGATTCTGTCGTAGCCATCTGGATTGATAAATACTATTTTTGTTATTGATGCATTCAAATATAAATTCTAATAATAACTTGTTAATGGCCCTGATTCTGTTAAACACGAACTAAACTAATTTAAGTCCATCGGTATCTTTTTCACTTGTACATTTTTAGAAAAGGACAGACGAAAATTGACTACACGGATAGCCGAGTGGTATAGGTCACCACGCTGATTACCAATGTGCGCGATTTGCTGCGGGTTCGATCCCCGCATGAGACAAGCATTTGAGTGATCCACAAATGCTTGTTCCAAGTCTGGGTGTTCTTTGTGCATGTGATTTGAATGTTTGTGAAACCCCCGCGACACAAGGATTAAATTCCTTAGTGCGAGCGTCGTTTATCTAAAGAAAGAAAAAAAAAAAAAGAAAGAAAGAAAAACATTAGAACTGACAAACGTTCCGACTAAAGTTCTTATACAAATTTGGCGACAAGTGAAAACGTGTGCTATAAACACACATTTCTAAGTTAGTAGTTATCTGTTGCCGTCCTTTTCTCACGCTTTATAAAAATAGAAATTGTTTATATTTAGTTTAGTTTTCGTACTGAGGAATCAGCACCTTGATTTTGTTGACTTTATCTTTAAACTTGACTTCTTTATAATCGGTCCTTTATCCAGTCCCGTCGGAATTTTTTGTATATTTCTCTTGTGTCGGCTGATTATTGATTTCTCTTCATTGAGATCAGCGTTTCTGTTTATTATTGTAATCTCACAGATTGTGTTATGACACAATCTGTGAGATGTATGCATCTGACTTATCATATTTTATCGTTGATAACGTTCAGTATCAGATATCAGGGCGGTGTAGATATGAGTAAGATATGTGAATTTAATATACTGGTAAGAAGAGTCTTAACTCTGGAGTATAAATGAAAAAAATGATGAAACCAATAACCTGGATGATTATTGACTCGTGCAGTGGTAAATGATTAGACTTCTGTGTTCTGAAAAGTACTTTAAAAACTATATATTAAGCTAATATAAATTTTATGTAGTTTCACACATGTTTACTAGCAATGCGGGTCGCACATTACTCGTATTCTTGTTTAGCTCTCGTACTACGCTAAATGCTAGTGTTACGAGTGGGTTTACGTCGCGTCGGTAGTGCAATGGATGGGGTCCGTACCAGCAACCACATGATCACATGATGATGAGTAACCTATGGAGTTTCTAGCCGGTTCTTCTCCATAGGAATGACATTTTGGAACCGTACAACTAGCGTCATTTTACGTTTCAAAAGTGCCCGGAAAGGCCTACTTGAAGTAAAAATATTTTGATTTGATCGCAAGTCCGAAGCCCTAGCCATTAGGCTACCGCTGCTTCAAGATATGTGAATACAATTTATTGGTTAGGAGAGTCAATCTAAGCAGTTGTAAATGTTTAGACGTCTGTGTTCTCAAAATTAATAAAAAAAACATATTGAGCTACTTTAAAAATAATACTTTTATTGAGTAGACAAAGGAATTTTGAAAAATCTTTAATGCAATAAACATAGACAAAGCTTAAGAACATGTGATTTCTTTTTTAGTGAATCAAACAATAAATTATGTAGGTATACAGTCAGCAATTTCGCTAAAATGATTTTAAGATAGATTTAAAATATGCAAATCATCAGTTATTACGTCTTTCCAACGATAAACAGGAATGACCGCAGACGACAGTTTTTATAGTTCCCAATAATCGTCGACAGCGGTCCAAAAAGTAGGTCAGATAAGTTTTCCTTTTGGATATTCTTTTCTCATTCATGAGCCAATCGGTCATTTGGCCGATATGTCTCAGATTTGGTTTGCTTATGTGACTTATGTAAAGTTTGCGGGAGTTCATTACTTAGGTTTTTCTGCTGTGACAGAGGTTTTTTTATCCTGAGTAATCATTGTACTTTTTCCGCTTAAAAAAAGCGGTGATGCCGATATGTTAACGGCTACCTGCGGATTTGTGGAACGGATTGCTGCTTACCAAAAAATATTTTTTTCTTTCATTTTTTTAATTGAATAGATCTTCTCTTCTTTATTTGGAAATATATAACATAGCTTTTGCCCGTGGTTCCGTCCGCGTGGACGAAGGTTATCGTTGCAAAAATAGACAATATTCTCTAGCACGGACAGGATACATTAAAATCGAACCAGTAGTTCCTGAGATTAGTGCTTCTTACCTACAATGCGTTTACATTATTCCATATACACTTGATCCTCTCTCTTTTCCAAGCACTTTTGTCCCGTGTTAAAGATACTATTTTCTGTACGAAACACTAGTACCTGTATTATAATATAGTATTGTAAGGTACTTATAATGAATATTTAGAATCATATTAATATTAGAATACATCGGATCAATATTATTCCAGCCTCATTAAACCAAAGTAACAAAATCAAACTCGTCAGCTTTTAATTATTAGTATATTATTAGTATACAAGTATAGATTATAATACCAGCCTATAAATGTTACACTGTTGGGCACAGGCCTCTTCCTGTATAGAGAAAGAATTAACATTGATCACCACGCTTGCTTATTGCGGGTTGATGATTTAAGATTCCAAGTTTTTTGGAATTCAGGTGTCTTCATGGTGTTTTTCTTCACTGCTTGTCGATGAATTCTTAGAATGATTAAGAAAGTACATATAACTTTCAATAAGTCACATTGGTAGGTACCTACTTGACTGGGTTCGAACTTACAACCATGTGCATACGAATCCGATCATTGAATCGCTAGACCACAGCATATTTATAAAAGAATAGATTAGGAAGGGCTTAACTCAGATTGATCAGTCAGATCAGTTTATAGGTTTTTATAACGTGATAGTACCTATAGTTAAGAGTATGACATGAAGACTTCTAAATTATTTCAACGTTATTTACTTAGAGCGGTTTTTGCAACCTTAGGCAGGCAGGCATCGCTCATAGCTTAAGAAAATGTCCTTTATACGTATTTAATTCACCGAAACGTTTTCTAAACTAAATAAAAATAATATTATATTTATTTAAGGAGTTCAGTCACCGACGAGAATGACCCTTTAACTTTCAGACGCGGCTTCACTTATTGTATCAGTTTCTATTCTGAAAGTTTGAATATGAATCTGTATTTTAGGATCATTAACCTGTGTGAAAATAGTGGTTATAACTAGCCTTTTTGCTAAATTTTATTGGCTTTAAATCCTACTGGATAACCTGTATAACTATTGAGGATTTATAATTTTCCAAAAAAAAATGGAATCATATTTTTGCTTCAATTCAAATTATTTGCAATCAATAAGTTCTTTAGGATCAATGACAATATTATTATGGCTGTACAATGCTCTTGGCGTATGGGTGATTTTTTGTATGTATATCACTTGAAAATTATTACCGACTAGCGACCCACCCCGGTTTCACGCGGGTATCACAGCAAAATAGCCTATAGCACTCGGGAATAAAATAGCTTTCTATTGGTGAAAGAATATTCAAAATCGGTTCAGTAGTTCCAGGGATTACTTCCCACAAACCTCTTTATAAGATTAGTATAGATTTTGTAACCTAATACCAATGCAGAGAGAAAGGTTACAAGGTCAAATACTATTGCCTCGTTATCACCACTGCTTAAGCTTGTTAAAAGGTGATGGACTGCAAATCATTTGGGACTGTCATTGTCACTGTCTGACAAAATTTGGGTGTGTGCACCCCTGCCCACCCATTCGAATAAGGGTGACATGACATGCCGTGTACTTAGCCGCACCCCTTGCTATGACCATGCAGGTTGAATATTTGATTCATCATTTTGTTAACATGCTTTTATTGTAAGTGAAGATTGGTATGTTTATGTAACATATTATGATGAAATTTTGTCTAGATTAATAAAGGCAAATTTTTACTTAACGATTGGGTATAATAAGGAGGATAATAGCTTGTTGCTAAGTTAATTCTTAATTGAGTAATTAATTTACGGTTTGACCTATAATAAAGGTTAAACGGCGCTCGCCGCGGTTGGTCCGTGGATGAGTGACCATTTGTACAAATATCGAGACGCCTCCGTGCCTCAGAAAGCACGCCGTTGGTACCGACTGTTATACAGTATCTTTGACAGTCGTTAAGTCATTACAATTCTGACAACCAGTCTTACTATGGAATACTGTATTACCCAGCAATAGGTTATGGAGGTCAGATATAAGCAGTCGCTCCATATAAAATACGGTATTCATCTAAATCCGGTAAGTCTGGCAGCCGACCCCAATATAGCTTTGGAAAAGGCTAGGCAGATGGTGATGGTAAGTATAATAATATTAATACGACAATCAGTTATTTAGTTAAAATTGAGGAGTAATAAATATATTTTTTTGGAATTGCAAAACCTTGAAAAGTTTCAAAGCATTATTGATATTAAAATATGTAATTCTTAATTACTCTCAGAGCGTCTTTAAATATTCAGTGACTGTAATAATATCTCGAGATAATTTTCCCTTTTATATTATTTTGAATACTTTTTCTTTGTACAAGACTTCAGTCTTGAGTTTCGTTTTGACAGTTTTCATCCAATCTCAAAGTTATTGAATATTTATGTAAAATGAAAGTCAAATACAAAATTTATTTACTTAGATATAATTTTGTTGTAAGTAAATTTTAATGTTTTCTATTAGGTATTCTACTATTCTGGCGTTGAATTTTATTGATCGTTCTCTTTTCTGATCTGTATGACTTGCTGCGGGTTCAAACTCCGTATATTTTCTTTCAAATCAAATCAAATCATTTATGTGAGACTTAAGCTTTTTAAAAACTATGAGGAGACCAAATACTCCATCATATACAATTATACAAAGCTTTTAACTCTTACTAACAAATAACAATTTACCTTATCATCTAAATATTTTAAATATAGTACCTAAGTCAATTACCTATTATTATTAATAAAGTTATGTATTACTAGCTGTGACATACCGTTTCGCCCGCGTAAGAAGGCCATGTTCCCGTAAAATATATCATTTCACACGGGCCTCTGTGACACTCATATAGTAAACTAAAATAAAAACTATTTCCTTTTCTACCATTTCGTTACAAAAACGACCGCAGAAAAGAATTATCCAATTCGGTGCAGTCGTTCTGAAATTGCGCGCGTACATAAATTTCGGCGATTACTTTTTATTAGAATGAGACATCTTCACTACCTTTATTACATAAAAAGTAATGTTGCTTGATTGTTCGTTATACATAAGTAATGCGAAAAAAATAAATATTCTTAGTGGTTTTATGGAGCTATATAATAATAAATAAAAAAAAACTACTCACAGCTCAAAATAAAACAAATTATGATCAATGAATACCTATTTCGCCAAACTGCTTGTCACAGTTTGTTGGCGAAAGAGGCAATTAGTTTGTTTTAACATTAATTTTAACTATGCATGTAATCAATGTTCCAGTTCATAAACGGATTATAATCCATATATTTTTAAGGAGTGTTTTAGGCACATAATAGTAGTTTTTCGTATTGAAATTACCACGCAAGTTAAGCCACGGGAACAACATAGTAATAACATAGTGCAGAACTGTCTGCAATATCTAATCTTACTAAGATAATGATCAGAGATGTCTACACAGGATAACCGATGATAAAGTGCTCAAGCAAACATGTGTATCTATACTTGTTTACATAATTACATATACTTGTTAAGTATATTGCAAAAGAGAGAGAGAGCTAATATTATTCTTGCTTCTCAAATGTTTAGATAAAAGTATTTTACATGCATACATGCTACATACTACACCAATGTAGACGACCTCTGTGGTCGAGTGGTGTACACACCAGTTTTCAAGGTGTCGCCAGCTCTGAGGTCCCGGGTTCGATCCCCGGACGGGACAATGTAGAAAAAGCACTTTTCTACATTATCTAGGGTCTGGGTGTTTGTGGTACCTTCGTTGTCTCTGATTCCATAACAATACTTTGGATTCGGACAATGTATGTGATGTCGTCCACATTTATTTTGATTTTTATGTCCAACACTTATGTAGCACACCCATGTTGAAGCCGCGGTAGCCTAATGGCTAGGGCGTCGGACTTGCAATCATGTGGTTGCGGGTTCGAAACACACCCATCGCACTACCAACGTGAATGCACTCGTAACATATTTAGCTAAGCACGAGGGGTTAACAAAATTTGCGACACAGTAAGCTTTTAAAAAAAACTAGTCTTCAAAAAACATGTTCCAAATCTATGTACCAACCCTAAGTTAAAAATGCTCAAAATAAGTTAATTTTAAAATATGAAAATTGTATTTAATCTTTATCATTCAATTTTTTGAGGACTTGTGAAATTACAAATCTTATCTTCTAATAGTCTGCAGTGCGACTACTCTTTTCAAGTCAATATAATGATATAATATGTAAAACTGAGTAGCTGCAACGATGAGATAGATTTCATTATATTGCATTCATGTCACATAGTTATTAAACATGTTCTAATAAAATGAATACGTAATAAACAGATGTATTAGACTATAATTAACTAGCTGTTGCCCGCGGCTTCGCTCGCGCGTAAAGTATTATACATTGATTGAATCATAACAAAACTTAATACTTTTCTTCAGTCATTGACGTTTCGCGAAAATATTGTTTTTGAAACTTTTTTATGATAAACTCTTTGTTATGTGTTCTTTCTTTAAAAATTATCATAGTGTGCGAGCGTTCCAGAATCAGTGAGTCAGTGAGTCAGTGAGTCAGTGAGTGACGTGGGCTTTTATATTATAACGAGACGTTTTTTATAGGAACGATTTTAGCTTACGCTTGGTACTTTAAACTACTATTCGTAACTAAAACGGATCGTTTTTCAAATATAGGAACCGGGCATTAATCATAACAAAACTTAATACTTTTCTTCAGTCATTGACGTTTCGCGAAAATATTGTTTTTGAAACTTTTTTATGATAAACTCTTTGTTATGTGTTCTTTCTTTAAAAATTATCATAGTGTGCGAGCGTTCCAGAATCAGTGAGTCAGTGAGTCAGTGAGTCAGTGAGTGACGTGGGCTTTTATAATAGAGATTAATTTCATACTAGGATGTGAGCAAGTAGGTCAGATTCCAGACGAGAGAAATAATGCTACAGCTTGGCCAGAAAGAGTAGAAATTAAACAAATTAATATGAACTAATTTTTTCTACACATGGCAACTCGAAAGAAATGTCAAACATCAGTCAAACTATCAAAACAAAAAAGTGTATTGTGAAATAATTTAATTTTTCGTAGCTATTAAACGTATTAGTCGGTGAATTATTATTGAAAATGGGCAAGACGATAAAAAGTGGTGCCAGAGAAGTTATTTACAATGTTTTTAAGAGGTGTTTGGCGGAATATCATGCCGGAAAACTTCTAACAGAATTGGATGACCTTTACAAACGAGTTGCTGATATGACAGGTATTTATTCACTCTCATTTTATATAATTTATATAGTTCATGATCTAAGTTACAGTTAAAGTCGGTTAGGTCTTCAAAAAATACCACATCATCGAAGTTTTTTACGGATTTAATATAATTTTAGAGGTTATGTTTACATCGGGTTCACAATGACTTTGTATAGAGCGACTGCATTTTTTGATCGTCACGCACGTCATTCTACATTAATGTTTTATTTTGATTACAGGAAAATCAGAAAGCACTGTTCTATGAAGCACTGTTCTATGAAGATATAGACAGACTGGTAATTCGTGTTGGTGAGGACAGCAGTGACAGTAGCTCAGATTCTGAAGATGATCAAGAACTTGGATCGGACATGTCAGGTGTAGAGTATTTATATAGTGACTAGAAAAAATATTGTTACTATATTAAAGATGCTTTACTCTCCTATGGTTTTTAATTACTAAATTTAAAAAAATGAAATTTAGCTTCTGATTTAACGATTTTCCACATTCAGATTTATCATTAAAAATACTTGAAGTATCAAATTCATTTTGGTTGTAGTATAAATGATGCCATATAAACGATAGTGGCGACCTCAATTTTTTTCTACTCTTTCTGGCCAAGCTGTACAGCATAGTATTAAAAAGGTTGTTGTCAAAGATTAACTTGCTTGAGAAATTCATATTAAAACTTTATTTTATTCTTTCCTTTTTTATCAAGAGCGACTTTCTTGTCTTCCTACGTAAGTAAGAGTATTAATATACAGGATTAATTTAAAAGGAGTGCGGATATTCAACTAGGTAGTCAGGTGCATAAAACTGAACAACATTCCCCAAGGAACATAGGTCGAAATCTTAAAATGGAAAATGAACTTTCCATACAAAACGCCAGGTGACTTATGTTCGTATGAAAAGAAGATTTACAATTTTAAGATTTCGACCCATGTTCCTTGAGGAAAGTTGTTTAGTGTTATGCACCTGATTACCTCGTTGAATATCTGCACTCCTTTTAAATGATTCCTGTATAGTTTTCATAAAAGATAATTCAAAATATGTAGGTACTAGATAGACGGATTTTTTCTGAGCACTGTTTATTGGTTATGATATACCTATTGTTTCAGCTTTAACCTACGTCACCTACGGTTTGACCGATATTTAAGGTTAGGACGGGTTGCCGGGTTGCCTGGTTCCCGGCAGAAAGCTCGTTAAGCCGTTGGTCCCGATTGTCATACGTTGATCTTTGGCAGTCGTTAAGTCATTACAATTCCGACAATCAGTCTTATCATGGGGTCTTACTGTGTTACCCAGTAATATGGGTTGTGAAAATCAGATAGATAGTCGCTCCATGTATAATACGGTTTCTGCTGTAACTGGTAAGAACAGAGCCAACCCTAAAAAAGCTAAACGGAAGGTAACATTTGTAAATTGTAATGAAGATAATGATTATGTGGTAGTACTCGTAGACCACGGTATAACCAGCGAGATTTTCGGATGTACCTGTAAAAATTGGCCTTTATCCCTACTAGGGGGGTTTAAGATCCTACTAATATTATAAATGTGAATGTGTGGATGTTTGGATGTTTAGATGTTTGGATGTTTGTTGCTCAATCACGCAAAAACGGCTGAACGGATTTGGATGAAATTTAGCATGCATGTAGCCTTTGACATGAAAAAGAACATAGGCTACCTTTTATCCCGATTCCTTAAGTATTTCCCGAGGGAAACTTGAAAATTGTTTACGAGCTAAGCCATGGGCAGACAGCTAAGAAATTTGGTATTTTTCTCTATTACAGCGCAAGCTATAACACGGGTGAAAAATTTATTCCATTTTTAGGGTTCCGTACCTCAAAAGGTAAAAACGGAACCCTTATAGGATCACTTTGTTGTCCGTCTGTCTGTCTGTCTGTCTGTCTGTCAAGACCTTTTTTCTCAGGAACGCGTGGAGGTATCAAGCTGAAATTCATATCAAATACGCAAGTCTATGGTCTCATGGAGCTGTGAAAAAATCAAACTTCTAAGTCAACGCGATCAAAAGATACTCCCGTTTATGCCGCAAATTTTCGACACTCGCAAGGGAATCAAAACCTACAGGGTACTTCCCGTGAACTCAGAATCTTGAAATTTGGTATGAAGCAACGTCTTATAGCAGAGATATAGGAAAAATTGCGAAAAGTATACATTTTTAGTTATATCATATAATAAAAATATTTTTAATAATTTTAAACTTACTACCCTTTTCCTCATGAACGCGTTGTGGTATTATATTGAAATTCATATCAAATACTCAAATCTATAATACCTTTAAGCTGTAACAAAATCAAACTTCTATGTCAACGCAATCAAAAGAAACAGGAATTAAAACCGCATATTTTGAAACTCGCCACTACTCGCAAGGGAATCAAAACCTACAGGGTACTTCCCGTGAACTCAGAATCTTGAAATTTGGTACGAAGCAACGTCTTATAACACAGATAAAGGAAAAATTGCGAAAAGCATAAATTTTTTGTTACATCATATAATAAAAATATTTTTAATAATTTTAAACTTATTACCCCTTTACTCATGAACGCGTAGTGGTATTATATTGAAATTCTTAACAAATACTCAAGTCTATAATATCTTTAAGCTGTAACAAAATCAAACTTCTACGTCAACGCAATCAAAAGATACAGCAATTAAAGCCGCATATTTTGAAACTCGCAACTACTCGCAAGGGAATCAAAACCTAAAGGATACTTCCAGACGACCTGGAATCTTGAAATTTGGCATGAAGCAACGTTATAAAGTACACATATAGGAAAAATTCCGAAAATCTTAAATTTTTAGTTACATCACATAGTATATTTTTTTTAATAATCATAAACTTACTAGCTGACCCAGCAAACGTTGTTCAGCGATTAAAAAAAAAAAACAGATGTTGGCCGATTCTCAGACCTACCCGATATGCACACAAAATTTCATGCAAATCGGTTCAGCCGTTTCGGAGGAGTTTGGAAACAAACACCGCAACACGAGAATTTTATATATTAATGTTTTCATATATGTATTGACAAGGTACCGTCAGCTTTCCACATTGTTATGTTATGGATTTCATTTAGCAATAAAAATACCATAACTTTTACTTATATACCTACAGGTTTGTACGGAACCCTCGGTGCGCGAGTCTGACTCGCACTTGGCCGGTTTTTTTTCATTACTTTCACATTTTTTATTTCCTTTTGGGCCCAATTCTGAAGTCCACGCAGACGAAGTCGCAGGCAAAAGCTAGTTACATAATAAACATAAAAATGTGTAGTGTTTGAGTTTGTCAGGCAGAGGTAAATTCGCTACTTCTTGCGACTATTATGTAAACTGTCCAATACAACTTTTGAAGAATAAGTTCTAATCTAAAATTTACCCAGTAAGAGAGGAGCCCAAGTTAACCCATATTCATACTAAAACACTACTTTGTAAGCTTCAGCAGTATTCCGAAGTTAAAACTCCTGAAGGAAATTCTGAAGTTTAAAAGGAAATAAGAAAAGTTTTTACTCCACAAACTATGTTACACGTGTTCTAGAATTTTAACAAAGTCCACGTTTCTTCTAGTACAAAAAAAAATATATTTGGTGGTATCAGATTTATCACCTAAGTTTCAAATCTTCTCAATATGTGCCACTTCCATGTTCGAAATGATATTTTTGTTAGTTTCAATACTCGCCAATAAATTTCCCTCTGCTGGTCAAAGGCCTCTTCTCATGCAGAAAAAGAAAGGGCGCTAATCACTACGCTAGCTAATTGTGGGGTGGCGATTTCAGATTCCAATTTTTGGAATCCAAGTTTCCTCACGATATTTCCCTTAACAAATTGTCTATAGATAATGTCTAAGAATAATTAAAGAAGTACATATAGCATTTAAATGTCGTGGTGGCCTAGCGATTCAAAGACCATGTGACTTTTAACACGTTCACTGCGTTACGGGAAGTATTTGGTCGTATTTGAACTCTGCTCAGTGCGGCAGCTAGTTGTCCTTGTTTTTCCCTCCGTGCGGAGGTGATTTTTTTAAGTATTTGTACTAGGAAAAAAGAGACACCTATATTGCCGATGTCCTTGGTTGAAGTATATTGAAATTTACGAATAAAAATATACAGGAACTATTTTGTCGTAACGCACAGAGAGGATTTTTTTTACAATAGTGCGATACGGGAACTATTTGGCCGTATCCTAAACCCCGTACCGCACTGAGCGTACGCGCACGCGGAGCTTCACTTAGCCGTAGTGCTGTGCCGAGTTAATACATTTATTCAGAACGCGATATTTTATTCGTCACGCGTAAGTTGGTAAATTGAACATAATGAAACGCTCACGTAAAAAACTTGTAATGGGAAAAGGTGTTAAGACAGAAGGTGAAGACGCTAGGAACATTATTGTGCAAAGTAGTGGTTGGTACCTGTACTGTTATTTTTTAAGATTTTTTCTATTGATTATACTGTCGAGTAAAATAAATAATTGAGTTTTTTTGGTAATTTAGCTTTTATAAGTACGTAAAATAAATAATAACACAAAATAAGAATTTACTGTTCTTTTTAAAAAGTCAACATAGTTTATTTCTTATTGTTTTTGTTAAAAATAGCTTTCGCTGCTTGTGTACAACATAAGTTAAATAAAGAATAATATAAAATGAGAAGTTACTGTTTTTGTTACCATAGTTAATTATTACGACCTGAATAAACAATAATATAATCAAATCGACAAATATTTTACTTATAACACCCCATCCCTAGCAATATGTGTATGCGCCACGGGAAGTATTTTCCCGTAAAATCAGCCCTTTCCAAAAATACCTGTAACTTTTAAGATATTACTTAGAACTCCGTGCGACTACAGCTAGGTATACACAAGGATGTAACCTACTGATTGGGACATCAAAAAAAATCTGCAGTGGACTTTCCAGGTCTCTGTGGCGGTTTGAAGTTAGGTCTACGTACGGGAAAATAGAGGTCGTACCGCATATCAGGCATTCTTGATACGGGATGTATTTGACTCGTACAGCACTGGCAGTAAGTTTTAATCTAGCGCAGCCGCAGTGAACGTGTTAAAAGTTATATGTACTTTCTTAATATTTTAGATACCATTGACAAACGGTGAAGGAAAACATTGTGACGAAACCGAACCGGAATCTGAAATCGCCAACCCGCAATGAGCAAGAGTAGTGATCAATGCTCATTCCTTCTCTATATGGCAAGAGGCCTGTGCCCAGCAGTGGGACGTTTATAGGCCGGTATTATATAGCATTGAAGAAGTCACATTGCTATTTGCTTTTATAGGTTCGAACCAGTAACCTTATGCTCAAAAATCTGTTCCTTAAACCGCTAAAACACATCTTTTTTGGGCATAACTATCAACTAAAGTTAATTAAAGAGTCATAAGACAAAATTCGAGATCCAGTATTTTCTAAATACTCAAGCATCACTCAATGTTAAGTGGTTGTTAAAACTGCCAATTTAAGTTTGAATTTATTGCTAAGCCTGGGGGTAAGGCTTTTTGGCAAGCTTGTCACAGGAATCATTGTATTACCTTCTGTATCACTTAAAACCATATTGTTATGAAAAACATGATTGGCTATCAGTGATAGGCAGGTCTTGACTGACATGATTTTCGGACATGCATATCGTGATTGAATGCAGAATAACTTGTTGTTCCGCATAGATATTGTTGACGATAACAAGAACACGTTTTGTCCTTTTCATTCTCGAGTCTGGATCTGTTGTAATAACAGTTTCATTTTCTTCCGTCTTATATTTAAGTATGATTCCGTCTGTCTACTTTTAGTTTAATAATTTCTATGATAGTAGTTCTATCATTTGTTTGTTCTGAATTAGCGTGTGGTCACGTGACGTTATTATCATATTTAGCAACGGGGCCAGTAACAGCAGGTTCTGAGAGTAACTATTCTTGTTTATTTACACATTTGTCATTTAATTTGTCCTTCATCTTATCTTAATTAAGTTACACATCCGCACCAGTCTCGACTTTCTTTGAAGTTAGCCTGTTTGTACAAGACGTGATGGTAGTCTTCAATACCTGATGACTTTAGTCTCTAACAACGCTTGCCCATGTACTAATCTCTAAGGTTTGTTTAGTATCGGACACTAGCTTAGAAAGAAGACTTGCTTCGTCTCGTGTGCGAATGGATTTACGGAACACGGAAACACAGCCGTCAAGTACAACAGCCGTGTCAATCATATTGTAACAAAACCTATATCTAATCTCAAGTGTTTCGTAGAAAAACGAAGTAAACACTTCAGGATTAGACTGTTTCTATGAGACCAAGTTTTCCATTGAAATGCTTAGAATGATTAGATTTGTTTTAAATCTTTATTGATGATGTATTGGGATCTTTTTGTCTTTTATAATCTAGATTAAGTTTTTTTTAAGCTTATCCGCTACGTGTGTTGTGTTGTTAACGCCTCCATCTCCAGCTGTAGTTGTGTAATCTACTACATATACATATATTATACTCTACTGGTTCGACCTAAACTCATATCCTTTAAATATAGTGATGCGGGGGCTGGATGAGAGGGTACGAAACTTGCAGTCAAAGCCATAATTTTGAATCCACGTTTTAATATTAGACGCTCGTAAATGGGTAACAAGAACTGAAAGCAATTATCTACAAAAATAAAGAATATCTAAACCTGAACATGTGCAATCATATTGTAATTTCTCAACCACTACAACTGGGAGACGAAGATACCCATGACGGATCTCGGTCCGCCATCCTCCATTTTACCAGAAATCTGTGGGTCAAATCTCTTGGATAACATTGTATATTTCATCACCAAAACATTTTAACAGACAACGAATTCCTTAGAACGTACCAAATTACAAATTAATTTCGTTAGGACCACAAAAACCGTTCGTGAAACAATTTCCAAGTGAAATGGCAATGCGTTGTCAGATGAATGCGATAAAGTTGTAAAACTCATTGCTTCAGGCAATCAGCTGCTCGTTAGGCAAAATTGGGACAGCTTCACACTAATGACCCCTCTGCCCTTATATTTTTATCTTTAGGATGATTATTATCTGTTAAAGCTTAGATTGTCTATGGAAGAAGATTTAGGCTAAGCTTACTTTGACACATTTTTGTAACATGAAAAGTTCAAGCGTGTGGCAGGATAATTAGTGATAGAATATATATTTTTTAGAAATAATAGCTGAAAGCAATTTTAAGCTCGGCATAAATAAAGGTTGGGAAACTGATCGGGTATCTCCGAAAAGCTTGCGAGAGTTAAATTAGTTAAGTATGATTATTACGGATACACGTTAGCTTGTTTTATTCATAGTAATATTGTTTAGATTTCCTATAGAGCCCTAATCTGTTAAATAACATTATTCGTTTAATAACAGTGTAAACCGACTTCAATATAATAAAAAAAACAATTGCAGCAACGTAAAAATCGGGATTTCACTTTGATATTTTTGGTAAAATCGATCCACAATTACCGAAGAAATCGCGTAACAAACAGTCGAATTGATAAACTCTTCCTTTTAAATCGGTTGTTCAAAAGACTATCAAACTTTTCAAAATAACCGAAAAATTACAAAAACGAAAACGTTTGGAACGTTTATTTAAACAATTTGTATTATTTGTTCTGTACTGAAAAATAATTTGAGAATTGATGTTTCCATGCCGGACGTACAAAAATTGTATGGTACCACAAAACTTTTACGAAATTGACAAAATCTTTTATAAAATAAAATTTCAATACGCAACAGAAACAGTTCTCCCGTCGCTGTAGGCTTTCTTCGTAGCTTATGAAATGGAAATTAAGCGTAACTAAAATGAATCCAGTTCTAAATTTATATTGAAGCTGGGAATACTTTTGGAAATTTAGAAAGGACAGACCAAAATATCTAGCTGATTATACAAATGGAAATTTTGACGATGAAGTTGATATTGATATTAAACTTTAACAGTACGGACGGACGACATTCAAAAATAATAACACTAAAAAGTTTGTAAAACAATGAAGAATTAATTGGTAGCAACAGTATTAAAATAACGGTCAAGATTAAGTTATGTAATTCATATTATTTGGTGATAAAACGGTAATAGAACTAAAAACTCTGTGAAAATCACAATGTTCTGCCAACAACGGTTCATGAGATATAGCTTACTGACATACAGATGGATGGACAGCAAAGGCGTAATAGGATTCCGTTGGGTTGGCACCGAAAGGGCGGAACCCGAATTTTACCGAGACGAGAACCACAGTAAAATATTTGTACTCGTTTATTTCACTAGCTGTATTTCAACGTTTGTCTGGACTGTACAGATGACAGGTTGTCTAAAAGTTTGTTAGCATACTAACTCCTACAAAAAATAATAAGTAATGTATCAGTGGATTTTAGGATGGGATTAAAATTCTTGTTTAAAAGCTAGGTGCAATTTGATTTTGTTGTATATCATATCGGCCGGAAAATGATCAGCATGCTTGTTCGCTTGCAGGATGTTGATTTCAAAATCAGTTTCCACACGCCTTCACCGTTATCAGTCATGTCTTAAATTATTTGTGATGGAACAAATCATCGTCATCATCGTGTGCGTAACCTTTTTAATTAGTTTATATTAATTCCAAGCCAGGTTGGGATCGGCTTCCAGTCTTACTGGATTTAGCTGAATACCGTCTTTAGCATGCAAAGCCTGCCTAATCTCTACAACCCATATTGCTGGGTGGGTAAGACGGTATCCCATATTAAGACTGGTTGTCAAAATCGACTGTCAAACATCACCATAATATGAAAACGGCTTAACGGGCTTTTAGCTGAATACCGTCTTTAACATGCAAAGCCTGCCTAATCTCCACAATCCATATTACTGGGTAACACAGTATCCCATATTATGACTGGTTGTCAGAATCGACTGTCAAAGATCACCATAATATGACAACGGCTTAACGTGCTTTCCGAGGCACGGAGGGGTCTCGGATACGTTTTCAAATGGTCACGCATCCACAAACCAACCACGGTGAGATCAGCTTAACCTTTAGTAACGGCCAAACCGTACGACTTACACCTATCCGCGAGCCCTTCTCTAATTTATTTATTTTTAATTAAATACAAATTGTAGAAGGAAAAACTTAAACCTCAGGTAGGACTCGAACCTGCGACCACTGGCTTGACGCTTATTTATTTTTATCAACATTTTTTTTTATTCAACGTCATTTACTGTTAGCAGGATTATTCTGTAGAACGGATTTAAACAATAAATATTGATATCGAGGCAAAATTTTTCATCAGCATTTGTGACGTTAATCCGACATACAGTGCTACGGGCGACACGGATTGGCTAATTGATGTCGGTTGTGGTCGGATTTGCAAAATGGCTGTCGGTTCGGCAAAATTTGGTGGTTATTTTAATTGATGATGAATAAAAAGAAATATAATTACGTGTTTTGGAAAAGCATCGATTGATAAAAATTATATACCTAACTAAATTTTACTATTTAAGATACTTGGAAGTAGTTTGATCATGGTATTTTAAGTCTAATGTCAGTTTTGGGATCTCGGTAGATTGCAGATAAATGAAAAAATTAAAATACTTTTATTACTACTGAATAAACTACTACAGTGCATAAAAACACATTTCACGAATTAAAGTGATTACAGTAACAAAAGGAAATTGCTCAGCTAATGCTGCTCCAGAACAAGCATGACCCATCACAGCTCTGATTGAAATCTTTAGCCATTTCTACATTAAAAGAAAAAGCATAAGAAAATTTTATAAAAAAATACAATACGGTCAGGATTTCGGTCTTCTTCTTCTTTTCGAGTCGATGGTACACTATTTTAAAAAGTATTTAAATTTGATGCGCCCAGTAGTTGGCCACATTAACTGCGGCGTAATTGGCCAGATTCAAATCTTCCAAAGTGCAGGTGTCCGGACACTTTGGGCACTCCAGTTATGCGGCATTGTCTGGTCGGGAAGGCCGCACTCGCACTGGGTATCCGAAGGGTCTATGATCCCCCATTCTGACAAATTGTGTCTGCAGCGACCTACCTGGACTTCGGTAAACTCTGTAGTCATAGTTGGTATGAGACCGGCTATCTTCTCCAGGACACGAGAATTCCAATCATGACTGTCTTCAAAGTTTTATACAGGAACTGCCTTTTGTTTTTTGTACCAGTATTTCATTTATGGGGGTTCCAGCGCCCAAATGTGTTTTGCCTGAAGTGAATGCGGATTTTGAGATTATATCCCAAATTCTAAAAAAACGTATCAGTCACTCATTAAGACATAATATCCAAGCAATGTTTCTGTAGGTTACAGTTTAAAGTTCTTACGTATCGTATAGGCTGTGACGTCAAAACCAGATTCGAACCTGCTCACCTTAACCCGCTCCCAGTGGCGAAGACTTGTTAAATACTACGCTCATTACTTTTATAATTTATTGTATTTATAATGAGCACTAAGTTGAGGTTATGTCCTAGATTTTATATTTATGGCATATTTTGTCAAAATTACAGATTTTTTTAATAAGTAATCTTTTTTATGGATGTTAATTTTTCGTTACATTTCCATTAATAGTGCCTTATATGTATAAAGAATTTACAAATAAAGTTTTTGCGAATGTTATTTTTATACAGTAATTACGTATCGACCTTTAAAATAAACTTAACTTACTAGATTTTTGGTATCCAAAAATAACTTTCATGTAAGTTTATTTTTAAACGATTCCGGTTGCAATGCCATTCTGTCTACCTATCTGTTGTATTTAAAAGTGCCAAAGAACTGATACCAACATAAATACCTAACCGACGAACACTTCTGACGCCCAAGTCCTTATTAAATGATGTGCCTATCAAACAATTAAGGATTGAATTATATCGCAGCGTGAAATCACTAAATGCAATCAATGGTTGCATACAGAGATTAGATAGACCACACTGCTTTATCATTTACTAGCTGAGCCCGATGTCCCTCCGTGGTCGTAAACCGACCAAAATTCGTTTAAATTTAAAGGTAAAAAAATAAAAAAAACATTCTGCACTCCTCTATATTCATTATAAATTATTAATGTGCAAAATTTCCTACTCCTCCATCCGCGCAATTTTCGTAATAAAAAAGATTCTGGTACCCGGGACTAAAACAAATCCATTAAATCAAGGACCATGGAAATCGGACCACACGTTCTCAACTTTGTATAATGACCACAATAAATTCGTAAGATGCCAAATCTTTGCCGATAAGCAAAAGCGATTCATCTCACAATCATGATCAACAAAAAATCCCTGCAACATTTAACCACATAATAATAACCTCTTATGGAGCGACTGACTGGCCTCCACAACCCATTCTAATTGGTTACACGTTACCCCAAAGAAAGACTTTACTACTGAATTAAAATAAAACAGTCACGTAATGAATTAAATTCGATTCTTCCGTTTTTGATCCCAAGTAGAGAGTACAATGTGTAAACGTTGACTTATCTGAGCAAGGACAATGATAACATCTATCTGATTTGATATGGCTCTGATCTATCGATGAGGAAATACTTGTAGGAAATGTATCTCTATAATACTAGATAGTAGTGTATTATCACGTGTCATGATACCAATATCACTCTACTAGGCCACCATGCCACTGAACATGCTGCAAGTACGATCCCTGGATGAAAAAAACAATTAAAATTATGTACCAATCTAATCTAAAAAAAAAACTTGTTCTTTGAATGATTTTTATGTTTAGATGTAGATTTCAGTAGGTGATAGCCGACCTTAAATATGAGTGGCACTTAAAGAATAACAATGTTTTCGAAATTATTCGTGACAAAGATATGAAAAATCAACAGTTAGTAAATTTTAAATATCCTTCCTACCGAAGCTTGTATACCAAAATAATTTAAAGTCCATTGAGCAAAATGTTTATGTCAAAATAGCATTTGTTTTAACAATGGGTGGGGTTTCAAATATTCTGGCACTAGAGTCTGAAGTGATGAGTTACTATATTATTAATCGAGGCATTAATAATATAAACACAGATTACAAATTAATGGATTGCAGGTTAAAACCAGAACAATTGTCATGATTAATATTAATCCTATTCCTGAATTTTGATAAATCTATTGAACTTAACTATTCCACAAACATTCAAATAATTCATGCAATGATCATTCATAGTATACAAACTTCTTATATATAAAATTCTCGGGTCGCGGTGTTTGTTCCCAAACTCCTCCGAAAAGGCTGTACCGATGTGTATAAAATTTTGTCTCTCTCCAGTTTTTTTTATATGGCAGAGCAACCTTTGCCGGGTCAACTAGTAAACATAATTAACACTCGTATGAAGACTCTAATCAAACTTTTGTAAAATAATAAAGAGAAAAAAAACCAAACATTCGTTCCTTTCCCATTTGTAACTTTTTCATTGCCTTTATTAGCCACTGCTGGGCAAAAAACTCTATCGTCTTCCAAACTTAATTTTTCGCGAGATCTGGCCAACAATTAGTAGCTTTAGTTGAGTATAAAAAATTTTCCTAAGCAAAAACAGTTTATTTATTATGCTAAAATGATTTACAAACCAATTACATTAACATAGAATAAAAAAAAAGAAAAACGTATTAAAAAATAGAAAATCAAAAGACAAAAAATTAAAAAAACTTAATAACATTGTGGAATAAAATATTAATAAACAAAACAAAAGGTTAACATACAATTTAAATCACAAAAAAAAACATTCAATACAGCCATTTCAGTTGTAGGTAACGATTGAACTCTACAAATACTCATAAACTTTAAACATAATGGGACACATTTTACTGCCATGACACTACACGTGTGCAGTGGATGACCTATAACTGTAAAAGGAGGTTCATACAATGCAGTTGATATAAAAGCATATAGGAAGATTGTGCTGACAATCGATGGCTAAGGATATAATAAGAAAGATTGACGCCATCATAAACACCTGCTTTAAAGTACATAACTAAATGCTGGTAATAAGTCTTCCTCCTTAAGAGGAAAGGCGGATGGAGAGACTTTTGACTGTCGAACTGGATACATGTGTATGTGATAAGGACGACTGTACATGCGACTAAATATCCCACGTAAAAAAGACGTTAAGTTTGGCTCACGACTATTTACTTCAATTATGGACCAATTAAAGATATTTCCAAATAATGAATGAAAGGAAAACGATATTTTAGTAAAGGCATAGTCCGTTAATATGATATCGTTTTGTTAATAGCTATCAAAATAAAATACGTCTCTAAAACTGGGATTGAAATGAGCTTTTTTAGAATCGAATATATCTTTTCGATAAAAGGAAAACTTGTTTGTAAGTATACTTTTATTTATATAGCTGCAAAAATCATAGCTCTGCTACTACAGTTTAGAGCGTTTGTATGAAATAAAGTACACCCGTCGTTCCTCTTAAACATCACTTCGACTGTTGGGGCCTTTGAATCCAGGTATAAAGAAACAATGTCATTAGGCTACCAAGTGGTTTGCAAGATTTTCCATTGTACGCATTAAAGAATGAATGTACGAAAAATAACACCGTTAAAATATAATGGGCCTGACTCTGAAAGAGGAGGAAGACATAAAAGTTAATCAATACACTTGTTTAACAAGATTGTCGGTCATTAAACACAATGACTTTAATAATGCTTCGACAAATTCCTTTCGTAAAATTAGTACATTTAACCGACTTCGAAGAATTTGGAGGTTTTGTTTAAAACAATGGAGATTTATTAGGTTTGAGCGAGCACATTGAAACCATTTGAATGGTTCTGTCATTTCGAATCTTTTTCAGAAATACGGAGTATTTTTTATTTTTTAAAACAGTAGCTTTTGCTCGCGGCTCCGCCTGCGTGGGCGTCGTTTATCGTGTAAATTATAGCCTATAGCCTTCCTCAATAAGTGGGCTATCTAACAGTGAAAGAATTTTTCAAATCGGACCAGAAGCTTCTGAGATTAGCGCGTTCTAACAAACAAACAAACAAATTCTTCAGCTCTATAATATTAATATAGATGAGACTCAAAACTTTTGTATTTGTCAATTAGCTACATCAAGACCAAGGCCTGAAATATCGAAATTATTATGACTGTGGAATGAAAAAGTATGTATCATGTATAAGCCTACAGCGGCTTTCATTGTGGGCGACGGAGCAGATGATTGATGTCATTCGGCTTTTGTTAAAGCTTCCGGCTTTCGACGCGTCAGGCGTTATAAAGGAAGTCGAAGACAAGTGTTATTTTAACAATTTTTGCACTTTGGCCTAGTAGTATGACTGATGTACCATGTGATGAAAAATAAATGATGTATTATGGTAGTATAAAACTAAAAATAATATTTTATTTCTTAAACCGTCCAAAAAGAATGGCATGCCAAAATAACCAGTCACTGGGTGGCTAATATTAAGTGAAGTTTTTAATAAACAATGCGTATTTTCTTTAACTCGACGACACGTATTTCGAAGCTTATCTTATCATGGATAATTTATCTTAAAATTGAACCGAAGCATAGTTTTACCATTTCTTATCTGCATTCAAAAAATTTCGACAACTTAGATTCGTTTTCATTCATCCTTCAATCAACTCAGATGAGCCAAAAAACCAGGTGAGTGAATTCCAAATGCCAACTTAACAAACAAGTCACATCTCTTAATGCCGATGGGATAGACTTCTAATTCGTACACACAACAAGACAACAACCGATTTATGTTGCCCCGTCTGCCTCCTGAACGCCCACTCCATGTTCATTACCGAGGAAAAGCCTGCTAATGGCCCAAAAGACATGTTAACGCGATTCCTTTATGTAACGAAGACCAATTAGACCCACTAAGTAGAAAGGTCAAGCTTGTACTCTTTTTGTTCAGCGATAACTATTTGCGTTTAGATCTAGAATTAATAGGAACTTGTTGACCTTTGTGAATGAAAAGAAAAATATGTTGACCAGTGGAAAATACTACATTTGAGAATGTTACAGCATTATTATTAGACATTTTTGTACTAATATAAGGCCACGTAGTTCTGATTTATTTGTATACGCTTAAACTCTGCCGTCGAGGATAAAACCCGCAAAGACATGCCCATTTACTTTGAAGAAAGAGCTACAGGTAAGTTCTTTGTGATCTTATTCAAATATCTTGACTGCGTTCAGTTCATGTCACTGAAATGAAAACCGAAGTATCAAATCAGCAAAGCGCTAGAATAGAGATAGATTCAACTGATTAAGTTCATATGCACACGTAATAACAGCCTTAAGTCACAGAAAGTTCAAGACATTCTAATCACATGTCTAATAAATAAGTTACGTTGTATAGTTGTTAAATGGGAGGTGCGGGCTCCCCGACTATTTTATACAGGTAAGTGTAGAACAAATTTGATTTTACGACCTCTGTGGTCGAGTGGTGTACACATCGGTTTTCAAGGTGTCGCCAGCTCTGAGTTCCCGGGATTGAACTCCGGGCGTGTCAATGTAGAAAAAACACTTTTCTATATTGTCTCGGGTCTGGGTGTTTTTGCTTCCATCGTTGTCTCTGATTCCATAACACATGTGCTTTAGCTATTTTCATTGGATTCGGAGCAATATATGTGATGCTGTCCACATGTATTAATAATTTTATACTAATACTTCTTTAGGCGCGTTATGTTAAAATGATGAGAGTGTAATTTTAAGATGCGCGCGCATCACTGTTAAGTATAACTTCGCACGCGCTTACATAAGTATACCTATTTTTCTTATTGCATCTAAACTAGTATAATTAATATTATAATGTAAAGCTGTTTTTCCGCTCAATAATTAAATAAAAATGTCCAAGAAAACCCAAAACCAGACGAAACATCTTCAGAACACACAAATTGTTGTTCCGTAGTTTGTAAACACAGCACGTGCGCTGTGAGAGTTGCCAGTATGACCTATATCACATGGCTATCCGTGCAGTCATGATTGATTGCCTACATGAAGTGATTTAAAGAGACCTGTTCAACCGAGATTAGTCTTAAAGATTGTGTAAATAAGGAAAAACAGGCGCTATCGACCTCATCAATACGATTGCTAAACATATTGCTAATGCAGTTTTCCTTTGGAAACCTCCTTAATTGCGTATTTGATCTTGAGGTAGCTCAATCGTATTAATTTAGAATATGTAATTTCTTGTTCGATAAAAGGCATTAGTTATTTTTTATTCACAATAATATTTTTTTCTTTAATATCACGTCATAAAATTGTAAGATGTTTGCAAAAAGGTCTTTCGGATTTTCTTAGATGCCTATTAGGTTCCCTATAATGTATTAGCTTTTGCCCACGACTTCGCTAACGCGTACTTATAAGAACATTTATTAAATAAATATACCCGATTTGATTCTAACGGTAAAATAATTTAAAAAAATTGGTCCAGCTGGTTTTGATTTTATTCATGCAAACATACTTTTTTTTTTCATAAAACGATTACTAGCATCTTTATAGTAGTTTTGTTGTTAACCCCTCGTGCTAAGCAAAGATGTGTGTTACGAATGGGTACACGTCGGTAGTGTTATGGGTGGGATTCGAACCCGCGACATGATTGCAAATCCGACGCCCTAGCCATTAGGCTACTACAATACAGCCGCTTCCAATACTAAAATACACATGTTACTTCTTAATAGTATTATAATATTAAGTATAGTATTTATTTCTGTATCCATCAATGTTGCATCCGACCACCCACAGCGTATAGTTAGTTTACAAGAAATCTCATCGGAAATGCATTAGCGTTGAATATCACTGGGTTATTATTTAACGTTCTTGGTGGACGTTGAACGTAATTACTACAAGAAAATGTACCCTTACGTATAATAATATAAATAGACTTTAAAATAATAGTAGCACAAATACGGTCAAAACCTCACCTCACACACTACTATACTCTTGCATTCTACTATTCTCTTGTCTGTTATAGTATTCTTTAATATTCTAATCATTGTTTCTATTATATTATTTAAAGGTATGTATGTATCACGAAAAAATTAAAGAATGATTTTCAAAACGTAATTTTTTTCCATATAAAATTACCTAAACACAATAATAACAGGGCTTTTGTTGACTGCTTGCGGTGAATTTATACATACCAATAATATAAAGCTGAAGATTTTTTGTTTGGTTTAACACGCTAATCTCAGGAACTAGCGGTCCGATTTGAAAAACAATCTTTCATTTGTCGCGATAACAGATGGCGAAACGGGCAGAACCGCGACGAAATAATCATTGGAAAAAACGACTACTGTGAAAAAAGGCGCCAAAAATCCGCCATTCCTATCCGACATCACACAAAATAAGAATCTACCGACACCTCTCAATTTAAAATCCATCGAGCCGTTTTCCCTACAGAGCGTGCCAAACAATTATACACCCATAAATACTCTCGAACAACATTACCCTAATTCTGGCGCAGTCGGATAAAAAGGTACACAACTTATTATTTACTCCGCCTTCTCACTGAATTACAAGTAAATTCTCGATGAAAAGCTAATAACACGGATACACTGGTAGTAAAAAATCAATAATTTAAGACCACAGCGCAGGTACACTTAATGTAATGGACTATGGATCTTAATCTATCTATGTTCTAGCCATCAATAATGGATGATGCTCTAAGTAATTATAAACCGACTCTAAAGAGGTTTTATAACGTAATAACATTGCCTTTAAAATCCACAATGACGATCTCTAAGTATAGTCGAGTGGCTTACACACCGGTCTTCAACGACGAATCGGTTTTGGAACCACCGCAGAGGTATATACCCTATCCATTTCAGATTTTTTTTTTAATCAATCCCCAATTCCCGGACATATCGCGCAACAAAAATACAAAAAATAAATAGTGAATATACAGGATTAATTTAAAAAGAGTGCGTATATTCAACGAGGTCATCAGGTGCATAAACCTGAAAAACTTTCCCCAAGGAACATAGGTCGAAATCTTAAAATGGAAAATGAACTTTTCATACAAAGTGACAGGTCACGTGACTAAGTTTGTATGAAAGATGATTTTCAATTTATGGACCTGATTACCTAGTTGAATATACGCACTCGGTCACGTGACTATGTTTGTATGAAAGATGATTTTCAATTTATGCACCTGATTACCTGGCTGAATATACGCACTCCTATTAATCCTGTATACATGTAGAGAACCGCTTCCTTTGAGGTCGGTAAAAATATGGCTTTGTATATAATTAAATTATGATTCAGTTTTATAAGCAGGCAGAGTTGCGAGTAAAACCTAGTCATCATTAATTAAAGTCTACACTAAAAGGCATTCTTCTTCGTTAGTCTAATTTAATTATAACTAGAAAAAAGTTAATTGATATAAATGTTCTATGATCAAAGAAGAGTAATTTTATCCAACAAAAACAATTAGGTGTCAAAGAGATTTAAAATATTAAAATCTCAGAGTAATTTTTTGATGTTTCGTCCTTAATTAAGAGGAAATGTTATTCTTAGTGTAAATAATTATGAAAGCAATTAAAAATTTAAATTTGTTTCGCCCACGTACGTTATATTACTCTTAGGAGTCGAGATAAAGAAGTTCAAAAACCTGCCTTACTTTAAACAACAAAAAATACTGTAAACTAAGGGCCAGTTTTTTGATCCCGAGTTAACTCAACCAATGGTTAAATATGCTAACTAATGGTTTCAAAATGCGTTTTTCCATCAATTGTTAGTCTATCAAAATATGATTAAATAAGTTGGAGAGTTAATTAATTAACCATTTGTTACGATAAAAAATGATGAATAACCGAGTTCTACCTAGGTTTAAAACCATTAGTTAGCATGTTTAACCATTGGTTAAGTTCACTAAGAACAAAAAAACTGGGCCTAAGTAACATCATAACAGAGTAACGGCAACAGATCAATTATATTTTTAAGAATATTTTTTTCTTTTTTTTTTTTTTTGTTATACAAAAACCACGCCCGCAGTAAGGAATTTAATCCTTGTGTCGCGGGGGTTTTCACAAACATTCAAATCACATGCACAAAGAACACCCATACTTGAAACAAGCATTTGTGGATCACACAAATGCTTGTCTCATGCGGGGATCGAACCCGCAGCACGTCGCGCAGTGGTAATTAGCGTGGTGACCTATACCACTCGGCTATCCGTGCAGACAAAAAATGAAATAGTATATGAAAATAATTAGAAAAAAAATATACTTGTGCTAAAACTAGCTAACTCTTGCGATATCATCCGTGTGCGTTATAGACCAGGGTCAATAATTTTTAAAACCAAAAAAATAATAGTAGGATGAAACCCATTAGAAAAGAAGGGGAATATTATAAAAATGAAAGGAAAAATAAATTACGGTCGATCCAAGTTCGGGAAGTGGGGGAGGGGGGGGTTTTAAGGGTAAAAAATGGTTTATCTTGATTTCCAGCAAAACTACAAGTCCTATGGAAAAAAGTTAAATGGCAAAGTTGTAGGTAATAAAAAGATCTACAACTTTTGTATTTGCAATTTTTTCACATAACCTCAAAATTTAGGTGAAAAATTCAAATAACCAAGTTTTTGGTTTTTTATTTTTATCTTTTTCAAAAATAATTTTTTTTTCACGAAATTTGGTGAAAACTTACCTTTTTATGTCCCAAATACGCTGTAATTTATTTGATTAAAAATATTTATTTTTTCACCTTATTTTGAATTAATATAAAAAAAAACACCCTAATTTTCAATCGAAAATTCACCCGTCAAAATATCAGCTTTTTTAAAAAAGTTTGAAGGTTTTTTGTTCCTAGAAATCTCTACTTTCTGATGGTGTAAAAAAAATATACATTACTATGGTAAATGTTCTCAGAAAATGCATAATCACTATGTACAATTTCATCAAAAAAATGTCATTGCTTCATTTTTATTCCAGTCTGCATTGGTTCTTCATCCAGAATTTCATCTGAATCATTTTGTGAGATTTTCTATGACATGAATGTAATTCGAATTTAATAAATAAACTTAAAACTGAAAAAAAAATGAAGCAATGTCACTTTTTTGATGAAATTGTACATAGTGATTATGCATTTTCTGAGAACATTTACCATAGTAATGTATATTTTTAAAACTTTTTGAAAAAAGCTGATATTTTGACGGGTGAATTTTCGATTGAAAATAAGGGTGTTTTTTTTATATTAATTCAAAATAAGGTGAAAAAATAAATATTTTTAATCAAATAAATTACAGCGTATTTGGGACATAAAAAGGTAAGACTTCACCAAATTTCGTGAAAAAAAAAATATTTTTGAAAAAGATAAAAATAAAAAACCAAAAACTTGGTTATTTGAATTTTTCACCTAAATTTTGAGGTTATGTGAAAAAATTGCAAATACAAAAGTTGTAGATCTTTTTATTACCTACAACTTTGCCATTTAACTTTTTTCCATAGGACTTGTAGTTTTGCTGGAAATCAAGATAAACCATTTTTTACCCTTAAAACCCCCCCCCTCCCCCACTTCCCGAACTCGGATCGACCGTAATTTATTTTTCCTTTCGTTTTTATCATATTCCCCTCCTTTTCTAATGGCTTTCATCCTACTGTAATTTTTTTTCACTTTTTACAAATTTTGAAGGCTTCGGCCCTGGTCTATTAGTTGCATGGCTTTTCCAATTATTGGAACCCTTATCATTTTTCTTAATTAACTAGCTCAATATAAAGATCCATTAGTGTACCGTGTGCATCCAATCCGTAGGAGTTTAAGAATATAATTATTAAATGCAATAAAAACCTTTTCAAACATCAATTCCTTAGCTACACCACGTAACGCTATGACGTCACACACTAATACAGTTATAAATAATAAATCGTGAAGCGCGACCCCCAGGGATGTTTTCTTGGTTGAAACGTTCATAAATTCACTATCGGAAATTATTTGCAGCGAATATGATAAGGGTGGGTTCGTGTTTATGGTCTTGCGGTGTAACTAGTTTACTGCTGTGGCTTCGCCCTGAAAAATATATTTAAGTAGGTATGTGACTTTCTTGGGAAGTGCTATCTACTTTTTTTCGTGACAATGACCCTAAGCTCTAGCTGACCCAAAAAGTTGCCACCTGAATGGCAGAAAATTATCTTTAAGACGTTATAACATTTTTCTATTTGTGTTTAAATTACACCTTAAAGTGACAGAGACAGCATGAGATTCAACAGCGACTTAAAACTGGGTGTGCTTTCCAGTATTTAGCCATATTTGTGACACTTATATAGTTTGAAAGCAAATACAACCTATATTTATTCGTTTGTCTGGATAGTGCCTGGGTGACAAAATCGGTGTAGTACATTGAGGCCGTAGTCCACCGCCGCCGCCGCCGTCACCGCGACGTCAAAGAAGGAGATTTTTCTGCCCAAATTCAAGATGCTTAACGAGATTGCGGTGAGCAGGCGACCAAAGTAAATGTATGACGCTACGTCGACGCGTGATCTCTAAACGACATGATTTTTCGTGTTACAAACTACGGGTTACTTAGGTGCTGGCCAGACAGAAAAGACGCAAGACAAGGGCGGGGCGCGGACCCGTCGCAGACAGGGCGCCGTCACGACTTTTTAACATATATAGAAAAGACACGGACCCGTCGCAGGAAGGCGCCGTCACGACTTTTTATAGCGCTTTTCCCGGCATTCAACCGTCCGATTTTGATACGACAACATGTCTTCTTCTGAAGATGAAGATGTACTAGCACTGGTGCATCTCGCTAATATACAGAGGGTTTTTCTCAATTCATTCACAAAACTGAATATTATAAGCTAGGTCGTCACGCATTTTTATGAAAAAAATTATAACAGCTCAAAAAATGACGCGACCATTCAGTCTCAAGATGGTACGCGTGACTGTGCCAGTGCGACGCGAGCGAGCGAGCGAGACCCTCCCGGCAGGCATGCCACCCCGCGCCCTGTCCTCGCACCCACCGCGTCCGTGCCCCGTCTCTCCTGTGTGTTTTGAACAAAAGGCGCAGACGTAAAAGCGTTGCGCCCGCGCCCCGTCTTTTCTGTATGTTTTGCGACGCGACGCTTCTATACATTTTGTATGAAAGGGACGCGGAAGAGACCAATGCCCGCGCCCCGTCTGCGTCTTACGTCTTTTCTGTGTGTCCTGCGCCAGACCTATTTATACGTAAAGCAAAGTAAGTATTTGCCAATTAGTAATTTGGAATATTCCTTTTTAAAAGTGAAGGCGGTCGACGTCGTGTGACATTGTGTGACAAGGGGGTGGCATGGGTCCTAAATTTCGTGACGTCACATTTCAAAATATAATTATTTTAATCTAAGTAATACAAACGAACTTTAAACTTTGATGAAGAACTAAAAAACATGTTGTGCAGTTATTTTATGAAAACTAAATTGAAATAAAATATATTTCGGAACTGCTGTTAATTCAATAATCATCAAAAAGAGTGACAAAGACGGAAGATGAGATAAAAAAAACATGAAATTCGTGTGACGTAATTAATGGCCCCAAAGGCATCAATCCTGATTTTGCTTATGCTAGTTCCGCAAGTTGTACGAATGTTTAAAGAAATTTTACATAGGTTAAGAGTCAAGTAAAAAGACTTGTAATACCGCGGGCACAACTAGTACAAGAAAAAAGTTATTTTACTTCTTCTAGACATTTATAACCGAGTACAATGAGAATTTATAAAAGAGGTACCTTGTAAAATACAGCTCATCACTCAGTACTGTACTTTTGAAGTTTTTTTATTGCAACTGTTTGCGCTTTTGTTCGTCGTTGTAAATCAAGCTCTTTGAAGGAAAAAGTTCGTGGTTTTTCTTTAGAAGAATGACGTAGGACTATAAATCTGTCTGTGAAGTAATTTTGGTTTTTGTTATGTTATTGATGATCTTCTCATTTGATTGGTTATTTGGAGCTCAGAATCGAATGCCGAATTAACCTTTATCGATGAACTGTTTGCTGAAAACATCCGATGTCGTTTCAATAAATTACAGTTCACCGATGAACGGTTTGCCGAAAAACCGGTCGTTTGTAGTCGGCTCTACAACGAATAGTTCACCAATGTACTGTGCCGATAATACCCTTCCTAAATAGCTCCTTGAGTGAAACAATCTATGGATGTTTGAACAATAATAGCAGCAGAGCAGCAACAAAAGTTGATAAATACAAAACGGATGCAGACTTTTTTTCAATGTCCGGTTTTTGACAAAATGAAAAAAAAAAACAATAAGACGTATTTTGTTTTCTTTTTTTGAAGTGCCGAATATATTCTTAGATACAGCGAATATCTGTTAAAGAGTGGGGGCTCGCTACGTAGCTTATGACGTCACAAGCTCTAACTCCTGAACGTAATAATACGTAATTTTTACTCGATACCTCCACGCGTTCACGAGAAAATGATCCTTTTAGGTTTCTGTTTTAAATTTTGGAGCACGGAACCCTAAAAGTACCGTCGTCACGAAAAGAAGAGTTGTTAATCTGATTGTGTTGATCCAATTATGTTGCGGTCTGTACCTACATAAATTTACATTAAATAAATTTAAATTTACTTTCGTCCTACGCTCTTGAAAAATTCGGGTTCAAAAATATTGAAATAACTCAATTTAACTGAGTTGATAATATGAAGGTCCCTCGTTAATTTTATTTGCTCGCTCTCAAATGACTTCATTAATTACACAGCGACAGACACTTAAATAAACTTCTGACATCTAGAAAGCCTAATCAACGAAGTACCAAATTGGTGCTAATTGGTACTCGTTCGTGGTACCAATAAACTAGTAGATCTGTTACTCAGTAGCTTTCATTACCATTTTGTGTAGTTAGCATTCAATATAACGCGAAGGAAGATAATTATAATACCAGCCTTTTACTATCCAACTGTTTAGGTAGTTTATTTTCATTAGAAAACGAACGGAATAAATCGCCTCGCCAGGTCTGGGCAGGGTTAATTCAAAATTCTGTAAAACACATTAAAAAATAAGTTTTCTACACCGCCATCACTAGTGGTGTAGACTAAATATTAAGGAATATAAAATAACGTTAAAAATATTAATTTCTAGCCTGGATTCGAACCTGCATTCCCGAATACTGAAACGCTTATCAACTTTAATACGTTCTTAAATGTCTATCTATCTCTACTTTTCACCTTAAAGTGACAGAGACAGCATGAGACTTAACGGAGGCTTCAAACTAATTGACGTTTCAGTATTCGGACAAAGACAATCGTTTGAAGTGACGAAGAAAAAAATATCCACCAATATTTCCTCTACTATAGCAAAAAAATACTTCCTCATGACAATCCTAAACGAAACTATATTATAGACCCTATTATTAATACTTTTTTTTCTTTTACAGGGTAAGCTCTAATGATTCAACACATTTACTCCAAATGCAGTGAGTATGTCTTAAGCTAAGTCTACACAGCGACACTTATTCCTATAACTATTCTATTCTATTCTATTGTGACCCAGGTGTTGGACACCAACTTCCCTGTTCTACGACACTTTCCTTGATTGTCGGGTGTCTGTTATGTAATCAATGTCCCACACATAAGCAGACTTTTAAATTGACTATGGGATGAACATGTGTTACATCTTGAGCTATACAGTATTAATTTAAAAGGAGTATAATTATTCAACGAGGTTATCAGCTGCATAAAACTGAACAACTTTCCCCTGGTAACGTATTAACTTTTCATATGACTTATGTTTGTATGAAAAGTTGATTTTCAATTTTAAGGTTTCGACCTACGTTTTTCGTCCACGTCCTTCCTATATTGTAGCACAGTGTTGGTCTCGAACAAATGTATGACTAGCGATAAACATATTATATCTCAAGATGATTTATATAATAATAAATGTGGACAGCATCTTATACAATGCTCCGAATCCAAAGTAAGTAGCTAAAACACCTGTGATATGGAATCAGAGACAACGAAGTTACCACAAACACCCAGACCCGAGACACTTTAAAAAAGTTTTTTTCAGCATCAAATATTAATCAGCATAATTATATCCCATAGTCAAAAGCCGGCTTTAGAAATCATGTCCCTCACTAAACATTGGCGTTACCTTTGCCGTCAGATGCGAAAATCAATACATCTGTTTTAACTGCACCATTTTAACCGAAAACAGGTACACTATAGCCGTAACGGCAATGAATGGGTTATAGCCGAAAAATGGTTGCCGAATAAAACGCGCACTGAAATAAATACGAAAAGAACATTTAAAATGTTTATTTTTGTTATCAAATTAATGAAAGCAAAGACCGTGTAGCTATATGAAATTTCCAGAATTCTTTAATATTCATAAATATTTCTAAAAAGATACGTATCTGGCATTAAAAATATATTTGTGTGATTATAATAACTCTTAATTTTTTTTGCGATCATATATCGGGTTGTTATTATCCCAATGTTTTAGCAAAATCCTCTTCTCGTAAGGGAAGTATCAAATTGTGATCACGCTTCCCTCCACCCTAACTGTTGTCAACGGCTCCCCCGCCTACACATTTAAGTCGTGACAAAACAGGCCTATGTTGTTTCTTGGGATCCAAGCTTATCCCATATCAAATTTCATCCAAAACAGTTCAGCGATTTAGCCGTAAAAGCGCAACAGACAGACTGACAAACAAACAGACTTTCGCATTAATAATATTAGCATGGATTTCAAATATGGGGATTCATAGTGAATTACATCGATATCGCCTTAGGACATTGACTTCTGTATAAGTAGAATAACGTATTCTAGTCTTATACTATGTTAGATAATATAACTGAAAACCCTAGTTAGTACGGACGCCAGCTGAATATATCTATACCGGCTTAAGTACCAGATTAAGAACGGTTTCTGGATCACTTTTTTGACTTCAGACTAGCAAATGTTCTACTGGTAACTATAGTGATAAGAATTAAAAATAATTGATGACACATATACTTTAAACACCGACTATAATGTCGTGGTGGCCTTGCGGTTCTATGACCGGATTCACGTGCACATGGTTGTAGGTTCGAACCAAGGCAAGTACCAATGTGACTTTTTCAAAGTTATATGTATTTCTTAATTATTCTAAGACGTCATTGACGAACGGTGAAGGAAAACATCGTGAGGAAACCTGGATTCAGTAAAATTGGAATCTGAAATCGCCAGCCCACAATAAGCAAGCACAAGCGTGGTGATCAATGCTCATCCCTTCTCTATATAATGGGAAGAGGCCTGTGCCCAGCAGTGGGACGTTTATAGGCCGGTATTATTATTATATCAATTCAAAATTTTCTTTACAAAAATTTCCAATTAAAAGACTAAATCAACTTTGGAGAAAATCCCATAGCTCTCAGAAGTCAGATTTATCGAATAAGCTTACTATCAGAGAGTGGTTTACCTGCATCGATTTAAGGGATTCGATTTATGTAACCAACTGACAGTAGTCTGAGAGCTTGCTTGTTCTTGGATAAAAAAGATTTGCAATTAATTAGCAAGGATACGTGCAGTATGACAGCATGTACTATAGCCGATTGGTAAAGGTTACTACCGTGCGCGAAGTGGTGCGGGTTTGATCCCTGAATGAGACAAGCTATTGTGCGGTCCACAAATGCTTGTCCTAAGTCTGGGTGTTCTTTGTGCATGTGATTTGAATGCCACAAGGATTAAATTCTGTCATATATTTAAAATAAAGAAGAAATTTTAATGAGATGATGTGTTGTATGATGATAGAATTATAGAAAATGTTAAGGTCTTGTGATTGTTCCAAAGAAAAATAAATCCCTACAGAACTGTCATTTATTATTCATTGAACACAGAAACTTTAATGTACATTAAACCTAATCACACAACTTTGAACCTAATTAATGTAATCCTGAAGTTCTAATTAACACGGGATGAACATTGGAAGTTTTTAACTAAGCGAGTTTTCCGTACCAGAATATCGCGGCTCGTGTGCTTCGTGGCTCAGTGGCTACCTACGAGTATATTTACTAATGGAAATATGATGCTAATGTAATATAATATAATATCTTGGGACAGCTCACACCCGCCCATCAGATCCCAAACTAGGCAGAGCCAGTACTACGGCAACCAGACAACTGATAAACATACTTGTATATTTCTAAATACATACATATAGATATATAACACACAGACACAACAATAACAAAAATGATCGTGCTCATCAAACAAAGATTTGTCCTGGGCGGGAATAGAACCCTCCGGCTTAGCAGTCAGGGTCCACTAGACCCACAGGCTCATCAAAAACTGTAACTATCTCTTGCAATTTCACGCCTGAACCGATTAAACTTGGATTGGGCTGAGATTGGAACCTTTGACATGAGTTTCTTTTCTTCGCCAAAATCGACACTCACATTATTGAAGCCGCGGGCAACATCTAATTATAAAGACCTACGTAGACCAATAATTTATTTCTACATAGGGTACACTGTGCTCGTTGTGGTCGGTAGTGACAACGGTAAATTTTAGTAACAGAATGACTTCGCTCTGAGTATGTTCAAATCTGATTAAAAGCTACAACAGTAAATAATATACCTTCTAGAGCTAAACTTTAAAACCCTGTTTTACCACTGGGATTTCACGAACAGCATGCTAAACAAGCAAAGCTACTCCAAAAGACAAGCTCTAAAGATAAATCCTAAAAAAGTTAAGTGAATATCACAGCAAAAGGTAAAATGGTACAACGCGATGAAACAAACGCCGTAAGGTCAAAAGCCCACCTGTTGGTTGCAGAGCTTACGTTGTCAGGGTTTAGCTAAGATTTGTACAAGAAAATTGTTTGTGAATGCCTTTTTGGGATTATGGGAAGCTTGACGTAGTATGGTGACCTAGATGATAAGTGCCAGGATCAGTCATGAAGTCCAAATTTGAACCCAGGCTCACGATGTTTTTCATAGTATTTGCAGTGGTTTTTGAGGCTGCATTTCTACTACAGATGAGTGATGTAGCTGGGTGACGAGAATAGAGTGGTGTGGCCATTTCCATGTCCTAGGCCGCTGAGCGGCGCGAAGATGCATAGTGGCGTTGCGAAGTTGGCTCGTTTGTTGTCACTGCACGCCGCTTGCTTCTGAACACATCTCTCGCTTTCCTCATACCTACACTGTCAAAGACCACAAAACCTCGAGCCCCAAACCGGTCTACACTAGAGCTCTGCTGTGCGAGGCTCAGTAAATGAAGTGATCCTATTGGTTCTTAAAAAACACATTCCTCGCATCCTCGCACATCTCTGGTAGAAGGCAGACTAGGAGAGAGATTAATGGCTGAGAGTGACAAAAATATAAGGAAAATCTGTTTTCCAAAAATTTAAATCCTCAATACACATTTAGCCAACTGAATTATAATGGGCGAATTACTGGAATGTTTTCAGAAATTTAATGAATAATTAAAATATGTATGTTTTGTAGCCAAATACGTTATTAATGTACCTACCATTACCAATATTTCGACTGCACGGATAGTCGAGTGTTGTATAGGTCACCACGCTAATTGCCACTGTGCGCGACGTGTTGTTGGTTCGATCCCCGCATGGGACAAGCATTTGTGGAGCTCTCTTTCTCTCCTAATGTTGCTGTGCCCGACAGGGTCCATAATGAAGTTTTACCGTGTTATACCATCTATGTAATACATATGGAATGCAATAAAGACTTGAGTATTGGTAAAGCAAAACTTATCCTTTTATAATGCACACAATTATAAAATATCTTCTAAATGCAGCGAAAAAAGTCCGTCGAAATAATCCAACTTTTCCCACAAATTTTAGCTTTCCGTGGAGTTGTTTGCATTGATATGGCATTCCATACACAGAGAGTGTTCGTGCCAAAGAAATAAGGTACCGTAGGGAGTCCCTGGGTGGCGTTGTATAGAGGTTGGGAGTAAATCCTTTTCCGATAGTATTAAGAACTTCAAGGAAATTTGATTCTTTGTTGAGATTTTAGACCTCATTATAATGTTATCTAGCGTTATGTGTATATGTTCGTGTAGAATTTCGCCTTTTATTTGGGTGTTAGTAAAGATATCTGAATTTCACTGGATAGTTAATGGTAAGCTATGGAATACTGTATTACCTAGCAATAGGTTGTGGAGGTCAGAAAGGCAGTCGCTCCATGTAAAATACGGTATTCAGCTAAATCCGGTAAGATTGGAAGCCGACCCCAACATAGCTTGGGAAAAGGCCAGGCAGAAGAAGAAGTTAATGGTAAGCATTTCAATAATTTGTTAGTTTATCGGGATTTAAAGAAGCTCTTGGCTCAGTGTGTAATATAAGCCGAACGGTTTGAACTATATAATTATAAAAAAAAAAAAAATGAATAAAGGAATAATAATATCTTGCGACAGCTCACACACTGCTATCTGAAAACGAACTAAGCAGAGCCTGTACTATGGCAACCAGACAACTGATAAACATATAGATATATTTCTAAACACTAACATATTATAGATAAATAACACCCAGACACAGAACAAATGTTCGTGCTCATCACGTAAAGATTTGTCCTGGGTGGGAATCAAACCCACGACCTCCGGCTTAGCAGTCAGGGTCACTTACCACAAGAGTAATAGGCCAGTCGCTTTATAAAGCAGGCCGCGCTCGCTGTGGTGGGCCTGTGGATGGGTGAACATTTGTTACCATACCTAAGTTGTGTTACACACTCAGTGTGGTAAGAATCGGTAAAACTAAAAGCCGACCAAAACATAGCTTAGCAAAAGGCTAGGCAGAAAATATTCTAAGGGTTCTATGCACTTAGCTAAATACAGAATGCCTTGATTTTATTGAAGTGAAATCTTCTTTATCGACGTATGGGAGAAATTAAAATTGTAACGTTTTTCTGTTACGCACCATCTTTATTTCTAAGTCACATTTTTCCGTTACGCGCTATTATGTATTTCTAAAGCTGCTCTCACAATGATCATCTTAATAGCATACGCAACGTAGCATGATTTTTTTGAGCGCTTAGTGGAACACACCTTAAATTATTTAAGTTAAATCACGTTTTTCTGTTACGCGCCTTGTTTATTTCAAAAACTCAGTAGTGACGTGAATGAAGTGAAACCTTCTTTATCGACGTATGGGAGAAAACTTATAGTAATGTTAAAAATGTACATGTAAAAGAAAATGTAATTTAAAAAAATCATGGACAAAAAAGCTTAGCAGGAATACGGCAATTTCGACAATATGAATATATTGCAAAGTTTTTCTCATTTCGTCGCTTTTCTTAAAATATCAAAGGTAGAGCATTCCTTCTATATTGGCCCGGCTCACTTTAAACAATACAATTAACAGAAGAACAACTTTATTTAGCGCTTGAAATTAATTCCTGTTTAAATTTTTTTTATTTAAGAATAAACATAATTAATACTGTTTACTGACCAAGAACTCTTTGTTTGGAAAATTTCTTATAGGTAATTGCGAGAAAGAAATGTGACTATGATTCTCATATTATTATTGGGAGTTAAAGTAATATATATATATAAATATATATAATAGTAAAGCTTCTTTAAAATCTGTAAGTTTTAGTAGACCGATGTACGAAGATATCGACATTCAAAAGTGACATAGTTCAGAATTATTGGCAACTAACATAATGAACATCAAGATATTAAAATGACCAAGATTAATTTAAATATTGCGTCAATCTTAGATCTATAAAACGTTAACGTCCTAAAGATATTTCAAATTGTAAATACGTAATTCATTAAAGCAATTCAATTCGTACGTTTTACTAGCAAATAGATTTCAGATAAATCAATGCAGTTTAGAATTTCAAGAAAAAATAATAAAAACACATCTTCTAATTTATTGTGGACCTTCTGTACCTTGCTTTTAATGTGACTGTCTCATAATAAGTATTGATCTTGCCACAATGAGGCAACTCTTAGGAGTTCGACGTCTGGGTCCAGGGGTCGGATATTAAATGCGAGGGGAGATGTATCCGAGTATCCAACTTACTTCAGCTTTGTGTTTACCTATCGTATTTACATTCTGAGTATTGATTTGATCTGTTGTGGCTTAGTTTAAAAGCCGTATAGTATTGCTTGGTTGTAGGTTCAAAGAAAGGCGACTACTACATAGAAGTTTTCAAATTTGAGTTTTATTTAAAAATGGTTAGGTTCTCAATTCAACTGTATATTTTTAAAGATTTCAAAATATTTTTTTTTGTTATATTGGATTGGAAAATAATAAAATAATTTGATTACCTTACCAGGTATGTCAAAACGATATTGCGTAGGTATTTTGTACTTTTCTGCTAAGGTTTTTTATTGGAGCCTTTTTATTACATTTACCTGTTCTGTATCAACTACTTTTTATTGTAATTTATATTTAACTGATTAAAACGATGAAGAAAAATGTCATTGGGAAACTGTATTTAAGGACCATCATTATCTAACGAGTCTTTTCCCGAGCTGAGGGTTTCATTAGGAAATCTGTAGTTTCCAAACCGCAATGAGCTTGGGTGGTAGCCAATGGCCGAGAATATAAATACATGCCTTTATTAATGCTTATAACTCTTTCGATCGACATTATTTCAAGATATACTTTCGAGCCGTTTGGGGTTGAAACATTGGGACCGTGGGGTCCGAGTGCTCACATTCTTTTCAAAGATTTATCCAAGCGTCTTGTTGACACCTCATGTGACCCAAGGGCTGGTTTATACCTTGGTTACTGGTTAAGCATTGCCATTTAACGCGGCAATACTGTCAGCCTTATGGGAACACTTCTAGTCACAGCGATGTGGAAGAGTTTTTTGATGCTATTTTTTTGTTTCAGTTTTGTTTAATTAATATAGTTTAGTACTAGCTTTTGCTCGCGACTTCGTCCGCGTGGAGTCTTTCTTAATGCTCACTTGCTTCACTGGTGGAACCTACATACCAAGTTTTAAGTGAATCAATTGAGAAATAAACATTTTCAATTTACCACCCTTTTCTCCCCTTTGGGGGGGAATTTCCAAAAATCAATCAAAATTAGTGGTAGCCTACTCCTCCCAACAAACACTCATGCCAAATTTCAGCTCTTTACGATGAGTAGTTTCGGCTGTGCGTTGTCTGTCAGTCAGTCAGTCAGTCAGTAACGGAAGAGTTTTATATATATAGATTAAGAGTGCTTTTTAATTGAATATTTTCCTCAAGATTAGATTCTAGTTATAATATAACAATACCACACAAACATACTCTAATATTAACAACACACATAATTTTCTTACAATCCTAGGTGTTAACTCACACACACGTAAGTTTCTCAGTGTCTTTACGTAGAATTTTTGTCTGTGTGTGTGAGCGCTGGTGAGACGGACCTACATTTATCTGACACATTATTCTTGTTGACAATTCGCGTCCGCTTGCATCTTAGTTAGGGTTGTCTCATAATAGTTTGTGGTAAATTATTTTGATATCATCAGCGTTATAACAGAATAAAAACGAAGAAGGAAGAAGTTATGATACAATGATAAAGTTGGCGATAGATTCATTTTTATCTTGCTCTTTTATTTTGAATTAATAGAAAGCTGTCATGAGTTATAAAGGTATAAAGAGATTTGTTTTAAGTAATCTCTTCTTTTTTTCTATTTTGCTGAATATAATCTACTAACTACTTTACTTTATTTTTTTTTACTACTATCTATTGTTTTATTTATTATTATTTTCTTTAAAATTAACAAACGCCCAAAAAAAGTCAAATTATTGTTTCTTAGTAGGTACCAACGAGTATTGTGCACGGTAAATAGCAATAAAAAGCTCTTAAAAAATAAAAAGACCTTCATGAAACAATCAAATACGAAGTCAGTACACCAAGATTTTAATCAAGGAGACAATCTAAGAAAATTGCTTTCTAAATAATTCGTTCTGCCCAAAGTTAATAGAATAAATTAATGTAACGTTTTTCGAGTGATCTCAATCTCGAGTTTAAAACCTTCCGAAGACCTCAGGGAACATACAAAAAAATAAATTAGCCGAATTGGTCCAGCCATTCTTGAGTTATACGCTTACCAAAATTTTTAATTATATAGATTATTTCTTTTACGAGAACCTGGCAGCCCTATTATGCGCACACTCTTGACCCAAATACCGGTCAACACACACAAACCGCTTCGATGACGTAAACAAACCCTTTGATGTCCCGTTTATTGCACATTTTATTATATTAGTGCAACCACACTTCACTGAAACAATATTTGTTGGGAAAATTAAAATATTGCATTAAAATAATTATGACAAACAGTCTGCTGGAAATAATTTTATTTATTTTTGTTTTAATTATTTGTGAAAATTTACCTGCAGTTTTCAGTTTAAAATAGATCATTTTCATTCAATCATTCATCATTCATGACAATTGTAATTAGTACAAGCTTTTCCTCGTGGCCCTGCCCGCGTTGGCGTCAGTTTGCCGTCCTCCGTGGTCGAGCTTCGTACACACCGGTTTTCAAGGTGTTGCTAGCTCTGAGGTCCCGGGTTCGATCCCCGGACGGTACAATGACGAAAAAACCACTTTTCTATATTGTCTCTTCTGGGTGTTTGTAGGTCTGGGTACCTTCGTTGTCTCCGATTTCATAACACAAGTGCTTTAGCTACTTACATTGGATTCGGAGCAATGTATGTGATGTTTTCCACATAATAATTTTTTATTTTAGTTATCAGCTCATGATTATCTAAGGTCCCGGTAGGACTTGAAGCTAGACAAAGTGAGTGGTTGTAAAATTGTAAAAACGTGTTAATATTATTAAATAATCACAAAATAAAATTTAATATACTCCCTGTACACTTAAGCGAGAGCTATATATTTACCTTAAAAACACGAATATTCTATTTAGTTTAAACAGTAAATTCTACAACAGCAATGCCATCACCGATAGATAAGTTAGTGGCACCGTCATAAGGCACGGTCTATGTCAATAAATAAATATTTATTTCAAAATTTTATGTTGTTTCATGGTTGTCATGACAACAGTATTCAATTGCATTTTGATGGTTGACAAGCGATTTTTGATAGATTTGAATGGTCCAGTATTCTGTTTTTTGATCCTTTAGACTAAATTAAAAGGTACAAATGCCATAATGAAATAGATTACAATAGGTTTTATGTCAGTTTTGTATTTGCACTTGTCAATTTAGTCCCCGGGATTAAAAAATAGAGTATAGTACTAGGTAAGTGCTTAACTCAGAACTTTATGAAATAAAAATGACAATTTTAATTCAACTCATTATTTGTAGTAGGTGGTGAACGAGGCCCTCACTAAATTAGTTTGTTTTCTACCAGAAAATTCTAATATAATAGGATAAGTATCGGTAAACACTTACCTACCAATAAATATTAATTAATTACCTTTTACCTAGTTGGTAAAATTCCAGTTAATTCTAATACGTATTGGAAAAGGATTTATGATGAATAGTAGAAAATTGTTTGAGGGGATTATTACAATTGACAGTAATTAAGGACAGGATAACAAGCTTTTTGGTATGAAACCTCTTCCGTTTCGTGAGTTTTTAAAGAGGTCCTCCGTAGTCAGCCTGAAAGCAGGCTTTTTATAGGTAGGTACTTATTTTGACCATAAGGACCTCCAGACAAAGTGATAGAAAAAAATAACTCCTGTAGCGACGTACAGTAAGGGAGGGATTCAAACCTCGACTTAATATAATGCGTTGTTAACAATCTTAATAAGGCAAACAACAAAAGAGAACTGTATCTAAGTTTTATTGAACAGGGACATAAATTATTATTCATAGTTTACCTGGTTCGGGCCAGTTTGATTTAGGGCTGGAAATTATAAATCAAATGATATACCTAAACTTTGTAATTAACCTATTTTGATGGTGGATTAAAGACGAGAATAATATCTGATTAGCTAAATACTAATACAGGTAGTAGGTATATATTTCTCCAGTGATTTGATTATGTTATCGCACACTAATATAATTGCACTAGACCAATTTTGATAAATTTGGTATGGAGGACTATCACACTAGATTAACACATGAAAAACTTGTTATCGCGGAAAACTAAATTAAACTCTTAAACCTTTAACCTAGTTAGTTACACAAAATTGAAAGCGGCGGTAGCCTATGGCTAGGGCGTCGGATTTGCGATCATGTGGTTGCGGGTCTACTGACGTGAACTCACTCATAACACAACCATCTTAGCTTAGCGCAAGGGGTTAGCAAGATTATCTACTAGTAATGTGCGACCCACATTGCTAGTAATCTTTAAAAAAAACTAAATAATATTAATGTGATAGGATAGATGTTAGGTTATTCCCCGAAAACTTTTCCTCGGGGGGGAGTTCGTTTTATCTTCTGTATAGTTATTATTCGGCTTAGATTCAGTTTATAAAATACTTATTAGTTCAATATTTCCACGGGGGTTGATTAAATAAATAAATGAAATCTTAGCCACCTAATTTCCGAGAAAACTGATCTATTCCCGGCCAAGTACCAGGGTAGCATAGCGTCGAAGCATCTGGAGCTATCGATTCAATTACCGCGTCCTCTGCATATTCACTGGAATTAGCTGCATGCGAATACCGAGCTCTAATGGGTTTTTTGATTTAGTTACTCTGTTGGGTTATGCTCGCCTGGTAGAATGGCCAGTAATGAATTAGAATATTATTTAGTTTTAGAATAGCTTTTTATCTGTGAAATAAATATAATAACAGGTATTATATTTAATCCTTATAACGGTAATGGAAATTTTAGTTAAATAAAATTATCCTTATTTTACAGTTTAGTTAGGTACTTCTTCTTATCGCGGTGGTTTTCAACGCGTTCCCGCATGGTCCCTAGTATAAGGGAAAGGAGAAGCACTCCGGCGGTTTTAGCCGGTAAGAGACCGGCTACCCCTCCGCCTTCCGCTGAGCGGAGGAAGTCCATGAGTATTTCCCCAGGTATAAAAAAAGGTACTTCTTCTTGTACCAAACGTCACTAATTAATTATGACGTCACGACTCTAGTAATTAATAAAATGATTCGGAAATAAAATCTGATGACTTGTAAGTTGGTTCGTAGATAAAACCTACGCGGCAGCATTTAAAAGATGTATCAAAATACTGGCCACTAATAAAAATAGCCTTTATAACCAATGTTTAAAAGGACAGTACAAATATCGACAAAATATATAAAAAGCAATTACCCAAAAAGCACTGGCCATTTAATTTAAAAATGAAAACCGTACCAATTATGAAAAAACCGCGATCGCCACCACCAACCGATTCGCTATCACCGGCTCACACGATTTTAATTAAGTCGGCGAGTAATTTAAAACTTAAATGATGAAACTCAAAACCTAATTAACTGGATTTCAAACCCTCGTATGAATTTATGTAAGAGGATGAAAGAGATTTTGGGATAAGGTTAGACCGGCTTAGGTAACAACTAATTATATTACTAAAGATGCGTTGTTGTTTCATTATTTAAAAATATTTATCAATAGCCTAGCCTTTTCTAATCTACTCATAAATTATAATAATAAATTTAAATAATAATAATACATACTTGTAGTTAGCCCTCGAAGTTAGCATCGCCTGAAAAAGGCCGCTAAGCTGTACCTACATTACGCTTTATGAAGATCTGTTTATTACCTTAATATGCGAATAAATGATTTGAATTTGAATTTTGAAGTGATCCTGTGCAGGATGTTGCAGTGTTTTCAAAATAAACGGACGAGCTGACAACATTTTGTAACACAAAATAAACTGCTCGGTTTGACATATTATCTATCAAACAATAGGTACAGTCAACAGCAAAAGTAGATGATCAAAATCAGAAATTCAATACTAATAAACGGAGTTCGCGTCAAAACTATGTGGCGTCGCGTCGAAGTGATTCAAAAGTATGTGATTGTAAATTAAAGACGACATAATTATACAGTGATCAGTTTTGAATCCTTTTTTTTTATTAAAGACGACTAAGGAATTTAATCCTTGTATCGCGGGGGTTTCACAAACATTCAAATCACATGCACAAAGAACACCCAGACTTGGAACAAGCATTTGTGGATCACACAAATACTTGTCCCATGCGGGGATCGAACCCAAAGCACTTCGCGACAGTGGTAATTAGCGTAGTGATCTATACCACTCGGCTATCCGTGCAGTCAATCTCAACTCTCTCAACTCCAAAAGTTATAAACTCAATTCATCATCTACTTTTGCTGTTGACTGTACATCAACAAAGAATCTGAACAAAAGTTCAGCTGTGAGTTGTGACCGCGTTTTCCTCAAACGCGTGTGGTCGATGCGTCACTTGTTACCACACGTTTACGGGAACTACGCTACAGTTACTCACTGTAGTATAGGCACCATTGTTTCATGCTAGCCTGGTAGCTAGTTGGTAAGATGAATTTCTGTTGTTTTTCAATAGTTTTGACAATAATTGGAGTTTTTTTTTAAGATTACCTAATAGTAATCTTTAAAAAAAAATCTTTTTAACCCCTCGTGCTAAGATAAGATACTTGTGTTACGAGTGGATCCACATCGGTAGTCTAATGGGTGGGATTCGAATCCGCAACCACATGATCGCAAGTCCGACGCCTTAGCCATTAGGCTACAACCGCTTCGAAGTTAAAAAGAAGGAAAAAATACATTTTCATAATTTCAATTATTGATTTTGGGGAAATCCTTGCTACATTCATACGCCCGGGAAAGGTAGTCTAAACAAATCAGACTCTCGTTAGTTAAAACCACCGGGAAATTTTTCTGTACCGCATTTTTAATCTACCATGAACGTGATGCAAGTAAGACCGCAACCAAACATAACAAAAAAATATGTTATACCTGTAAGCTATAACTAGCTGATGCCCGCGGCTCTGCTCGCGTTGTGTCGGTTTTGCCGCAAACAGTAGCCATAACCGTTCTGGGGATCTTAGTTTATATTATTATAGGTACTTAAACTAGCTAAACTATCAAATGTTGAGTTACCATATTTTGGGAATGCCTGTTGCCTCAGACCTACCGAATGTACATGAAAAATTTCACAAAAGTTGGTCTAAACGTTTCGGAGGAGTTTGGTTACAAATGACATATAGATAAGTATATGACTTTCTCATTGGTCTAGTGGTCGCAAGCGCGACTGCCGTGCACGAGGTCTGGGGTTCGATTACCGGGTTGGGCGAAAAATTTTTTACTGGGTTTAGAAATTCTCAGTACCGCTCGGAGTCAGGAAGTGTGGCGGTGTTTACACCCCCGTGCCTCGAAAAGCACGTAAAGTCATTGGTCCTACGCCTGATCCCTCTCCGGTCATGTCGGTCAACCGTCCCATCGGACTATAAGAGTGAAGGAACAGAGATTGCACCTGTGTTTGCGCACACACTTGTGCACTATAATATCTCCTGCGTACATGGCTGATCTCACTTGAGTTTGGCCGCCGAGGCCGAAATTCGGTAAGTATGGAGATTATTACTACACATATATTATGTATAGATTTCATCAAAATCTATTAAGCGGTTTACCTGCCAATAGATAGACAGACAGGCCGATACTTAATAATATTAGATATGGTTTGTGAAGTCATTTTCAATCGTGCCTAATATCCGAATATTAAGAGATATTTCTCAAGCCGCTGTGACGTCACAGTAAGTATAATTTAGGCAAGCTTACACGAGCGGACATTCGAGGCTCAGGTACTTACAGTTAATGGGAATACAAGTGTACACGTAAACGTGCAGACGGGTAGGGCTGCCACTCGTAAGAATTTCAGAACTGAGAATATTTGACGTTAGAAATTGTTAGTGAATCGAAAAAAGTACCCAAAATATAAGTGCGCCCCGCAACGTTACCTGCGGTTAATCAGAATACTTAATTTTTACGGCACAAAATAAGCTTGTGTTAATCTAGGTTTTCAGCTATCGCCATGGTAAATTTTATTAAAATTGGTCCAGCCGTTTGAGCGTAAAGAGGTTTTTGAGCTTTATAATTAATGTGATTATAGCCAAATTCGTTCGTATCTGTGTAATAAGGTGTAGTCATGTGGTACATATTTTAAAAATTAAAATAATAATTTTGTATCGAACAAAAATCACGTTTGCGTACGTCACAAAAGTATACAATTTACTGAATCGAACAGTGCGTTTGAAGGTTAATAATTCTTATTGAGCCTTGAATTGTAGCTAGTTTTAAGTAATTTTTATCGTGAATACATCATGTGTACTCTTTTCGTCCTTTTTTGGTGATGTAAACTTAAAGACAATAAAAATAAGACATAATTTTGTAAAGCAAGAAAGTACGAAAATATTATACTGACAACCTTACCTAGCTGAAAATTATGAAATTCAGTGCACGTTATAAATATGGAAGCAAGTTCTGCGACGAAGGGAACTTTATGTTGATCATATTATTTAACTCGGAAATTAAAACAGATGAAAATTTATTATTTTGATAATATGACACATCTACGTGTGAACCTACTGTATAAATGTGAAAGTGTGGATGTTTGGATGTTTGTTACTCAATTACGCAAAAACGGCCGAACGGATTTGGATGAAATTTGGCATGTGACATGGAGAAAAACATAGGCTACCTTTTATCCTGATTCCTTAAGTAGTTCCTGAGGGAAAATTAAAAGTTGTTTACGAGCTCAGCCGCAGGCAGACAGCTTTGAAATATGGTATGAATGTCACCTATTCTATGGAAAAGGACATGATCTTTTTATACCTATCTCTCAAATAGTGGAAAGATTAAAAATGGTTAACGAGCGAAGCTTTAGACCCAATTCTGAAGTCCACGCAGACGCTCTGTATACCAATTACCATTTTTAGGGTTCCGTACCTCAAAAGGTAAAAACGGAACCCTTATAGGATCACTTTGTTGTCCGTCTGTCTGTCTGTCTGTCTGTCTGTCTGTCTGTCTGTCTGTCAAGACCTTTTTTCTCAGGAACGCGTGGAGGTATCAAGCTGAAATTCATATCAAATACTCAAGTCTATGGTCTCTTGGAGCTGTGAAAAAATCAAACTTCTAAGTCAACGCGATCAAAAGATACTCCCGTTTATGCCGCAAATTTTCGACACTCGCAAGGGAATCAAAACCTACAGGGTACTTCCCGTAAACTCAGAATCTTGAAATTTGGTATGAAGCAACGTCTTATAGCAGAGATATAGGAAAAATTGCGAAAAGTATACATTTTTAGTTATATCATATAATAAAAATATTTTTAATAATTTTAAACTTACTACCCCTTTCCTCATGAACGCGTAGTGGTATTATATTGAAATTCATATCAAATACTCAAAGCTATAATACCTTTAAGCTGTAACAAAATCAAACTTCTATGTCAACGCAATCAAAAGAAACAGGAATTAAAACCGCATATTTTGAAACTCGCCACTACTCGCAAGGGAATCAAAACCTACAGGGTACTTCCCGTGAACTCAGAATCTTGAAATTTGGTACGAAGCAACGTCTTATAACACAAATAAAGGAAAAATTGCAAAAAGCATAAATTTTTGTTACATCATATAATAAAAATATTTTTAATAATTTTAAACTTATTACCCCTTTACTCATGAACGCGTAGTGGTATTATATTGAAATTCTTAACAAATACTCAAGTCTATAATATCTTTAAGCTGTAACAAAATCAAACTTCTACGTCAACGCTATCAAAAGATACAGCAATTAAAGCCGCATATTTTGAAACTCGCAACTACTCGCAAGGGAATCAAAACCTAAAGGATACTTCCAGACGACCTGGAATCTTGAAATTTGGCATGAAGCAACGTTATAAAGTACACATAAGTATAGGAAAAATTCCGAAAATCTTAAATTTTTAGTTACATCACATAGTATATTTTTTTTAATAATCATAAACTTAACATTTAGCAATAAAAATACCATAACTTTTACTTATATACCTACAGGTTTGTACGGAACCCTCGGTGCGCGAGTCTGACTCGCACTTGGCCGGTTTTTTTTAAAAGAGTAACCTATGGAGCTTTTTGCCGGTTCTTCTCCATAGGAATGACATTTTGGAACCGCGCAACTAGCGTTATTTTATCGTTTCGAAAGTGCCTGAAAGGGCCTTCTTGAAATAAAAATATTTTGATTTTGACGAAGTCGCAGGCAGAAGATAGTATAATATAATTATTAAAACCATAATCTAAAGGGAAGGAAAAGATATGATTATTATTTATTTGTTGAAATTTTCCTAGAGTAAATTAATTTTGTATAACGAGATTTATATTATGTATTTTTAATTACTTTCTAGCAATGTGGATCGCAATATGTGGTGGCGCTGTTGAGGATGCGTTCTGGTCACATCCCCTGTAATAAGTTTAATCATATGATGGGTAAGAGCCCTTCACCAAACTGTTCAGTTTGTGGGGTTATTGTAGGATTTAGCAAATAAAACTGTAGTTTGTTTATACTGAGTTTTTACTTAATAATTATACAACGTATTACATGGACGCGTGACTAAACAGGAAAAGGGAAGCGCCACGGAAGAAAAGTGGCGACATTGAGAACTAGAGTTGCGTTCCATTTCTATCACCCTCCCCAGAACGCAATCCCATCTTTGATACACAATATAAATGTTTATCTAAGGTAGTACCCTTAGTCAATATATCAGAAACATTTTCTATACCTTTTACATAACAAAACTTTAACTTTAAATTATTAACATGTTCCTTAAGAAAATGAAACCTTATATCTATGTGCTTCGATCTGGGTAAGTAACAGTCATTAGCGGTGAGCTTGATCGCACTCTGGTTGTCGCTGTGAATAACCAGCGTGTGGTCACTCGGCCCGCCAAGCTCGCCTTGTAGCTGCTGCAGCCACAGTGCCTCCTGCGCCGCCGCTGACATGGCCATGTACTCGGCCTCCGCTGTGGAGAGGGCCACGGTCTGTTGCTTGCGGGAGCCCCAAGACACTGCACCACCCTGCAAAATAAAAATGTATCCCGTGCACGACTTACGGTCACGGATGTCACTCGCCCAGTCTGCATCACAGTAGCCTGTGATTTCATCTTGACCATCCTTGGTATAGACTAATTTGTAGTGTTTAGTGCCCTGTAAGTATCTAAGTACTCTTTTCACCGCAGTCCAATGTTCAGACTTGGGTTCTTTGTTGTATCTACTAAGAGCGTTCACTGCAAATGAAATGTCTGGTCTCGTTCCTTGAGCTATGTACAGTAAACAGCCTATTGCATTTTGATAAGGGCAATCATAAGTTTCCTCACTGTCATTATTAAATTTCAGTCCAACTTCTATGGGTGTTTTCATAGGTTTACAATGAATCATGTTAAATCTTGATAATATTTCATTTATGTATTTTTCCTGGTCCAACATAACTGTGTTTGCATCTCTACTTATATTCAACCCCACACATTGTTTTGCTTCTCCGAGATCTTTCATATTTAATTTTTGACTTAGTGTTTTCTTTATTTCTTCAGTGATCATAGGTCGAGAGCTGAATATTATTATGTCATCAACCCATACTGCAATGTAAACACCTCTATTAATGTCATAATAAATACAGGGATCAGTCTTTGACTGCTCAATACCCATCTCCTTCAAGACCTGACTCAACTTTGTATTCCACAGCCTGCTCGCTTGTTTCAGCCCGTAGATAGACTTAATCAGATGACATACTTGATTACCTTCACTATACATCTCTGGCTGAAGCATATAAATGTCAGTGTCTATTTTTCCTTGCAGAAAGGCTGATACAGCATCCATTTGATCTATCTGTAGATTATGCTGTGCTGCTAAAGCAAACAAATAGCGGATGGAAGTATATCTTGCCACTGGAGAGTAGACTTCTTGGTAATCTATGCCTCTCTTCTGCGCATATCCTTTTATTACTAGTCTTGCCTTGAATCTAACAATATTTCCTTGTTGGTCAGTTTTCATTTTGAATACCCATTTGTTTGGTAATGCCTTTTTGTCTGTGGGTAGGTCAACAAGCTGCCATGTTTTATTTTCCAACAAAGAGCTATATTCCTCATCCATCGCCTTTTTCCATTCACTGGCATGTGGAGATGACAGAGCTTCCTCTACACTTTGTGGATCTGAAACACTTGTATACAGACACAATAAGCCCATTTTATCATTTTTGTTTCTATTTCGTGGCCTCAGTGTAATATTACTAGTCTGTTGACTCTGCTGTGATAACTGTCTCGGAGGCTGGTAACTATCATCTAGGTCATTCGTATCAGTGTCATACTCACTGGAGTCTTCATCGTCGGCTCCTTTCAAGACAGGCTTAGCTTCTGATCTGCTTGGCTGAGGAGTGATGTCAGACCCCTCTGGTTGGTTGTTTCCTTCTGTGCATGTGTGACTGTCAGACTCATTTTCACAAGGATTGACTGAAATTGACCATTCATTATATTGATTAACATTTTCAAAGAATACAACGTCTCTGCTCTTTGTGACCTGATGAGTCAGTGGGTTCATGATACGATACCCTTTCGTATTTTCGCAATAGCCAACAAAGATCATCTTTGTTGACTTCTTGTCCCATTTAAGGCGTTTTTCTCTAGGTATGTGAACCATCACTGTTGAACCAAATATCCTCATGTGGCTCAATCGAGGTTCCTTTCCTGTCCACATTTTATACGGTGTGGTATTTCCTAGTGCTTTAGTTGGTGATCTATTTACGATATAAGCAGCCGTGGCTACAGCTTCAGCCCAAATAGGTTTTTCTAAATTTGCATAGAACATCATGCACCTAGCCTTTTCTACTAAGGTTCTATTCATACGTTCGGCTAGGCCATTCTGCTGAGGGGTGTATGGAGTGGAGGTCTGGTGAGTAATCCCACAACTAGACAGATATTTTTCAAAATTGAAGTTGCAATATTCTGTACCATTATCAGTTCTTAACACTTTGATTTTGTGATCTAGCTGATTCTCTACCTTTTTCTTATAGTCCTTAAAAACATCTAATATATTCTGTTTGTCTTTCAGGAAATAGATATGAACCATTCTAGTATGATCATCAATGAAAGAAATAAAGTATTTCATACCTCCGTAGGATGCATTCTCCATAGGCCCGCATAAATCAGAGTGTATCAATTCCAATGCTTTTGTAGCTCTCGTACCGGCCTGCTTGAAAGGTAGCCTTGTTTGTTTACCTTCGAAACAAGTGGGACATTGAAGATTTTCCTGTGCATCTGGCTTCAGCATGACCCCCTCAGCACAATCGGGCAATTGCTTTAAAGCTGAAACATTTAAATGGGCCATCCGAAGATGCCATAAATTAATACAATTTTGATTTACTGTGTTTGACACCAAGTGTGCAGTCTCTTCATCATTTGCACATGTGTCCAGAACATACAATTTATTGACTAATTTAGCTGCGCACAATATGTCTCCATTAGCATTTTTAATATCACAGCCTTTCTCGTGGAATGACACCTTATATCCACTCTTAGTGATTGTGCTCACAGATAATAAGTTAACTGCTAATCCAGGTACATATAGAACATTTCTTACTTGTATTCTCTCCTGAGGTGAAATATTAATACTGATATCTCCAATACATTCCACAGACAATGGCTCCCTGTTTGCCACTGTGATAGTTTTGACTGATGGCTCACGGACATTGCACATACCTTCTTTGCTGTGACTCATATGCATAGAGGCGCCTGAGTCAATGTGCCATTTCTCACTACTGTTGCCTGAAAAAGCTGAAAAAGCTGCAATAAAACTTTCTTGCTTTTCTTGCTTACTATCCTTGTTCACTGTTTTCTTCGGTTGTTTACAAAACCTTGCCATATGTCCATGACCATTACAATTATAGCACCGAGGACCCTTATTCTTCATAGTTGTATATGATTTTGATTTGGCCTGATTATTCTGATATTTTCTACTATTAGAGTAGAATGCACTACTTGTATCTTCAGCTTTCACTTCTTGAAGCAGTTTAGTTTTTATGAAGTCTGCACTGATTTTTGCTCCTGAGTTTTCAAGGCCCATAATCATTGGTTTGTACTCATCAGACAAGCCGGCCAACATTAAAGTGCCAAGCCACTCGTCATTGACTTCAAAGTCAATATTCCTAAGTTTGTGTGCGGCACTCATTATCCTGCTCACATAGTCTTCTATACCGGTGCTTGATTCAAGTGAAGTATTGATCAACTCTTTCAGCAAACCCACTTTTCTTGTCAGCCCGTTGTCATCAAAGGCTCTGTGTAAGCTGTCCCACACCTCCTTGGCAGTTTTACACTCCTGAACATGCACATAGTTTTGAGTGTTTATGAGTAAAATGAGTTTGGATCTTGCCTTAATATCCTTTACTGGGTCAACTGTTTTGCCTTTACTATATTCCACGCAGTCCCATAAGTCTTCGTGCTGCAAATACGTTTTGATACAGAATTTCCATGTTGAGAAATTTTCACGGCCATTTAGTTTTTCGATATTAAACATATTATTTGAGCTCGTCATGTTTTTTCACCACGATGTTGGCGTTACCACGCCGGCCATATAACCTAAAATGCACTCCTGTGTATAAACCCGGAACTATTTCACGATTATTTATTTGCTCGTCTGAACCACGCTCTGCTACCATGTAGGATTTAGCAAATAAAACTGTAGTTTGTTTATACTGAGTTTTTACTTAATAATTATACAACGTATTACATGGACGCGTGACTAAACAGGAAAAGGGAAGCGCCACGGAAGAAAAGTGGCGACATTGAGAACTAGAGTTGCGTTCCATTTCTATCAGTTATCGATGACATTTATCACGTGTTAATGGAGTGTGACCGGAACGCCTCTATAAGGCAATCTCTACCTAGGGGGGGATATCAAGTAGGGGCTCATAATAGCATTTTAGCGTCCCCAAGATCTGAAAAGGCTAGAATGCTGTGTCGCCTATTGCTAACTAACATACTAGAATGAATAAGTAAGTCGTAAGTTACCCTCGGTTCATTGATTTCAAAATATTGTCTGTATTTACCATATTTGTAGACTTAAGTTAAGAATTGTGTTTCGATGGGGGTGACATTATCACCAAGTGATAAAACCCCTTCTAATAAATAAAGATAAAAAAAAAAAAAAAAAAAAAAAATGTGGATCGCTAATTAGTAGTATTCTTGATAAAACTCTTGTGAAGCTAAATACTTGTGTTACGAGTGGATTTACGTCGATAGGTAGTGCATTAAATGGATTTCGAACCGGCAGACATAATCGCAAGGCCGACGCCCCAGACACCGCTTTTATCAAATCACTAGCTGCCCGGACCGACTTCGTTCTGTCAAAAGTAAATTAATTAAGGTAATTCCCGAGTTTAGGAACAGTTTTTTTTTACTTATATTAATGTTTTACACCTTTTAAATCTTCCCCGGACTTCCACAAACATTTCAAGATCAAAATCGGTCAAGCCGTTTTCATGCTATGTCGTGACAACGGAAAACGGGTTTCATTTTTATATATATAGATTATAAACAATGTTTATATCTTGAATCATAATGATTTTAAATTCAATTTTTGTATTCGGATATCAAAAAAATGTTTTTAAGTAAATAAATAAACAGAGTCTTTTAAACACAAATGTTTGTTTTAAAACTGGGTGTTAAATGTGAATATGTTTGACGGGAATTATTTTAAAACACCGCGCGACACGTATTAGACAACTAGTACAAACAATACACAAATTGCATCATTCAATAAAATACAAAGGAAATGATAAACAAAAAAATTTGTAACAATAAAATACTCAAAACTAACAAAATACTATTGACATAAAAAATCTTAATAATTATAATAAAATTAAATTTTTCTCGCGGCTCTACCCGCGTGGGCTTCTGTTTCCGCAGCAAATTATCTAACAGTGAATAAAATTTTCAAATCGGTCCAGTAGTTCCTGAGATTGGCGCGTTCAAAAAAACAAACTCTTCAGCTTTATAATACAATATTAAAGTACAGATGCTGATTATAATTTAGTAGTAGGGTCCACATTGATCTAAATATTTGTTACTTTTGCCAACTAAACTAAATTATTGAACGCAATAAACATCTTGTACTGAAATAGTCAAGAATATATACTGTAACATAGTTGTCTTAACAATAAAGTAATTAGCGGATGCTGAGAGCACGCGATCCTGTTCAATGGGAGATGCTATTTCCTTGTAAACGTCATTGTTTCCACCACACTGATACGATAAGGAACTATTGTATGCGAAACTAGTGCTTTGACACGAGAAATACTGCTCATGGTTGTTTTGTGTTGTAGAGACAGGGTTTCCATGCATATGGGTGCAGATTCCAAGTTAAGTTGGCATAAAATTTACGTACAATTGGAAAGTTAAATGTAGGTCCGTACATAAGTGGACGCGGTTTGGTTTAGCTCTAGCAGTCCGGGTCATACAACCGCGGTTACCGCTCATTATCCCGGTTAAAAAGAAGTTCCCTACAAACGTCTTGTTCATTTTTTAGATTTAGGTAATTTACGAGTACTATAGAAAATATATTATATTCCATAGTTATTATGCACACCGCGGTAATATGTCGGTATCCAAACAGCCAAGTTAAAGTGGAGCTGGGCTGGACACATTAGCCGAATGGGTCCGGATAGAGGTTGGGGACAGGTTGGGGGAGACCGTTGCCCAGCATTGGGACACCTAAAAGTTTAATGAAAAAATAACAAGGGATTTAAGGTCATCGTTAAAATAAATCTGAATTGAAGCCCATATCAAAGAATATCCCTAATGAAAATAGACCTACGTGGTGAATAGTGACAGTACCTACTTTGAAGAATAGTACTAAGAAATTTGTTATCATGCATTTTGTCACCATCAACACTCTATGAAAAACTGTTTTATGTAAAATGGCACTTATTCTCACATCACGAGTGTTCATTATCCCTTTAATAAAGTAATTAGGAGCATCTGAAGACACGCGATCTGCAGTGCTAATGACAGTTGCAATCTCCTCACTAATTGCGACATTGCTCACAATTAAACTTACATTAAACTTAATACTTTACTAAGTAGGTACTTCTGATGTTTACGTAGTTTTCATATTAATATTTTTCGTCAGTCTTAAATCCAGAGAAAGTGGTATTTCAAGAAGGACATAAAACAGCAAGTCAGAATTACCTAATTGCAACGAGTTTTTCTACATGCATAGAAATACTTAATGCAAGAACATATTACTATCCAAAATTAAGAAATAACTGTCGTATACAATTCTGCTTTACAACTAATGACTACAAACTAGCTGTGGTTTGCGGTTTCACCCGCATAAGTAGGTTCCGTTACCGTAAAACATGTGATGAAAAAATAAAATAATGGTTTTTTTTATTTATAAACAAACCAACCTTGTCCATAAATATACAATTACGACCACAAAACAAAAAGATCTATTCAATTTGGTGCAGTCGCTACGAAGTTATGGACGTTCATACATTTCGGGTTTAAATTTTTATTTATGAAGAATAATAACTATACTGTAAGACTGAAACAATTTTAATAAAAATGCCTACAGAATACAATTTTATATGAATCAAATAAATCCTAAAAATCATTTGCCATATCTGAAAAATTGGTCTCCGAATACCAGACAACATTCAGATATATCACACGATGTGAAAGAAAATCGAATGAAAATATTTGATAAGTCCGACCACGCGGAGGTAAAGTAAAGATTTCATGTCATTCCTATTTGGAGTGTCAAATATGAAATTTATTTAGGAAGATATCTCTTTAGTTATATTTTATTAAATTTTGATTCTTTATTTAGTGTGTTGATCGTTTTCAAAACGAACATATTGAGTTCATATGGAAAATTTTATTTGTAAACAGTAATCTCTACTATTATTTTTACTTAAACTTAGATACGCTGCTTACAAGCTGCTGGAGAGTTGTGCTGTTTCTTCTTCATAACCAGAGCACGTAAAAAGCGGTGAAGAATGAGCAAAGCAGGGAGTTGTCTTGATTCGATCGTGGTTTTGATAATGGTTGATGATGTTATGAGGGGTTCATGGCTAAGTACCTACAAACCGTACGACTTGATCGATAATAGAAGTTAAGCCGATGGTTAGTCCGTGGATGGGTGACCATTTGTAAATATACCGAGACCTCTCCGTGATTTAGCACGCTAAGCAGTTGGTCCTGACTGTTAGAGGTTAAGTCATTATAATTCTGACAACCAGTCTTACTATCTTGTAATATACGGTATTCAGATAAATCCGATAAAACTGGAAGTCGACCCCATACCTACATAACTTGGGAAAAGGCTAGGCTAAAGATGATTATGATGGATTCGGTTCCTGTAAAATAATTCCGCTAAATCCGGTGTGATTGGAAGTTGACTCTAACATAGCTTGGGAAGAGGCTAATAGACCGGCAGGCTAAGAATATGGGGAATTTGTAAGCTAAATCCAAGTAAGATCATCCTTCTTTATTAAAAATAAAGTTCGTCAGAGACTTTTCTAAATATAAGGGACATTTATATTAGTCTTAAATAACATTCGTTAAATGTGTGCCAAAAATAATTATTTTCGCTGCAGCTCAGAATTTCGCTAGGCTTAACAGAACTCCCAGACTTGGCACGAAAACTGTCTGATACGCTGACGATTAGATGCAGAAAACAAGTTATTTTATAGACCATCTTGTTAGAGAAATGTCTGCCAAAATTCTAAGGTTCAATTTAGGATCAGGTCAACTAGTGAAACAGTTTGTCAATATTATGGTAATTAATTATTCGTCGACATAAAACTAGACAATCAAACTGCAATTAGGTACGGAAATAATCATTGTAGTTTTATATTGTGAGTGTGGTTGTTTTCCCAAACCCTGGCTGACTTGATGAGCTGCCCAGCATATCCTACCACCAGTACACCTGTATAATGCTACTGACAATGCTGTCCGCGTGGCTAAGTAATAGTCCGAAGAAATCTAACTTTGCCATTGATCGTCACGCTGAGCAGAAGCAAGATAAAGCAATACATATCTATTTATTTTATTATTAGGCAAAGGGCACTCTTCTTATCACAGCTCCGGAAACAAAATGCAAATTGGATTCCAAATTAGGATTAAAATTATTACAAATGTAATGGATCTTTTAACAACACAGTTTTTTTCTTATCTGATCCAAAAACTAGCCAACCACCACAAATACGTAACGATTGTCTCCCCAAACAAAAGAATATATATTGTGTGGTCAACAAAAATCACAGAAAATACAACCGAACAAAAGAATCCTGAAATCCCGACTTAATAACGGCTTCTTCCACAAAGCATCGATCACGTTTCCCTGTGTTAATGGGCATCACCTGGCCTAAGTGACGTCATTTCCTCTGACCTCCCTTGTCCCCTGGACTCCCCCTGGACATCCCCTGACAGCTTTCATCCTGTTTTTGTTGTCTATGCCTGGATAAACATGAGATTTACATTAACTATTTTATTTTTATACTTATTTTCGTTAAGGTAAGGTTTTAAGGTAATGTTTTCTGTTTACCTGTGATATTATGTAATATGAAATTAATTAAAATGAACAGAATTCATTAGTGACTGGAAAAATATTTTCTAATATTTTATATTGTCAAATTTAATAAGCACAAACAAAGTATGCTTCATGTTGCTGGTGTAACGATTTTCTCTCTTTCTTTCCTAAAATCCGAACCGAATTAAGGTTTTACTCTGATATTCGTTCTACTGCACTATTGTTATATAATAATTATGTTGTACCTACCTGTACATTTATCTAAACATAAAAAAAATCTTGCTTATTTTACATCCTGAGTAATTCCTTCTTGCCTTCCAAAGTGATATCCAAATTAATACAAGAAATAAATTAAATAAAAGATCCAAAATTATACAAGAAATAAATTTAGCTTTAGGTGACAAAGCCGGTCCATTCAAAAGATTTTTTTCAAAGGATTTTTTTGTTAAATATCCTTTAAGGGTTCTAATTGAAGTAAGGTCGAGTGGGGTGAATCGAGGATGAGATAACAATAAGGTTCAGGTGTTCAATGTTGGAAGGGTCGAGAAATGAAAAGCTTAATGTGGGACTTTTGTTAAAAGTTGGAACATACCTTAAGTTAAACGTGTGAAAGTGTGCGAAGATAAGATTTTTTTTAATATAAATTGTTAATTCGCAGTTTCAATAACGCGGACATAGTTAATTGAAAAATCCGACGTACGACGTTGCTTAGAAGTTCAAATGACAAAAACTCGCGTTATTATAATTAGGTACGGAAAAAATAAGTGTTCATGGTATTTTTCATTAGATATCTTTATTTTTTGGCGCGTAAGAATGGTTGGGCAAAGGCATGGGTAGCCGAATAGTTCTATTCACAACGCTAGCTCCCACTGGAAGTGGTGTTGCGGGATCAACCCCATCCTAAAGTGCCAAAAACATTGAGGGTGGATTTTACCATACTTTTATTCTCCGTATAAGGCTATATACTAATATTATAAAGCTGAAGAGTTTGTTTTTTTGTTTGTTTGTTGTAACTTGTGGCCCGATTTGAAAAAAATATTTCACTGCACGGATAGCCGAGTGGTATAGGTCACCACGCTGATTACCACTGTGCGCGACGTGCTGCGGGTTCGATCCCCGCATGAGACAAGCATTTGTGTGATCCACAAATGCTTGTTCCAAGTCTGGGTGTTCTTTGTGCATGTGATTTGAATGTTTGTGAAACCCCCGCGACACAAGGATTAAATTCCTTAGTGCGGGCGTCGTTTTATCAAAAGATGAAAAAAAAAAACTGTTAGATAGCTTACTTATAGAAGAAGGCTATAGGGTATATGTAATTTGCCGCGATAATCGACGTCCACGCGGGCGGAGCCACGAGCTAAAGCTAGTATGATATATAAGGCATATAAAGATACTTAAATATTGACTTTTTGACATACTTGAAAACAAGAACTGTCAGAAGACATATTTTTTCAAAATTATCTGTCTTTGGTCACATCAGCTCTAAACGAAGTACGTCTAAGTGTATCTGGATGTGTGTTTACCACCAAGTCAACGGCTCCACCATTAATGATTACCTCATCTATCCTTACAAGGTGATGAGATCGTTGGTATTCCGAACTCATTAGATTTAACACATCAGTGACACGTGCTGCCGACGTGCTGCGATTACACATGCGCGTTATACACTACTCACAAAACGTGGTACTAGTCTCTATCACGGATTATTTTGAGTAGGAGGTAAGCTATACCCACACATTTTAAGTTTTAAATCTGAAAGGTGTGCCTGTTTCGAAAAATTTGTAGCTGGATAATTATCTAACGATAACTCAAATGTATGGAAGTCGCGTCACTTATCGACTTATCGATAACAAATTGCATTTCTATACACCACACTATATAATATAAATAAAATATTATAAAGGTGAAAGTTTGTGAGTGTGTGTGTATGTTCGTTACCTCTTCAACCTCAAACGGCTGAACCAATATTCATGAAATTTGCATTATTATTTTATTGAAACCAGTACAAAAAAAACACTAAAATAATTATTTAATTCCCTTTGAATTAAACAATGAATGACAAACTTAATTTCGAGGATGGTTTATTTGAAAAACTCACAAACTATTAAATTGCGATACGATTGTGATAATTTCTGTATCAAACAATAGCCAATCCAATCACTATGGCGTAAGGTCAAGAACGCAATTTCGTTCATCGTTAAATAGGCAACGTTTTACCTACGCTGTTCACCCTAACTCCTGACCCAACCTAGTTCCTAAAGGAATTAGTGGAGCCTGAATCCTCAATAGGACTAAAGGCTCAATATACCTACACAAAAACTATAACAGCTTACGTGACTTATATTCACAAATAGTGTCTGTCAGGAGTTTCCTTCGCCTATTAGTCGATACTTATGTAACGATCTAACAATTGCTTTATTGCTTGACACATACGCATACACGGCTGAGTATGAGAAACTAGCTGGATTACTATACGTCTTATCTTCTGCCTAGTCTTCTCCCAAGCTATGTTGGGGTCGGCTTCCAGTCTTACCGGATTTAGCTGAATACCATATTTTACATGGAGCGACTGCCTATCTGACCTCCACAACCCATTGTTAGGTAATACAGTATATGACTGGTTATCAGAATCGTAATGACTTAACGACTGTAACTTAAAATTTCCGTACGAACAGTTAAAATTACAAAGCAGGTGAAGTCACGGGCAAAAATCAAGTTTATTTGACTATGCCATACATAATGCCACAGAAATAGGCATAATAATACTTCGATGACATAATTAATGGAAGTTTGAACGCTTCGACAGATATTAGGGAACCATTTGTGTTTCGAGAAATTGTATCGATACAATTAGCGTTGAAGCCTTAGGACCATTGTCAATTAATAACAAACGCTGAACTAATCAATAAGGGAACTTTAATTACATTGATGAATGGTGAAACACAATTTATTCTGTTAAAGCGAATGTTAGACATTTCAATAAATCTACTTTTGCATGCCGCGCTCGCTGCGGTCTGTACGCGGATGGGAAAGGCTGTCGCTAAAATATAGTGTTCGCCTGAATCCGGTCACACTGGAAGACACACCCCAGTATCATAAAAAAAAAACATAAAATAGGTGCATTAGAAAAGTTAACTTTACAACTAAATGACTCTAGGTGCGCGGTTCCAAAGTGTCATTCCTATGGAGAAGAACCGGCAAGAAACTCCATAGGCTAATCCTAAAAAAAAAGTTTTACAATGGATCATTTAAATGAAATATGTGCGTCAATAACGCTTAAAACATGAAAAAATATATTATTATAACAATGAAATCTTGCATAATGGAAGAGAGCAAAAGCAATTCGATTCAATATGTTATTTACGCTGTTGATTATCATAGAAGAATGCAGTCGAGTGGTATAGGTCACCACGCTAATTACCACTGTCCCCGCATGGGACAAGCATTAGTGTGATCCACAAATGCTTGTTGTAAGTCTGGGTGTTCTTTGTGCATGTGATTTGAATGTTTGTGAAACCCACGCGACACAAGGATTAAATTCCTTAGTGCGGGCGTCGTTTTTATAAAAGAAAAAAAAAGATAGTTATTAATGTTAATACAAATAACCTTTAATTTAAATTTGATATATGCTCCATCCTCCTTACATCGCCACAACACGCAGTCAATATTTATTCAAAACTAACCTCACCGCTTTAACAAATGACCCACTATCTCGATGACAAACGACACCCTTCACAGCCCCATCTAAAGCCGCTCTACTGGAAATAACAGGCATTAGGGATATAAAAGCGATGGCTTCTTATAATATATACAATCTTCGCTCTGAATATGAAAGATAATTATGTACATTTGGAACAAACTTTGATGTAAATTTATTAGGTACCTATACTCACCATAAGTCAATGTCAAAGTCAAGTTCTTTGTCTTTCATACAAATAATTAAATGATTGGCACCCTCAATGATACAAAACATTAACAGAGTGTTAAAACAATCCCTATAGAAATTTTAATGTCATCAATGGATAACCACCATATGGCCTGGCCCTGGTGGTCTAGTGGAGTTAATGGAGTTTCTTACCGATTCTTCTCCATATCACACTTTGGAACCGCGCACCTAGAGTCATTAATTTTAAAGTTAACGTTTCTAAAGCGCCTATTTTAGGTTTACTAGAAATAAAAACATTTTGATTTTGATTTGATTGAGTGGTTAGTGACCCAGGAGAAATCTTTGTGTGATAAGCATGATCATTGGTTCTGTGTCTTGGTGTAATGTATCTATATTATGTATGTATTTAAAAAATAATTATATAAGTATGTTTATCAGTTGTCTGGTTACAATAGAACAGGCTCTGCCTAGTTTGGGATCAGATGACCGTGTGTGAGGTGTTTTATTATTTTATATTCAAACGTAAATTAGCTAAAGGATTTGCTGCATTACACGTTAAGAACACTTTAAAATGAGTTTCGCTTATATTTATAGCTTAAAGCTAAACGATTTTCTTCAATCATATTTTCCATTCTCACCCTTTCAACTCACAAAACCAGTCAACAAATGCATCACTCCAGTTGATTATGCTTTCCAACCCAAATCCCTTGAAATTTGAATAAACCACTAGGTAGCTCCTAACGGGACAATCCATCGTATCTTATGGTAAACCAACGGGATCCAATTGGATTTTCAATGAAATTATATCCCGCATTTACGATGGTATGTGATGAAAAATACAGAAGTCTCATAGCATTTATAAGTATTTTTTGGGAAATAAGTGTCTATTATACAAGTTATAGTTTTGACAAGCGAACCATATTTTGACTGCACGGATAGCCGAGTGGTATAGGTCACCACGCTAATTACCATTGTGCGCGACGTGCTGCGGGTTCGATCCCCGCATGGAACAAGTATTTGTGTGATCCACAGATGCTTGTTTCAAGTCTGGGTGTTCTTTGTGCATGTGATTTGAATGTTTGTGAAACCCCCGCGACACAAGGATTAAATTCCTTAGTGCGGGCGTCGTTTTTATAATTAAATATATATTCAGGGAAGATCAGCTGAATTATATTATTCTTTTCCGTCGTGGATCTGGTTCTTCTGCTAAGTTGGTTGTGACTCTTGCGTTGCTACTCCATCTCTCTCTATTTGTATCACTGCGTGTACATTTAATGATCTAAGAAATGTTCACTGAATGTACACTATTATGTTGGTGAAAGATTTCTGGTCCCAACTAGCTTTATAACACTGGCCCCGGAAAACTTTTTAGTATTATGAATTTGATGGATATGATTTTGTGAATAGTACTCGTAAAAGTATTTGCCCTTCAAACACAATCAGAACCAAGATTCAAGATGTTTATTCAGCAAATAGGCCCATATCTGTTTGCTGAATAAATATTTCTGAATCTACTCTGAATCCCCTTGTGTGCGAGTTTGGTGAGCTTCTGCGGTATACCCGAACGAAATTCAAATAATTTTACTAAGTGGTGCGACAATTGTTTGAATTATCTAATGATGGAAAAAATGTTATTCTTGCAGATGAGTTCTTGCAGAGTAGTGAGAAATAAAAATAATAAAAAAGAAATAAGGATTTAAAAAAAAAACAAGATGAATGGACAAGTTATGAAAATGACTGAGTTACTTTTCTTTTTTTTATTAAAAGATTACTAGCAATATGGGTTGCACATTACTAGTTAGTATGTATGTCTGTCTATTCGCTTTTAAATGCTCATGAACACTTATTTGCAAAAAAAAACATCAAAAGCACTCAATTTATGTTCATTCCCATACAAATGAATGGACTAACCAACCGAAAACTTCCAAAACAAACAACTTGAAATAATACCGTGTATTTGTCTAGTCTAGTTAAAACCAGCCCTTATTTGTTCCAGGTAATCATCTGAGCCGAGAGATGCCGAACATACCCGAAGTAAGAAACGAAGCACAAGTGTTCTACAATTAAGTTGCCATGACATCCGAGGAGCCTATCGATGTTGTCGCCAAAAAAGACGCAAAAAAGACAGATGAGTGCACAAACTTCGAAATACCAGAAAATAAAAGGGATAAACCCGTAGCAGATCATAAACAAAAACGTTCGCATGAACTTATGAAGCTAGTGTACGAGCTACCTGATGAAATTAAACCGCCGAGTATAATAGAAAACAACAATATGTTGAAAGAAAACCCACCGATCACGATCGTGGAAATCACCGAACAGAATGGTTGTGCTGAGTTAAATGCTACTCAATGTGATAACGATTATTTTAAAGTAGACGGCAGTCCTGAGGACTTAGGCAATAAGGTGGTATACGACGTGTTAGCGACAAACGAACTGATAATGCATTGTACTGAGGAGTTTAAGGAGGTTATCGATAGGTCGACGCCGGATGAGTGTAGTGACGAGGATTTAGTGGAGTTAAAGAGACTCTTGGAAGGGAACCCAAAGGTTTTGGATAGGTACATTCGGGAGTGCGCGAGTACGGACGAGGTGACGAGGCTGCACAGTCTGACGTCATCAGGTCCGTTGTCTCCGCGGCCGCATCACGAAGCCCGGAGCACGTCGGTGACGTCAGACCTCTTCCAACTGTGGCTGTCGTCGTCTCCTGTTAAGGTGAGTGATAATTAGTGTGACGTCGTTATTTATTGTACCTTAGTCACGCGCAAATGTTTGAGACATATTATCCAATTTGCGGCATAGTTGGGTATTATCAAATACTTGAAGGACACGCAATTTTCATTTCAACATAAAATATTATTTAATTTCGTAATTAATAAAAATACGACATTAATACTAGTTATTTTTTTATGAAATTGCAGGCCTCGTGATAATGAGAATATTTCGGTTATAAACATTGGTGTTACCCCTGAGGTATAGCATAGGGTACTTATAATAAAACTGCTTCTTAATGAAGATATGACTATTGTGATAATATCGCCATTCTAAAAATTAACAAGGTAAAATCCACATTCATTTTTACATGATATGCAATTAAACATTTAAATTTTCTTTGCATGACCTTTATAAAACTCGTTAAATTAACCTTTCACTCTTACGTTAATTTGTCTTCAATTAACACTGTGTTATTTCATCCCGAAGGCTTTTCGGGTTTATACAAGTCTATGCTCTACATAACAACTGTTACCAACTCAAGTAATGAAAACCAAGAGAAGTGAGATTATTTTTCATATAAACTTTAGATGCAATTGTTGAACTTACAACAATACTTCTAGAGCTAAACTAAAATTATCAACTTTGAGTTTTAATGCACGGAGTTGGAGTTTTAAATTGATTGGAATTTACATTTGACAGCGAATAAAGTTTACACGTTTCAACGTACAAAATATTTTGCAATAAAAGAGAAATTCTTGTTGCAAAATGTTACTTACAACATTTTTCTGCAAGAATTTCTAAGTAACAAAAATATTGAGACAAATTCAAGCTGTTACTTGTTTGTTTTTATATAACAAAGTAAGTTCTAAGTTTAACAAAGCAAAGATAAGTTTACTGCTTGTAAACATAATTTACAATATTAATATACATACCTACTAAGATATGCGGTGTAGATGTAGTTAAAACTTAGAAGCCATTAAGTAATTACTTCCATTTCTTCAAGACTGCATTCCTAGTACACAATATTATACAACCTACTTTTACTAAAACAAATTTTACTTTGTTCATAGGTTAGTAATTAAAGTGAGAAAAAAAACGAAGGATTTATTTTCTTTTCTTACTGTTTAAAGCTGGGTATTTTAGTCTCCTATTCAATTTTATTAACCACTGAAGTGGGCAATTATTTTTCTAAATATTTTCCCATAGTATTTTGGGGTCAAGCGCGGTAATCAATGCTCGTTACTTCTCTATATGAAATGCTTTTAAAAACAGTGGGATACTTAAAAAACTGATTATATTAAATTTTTATGTTTGGATAAATTTCTACCGAATTTGTTCTAACTGGGCCTAATAAACATTATTTAATACCTACCTCTAAAAGTTATAACAAAAATAATACTTAAATATCTGGTCATAATCCTTTTGATAGATAATCGATAATAACTCGTTATTAAACTACTACCACTTAACTTAGCCTTTTCCCAAGCTATGTTGGGGTGGGCTTCTAGTCTCAACGGATTCACTTGAATACCGTATTTGACATGAAGCGATTGACTATCTGGCCACCCCAACCCATATTGCTAGGTAACAATCAATCAATCAATCATGTTTTTGACATAAAAATACCATAGAATAACTGTTGGTCAGAATTGTAATGACTTACCAAAGATCAACTTATTAATATGAGAGAGACCAAAGACTTGACGACTGTTAATGATAATATAAGAGAGACCAACTATGTAGTTGTTAAAATAACTGCATATCAAAGTGAAGCAGCAGAACTGAGTAACGCTATCTACTTACTCAATGAAGAACCTAGGTTGGTACCTACTTCTATTTCCGCGCATTACTCTCGCATGGGGCGAACAAAGGGTGATTGATGAAACAATGGAATAGTTTCACCATACCGGGCCAACACAATGTCTGATTATATGATCATAATTTAAACACATACTTCACATGTTTATGATTAACTGGACGTGTAATAAGAAGACAGATAATGTTATGAGATTTGAAATTGAAAGACGATAACAAAATTAAATTACTATAAATATTGATTGTAAGGTTGTTCAGATATGATGAAATTGAGATTGAATTGTGCAATGTGATGTGAATATATCGAGCGTCTTGGCAGGTACAAATGAGACATAAGATGATTGGGAAATAAATGAGATACAATAATTCGTCTACAAATTTCCTTCTCTATATGGGAAAAAAGCCTGTGCCCAGCAGTGGGACATTTATAGGCTAGTGTTAATTCGTCTAAAAACTCATTCACACATGGCCATCTGATCCCAAACTAGGTAGAGCCTTTACTATGGTAACCAGACAACTGATAAACATAGATTCTATAGTCTATAGGTACATTACATCCAGACACAAAACAAATGATCATGCTCATCATACTAAGATTTGTCCTGGGTGGGAATCCAACCCATGACCTCCGGCTTAGCAGTCAGGGTCACTAACCACTAGACCAACAAGCCAGTCACAAACAGAAAGTCAATGCAAATGTTGGTTTTTTAGCCTTCATCAAAAACAACTTAATAGTATAATATAACAAAACAGCCAAAATACTCCCAAAAACAGACTTTATTTTTACGAAATTTTCCCACATTTGTTCAAACATTGGGTTATTTAAATATATTTGATCCTCGCAACCCTTTGAAAGCATTAGTATTGAGCCTCGCGACAGGTAGGTATCGATATCAATCGCGATGTTCGCCACTCGATAAAAGATAATATGTTAAAAGCATTTCGAGTGTTTTGCCCACTTTGACTTGTGTCGCGAAAGTTCGAGAGCTGGGAAAAGGTGGATGCGGTATACATTTTAGCATCATTGTGGAATTTTTGTTATTGTTTCGTCGTTCTTTACACAGTCGCATTAAATTCCTTGTTGTTCGGGCTTTTGTGTGGTAAATATTTACCTTTCGTGCCTATTTACTGCCGTTTTAACGAGTTTCAGCTAGAGGCAGTTTGCTTAAAATTTACGTCACTCTCAGTCAGCTATGAAGCGCAGACTGTTACATTTTTTCCTGTTACTATACTTGGATTAGACGTTTTGATCTTTTTTAAAGATTTGTTACCACAGCGCTAGTTATGAGTAGAAATCCTTGTTTTTACGAATGATAAGAAACCTTTCATGCAAAAACTATAACTAAAAAAATTACCCCAGAACCACCGGAACATATTTATCCAACCACTATACTAGTCACAAGTCGGTACGTTCGGCGTCTGATCTCAAGAGCTCCATTATCACAAGTCTCTTCAAGTTGAGCACCTATTTACGATAACAAATACAAACATCACGTGTTCTCTACTAGTTCCACAAACTGCATGACCAGCATTAATCACCATAACGTTGATGAGTGCCTACTTAACACGAGAAATAGTTCTGTATGAAATGAATTGGTGTGAAAAGCTGGGAATTTGCTAGCCGAGTAAGACTAAGCAGAACAGCTAATGTTTTTGTTGAATATTAAAAAAAAATGTTTATTTGATTTTGATTGCTTTTTTGTTATAGTCATAAAAAATATGTAAGGTTTGTTAATGAATGCCCATCAAACTATATACAAGCTGCGATATTATTTACAATTAAAAACAACAGAATTAAATTTACAGCCCTACAGAAAATAAATCTTCACACTTCACTTCTACCGCAGATAGCCTGGCTTCAGGCAATGGCTTCACCGGACTTTTTGGTGAAACCGATATAATATGCCTCCAGCCAGAGCAAAATAAAAACTATCTACGAATAGCGAAATTCGGATCTCGACCTTGTGCGAAGCAAACAATCTTAAAAAAAAAGTAAGGCAAACAGCAACAGAGGGCTGGATCTATTTTTCATGAAGAGATATTTTAATGACTGTTTTGGCCTGCTTAGGCCACCTTGATCTAGGGGAGCTAAAACAAAGTATATATGGATATATCACTCAGAGACATAATGAGATGCGCAGTTTTGGATTTGTCTAAATAAAAACGAAGTGAAAAGTAAAGGACTTTGATCCCACCATGGAAGACAACATGGAAACAAGATAAAAATAAATACAATATCATCTGATACCTGATAAAAATATTGATTATCTTGTGGTACAAACAGAATTTAATTTAAGCCGAATATAAACAGAAGCGGTTGAAAACTTTGTTACATCAAGTATTGCGGTGAGCCAAACTAAACAAAGGTCAACATAGATTGAAAGGGGAAATATCTGCTATTAAATTAATCACAGAGTAAGTTGTATTGATAAATAATACCAAGGCTGAAGATACGTTGATAATAAACCAATATTCGCAATTAATGAAATCACATGGAAATTAATCGTGACGTAGTGTCTAGATATGAAGCTGTAGGAAATTTTAAGTTAAGTTAGAATATATAAATATGGTATCACGGTAGTGCGAAATGCGTTTCCGTGCGGCCCCGGAAAAAGGGAATGGAGAAGCACTCCGGTGGTTTTAGCCAGTAGGAGTTCGGAACGTCCTTCGTATCCGTATTCCTAACGTATCCTTCTTCCCCAGGGCGGAGGTAGTCTATGAGGATTTTCACCGGGTAAAAAAAGGGATTTATATGATTATAAGGGTCAGAAATTCTTGCACTCTTCAACTAAATCGATATTTTAAATACAGGTAAAGATTCTTCTAAACTTTTAATTATTTCTTATTGGAAAGTGACATGTTATTTGCAAAAAAAAAAAATACTTGGATTAATAAAATTCCTAAATAGAATCAGATGCTTCACGTCAATATAGTAGTTAGTTGCTTTAATTACATGAAGTTTATTAAGTTCTTTATTGCAATATTCCCTGTTCTGTTCTTGATTACTTCGCACATCATCGTCGACGTTAATACAACACTTTAGTACCAGTAAAACATTATCATTATCTGATTAGATAGTGTCGCCAAATTGAATGGAATCCCACACTTATCCCCACTTATGAATATGTTGCGTTCATGATATTCTACTTGGTATATGTATAGGCAAGCATTATAAGTGCATAAATAAATTTTTAATTGCGATCAATTGCATATTAATTTTTGAGTATAATAGTAAGCAAATTTACTGTTTAACAGTACGACCGAATAAGTAGGAGAAATTTATATTAGTAAAAAAAAGTAGAACGACAAGCATTGAGACAACGAATTCAAAAGATGAGGTGCATGCACTCATGATGCAAGCTGTACCTACATATAATAATACCAGCCTTTTAACGTCCCACAGCTGGCACAGGCCTCTTCCTATATAGAGAAGAAATGAGCATTGATCAGTTTTTTGAAATCTAGTTTGCATCACAACATTTTCCTTCACGGTTTGTCAATGATGTCTTAGAATAATTAAGAAAGTACATATAACTTTGAAAAAGTCACATTGGTACTTGCCTGGGTTCGAATGTGCAATCATGTGCATGTAAATCTATTCATTGAACCGCTAGGCCACCACGACACACTGACACCTACATACTTAATTATATTAATATTTTAGCTAAAGTATATCTCTGTAAAAACTGAAATAAATGTAAAAAAATATATGTTTTTTTTTGCAGCTGTTTTTATGTTTGCTCAAGCTCAAGAAGTTTTTTTATTATTATTATTACATTTAAGCTTATTGCCCCTGCACATACATTTTCTTATAAATTATTTGACATTGTTTAAAGCGCACATTTAACCGATATTATATCTAATTCTTTACATAACATCACCATAATAAAGTTTTAAATCTAAAAAAATAACGTTTTATCTTTTATATTAATCCTCCATTTTCAGGGAAACTACAGATTACATTATTTTAAAACGCTGTAATACTAGCTTCTACGTAAGGATTCCAAGAATGTCTGTCCAAGGAAACTAAATTCCCAGAGGTTCTGAGTTCTGAGCCGTACCTATAGTCTTTAGACAACGTGTAATTTGGCCTTTGTTAAAATATATTTAAGTGTTTTTTTTTTTACAGTACAGTTCTTTTCACATCTACGAAAAATTTACTGATGAATAGTATGCTGCCTTATGCTGCTTTAAAAGGTTTCACAGAAATAAAAAGACTAGACCCTAAAAAGTGGATTCATTTCTATGCCGTTTTAAAAATAAAAAGGTATTAACGTCTACTTTATAATGTACAATGGCATAAGTTTACTTTCTTAATTATTTTTGATGATGATACCTGGATTCCAAAAATTGGAATCTGATATCGCCGACCCGTAATCAGCAAGCGTGGTGATCAATGCTCATTCCTTTTCTATAATTATGGGAAAAGGCCTGTGAGCACTAGTGCGACATTTATAAGCCGGTATTAATAGACGAAATTGCTTATTTTAACACCATTTAAAAGACCCAGCTTTTATTTACTCAATATAAAATTTTAACAATTGTCTGGTCCCGAGTTTGTTTTGATATATCTTCCTCTTAAAAGTGACGTATAAAAGTAGTTGTGAAAATCCTAATTGCAAAATAAACAATTCGAATTAGTTTAGGACAACTTCTCTTTTTTAATTTTATTTAAAGAAAAAAATTGTCTCAATGTATGTTAAGATCTGTAACTTCATTATAATATCTTATATTTCCACCTGCTAATAAAATAAATCTTGAGAACAGATATTTTCCGCAAAACTAAATCACCTCAATAAATTGCAGAGATGAGAAATTACTCACTCAGCTAAATTATGTTCTGCGGAACTGTGAACGAAGAATTATTGGAGGAAGAAAGATTTTAAGGAAGACAATGTTCCTGACAATATATAGACTGGCAACATTTAGTTAAGTGATACAAATATGTTTTTCAAAGTCAGGGAGTACTGTCTATTGAATGTTTAATGTTTTTCAAACACCTTGCCTCAGGCTTTGCTTTTACGGGAATATATTTTTTATTTAAATAAATAGTAAAATATAAAAGCTAATACTATCTTTTTAACTTTTAAATCGCCAATCCACAGTGAACCAGCGTGGTGATCAATGCTCGTTCCATCTATTTAAATGAGTAAGGGCTTGTGCCCAACAGTAGGACATTTATAGACTGGTATTAGTCGGTATTACTATGATAAAATGATAGATTTTTGCTTACTTTCACAATGATAATCCTGGTTCTTTTCTTCTGTTTTCTACTTTATCGAACTGAAATCTTTATGATTTAAAATAAAGGCTTAAAATAAAAATCATAGATTTTCTGTGATTACTCAACCAACGTGAAGCCGTGTGATAAATAAAGGCTCACATTATTTTCTTTTATACGTTTGCTTCTAAATCTAAAGCAGCTACATATACATAGAAACATCTTTACAACAACTTACCTTGAGCTTTAATATCCATGCAAATTTGACAAAAAATAAGACCATATTTTCTTAGGAATATTACACGCGGCGTAATCTTGAAACTCCTGTCAAAATCAACGATTGATTTTCCAGTTCAACCGGCACAGTCAGGCAATACAAGATGGCACAGTTCACGCTCTTATTATGCAAATTAAAAAAAACGCTCCTCATAAACCTGGGGAGTTGATAGCTTTGTTTAATATTTTTATTTTTTGAAGATATTCCTTTGTGTTTGTGAATATTATTTTTGTATTTTTAGGGATATGCCTGAAGGAAGAAAGAGTGTATGTATACAAAACCACTCAGTAACGTTAAGCCGCTAACAGAATTGTTTTTTTTATTAATATAGGTACCTACGCATTATTTTACTCATGTATAATATTAAATTAAAGAACGTAATCGACAGCATATTAAAAAAAAACGTGTGTGAGGATTTCTATTCAGAGTTTGATTTGCAAATAGTTCTTATTAAGTAGGTAAATGAAAATAAATGTTTTTTTTAATAAACTACTCGGTTTATATCGGGGTTTATTTTGAATTTAGTTAAAATAAGCCGCGATAGAATCCGTTTAAAAGTAGTTTTATTTCAATGTCTAACATTTGCGTAAACCTCAGAAAACAATTAGATTTTTATTACTTAAGGTATTAATAATTATAATTATTTACCTTACGTGCTGTCAAGATCAAAGTGCTAATTACTGCCTTGCGTGCACATTTTTATTTTATTCATTCAATCAAATTCAACAAAGTGATTTATCAAGATTTAAACTACTTATATTAAGTTTATTAATAGTCGGAATAAATGAGACGATACCTTGAGATGAAAACTTAACTTCTGCCAAGCCTTTTCCCAAGCTATGTTGGGGTTGGCTTCCAGTCTTACCGGGTTGAGCTGAATGCCGTAGGTATTTTATATGGAGCGACTGCCTATCTGACCTCCATAACTTATTGCACGGTAATACAGTATTCCATGGTAAAACTGGTTGTCAGAATTGTAATGACTTTTACGACGGTTTAACGCGTTTTGTGAGGCATAGAGGGGTCTCGGTATGTTTAGAAATGGTCACCCATCCATGGACAAACCCCGGCGAGTTAACCTTTATTATCAGTCAAACCGTACGGCTTACACTTTGCCACGAGCCCGAGAACTTGACGTTTTTCATAATATTACGTAATTGGTCTCTAGACCAGACTTTTCAGGATAAATGTATTGAGTCGTTGTTAAAAACCCGCCATTTCAATTCTGAAGGTTAGATTTAATTATATTCAGGGAGTGCCTGGTAGTGTTGCTATGGAACGAAAACAGAAGATCAACTTCTGAAAATGTATCGAAAATTTAAGGTCGTACTTCTTCTTCTTTTGGATGAACTAAAATGTATCGTGAACAATATGTTTTGTACACTATTTAAGGTAGTTAAATTTACTTTTACTCACAAACTAACTTTGAAAGAACTATTTTCTTGTCTGATATAAATTTCTAGCGTGTACAAAAAAAATACACACTAAATATCCTATTATTAACATTTGTGACTCAGTTTTACTTTGTTGACTGTAGAAAATAATAATCTTACAAACCCTAAGCATATGGAAATAATAATAATAATATTTGTACACACTAAGTTGTAGGATTTCAATGACCATATGGAGTGGCATGTCTGTACAACACCTGTAATGTGTTTCGCATATTTCCGTGGAAATGTCGCACTTACGCACTTGTGCCAGCGTTATGGTAAGCTATTTTGTATATTAGCTTATTTCCATGTACCCAAGGTTTTGACGTCACACTTCGTATGTGTGAAATTGTAGCGATGTTCAACTGTTACAATGTTATGATTTCAATAGACATTGTAAGAGGCAGAGGCACTAGTAGACGAAGATGAAAATGGTATGAAAATAATTGTGTGACCAGAAGATATAAATGCTTAGGGCTCAGTACGTTATTTTGTTATGTGGAGTAAAAGTTAATCCACACACATTCCAACTAATGGTTTTAATGGTAAAGATCTTAAATTTAATATTTTTGGCGTGTCTATGTAGAATATAGTACTTAAGAGAGGTTGGGCACAGAGGAATCTAGATTCCTCTCGAATAGGAGCTTGTGAGATATCTCCGCCCTACAAAATATTGCAGCCAAGCATTGGTTGTGTTCTTGGAGACACACCTGCAAGTTGGGACAGGTTGGCAACGCGTTTCAAACTTCCCTGGTGTTCTAAGCGTCCATGGGTGACAGCACCGCTTCCCATTACGCAGATCGCATGCTTGTTTCCATACCTCGTATAGGAATCGAAATAAATCCAGTATGTCATCGAACCTGAGCCCTACTTAAGGAATCTTCAAACATCACACAGTTATCACTGTAACGGTATTTTTCATAATTGACTCAAAATCGTTTAAGACCTTCACTTATATCTGAGGGAAACAATGTTAGCAAGATAATCTTCTAAAAAGGACAAAGGGGGATGATAAAACAATCCGACGGCCATTAGGCATTCATTACGAGTGACGCCTGTACGAACACGGAGACAATGTCGGTATTGTGTCTCTAATGAAGTATTCTTAGCTAGGGATGCGACTCACCTTATCGATAAAGAATGAAAATTATTTGTGTATGATGTTTTTTATGAAAATGAATTATATTTTACACATAAGAAAAAGACAGGCCTGAAGAAAAATCTTATTTATTCACATACATTGCAAGGCAGAGACTTCTTTCTTTACCAAATGATGCCACTTTTCGTAAAAATATTTTATAAAACAAAACATGATATTTTTTACCTTCTATACAATGGCAAAGAATTTACCTACTGCAAAGGTGATACTCATTTCGTAACAGAATTCTTTGAGCAGAACAGTAACAGAAAAACTAGCAACAAGGGTAAATTTTACAGGGGCAGTGTCGTGTACAACTAATACGACGACAAAAAAAATGGAAAAACAAATAAAAAGAACATCTATAGATACAAAATCAGGCACATCACTATTCCTTCATCAACGACAGCACTTTTGTTCGTTACTTTAAATTTATTTGACATTTCCCTAGAGCGTCAAATATGGAACAATAAGATGTTACAATATGTGGTTGCTTGTGTTGCTATCGCTCATCCCCCCACCCCTCCTATCCAAAACAAATGGAAATTTATTCGTTTACGCTCCTGTTATGGAACTGTTTATTCAATGGAATTGTGGAAATTGTGTTAGTTGTTTTATAAAAGTGCTTATCTATTCTTGTTTTGGACGTTTCTGTGGCTGAAAAACTGCGATTAATGATACTGAATGTCTTGTTCTTTAGAAATTAGAGGCAAAAAAATTTGATTTCAAAATTCGTTTTTTTTTTCATATCCAGTTTTTTTCACTATTCCACAGGGCACAGGCCTAATAAAGACATCAGACACTAAGATCTTATTGCCAATGCACTTGAATTGAAGAATGACATTTTCTAGGTCCAAGTTATCTAATATTATCTTAATTAAATTATGTTAGGTATTTTCCACATTCTTGGAGCTTTAAACCACAAATCGAATTTCACAAACATTCAAATCACTTGCACAAAGAACACCCAGACTTGGAACAAGTATCTGTGGATCACACAAATGCTTGTCCCATGCGGGGATCGAACCCGCAGCACGTCGCGCACAGTGGTAATTAGCGTGGTGATTCCACGCGGCTATCCATGCAGTCGTATACATATGGCATTTTTAAATAAGGCATCGTTCACACCGATTGTCAGTATGCTCACCGTCAGCTCCAATGTGAACTCAGTCTGCAGTATGCGGTCTCACCAAGCTTACAATGCATTCGAGAACAAAACCAATCCGCGTGCGAGGTGCATAAGCACGTAGACGTAGTACATAATCGCCCACCGAGAGTCCGCAAACACGCACGACGTAATAGCATAGAGTCAGTTCGGTGTGCACCAGAAATTAAAAATAAATCGAAAAGCGATAACCTACGTACAGCATGCTCGCAGTCAGCGGCCAACAAAACGTTTGGTCTAAACACTCCCTTACAGTACGTGTAGGTACTTTCAGTTTCCTCCCCTACAACACAAACATTATACACCCCAACAATTTCATAACCCATTTAATTCTACGTTCGGGTAACCAATGTAACAATGTTACAAATACCACCTCTAATTGAATGCAGTGTGCGCTGACCGCTAAGTGCACGTCGAGAACATCAGCACAAATAAGTTAAACTAGATATACCCTTTTATGTTGGAGCAACGAATTGTACTTTAGATATCATATTTTTGGATGGAATATTTTTGGGTTGAGATGTTATTTTTAGAATTGTCCTGGAAAAGTTCTAATAGTAACGTGATATGTAGACTGAGGTATCTAGACATATTAGGGTAAGTGTAGAGTTAAGATACACGTTTGTTTTTTCCACATAGTCGATGACTACAAACCTAGTTTGTATTAATATACATATCGGCTTAATAATTGCTTTCATAATAAGTGTGGGAGTTTCTTTTAAAAAGCTTACTAGCAATATTGGTCGCACATTACTAATAATCTTGTCTAAATGCTTGTGTTACGAGTGGGTTCACGTCGGTAGTGCAATGGGTGGGATTCGAACTTAAGACCACATGATCGCAAGTCCGAAGTTCCTACCGCCGCTTAAGATATTCAAATCACACTAGCTTTTTAGCCTATTGCAATTTGACTTCGTATTCTGCAACCATGTTATGGTGGCCTAGCGGTTCGATGACCGGATTCGCATGCACATGGTTACAAGTTCGAGCCAGGGCAAGTACCAATGTGACTTTTTCAAAATTATACATTCTAAAACACCATTGATAAACGATGAAGGAAAACATCGTGAGGAAACCTGGATTTCAAAAAAATTGGCTGAAATCGTCAACCCGCAATGAGGAAGCGAGGTGATCAATGATCATTCCTTCTCTTCTTCTTCTTCTATATGGGAAGAGGCCTGTGCCCAGCAGTGGGACGTTTGTAGGCCGTTATATTCTGTACCCGATTTCCCGCAGTTACCTTTAAACACATACAGGATTCATTTTCTCTTTTTCAGGTGCATAAAACAGAAATTGAATAAGACACGTGACCTGTCACTTTGTATCAATATTTCATTTTAAATTTTAAGATTTCGACCTATGTTCCTTGGGAAATGTTGTTCAATTTTATGCACCTGATTACCTCGTTGAATATACGCACTCCATAAAAAATAATCCTGTATAGTAGAAAGTACTTAAGGCATAAGATGCCTAAAGAAAGATCCCTCAAAGTGCTCTGACATAAATAGGTTCTTTACCAAATGCCAATTTGTATTAAAGTACACCAAGCGTACAATTTGTGCCGTAACGCCCGCGTACTCCAGAAATCACATAAGCATATAATAATGTGGGTGAAGTTAGCGCTGTGTAGTACGAGCATCGCGACTATCAGGAATATGAAGCAAACATGATAACTCGGTTTTCAGCGTCTTAATTAATAGATGGAATTAGGTGAGCTAACTGCCAGTTAGATTGTTGTTGGTTGTTGAAACTGTATGTGGAAATTTTGGTGAGCGTAATGTAATTGTTATTATATTTGGTGAAGTAAATTGTTTTGTTGAGGTAATTGAAGTGTTTGATCACGGTTTATGCAGTCCATATATAGGACTAATTTAAAAAGAGTGCGTATATTCAACGAGGTAATCAGGTGCATAAAACTGAACAACTTTCCCCAAGGACCGACCACCACCACCAGGTCGAAATGGAAATATGGAAAATGAACTTTTCATACAAGCATCTTAGCTTAGCACGAGGGGTTAACGAGATTACTAGTAATGTGCGATTCACATTGCTAGCAATCTTTTTAAAAAAAAAAACAAAAACAAAGTGACAGGTCACGTGACCTATGTTTGTATGAAAAGATGATTTTCAATTTTAGATTTTGACCTATATGTTTCTTGGGTAAAGTTGTTTAGTTCTATGCACCTGATTACCTCGTTGAATATGTGTACTCCTTTATAAACAATATTACTTTTATTCAGTAACTTGAAACATTCTGAAAACAGCAAGCAAAGCAAAATCAATACGAATTGACTTGAATTAAATATTCCACTTAAAACTCGTCTTACTTATCCACGTAATGCCTAAGCTCATACAGTTGTATACGCGGCCAATCCCGCGGGTGTTCGAGTGAAATAAAAGGGAATCGATATCGTCGCGTCGCAAAATAGATAAAAGCCATGTGTCTCGAATACGCGGCTTGTTCTGCGTCACCATCGAACCTATGTTTATTAGATCAGATTGTTTTTGAGACACTAAATTGCTTTCTTAGAATCTAAATAAAACTTCCTTATAAATATTGTGCTGGAGCAAAGGGCGAAGTGCAACTCATTGTATTTAGAATAGGACATCTAATTAAAAAGACTAAATGATCGTCTATTTATCACACATCGAGGTAATTTAACCCAGATTTAAAATTACATTAATTTTTCAATCTTAACCAAAGTTCACTCTTCCTACAGATAACGATTAGCTTTTAGAGAATTCCGATAATTAAATCCAAAATTAACTATGTTGTCTTCTTTAATATCTATAGTCTAACCTTCCTCTGTATTTAGTACAGTCAACATATTTCACGATGCCATATTCAGCTAAATCTGGTTAGCCTAGACGCAGACCCCAACACAGATTGAAAATAGGTGGAAAATCCAAAAGTGCACGCCTCATAATCTCATTCATTACAACAAAATTGCGATTATTTGTAAATAATAATTAAACTACATCGAATTATACCGTGAAAAGTAATAGGCTTCTATTCCTCAAAATACTGAAGCCTATAAAAAAAAACTCGATAAGTGAAGTATTTCGCTCGTTATCGTGACCACAAGATACGGGATCCGTACATACAGACACACGGACGTCCTAGACAAAACCTTTTTAAACAATTTTTTAATTAGTTTAAATTATAAAAAGAGATTTTAAAATATCATGAGTGTTAAAAATAGTATTTTTCTCAACATTTGTCTATTTGTATTCACTTATAAAAGCAATAAAGAATAAAAAAAAGTGTCATTTTAAGTTGGAGAATCACTCGATATGCGTAAACTGACAGTAATACCCACCTCAACGCTTCGCTTATGAGGCGTGCAAAAGAGGCTAGGCAGAAGAACAACATATTATTATTTCACGAAGCATTGTATAGTTGTTCAGAGGGTTAAATAAACCCACTCTTGAACTTGGTGATAAATCAAACGACAAGTAGCTAGAAGGGGTTTGCTGAAGTGTGAAACATAGCCCTGTCATCCCGACTTATTGACAGTTTGGATTCCGCGAGCGATCTGTGTCCCGTGACGATGTTACTGTCGTTGTATGAGATGCTTGTTTTGCTCAAGTAGTACCTTTTGGATCCATTTGTTTTTACTCTAATGTGTGTGTTTAGTCGCTTTTGAAATTCAAGCCTAAATCCTAAGAGTTTTAGTAATTCTGTATTTTACACTAAAAGTCATGTTTCTTTTTAAGTGTTTATCCTCTCACGGATTCATATTCGCTATTATTTCACAATCATGAAAAAGTCCGTTGCTAATGTTGTAAAATACATTCTCAACATCTGCGTTCTCAGAAAGAATGATCCTACAAAAAACAAAATACTGCAGTAAGTCATTATCCAATCGACATGAAACAGACATCATAACCCGAGTAGCTCAAAAGATCCGCCTTTGTAATAAATACTCCAATCTGTATCTCCAAACTTCGTACAGCTTTTTATTGGTATATTGACAAAAAGAATAACGCTGACGTGACTGGAATATACAAGGATGATGTATTGAAGGAATGTGATTCAAGAGCTTATGTATAAAACCTCTTCTTAGACAGAAACAGGAGGCAAGGCAATGCAATAGCACAGTACCGCCATAATATCAATAATTCTAAGTTCAATCAATGATATTATAAGTAAAAAGGTGTAGATAGGTTATAGGCGCTCAGCAAGCGACACGTTAAAATGTGGCTAACTAGCCACATTTTAACGTAAGGTAAAATGTCATTTCTGATTTATTTATGTCGCCAATTACATTTGTCTCTTTTTTGCTTGCGATAATCGAATCATGCCATCCTACCTTGACGTCTAATCGTAATGTAGTGTGCTTTGCAATATTCAGTTATTTATGTGTGAGTTAGTGTGCCGTTTTTGAAGATCGAATTTTGTGTAGGTAACCTATCTACACCTTTTTACTTATAATATCATTGAGTTCAATAAGATAAAGTTATTTAAACTATGATGATGTTATGAGCTTGATTCAAACCGCTCAAGGTTAATATTTCCTGTAGGACGAATATACTATCAAATAATTTAAGTTTTAGCTGATTTCTTGGAGTTTTTTTCATATTATACAGTTTTTCCCAAAAACTGCATCCTCTTTCAAATTATTAATTATTTTTTCACTCAAAATCAAAATATTTTTAATTCAAGTAGGCCTTTTTCAGGCACTTTCGAAACGTAAAATTAGTCTAGTTGCCCGTTCCAAAATATCATTATAATCTTATTTACAATGTTATGAAGTAAGCTCTTTTCTATATCGCGAACTCATAATTTCGTCTACTTCCTATATATAGTTTCACGATATTGAAAAAAGACACATTGTAACTGTCTCGGTTAAAATAAATATGGGCACTAAAAGTCATCGTTCTTTATGAGGTCTTACTTGCAACATTTACGATTTTCATAAGTATTTTATTAAAAATTACTAGTGAATCCAGTGTGATAAATCTCTTGTGTTTGTAAATGTAATTGATTTTGGAACAGGCTATATTAAGCCCTGCTGTTTCCCTATAAGCCCATACTATTGGAGTGCCTTGTCTATAATTTGTACCAACAGTATTCACTGTACAGTGTTATGACGTCACTAAGTCGATACAAATTTTATGGCTTCAGCCACGGACTCCGGCCAAGGATTACTAACTTAATGGAAACCGGAATTATGTACTCTCTATTCCGTAAAAACTTCGTTTGGTGCTCCCTCAAGTATATAATTATAAATGAAATCGATTATATTAGCTTGCTTACAATTATTGTCATTGTGCTACGGACGAGATTTTCAGGTCGTGGTGGTTAAGACAAATTTTGTTCCATATTCCATCAGTATCATCAGCCAGAAACCGCCCAAAAATGAATAAGGGGACAAAGAACGACAATTAGAATTCCCTGTAAAACATAACGGTGTATACCTACGTAATCATAGACGAATGTTCACAAACACATGTACTGATACAATAAGACTACTTACTACTTATTTCAATCCATCCACTGGTGAAATTATTTGAACAGTATTATATTTTCCTCTGTTTGTATTCGAAATACATCGATGTTTACTCCAGTATTACGTTAGGGATATTTAATGAAATTCAATTACTTGTTTAATTTCAAACGTACTGAATACAACTCCATTGGTTCTCTGCTCTGTGTCCAATGCCCTATTTTACAGCGCAGCTCGGAGTTGGCTTTCGATTACGTATATTGTTTCCTCTATCCCTTGGGGATCGGCAGATTTTTAAAGGCGTTTTTTCTATAGCGTTCGCATTTTCCTTTGAAAATACAATCTGTAATTTTGCTTCAAATATAAACATTGTATGTTTATATTCTGAGCCAGTAAAATCCTTTTCTTTTGTTTTGTGACGTGGTCTAGTTGCTCACGTTTACTGAAACTTTATAGCGACGATATGTAAGTGAATTTGTCAAACTTCTTGCGAATAGTTAATACTTAGGAGCTCTTAATTAAGTTATTCATGATGTCGTGACATTAGTTCTTTGAATGTCATGTAGTAGTTGTGTAATTGTTGAAGTCCAGGGTCAACAAACCTTTATAATGTCCTAGTTTAAGTAGATAATAAATAAATAAATAAATAAAATAAATAATATTATTTTCTTTTGTTAATTAATAAGGGACCTATCTAAACTTAAATTCTACCCCATAAAATAAAGAATGGTGTAGATTCTCCTTTATTTATTCAATTAAGTTGTGACTATGACTATGTATGTGAAATATAAATTGAATAAAAATTTAACAACTTCCTAATATCCTGATCTCCAACGCAAGCAAATTCTGCAGCTAATATTGAGTATCCTCAAAATCAATTTACCAGGCAATTTACTTTCCTATAGGACTTGGATTATCGATAACTAAATGATAAGGATGAGGGATAACCCCTGACAGTTTTAATAGGTGTTGAGCCCTATTCAAGTTGACGCACGAAATCGGTGATTGAAATCACTCGGGGAGAAAGGGCTTTTAAAATGCGGTGATGGATGGTCCATTCACTCGAACACATTTCTCTCATTGCTTATGGGAAAGGGTAAAGGAGTAAAGGTAAAGTTAAAAGCTTTTTTACTGTAAGTCATTAGTGTGAAGTAAAATAAAGGTTTGGACCTGTACTATGGATACCCGAATTACCATTGTGCAATGTGCCGAGGGCTTAACAGACCCAGAAGAAATATTCTTATCAGTAATGTTCTTTGTGTCTATTTTTTTTTCGTCTGTCTTCTTTGAATAATGGTTTAATATCTGAAACTGTTTCTGTGAACAATTGTTTTCTTTTGTTGGAATACTTTTGATGGCTTTCAAAGTATTATATCGGCTTCCCGGCTTCCGGAAAAATGTTTTTCAAGTGTCGTTGAGCTGCTGTGTTTTTTCTTCTTAAATTTATGAGCTTTGATGTTGTCGGTCGACGAACTACGTGGCTACATTAAAGTTTTCATATAATTCATTTAATTTTATGCATGTCTTACGAAGAACTTTCAGAAAAAAAAAATATAAAAAAAAAAAGAAATAGAACCATGCTAATTCCATTCATGGTGGATGGAATTAATTAGGCAGTTTTTTTGTCTCTTTTACTGAACCAAGCTGGACCATCATAATGGTGACAAGACTTATTACAGATCCTCTGATTCTGACACTTACATGAAATATAAGTTGTGAATGTACACAAATATTTACATGACAGTTGTTGCGATCCGTAGTTCCAATAATGCTGATATTGGTAGCATGACTAGCAATGTGTCCCGTTATTTGTCCTTGAAATTCACAATGTGCTGAATCATCTTTTTTTGTTTTACATATTGAGTTAGTATTTCTAAAGATACATACAATACAGTAGTATAGTCATAATCGGAGTTGTAAATTAACCCGTTTTGTTTAAAATTTTGCATGCTGAGGTCTCCTGTAATTGAAGGAGTACACAGAAATCAAACTCATTGTAAATTTTGATTTTGATGAAAATGAATAAAGAAATAATAGTTCTTGACATTAACACTGCACGGATAGCGTTTTTTTTTTGATATCGCGAAACCAGTATGTATTTATTAAGCAGATCTCAAAACCCAAGTATGGAAATTCAACAAATAGTCCATATCTTGTGCCTGTATGTGTCTGTCTGTACCTTTTGCCTCCGATCCACACACCTTCAATTCGCATTCCCAGGACACATTCCCATTTAATATCGCCTCCGAAAAAAATCTCTAATATTCGGAATCTGCAAACCTGATTACTCCCTGATCCGTTATTTCGGTCACGTATTATCCCAAATTTCTCGGCAAAAATGTAATTCAATCTGGTTTTCGACTAATTTGGATGTCAGTCGTGTCGCAGTATGAATATTTTGTACTATATATGCTAAAGAGGGCGTGCTTAGTACGTTTTCTGGTTCTAAGTGTTTTGTTATCATTTCTTCGTTTGATACACAACATACGCAATAAGGGTAAACAAAGAAGCTCATAAAAATATCTGAATGTAATTTCGTTAGACAAGACGTAACGATATTATATTCTGAAAATTCTAATTATCATAAATTATTGAGAGTGTTTTTAGATTAAGATGTTTAATTACGCAATTATTGTAATCCTCTCCTGGACTTTCTTAATTTCTTCGCTTCCATTGTTTTCGTTTTAATTGAAATACAATATAATGTATTCTATAAGCAATGTATGTAGAGCTACATGCAAACAATCTCGACATTGAATAAATTAATTTTCTAACTGCCCTGAATAATATTTCTAAAGCAGAAATAAACTTTATGATATTATTCATCTCTTCCTTCATCATGGTTCAGATCCTGATTGATTATAATTTATTTATTTTTATTTTTTTGGAACATCCAGCCCAACACTATAAACCTCAAACCCTCGACAGATTAATTAGCGCGAACAAGCCCTATTCTCTCCTCGTTATTACGCCCTCGCTCTCAACAAGCTGCTCACCTCAACTGCCTTTTATGCAATTAAGGTAGTCCACGTTAAAACTAGACGTTGCATAACTTTCCTAGTTTTAGGAAGTTAAGCGTTGAATTCCATGAAAGCGTTTCTGATGTTTTGGAATGTTTTGTAGTTATAAATTAATGTCTATCTGTCAGGAGCTTTTGCTAGCAGCTTGATTGTAAAGGGAAGTCGGTAATGCTTGACGTGGTTGAGCTATGGTAAGTTAAGAAAGCAATTCATGATAAAGAAGCCTGGAGCAATTTGAGAGTGATCTTTGCCCAGCTGTGAAAGTTAGGGAAAAAACGCAGGATAAAATTGAGAGAGAGCTTTGCCAAGCATTGGAACACCAAAGAGATTACAAAAAAAGCTGCTGGTCTCGACTACCATAGTTTAATCTTCGACAGTTCTTAAAACCTTACAATCTAAGCACCAATTCCAGGAGAACTGTATTTCGGAATAAATGGATTATGTAGATCAAATCTGTGTAAAATCTCCACATACACTGTTATTCAGCTGATTGCGTTTGACTCGAATGTTAAACTTACTGGGATACTGTTTTATCCAGCAATGCTTTCTGGATATCAGATAGGCAGTCGCACCATGTAAAATACGGTATTCAGCTTAATCCGGTAGGACTTGTAGCCGACCCCAACTCAGCTGGGGAAAAAGGCTTGGCAGGTGAAGACTATGATGTGAATCAAAGCCAACCAAACATAGCTTGTAAAACTATCCAGAATACAGTTCCAAAATACAATAATGTTTATTAGCGACAAACTGCAACTAACACAATTTAGTGAGCACTTTCCAGCGTTGATTGCACTTCTACATCTAAATTGGTTAATTGGCTTGGTGATTGCGAAGTGGCAAACACGCCCGGTGTTATTGATCGCCGCAGAATTAATTTGCATACATAAATGAGATATGCGTGTATAGGCTATATTATTATCATACTAAGGCACTGTTTGAATTAGTAGTAAGCAGTTATCTTATATTAACTACTGTTTAAGTAACCATTTTTGCTTATCTATCGTTATTCCTATTTTTAAAAGTTTAGTAACACTAATTTTATAAAGGCCTAAGCTTGTTACCTCTTCACGCAGAAACGGCTGGTTTTAATAAAAAAAATCTAAAATTGCAGGCTTATTCGCCTACCCGGCTTTTAGCTTTTAGCACTGAGATTAATTTAAATTGAAGAAATAAATATATTTTATCGTTGTACAATTATTATATACGATTGCCATCTTGCAAGTTGCAGATCTATGGATGAAACAGAATAATATAAAAATCGCAACACAGGGGTTGATCGTAGAAGAATGAAAATTTGAAGTTGCATGTATTTTTTAACGCTAAATCATAGTTACATAAAAATTAAAAAAAAGCAACAAATAAATATAAAAAGAGGATAATGGCGGAAATAGATGTTGGTCCGATTCCCAGACCTAACCGATATGCACATAAAATTTCACGAAAATTGGTCGAGCCATTTCGGAGGAGTTTAGCTACAAAAAGCGTGACACGAGAATTTTTTAAATGATATTAGATCTATACCCATGAACAAAAATTATTGTCTTAAAAGACACCAAAAACCATTTTTTTACTAAAGTGTTCTTAACACCAGTCCCGAGAGAAGCAGAAAAAAACAGTTTCAAATAAATATGTATACACAAGTTGTTTACCCCATTTCGAGTCACCCAATTCACGTCACCACTTTAAATGTTATTACAACCTAGATCCATGTAAACTAGGTTACAATGATAAATGATTCATATCTACCCTCTTTCCACGAACCATTAAACGATAACCTAACTTAAAACAAGAAAATTTGAAGCATTGCAAACTTTAAACCCGTAAATTGTAACTTTGTAATAAGACACAGAGTTTGGAGCCCCTAAAGAGGACCCTTAACACCTCACGGAGGATTTCCGGGATATTATCAACTTTGCTAATGGCGCCCAACGAGGACTTACTCCTTACAAAACTTTATTTCTTAAGAAATATTTTTTTATTTAAATTTTCATTTCGGATTCTAAAATATATCTCAGATCGAGTATTCAAAAAGCGGTTTTATTATTCATAATTTAATGCCTGTTTTTGTTTGTCTAGTTAAACTTTTTCTTTTCATTCGATCATTTTTTAATCTGCAAGAAAATAATCAAAGGAAACCTTTTAGTGAAAGTGATCCTCTGTGTTTAGATTTGACTGACTTTAATATAATATTGATATTTTTAGAGTAGTTGCTTCATTTTGTATTCTGAAATTTATTTCGCATTTTTGTTTAGCCTTTGATGGATGAACGAACAAAGAAAAAGTGCCTCGGGTTTTCATATTTCTCGGTAATGGTATTATTTATTAATAATAAACTACAATATGGATTCTCTTTAATTAGATGTGTACAGTAAGATTAAAAACCCTTGTTACCTTTTTTACATAATTTTGTGTTGGCGAATATTAGCTTAAGCTTTTGACGATAATAGAGAACCTTGAGTAGGTAAATTTCAAAAATATAGTATTCGGTAAGTAATTGTTGAATAAGGCACCAATTTTAAAGAGCTTGTTGGTCTAATGGTTAGTGACCCTGACTGCTAGAGGTTGTGGGTTCGATTCCCACCCAGGACAAAATTAAATTATTTTTACTTGGTGATTTAAAGATGTCATCCTTTTGAGCGAAAGGTAAACAAGTTCCGTAGTTATTTAGTTCACAATTTCCCAGCAGTTATAATATTCCCAGAATTTTTACAAACTAACTAAATTCTGTGTACCGTTACCTATCATGTTTTCCTGTCCGTATTTCGTTACCTCACGATACGGGTGCAAAATTCTCGTCGGATTTTCCTTTGCGTCTATATCAAGCAGAAGTAAATTAATATCAGAAGCCACGACCTGCTCGCTGGAGCAGACATCGTGGGTTGGCACTCTGCCACTGGTACTCAGCAGAATTTAAAATGATAACTTATATTTTGAAGCTTAAGGCTCAGTATATCAGCCCTGCATCATTCGGTAGTAGATTCTTCAATGTGAAAGAAAGAAAGAAAAATATTTATTTGGCGCAAAAGGGCAACAATATAAAATGTGGGGATAGTAACCACTTTTTTTTTTAATAAATTTTAATGTTACTAGCAATGTGGGTCGCACAGTCTCTAGTAATCTCGTTAACCCCTCGAGCTAAGCTAAGATGCTTGTCTTACGATAGGGTTCACGTCGGTAGTGTAATGGGTGGGATGCGAACCCGCAACCACACGATCGCAAGTCCGACGCCCTAGCCATTAGGCTACCGCCGCTTCTATTTTATTGTCTATTATATATTTGTCTTCTTCGCTTGGGTTTATCAAGCTAAAAAAACACTTGTTCAATTCAAATAACACTTATGGTCATGTAATACTATACCTAGCTTACAAATCGTTCATGCCGTTCACTGTATCCTCAAATTCAAAGTATTTATTTTGACTTTTAACTGTAAGGATAGCCTAGTGGTATAGGTCACCAAGATAATTACCACTGTGCGCGACGTGCTGCGGGTTCGATCCCCGTATGTATCGATGCCCGTATGGGACGAACATTTGTGGATCACACAAATGCTTGTCCCATACGGGGTTCCAAGTCTAGGTGTTACTTGTGCATGCGATTTGAATGTTTGTGAAACCCCCGCGACACAAAGATTAAATCCCTTAGTGCGGGCGTAGAATTTTTTTTTAAATATTAATTTTTTTTTTCCGGTTTACTTTTTGAGGAAATTTCGGAAATTTAAATGACTCTAGGTGCACAGTTCTAAAACTCCATTCCTGTGGAAAAGAACCGGCAACAAACTCTATGTGTTGGGCACTAGGTCATAGATATCTAATGCTCTTTTGGAAAGAAGAAACGGAGCAAATATCTCTCTGGATATACACTATACATGTTAGATTATGAACCTTATTTCCATTTATTTGGGAAATATTGTATTCTATTCCTTAACCGTTGGCCTGGTAACAAATTGTATGCTGAAGTACCGTAAGTACGAAGCAAAAACATTTTCCCCGAAAGCAGTCACATTGGCTTATATCATACAGATAACTATTTGATACAAGATGCTGCCGCGAGCTTGTATCATGTTTGTATGTTTTGGGCTTTAGTTATCTTTATAAGATATTTCTTAGCTGATATTCGGGTTACTCGTTTTTTCTTCTCTTAATCATTATGGCTGATAATGCAGCGCTCGTAGCAGATTTTCTGGGCCAACACAATACGATTGCCATCGATATGATACGAAGAATATACAGGATCAATTTAAAAAGAGTGCATATATTCTACGAGGTAATCAGGTGCATAAAACTAAACCACTTTCCCCAAGGCATATGGTTCGAAATCTTAAAATTGAAAATGAAATGTTCATACAAAGTGACAGGTCACGTGAATGTTTTTATGAAAAGTTGATTTTCAATTTTAAGATTTCGACCTGTTTCTTGGAAAAGTTGTTCATTTTTATGCACTGCTGGTAAGGTTTCGAAAATAATAATTGACAAAGAGTATTCCTTACAAGCTACAAATCTTTCTGAGAACCAGTCTCGTTTTCCTGCACACGTAAAAAGCAAAACCCAAAGTACAATTCAAGTAGGTCATGCGCGGGAATGAGCTGGTGAACCATATTCTAACTGAAATGGCTCGGAATATAGAAATCACTCTGAGTAAACTAATTTTAGTCGAAAAGTGGAGATAAAGCAAATATAATACAGTTTCATAACAAGGGATGTTTTAAATCAATGATGAAGACTTGAGTGGGATTTTAATTTAGTTTGAAATCAAAGGAGCTTTCAGAAAGAAACTAACTAAGCCATTCGCGAATACCTGCTTGAATCAATTTTAGATATAAGGTTTTTAGAAGTAGCCTTGTCAAATAATTGTAGATTGAGCAGATTGAGACTGGCACAATTTTTAATGCATTTTATTTAAGGAATACAACTTTGTGCATTGTGGCGTGATGTGATTTAATTATTATTGTCATATACAAGCAAAATGTTTTAATCCCTTTTATTAAACTACATATTACGCCTATTATATCTAGAAAGACTTCATTATTCAAATCGAACGAAAAAATATCCAGTGTTGAGTTAGTCAACCCTACAAAATCCATCTTGACGTTACGCTCACAAATGAACCTTTAGTAAACATTATTCAACCAGCAAACGCTTCAAGGGTCAAAGCGACCAGATTTACAACAACCGCCTCGTATTGAAAGAAAAACCTCGTTTTTCCAGTTAAATATTCAAAACAGAGCACAAATAGTGAAAAGCTGAATAGAAATGGAAATATTTAGAAGTTTAGTATTTATGTTATCAGGGGTGAAGCAACCACAGTACACAAAAAAGAGGGATCGTTCAACGAGTTTTAATATAATTGAAAAAAAAGGTTTCTTTTTTAACACAGTATGGTATAATTTTGCTATACCTGTAACAGTTGTATGCACAAAATAAAAGTATTTATTTATAGCAAAGAAGAGCCGCACCCAAGAATAATATAAAATGAAAATAAACATAAATCTAAAACTCAAATTCTAATTTGGCAACACTCCGGTTAAAATTAAGACCCTTGGTTTGCAAATAACCTATCTTTGAATTCTGAGTCGAAAACTTATATTACTCCATAAAACAATGTCAAAACTGGATAAGCGAATAGTTGCATTTTCAGTTTCAATGATCTCAAAAATTAACCAAAATCGAAATAATTAAGGCGAGAGCAGAACATTAGTACGTTGTTCGTTACATTTAAGAGAGCGTTTATATATTTTCTAGTCCTTGGTTGCAACCTTTTTTATTTTACTTCAAACTTTGTAGATTTAAAAAGTGATCTAATTAGAAACACTTTTTAAATCTACAAATTAGTTCTGTAAATAACCAACAAGTTTGAGTTCTGTTTACTGACCGTCTGCAACTATAGCAAGATAGTTTACAAATGTATTTTTCGCAACTAGTTTTAGAAATAAACGAAAAATATTTTTTTAGATATTTATTTATTAAATTCTCTTTTAAATAAATTTAAAGTTTCTTTAGAAATTATTATTATATACGTTAATGTCTGCTGTTTATGTTAAAATCTTCAACTTAAATAAAATATTTATTTTATTTATTAAAAACAGGAAAGTTATAGACCTGTTACAATCAATTTTACCAGCACATAGGTAATAGTACTATCCTTTTGTTCCAGAGGTCGAGATCTCCAAGTGGGTCGGCACAGAGGCAGCTGGATGAAGCGGACCTGTTCATGGACCTTATCAAAGACGTCGCCAACGAACTCGATATCGATGTGTTGTGTCATAAGGTAAGAAACATAATCTAAAATGTAGTGGCGGTTTGTGACTTCACATGTTGGTAAAATTTGTAGAAGTGACGTCACTCAAAGTTTCCATTTAGTGTTCGTTGATAATTCTTTAACTCCAACTGTCGATTTGTTTGGATAATACATCGGTATAATTATGTATGTAGATACCATCCCCCATAGCCAAGTGACATTTCTACAAGCGATAACGATGATAGAAATCGCTTAAATGACATTAAATGTATGGAAATGACATATGTCTTCGATATGTCACGTGACTTAGAATTGTCACTTTCATACATTTAATGTTATTTTTTACGTCTCTATCAAAACGAACGCGAACACATTATTTTACGTGTCAGATTATTAGCGTATCCTTCTTAAGGTAGGAAATATCTACTTGATTAGAGTTTTGCTATAAATCAAAGAAATAAGGTAAACTATTTTGAATGGATGTCAATCCTTATAAATCATAGTGATTGGGTTTTGTTACAGCTTGTAATGGATTCCATTTCTAATGAAAATGGTTCCGTTTTTAGAACTTTGTATTCAAAGGTGACGTACCAAAGATCTGAATCACGTTATTATTGCACTACAAAATAATTTTCTACATTTCAAACTAGCTTTTGATCACGTATCTTAAAGCCTTTCTCCGTTAAAGGGGTATATCTTACACAAAAATAATATTTCAAATCGAACCAGTTAGCCGTGAGGTAAGCGCATTCAAAAAAACAATTAACAAACTCTTCAACTTTAAAATAGGTATTAGAAAAGATGATTTTTTGATCCAAATATCCAATGATCCATCTATATAAATAACAATGTTGTACATACTACTTGTACTCAATTGCATAAATCTGAAATTACCTATCACAAATTATGTAAAATGTTATTAAGATGGTAACTGTAAATACTGTAATGGAAAATTCTCTATTTTACACCTCATTAACACTAAAACAAATGTAAATCCATGTCTTAAATACCTTTTGTAAATCAAAAGCCCTCTGACTGGATTACAAAGATACTGTTAAAGCGCCTCGTTCCAGCGCTGCATTGTTGAGATCTAAAGCGTTATGCAGAGCGACGACCCTTATTTCATGCACGAATGCACAAACCCTTTATATTTCTCTCTTGTTCCTCATTATTAATGTTGTTTGTTATTATTTATTTGCTATTCTTTTGTTATAAGTGTTCTTTTGTTATTTTATTTGAATCCAGTAGTACGTAGGTACAACACATCTTTCAATGTTCTTCTCTAGACGTAAATAATCATAAGCATGTTAAGGAGTTACAGTTGTATTTAAAAGTATTTAGACGCTCCTAGAAAGTGTGTCTCTCAATATAGATTCCTACTGGTAATATTTATAACAGGTTTTGATGGATAATAACATAATTTATCGGTTTTACCAACAGTTTCTCAAAACCCAAAAAAAAAGTATGTCGGTAATTTGTTTTCATTACATTTTGTTTAACTGACGTTGAACTGCTCAACGCTCGTTCCTCGTTCACTACATGAGCCCAGCAGTGGTACATTTATACGCCTCTATATTTTTCCTAAGCTGGTGACCTCTTACAGACGCAAAGCCAACAAAAATATCGAATGACTTCAATCCACGCCATGATCACGATGTGGGGAATTGGGGATATCAGACTTGCACCTACTAAAAACAACCCCGGTACTTGTACTTGCCTTTGCCGGTACACAGCGCGGCTTTACGTTAAATAAATATCAATTCTTAGCACTACCACTAATTAAACCATCCCACACGAGTTTATCGAGAACTAAAGTTGTTTACAGAATTTCTTCATAAACTGAACCCACGCTACAACTGAAAAGTAGGTTTTATTTAAATTTAAGGGATCTGTTCACTATAGAGCTTAGACAATATAATCCCATTCTGGGAAAGGGTAAAAACAATATTTGAATTTTTGTATTTGTTTTTTGGTGTATTCAAGATTAATTCCAAGAAGATTTTTAATTGAATTTCCAATGAAATTTAACCCGGTCTCGAATGTCTCACGATAATTATGTATACCCATTTAATATAACAATTGCAATAAATTAATCAAAGATTACACTCGAATTGGAGCAGCCCAACTGGTGAGATAACTTCGGTCTGCCAACAGAAGTTCTTAACCAAATAAGCTTGGGTAGTCTCCATTTGGGGGGCTAGTTTAGCAAAATTTATGTAGCTCCCCTGGCGTAACCCATGAATGCTTATAAGCATTCATGGGTTACGGTAACTGTTACCATCAGAAGGGTCGTATGCTCGTTTGCCAACTTAGTAGTATAAAAAAATATTGGATAATACGTGTATGTCTTCTTATCGGTTCTTTATAAATAAAGACTGGCTTGATCCAGTAAGAGCACGAAAACTCAAATTCCAAATTTTCCTCCTAGACTCTATTAAGGGAAAAAGCGAAGCACCCTGGTGTTTCTAAGCTGTAAGAGACAAAATCGATCTTAAGATTCCGGTAACAGCTGGTCAGATGCGAAGAAATGCTAAGAACATTTTATTGATCAACAAAGGTTCTCAACCAGATTAAAGTTTATCTTTTAAATGTATATAAGCAATGATATTATAAGTAAAAAGGTGTAGATAGGTTACCTACACAAAATTCGATCTTCAAAAACGGCACACTAACTCACACATAAATAACTGAATATTGCAAAGCACACTACATTACGATTAGACGTCAAGGTAGGATGGCATGATTCGATTATCGCAAGCAAAAAAGAGACAAATGTAATTGGCGTCATAAATAAATCAGAAATGACATTTTACCTTACGTTAAAATGTGGCTAGTTAGCCACATTTTAACGTGTCGCTTGCTGAGCGCCTATAACCTATCTACACCTTTTTACTTATAATATCATTGTATATAAGATAATATTTTAATTTTCCTTTTAGAATTAAAATTCAATTAAAACATTGCGTTGCTCTGTAAACAAAGATTTATTTTATAGCTTATATTTACACAAACAAGATTAACTTAAATATAATAACTTAAATAAACATCTCACCTGTAAACAAAGAAACGACACTTAAAGTATTTTAATTAAATAAAAATTCCTTTCTATATTATTCTATGTCATTAAGTATCCATTCAACAGACAGCCGTCAACATCCAGAGAGCTTACCTATCATAGATAATATACTATATTACCTATGTACAAATAATACTTTTTCCGACAGAAGGAACATATAAAAACTTCTTAAAGAAATTATAATTTCTTTACATGTATAGCATGGGAACTATTATACCTATTGCAAGCAAGATTCATTACCAAACTTTCGCAAATGTAATGATGATAATTATTATTCCCAAGAAATCGCCAACCCTATATTCGTTTTAACACAAAACCTACAATTGCTTTTATTAATATGCCTCTTGTACCGACGCAGGGTTGCCAGACCAGCGGGAGTTAATTTAAACTTTAGTTTACGAGCCGCTCCCGCCCGCTTTACAAATTGTGTGCAAGTGGTTCTGTGCCGTTGTTTCTTTGTTTTTTATTCGATAAATATGTCGTTTAACGTATTGTTTACTGTTATTACTATACTGGAAATAAGTAATTTTATTGTGTAAGTTATGATTATTGTTACTTAGGTGGTAATGTAATATAATGTAGTAACAGGTGTTAAAATTACTTTTCGAGAGAGAATGAAATTAAAAGTTTGTTAATAATATCTGTTTTAGATGCGATACTCTACGATGTATTAAAAATTCCTGAAGGCAAAAAAAAACCTTATTTTCTTTCGCAAATGAACAGTAAATTCAATCGTATCTAAAAACTATAGTTGTATACCTACCAAACTTTAACAAACTAGTCATTGTGCAGAAAAGAACTTGGATCTTACGACATTAATATTTTAAACCATTATCAGGCCCCTAGCGAATGCCAACGAAACATAGGTTAAACACAAAACTGGAAAACTAACCCAAACTGTAAAGAAAACTTTTGTCTCAATAAAAACGTTCAAGTTTAACAGTATCTACGAGGAGTCCCTTGGTAATTGGGAAACTTTCAAATTGAGCTGTACGCAGTAAATAATAAACGAAGGATACCTAATCATTATTAAATGAATGGATGAAAATGCTTGTATATGGAACACTATTATGAATAGATATAGAAATGTATGAATCGTACATACCTCAAAAATTATTAAGCTATCCCAAAGATCTTTCATTTTCCTACCAGGAACAACAAAAATTAATGATAATGATGAAAACAATTGGCAAACGTATTAGAATACCGTTGCAAATACTATTGAAAATAATCATCGACATTTGGTTAAAGATAGTTTTTAACATTGTTACGAACTCCCAATACGTATTCTCGATGTCATTGCATTCGGGATGCAATCCTGCATCAACATACTTGGCAACTAAAGTATAAGAAAGTTTTCAACCAGAGTCTTGAAAAGACAGATTTGTAAAGCAGGTGAGGACACGCGAGTCAATATCCGACTAGAACATTATCGTTTGCTATAAAAAGTATAAAATACAAAAACATCCTGTCCGTCCGTCGTTTCTGCAATTTTATAGGGAAACAGCGAGGTTCTAAATTGTCTTATTATCTTTGCGAGTTGTTTTCCCTGAGAGATGAGTAGGACTAATTTGCATTATATTTAATGTCGTTTCGTGGACATTTACATTTAACAAAAGGGAAACCATTAACTGTTAATTGATTCTATTAAAGTTGAAGTGCTTAATTAGGTATTTGGAGATTCCTTGAAGGCAGCTGGTCTGTTGAATTTACTGAAGGATGTTTCTGTTAGTGACTTAACAGTGTAAAGACATTCTTACTTTAGAAATCGATGCTTTCCATAAAGCGATACGTCTTCAAACTCTGCAAGACAAGAGCGAATCCGCGTTTCGACAATTATAAGAATTTATCACAAGATCTTAAGCAAATTTTCAGTGTATTTTTGCTTCTTCTCAGTAATAATTTATTTGATTTTGAGCAAGATATAAGTGACATTTAGGTAAATGCTAACCAGATCTACTGGGAATTTGGAATGTGAATTTCAAATAATAATATGATTCTACGAAACAAGCACTTTAGGCCCACCCCTCTCTTTTTAAGGCTTTTAATATTTGTTGAAATATCTTCAATCCCCCGGGTTTCAAATATTTCGAAGAACTTCGGTCCCGATGACCATAAGACAAATAAAGTGTAAACTAAATCCTTTTGGGACCGAACTTGGAGCCAATGATATTGCTCCATCCCGGTCATAATATTGTGCCCCGGGGAAGTCGATTCAGCTAAAACGGTTATCCAGTGGTCAGTTTCTTGTCCTTTTTCTACGTCATCTGTTTCTCATGAAAAAATGTTGATGTATTAATATTTGCGACTGCTTCCCAAAAGTTTGTTTCATACTCACTTAGTATTTCTAGTGCATTAAAATACAAAACCGAAACGAAAAAAAAACAGGGCGTTTTTGAAAACGGCATTTGGAATTCAGATCATTTAAGAATGTGTTTTATTATCATGGGACGAAGAAAATACCAGACAAACAGACATAAAAACTATCTAAGCCTTTGTATACATAACCGTGACTTTTCATATTACGATAATAACATATTACTCTCCCCGCATTTTGCCGCCCTTCTTACGTTAGGTTGGCGTCAAATGGCAATATTGTACGCACGTTCTGCGGTTATATTCTGTTTTATTGACGATTACATTTTCTCGTTTACGTAGGTAATATCATTTCGAGTAAGGATAGGCAGATGCTCTTGTTTCTAAAATGTCATAATTCTTCAAAAATTATGTCGAGTTGGCTGATTTTACTTTAAGCCGGTAATTGGCGGCTCCAAAATGTTCAATTGGAAATAGTTCATTCAGCTCTGGAGGGTTCCATTTTTCTACCCGATTGTCAGTACTATAGGTTAGCACTAAATTGCCTCAAATTTGAAGTCTGGAGTAGATGAGTCCTAAATCAATAAATCCTTAATCATCATCATAAGTCTATTAAATTTATCTGCTTATCACGTCAACCACGTTCTTCATGTTTTTATTACTATCATTTACTTCGATCCCATTATCCGTAATATTTTGTTTTATTTCCATCAACGGTATAAAACATAATTATGTCGTTAAATCAGGTTTCTGTCCATTAAAGTCTACAGTAAATACGTATTAAATAAACCGCCTGCTTCCTTTGTTGAAGCTATGTAATTATAAAGAAACATAAAAGTTTATGTAAGTAGCCATGTTGGATTTCTTATTACTTGGAATGTTGTAAGAAAGCTTTTTATGAAAAAACTTTTAATGGTATACGAGACCTATTACAATACTGAACAAAACAGTAATAATCTTAAAAAAAAAGAAATATGCAAAGTATGTACTTAGTTAATTTGATGAGTACCTACAGTTTCACTGGCCTGTTGGTCTAGTGGTTCGATTTCCACCCAGGACAAACCTTCGTGTAATGAGCATGATCATTAATTGTTCTGTGTCTGGGTGTAATTTTATCTATATTATGTATGTATTTAGAAATATGTAGGTAAGTATGTTTATCAGTTGCTGGTTCTGCCTAGTTTGTGAGGAGGAGTGTGTGAGGTGTCCTGAAATATTGTTATTATTATTTTAAGTACATAATGTAAGTGCATCTTAACTTTTCAATTCGCTGTTACAATACAATGCTCTGCGCGGACTTATTTTGTGTATTTGGACGCAAACTATTTCCGTTTACTAGGATGACAGGATAAGTCGGATAAATTTATGTTAGTATTATTTTTATTATTTATTTATTTGAAGTTCTCCATCTGTTACATAATATAATTATAATCTAAGCCCCACAAAACCGTAGTATTGGTTTGACTGTGGTAGCCTACGTATGGGAGTTAAGTTGCTTATGCAGTTATGATACTTGACTTAACGCATCGGACAATTAATCAGGAGATAAGTTAACAAATTCGAAATCAATTTTTCATACAAACAAAGGTCACATGACCTGTCAATTTGTATAAATATTTCAATTTTAAGATTTCCTTTAGGAAAGCTGTTCAGTTTTATGCACCTGATTACCTCGTAGAATATACGCACTCTATAAAAACTAATCCTGTATATTGCCTTAACATAATTTTGTCAATAAATAATAGCAACAATTTACTCATACAGTTTGTGATTGTAGCCTCCATGCGCTTAGGCTGTTACTACTAAAAACAAAAAACGAATTGGTTTTTTTTAAAAAACCAATTCCTAGCTAGGAGAGCAGAACCTCTTCCACCTATTTGTGAAAAACGTACACCTTAAAAAAGCATCACTCCTTTGCATGCACCTACACAAAAAATTATCATGAAATAAGATGATTTGATTTTTGAAGTGTCGCACTAAGCTTCGATGAATTTCAAAATAAAAAAACAGCATTGTTCGTCAAACCAAGTATAGGCGGAATGATACAAGACCTAAGTACTGCCTAGAGACAGCCCTTCAAACAATTTGAGACGTTCATCTCATCCCAACTCCGACGTAATCCTCATTTTGTTTGATGGTCTTTAGAAAATAAAAGCGCTTGGGCTTAAACATTTTGCTGTTTAACAAGAAATTATTTTGTAAAAATGCTAGGTTGCTTCATTGTTAGGGTTCCGTACCCAAAGGGTAAAACCCTTTTTACGTCCCTGGGACCTTATTACGTCACGGGAATCAACACGAAAATCATGCATTTACCTTTTAAGGCTTGACTTTTTGGCCGGGTTGCACCAGCCGTGGTCACAAGCAGACTCAGTCTGCTATGTAATTTTATTATGGACCATGATAGTAAGACAGTCGAAATTCTCACAGGTGATGTATTTATGTTGCCACTATACACTATTACTAAAAAACAGAATAAAATATATATTTAAGGGGGCTCCCATACAATAATCGTATGGAACTTTATAGATAAAGGTACCAAACCCTTCGTGCGCGAGTCCGACTCACACGTGGCCAATTTTTTTGAAATATATTAAGCGTGCCGTGCTATACAGTAGCTAGGTCTAGTATCATTCAGCCTATATTGTGTGTCTTTTGACGGAGAAATTAATTTTATTGCATTTTTGAGTAGATTGGCACAACGCTAAAGTGAGCATTTAGTCTTGGCTATAAACAACCTGAACAGCAAACACCCAAAGCTAATATAATAATTTATTTCCTACCTAAACTTAACGAGGAACTTTAACCTAGAAACATTAAATAACAAACATTGAACATTAATCAAACTTTGTTAGTACAGTTATAAGTTACAATATACTATCAGCGCCATCTAACGAGCCTCTCGTAATTAAATAACGCAACATACATTCAATTTACTCTCGCCGCCGCTAGATGGAGTTATTAAGGAAAAGTTACAGGTCGTAAAAGCCCCTTAATTCCCCGCTATAACTCATGTTAGGCTATTTTTATTCCGCATTATGTGTACCCTTGAACAGAATGAAATACTGGCCCTTTTGTTGGCTAGACTGGCTGTTTGAATGATGTAGGTTTGGGCGTTCCAACGTTTTTACTGACCGTTAATCCTTCAGTAAATTTCTGTTAAGTAATTAAGGCCTGGTGGTTGGATCATCAAAGGGTGGGGAATTAATTAATGTGGAAATTAGAAGGTTCGCGTAACTAGCAGTTTTCGTTTATAGTATGCGGAATTAACATTTTGATGCTTAGGAAGTAGCTTATGAGACAAGTACATAACCCTTAGGCTGTCTGTATTTACATTTTTATATATATTTTTGGGTTATCAACCTTTTCACATACACTAAGGGTGTTAAAACATATGCCATTTGCCATGACTGATAACCTTTTCTTTGTGGTAAAAACTCGAATAATGATAAATGTAGGTACGTATTTCTTCTTTTCGTGTCGATAGACTCGAATCAAATTTTATCAGACCAGTATTGAGCAAACTGTACAGCTCTATCATCGGCTTCGTTTAGGTCTTGGTAAAAACCTACCACGCTAATGTGACACAATACTACATCATATTTACTACCTAATATCTTCTGCTTAAGTCGAAACGAATATTTGTAGTTGTGTCATTTTACAGTCTCTATACAGGGTTATTTGTAAAAACCTTCAACTTCGCAGAAGTAGATAGCTAGCATCATAAGCAACAACATTGTATAGTAGTTCCTTACTGAAATAATCATAAATATCTTTGTCCTCAGATCCTCGTAAACGTGTGTCTTCTGACGTCAGCAGACCGAGGCAGCTTGTTCCTGGCGAAAGGAACCCCCCCTAGCAGATATCTTCAGGCCAAACTCTTTGATGTTACCAGAGATACCGGTATGACCAACATTTCCATTCTTCACCGTATTGTCTAATTAGTAATGATGGTTCCTCACTAGTACTTCACCAAGACAGTTATCAGAAACATGTAAAAATCTAGAACTTCAAAGATCACATATATTCCTACTAGCAAAATAATAAATAAAAGAGGACAAGATCATATTGATTGCTCCGAATCCAAAGTATCTAAATAGCTAAAGTATTTGTGTTATGAAATCAGAGACAGCGACGGTACCACGAATCCAGATCCGAGAAAATGTAGAAAAGTGTTTTTTTTTCTACTTTTTTTTTCTACTAGACCCTTATAGAGATCGAACTCGAACCTCAAAGCTGGCGATACCTTGGAATCCCATATGTAGGCCACTCGACCTAGGACGTTGTCATCGCAGAAGCAAGTACGAACACGAAATAATCTAGCAAAAATGAAATTTCCAACAATATGGCAATCACGTTATTTTAATCTCATTAACATACATATAAAATCTACGTTCAAATAAGAGGATAATTCAGTAAAAGCTCCCAAACGATTACGATTCATTTTAAATTCACCATCGAATTACAAAGGAATCAATAATGTCGCCTGAAACTGGACGAAATAAATGGGGCTATTTGAATAAACTGTGTGGTTCTTGGTAAATAGGCCACCCCCTCAATAATTGCCTCCTCCGCTAGCAAGCAATTATGTCGAGTCGCCCCCTTCCTAGGGATTATGTCAAACGAATCCTGTGAAACAGTACTGCAGTTTTCAACGTGGGTGGGACGTAGGTTTGATTTACAAAAGTACAAAGTACAAGTTTAGCTCAATCAAAAGACATGTCTACAACAGGGTACGCTTCTAAACATATGATAATGATACACGAGATAAATTTATTTCACAATAATGTGTGAAAAACCGTTTTCATCTCTCAGGTATCTTAATCAGGTTATCCTATATCTATTATTACCTACATATAGAATTTAAAATCGATGAACAATTACTGGACATATCACGTACCAAACTTAAATAAAAATTTCGGCCGTCGAATTTAGCACCTCCTTTTTGATGTCAGTTATAAATGTAGAGTGTAGCAGTGATCGCAAACTTAGCCTGAAGATTTTGAATAATTGATCAATATATGGAACAACTCTAGAAACAACACCATCATTATAATACCGGCCTATAAACGTCCCACTACTGGGCACATGCCTCTTCCCATATAGAGAACGAATAAGCATTATTACCACGCTTGCTCATTGTGTGTTGACGATTTCAGATTATAATTTTTTGGCATCCAGGTTTCATCGCGAAGTTTTCCCCCACCGTTTCCCTAATTAAGAAAGTACATATAACTTTGAAAAGTCACATTGGTACTTCCCTGGGTTCGAATCTGCAACCATGTGCATTAGAATCCGGTCATTGAAACGATAAGCCATTATTTATCATCCTGATAAAATAGTATAGTTCGTCTCAGATCCACAATATGAAGCCTTTGTGCTCTTAATGTAGCCATAATGGTCTTGCTCTTTATCGATAACTAGCTGACCCAGCAAACGTGGTTCTACCATATTAAATAAAACTGCGGAGGGCAAGCCCTAGCACTTAGGGGTTCGAAAAATAGATAGACTTTTTAGCACTGAAAAATAATTATCATTTCACTATGACAATAAAATTAACATGAGAGTGGGCACTGAAAAAAAAATTTTTGTTTTAAGTTTAAGTTCTTTCGTTACAACATGAGTGTATTGATTTATAAGTATCTTCTTGTGGTTTTTAAAGAGTATTAAGACTTGTGTGTGGTCACCATATAGAGGTGGTTTTAACGTTTTTTTGATGTGGCATTGTGTCACCTACCAAACGCTATAAAAGTTTGAATGGACTATAATATTTATGAACACTGGATCATTGTTCATTTGTATTTATTATGCCGTTTCATCCTCTATGTTATGAATTTTTAATTATTACTTATTGACTTGTTATTACTTTTTGTTTTTACGCTCATTTTCTTTACCGACAAAGATTACTAAATTTTATTTGCTAGATACTTTAGTAGACCGGCGGAGTTGCGATAATGCGCGAGCGATCCTACGAATCCGGCCAAGGCAGAAACGGGACCGAGGTGTTTTTGGTTGGTGAAAGTCCGAGATATCCCTACGTCGTGCCCTCGGCGTGGGTTGAAAATACTAACTAGATTTTCACACCGAAAAAAAAATACATTAATAGTACACAAATACTCATTTTAATTCATTGTTGAAAATGCCATAATTTAAGCCTAACACTTGTTTGCGGTTAGCATGATCATACAGCATAAACAAACACTATTGCATAATTTATTTTCAATTTCGTTGTCTAATATTTTTTCCAAGGCTTGATCTATTAACATGTGATTGCTATCACGACGATCAATAACAAGGTGTTAATTAAAACATCATCCGTCAATTCTAAAATATTTCTCAAAGCTCTAATTGGTCCAATGTTTAACAATACGGTTGATTATTTCTTTCGGCCGTCTTATTACGCAGTACGCGGACCGTTGAGAGAAATTAAGTCTCCAAAAATCTGATAATTAGATCTATCTTGTATCTTAATACCTGGTAGATGGCGAGTTTTTATCATTGCCTGGCCTATAATTCGCCTAGTGATTAGTGACCCTAACTGCTAAACTGGGGGTCGTGGGTTGGATTCCCAACCCAGAACAAATCTTTGTGTGATGACCATGATAATTTGTTTTGGGTTTGGATTGTAATTAACCTATTAATATGTATAATATTTCGAAATATTTAAGTATGATTATCAGTTGTCTGGTTACCATGGTACAGGCTCTGCCTAGTTTGGGTTCAGATGGCCGTCTTTGGGTCCGAGTTTTCAAGATAATATCTTATTATTATTATATTATATTGTCCTAAACATAAAATCACCCATTCAATATAAGTAAAGTTAAACATAGATTGACACTCCGCGGCAGCACTGACGATGATTGTATTTATCTATTTTTTTGTTCTTTTACAGAATTAAACGACGCACTACGCACGGCTCGAACGCAAGAAATCAAAATTCCATTTGGCGTTGGTGTAGCGGGACTTGCTGCGCAGACCAAACATCCCATCAATATAAAAAACGCTTACGCTGATCCTAGGTATGTAAAACTCTAAAGGGAATCATAATACGAGAAGGATATTAATTATGCATTTATTGATGATAAATACAAAGCTGAAAATAATTCTTACTTCTCGTGAAAGAAAAGACGTAGTAGATATATTTGTTCCATCTCACGTAGTACAATGATGCTTACCAGAGATGATGTAGGCACTTATTATATTTGTGGATATAATGTTGCAGGTTTAATAGTGAGATCGATGCTCGCACCGGCTACAAGACAGAGCTGATCCTCTGCATGCCCATCTGCAACTACGAAGGCGATGTGGTCGGAGTAGCGCAGATTATCAACAAGACTGATGGTATTGAAATAAACTAAACTATACAATACATATTATTTATCTGGACAAATTCATATCTACATGAACTCTGCCGCAACTAGGGTCATTATACGTTTCGAAAGTGCTTGAAATGGCCTACTTGGAATAATATAATAATAAATTTTGATTTCGAGTTTTTTCCTAAGACGTGCAAATCTTGCCTTTCCTATGCAAATTTGAAATTGACAACAACTCGAGATTAAATAACTAACTCGTAACTTTATGATACTTTAACAAATCACAAATCCTGTGAGCCACATTTTCAGTTTCTATGATAGAATTTCCATTATTTAACAATCGTATCTCCGCCGGGTCAGCGAAGTTGTTAAATCAAAATGTTGAATTAAGTAATGCTTTCGATACACGTGCCGAGATATTTATCTTGCTAGATACTCTGGACTACTGCCAAAAATTGTTTCCCATGTTATATATAGTGACATCTAATACAAAGAAGACAATAAAACAGTAGGTGAGCAAATTTACTAGACTTTACATTATTTTCTGTAATCTCAAAGGCTCATCAAAGTTCGGTTTGAATTTGTTACCAACTATGAGATTTACAGAGATAAGCGTATTATCTGCTTATTGTGTTGTAATGAGCAACGAAACTTGGTTTTGAAAATATTAATCCAGTGTTAAGTAATTTCAAGTTACTAATAGCCAAAGTATACGTCCTTGTTTCAAAGCCCAAGTAATTAGGTATTCGTTTGTGTTATTAATCAACAAAGCGTTGGACTCATAATGAAATATCTGGAAGGCACTTTCCTAAATACATTCCATCTATATTCCATCAGTTAATTATAATTGAATCTCGTTGAGATTCCAAGTCGTCAAGTTTTCACTGAGTTTCCGACGTTAGCAACTTTGGAAGCCTTTGTTAGAAGTTCTAACTGTTATAACTACATTTATAATAGACTACCGACTTAGCCAAGCTTTCTACTTTATTTTTAAAAGGAAGTTTTATGTTCTTGCAGTTTTTGGTATTCAGTTTGTGAGTTTACTCTCACCAGAAAGTTTCAGCTCATGCTTGGTGTAGTATAAAACTGAACTGAGACTAGTTACGCAATACATAAGAGGTTAGGTCAAAAGTTTTAATAAAGGACGATAAGTAAATTGAACCAAAATTGGAGCCAATCCAAGACTAGCATTTGGACCAATGTTACCATTAACATGAAATCAAACTGTCAATTCAATTTACCGATCGCGTGCCATCCCACAATCCAATGAGCATCAGTAATATTTCATAGATCCTTGATTGTTTTTTTTTATATTACAGGATCCAAAGAATTCTCCCCCCGAGATGTGGAAGTGTTTCGAAGGTACCTGACTTTCTGCGGCATCGGCATCCAAAACGCCCAACTCTTCGAGTCTTCGGTTTTGGAATACAAGAGGAACCAGATACTACTAGCCCTGGCCAGGAGTATATTCGAGGAGCAGAGCAATTTAGAATGTTTAGTTACGAAGATCATGACGGAAGCGAGAGAGCTATTGAAGTGTGAAAGATGTGCTGTCTTTATATCTGATACGGATCATTGTGAATCGGTTAGTGTCCACATTTATATACTAAACAAAAATCTTATTATACAACCAATAGTGTAAGAAATAACAATTGGCATAGTCAATGGTACAACCAATATATTATTATGTAGTAGCTCATTATCAGGATTTCCAATTGGAGTAATAAGCTTTTAATGTCGTTCGTAAGTCTTATACTTCATTCCGCCTGCTTAATTTATTAATGAAATCATTACGAAAACCATTCATTTGTTTTTCAAAAGAATATAATTTTTATTATTGTCGTATATTTCATAGAATATCAGCAATCAATGTAATTTTCAGAGTCACCTAGAGCGAATTGTCCAGCGTCCCGGCGGTCAGAAGTCCACGATGCCCGCTCTCCCACCGCCAGCACCCACGCGGTTCCACACCCTGTTCGAGCTCGGAGCGCACCAGTCCAGAACCACGCTAACTCCACGACATGACCACAGGTCCACGCTCGCGTCTATTGCTCTGGCGGTGAGGTTTATATGGTTCTTCTACGTTAAGAAAATCATCATCATTTTACTTTTCATTTCTAACCGTGTCTGTTGAAGTGAATAAATAAATAAATTTTATACTCCAGGTAGCCCAATCGAACAAGGCTCTGAACATCTCAGACGTCGTGGACTGGCGACGGGAGAACGGCATGTTCGTGGCAGACCTGGCCGCGGACGACGCTGCTAATGTCAGGACGATGCTCTGCATGCCCATCGTTAATGCAAACAAAGATGTCATAGGCGTCGCTCAGCTTATTAATAAGGTAAAGTCCATGAATATGACCATTGAAAGAACGATCATTGAGCTCACTGCGGGCTCACTGCGGGTTGGAGATTTCAGATTAAAAGTTTTGGAATCCAGGTTTCCCCTCTCTAATAATTAAGAAAGTATTAATAACCTTGATAAAGTCACGTTGGTAGTTGCCTAGGTTCGATCCTGCAACCATATCCATTCGAATCCGGTAATTTAACCGCTAGGCCACCACGACACTATGACTTATTTAGACTAAAAAATCGGATCAAATAAATGGGTTAGTAATCAGGAAATACAGCTAGCCAATAACGTCTTCTTATAACGTTGATTCTGGATACGTTTAGTGAACAATGCAATAGTATCTACATTAACAAAATTAGATTTGCTAGTAATATTCGATCCCATAAGTGCAGAGTTGCCAGATTCGATGTCAATGATAAGGACAAAGATATGGGTACATCATCAATAATCGATTAACAAAATTGCTTATCCATAGCAGATACATGCCCAAAGATCAAATAAATTTATTTTGGAGTAAATATAGTTCTTTTTTAATTCCAGGAGAATGGATGTCAGTTCACGGATGGCGATATTTCCATATTCGAAGCGTTCGCCATCTTCTGTGGCTTGGGGATCCATAACACGCAGATGTATGAGAACGCTTGCAAGCTCATGGCTAAACAAAAGGTATGCTGTTTCTTTGGGTTAATAATAAATTAACATCAAGAAAGAAATAAGAGACATTATTATACTTCAATATATATTTTTGAAAGCTTTCTAGGAATGCGAGTCGGATATTACTAGTATTCTTGTTAATCCCTCGTGCTCAGCTAAATTGGTTGTATTACGAGTAGGTTCACGATAGTAATGCAATGGGTTGGATTCGAACCAGAAACCACATGATCGCAAGCCCGTCGCCCTTGAATTAGGCCACCGCCGCTTTTAAATAAATCAATAACAGAACCGTTACTACATAACAATACATATTGTGATAAGTGATAAGAGTGATCCTGATTAGATCATAACTGAACAGAGAAGAAAGAGGTTTCGTAATGAGACAGCTTAGGTATCGAATAACAATAAATTAGATGTAAATCAAAATTCAAATAAACTGCTTCTTACATGACCAGTGTTTTGTGTAAACGCAAGTAGACTTATACATTGAGCCATCGCTTTTTGCCAAGCTATCAATGTTATTATTTTTATTTTCTTAAAAAGCTTACTAGCAATGGGTCGTAAATTTCTAGAATTCTTATTAATCCCTCGTGGTAAGCTAAATGTTTTTGTTAGGAGTGGATTCTCGTCGGTAGTAAATGGGTCCCATTCGAACCCGCAACCATATGATCGCAAATCTGATGCCTTAGCCATGCGGTTACCGATGCTTCAGCACAACTTATCTTTTATTTGTATAACTTCTCAGGTGGCTCTCGAATGCCTATCGTACCACGCAACAGCATCTACAGAAGATACAAGCCGACTGTGCCAAGACGTCATACCCTCCGCGGAGCTATACAACTTGTACAGTTTTCAGTTCCATGGTGAGCATTTGAATTTAAACCTTAAGTATAAACCAATTAAGTCGATTTTACTTTGAGAATGATAGATATTGTATATTCGTAATACATACTAGGAATTCTTGTTTAGTTTTACTTTATAAGCCATTTGTGTCATTATAAAAGGTATTTTTTTATTAAGGGTTCTCAGGCTATTTTCTACTATAACAATTGGCATTTGTTTCTTAAAATTTTCTTTCTCTTTTCGGACTCATATATTTTTGTGTTGATAGTAACACTTTCGGTTATATTTTTCAGACTTCGATCTGTCAGATGAAGACACGTGTCGAGCTACGCTGCGCATGTTCTTGCAGTGCAACCTTGTTGAAAAGTTCCACATACCTTACGATGTAAATATATCTACATCTTAGTTTAAGTTCAGTTAAATCAGCTAGTGATGATGCTTAACTTACAATATATACAGGGTGGATTTTTTTTATGGGATCAGGAGAGAAAGTACTCTAAATAGCAAATTATGCTCAAAGGAAACATTCCTTAATGTTTTTAAAGAAATAAAAATCTATAATTTAATATATTTTTGAAAATACGGTTTGTAAACTCGGGAATTGAACGGGCTAAAATTGCACCCTCTACTTTTACGACGTCAATGGGGGCTATCGCGTATCAAAAATCCGCTAGGATCGCTAGTGTCGCATAAGGTTTATCTGTCATTCTCAACCAATGACAGACAAGCTACTGGCCGGCAATTGGTCGAAATTGCCTGATAGATCTTAAGCGACAGTAGCGACTCTAGAGGATTTTTGACACGCGATAGCACCTATTGATAGAGTAAATGAAATGCATCAAAACTGTCAAACAAACATGGTTAATTAATTGAAAGAAAAATTGTGAAATCTAAACGTTTTAATTAAATGAGTCACATAAATATTGCACTTTTATGTCCAGTATTTAGAGTAGGTACTTTCCCTCCAAAAGGCATTAAAGATGCCACCCTAGTAGACGAGAGAGAGTAGAGTATACACATTTCCAAAGCGAAATACAGAGTATCTTGAGTTATTTATATGCACCATTATTGGGCTTTAACGTATAGATCTTCAAAATATAGGGTACAATAAGATTTAAAATTTATGATGGACTGATATTTGCAATAGGCCACAGCACTCAGTCTACTCATTTCTAAAGCTAAGAAAAAAAAACCCTACTAACAACGACAAGAAAGAACTTAGTTTAAAATCGAATTGATTGAATGAAGGCTTAAAACTTTTCAGGTCCTCTGCCGCTGGATACTAAGCGTCAAAAAAAACTACAGACCAGTGAAATATCACAACTGGAGACACGCTTTAAACGTAGCTCAAACGATGTTCGCAATGCTGAAGACTGGCAAGATGGAGAGGTTTATGTCTGACCTGGAGATCCTAGGCCTGTTGGTGGCCTGCTTGTGCCATGATTTGGACCATAGAGGGACGAACAACGCGTTCCAAACGAAGACTGAAAGTCCGTTGGCGATATTGTACTCGACGTCCACGATGGAACATCACCATTTTGATCAGTGCGTCATGATACTGAATAGTGAAAGCAATAATATTTTCCAGGTCAGTCAATTTCCAACTGTAAACTAGAATGATATAAAACATGATTTTGATTTTGAAAATCAAAGAATGAAAGTGTAGGTTTATGATTACTCAAAATTTTAATTTATTTTTACCAAAAATTAAAATACCAGAATAGGTTTAGTTTAAAGAGGTAAGCGTTTGTCGTGGTATGGACATGTTATGAGGAGGGATGAAAGTCACATAACAAAACAAGTTATAAGTATGACTGTGGATGGGTATATAAGCAGAGGGAGACCGAAAAAGAGATGGATGGATTGTGTGAAAGATGATATGAGAAAGAAAGGAGTGGATGCCGCGATGACGAGTAATAGAGAGGAATGGAAGGAAAATACGCATTGCGCCGACCCCATATGAGTGGGATAAGGGCAGGAAGAAGAAGAAGAAGAATAGGTTTAGTTTAAAAATGAATTTTATCGTATGTTTTATGAATTTCCAGGCCCTCTCACCTTGCGACTATAAGGACGTGATGAGGGTAGTCGAAACAGCGATCCTATCGACAGACCTGGCCATGTACTTCAAGAAGCGGTCTAAGTTCCATGAACTTGTGGAAAACGGAGAGTTTGACTGGCAGAGCCCAGAAAAGAAAGAATGTAAGAAGTTTTTTATATCATCTGTTCATACTTATCTTAAGTGGCTAGGATTTTGTTTTAGTTCAATCTTCCTATTGTTTTATATTGATCATTACAATATCTATTGATCGTTACTAAATGCAGCTTTGACATAGTCTTCAAAGTCTTCATCTTATAGAAGTTTGTAATGAAAACTGCATTATAGGTAGCTTTCATTAATCATCCAGCGTGCAGGTAAAGGGCACGATGGATCAATTAAAGGTGTTCTTTGAGACGAAATAATTGTTATTGGCATACGATTTTCCGCTCGCGACATTCCATAATGTACAAAAAAAATCTGATACAAAGCTAATCTAAAGGTTACTTCCCTAAAAACAATTCTTATTTCATTTCCAGTACTTTGCGGCATGATGATGACGGCGTGCGACGTGTCAGCGATCGCGAAGCCGTGGGAGGTGCAGCACAAGGTGGCCAAGCTGGTCGCCGACGAGTTCTTCGACCAAGGCGACCTCGAGAAATTGCAGCTGAACCAGCAGCCTATTGCTATGATGGACAGGTACCTATAAATCTGAAAACGCATTCTTTGGTCCGTAGTCCGCAGGGGTGTCCCAAGTGACCGCTGCTAACTTACTTTTTCCATAGCTTTGGCTGGAGGCCCTTTTTGGTTTCACCTATATAAGGTCGCTAATGGCAAACCTTACACATAAAACAATAATTGTATACTTTTCTTTTTAATAAGGACAACATAGATACCCAAAATCAAATCAGGTTTAAGTATTATAATATCAAAATGTAAAATGGATGTTGACTGTCCAGTTTTTTTTAGTTTTCCACTTATAAGGTTTTTGTTCGCGAAAATATTGTTAATAATTGTCCGGTAAATAGAACTGGACCTACATAATATTTGTCCCCGTCTTGGGACACCGTAACACTAGGTGTTTTTCTAAGATTGTGTCCAATAAATCAGAATCTAAATGTATATTTGTAAACAATTTTTCATTTACATTTCCCATCTTCACAGTGAATATTTCTAAACTTCCCAGAGAGAAAAAAGACGAGCTCCCTCAGATGCAAGTGGGCTTCATCGACATGATCTGCCTGCCGCTGTACAAGGTGCTGTCGGACACGTTCCCGTGGATCTCGCCGCTGCTGGCCGGCACGCTGGACAACCGCCAGCGATGGCAGGACCTCGCTGAGAAGGTCGAGATGGGCCTCACCTGGATCGACCATGACACTATCGATAAGCCCATTGAGGAGTTTACTGGTGAGTGTGACTCATTAAAATATGCGGTAAACGGCCAGACCATATTTTTTTACTCAAGTGTGGAGTAAGGACTTGTAAATTCAGGGCGTGTAGAAGCCGTGCTGGGAACGCACAACTGATCCCGTGGCTCTGCCCACGGCGTGGGTTGAAATTAGAAGATTTTCATCGCGTCAAAAAAAGGGATGTCGAGTTAACACGCTTCGCTCTACATGAGACCTCTATCATAACTGTTTGTCAGAGCGAGCCATTTTTTCTCGTCTTAGCAACATTTTGTATGAAAATATTTTATTCTTTAGACCTGCAGGTGCAGGTCAACACAAGCTTCTTTTATTTATAACTAGTTGCGCCCAGCGGCGTTTCCCATGGTTTATCAGATTTATTATTTTAGGGTAAAAAGTAGCCTATGTGTTAATCTAGGGTCTCGGCCATCAAATTCTATCAAAATTGGTCTATTTGTGCGTGTGAATAAACTCATTCGAATTTAACTCCTTAAATTATGAAAATGCTTTATCTTCTCTTTCCAGCATTAAATGAGCCAATAAAAGACGTGGAGCTCACCGTCCAGACATTGAACTGCTCGAAGCCGATCCCCGAGAGCAGCAGCAGCATGGCACTCGTCAAGCCTCTGAAGACCTCCTTCCACTCGCTGAGGAGAGGCAAGAGCACCAACTTCACGACACGACCCGCCCGGAGTAAGCTGACTAGGTAAATATTAATCGTGTTTCTTGAAACAAAGTCTTTTTTTATTATGCTCCTTTTGTAGTTTATCGAAATATCTTATTAAACTCTTGATTAAAATTAAGCTTCAGCTGTTTATTTTAAAGTCTTATTTTTTTCTATATTAGTCATGACTTCATTTGAGAAGTTTTATAATTTTGCTTCAAGCGCATATTTTTTTATAACGTTATGTAACCTTCTTGATTTTAATGTTTACTTTTGCAATATGACAATATGTTGCATGGCAAATTATTCTTAAGATATATAAAGAAAAATATATAAAAGTTATTCATAAGATACATAAAAATCTCAAGTTATTTATTAAATATAATATTTTAAGAAATCTAAAATAAAAAAACATTAAAATTATCAATGCGTAAGTGCATTAACAATATGAATACTTATACTTAAAGTATCTAGAAGTAACAGAGGATACCCGACCAGTAAGTACCAATAAACAGCCAGAAAACACAAAGTTAAAAGATACAGTTGTGAAATCAAAGTATAACGAAAGCATGTTCCAGATCAATGTACGCGGCAACAAGCTCCAGGGAAAGCGAGAGGCCTCCACTAGTGAAGAAGAGCACGCTGGTGACGGACAACCACACAACACTGGTTGCTGAGGAGCAACCCACCAAGACAAAACACAAGGCACGCCTGTGCCACATGTTGTGACGGTTGAGCTTGAACTGGTGAGTTTGATTAAGAAACCAGAAGCTTGGTCATTTATAATAGCAGCAACCTAGGTTGTTCTACCAGAAAATTATACATGAACTGTTCTGAGATGATTTGCACTTAAGTAATATTCTTGTTATCACCTCCTGCTAAACTGATTTCTTGTGTGACGAGTGGGTTCTCGTCGGTAGTGCGATGGGTGGGTTTCGAACCAGTGTCCACTTGATTGCAAGTCTCACGCTTTTGCTACCACCTTTTCAACTAGTATATCAACTACTCTACAAAAGGCGTAAATACGTGTTTTTTGCCCAAATCAAAAATTATTATGTTAAAATCTATTTTTAATTTCATTTCCAGGGGTAGCCAGAGTAGTACAGAGAAACCTGAGAAGCTGGACAGAGTGAAGCCGTCCAAATCGATCGATTAGATGACATGAGTCTTTGCGTCACTTTGTAAAATATGCAAAAACGGTAAAAGTGAACCAGAAAGTGTTGACAGAGACGTTAAGTCGATTTCAGACGCTACGTCGATAACCTTGAAGGTAACTTGGCAAGTTGACGTCGTTTTGACAAAGTGACGAAAAAGGATAAGGTTGTAAAGTCTTCTTCGGCTTTTGAGCCAAATGTCGTTTTACTAATAGTCGTTATCGTTGTACATTTCTACTGTTAGACATCGTATTAAGTAGATTATGTGGTACTTGTATTTTATTATGGCTGAACAAAATTATCAACCCCTTGAAAGAAAACCCAATTTTCTTTTTTTAGAAATTTTCTTGTTGCTAGCCTACGCATAAGTTTTTAAATGAAATAAAACAGTGTAAATCGATTGCTAAGATGTATTTAACCTTCAAAAATAATTTCGTTCAGCCAAATAAAGTTTTAGAGATGAAAAAATTAAAATAAAATTTTTAGTATTTTAATCTCTGCGTCTTTTTGACGTGAACATGTTTCCTGTAAACAAACTCTAGGTAAATGTTTATTATCTAATTAAATGTATTATTTACATAGACTGTGATCTAGTATTACTTCACGATGTTCTATTTTAAAAGTAACAGAGTTGATAGATTTTGATGGTTAATGACCCTACCCTGTGTGATATTTCAGTTGAGTTTTCACTTACTTAATTTTAACGGGTATTTTTAATGAGTTTATATCCATCTTCTATACAAGTGTCATTTCTACTATAATTAACGCTGTTCGAAATAGTCGAATGTGCAAAAGTGACAAGGTTTAAGTCACGTGACTTATCGAAAAGAAATGTCATTTCCATACACTTATTGTCATTTCAGCGACTTCCATAACCGATAATGCTTGTTGCATCACTTTTCTACGGGGAGCTTTGTTCGTGATCTCTTCACTTCTTTTTTATGTCTTTAAGATAACCTAATTTTCTTTCAATGTTTCCAGTTTTAAAAGATCTATCGTCTGTTCAAATTTTAAAATAGAATGATCGTTTCTTGGCCTGTGAAATAAGGTGTACGATGTAACTACTAAGGGAGTAAGGTGATGTTTTCGTATTTTACATTATAAACGTTCAATTAAATTATTTTTATTGGAGCTAAAAGTATTACGATGCTAGTCGTGTGTTATGTTATATAGATATTTATTATTGTTACCGTCGAACGTAATATTACGTCCATTTGCTTATGAAGCCTTGTTTGTGCAATATCGAAGAGATTTCGATCCAGTCTTAAAGTATTTGAGATTATTTTTATCACCAGTACTGTTAAGTGACAGCAATATTTTAGCGATTTTCTTATATGTAATGGTTTCTGTACAAGAGTGAGGAGCTTGTGTGATGTAGCTCATGTGCACAATGTATTTTCGATTAATTAGTTATCCATTGATGGCATAGTGGAATGCTTCATATATTTATTCAATACTAAAATGATAATGGATGATGCAGAAGTCGATAATACGTTGTGTACAAGAGTCGAGATTTTAAATTCGATTTTAAATCTTGTTGGATTAAACGTTTTAGCATTTTAAAGATTATTGTATAAATGATACATACTTGTCTTTTACCAATGAAGTAGTCCGAATATTGTTACAAAATATTATTTGTATTAGCTGTCTCTTTAGACAAGGTACATTACTACAATCGTTATCGCTGATCGAATCGCTCATGAAAATGTATGAAAGTGACAAGTCTAAGTCACGTTTCTTATCGAAGACAAATGTCATTTCCATACATTTAATGTCATTTATGCGATTTCTATCATTGTAAACGCTTGTAGAAATGCACCTTGTCTAAGAGGGCTGTATAACACCTTACTTAAAGCGAGTTAAGTGTTATAGAAACGAATAATTCTATAGAACGGAGAACTAAGAAAGCCTTTTTTAAACAATATATCGATGTCAAAAATTGTGCAATTTTTACTGTTGTTAAAATAGTATAGATTAATGCTTTTACATTAGCAAAATGAAAAAGTCCATTATTTTATGTTCATTTTGGGATGAGTCATTTATTAAGGCCCAGTCTTTTTATCCCGAGTTAACTCAACCTATGGTTAAAAATTTAACTATTTAAAAGTTAATTATTAAAATTAAAAAATATTTGTTAAATTATAACAAATAATTAACTCTCGAATGAATTTGATCATTTGATATCCTAAAAATTGATGAAAAAACGCGTTTTGATTACAATAGTTAGCATATTCAACCATTGGTTGAGTTAACTCGGGTTCAAGAAACTGTTCAAAAAGTAGATATATTTTTTGCTTTACCGATTTTATTTCTGTTATATTTGAGCTTTAACACCTTACCTGTCCCGTCAGAAGACACAATAGTTAAACAATGGAAATGTTCATAGGAGACTCACGGGAGAGTGAAAGGGTTAAATATGTATAATGTATATATAATTGGCTGATAATATATAAAATAGTTGGCTGCTATTGAATCTATTATACGTTCCGTGCAAAAAATAAGACCTATTTTATTCTCTCTGTGAATGACACATTACATTAATGCATTCTTATGTTACATTTTTGGAACGAAGTTCCTTATCGCACGTTGTGAAAGGGGGCTAGACGGAAAAAATTCTTACGAAAAGTTGTCACGACACTTTTTGCTATAGTAAGCTATTGTAAGCTGTGCGGCGTGCGCATGTTTCTATGTCTGTCTGTTTGTCTTATTACCTAAAAAATGTAATATTATTAATAATAAATTATTATTTATAATTTATTCGTTCCATCCGGGTGTCCCTTGACACCTCTCAAAGTTTTTTTATCTATATAATTGTGTTCACGAGATGGGAACGAGCTTGCCAAGAGCTATTTGATAGTACAGTAACAAAAGGTAATTCAATCAGTAATGTTCTTTTCCAAAAAATCTTCTTCAAATGCAGTATTGTTCATCGAAAGTATCTTTCGATGCTACAATCGACGTTGCGATCAATACTTGTATCGATGTTACCGTCGCCCTGCAATAGGTGGCTACGGCTTTCGACGCTGCGATCGATTGCACACAATTTGTTTGATACTGTACATTTATAAAATCGTCTTGGTATGTAAAGGTATGTAGATTGGTTCGAAATAATATCTCCTGTATAAATCAGTAGTCCACGGAATTGTTGTCAGGTATCCACCTGACAACAATTCCGTGGACTACTGATGCATTAAAAATGCATTTTAAGTAGTTGTTATACCTATCCAGGTATAACAACTACTTAAAATGCATTTTTTGTTTTTTACTTCATCTTTCTCATTTCGCTAATGTAACAGTCACATAGTCCAGATGTTGTGAAATAGACTATACTTAATCTTATAAATAGTATTATGACTGTTCTTTAATAACTTGATAAAACTGGTTTTTAAAGAATCTTTTGAAATAAGTTCGGGTTTTACGAGGTAATATTTACAACAATTATTTATTTCCAAATAAATTATTTATTTTCGTTATAAACAATGTTATTATTACGTTGCATATCAATGAATTATTTATCGATTTGAAAGAAGATTTTATTTATTTGTTGAATTAATTATGGATCACGTTAATTTCAACCTTATTTTAATGTAAATATGAAATAAACTAGGAAGACAGCTTTTAAATTAAAGAATTGTGACACGATTTTATTAATTTGCAATTGTTTTTTTCTGCAACCTTTGACAGGCAATAGAAAAGGCGCGTATTAGAATATTATTTCCACACATTGTAGAGGTTTATTTATGGCTATATTATTCCTCTGTTTTTTTTATCGGTGACTTGAAAATTGGTTGTTTGAATAAAACACAAGTTTTGATTTCTATAATTGTATTGTTTGTAGTTGTTTTGAAAGACAATATCAACTACGCTTCTCCTGTACAATAAATATTACGTCTTTGTTATTCTAACATTTGTAACAATACCTACTGAATGTGTTTCAAGGAATAAAAATATTGTGAACAGCTTTTTTGTTTTATTTATGCTAAAGAATAAAAGGTGAAATTTGATTTACGTAGAAACCACATAGGTATATTCCAAGCTCTAAAACAAATCTTATTAAAAAAATCTTAAAGGTAGTATAATGTTTTGGAGGTGAGAGAATAACCCTTGTTAATAATTAGCGGTAAATGTTATTTTACAAAAATACGAAGAATACCAACATAAAAAAAATACACGTAGTTCTCGGCAAAATCATAATGACTGAAATGAATGTGACTGTTACAGATAGATAGGTACTTATTTACACAACACTAAAGACTAACTTTAGTGTTCAAATCAGTTATTATGGCTCAGGATATACAACATTATGAAAATAATCGCGAAGTACTCATCGTGATTATTAAAAAATAATCTCGAAGAATGCGAAGATACTTTCATTGACTGCTATTTAAAGTTAAAAAGGTTAATTTAATTACTTATCAGGAAAAAATATCACCACAGCACATTATGTTACATAAGTCACAAACTGTATAACTATTCTCGAATCCTTATTTCATGAAAATCAAATTATAATCATTTAAATTGATAATTAAAGTTGTTGCTCACTGTTGATCAGTTCCTGGACTATATCATGACCTGTGAGCTCAGTTTTTTAGATAGATACTTCTAAGATTATTTCATTTTTGAATGAATTGATTTGATTCCTTTATTCTTGAACGTACGGGAGTTGCTCTATTGACTGGTATTTGTTATAAGCTGACAGAGATTTGGAAACATAATATTAATATATAATTTATCTTCTTTCAACTTTAATTAAATGTCCTGATATTGGCCTCAACATTACTTGTACATCAAGTTTTAGTTTAGTGTGGTCAGCTGTGAGTTTGAACTTTCTTAACATCGGAATGAGAGTAGCCTTTGTAATTAACAACGCATACATTTTACCTGAAATGAACAAAATATTATTTACAAATTCGATTTAAAATAAGGGTCACAAGATACAACCCTGTGGAACCCATCTTATTTGCGAAGCTATACAACTTCACATGAATATATTTTATAAAAAGTTTATTGTAAATAGTTTATGTTTGGTATGAGCCTATTTTTTTCCGAATTTATTTTGTTTATCAGTACACAACTGAGTTATGTGATTACTTAACCATGTCAAAAGTTTATGAGAAAAAAGTGTATTTGTATTTATATCAATAGAACTTAAAAAATAATATTTTCTTGTAATTATTAGAGTATCAACATACCAACACATCCTCTGCGTCCAGGTGAAAAGGTGGCAAAGGCTGCTTGATGGTCAGGGTGCGTGTTAGGACTGAGCCACCTTTCAGGCTTGAATTCGTCTGCATCCGAGCCCCAATACTTAGTGTTCCTATTGGCGGCCCATAAATGAACCACAACTATGTTGTTTGCGGGAATTGTCACATTACCTTAAAATACATAGTTGTAAATTGATATTAAAACATAACAAAACAATTATTCGAGAAAATTTTAGGGAACTTAAAACTCGCTTATATTAATTTTTATAAGAATATCAACTCATAAAAAAGGTATAAAAATATATACAATGGTTTTTTCATGGTGTTTATGTGAAGTGTTGAACTTTATCGTATGCAAGGATGTCTGAAGACCTCACACTATTTACACAGATACAAGTTAATACTTACGTAACTTAGTATCAACAGTAGTTTGACGACCAACTATCATTCCTACTGGATATAGTCTCAATGCTTCTTTGATGGCAGCTTCCAGGTATATGAATTGTGAAATATTTTGTCTTGTTACCTGAGAATCTTCTGACAATATCTGCGATATCCTTTATAAACAAAAGAGAAGAAAGAATAGCAAGATTTAAAAAATTCAAAATCTTTAGACAAATGAAATAATTTGAGAATCTTCTTCCTCAAGTCTGTGTCGGGCTTCCCGATAGTACTTCGTGAGTAAAGCCATTATCTACAATCATAAAATGTGTATATCAATCCTCGAAAGTTATAATACAATATACTAACTTATTAACTGTAGGACTACATTGCAAAGGACTATGCGATATAGCTGCATGTTTTTGTTATAAAGAAGCTTAAAATCAAAGTGGGCGACACTGTAGTTTAGCTTTGCTGGTGCTAAATGCTTGAGGTACAAGTGAGTTCACCTCTTAAGTCTAAAGCCCTAGCCAAAAGGCAACCGCCGAATAAATTCTTTATCGGCTTAGTTGGAGGTTTTAACACACTGTCACATAGTAATAGGAAGATCACGCATGTGGCCGGGGTTAATAAATGTTTAAATAAAAGATATTTACTAACTCTTCGTAGATCTTCTCTTGTACCCTCGGGTAGCTACCGATACATACTAAAATGAATAGCATTTCAGTCAAGGTCGTATCAAACGAAGCGAACAACACGTTATCCACGATGTTTCTTAACTCTTCATGTGTCAATAAGCTATTCGTTTCAGTAACACTGTTCTCTATAAGTATGTCCAATGCCGATTTGAATCTACGATCTGAAAAAATATATTTAAACTATTACTACAGTTTAATTAAAATTAAAACATAAAATTATCATCGATAAAAAAATACACCGGTTTTAATGGAGTGGCTTTGTCTAAACATTAAAACTTACTTGCATAATCAAAATTTTCATTATTTTTCAACCGTTGTAAATATTCTGATCTTCGTAATCGTACCATCTGTAATTCATATTTCACGTTTTCAATTTTGTGTGTCATCACATCAAACCTCTTTAGTATCTAGATAATGTGTGAAATAAACATCTGAACTTTCATCCATCCTCATGTTCTGCCTAGCCTTTTCCCAAGCTATGTTGGGTTCTGCTTCCAGTCTTACCGGATTTAGCTGAATACCGTATTTTACATGAAGCAACTGACCTTCACAGCCTGTTTAACCTAGTTCCTCATCACATATTATAATAGATTAGGTCACATAGATTTTATTATATGTCGAAAAGAATTCAGAAAATATTTAATTTTATATGAATTGAGAATTAAATTTTCTGCATTTATTAATCATTAAAATTTCCCAAAATACATGACTGACCAACGTCCAGTATTTATTACCATTACAAAACTAAAATGGAACTTATTACAATAGCTCTAATGGTCCTTATTCTACTGACCTCATCAGTAAAGTTGTAAATCGTTTCAGTCGCTTTTACGGATCTCTCCTTGTATCTACTCATGTTGAAGATGGGCTCAATCAGAAGCCAAGGCATCCACACCCTAATAGCCATTATCTCGAAAAACTCATGAGTCGCTTTCACGTACTCATCATTTACTAGCTCCTCTCCATTCGGTCGGGTACCCAAAGTAGTTTCTGTAATAAAGTTTCATGATAAACTGTCGATTCCCTATCAATGATGGATAAATTAAAAACCCTGAGATCATGTAACTAACGAAACATTGCAATACACGAAAAATTTGAAAGCAATACCTAAAATCTAGGGTGCAATCTTATTCAAGGGATAAAATCAAGCAATAAAGAGTTCTATGTTTAGTAACTAATACATAGCGACACAAGTTACAAATTGTACTTACGGCAAGCTACTTCTAGAATACTTCGAGCTATTTTATCAGTTAGGTCTACTTCCCCTCTACCGACTTCCTCATCGATCTTTTGCGCAAAAATGTCAGCTTGCTCTACAAATACTTCAAGATATTCATCTATCAGGTGCTGCTTAAATCCTAAATCTAAAATTCTTCGGTTTCGCTTCCAAACGGGAACTGAAATAAAAAAATTGATCATGAAAATGACAACAAATTTTCGGAATACTAACTTTCTGGAAATTACTATTTTCTGATTTACTACGCACTGATATATATAGGTTATGAGATTTTAATTACTGAGGCACAGAAAATTCTCGGTAAATAAGTCAACTTCACCCATCCAAAGACCTAGTAGAGCCCCTAAAGTTGAATTTCCTGTATTGGGTAAAACTCTTAATACGTTACTGTCACATATTACCACGGTAAGTTACCCACAGCTCTTGGTCAAATGGCAACATATCATACCCATTTTCAGCTTTTTCCTCGGGATGAATTCCTGCCTTGTCTTTATTAAGAGAGAAAGTTGTACTTTCCTGGACGTGTTCAAGTGGACTATTAAGTAGAAGTTGGTCACAGCTTTGCAACTACAGCAAGTTAGAAATATCCTGGAAGGTAAAAAAAAAATCTCACCCTCAGCCGCAATTAAGGAATTTCCAAGCATCGGGTGAACAATTCTGTATATAGAGGGTTTTTCCAGGCATCTGTTCAATACAGTTTGTACATCTTCAGGGTCACCAACAACTGTTATACAAAACTGTGTGTTAAATATGGTTAAATACAAACATTAATTATGCTTCCGAAATACTCGTGTAATTGTATTTGAGTTACAAAAATTGATTTCGAAACAAGTAATTACGGATTTCTACTGGAATCACTTTTCGATACAGCTGTAGTTTCAAACTGAACAAATTTCCCCAAGAAACATTTAAGTATGTAGAATTCTTAAAATTGATTCTTTTATGCACCTGGATGTCTCGTCAAATATACGCACTCCTTTTAAATTTATCCTGTAAGTATATTAGAAAAAATAATAGAAAATACTCACTGTATATTGGCATAGGACCAATCATCAACTTAGATACTCCATCATTTTGTAAAGCAAAGTTTCCATTTGATGCTATGAATTGATATGCACCTGCAAAGCAGATCATTATTATTTTATTGAATAGCATTTTAAAAGTTCGTTCATAGCACAGTGTATTCATTTAACAAGTAATATAAATAAATTTGGAGTTCAAACCAATATCTACGCGCAATAGCAATATTCTAGAACAATTTTTCAGCGTATATAAATCTCTGCGAACGGAGTTATTTCCTTGTCCTAAATTATTATAATCAAAACTAGCTCGCGATTCTGGATTGGCCACGCTCCAAGCTGATAACCAATCAGAGTGCCAAACGTGGTAAACGCCTGGATCGAGAAAACGTAAAAAATCTCACAATAAGACTAATGTGAAAAGTTCTTAATCAGCCAAGTTACCGTGAAGCTAGGGTCGACATTTTCGATTCTCAAACGACTTTTTCTCTTCCTCCGTAGTCGACCTTACCCCACCTGACCTTTAATCAAAGACTTACCATCAATCTTTAAAAAACAAGCGAACTTGTGTAAATGTCCTAAGATTGGCAGCTGTCCAGGGTATGAAGGAATCTTGTTGTTCAGTTTTGGCGAAAATTTACGACAAGCGATTATGTACGCCAAACAAAAGGCAAGAAGTATTACAAGGGACAGTATCATGACTGATACAAAGGGAAATCAATATCACAATGACAATTCAGGAAATAAATTTGCTCTCTAAACGTCTTGCTAAACTGTGTTGTCTTATAGATTAATACCCATATATATGTATTTTAAATCACGAATCATGAATAAAGGTAAATCTCTCTCCACACTGTACTGTACCAAAACCACAAAATATTTTTTTAGCATTAAATTTTTTTATAAATTAATTCAAACTTATTTTTTTTATTTAATTACAAATTTATAGGTCAGTGATTTTTGTTTTATACGCTGTATATTTATAATATTAGTTATCTACTTTTCTTACGCTAACTTAGAAGTTATATTTTTTCACAGCTTCAAGGAATTGTGTATCGTAATATATTATGGTTTTAATTTCAAGATGATACCTCGACGGGTACCCGAGATAAAGGGTATCGACGAACAGACAGAAGGACAGACAGACGAACAACAAGATCCTATAATATGTTATTAAAGATTTAATAAACGATTTCTATGTTCAAGTCAAAAACCCAAACGTAAGTTAATTATAAGATGTTCTCATACATTTCTGTTGCTATTTTATATCTTAAAGTGAAAGAGACATCATGAGACTTAAAGTCTACTTGAAAATGTGTTTGCGTATTTGACGATAACAAAATTTTAATAGAAAGGACGGGAGTGAAAAATAAAACAGAAAAAGGAGTAAATGAGGGATGAAACTCCATAGAAGACGATCTTTGTGGAGATATAACTTAGAACGAACATTGGAAAGACTGATGGTTACACTCCAGTGTTCTAAAACCTTAAGACTCTACGTATAATATACGTGTATATTATATGCAGAGTCAAGCAACGATATGTCGTAGAATATTAATGAAAATTATTACGACGTAGTAGAGTCATACACCTCATAATAAGCACTTAGATAATATACTCAGACATTATTTATTCTGCATGAGTATAATTGGATATAATTTCATTAACATTAATGAATCTTTTTGGAGTTTGATCTCGATTGGCTGTGCCACACGTTTTCACTGACTGATGTTTTTCTTGACAACTAATACCTTAATAAAAATAATTTCTGTGATAGCTTTTTAAATATTTGAATCATTTTCAGAATAATAACAAAACACAAAACTTTCATGAAGATCCTGCGAACTACTCTGCAGGCAGCTGTAAATAGTAAAATTAATGACGATAATTATTTATTTATTTATTTAAGAATAATGGCAATTTACAGTTTATTATATTATACAAAAGGGTCGTTCTCAAAAAAGTGGCACCGTAACCTGTCGGGCCGTTTTTAGACTATAAGTGTATTTTTTTAAGGTGACTTATATATTTCTTCACATTAATATACAAAAAGAGACTTTTTACGTGGAGGCCGAGTAAAATTAAGAAGTTTAATATCATACAGTTAATAAAAAATAATATTGTAATGTCGTTTTCTCAGTAACTTGTCGTGTCCAAACACGATATGTCTGACTTTGAGGTGAAATAAAAAAATAAATACTATAAATAAGCGTTCAAATAAAATCAAATACAGTTCTTTATATCATTGTTATAAGGTGATTTAAACTATAAGCTCTGAATGTTAATAGTTTTAAAGATATCCGTGTTTAAATTGTGTCCAGAGAATTTTTCTCCACAATCTGCCGTTGCACACTACCGTCCATTACCCGATCACTATTATGTTTGCAACACCTCACCCCCGTGCAAATTGAGCCGACACTATCTGGCTAACCACTGTCAAAGAAAGACGCGATGAATATTGCGCAGTTTTCTTAGGAATTACATCGAGATATCACAATCGGATTTTGTAACGGGTATGTTGTCTACAACCTGACCTATTTTTTTTTGTTTGTGTGTAAACTGCTTCGTTATGTTTTGTCTTAAAATGTGTCAATAGGTAACTATATATGATTCTGTAAATTATATTTTAAACAGCCTAACCGTTTTGTTGTTATTGAATGTTTACTTAGGTTTTTTCATTAACCAGACTCTCTTTACCCTGTTGAAAATGCACAGGTTAAAGAGATTGTTAACAGGTTAAAGATATTTTACCTATATATTTTTTGTCAAATGCATTTTTTTTAAGAATAATCGAAATAATTAGGTCTGAAATACTTAGTATATCTACTGCATGTTTACGTTAACAGTAAAAAAGTTAAATTAGGTTATATATATTGCTATTTGGATACCTTTTAGCTATTTATTCATTTATAACTTCTACCCGCGACTTCGTATACATGGACTTCAGAATTGGGTCCAAAAAGAAATGAAAAATGTGAAAGTAATAAAATATAGAATAACATGTTCACCCGTGTTGCGCTGTAATAGAGAAAAATACAAAATTTCAAAGCTGTCTGCCCAGAGCTTTGCTCGTAAACAATTTTCAATTTTCCCTCGGGAACTAATTAAGGAATCGGGATAAAAGGTAGCTTATATTCTTTTCCATGTCAAAGACTACTTGCATGCCAAATTTCATCCAAATCCGATCAGCCGTTTTTGCGTGATTGAGTTACAAACATCCAAACATCTAAACATTCAAAAGTTCACACTTTCTCATTTATAATATTAGTAGGAAGTAGGATTAAGGTTACGGTTTGACCTATTTTGTAAGTCTGGCAGCCGAAGTCAACATGGCTTGGGATAAGACTACAGTGCTAGACAGAAGAAGAAGAAGTAGTAAGTGTTCTAATAGATCTACACCATTTTCAGCTCTGTCTGAAATAGAATTACCTCCGGAACTCCAAAGAAGTACTTCTTGGAAAATATATTAGATGAAGGGCCTGCGATTAATCGCCTCGTTGAATTCATTTCAAATTCATAATCATAATCATGATCATTTATTACGATTATTATGTGATTGATTATTTTTGTGTGAATGGCTTAGGAACTCTATTCATAGAGTTCTCTATTCAAGATCCAAAATATTATTATTATAATTTAGAAGCTGACAATATGTAATAGCAATATAGTAAGTATATTGCTATTAAATATTGTCAGCTGATTGTTACAGACTGATTAAAAGTTCATTAATTAGATTTTAAGACGAAGGTTTTCCTTTTTAATTTTTTGTTTTTTTTTTCGTTATAGAAGCTGTTATTTTCCATCAGAACTGTTATTGTTTGCAGTTAATTAAATAATAATCATTGATTTTGCATGATTACACTGTTTTTTTGTTTCTTTCTCTATAATTTGTTAATGTTTTCTCATAAACCTGTACAATGTTTCTTTAACCTGTGAAGCCATATTTTTGAAAGGCTGTATCTCATTCAATTTCCTGTAAATCTGCTTCCCTTTCATCAATTCAACCTAATACAAACGCTGCCAATAGATTTCTGTAAAAAAAACTCAATATTTGAAACATTTTTAAAAATTGATAAATTAAATCGATCGGTGCCACTTTTTTGAGAACGACCCAAAATTAAAAAGATTTTTACTTCCTCAATCTCTATAAAAACGTCAATGCTTGTATCTTATTCTAGGTCTGCATGGCAAAAAGTGTAGGTACATACATTAATCGTTATTTCTCTTACATATTATATTCTACAAAAAAAATACGCTACAATGAGTTATTATTTAAATTTGAAAGATTGTTTCGTTTCCTCTTCTGCAATGTTGAACTCTTCAATTTGATGTTTGTCAGCCAGGAGCATTGCATATTGGTCTTTGGACATTTGATGGTTCTGACAGTCGACGCCTCTGTATTTACTACTTCTCTCTTATTTCCTAGTTGATCATTTACGTCCTCTTTTCGATACTTATGTAGTACCCTGCATCAGGCTTCAGCATGACGTCTAATTTGAGCTTCACTTTCGTATGGTCAGCAGTGATCCGGTAGTTGCGTATTACATGCGCAAGCGTCGTTTTCATTGACATCAACGCGTAGGCTTTACCTGTAAAAATAAAAGTTCCATACTAATTTTAACACAGTTTCTCAGAAAACATAATGTATCTCCGTAACTGTTTATCTATGTATCTTTGTATCAGTGTGTTATCATAATTAATACATAGTAAAAGCGATTTGGTTAGATCATTTTATAACTTCGTATGAAATTACGAATATTTTAAAATGATAGCACTTAATAGCATTAACTTCTCAACTACATTATAGGTGATGAAAATCACATTCCTTAAGTGAAAGAACTTACCGATACACATTCGTCTGCCAACATTGAAGGCGGCAAAAGCATTAGGGTTATCCGGAAGCCGGCCCGGCTCCAGCCACCTTTCCGGCTTGAACTCGTGGACGTCTGGGCCCCACATGGGGTGCTTGTGGATGCCGAAAACAAATAGGAAACACGTTCTTCCAGCTGATAGCGTGTAGTTTTCTGAAAAATAACAGTGTAATTGCAAGTGATTCATGTCCATGAATCAACCCAAAATACTTGAAATGTTTTGAACTACAGTATTATAATTTCAAATGCTGTACAAGGTAGGTATCTTAATTTTTTTTACCAATGATTCTGTTAATATTATCGACTGCCTTTTTTGTGGCTCTAACTACTGAAGTACTTAAATGAGTGTTTTCTTCACTTGGTCTACATTATTGGGCTGGTGAAATTTATTATGTTATGACTGATAAAATCGTAGGTATAGAAGCTTCGTTTAATTTATCCTGTTTAATTTAAATGTCTGATTTGAATATCTGACCCTCGAATACTGAACCGCCATTTAATCTGTCACATTTAAGTGATTAGATGGGTAAGACGGCGGCTTCAATCTGATTCGGCCATAGGTTGCTTACTAAGTTTGACATCTCTGTCAAGTTTCCTTGCTAAGACCGGAACTATAGTGAAGTATCTCATGCTCTCTTTCAGCACTGCCTCCAAGTAGACCAGCTTCGATAGATCGGTCTTCTCCAGATCCCTGTATCCATCGCCAAGGACTTCCTGGATTCTGGAAGAGAGACGAGAAAGAATATATGAACTGTGTTCAGTCTTTTAACTTTATTACATCCTTACTGTATGGAGATAATGATGGAAGAGGGAGGTCTGTAGTACCTAATAGTAGAATAATAAATAATAAAAATAATATCTTGGGACAATTTCACATACGGCCATCTGATCCCAAACTAGGCAGAGCCTGTATTATGGCAACCAGACAACTGATAAACATATATATTTCTAAATACATACATATTATAGATAAATTACACCCAGACATAGAACAAATGATGGTGCTCATCACACAAAGATTTGTCCTGGGTGGAAATGGAAACCACGACCTCGCCACGACACCAAGATTGAGCGGCGTCGCGACGCTATAGGTGGAGGTGTCGCAACGCCAAAGCTGAGTGGCGCCGCGACTATTTGGTTAGCGTCGCGACGCTGTAATTGACAGTCGTCGCGACGCCAGAGCTGAGATGTCGCTACGCCAAAATAGAAAGGTGTCGCCAACGGTATAGCTTAGAGGCGCCGCGACGCCGTTATTGAGCGGCGTCGCGTCGCCATAGCTGAAAGTGGTCACAACCCTATAGCTGAGAGTCTCCGCGACGCCCTGATTGAGCGGCGTCGCGACGCTATTATAGTTGAGACGCGTTACAACGCCATAGCAAGGAGGCGTCGTTACGCCACAGTTGGAAGGCGTCGCATCGCCACCATCGTAGTGCGGCGTCGTGACGCCATAGCACAGAAGCGTCGCGACGCCCTAGCAAAGAGGTCACGACGCCTAAGGAGAGTGGCGTCACGACGCCGCACTACGATATGGTTTGCGTCGCCAAAATAGAGAGGCGACACAACGCTATAACGGAGAGGCGCCGCGACGCCAATATTGAGCGACGTCGCGACGCCATAGCTGAGACGCGTTGCGACACCACCATCGTAGTGCGGCGTCGCGACGCCATATTAGAGCTGCGTTGCGACGCCATAGCTGGGAGGCGTCACAACGCCACCATCGTAGTGCGGCGTCGTGACGCCATTTTAGTGCTGCGTTGCGACGCCATAGCTGGGACGCGTCACAACGCCACCATTGCAGTGCGGCGCGGCGTCGTGACTTAGCTCGTAAACAATTTTCAATTTGTCTAAGGACTACTTAAGGAATCGAGATAAACGGTTGCCTATGTTTTTTTCCATTTCAAAGGCTACATGCATGCCAAATTTCATCCAAATCCGTTCAGCCGTTTTTGCGTGATTGAGTAACAAACATCCAAACATCCACACTTTCACATTTATAATATTAGTAGGATGGTACACCAAGATGATACAACAATTTAGGATACTCAGTTAATAAAGGTACATTGGCGGTCTAATGGAAATCATCATTCATTTTAATCATACGCCTGCATGCATTTAGCTATAGAATTTCAAAAAGATATTATGATGACAAATACCTACAAATTCAAAATCCATCCACTACAATTAACAAGTTCAATGTAAAAAAAATACTAATTAATTAAAAGGTGTTTAAGATCGATAGACAGGAAAAAAGAGAAGGTTTTTTGGGCATAGTTAACGTGCGATAATAACCTTTTGTCATATTTAATTAGGTCAAGGTCAGCTGGCTTTCTGGATGTGTGAACAGTTGCACTCTCTATGCTTTGACTCTCTTAGTGCCCAAAATCAAACAATAAGAAATAAGAACAACTTACTCATTGAACGCCTTCTCTTGCGCCTCGGGATGTGATCCGAGCAATATCATGGTGAACATGAGCACGTTAGCAGAAGTGTCATGGCCTCCGACGATCATGGTGTCCACGTGTTCCCGGATCTCTCGATCATTGAAGACGCCCTTCTCAGCTGTTAACTCCAGGATTAGGTCTAAGAAGGCTTTGAACCTTGTCCCTGGAAGAGTGCCATAAAGCTTATACTTTTTTCTTGGCTGGCCTGGCTTATATTTTTTTTATATTTATTTATTTAAATATTTACCTGGAATGATACTTCTCTCAGCGCAGACATTTCCAGTAAACTCAGATTTTCTTTTTTTTATAACCTGCCATCAATGCAATGAATAAATTATAAAGAAATATTTCAGCAAAAATATAATAGCAAAAATTATCATGCATTAGATTTCTTTAAAATGTCATAAGACGGGAAGGTTCAAAAGGAAACTTCAGATAGGATTTTTTTCAGCATGCGGATACTACATAGGATTTTTTAGTCACACCAAACCCTTAGAGAGCAAAATAGATAAATTTAAAGCCTTTGTTCTACAGTAGGAGTGAAATGGCTAACATTTACACTCACCGTGTCAGACATATTATGTAATATCTTGAGGCAGGCATCCTGCCTTCTCTTGACGTCGCTTAAGGCGAATGTGTAGGGGCTGTGCCACCAGAACTTCATAAAGCGCTCCACCATCGTAGTTAGGATCTTCTCCGTTGCCTCCACATATTGGCTATTCAAGTTCGAGTCGGTGAAGTCAACACCTAGCGCTGTCACTGGAAAAATAGAATTACAGATAATATATAAAACTAAAATCAGCTGGGTTCTGTTCTACAGAATGAAGAAACGAGATGGTATATGATGTAGGTAAGCTAATATAACATTTAAACAGCGACAATTCGATATGATACTGTAGAAATGATACTGTCAAAGTGATTCAAATCTCCGTTTCGATGAATTGATGTGAAGAGGCTCAGGACTGGAAATTATGTATTCGGACAAGGGAAACAGGTCCAGCAACAGGACACTAAAACTGTTACATAAAAACAACTCACAACAAATGGTCTCCAAAGCGTTAAGTCGCGTATAAGTCCAGTGGTCGAAGAGTCCTTTGCCAGCCTCCTTCTCCAGGTCTCTCACCAGTTTTCGGGACTGGCTGTTAAATACACCCACGAAAGTATCCAGCAGGATCTGGCTAAACGCAGGGTTCAGTAGCTTTCGGTGATTCTTCCATATCGAAACTGAAGAGAAAGAATTTGCGCTGGTGGAAATCGTCAACCAAGTTTTGATTTTCATACAATTAATCATTTGTGCCATCTGACAAAATAAGGTTAGTCGAGTGTTTACCCGAGCATTTGTTCTAGAGATCTTTTGAATCAGACACTGAAATATAGAGAATAAATTCTCCACCTTACAATTAATATCATAAAAAGCCAAAACTATATTTCATTAAATTCCACTGGGTTAACCAATTAGTATAGATTTCAGCAAGTTTACTATTGGCTACAACTCACTTTTTCCAGTGACTAAGCCTTCACCTAGCCACGGTTTTGCGAAGTCGTAAAATCCATCCTTTTCGAGGCACGTATTGGATATTGTGAAGCTGTCATCTGGATCGGTCACAACTGAAATATAAAAACACAGGGAAGTATGTAGGTAGTTAAGCAAATATTTTTTCAGAGATCAGTTCAACATAAAATCATTTAATCCCATTCATATACATTTCGACGAATGAGTCGAGTGGCGTACACACCGGTTTTCAAGGTTTCGCTAGCACTGAGGTCCCGGGTTCGATCCCCGGACGGGTCAATATAGAAAAAACACTTTTCTACATGGTCTCGGGTCTGGGTGTTTGTGGTGCCTTCGTTGTCTCTGATTCCATAACACAAGTGATTTAGCTGCTTACATTGTATTCGGAGCAATGTATGTGATGTTGTCCACATTTATTTATTATTTATTTCTATTACACAAGGTCTGCATGTGTTACTTACTGTAGACTGTTCGGGGTCCAATGCTGGCAGCAACGACGCCACCGATATCATAACTCTGGTTCGCCAGGTCGTTAATACCGTTCCAAAGTTCTGAAACACAGTTATTTCGGTAAAGACAAATGGCTGACAAGGCCCTGACTTGCTGAATTCTCAATCAAAAAAAGCCTTTTATTATGGCAACCTAAATTCCGTCAAAGTTATGTTCGTGAACTTTATACTACAGTAATTGGCTCCTTAAGTTTTTGTTCTCCATAGGTTTTTTATCATCAACTGTCAGAACAATGAACAGGATACTCAATACTCAATAACTTTATTGCATACCATAATGTGTACAAGGCTGGTGGGTAAATTTAACAGAAACAATTATGGACCCTGTCGGGCACAGCAAAATTAGTTTTTAGAGGAGAGGACGAAGAGCGCTTTTAAAAATAATGACATTGAATAAAGTAAGAAAATCTTATATTTAGGTATTTAAGTAGGTATTATTATGTGTAGATTTATTTTTATTTTATTTATTTATTATTAAATTTATATTCATATATTATATATTTATATTATAGATATATATGGATGCTTGCCACAAGATGTTTGTTACCGAACAAAACCAAAACCCGAATGTCTAAATATTACTAGACTGCTAGTTTTCTCTAATGTCTTTTAATATGCTTGATTTTGCCATTGATCAATAAACAAGGGAGATTTTACATATTAGTGAAATCTATTCCCAAACTCATTTCCTTGGCTTCCTGTCTTATCAAATACCTGGGTACCAGAAATTTTTAAGTAAAAATAGAATACGTACTACAACTGTCCCCTATGAGTGAAGGAGCGTGGCCTAATATAGGCCACCCCCCAGGGAAGTGCGGCGGCTCTGTGGTCTTCATGTTCTTCCGGCACCACGCCCAGTAAGCTGCGCACGCGATGCAGAAAAGCGCCACCGCGAACATTCTGGAATCTTTTAGAACTGTACAGTGGAAAATTGTTTTAAAATCTGCATGGATTAAATCCGGCTTGTATAGGTCACTACGTCCGGTTTTTCGGCTTCGATAACCGGGGAAAAGTGTTGTTTGACCGTGTTGCTGGATGTTCTTTGTGTTTGTTTATTAATTGAATGATTGTGAAATCTTCGAAAAATATATTAATTTAAATTAGGCTATTTAGCTTAAATAAAAAATAGAATGAAGAAAAAAGACCTCCGGCAGGACTCGAACCTGCGACTCAAGTTCAAAGCCAAATAAAAGGGATCGCGACAAATTAACGTGCGTTTAAGGACAATATTATTAGATATGCAGATAATATGTAAGTCAGTAGTCCCGATGACGTCAGGGTCATATGAATACAATATAACACTATGATACTTACTATGACTCAGTTTGGTATGGGTTTACGTTCGATTCCCGATCCATACAGGTTGTCAGTTTTTATATGTGTGTCGTTTTCTATCCATAAATTTTACAATAATAAAAATAATTTTACGTATTTTTGTAATTAAAATATATAGACCTACTAAGCTTGCATAAAATGAAGATCTATAGGATCTAAAACAAGGGTCTGCAAATCCATCTCCCAAAATTATGGCTTAAATTATAAATTATATAACCATTCATTTTATATTATTAAACCTTATTACACATAATTTTTAACGATCAAGTTATGATTTCAAGTCGAACATATCGCACGGAATACCACACTCCAATTAACAACATACGTCACGCTTCAGTCGAGTTCCACTGCCGGTTCACTGACCACTTTAACTGAGTCATTCTGCACAAAACAATCGATAGATACGAAATTATTTGATTCACTCTATTACTGCATGTGTTTGAACGACTGTTGATATACATCTGAGGCATTATTTTTAAGTTCAAATATCAAAAACACAACAATTTCGTTCTTCATAATCTCTCATTTAAAAAATAGTTTTTTTTTTTTATTATAACAGGAAGTTGTCACTATAATAAATTCTGAGTCAGCCAATCACTCGTTCCAATATTTTAGGTGGACTTATAAACACTTGCAGGGGAAATTAGAGTTTATAGAATACATACACAGGCAAGGGATGGACACACACAACAATAAGAAGTCACTCTAATTATTACCTTCACTTTATTTATTCACTAATTCAAAACACTTATTTACTGCCTTTTCCAATCCATATTAGGGTTGACTTTATGATTAAAACACTTCACATTTTTTTCATTTTAACGGGCTATACACAATTGGGAATTTTGTTTTCCTTCATTTGTTTTTATCGACTTTTTCGCAGTGGATGTCGTCACTAGCTGATAAACACACGGAAATCCTTAACTTTATAAATCACTCTTTAAATTTGACACGATCCAGGAAGTATTTTCGGAACCTTGAAACTAGGTCTTGAAGTACTTCCGTTCGGGATCGAAGCTTACCTTTATCTATTTCACCAGTATTTCATAACAAATGCAATTCCGTTATATTCCCTAGTGCAACGGCTTAAACTATTCGACTGCACAAACATTGCCTAAGCCCTGCTATATATCCGAAGGGCACCCAACTCTTTAGGGTTGGCGAACTGGAAAATTAACAAAATAAACAACGTATTAACTGTGCACAGAGTTCGTATTTTTGTTCTTTAACACATACGTTATTTACTACTTATCTCCATTTTTCTTTGTCATTCGAAACATATGTAAAACACGTGTTTTTGACCTGAATGTTGTTGTACTGCGAATTAAAGAAGTTCAAAAACATAAGTTGTATAATATTAAGTTGAGTGCGTAATTATGGATTATTCTGGAATGTATTTCATGTCTTAATGTCATATTTCATTATAAGTATTCAAAAGAGCCTGGTTAATTTAAAAATGTAGGAAATTCATAAATTGCCTGTATTGTCTTTGAAAAATGCGGTAGCCGGAGCACTTTTTCAAATTTCTACTCAATACCACCAGGCGTTCCCGAGATGGAAGAGTCTTGACAGATAGACGACAAAACCGGACAACAATGTGATCCTATAAGGGTTTCATAAGGGTAATGGAACCCTAAAATTAAAGAAGTACTTCCCCTTTTAATATTTCTTGATTATCTAGACGGTACACCCACGGTATTTTAAATGTGGCCTCTCCAGACAGACCCCGAATACTAAAACGCAAATTAAGTTTAAGATGTTCTTAATTATCTATCTGTCGCTTCTTCACGCCTTAAAGAGACAGAGACAGCGGCGCCTTTAAACTGATTGTCGTTTCAGTATTCGGCCAATAGGCTAATTACAATATTTAATGATGTCCTTGTAATTAATAAGCTGCCAACCCTACAATATTTGTTCTACTTGCGACACTTATATTCGGCCCATTTAGTTTTTCAGTTTCCTATATAAATTATATGAGTGAGCACATTTCCTACAGTTTGGCAACTTGTACGTTCGCGAGGTTTTCAGGGCGTGATACATCGCGTGCTAACTGCGCTGTCAATACACTGCGGCTTGGTATTGAGTACTTAGTGGACTATTTTTTGTTTTTTAGTCTGGAGGTCGTAAAAGCGGGTAGCGTTCAGGGTCCCGTGTTTGATTACTGGGTCAGACAACTTTAACTTAATAAATTTGGGAATTATAAGAATGGGAAAATATTGTCTGATTGATTTAACTTTACTTAATGGGTGTATAAAATATGATATTGAACGGAGGCACTCACTATACGACAGCCGTAAGATTTTTTTTACTAAACATAAAAACTTCTATACATTTTACCCATAAACCAAACACTGTATTGTGTTATTAACATAATTAGCTAATACGTAACGAATAATAAGAATGTTTTAGTAACAAAAATGAATAACACTTTTTGCTTAACTTGGAACCAAACACTTGATCTCACGCTCAACCTAGATACATATATACTTGCATTCGAGAACAAAACTACTGTTTATTATCAAATCACATTTGTTATTTAAAGAAATTGTATTGAAGGGAAGTCCTTAGGTTTCTGCTAAATTAAATAAATTCTTCTTCAGCCTAGCCTTTTCCCAAGCAAAGACCATCGTATGACAGTCGGGACCAATGGCATAATTTTCTTTCCGAGGCACTGAGGGGCCTCGGTATGTTTACAAATTGTCACCCATCAACGGAGTAACCGCGGCGAGCGCGGCTTAACCTTTATTACGGTCAAACCGTTCAGCTTACTCTTAGTCATTAGCCCCTCCAGCAAAAGTAAATCTTATATCTTTAAACGAGCAATTCTTGTATATATATAATCCGGATCTCGGAAACGGCTCCAACGATTTTCATGAAATTTTGTATGCAGGGAGTTTCGGGGGCGTTAAATCGATCTAGCTAGGATTCATTTTCAGAAAATGTCGTTTTATCCGTGTTTTCAGTAATCTTAAATCTTTAAACGAGCAATTCTTGTATTTACGGCCATCATTGAAAATAAACAAAATATTACATTTGAATTTGGAATCTGTCATTTTTATATGATTGTTCATTGTGTTTTCTCATTTTGGCGCCAATACATTGAGACCTCCTCTGTTTGTAACATAAAAAAAGATCAGGCCGTCCGCGTAGTACCTATTCGTACGAAAAAGGTTGTCAAAGCAGTAAGGGAAAAAATTCGAAGAAATCCTGTCCGAAAGCAAAAGATTTTATCTTGGGAGATGAAGATACTAGCACCTAGAACCATGTCTCGTATTTTAAAAGCTGACTTAGGACTTGCAGCCTTTAAGAGACGTAGGTACTGGTCATTTCTTAACTGATAATTAAAAAAATTAATAGGCTGGTAAAATCGAAACAACTACTGAAGCGGTTCGCAAAAGGAGAGTAAGTACAGAAATAATTTGTTTACGGATGAGATTTTTTTTACAATTGAGCAACTATTTAACAAACAAAATGACCTTATTTATGCTCACAGCTCTAAGAAAGTTTCCCAATTAGTCGACAAAGTGCAACGTAGGCATTATCCAACTTTAGTGATGGTTTGGTGAGCTATTAGCTATGAAGGAGTGACTGAGCCATACTTTTGTGAAAAAGGTATCAAAACATCAGCACAAGGGTATCAACTATCAAGATACCATTCTTGAGAAGGTAGTGAAGCCCCTTAACAACACCATGTTCAATAACAAAGAATGGTCCTTCCAGCAAGACTCGGCGCCGGGTCATAAAGCTCGGTCTACGCAGTCTTGGTTGGAATTGAACGTTTCGGACTTCATCAGTGCTGAAGACTGGCCGTCGTCTAGCCTCGATCTTAATCCGCTCGATTATTATTTATTTTCAGATTTAGAGAGTACGGCTTGCTCTTAACGCCATGATAATTTAGAGTCTCTAAAACATTTTTTTATTTTAATGTTATTTATTGATAAGCTGTAAAAAAGTAAGTAGGTATTTGATTCTAATAAAATAATAAACTAATTGCACTCGTGATTTTTTATTTAAATAACCAGTTCATATTTTTTTATTATTATGTTGGTAAGATCGAAATATATTATTTAGGTATACTTCCTCATTTCATCAGTATGTAATTCTTATTTAAATATATTTTCTAAAAAAACCCTTCCAAAAAAAAACGAGCAAAGCTCGGTGATCCAGGTACTAAACATAATATATGCAACCTCGAAAGTGTGCTTCTTCATATTTCTCATATTTTCTCAAATAAACGAAGATCGGCAATCAGCTTCCAATATATGTACCTATATAATATGGGTTTTTTTCAAGGTGGTCACAATGAAACAGCTTTATCAAAAAAACAATATCTTAACTACAGTTCTGCATACGACAAAAGACAAAAGCATGATTATGTAAATTGGAAAGACTTTTGTCACCCTTCATAATACATTCTACTCATCGAATTTAATAGTTAATTAATGAATTATATTAATTAAAGCGATTCTGTACGATGACTCAAATCGTTTGTTATTATACCTACAGTTATTCACAAAACATGTTGAGGTGGCTAGCGGTTCAGTGACAGCAATTTGCAAATAATACAATACAAGGTGGCAGACCGTATTTTCTTACGTATTTTAAGAAATCAAAGATATATTGGTAAAGAAAAAAATCATGAATAAACATGGATTCCAAAATTTTGACATAAAAGGGACCTTAGTTCAGCTATGTCATGGGTGAGTAACTCTCGTAATTTACTATAAGGACTCATTAAACCATCATACATTACAAATCGTTGACAACAGACTGTCCAACTTATTATTTACTTGTAGTAACATCGTAGGAACTTCCGTTACTGATTTTATTAAGTACTGGTACTACATCGCAGGACATGGCGCATCTTCTGTTCTGCCCGTACTGCACTACCACCAGCACTTTCTAGGACGTGATGGAAGCCGGTTATTCCCGTTCGCCACCGCCAGTATTGCCCCCTCCGGTGGCGACTGGGAATTATTCTAAAAAAATATCCCAGTCGCCACCTCCGGGTGGCAAACGGGAATGTTGGTCAGTAAAAATCCCAGTGGCCACCCCTAATAATAGTTAAAATAAATGCTATATCTTTATATTTTTTTGGAATGATTTTAAAATAATTACCGACGTCACAGAATGTTTAAAGTAAATGAATTGTTTAGTTAGGTACCTTTATGTATCTAGATATATATGCATTGAAATTTAGGCAATATGGAATCAGAGACAACGAAGGTACCCCAACATTTTTTCAACATTGACCCGTCCGGGGATCGAACCCGGGATCACAGAGCTGGCGACACTTTGAAAACCAGTGTGTACGCTACTCGACCACGGCGGTCGTAGAATAGATACTTACCCTCCAGATGACATTAAAAAAATCACAAACCATGTAGGTACCTATTTAAATACCGTTCTACTTTTATTAATGTGAAGTTTTTTAGTTTAAAAAATTTACACTTCGTAAGTTTAAGTAGCAAAACAAAAGGATTAGTAATCCTTTCTCACGATAGTTTTGGCTTTTCGGCGCTCGTGTCATCGGCGGGTCGCCGCTGCGCAAGGCGCTCGCGCCGTTTCCTATTTTATGGTTTTAAAGACGTGAAATATTAACAAAGGACATCGGCATGAAGATAAAGCACAATAGATTATTAGTACATATTTTGTTACGTTATCCCAAAAAATAAAATGACGACCAGCCTGAGTAATTAGTATGCCAATTGATTTCATACAAAATTATATTTTACGGCCATTTCAGGAAAAATATTGTAGTGAACCGTACCTATTGCCTAAATTTCAATGCATATATATCTAGATACATAAAGGTACCTAACTAAACAATTCATTTACTTTAAACATTCTGTGACGTCGGTAATTATTTTAAAATCATTCCAAAAAAATATAAAGATATAGCATTTATTTTAACTATTATTAGGGGTGGCCACTGGGATTTTTACTGACCAACATTCCCGTTTGCCACCCGGAGGTGGCGACTGGGATATTTTTTTAGAATAATTCCCAGTCGCCACCGGAGGGGGCAATACTGGCGGTGGCGAACGGGAATAACCGATGGAAGCCAATGACCGTGCCATCCAGGTGGAAACTTTTTGGTTAGCTAGAGTTTAAGGGTCATTGACACGAATAGAAGGTGCAGGAAACAATATATTGGTACTTCTGAACTACTTACTTAAGATTGCAGACTCATCCTTCAAAGATACATTTGTGTGGATCGATACAAAGTAATACGATCCATCCGATTTTTCCGATACTATGGCTTTCGATTCTGTACTAGTACGAATCCCTAATCAGCACTTTCAGTCCCTTTGTACGGCGGCGTCCTCAGCTAGCCAGGCCCATCCTAACTCTCGCCTCGAGTACTCATTTACTCTTTCCAGTTAATTCCATGTTTGTGTATTTGTATATTCAAGTGTGTAATAATAATATCTTGGGACACTCCACACAAGGCCATCTGATCCCAAACTAGGCAGAGCCTTTACTATGGTGACCAGATAACTGATAAACATACTTATATACTTCTAAATATATACATATTATAGATAAATAAGACCCAGACACAGAACAAATGATCGTGCTCATCACACAAACATTTGTCCTGGGTGGGAATCAAACCCACGACCTCCGGCTTAACCGGACATAAGCTTAGGGCCACTAACTACTAAACCAACAGACCAGTCATGTGTAATTAAATATGTTGATTTAAAATTTTTTTTTTAAACATAATCTAAACTGACTGCTCTATCAAGAATAGGATAATAGAGACTTATACATATAAATAAAAACAATAAAAGGTGGGCAAGTTTATATTTAGAGTAGGAAAGATTGTGAGACACGTTCCGACGGTATTAATACCGAAGAGAACTTTACATAATGTATAAAATATTTACAAAGGACATACCAACGAGGTAATGTACATTATTAATTAGAAATGTTATATAACAGTTACCGTATAATAACAGTTTGATCAGTTTGAACTTAACATAAGGAATGTCAATCTAGAGCACTAAAAGTACACTTAACAAGGCACTGCTGCCACTGGCACTGGAAAACTACGAACAGCATACTGCTCTCCCCATGGTGACGCAGCAGTGACGTCAAGTTCGGGCAGCTGAGCTCACCGCAGCGAAGGATTCCACACAACGTTCTTTTGTCTTCCACGGACCAGGATAAAAAGTAACAAAAACGAATAACGAGAAGACAGTCACCGTCGCAATTCGTATTAAAATAACATTTTAAACACGCAAGCGTGCAAAGTCCAATCGATAAAACAACATCAAGATCGTTTCAGCACTGTTTAGAGCTTGGTGACTTCTATATAGGCTTCAGGCATCAATTTGGAACAGGTACCGGCACTGGAAGACTACTGGGGCTCTGATAGTAATGCGGGGTGTCGTGCAGCGTAGTTGCTCCGATGACGTCACCGGCTGCTACCAACAGCAGTCTTCTCTTCCGATGGTGGCGTAGTAATGACGTCACGCTCGGAAAGCTATGCTCGCCGCGGCGGGGGAAGCCGAGCGCAAGCCGACCGTCCGGCCGGCGCCGGACGCCCACGTTGTGGACGGCGTTGGCGCAGGCAACGCTGAGGGTGTAGGCGTGGTCCGGCTGTATAATTACGTCATGGATTAGGTAAAAATATTTCAACCGACTTCACTGATTCTACAAGGTGGTGGTTAGTAATAATATCAGTTAAACAAATATCGTGCACCCAAGTCTTCCGAGGGAAATCCTTGCATATCGACGGAGACTTGGGTGCCTTATTTTGTTGACAACACCTAGATATTGAATTATTTATTATACTCAGCTAAACATTTTATGATGATGACATGAGAAAGGCACTGGGGCAGACCCTTATTATTTAGGACTTTATTTTGGCTAATCTTGACCATAGTTATAATTAGTAGCCCAATATAGTGCCTCTTCATCCACTTAACCTGATTATTTACTTTCGAAAATTTTTATTTTGCTCTCATCTCTCATGAATTTAGGTTTAATAGCCATAGGTAAGTTACCAGCTCTTTTCGGCCTTTCATAAATTAGTCTACCCACCTGGCTAGATGGCCGCAATATAAAAGTTCCATCGGGCTGCCCCTTCAGCAGGTTCTGCGCCTCAGCTCTGTCCACGTTCATGTAATACGGCTCGTTCTCGACCGGGACCGGTAGTGGTCGGTCCGCCATGTTGGTTCGGCCAGACTTGCGGTCTTCAGGCCATTTGCGACCAGAATCCTCGCCGCCATCTTTCGCATCTGCTTCGGAGTCATCGGAGTGATGATCGTTTGTTTCTGTAAATGTAATGGAAATTCATTATTAATTTGTTTGGGTGACCGATTTAGATGCTTGAAATTGACTTCTTCTTGTGTGGTTGAAACTGAATAAAACGAATGTCTTGGTTTCGGATAGAAATAGTCCCCCGACTGATTATGGAAAGAAGATGTACCAATGGAGGAGAAAAGTAAAATGAGACAGTGACCGAATTAATGCAGATGGGAAGAAAATTTTATTACAAATAAGTAGGCAATACATGAAATTAAATATTCATTGCTCTCCTACACTTTATTAGGTAGCTTAAACTTTTAAACAGCTCCAACACCTTTTTGAAACTTATCTTTAAAACATTATTTAGCTATCAGATAATACGCCAATCCCTTTTGACACGTATAGTAAGAAACGCACCTAATCACTCAAAATTAAATGTCTATTTACTAAAGGCTAAGGCTATATTATATCACCTGCGACCACATCAGTAAGACAATGCACGATGTGGTAGAAACAGTCCACGACGGTATTCCCGAGTCGCGCTCCCAAGTTGTACATCAGCGGAACACTCACTTTGATCCACCAGCACATTGTCACAACACTAACAACTGTACCAGTATTTTTCTATATTTAACTTTTTTACCGCCATGTTATTTTTGTCTTAGAAATTATGTCTAGCATCTTAATGATTCTTCTCCTTTAATTCTCGGTTGTCAGCTTTATTTATTTAGCATTTATATAAATTACCACGGAGATAGGTAAGAATAAAATTATTTTTATGGCCGTTGTGTGTATCAGTTTACTAAGTGGCTTTTGCGAGAAAATTAGTATGCACATGGTCAGTAGCTATTAAGCAGTTATGACGTGAATGTTAATTGTCTTTCTTAGTTATGTTAAACTCGACTACTTGGAAGAAACCATCAAAGATTTTGCACTCTTGCCTTAAATTGTACCTTTTTTTTTTGGCGGGGTGTAACGCTATTGCCTTCAACCCACGCTGAGGGCACAGCGTGGGGATGTGTCGGACTTGCACCGACTAAATTGAAATCATCAGCTTGGGCCGGTAGTTTTGATATAGAGAGCGATAGCGACTGATATATTCGTTAACTTTTGAGGCCTTCTAAGTTCAATAATTTAGAGATTATTTTCTTTGACATACTTATAGGTACATAACATGAATTTGGTAGAATGTTTTTCAAAAATACTAAATCACGTGTCTACATTTTGTATTGGACATGTATAGGATCTGTTGATGTATCTTAGATTTGAAATTAGTTAGCCTACTTATCTCAGGGCACAATGACCAAAATCTTTAAAAGGATGACTGACCAATCGTGTTAAGTTCAATTATAATCAATTGCAATGATAAGGATCAGTGTGAATCACACGTGACTCACTGTCTCCGACTGTTAACACGGACTATTCACAACAATTAGTTGTACCGAGTAATCTGAATATTGTCATAAGTTGACCGTCATCTTGCGTGACAGAGAATATAAAATAACTGATACGAAAAATCTGTTTTTAAGTATGAGTTACCCAGAAAATAGGATATCATCTTCGGGTAAGATACGGAAATCAGGTGAAACTGGAAGCCGGCACATACAGCTTGGCTCAAAGGCTAGGCAGAATAACACAATACAAGAACACGTTCTTAAAATAACGACATTAAGTTATAAGGGATTTTTTTTTTCAAAATAACTTCAATCTTACGTTTAATTTTCAAATAGGCATAATGAAATTAAAAAGCTACTGAACTGATCCACACAGTATCCCGGTTTAATACAATTTTAAAAATATTGTTCAGCTGATTGTAAGCAAACACAATTTCTTAACTTTCACTTCCCATAAATAACAGAATTTTGATCACTTTTCAAACACTATAAACAGCTAAACCAATGATAATTTAACTATAACATCTTTCAGAGTATTATTCACATTTAGACATTTTCACTATTACTATTATTTAAATAAACAAAGTAATATCCAACTGGTGTCACTACCAACGCACTAATAAGCAGTAAACAAATAATTGTTCTCCGCTACCGAAGTTTTATTTTGTTTATTATAATGACTTATTTACAGCCGCGGCGTCGCTTGCATGGAGGAACATCTGTAGGCATCATAATAAGTTCTACTAGTTAGATATGTCGAATGTCGTGAAAGTAAATTCAACTAAAAGAGAAACTTAATTTTACAACACAACAAATACTTAAACGTTCTTTCTGCTTTGAATAATATGATTATAGGAGTTACACACAGACATCAAGTTAAGATTTAATATAAATGTAAAAGGGACCCTGCAGCCAATAGTCGCAGCAATACATTAGAGATGTGGCAAGTTATCGATATTCATCATGATACGATAAAATTATGTTTTTTTCTCACAGGTTGACAATACAAACAAACAAACTTAACTTAGTCGGTACAAACGTCTTACCTCATAAATGTGTAGCTAAATTAAGTAACTAGTATTTTGAAACGAAGTTATTAAATAATTTTAATTAATTAAAAATATCAATTAATGTTAAAAATACACATTGCTTCTTGACGCCCTAAAACTTATCGATACATCTTTATATCTCATCCCTACACACATGCCGCTCACCCAACACATGTTTCTTAGGAAATAAAAGAAAAAAAGTTATGAGAAAGTGTCATCGTATTGTTATATTAATGTCTCTATAGTCTAACTGAACCCAACTCGTAATACACAAGTACGTACGGATATTTTAAAGTATATATTACCTCGTCTGATCCCGAATCGGTTCTCGAATATGCTGAGGATGTACCCGAGTAGAGAGTCGTCCCTCTGTCTGTAGCTGACGTCACAGTAGTCCTTATTCAACTGCACCGGCTCCAAGTACTCTTCCACCGGTAGTTTAGTCTACAATATCAAAAATTTATGAAATTACATTTTTTGTTTTAATGGATAAGAGATAAAATGTAAAACTTGTTACCAACAGAAAATAATTTTAAATGTATGTCAATTAAAATGATGTAGCTTCAATAAAAAATAAAAGATCATTTGTGTTCGTCCAAAATGGTAAGGAGACATATGTACATAACACAGATCGCTGTTCTGGTTGGAATATACTTAATGTTATTTAATTTGGATCATAACAAACATGTCAAGCTTTTGTGAGACATGACTGCGACTGTAGTGCTCCTGTGATGATATCGAACATTTAGGTACAGATATCAAATATCCTCGCGTGATCAAAATCGAAAGGTGTATCTACATCACGACTCACCTGATTTTTGCCTTCACTGCTATCAACAGGTCTATTAACATGCACAGAGTCATACATATTAGCAACACTGTCACTATTCTCATAGAAATTTGTTTCTTTCTCACTCTCCTCATTACAATTTTCTAACATCTCATGTTTCTTGAAAAATGGCACTTTGAACGATTGGAAATATTCCTGAATTTTGACTATACAAGGTTTAACACTGACCACTCTAGTTTCTACGGCTTTCTCGTTTTCTTTTTCAATAACTTCATTGTAGCATAAGTCTTCGTAGAAGTGATCTTCGGGAAATTTTTCACTCACTTCCTCACCAACTGACAATGATTTATATTTAGGTTTATTTTCAGGTTTCCTATAAGTCCTAGCTATGTAATACCTGCTGTTCCTCTTCATAGAGTAGTATCCTCTGTCGGATGTACTTTCTTGTCTCGAAAACCTGGCTCTGACATCAAAGAATGGGTATTCATATGAACTCAGACTGAATAACTTTTTCTTTTTAGGCGTTCCTGAGTCCATGGGTAAGTACGATGGGGATTTTTCAGTCTTTTGTTGGTTTCTGTATAAGAAACTCTTTGCTGGCACGATTCTTCGGATCAGTTCTTCTACTGAACTCATTGCGTTATGTGTTTGTGTATTACCTTCTTTCCTGCGATGTGTCACGGTTTGATATTGGCTCTCTACATCAATTTTGTCTGTAACATCTGTTTCTGTTTTATCTTTGTGGCCAATTTTAAGTGTAGCAGTATTATTTATGTCATTCAAATATTTGTATGGATTTTGTTTTACGTCTTCTATGAATGAAATAAATTTCCTCGCGTTTACTTTTGGGCGCCATAACTTTACTATGCCTTCTGTTACATCCTGAAAATGATGATTGTGTTAGATGCGAAGAAAAATAATTTTTAGGTTACTTATTTCTAATTAACTGCTCAGCATAATGACATATTATTCTGGTATTCAAATAAATTATATGTTATTTGGGATAGCATATAGGTACCCACTTTCGTCTAGAATTCTAGAGTATTCAATGTTGCATCTCCGTTATTAATCACCTATAACAGTCTACCTTAACCTACATACATGGGCAGGGATCTTTTCAAAAAATGTAGTCGAATTTTAATTATATCAGCACTGTGCTATTTACCCTACGTTGATAGATTAATGGGATAAACGATTAAGTCTAGTCTTTATTGCATTAATTACGGTACGTCTAGTTGATAAGGTTAATTGTCTATTGCACCACGTATGTCACGGACGGTCATGGAACACATGATAATTATGTTCATGATGTCCTTCATATTATATGCATCAACAACGTTTACTATTGGAATGTCATGGCTATGGGAGGTATCTCTTTTCTCTTTTAAAAAACGGATACAAGTATTCGCTGATGGACAGTAATTTTAAAAAGTTATTATCAGATATAGTACAAATTGTGTATGACTCAAACATTTGTACCGTGCGTAAATCGAACCTGCAGCACGTAAAGCAATCGCAGTCCCTCTCATTTTTTTTTTAAAAACGACGCCCGCACTAAGTTACTTAATCCTTGTGTCGCGGAGGTTTCACAAACATTCAAATCACATACACAATGAACACCCAGACTTGGAACAAGCAGCTGTGTATCACACAAATGTTGTCCCATGCGGGGATCGAACCCACAGCACGTCGCGCACAGTGGTAATTAGCGTGGTGACCTATACCTAGCAATATATAACTAGCAACTAACATATAACTAGGAACAATGAATGGCTCAGCATTAGTTTTTATAGGGCTTTTAAAGTAAGTTTCGAGTTCACTAAGTGTAATACGTGTTATGCCGTAGTAATTTAAATAATAGAAATCTATCAATCAAGAACTATCTAGTCAAGAACTTTTAAGTGATAGTGTTTTATTATTTATCTATGCCATAATAAAGTCGAGGAGTTTGTTTGTTTGGTTGAACGTGATAATTTCAGTAATTACTGGTCAGATTTGAAAAAATCCTCAATGTTAGATAGCTTTTTTTGAGAAAGGCTATAGGCTAGCTATTCCCCCATTAATAGACACCCGCGCGAGCGGAGCCTCAAGCGTTATCTAGTTGTTATTATACTTACAACCAATTTCCTCCCATCCAGTTTCTTTTCCCGGACGAAGTCAGCGAATTCCTGGTAGTCCCAGCGCTGCAGCAGCGAGGCCACTCCATCCTCATCCAACTCCTCAACCCTCGAGTATTTCTGCTCGTGGCTTTCCATTCCTATAGTTTTTATTTTACCTCCTGTGAGATAAGTAGGATCGTATTGTTATTCAATTGGTATAGCAGATGTGTCTAGACTGAGAAAATTGTAAAAATATAAGTAGGACCAATATGAGTGACAATTATTACTATAGTGTTAATTTCGTTTTAAAAGGAATGACGAGGTCGTAGTCAGAATCTTGTTTTGTCATCGTACGCGCTTTAAAAGGCATCAAAGACTTGTTTATCTTTATACCAAACAATTAGTATTTGTCTTGAACTACACTTGTACCTTTGTTGTCTGATGTATTGTTTTACTATATTCAAATAAAGATTTGATTTGACTATTATGTATGTAAATAAATATTATAAAGCTGAAGAGTTTGGTTGTTTGTTTATTTCTGTGTTTGCTTGAACTCGCTAATCTCAGGCACTACTGGTCCGATTTGAATAATTTCACTGTTATATAGCCCACATATTGAAGAAGGCTATCGGCTACAATTTGCCACGATAACAGACGCGCAAAAGCTCGTAATTACTAATAATACATACATAAGTTTATTTTTTTGCAACTGTCCTAATATATAGATTTAAATCGTAATTATTGAGTATATAATAAAAAAATATGATTTGAATCAATTTGTCGATCGTTTCACTTATTTTTGTAAGTGTTTAAAAAAAATGATATTGTTTGAAAAATACAGCGCTTACTGCATACTGCTTGTCTTATGTTGCACTTCTTGCACTTAATGAGGTAGTCCGTAATGCGGCTTAAACAGTATTGTTTTTATTCAATTCATATTTGATGAAAAAATTTCAAGGACCACATAATCATCATTTAAATAACTACTATATTTAAATTAAAAATTCATTTATTCAAATTCAGCTACTATGCAGCACTTTTTAAAGATCAACAACATTGACGGCACCCTGTCACCCACCCTTCACCGCTTCCAATCCCTAGCTGGGGAGAAGAAACGGCACAACACACAACAACACGCTGTCTATAAGAACGATCAAATGTTTTACAAACATCACAATTAATTAAACATAAAAAAAACTTACCTACCACAACAAACAAAAACTAAACCACACACTATGACACTCACAGCACTATCTCAATATTTGCTTTCGGACAATAAAACAAAAGAAGTACCTAATCCACTCTGCTGTCATACAACCGACAGAGTCGTGATGCAAGCCACAATTGGACGTAGTAACAATGGAAACATTTAGTATGCTTAGACATTAGGTAGTAGTTGCAAGGTGGGGGTTTTTATAACTGGTGGGACTGTGGTAGATTGAAATGGTCCCAATTGGTAACCCTGGTCCTCGAAGGGAGAAGTATCCCGGTCTTTTTATAGGGCAGTCGAAATCTGTTAGGATTTGATCGGGTGAATAATTGATTGCATATTATGAATGTAACTGGATGTTGTGGGTCAACTTGGGAGAGGCCTATGTCCAGTAATGGACCGCAATAGACTGAGTTGATTGAAATGTAAAAAAAAATCGAAGATAAGAAGTATGAGAATAACAAATACAAATTGAGAAATTGAAATGTTTTTTTTTTTTTTTTCTTTTAAAAAGATTACTAGCAATGTGGGTCGCACATTACTAGTAATCTCGTTAACCCCTCGTGCTAAGCTAAGATGCTTGTGTTACGAGTGGGTTCACGTCGGTAGTGTAATGGGTGGGATTCGAACCCGCAACCACATGATCGCAAATCCGATGCCCTAGCCATTAGGCTACCGCCGCTTCCGTGAAATGAAAATTTGTCAGTTACTTTAATTTAACAAACGAACTACTGAATCGTTTTTTATTCAATTAATGTTGGAGGAATACAGTTTTTTACACATGCCTCCTTCTTATAAATTCAGTTAACGATTAGTGTGCTCAAATTTATTCATCTACAAAGATTCTATAAAGGTATTATTTAAATTAAAAATATCAACGTGTTCATGACTCTTATTTACTGTGATACACGTTTCTTAATTACTTGATATAATTATAACTATGTGATGAATGAAAACAATAGCTTTTATCATTATTAATAATCTACCAAAATAAAACCGACGCAGTCAATGACAATCAGGCAAAATGACATCACCTCGTCAATTGACTCCCATTCATCACCACAAACATAACCATACACATCTTACAAGCAATTTTAAACTCTAACAACACATAATACAGACTCTAATTTAAGCGGATAATTGTGGTATCTCATTTACAGGTATAGCATACCAATGCAGTTAAAACAGACAATTTCCAGCCTTATATGTATAACTTTAAGGTTATATCGAGTGTAAATAATAAATGTTCGATAAAATAAGGTATACATGTGGTCACTAATGGTGCTACTTAACCTCTGGAAGTGCGTGTGAGAGTTTTTGTAAGATGACACTGAGGGCAAGTGAGGGAATCTTAATTCCCAAAGGATCCCACAATCCCATTCCGGTGCTTTCGTTGGGTCCGTTAGGAATATGGATATTTTTTTTTCCGAACCAATTCCACGTAGCCAAAGATCCGATGCTCTGAAAGAATAAATAAAAGCGAACTGCTTATATTTTTGTTTAACAAAACCATTTAGTATGCACATACATTTGAAGCTAGCATATAAATAAATCGATATAAAAGAATTCAAGTGACAATCATTTGAATTGGTATAATAATCTGTCCTTATTAATTTTCCTTTCGTTTATCGTTTCACATAATTATATTCGTTCAGAGTAGCGTACTGGGATCGGTTTGTGTGTAGGATTTATTATCCATATTCCGAACGGATCCTACGAATGGAATCGGTTTGTGGGAGTCGTTCGGAATAAGCCTTTAAACACAATGAAACTTTTATACCTCAGAGTAAACCGTTTATTGAATAGTCGTGACATGATTTATACTTTTGTAACCAAACCATAACGACATCTTATTTGACGTCTAATTCTAACGTCATCTGGTTCTAAATGTCGTGGATTTCATACACCACCTATTCACTATTTCTGATTCAAGTTCATAGACGGTGAAACGTTTCCCAGGACACTCCGAGCGTAAGTCTCATTCGTATTTCTTGGTTATCTGATGATCCTGGAAAATAGTTGCAGTGAATGGAATGGGTGGCGGGATAGTCCCATTTAACCGGCGGGCTTGTCCAATTTTAGAAGCGGCGGTAGCCTAATGGCTAGGGCGTCTGACTTGCGATCATGTGGTTGCGGGATCAAATCCCACCCAATACACTACTGACGTGAGCCCACTCGTAACACAAGCATCTTAGCTTAGCACGAGGGGTTAACGGGATTACTAGTAATGTGCTACACACATTCATAGTAATCTTTAAAAAAAAAACCATTTAACTACTTAGTGCGTGATATGTAGTGTCAGCACGCATGGTCCAGTGGTTAAGTCGCCCCGTCCGACCAGTGCACGATGTGCGGTTCGATCTCTGCATAAGATAAACATTTGAGTGATTCACAAATGTCTATTGAACGTCGAGGCTTTTAAATGTAGCTTAAAAGAATGTAAAAAAAGAAGACAATCTTTTAAAAAAATATAAAAAATTGTAAGTTGCCGTGTTAACTAAATGCTTTTAAACAATGCACCATTTATATTCGTTTTCTTCTTAGCGTGTCGATCAATGACAATAGATTATATTTTGACAGAATAGTACTCAACCACGCAGACAGCTTTGGCGGTGACGTTATAAAGGTCTTCTCGTGTTCACGTGGTGGGACACGTTCCGGAAGTTCAATAAGTGGGCCATAGTTTGTGGTGCCCTAGTGGTTCAATGACCGGATTCGTATGTACTAGATTGCGGGTTGAAACACGGGACAGTATAATATGTGACATTTTCAAAGTTATGTATTGTGTACTTTCTTAATTATTCTAAGACACCATTGACAATCGTTGAAGGAAAACATTGTGAGGAAACCTGGTTTCCAAAAATTTTAATCTGAAATGGCCAGCCCGCAATTAACAATGCTCGTTCCTTTTCTATATGGTTAGAGGCCTGTGCCCAGTGGGTAGGAGAGCGACGTCGCGACCCCATATCTGTGAGGCGTTATGACGCCGTATTAGAGCGGCGTTGCGACGCCATAGCAGGGAGACGTCGCAACGCTCAGTGGCACCGCGACGCCAATATTGAGCGAAGTCGCGACGCTATGGATGAGAGGCATAGCGACGCCACCGTCGTTATGCGGCGTCGCGACGCAGCGGAGAGTCGTCTCGACGCCATAGTCGAGAGGTGACGCAATGCCAAAGCAAGGAGGCGTCGCAACGCTATAGCTCAGTGGCGCCGCGACGTCAATATTTAGTGGCGTCGCGACGCTATGGAAAACAGTCGTCGTGACGCCATAGCAAGGAGGCGTCGCGATGCCAAAATAGACAGAGGTCGCAACGCTATAGCTGAGAGGCGCCGCGACGCTATGGATGAGAGGCACAGCGACGCCACCGTCGTTATGCGGCGTCGTGACGCAGCGAGAAGGCGTCTCGACGCCATAGTCGAGAGGTGACGCAATGCCAAAGCAGGGAGGCGTCGCAACGCTATAGCTCAGAGGCGCCGCGACGCCAATATTTAGCGGCGTCGCGACGCTATGGAAAACAGTGGATGCGTCGCTACGCCATAGTGGAGGAAGGTCCCGATGCCAAAGCAGGGAGGCACGACATATATGCCAAAATACATAGACGTCGCAACGAAATAGAAGTCGTGACACCATATTAGAGCGGCGTCGCGACGCCTCTCTATTTTGGCGTCGCGACGCCGCTCTGATATGGTTTGTACGCTATGGCTGAGAGGCTCCGAGACCCTATGGTACCTGACAAGCGTCGCGAAGCCATAGCTGGGAGGCGTCGCAACGCTACCATCGTAGTGCGTTGTTGCGACGCCATAGCGGTGACATCGCAACGCCATTGCTAAGAGGCGTCGTTACGCCATAGAAGGAGACGTCGCGATGCCAAAACAGACAGAAGTCGAAACGCTATAGCTGAGAGGCGCCGCGACGCTATGGATGAGAGGCATAGCGCCGCCACCGCCGCTATGCGGCGTCGCGACGCAGCGAGGAGGCGTCTGGACGCCATAGTCGATAGGTGAAGCAATGCCAAAGCAGGGAGGCTTCGCAACGCTATAGCAGAGAGGCGCCGCGACGCTATGGATGAGAGGCATAGCGACGCCACCGTCGTTAAGCGGCGTCGCGACGCAGCGAGAATGCGTCTCGACGCCATAGTCGATAAGTGACGCAATGCCAAAGCAGGGAGGCGTCGCAACGCTATAGCAGAGAGACGCCGCGACGCTAAAATTGAGCGGGGTCGCGACGCCAACAGCGTAGAGCGACTTCGTGACGCCATATTTGTAAAGCGGCGTCACGACCCTGTAGTTGAGAGACGTCATAACGCCATATTAGAGCGGCGTCGCTACGCCATAGCTGTGAGGCGCTTTAACGCGATGATTGAGCGGCGTCGCGACGCTATAGCTAAGAGGCGTCGTGACGTCATTTTAGAGCGGCGTTGCGATGCCATAGCTGAAAGAAGTCGCTACTCCATAGCTGTGAGGCGTCGTGACGCCAAATCAGGAAAGCGTCGCAACGGCAAAATAGAGAGGCGTCGCAACGCTCTAGCTGAGTAGCGCTGCGACGCCATGATTGAGCCGCGTCGCGACGCTATAGCTGAGAAGCGTCGTGACGCCATATTAGAGCGGCGTTGCGACGCTAAGCTAGGAGGCATCGCTTCGATATAGCTGGGAGGTATCACAACGCCACCATCGTAGAGCGTCTTTGCGACGCCATAGCTGAGTGTCGTCTATGTAGAGTATATGTAGAAATTATTAGGAATAGTATAATAATTAGGAATAATGATATCAATAACGACCTATAATATACGAAACATTGAAACTCATATAAATAAGAAAAAATTATAATTAATTGAATTGATCACAGCGAAAAGTTATATTTATCACCTGGATGTATAGACCAGGGCCGAAGCCTTCAAAATTTGTAAAAAGTGAAAAAAAATTACAGTAGGATGAAACCAATTAGAAAAGGAAGGGAATATGATAAAAATTAAAGAAAAAATAAATTACGGTCGATCCGAGTTCGGGAAGGGGGGGAGGGGGGGTTTTAAGGGTAAAAAATGGTTTATCTTGATTTCCAGCAAAACTACAAGTCCTATGGAAAAAAGTCAAATGGCAAAGTTGTAGGTAATAAAAAGATCTACAACTTTTGTATTTACACTTTTTTCACATAACCTCAAAATGTATGTGAAAAATCCAAAAAACCAAGTTTTTGGTTTTTTATTTTTATCTTTTTCAAAAATATTTTTTTTTTCACGAAATTTGGTGTAAACTTACCTTTTTATGTCCCAAATACGCTGTAATTTATTTGATTAAAAATATTTATTTTTTCACCTTATTTTGAATTAATATAAAAAAAACACCCTAATTTTCAATCGAAAATTCACCCGTCCAAATATCAGCTTTTTTCAAAAAGTATGGGGGTTTTTTGTTCGTTGAAATCTCTACTTTCTGATGGTGTAAAAAAAATATACATTACTATAGTAAATGTTCTCAGAAAATGCATAATCACTATGTACAATTTCATCAAAAAAATGTCTTTGCCTAAATTTTTTCCAGTCTGCATTGGTTCTTCATCCAGAATTTCATCTGAATCATTTTGTGAGATTTTCTATGACATGAATGTAATTCGAATTTAATAAATAAACTTTAAACTGAAAAAAAAATTAAGCAATGTCATTTTTTTGATGAAATTGTACATAGTGATTATGCATTTTCTGAGAACATTTACTATAGTAATGTATATTTTTTTTACACCATCAGAAAGTAGAGATTTCAACGAACAAAAAACCCCCATACTTTTTGAAAAAAGCTGATATTTTGACGGGTGAATTTTCGATTGAAAATTAGGGTGTTTTTTTTATATTAAATCAAAATAAGGTGAAAAAATAAATATTTTTAATCAAATAAATTACAGCGTATTTGGGACATAAAAAGGTGTTTTCACCAAATTTCGTGAAAAAAAAAATATTTTTGAAAAAGATAAAAATAAAAAACCAAAAACTTGATTTTTTGGATTTTTCACATACATTTTGAGGTTATGTGAAAAAAGTGTAAATACAAAAGTTGTAGATCTTTTTATTACCTACAACTTTGCCATTTGACTTTTTTCCATAAGACTTGTAGTTTTGCTGGAAATCAAGATAAACCATTTTTTACCCTTAAAACCCCCCCCCTCCCACCCTTCCCGAACTCGGATCGACCGTAATTTATTTTTTCTTTAATTTTTATCATATTCCCTTCCTTTTCTAATTAGTTTCATCCTACTATTATTTTTTTTGGTTTTAACAATTATCGGCCCTGGTCTAGTAATACTGTGTTTAAAAAGCCTATTACCATCTCATTACCATATTTTCAAAATAATCTCTCAATTTTTATAGCATAAGTATTTTTTGCTTGATACATTTTGATAGCCGGCAAATAAAATGTTGTAATTATCTATTTTATTATAGTACTGGCTGTTCTACCCGCGACTTCGTCTGCGTGGACTTCAAAATTGGGTCTAAAGTTTCGCTCGTTAACAATTTGTAATCTTCCCACGGGAACTATTTGAGAGATCACATTCAATTTTAAAGCTGTCTGCCCGTGGCTTAGCTAAACAATTTTCAATTTTCACTCGGGAACTACTTTAGGAATCGGGATAAAAGGTTGACTATGTTCTTTTCTATGTCAAAGGCTACATGCATGCCAAATATCATCTAAATCTGTTCAGCCGTTTTTGCGTGATTGAGTAACAAACATCCAAACATCCAAAAATTCAAACAGCCACACTTTCACATTTATAATATTAGTTGGATATCAGGAATTCAGGATATAAGTGTTAATATTAAAATTGGCTCAAAATTACTTCATCTCTTTATTTAAGAAAGTTAACTATAGATAAAATTAATGCTTGCAATTCATTTCAAAACTTGGTACGTATAATGATAAAAACAATTTATCCAAAATCCCCTTTAATCCGGTCTGAGAATCGAACTCTAGAATTTCCGTTCAATGAGGAAAACATATGCATTAATATTGATGCATATGAAATTATAATATTAATGCATATGTTTTCCTCTCTCTTGAGTGAGTGAGAGAGGAAAACATATGCATTAATATTATAATTTCATCACCCTATTGCTAGGTGATAAAATCACTTGATAAAAAGTTATCAACATAGACTATCTCATTCATTATAGATCCGCCATATCCACAGTGATTCGAAGTTAGCAATATATCAATACTCGTATGTCGAATGAAAAATAAATAAATAGGGTATGTACCTACCTATCTATAGACTGCATTTATCATTACACATGTCACCTAATCTCTTAATACTATCGATAAGATATCGACCACCTACTTTAACACAAAGAAAACACAACATTCTATGAAAAATATTTATTTATCAATTCATATTATCTCACTTCTCAGAAAAGCGTACAGTCTTGGGTATTTTTTATCACACATACCATTTTGCAATCCAAATCTCACCAGACTTCTTAATGTTATACCAAAACTCTTTAAATGATAGAACTACTGAAGTTGGTGATGTATAAAGACACTTCTTAAAGTTATTTTAACACATTTCGCAGTCCATTATTTTCGTTATCATACACGATCAAAGTCCACCAATCAACTTATTCTGCAGAGCACGTCGTACATTTTGATTGCTACCTCGTTGCCCGCAAACCCGATGTAGCAAGAGTGATGGCTGGGGTGGACCTTCCCCGGGGTCACAGACAGCTGATACCTCGCTCTGCCGACGTACAATGTCTCTCCTGAACTCGTCCTGCCTCCAGGAATGGCTCCGGGGGGAGCACTGCCGTTGGACGCAGGCACCCAGCGCAGGTTCTCTGGCCGCGCGCACAACACTTCAATGTTCTGCACAGACACTTCCTTCCCGTCGTAAACTACTGAAGCCGCGCAATGTCTGACTGATAATTTTCCTGGCATCAAATCTCCGTTGTGCCACGCCCTGATCACCCACAGTGGACTCCCGTCCCAGCCTTCGTGACCTCCGACTACCGCTCGTCCCGCCAAAGAATTTGCCATCATAGAGGTGGTAGGAACCCAGTCGAACTCTCCAGAAGATTCCACAACTTGTACTTGGTCGCCGCCCGATGAAACTGTGGTGTCGCCGTGGTAGATGTAATTGGTCACATACGTCGGTTGTTGCGTGTCTGTTGGTGGTTGCAGCGGCGGCATGGGGACTGGGATCATCACTGTTCCAGGTACGTAGTATGGATATGGTCCGGGATGACCGTAGTCTGAAGGCGGTGGGTAAGGTACAGGCTGGCTCCCAGGAGGCGGGGGAGGCCAGCTACCGGGAGGAGGAGGCCCGTAAGGTCCGTAGTGAGGATGACCAGATCCAGAATACATTTTTGCACAGAATATCACACTATACTGAAGTACTAGTGTGATTTTGCGTTTTATATCAAGCACCAGCCGTATCTTATCTCGCTGATAGGTATGTGACTCATGATGCGTACGAAGAAAAACAAATTACTTTTTCTAAAACTATTTATTTATTTTTCGATGTTAAAGTTACATAAGAATAATTTATTAAGAACTAACTTTATTATTAATACTAGACTTATGAAAGTTAAGACATTTTGTACAAGGATTAAAGTAGATCGGGAATTCATTCTAAACATACAATAATGACGCATGAGATTTACATGGATACACATCGTAATTTTACCGATAATGATTAACAAACAAGGAAACTGCATACCTATAGCTAGAGTGAAATGGAACTCACAAGTGATGTATTTTGACTTATTATTGAAATCAAAATACGGTAATACGTTTATATTAATTGAAATTTACAAATAAATAATGTTATGATGACATTGCTAAATACAATAGCCTCAAGTGGTTTCCTTTATTATATGAATCATGTCACTATTCTTCACAGGTGGCCTGCACTCATCAATTAAAAATCCTAAATATCATAGAACAATAGCTCACCAGGTAAAAAAATTGACTCACGATTTTAAAGCTTATCATTACCTTCCCGACGTTTACTGATATGAATCATCCATTATTACGTTTATTTGTCAATAAATAATCGGAAAAATGGTAATTCATATTTCGTATCTGGTTCTTAGCTGCTTTATGTCATATAATATCATACTCTTATCTCAATAAATACCAAGACATGGTGCAAATACATCCCTTCAATCTTAGAAAATGGCCAATGAGCCCATGGTATCTGCCTCTGTGTCAGTGCCTCACCATAGTTATATTAACAAGCATTGAAATTTACACTCTACTACGTTATGATAAGCTTTAAATTACATAAATATCTTCACGTGTTTTGGCCATAACCATGTGGTATATGGCTAACTAGAAGCTCCATATTGACAAAATTATGTCACTTTGCGACTTGTTTCCCTTGATTTCTATAGTTAGTTACTTTGTTTGACCAGCCTTATACATATAGTTAACTTTTCCATGTCATCAATGACATTAAGAAAAATATTGACAGCCACGAATAAACAACGCTAACTTGACACGCAGGTTAACAGCTAGATTAACAATGTCACTTTTAATAGGTTCTTCGTTAAATTACTTAGAATATGCAGTATCCATAGTTCTTGTTCAGGTGAGGACGACGGCCCTGAAGACGCAGCGGTTGCCATCCATGAGGGCAGGCCAGACGAACGACTTGATGAGGTCGGAGCGCCGGTCGCGGCCGTCACGACCCTCGGGGGAGAAGCGTACGTGCTTCTCCGGATTCATCACCACTGGAAATCGGAAGAAATCCATTAGTTAGGTTCATCACATTAAATAATACGTCTTGCACATGAACAAGCCATGACCCAGTCTTTTACTAATCAATCGTGGTCCACTGCTGAGGACATTGGCCCCTCCAAATTCCACCTTAACACACCTGGTCCTCTGCTCAATGTTTTGTTTTTATTTCTTTATTTGCATTAAATTGAGTTCTTAAATATTTAATTAGTCTACGAGATCATTATAGACACTGTCATTTTCGGTATCATTAAAACTGTTCAGCCTATTCTGCAAAATATCTAACCAATAAGGATATAAGGAAGTTTTTATTGCAACTGCACGAAAATTGCAGTTTAAAATAAAATAGGAAGCTTAAACCAATTGGTCATATGTAAGTTGTATGATATGAAAAACCTTTCAATCCGTACATCCGTTTACAGCACATCGAAAAAACTGATTCACCCATATGATAGTTTTCGTCATACCAGTCGCATTATTGATAGCAAAGTAAATACTGTAGCGATAGCGGATGATATTAACTGTAAAATATGACTTATTTGTCCAAGAAAGTTGCGTTTATTCAGGACATTGGAAATGGCCAGTCATGCTCTCATGAGGGATAATTAAATTGTCTATTAATTTATTAAGATAAACTGTGATTTTCCTTATGTGTATCTTGACATTTGCGGTCGATTAGTGCATTTTTTTAAAGGTTAGAAATATTTACTTTCTACTACTGCTATTTTATTAATATTTTGCTGTCAAATGGTGTTACCGTAATTGACGGAAATAGGCTCAAAAATCTGGAATGTATAATTTCTATTAGTGTTCTTGGAATATAGTTTCTAGCCGGAGTCGCGCTCGCTGCTCATGCGCAAGCAATCCCGCGACTACAGCAAGACAGAAGAAAAGGGTAGTGGTTTGCTATATTCGGTAAAAGTCCGACTTATCTCCAAGCTGGATTCTCGGCTTAGGTTGAAGTTTAGCTTGTAATCTCAAAAAAGAGACTGAGTGGCTTGCCCTATCAATAAAGAGTGTATAGCAGAAGGACATGTTACCTGGTGTAAAGTCGGTGTCGATCCTCATGGGCGGCGAGTGCAGGCTGAGCGCCCAGGCGGCCCGGCACGCCGCCGCCGCCACCGCGTGCAGCGCCCCGCACGAAGCCAGGCACGGGTACTCGCGCAGCGTACTCACCACCTGGATACATACAATTACAAGTCTTAGGCATCGTGCTAATGAATAATGATCACATGATCAAACAATGCAATATCGTCGCAATATATAATCCCCTTATGCGAAAATTTGGGAAAATTTTGTTCGCCTATGATAAGGTGTTATAATTATGTTATCGTAAGCTTATAGTTCTCGTGCTTTATATAGTCCAAAATAAGTAATAATATTCATAAGTAAAGTGGATCTTCAATAATGGAATCTAATAGACAAGAATTATTATCTAATTACTAGCTGCCCGGACAGACTTCGTTCTGTCAAAAGTAAATTTTTTTTTGCTTATTATTTATGTTTTGCACCTTTTAAACCTTCCCTGGACTTCCACAAACATTTCAAGATCAAAATCAGCTAAATCGGTTCAGCCGTTCTTGAGTTTTAGCGAGACTCACGAACAGCAACTGATTTTTATATATATAAATTTCGAAAATCTATGTCCCTGCAATCTATAAGCTTTATGTTTGCGTGAAATAACAACTAGCCAATTAAAACATTTATTCTGGCCTTCTTCGAAAATAGGATCTTGCGTTGGCTAACATTAGAAAAATAACCTACAGCCTTGATCACCTAAGACCGTATTACTCCAATCACCCACCTGATTGATGACCGTCCTCTCAGCTTCTCCCAGTGGGAAGTTGTGTGCTGTCGTGTGCAGGACTCGTGTGGCAGCTCCAAGCAACCTCGCCACGTTGGGGTCGCTGGAGCTGATCTCCGGGTCCAAGCCTAAGAGTGACTTCACCTCGTTCAGGCGCCGATCGCGAAGGCTGATGACCGCTCGGAACGCTAACTGTGGAGGAAATAGCAATGATTTATGTATTTGGACTTAATGATTACAGACAAGGAGACATGTTTCATTAACTGTAGAAATCAAACGCTCATTATAAAAATCACAAATGTTGTTATACTTACATTTATTTTATTTGTGTATAAGTTTTTTTTTCCAAATCTTATCAATTTTATTTGTTAAACAATCAATTGCAATGCAATAAGCATTGAAGTGTACCAAAACTTTGCATGATAATATCAATTCTTCAACACATTTTCAAGTGTTTTCAGATCAAACAAAGTGTCCATTTAAAAGTCAATATTTTGTAGTATAGATATAAATAATACTCACAACGACTACAGAGAAGACGATCTTATACTTGAGATGCGGCGTGTGTCGGAGCGGCTCCAGGGCCGCGAGAGCTGGTATGACCTCGTCAGCGGCACGCGCCCACACCGCTGCGTACTGTGATACCAGCTTACTCCTACAAATGTGGAAAATCTTTATATATATAATTCTTCTGTGAGTGTGTATGTCACTGAACTCCTCCTAGACGGCTGGACCGATTATAATGAAATTTGCTGTGTGTCTTCAGGTGGATTCGAGGATGGTTTAGATTCACAATTTGGTCCAATTTGAAATGTTTTTTTTGTTTAATTTTTATCATATTAACATCGCGATTATTGACATTAAAAACTAACGTAAGTAGGTAGTTGCCATGACGACCAAATTTTGTTGGTTTAGTACGATTTACTATCCTCCAGATCCTCCTCCATAGAGGTTATTTAACAATTAAAAGGTTGTCAAAACTCCTTGCAATGATATTAAAACTGTTTTCTTCTTTAAATATCAGGCTCGCAGACTTTTATGTTTTTTTTTCGTTTGTCTATTTGGTAGGTCTGAGAGTAGGTCGTAGGTTATATTACGATAAACAAGATGGATTTTTTATTGCCACCAGAAAGAAAGAGAGAAAGTACTCTCAAACTGAAGAATAGCAAATTAGACTCAAAGAAAACATTCTTTTATTTTTGAAAAGAAATAAATCTGCATTAAATTGATGTTTGAAAATACGCTTTGCGGACCGGGAATCGAATGGGCTAAAATGCGAAAAACTAGCACCGTGTACTTTTTGGCATCAATCGATATCTTTTATATATATAATTCTTCTGTGAGTGTGTATGTGACTGAACTCCTCCCAGACGGCTGGACCGATTATAATGAAATTTGCTGTGTGTCTTCAGGTGGATTCGAGGATGGTTTAGATTCACAATTTGATCCAATTTGAAATGTTTTTTTTGTTTAATTTTTATCATATTAACATCGCGATTATTGACATTAAAAACGTAAGTAGGTAGTTGCCATGACGACCAAATTTTTTTGTTTTAGTACGATTTACTATCCTCCAGATCCTCCTCCATAGAGGTTATTTAACAATTAAATAAACAAGGTTGTCAAAACTCCTTGCAATGATATTAAAACTGTTTTCTTCTTTAAATATCAGGCTCGCAGACTTTTATGTTTTTTTTTCGTTTGTCTATTTGGTAGGTCTGAGAGTAGGTCGTAGGTTATATTATGATAAACAGGATGGATTTTTTATTGCCACCAGAAAGAAAGAGAGAAAGTACTCTCAATACTGAAGAATAGCAAATTAGACTATTTTTTAAAAGAAATAAATCTGCATTAAATTGATGTTTGAAAATACGCTTGGCGGACCGGGAATCGAATGGGCTAAAATGCGAAAAACTAGCATCGTGTACTTTTTGGCATCAATCGATATTATATATAATTCCAGCGTCATGATGTTTGTCGGGGATGAACTCCGAAACTACTGAACCGATTTTAATCAAATTTGCACACCGTGTGCAGTTTGATCCAACTTGAAATATAGGATAGCTTACATCACAAAAATAAAAAAAATTGAGACCGCGGGCGGAGCAGCGGGAAACAGCTAGTCTTTATATATATAATTCTTCTGTGAGTGTGTATGTGACTGAACTCCTCCTAGACGGCTGGACTGATTATAATGAAATTCGCTGTGTGTCTTTAGGTGGATTCGAGGATGGTTTAGATTCACAATTTGGTCCAATTTGAAATGTTTTTTTGTTTAATTTTTATCAATTATTAACATCGCGATTATTGACATTAAAAACGTAAGTAGGTAGTTGCCATGACGACCAAATTTTGTTGTTTTAGTACGATTTACTATCCTCCAGATCCTCCTCCATAGAGGTTATATATCAATTAAATAAACAAGGTTGTCAAAACTCCTTGCAATGATATTAAAACTGTTTTCTTCTTTAGATATCAGGCTCGCAGACTTTTATGTTTTTTTTTCGTTTGTCTATTTGGTAGGTCTGAGCATGAGTTATATTATGATTGCCACCAGAAAGAAAGAGAGAAAGTACTCTCAATACTGAAGAATAGCAAATTAGACTCAAAGAAAACATTCCTTTATTTTTTAAAAGAAATAAATCTGCATTAACTTGATGTTTGAAAATACGCTTTGCGGACCGGGAATCGAATGGGCTAAAATGCGAAAAACTAGCACCGTGTACTTTTTGGCATCAATCGATATTATATATAATTCCAGTGTCATGATGTTTGTCGGGGATGAACTCCAAAACTACTGAACCGATTTTAATCAAATTTGCACACCGTGTGCAGTTTGATCCAACTTGAAATATAGGATAGCTTACATCACAAATATAAAAAAAAATTGAGACCGCGGGCGGAGCAGCGGGAAACAGCTAGTTATATATAATTCCAGTGTCATGATGTTTGTCGGGGATGAACTCCGAAACTACTGAACCGAATTTAATCAAATTTGCACACCGTGTGCAGTTTGATCCAACTTGAAATATAGGATAGCTTACATCACAAATATAAAAAAAAATTGAGACCGCGGGCGGAGCAGCGGGAAACAGCTAGTATCATATATTATACAACATTTAATGTTACATTAAATCCGAATCTGGTAGTATTGGAAAATATTTATCAAAATTTTTAACAATTACGAATGGCATTTTGAGTCGGCGTGAGAGTCGACATGAAAAATATATATTTAATTTTAAATTCTGTATAAAAACAAGTTAAAATAGTGCATACGAATCAGAGATAACTGTATTATGCAAAAACCAGACTGCATTAATAATTAAATTAGCATTACTTACTAATAAACACGTAAGAGAAAAATTTTCATAATGACAAAATTGTATTAATATCTGTATTGTATAGATACGTTAGTGACTATGTTGTTTCATAATATTAGCAAGGGTAAGAATACCTGTCAGGATGCTGTTGAGAATCATCGCTGTCAGAGTGGTATCCATCGCTGGCGGAGTCGGTCGGAGAGCGAGGGGTGGTGGGGTCAGTGGTGCCGCTCTGATCCTCTGACATCTGGTTCAGGACGGCTGCGCAGCCGCGCGAGAAGCTCATCAGCACGCCAGCCACCGGCCTGCAAGTTCAACACTCTATAAGAAACCTTTATAATAACCATTTGTATTTAATGAACACTTTCTTTTTTTAAAAAACGACGCCCGCGCTAAGGATTTTAATCCTTGTGTCGCGGGGGTTTCACAAACATTCAAATCACATGCACAAAGAACACCCAGACTTGGAACAAGCATTTGTGGATCACACAAATACTTGTCCCATGCGGGGATCGAACCCGCAGCACGTCGCGCACTGTGGTAATTACGACTATAATTACATTGTGACCTATACCACTCACTCGGCTATCCGTGCAGTCATATTCATCCTAATGTGTTGAACAAAAGTAAAGTATAGATTATTTTTATTCACTCTTTGTGCGATCCACTTCTATGACACATTCATGACCATAACACTTTACTATCAACCGAAAAGCAGGTTACATAGAACTCCGTAATAGGCGAGACAGTTATACCGACCTTTTCTCCAAAACAAATTCACATAACCCAAGCTCAACCCTAGCATTATCTGTAGGTTCTCACGTCTGCTGATCATAAACTATCTGAAACAATAGCGTTCTAAGCGCGTAAAAAGTTACTCAACAGAGAAATGGATGGGAAACCATTGTTACTGGATGTCGTTTCATAAGAGAGCCGACGAACTATTTTAATTTATATTTAAGGTTCCGTTGGTTTCGTAACGGGGATTTGGGCCTACTTTTTCAGAGATCTTCGTGTCACCAGACTTGATTCAAGACTGCTTTTAGCAGAAGAATGAGATTAAGATAATGTCGATAGATCTTAGGATCTCGATTATTTACAAAATCCAACTGGAATCCAGCGTACTGTAATAATCAGGTTTTAAGAATACATTGTGACTCTAGATCCGCGATTCATTTGACAACGGAGAAATGGTTTTAGTGTTTGACATAAGTACATCTTTATAATTGCATGCAGATTTTCCCATTAAGAAATAACGCGGTTTCATAAATAATGTGCTTCCTTCAAAAGATAAATCAAGTTACTGAAGACCCTACACCATTAAGTCCTAAGCAGAATACTGTTTACTATCGCATTTATAATGATGTCGATATTGATACCAGTATTTTGAATTTCACCATCCAATAAACGTCAATCAAGATCCTTAGCAAAGACAGTAAAACAAAAGATTAAGTTTAAACTTCGTATGTAATGGACGTTTGTGTGAACATGTTCGTCACATATTGGTTAAATCTCAACAGGTTTGGAAAGTGGAAATCGTTGACTTTCCATGTTTCCATTCAAACAATGCGACGTAAGATGCGATAAATCTATCTTTTACTTTTCTTTACACATGTGTTTTATTCGATAACATACTTTGTTATTTGTAGCTTAAGGTTGATATTTAAATGTGAGGTTTTCTTGGTAGTATGACGGTTTTTATGGTGGAAAGTTTAAAGGTAATCGGCGATACATTGAGGTGAATTGATACTCGGTCGTTAACAGTTTTGCGCGGCTGTTAAACACTTACACAGTCATTCCATAGTTTCTGCAATAACATGAGGCGATAGTAATAGTTGTGTATAGTAAATTTACATTTCTTTGTGTAAACTGCTGTACCTTTAATGTACAAGAATGTGTAATCCATTATCTTTGTTCCTTTATGGCTAATTTATATTTGAATTTCGTCATCTTATAATTCACATTCAGATTTCAATGCAGATTCCATACAGTAAACGTGTAGCCTCTTCTTCTTCTTATCGTGTCGATGGCAATCATATTGTGTCAGCCCAGAATTATCAGTAGCCTTCATTAAATCGTCCAGCGTGCTATCGCCGAGATCTGTCATCCAAAGCACGGTAACGCAGTTTGTTCCCGGGCGGCGTAAGCATGCTATCAACAAAGTGTGTGTAGCCATTTATTGCTTGGAAGATGTATTTGTCTTAGTATGGTATGAGATTATTAAGATCTCAGAGAAAGTAACATGATGTACATGACGTGCAATAATATATTCCACTAGATCGCCGGAAACACTCTCACTCGTAAGAAAAGTCGTCATGTTTATTTATTTCCTTTTTAATACATCAATGGCTTACTTGAGCAATAATCCTAGGAGTTTCGTTTGAAGGAGGCTTATAACCTGCGCTGGATTACATTAAGGGTTGTGGTAAAGATGATCTTAAGTTTTTAACCTTTACTTCCTTCGGTTCAATCTCGTCACGATAGTCTTTTCGGCGGTATTATATTACCGTCCATTTGGGCGCATAGGTTTTGACCCTTTCCTTCGAAATGGTCCTTAATTTCATAAGTGGTATTCAGGGATCGTAGTTAGTACACAATTTGTGAGCTCGGAACGCAACAAAAAGAGTGTTTAAAATAATCTCAATGAAAGTTTCATCGAATTGTAGCCATTCCTCGATAACATGTTGCCTATGTCCATTCATACATTGATCACAGTTCAGACTTTCCTTCTGTGTACTTTTTTTTTCAGGGTGAAATGCCTTCGATCCTCGCCGAGGGCACGGCGTAGGGAATTGTTGGACATCCACCGACTAAAAACACCCTGGTCCCGTCTCAGCCTTAACCGAAGTCGTGAGATCGCTCGCGCATTGCTCTACTCAGGAGCTTCTTCTGTGTACCTATTGTGTTTTCATAGCTTTTCTTATCATAATATTCTCATCACCGACAAACAACCTAATTAGGTCACATTGTAACTCAAACCAAACATCTGAAAGCCATGCTATTAATTCACCACAACCTGTTTTCAATCCAACCCTCCATCCAGTCCTTGGTTAAATATCATCAATTATTTATAAAACTTCCCGTTTTACTGGACAGGTTGATGCCCAGTAAATGGTGTCAAACTCACCCCTCATCGTATTCGTGGTGTACTATGGGCATTTTTCTTCTTCTTCTGAGGGTTGTGCCGGCCATCGTGCCAGGGTCTGATGAACTGGGGTAAAGGAATTAAGATATAGGTACTTCAAGTGCCGCAAAATGTCCGAAAATGGTAAAATATTTCCGTGGCATCTGTTATCTATTACACAATCGACGGTTGGATCGTCTTTCCAAAATCCATAATATCCCATAAAAATACAAATTGGTTCGTTATTTGCATAATAAACATATTTCAACAAATAATTTCAATGATTTGCGTTTTCCGACTGATTTCACTATACACACAAAATAATTCACATAAATATTGTGACGTAATGTGTCACACGGTGCGCGAAAGTCAACTTTCACTGTTGCATCACACCGTTAAATAATATTTTTAACTACTTCTTATAACTGTTCACCTGTATTTGTTATTAATTAAATTTGAATTATGAGTTCTGGAATTTCTCCAGTTAATTGATTTTAGACTTTGTTGCTCTTGCGATAAAGATTGTTGTTGTTTGTGTGTGTATTATGCAGTTCGTACGGAGTGATAAACGGTGCATTTAAAGTAATAACGGGTAATAATAGCAGCGATATGATACATGTAATAAGGTGTAGTGTGTGCTCATAATTGAGTGGTCGACTTGAATAATCGTTGTATGGGAATGTTTCGTAGTCTAAGTGATTGTTATAATTTCTTGCAATTTGCATATTAAAACTCTCGTTGTAAGTTTGTATTACATAATATTAAAGTCTTTGCTATACTTTTACTAACTGCAATAGAAAGAGGTTCTTAAATTGACTGCATGGTTTTTTTTGTTACACGATTACTCCAGCAATTGTAGATAAATTTTTAGAAATATTTTTGGCGATAGCAATAGGGTATACAGTACTGAGCTCATACCTCAGAGGTGGTCCACTCTTCAGCTCCGATTTTTTTTGAGGGTAAAATCTCCTCAAAACGATATTGCGTATTTTGTACATACAACTGAAGTACCTTAATTTTTTTTCTGCATTTATGTGTAATTTATAGAGCTATATAGAACTCGACAGAACTTAAAATTTAACATTTTGAAGCGGCTGCAGCCTAGGGCATTTTGAAGCGGCTAGGGCATTAAATTCCACCCATTGCACTACCGACAAGAACCCACTCGTAACACAAGCATATTTTAGCTAACCACGAGTGCTGTTTAAAATACTAGTAATGTGCGACCCACACTTCTAGTAAGCTTTTTTTAAATCTCGTATTTACCTTGCTTAAATAATACATAATAACGATATAATATTTCAATAAAATCAAATTGTTGTTCATAAATCACTTCGTTATTGTAACTGTTACTTTTATGAAGTATCAGTTATTGTCTATGATTCGATATTCTCACGGGCAAATTGTTTTATGAATCGTTCTCGTAATTTCATTGGCCATAGTAATTGAAGGTTGTTCGTTTGAGAAACTATTTTTTGAATATCGGTTTATTGGTGGGAACAATTTTTTTACTAGGTTTTTTAACTTTACTTGGTAATTTGGTTACTGCCTCGTTGGTCTAGTAGTCGCAAACGATACTGCCATGCATCGAGGTCTTGGGTTTGAATCCTCTAATTTTCTAATTAGACTTTCTGTGCGACTTTATACAAAGAAGCAAAGACCCCTTCAGATGAAAATAATAATTATTGCATTGCTAATTCGCATTACGTATTGAAAGAAAAGTACTTTTTAACCGGATTCTATCGCGGATTATTTAGATTTCAAATGCCGACGTTTCAACGCCTTTCATCATCATAGTCACAGGTTCAAAATCGTATTACGTATTCAGATAACCACCTACTACAAATCTTAATGCCATCGAATTTACTGGAGAATTTACATTCATTTATTTATGTATATATATAAAGTAAACAGTTATATATCCGTGAACTTAATCAATGTTGACATAATGCATGTAAATCTTCAAAAATTATATGTGATATAAATTCTCCAGTAAACTGTACTTGTTGTTACAGTAACTATAAAGTACATCACATTTCTTGTGTAACATATACCTAGTGTAGTTAACACGCTCATTGTGTACACTCACTGATTTCCTTTGATGGCATATCATTATGTTAGGTAACTTTCCTCTTCCTGGCATCTTAATTAGCAGTTAGCGTGTCTTAACTCTTGTATAATGTAATTTTCTAAACTGATCAGACAGTTCAGAGATACGATACTTATCTTAAGTTAATTTCTTACTAATTGTAGAAGGAAAAACTTAAACCTCAGGCAGGACTCGAACCTGCGACCACTGGCTTGACGCGCCAGTCGCTTTACCAACTAAGCTACCGAGGTCACTGCCTGGAAGTTTAAATTTCTCCTTCTACTTATGACGTCTTTATAGGGCGACGTTTAAGTTTTTCCTTCTACAATTTGTATTTAATTACAAATATTCGCTAACACATGCGATAATGTGTATAAATAATTAAAAATAATAAGTATTGGGCCAGCGCCATCTCTCGGACTTCTAATTAACACATTGTTAATCAGAGTCGGTGAGGCCAACCGTAAGGTAGGTTCACTAGATGTCGCATACGTCGCCCTATAAAGACGTCATAAGTAGAAGGAGAAATTTAAACTTCCAGGCAGTGACCTCGGTAGCTTAGTTGGTAAAGCGACTGGCGCGTCAAGCCAGTGGTCGCAGGTTCGAGTCCTGCCTGAGGTTTAAGTTTTTCCTTCTACAATTTGTATTTAATTACAAATATTCGCTAACACATGCGATAATGTGTATAAATAATTAAAAATAATTAATTTCTTACGTTCACTGTAATCTCGTCCTTCCAAAACCAATCAAAACTTAAGCGAATATTACCACTACAATTGCTATTTTTAATAACTTATCAGTATTAGTATTGTTTTCTGAGATTTACGCGAATGATACTTGTATGTTGTAATGTACATTGATATAAAACTACTTTTAAACGGATTCTATCGCGGTTTATTTTGGTTTTAGTTCCCGAAGTTTCGACGCTTTTACAGGAGTCTGCCTGTGACCATGACACCTGCAAAGGCGTCGAAATGTCGGGAACTAAAATCTAAATAAACCGCGATAGAATCCGTTTCAAAATTCTGTCTCTATTACATAATTTAGTGACACTACGATACAAGATGAAAGTAATTTAATTAACTAATAAATCAAAATGGAATCTCAATCTATGTATTAATAGCGTTTATTTTACCTTGATATAAATCATGAAAGCCGAGCGACTACTTTCTAAAACATATTAAGATTAGAATCTACTTTTGTAGTTTTATTGTGATTTTTATGATTATGTGTAGTTGGATAATATGTTTCAGGTACGACAATTACCTACTTGTTAAATTGGTTTTAATTGCTTCATATCTACTGAAATTTAATACAAATTGTGACATAGATATGTAACAGTTTCTTACTATGTTCCTTTCATACATTGCTCCGAATCCAAAGTAAGTAGCTAAAGCCCTTGTGTTATGGAATCAGAGACAACGAAGGTACCACAAACACCCAGACCCGAGGAAATGTAGAAAAGTGTTTTTCTACTGGTCCTGTGGCGCACACACCGGTTTCAAGGTGTCGCCAGCTCTAAGGTCCCGGGTTCGAACCCCGGACGGGTCAATGTAGAAAAAAAACACTTTTCAAAATTGTCACGGGTCTGTGTGTTTTGGGACCCTCGTTGTCTCTGATTCTATAACACAAGAGCTTTAACTACTTGCTTTGGATTTGGAGCAATGTATGTGTTGTACACATTTATTAATTTTATTTATTTATTTATAACCGTGCTACCCCTCGGAAGCCGAAGCGAGACCACTAGTACTATTCTAAAAAAAGTTTAATTTTTCATGTCATTCCAATAATAAGCAATTCCGATACACATACAATGTTATTAAGACCAGATCCCCGTCACATCCCAGAACATCACATAGCGATCTTGTTTAAACGATTCTAAGATTCTAATACAGTCATGTTAGAAGTCCATATTGACATTGGTATTTTGATAAATGACTTAGCAGATATACATAGCGGTACATACTATTAGTATATAATATACGTACTACATTAGTTCTGTAATATAAAGAAACAAGTAAATGTTAATGGAGATAGTTGGCTTCGTTACTTTTTATCATATAAATTTCTTAATGTACCCAGATTATAGCAAAATGTATTACTAGTAAGAGATACTATATTAAAATACCCTGAATAACAATTTTATAATTAAAAAACATTTCAAACTACTAGCACTCTGTCAAGCACATCACACAACTCTTTAAGCTTCTCTATCGCATCAATATTCTGCGAATAAACGTTTGCCAGGTTCTCCAAAACCGGAACCCGTCTAATACCATTTAAACATCGACAGGAATTTTATCCAGCTGCCATTGCTAAGAACGCTCTTGTATCAAACAAAAAACTATGAACACCCGTTTGAAAACTACGATGCCACAGACTGTACACACACATTTAACAAGTACACCTTACACTCATTTTTATCCAGTGCTTAATAAAAACAAATGACCACCTAGACTTCTAGAGTTTTCAAAACTTACCTCGTATCGCTTAAATCGAGGCTCGGATCACTTCGTTTGATTTGACCTATACAGGCCAGCACCGCCTTATCGCTTTCAACCCTCGCCGCCAGAGAGGCGACCAGGGTTGGAAGCTGCCTCAGTGCCGGCTTGTCGACGATGGTCAGCAAGGACTTGTTGTCGATCAGCCGCCGTTCCACGTCCGCATGGCAGAGGGCGAGGAGGCGCTGGTGGGAGGAGCACGCAGGATCCTGGGTTATGGTGACGGGCGACTGTGGACGAAAGAGGTCATTGAATATGGTTAGGATAGAAAATGGGTTTGGAGTAGATAATATATTATGCAGTCTTGCTCGTCAAAGTTTAGTTTTGATAAAATTAAGAATGCTTGTACACGTTATACTTAGTTTAGTTTTTTTTATACTTATTCTTATTGATTTCAGTCGTTTGTATTATTCAGAACTTTATCAGAAATCCTTTTGCTGTATTTATTTGGTTTAAATTTTAGGGGAGTCATAACCAGTTTTGAAGATTCTCTTATAACATTAAGGACACGCTCTTTTTCCTGGGTTATACAGATTTAGATTTGATTTTGCAGCACTGCAGACAGTAGTTGTCGCTTGACTCTAGAATGAAAGTGTAACCAATTCCCAGATGTCTACATACCAGTTCTTCCAGCTTGTGTATCGCCTGCTTGTAGACCTCGACGTGGCGCTGCAGCTCGTTCTTCATGGCTACGTGCAGGGAGATGAGTGAGCCGGTAGTATCAGCTGTCAGGCCGTGTGTGCCTAGACCTGGGAAGATGAGTCATCATTAGGGCTTTAGGTTCGAACGGTTTCTTTTATTCTTTTGTTTCTGGGTGTTCAGGATTAATTGCCATGGTGTACCTGCAGGAGCTTATTTGTAGGGATTGATTCTCTATAAAACTTCTTGTGATTAAGTGGATGATTCATTTTAACAATGGAGCCAAAAGATTTTGGAGAAAATTCGCCGTTCTAGACTCATCTATCGGTAATTTTTTGACTGTTGTGCGCCCTTCAAAGGCAATTTTTATTGAAGTTTTTGGATTCGGATTGAATTAGTAGGTATTTTGAAATTAAAGAGAATAAGACTACTTTTGACTTCAGTGTATTCGGTTTCGCCTGAAATGGCAAAAATAAGATCCATCTAGAAACGGCAAAGGAAGCATATACATAATTATAATTAATGTAATATTTCCTCGTTCGAAACATTATGGCATCCGCCTTCAAAGGATGTGATGTCTTATCCAGTCATCTTGTTTAATATTTAATCCATGTTTGATTTTACATCGGCCTCATAGTGTCCTTGGAACTATGGAAGTTTAAGTAGGCAAATATTGCGTGTTATTAAATCATATGACACGCTCTGCTGGCTTGTTTTGTTTATGATTTTTAAAGCAAGTTTTTGCAAGCATGAAGTGGATTTGGCTCATCATTACTTAAGTAGATTAGAATCTGATTTTCAAATGATATCTTCGTTATTTCCTTATGTATAAAATTATTTTGTTTGAAATAACTTTTGAAATTTGTAAGTAGGTAGGTAATGTAATTTGTAGCGATGCCGAACAACGTTATTCTAAGAACTGTGTCTTATACCAACGCTAAACCTAAAACTAAGGTTACACAAACTTGTTTTTTGTTGTTTTGTACAAACAGCAAAAAACATGTCTGCTTTTTAACAATAAATGTCTGCGTGGTACGCAAACAAAAGTGTTTAGCGTCTCAGTGTACACGAGGAAGTACTGACAAAAATTCCCTGGAAATCGTTTTATATGGATGTAACTTCGCATTTTCCGCATTTTCGCCGACCTAAACTAGATTAATTCCACGAAGTATACTTATGTCAGGGATAGTGTTAGAGCTTGTAGTTCCCAATAAAACGGAGAACAGAGAACACTCCAGTGGGAAATTTCCGTGGTTGACGACAGTCCATAAGGGTTTCCGTGAATTCAAAAAAGAGTAAGGGCATGTGTCAGCCTTTCTACCGTCTGCACATCTCTTTACCACTATACCTTGAACAGCGGCATCCAGCTGTCGTCTCCTGGCATCTATAGCGTCCCTCGTGTCAGGCGTGTAGTGCACCAGGGCGGACGCGAGCCTCGCAGTCCTGGCTCGGAGCCCTGACCCCTGGTCCGCCCCCAGCAGGCCCACCAGTCGCCACGCCACCGCCTCGCATTGCACATCCGGACGGGGATTCACTTCTAATGAGATTATTCTAAGGAAGAAATGGAAACTTGAAAAGATGTTGACTCAAAAACAGTATGTTTAAATAATATCAAACGTTAAGACATACATACATAAATAGACTATGATCTGTTATAGGACATCATTGAAAATGAAATCTGTAAGTTTGTTAGATATAATATATCACCGCTTTCACAGAGTTGTAATTTTAGCAGCGCTGCTACAGACTGTATCGTCCTTTGATAGTCGCACTGCTAAGCAAAAGCCTGTTCTCATTCTCATATTAATAAAAGCCTAGTATTGATCACCAGGGTTACTTGTAAATTGTAAATTTTTGAGTCTTGCCTCAGAGGCCAGATTCCCCACGAAATTTAGTTTCACGGTTAGGCAGTTAATTCGTAGACTAACTAAAACTGAACCTTCCTACGTAACTAGTGCTTAGCATAGTTTAAATAATTAAATAAAAAAAATCTTGTAGGTAATTATCGCGGAAGCAATTAATCTGTTTACCTACTGACAAAAGTTATAATGATTCATAATTTTGTTACAATTTGGAGCAGTTAGTGGCGCGTCCGACCTCGCAACATTATAACGAAATATTATAACAATATGAAGTAATTAACAGGAATGGGAACAGCCATAGTTATGCCAACGATGTTAATAAGATGCAATTTTTTGATATCGATAATCTTTTAATTAAAAAATGCCTTCAGCGCGGTATTTGTTGAAGTACTTAATATGAAAAACGTTTTTTTTTAAAGCAAAATGCCTTGGACTCATGTTTTTGAGTATTTGTGTGTAGTATCGTTCAAGTCCACAATACATAATTGTAATGTGCGTTTTCATAAAGATAATTAAAATTGTTGCAATTTTGTCATAAATCGAACCATATTTTTAGTGCATATTTTTTAATTAAAACTTAACATAAAACAATTTTGTTTTATTATGTTACGTTACATTGTCACTGGACATGTCCAAAATACACCTAAATTTTAATTATTTATGTGCATACATTTGTAAAATATAAACCGTATCCCATACGGCTATTGAACTATTACGACTATCATTCTTGCTGTGTGTGTGGCAGTCGACGCGAAGACCTACCTCGGTCATCCAGGCAGCTTTTATATACATGTTTTTAATTTAATATCTTATTAACATCAAGAACAAAGAAAATCTCGTAATACTACAACAATGAGCAGGCTAAGACTCTCATTCAAGTAACAGAACGTACAATATTTTATAATAAAACATAATCCCACACTTTGTTTTAGAGAAAAAAACTTTATCTAGATTCATGATCATTATACACAAATTCTACAATAATTCTTTTACACTGTTTTAAACCAATCTTATCAAGATTTACAGTAATAAGCCCCCTCTGTACCTTTTTTGTTTGTGGGGGTGAGAAGCTTATGACTCCGACATATCCCCACGTGCCCTCGGCGTATGTCGGACTTACACCGACTAAAAACACCCCGGTCCCATCATTGCTTTTGCTGGAGCGTACGTAAAACAAAGAATGTTACATATTATTTTTTTCTTTATTGAAATACTTCATTCAGTATATTTTACAGCTACAAAAGTCCATCCAACAGGCCTTTGTATTATGACCTATCTTGCAAAAACGGTACAATTTACTTTGGCTTACAAAAAACTTACAAATGTTATGTGGTTACGATATACACCTACTTTTCTGCGCGTTTAGTACAATACCGCTGTTATATAAGAATTTATAAAGTCTGCATCAAGCTTCACCGCCTTCAACCGTTAACGCATCATAACTTACACAAATCACCACCACTTATAGCAAGCACATTGACCACCATACAGCCACTTAACTGTTGCCAACGGTCTATCATTAAAGCTCCTACAGACTTGCCGGCGGCACAAACCGGCTGCACAAACGGGGAAAAGCCGCAGAGCATTACCATAAGCGGAACTTCTACCGATATCATATCACCTCTGCATTCCCTTTTACCGGGAAGCTGATAGAAACGTTTTTGCAGACTACCACAAGGATAGTACGTCTATAAGAAGTTTTGCCTAGCACCACGGATATATTTATTTAGATAGTTGGCTCTTAAAATTATTATTGGAGCTGTTATTCTGATACCAATAATCTAGGTGTGGCTAATACGGATATAAGCACGGAAATTTTCTCTGGAAGCAACAATTACTGTGTGTACTGTGATGCAGCAGACGGTCCCAAAGCTGGCCGACACCCGGTTCCTCGCGCAGCACGGCAGCCAGGCATAGTGTAGGAGCCATTACACCTGTTCCTATTCTCACATAATATATTACAAGACACAATGACTTATCACGAACTGTAACGATAAGACGTCAAAGTTTTTGTGTTTCCATAAGCCCCTATTGTTTATTTCCGTGAAATGTTCGTGAGTTCAGAAACTTCTTCGTTTCTGATAAGGTTACCGTTTTAAGTTGTGTGAAATATTGTGCTGGTATTGTTTGAGTAATTAATATAGCTGTGAGAAAATAATTATAATTATAACTAGGTTAGTGTAAATATTGGCAATCAAATTAAAATGGTGCGCTTACTTTGATGCCCGTTTTTTTATTAATCTTCCGGTTATATCTTTACCAGTATTATAAAGCTGAAAAATTTGGCTGACTGGACGCTGGATATCACAGTCGGTGGTCTAGTCACGTACGCGTGGCGCACGTGGCAATAAATCGCAAAAATTCATCCTATCATCAGGTCCTGACTTGGTGACAAGGTGACAACTCTTTTGAATAAAAATGTATTTGGAAAACTGTTCCACGGTTAATAATTTATTAAAAAAATATCCTTCAACTGTCAACCGTTAAGGAGATATATGCTGATTATAATGAGATGCAAATATGTGAATAGCTTTAGAAGAAACACGAAATACGTAATACGTGCCTATAAATTTGAGAGATATCTGTGGAAATACATAAAAAAAGGAACATCCAGTCGAACATAGGTAACGGTAATACACTAATTTTGCTTTCATTAACAGCATTTTCTAATTGGTGAGCAACTAAAGTGATCACGCAAATGCCTTTCAGTTTGATTGTCAGTGAAAACGACACGCTCGTATCTACACGTTAAACGCGATATTATCTGTTTCCATTGAAATACTCAGGAAGGATAGTCAAGCTAATTTACTCATACTTTAGTTTTTTAAACGTGTACAACTATTCTTTGGGTATTACAATTGTACGATAGCATACTATCACACTAGTCCCAGAGTAATCAAAAGAGATCAGCCCGTACGCCCATACGTAAATAGCTGAGAGGTGCGTGCGACGCTTCCTAGCCATGGAGTCGCAACGCTGCTATTTTATGACGCCGCGACCCTTCCCAGACAGAACGTCGCGACGTCTCCTAGCTATCGCGTCGCGACGCTTCTCTTATATGGCGTCGCGACGCTGGTTAGTCAGGACGTCGTGATGCTTACAAGCTATGGTGTCATACCGCTCATCATCTATGGCATCGTGACGCTTCCTAGATGCGGCGTCGTGACGCTTCCCATCTATGGCGCTGCGACTTTGTTTAGCTGAGGCGTCGCGAAGCTGGTCATCTATGGCGTCGCAACTCTTCTCAATTATGGCATCGTGGTGCTGGCATTTCATGGAGTCGCGACGTCATTGCTGGGGTAGCGTCGGGTCGCCTTGTGTTGGAAGCGTCGCGATGCTATAATATGTAAGCACCGCGACGCCATAATTGAGAAGAGTCGCGACGCCATAATATGTCAGCACCGCGACACCATAACTGAGCAGTGTCGCGACACCATAGATGGTGAGCGTCGCGACGCCATGGCTGGGTAAGGTCGCGACGCTTACAAGCTCTGCTCAGTTAAGACGTCGCGGCGCTTACATATTATAGCATCGCGACGCTTCCAAGACAAGGCGACGAAACATATGGCGCCATGACGCCTTAATTGAACATTGGCTTTGCGACGCTGGTCAGCTATGGCGTCGCTACTCTTCTCAGTGGTGCGTCGCGGCGCTGACGAATTATGACGTCGCGACGCCTCCTATTTATGGCATCGCGACGCCATGGAATGTCAGCACCACGATGCCATAATTGAAAAGTGTCGCGACGCCGTAGATTAAGGCGTCGCGACGCCGTAATATGCCAGCGCCGCGACGCCGTAATTGAGCAAAGTCGTGACGCCAAAGCTTGTCGGCGTCGCGTCGTCTCAGCTGAACAAAGTCACGACGCCATAACTGAGTAACGAGCAGCGTCGCGACCTTTCCAAGGCATGGCGTCGCGACGCCAGTGACGCCAGCAAGCGAGCAACGCAGTGACGTGGTCGCGACGTTGCTCGGTTATGGCGTCGCAGCGCTCGTCAACTATGGCATCGTGACGCTTCCCAGATGCGGCGTCGCGACGCTTCTCGGTTATGGCGTCGCGGCGCTTGTTAGCTATGGCGTCGCGACGCTTCCCAGATGCGGCGTCTTGACGTCCCTCAGCTAAGGCTTTGCGACGCTACTTAGCTATGGCATCGCGACGAGCGTTGGCGTCGCGGTACCGATAAGCGTTGGCGTTGCGTCGCTGCCGCGCCGCCCAGCTATACGAATAAGATTTGGCGTCGCGACACATTATATTAATCCTTATCCAAATAAATGCGTCGGGACGCTACACCGCGCCGCTTAGCTATGGAGTTGACGTCATGACGCCGCTTAGCAATGGTGCCGTACACACAGTTGTTGGACGAATATAATTATGTTCATGAAAGGGCATAAAAAGGAATTATTAATATAATAAATAAATAATATATGATGAAGGGATAACTCACAAAAAGCTTAAAAAAACGCGGACGAAGTCGAGGAGACAGCTTTTTTTAAATAAAAGAAAATACCTAGGCACCTCTTTTTTAACCGACTTCAAAAAAGGAGGAGCTTCTATGTTCGATTGTTTGTATATTTTTATATGCAGCTTGTCATTATTTATGTGTAATCCAAATCGAAGCATTTCAAGAAATCAATAGCTGCCTAGCTCTACTTTATATCAATCACCATGACACATCCAGTGTCTAACAAAAAATGCCCTATGATGGATTAGATTGAATATGGATTTTTCTATAAACTTGTTTGCTATAAACCAAAACTACTACCTTATTACTTTCAATACATTAAACAGATTATTTAAACGTGCATGAAAACGAAATCACAACACAATGATTGTTACCAAATTGCAAGCAATCTCTTCACGGTTCAGATGATAATAAATTCACGCGCGAAAATTGTTGCGTGTGTTACTTACAGATGTAATCATTGACTTCAAACATTATGTCTTCAAATTATGTTGGTATTATACCTGATGATATTATGTATAACTGGGATTATTTTAAAGGCTCATTGTTTGCTGCACTATCTTATATTATCTGTTAAATTGTCACCCTTATATTCCATGCCATTTTCTGGGTGAGTTTTAGGAATACTTTAGTAATACATAATATTATGCGGGAAACGGAACGTTAGAGTGAGTGAAAAGGAATGAATGTATGAAAGGGAGCGAGATGGAAGGATGGGTTTTTTGAAAATAGAGAGAGTGTGAAAAAATAGTTGAAGGGAGACACTCGTAGGCGATAGACATTTCATAAAAATTTATGTTGCTGAAAAGACAAGTTGTTTTACTCTGAGCATTATTCCCACATATTATTTTATTGGTTATACTTTTTTCAAGTACCTTTTTAATACAGTCGGTTCCCATTATTTTAACCAGGAATATTGCACAGTTAAAACGAACATATCCAATATTTATTTACAAACAATATATTAAAAAGTACCCATAGGCCATAGGTAATCAAAACGCGATTTATCGGACTTCAAAAAAAGAAGAGATTCTATGTTCGACTCTAAGGTTTTTTTTTTCGGTATAAAGTGTACCTAAATGTGTACCTTCAAGTGCAAGTCGGATCACACTTAATCAGCACTTAACTTCCTTAATATCTCACTCATTTTAAAAGTCCTGCGTAATGATGAATGGGCCTACTTGTATACCATTAAATCGACAACAGCAAAATCAAAGCGGTCTTACCGAATCAATACAAGTACATAAATTTCACTGGCCACCAAATCTCTGGGACTGAACAGGTCTGACGAGTGCACTTTCACCCAAACCAGACCTATAAAGTGTTGGGTGTAAACACCAGCGCAGACGCGAAGGCGGCGCGCGGCGTCGTGATAAAAACTGGTATTATAGGTATGAGAGGCTAGACAACCATGTATTGGGGTTGTTGAACTAATGGTTTTGTTGATGGTATTTAGCTTTAGTGTTTTAGTTGGTAACTGAATATAAGATGACAATGTAATGACTATGATACAGCGTCTGTTTTTAACGTGTGAACAGTTATTCTATTCAGATGTGCTTTTTTTTTGTTTGCTTTTTTTTAACGAACAAAAAATTACTAGTATTCTTGTTAACCCCTCGTGGTAAGCTAAATGCTTGTGTTACGAGTGGGCTCACGTCGATAGAGCAATAGGTGGGATTCAAACTCTCGACCACAAGATCGCAAATCCGATGCCTTAGCCATTCAGCTACCGCCGCTTCAAAATGTTCTCATTCTATTTAACTAAATGTATCTACTTTTTATTACGTTTGTTTGAAGTTTTGAAAGTCACACTATATTTCTTTATTTTGAGGTACTTAAGTTTTTGGATGGGCCTAAAATATCTCAACAAAATGTATTACATAAATACGGAAAAAGGAATAATTATGTAAAAATACGTCGCAGTAAGAGTCGTAAAACTAGAAAGAATGCATAAGTGTCTATTGTGTAAAAAATATAATGTTCCATAAAATCTCTAAACTTCAAGTCATTATGCATACTCTTTTAACAGCTAATAAAAAACTGAGTAGCTTACGTAACTTGTTCATAAAACAACAGCCGACAACAAGCCATCACAATTCTAAACGCCAATATAATAGTTCATATTCATCAAACATGTCATGCATGCATGCAATCAAGCATAACTGAAAATACACCGATCATAGCATAGGAATCGTACTTGAAAGTGGAACGTCATGAACTGTCAAATTCTAGGCAGTAAAAGTGAATGCCTTGGTCACTGATACGAAATTTAAAATGGTTGGTAATGGCGGCCGATGCAATAAATTGTTATTGATAATCCAACATCATCGGAGCGTAAACGTTTAATTAATCGTTGTCTTGAATATATTTCAGCTTTCCAATTTTATTTCTGCCTAATGTGTTGTGTTTTGTGCCTTCATTATCAATTTAAATTATCCTTTCTATTCGTTAGTATTAAATGACGCAGCTTATCAACATCAATAAACAGCAACTCAAATGCGCGAAATAATTATTTTTAATTAAATACCTAGATTCGATTCTAATAAGTAAGAATCATTCAAATTATGCGAATAAAAATACAAGGCACAGAATATTTTTTTTAATTGAATGAATAATGTGGAAGAATTGGATCAGTTGGGTGCAAGAGGTACAGAACAGTCGATATACGTAGAATAAAACAGACAATTTTACAATACAGCTCGAACCCAACCACACTACCGACGTGAAGCCACTCGTAACAAAAAGATCGCACCTCCTTGTGCTAAGCTAAGCGTAGCTTAGTAGTTAATAAAAATACTGCGACCCACATTTACAGTAGGCTTTAAAAAAATGGCCCAAATCTCATTCCAAAATTTCTTGACCAATAATTTCAAAATACTTAAATTATCATTATCACCGACATTAGCCTTAAACTGTACATAACAGTTCGTTACTTATTCAAACTTCCCATACATTCTCATAGAATAGCAACCACTGAGTCACCACGTCAATCACTAACCTTTTAAAACTTCTACACAATTCACCTGAACATTGGCACTTTGAATAGCCATCAACAGTATGAACTCTGAACTGACTGAGTCACTCCACGTAACTTATTATATGATGTTATTCAATATGTGCAACAATCGATTTAATTCTCAGATTATGTTATAACATTAGGAAGCTACATGAGAGATGTCGCGTGTGACACCTGTAATAATACGCGTGCAATAAGGATGGGTATTAAAAAACACTCCAAGTAGCAATTAAACTTCATCAGAAATTATATTAATAATATTTTTATTGTTTAGCTTTCCTTGCACCACTTTCTGGTTAACCTAGTTCTATAAATGCCGTGAAACTCTGTTATTGGTTTAAGTGATAATTGTCATCGCCTGACTATCACTGAGCAGCATGTGTAGGCGACACTTGCTAGTGACCTTGACGTAACTGCATTGGCTGTTCACTGATAGTGGGGTGGGTATTCTTAATTCATGTAACTTAAATAATAAGCTGTTGAGTTTCCTAATAAATAAATAAATAAATAAATAAAAGAAATAATGTAAGAAGAAACTAATTTCTAAGAAGCTTGATTGGACGCATAATGATAATGAAAACCTTATATAAAAGACTAGACTAGAAATTAAAAGAAGACACTAAAGAATGATGACACGATTTAAGTTTCAATTCCACCATTTTAAATACTTGAAGATTCTAACCATGGTAACACAATCTCAGATTAGACCAAAGACAAAGCATGTCATGATTTTAATACTGATGATGATGATATAACTAAAAAAGTAGAACCTATTCTGTCTACAATTAAATCTTTTGTTAACGCCGTGAGAGTGAAAATACCTAAAGTAGGTCAATTTCTTAAACATTTCCCTGAACCAAAATGGTCAAGTGAAAAAACGAGCTTCGAGGAACCGGCTTTAGGACTTTCTCAGGCGCAGGTTCCTTAAGACCACCATTTTGAAGGTCATTGTCGTTATAAATCATGTGAAAGTAGTCTGAACATAAAATACCAAGGAGACCGGTTGTCTGGCACTTTCGTTGAGAATCCCGTAAATTATGACATCCTTAACACTTGTATTTAAGGACTATATCTCTGTGGCAAGATCAAGAAAAATACCGCGTAATATTTTGGATTTTATGTCTTTTAGTTAAAGTTGCTTTTTGCTTGTATTTTTAAATGCATATGTTAATGGTAATCTTTGATCGTAGATAACGTAGGTGAGCTGTTGGATTATAATCTTACTAACATGAGGAATTTAGAAATTGTTTCATTTTAGCACATCGCTGCATTGAGCACTTGATTTTTAATCCATTAGTGGAACACATTAAAGTCATTAGGTTTTTATGAGATATTGAATAAATTAGCTAGATTCATATTATTTGATAATGATGAAGACATGAGACCGTTTTTATTTCAAGTCTTCTGTTGGTTTAAACTTTCAACTCAAATTGTTCGGAATCCCATTCTTGAACATGTAACTAAACTGAAAACCCTTTTAATGCCGAAAAATAGCAACAAGTATGAAAAACACCAAAAGGTGTAAAATAAAAAAAATAAAGTGCCTTTTTCGGTAGGTAAATCATGATAAATCTCATAAACAACCATTTATCTACAGGAAATAATAAGTCAGTACATTGTTTGTCCGGCTGGCTGGGCGCAAGCTGCCAAGCGGATCATCTGCGCAGGCGCCGATTGTAAGACATAACGGGCACATCGGAAACGTAACTACGGTATCTGCGGCAACACAAATGAATCACAGCGGTACTATGAATGGGGAAAATGTGGATTTAGATGGAGTTTAGATGACATTATAGCGTTTTAGACTGATTATTGACTTACCATTCAAAATCAAAATAAAAAAGTTTTTATTTCTTATAAACCTCAAGAAGGCGCTTAAGAAACGTTAAATACTAATCTACTGATTCTAGGTGCTCGGTTCCAAAGTGTCCTTCCCATGGAGAAGAACCGGCAAGAAACTCCATAATTCTCATTAATTTAGACTGTAAATAGTAATATTAAACTAGCTGCCCCCGGCGGAGTTACCCGTGGTGTACCAGACAACTTCATTTTACGGGTTAAAAAGTAACATATGTGTTCATGGCAATGTGGTTGTTATAAGATCTTATTTTTATTTCAAAGAAATTGAATTTATGACATTAATGTCTTGGAGCCTACACAAGAAGTTTATGTTTTCGAACTTAACTTTAAATGATTGGAATAAAACGCAACCTTGATTATATCATTTAAACATTCGATTCGAGTGAGAAGTTCGTGATACTTATTTAATTTGTTTATGGGAAACTTTTGATAACTTCGTGCCTATTGCAACAGTTTCTCATGATCTCTAAGTGTAATTTGGGCGAAGAGTTGTTTTTGTTAAATCTTCCAAACTAAGCAATAGTCAATTTAAAATACTTTAAATATTTTCGGGGTCATTGGCATAACCACGGATAAGGAAATCATTATGAGAAAATCTGGATTTGAAAACTGAAATCGCCTCACAACCAGCAAGCATGGTGATAATTTCTCAATCCTACTCCTTCGTTGAATTCACTCACCTGTTCAAAAGAGTCTCAATCAAATGAGCGGAGTGTGGTAGTGCTTCCACTAGCAGGTCTATGGGCAGCTCGGTGGCCACAGACTGTAGCACCCCTGGTCCAAGCCTGGACAAGATGGCTGCGGCCTCCCGGAACTGCCGCCCTTCAGACAGCAGCAGCACCCGACGCAGAGCGAGACGGGGAGATGTGTAAGTATTCTTCTCCCTTTCCCGCTCGCGACGGATTCGCTCTCGGCTTTCGTTCATGACTTCAGTTTCTTATGTAGTGTTAGCCCATTTTTTTCTGTGGTGTCTCCATCTGAGAACAATACTTCGGTATTGAAAGATGGAAATACATAATAGAAATATGGATACTTGTGAGATCAGGTTTTTGTACATCTCTCGATGTCCAGTAATATCTTTCTTTATTTCCACATCATATTCGGACATATTCTCTTCACATCAAACTAACTCAACGTTTCAAATTGTATGTACACTTAACTTTCTATTTATCTGCTTCATGAACTGAAAATGGCGTCCAAATTTTGGTTTTCTTTATCTAATTAAATTAGCAAATTGCCTTGAAACACCTTCTCAATAGTTTTATTTAACACCTTTTGTTTAAAGAGTTGCAATCAATTGATAGCACACCCACATACAATTAGAGAGAGCTCTAAGAACAAACGTATGTCGCAATTGTTAAAGGAGGATAAATTAAATATGGCCATGACCACTTCTGTGTAGTCTTTTTCCAAAGACCTCCGAAAATCTCTCGTTCCGTTGTGAGAAAGAAACCAACTTTATACCAGTATTGTACACCTAAATTTATACTGCGGTAGCCATTGGTTGATAGATGTAGGGATAGTCGAAGATCAACCCATGATAGTATGACGAACAACTTCGGTTGCTACCAGCGGCAAGGAAAAAGTCTCAGTAGCTATATGAATGTCATCTATGGATGGAATATCTTCGTCAAGATTTAGTTCGTCTGAACGATCAATCCACGTAAATTTTCTTATTGAAAAGCATAAATAAACTATAGCTATTGATAATCCAGAGACCATTATATCAGTTTTTGCCGAACACAATGGCAAATAGTCGTAAACTCAGTAATACCGTTGTGCAGTATGAGCTCGTTAAAAGAAACTGATCGGTATCGATATTACACCGAAATTGTAATGTAATGACAACTTCACTAAATGTGATGATCGTACGACGCCAGTTATAAGAGATAGCGTTTATGGACATAATTATTATGACTGCACTGATAGCTGAGTGGTATAGGTCACCACGCTAATTACCACTGTGCGCGACGTGCTGCGGGTTCGATCCCCGCATGGGACAAGCATTTGTGTGATCTACAAATGCTTGTTCCAAGTCTGGGTGTTCTTTGTGAATGTGAATTGAATGTTTGTGAAACCCCCGCGACACAAGGATTAAATTCCTTAAGGCGGGCTTTCTTTATAAAAAACAAAAAAAAAAACATGCGTGCGTACAAAGTACACATGTCAGAAGTGAAACTTCTTTGGCGAACTAATTTATAAATCTTGTTTATATTTATACAAATCTAAAACTTTAAATTTCCAAGATTAAGAGGAAGGGAAAAAGGAAGATAGGTTAGGAATTTAATTGTCATTAAAATAAAAAAAGGTTTGAAAATTAATGTAAATTATAAATTTAATTTTTTCAATTTATTTCTTCAATATTTACATTGTTTGACATAACGTTTATCTAAAATAAATAAAAATAAGTATTGTTACAATAATTAACAATAGCGAGATACACAATTTGTAAAACAGTAACTATTATGCAAATGCGCTTCGTCTATGGTCTCACATGCAAAAATTCTAGATTGAGATTGAGACGAATACATGTAATTTCATATAGAGAAATGTCCTCCATCTTGGATCAGGAACTTTTGCGCGATAGACATTTCCGCGAAAGCTTGACCTCATTTTTATTTTAAGTGACCTCGCAAATCTTAAAAATGACTTATCACAAAAAAATGCATATTTTTCTCGGTGCCATCTTGGATTCTAATTTCGACCCCATAATCGTTTTTAGCGACCTCGGGTACCATGAAAATGACACCCATGATGAAAAAAATGCATATTTTTCTCGGCGCCATCTTGGATTCTAATTTCGACCCCATAATCGTTTTTAGCGACCTCGGGTACCATGAAAATGACACCCATGATGAAAAAAATGCATATTTTTCTCGGCGCCATCTTGGATTCTAATTTCGACCCCATAATCGTTTTTAGCGACCTCGGGTACCATGAAAATGACACCCATGATGAAAAAAATGCATATTTTTCTCGGCGCCATCTTGGATTCTAATTTCGACCCCATAATCGTTTTTAGCGACCTCGGGTACCATGAAAATGACACCCATGATGAAAAAAATGCATATTTTTCTCGGCGCCATCTTGGATTCTAATTTCGACCCCATAATCGTTTTTAGCGACCTCGGGTACCATGAAAATGACACCCATGATGAAAAAAATGCTTATTTTTCTCGGCGCCATCTTGGATTCTAATTTCGACCCCATAATCGTTTTTAACGACTTCGGGTACCATGAAAATGACACACATGACGAAAAATTTGCAAAATTTCCTCGGCGCCATCTTGGGTTTTAATTTCGACCCCATAATCGTTTAAGCGACCTCGGGAATCATGAAAATGACACCCATGACGAAAAATTTGCAAATTGTCGTCGACGCCATCTTGGTTTCTTGGCACCCATTTTAATAAAATTATTATATTTATTAAAACTAATAGAACTATTCGCTCTGTCTCACTTTTTCTCTCAATCTTTCTCACTCGCTTGCTCCCTACTCTCACTCCACGGCTAGTTGCTCATGCTACGTTCGCCCTGTCTTACTCTCTCTCAATCGGTCTCGATCATGAAGGTATAGATGAAAACCTTCATGGTCTCGATCACTCTCTCTCTCTTTTCTGACACTTCCGTTCAAAGATATTGTAATGTATTCTACTACTTCCGTTGCATACCGGCGTGACGTTTCATCTGTAAAAAATTTACCCTCATGCGCCAAAAGAAGTTTCACTTCAAAAATGTGTAAATATGTGTATGTTTAATCAAGAATTTGTTCAAGTCTACAGAATCTAAAATGGCCGTCTGTTGCTGTCTCTGTCACTCTAGGGTAGGGTAAGATAGAGTATCTGACTATAGTTTGAAATAATAGCGTAATAAAATAGTCTATCAATTCGGTTTGAATAGACTTAATCGATTAGTTCAGTTCATTGCCGATATAACAACAATTTTTCATGGAAGATAAAATCATCAAAATAATGTTGTGTGAATGTAAGATTGTGTAACTCGCTATATGTTACGTATGATAATCATCACATAATTATTGTGCTTTATTTATTGATTTTGAGAATAAAACTCTTTATAAATAAATTACGTCACAGGAATTAACGCGAACTCATGCATATACCTTTTAAGTCTTGACGTTTCAGCCGGGTTACACTGGCCGTGGTCGCAAGCAGACTGGTGATGAAGTTTAAAAACGTATGGATGTATATTCTCCTCCATAGGAATAACATTTTGGACGCGCAACCGCGAAATAGGTTTAATAGAAATAAACATTTGAAGTATAACTGCTTTACGCAATCGTGACTTGGGGAGCAAACTGATGAATGCGTGACGAGAGCGTTACGAAATGTGTGATCGGAGAGGCGAACGGAAGTTGAGAAGGAAAGAGTGTTACGTTTCGTATATTTATGTAGGGGCAAGACAATTACCGGGTAATACACCGGGTAGTATCCCGAAGAATTTAATCTGCTAGAATTATAATGACTTAACGACGGTCAAAAATCACTGTATGACAATGTTAATGATGTAATTATTAGTATTCTTCAAATAAATGTTCAAACCAATGACCCCACAGGCAGAATCCCCAGCTTCTAACTACTGAGTGCAGCCTACTCACAGACACACAGCGACGTGATATTTCCCAAGTTCACGACAAAACTATGTTTGTTGTATGTCCCGTTACCATGACAACCATAGTAACGGAATGAATTTGAAGGCTAACAAAACTCTATCGGGAGAAATATGCTTAGAAATAACATCATCATTTCTTGTTTGGTTTGATGATAATGATTTCCGAGGTTGCACCTTCGTTGTCTCTGATTTCATTACACAAGTGCTTTAGCTACTTATCTTGGTTTTGGAGCAATGTATGTGATTTGTCCACATTTATTTATTTATTTATTCATGTGGGTCAATCTCATCAAACGAACAAATCCTCGTTAAATTAATATTTACCTCTGCAACATAGAAACTATATCAATATAATTTGTTAAAACGATCTCTTATTCCTAAATGTTTTATTCATTAACATCAATATAAGACCTCCTTTTCCGTCACCTTGACACGAATATTTTCGCTGTTGTTTTTGACCCACACCGCACATTCCCGCAATCGGCACAAATTATAATAATATGCTATTCGTGTAGCAACAACGTGAGTGTTAGAAATCCTGATGTTTGGACGTTATTGATATACTGAGCTCATTTAGCTATGACATTCTGTGGATAAGTTAGAATTATGGAGATTTTCCCATTTATTTATAGAACGCTAAGCACACGAGCGCAGTCTGAGAGATGGCGGAAGATCGCAGAGCTGTGTCCACCTTTATCAAAATAATATGTGGACAACTCATTGTGATCACGACCAAACCACCACCTGATTTAAACAAGAGCGCAGTGACAGAGAAGAGAAGAAGAAGCGCTCGATGGAAAATTGGTTCGCTAGGCAGAGAATGCACATGGCTATTGGTCGCCGTGGACAAGTTGAACGCGACAATAATGACTTTGAGAATGTTATCAACGTGTTCGCTGTAACCTATGGCCGTGAACATTCGTGTCCGCTGACAAATCGTCTATCGTCTGCACAGTACCCTCTGAATAATAATGTTTAATATACATAATCTGAGTATTTCATAGGGAAAATGTATTACCTCCCCAGCAAAGAAATTGTGCAGGTAAGTCTAGCAGCCTTTTCGTTCCCTGGTCAAGCCGAGGGATCACTGGTGCATACCCAACACAAGGCTGAGACAAGCAGTTCTGATGCGAGATATGGTGAGACAAACCCAACATACCTTGTCATAGGCCTAGTGTAGAATATATTATCATTCGGTTCATTCTACATCTAAAGTGTTCTAGTGATTAATTTTTGTCAAGCGTACCATCTAGTAGGTGAGACTGTGTACCAGTTACATTGAGAGGTATCCTAATAACCTGTGTCATGCATTGTGCCAGTTGATTATTTATATGTACATTACTTATGGGTGATACATTATGTATCTGAACAAATAAGACTATCAATGAAATGGTCGTTTAAGTAAAGTAGACCCGATGTTAATATTGAGAACGAATTATTGAAATCAATGCTACTTTGATAAAGTGTCTGTTACGATTTGCGATTGGAACGGGGATTGTCGATTTATGAAATGTGGTCATTCATAAGTTAACTAAAATAGATTATCTAGATCCATAAAGATGATCCATGTACGCATTTAAGATTCCGATTGAGCTTTGCAGGAGTGATAGTTAATTATTCCTTACAGGCTTAACAAGGGGCAGCGATGTAGGTTGAATTTTTAACTCTATCTCATTTCGATATATTCAAAAAAGCCAGACGTTATCAGTTCCTAAATCTGTAATTCTATTTTGCGTATGTTCGGGTACATTTTTTCTTATACGTAACTAATAACTCATCTACCGTTTTAAGCCATAAATCCTTCGATAAGATCTCGATACATCCCGAGGCCGTCCCTCAAAACTTTCTCTCCTCAAGTTCCAAGGTTGGTGCGGAGAAACCCCTCCGGCCTGACAGGCTTTCGATCTGACCAGTAGTAGTCGTTTCTAGTTAACACTTATAACTTGATGTGTCGTACCTTTATTTTTAGGGTTCCGTACCTCAAAAGGTAAAAACGGAACCCTTATAGGATCACTTTGTTGTCCGTCTGTCTGTCTGTCTGTCAAGACCTTTTTTCTCAGGAACGCGTGGAGGTATCAAGCTGAAATTCATATCAAATACTCAAGTCTATGGTTTCTTGGAGCTGTGAAAAAATCAAACTTCTAAGTCAACGCGATCAAAAGATACTCCCGTTTATGCCGCAAATTTTCGACACTCGCAAGGGAATCAAAACCTACAGGGTACTTCCCGTGAACTCAGAATCTTGAAATTTGGTATGAAGCAACGTCTTATAGCAGAGATATAGGAAAAATTGCGAAAAGTATACATTTTTAGTTATATCATATAATAAAAATATTTTTAATAATTTTAAACTTACTACCCCTTTCCTCATGAACGCGTAGTGGTATTATATTGAATTTCATATCAAATACTCAAATCTATAATACCTTTAAGCTGTAACAAAATCAAACTTCTATGTCAACGCAATCAAAAGAAACAAGAATTAAAACCGCATATTTTGAAACTCGCCACTACTCGCAAGGGAATCAAAACCTACAGGGTACTTCCCGTGAACTCAGAATCTTGAAATTTGGTATGAAGCAACGTCTTATAGCAGAGATATAGGAAAAATTGCGAAAAGTATACATTTTTAGTTATATCATAAAATAAAAATATTTTTAATAATTTTAAACTTACTACCCCTTTCCTCATGAACGCGTAGTGGTATTATATTGAAATTCATATCAAATACTCAAATCTATAATACCTTGAAGCTGTAACAAAATCAAACTTCTATGTCAACGCAATCAAAAGAAACAGGAATTAAAACCGCATATTTTGAAACTCGCCACTACTCGCAAGGGAATCAAAACCTACAGGGTACTTCCCGTGAACTCAGAATCTTGAAATTTGGTACGAAGCAACGTCTTATAGCAGAGATATAGGAAAAATTGCGAAAAGTATACATTTTTAGTTATATCATATAATAAAAATATTTTTAATAATTTTAAACTTACTACCCCTTTCCTCATGAACGCGTAGTGGTATTATATTGAAATTCATATCAAATACTCAAATCTATAATACCTTGAAGCTGTAACAAAATCAAACTTCTATGTCAACGCAATCAAAAGAAACAGGAATTAAAACCGCATATTTTGAAACTCGCCACTACTCGCAAGGGAATCAAAACCTACAGGGTACTTCCCGTGAACTCAGAATCTTGAAATTTGGTACGAAGCAACGTCTTATAACACAGATAAAGGAAAAATTGCGAAAAGCATAAATTTTTAGTTACATCATATAATAAAAATATTTTTAATAATTTTAAACTTATTACCCCTTTACTCATGAACGCGTAGTGGTATTATATTGAAATTCTTAACAAATACTCAAGTCTATAAATATTATACAGGTTTGTACGGAACCCTCGGTGCGCGAGTCTGACTCGCACTTGGCCGGTTTTTATACTAACAGTGTACCACAGCTTCGTCTACGTATGTTTACTCTTTAAAGCTGTTACCCGTGACTTTGCTTGCGTGGTCGTCGGTTACCAACGTAAAGTAACCTAAGTCCTTTTTTAGGGTACAAGATTACCCCTTACCAAGTTCCATCGTTATCGTTTCTGCGGTTAATCCGTAAAGGAATAACAGACAGACAAACAATATTAATTTGGCATTTTTATGTAGTATGTGCGTAGCCTAGCGTTTTCCAAAGCTATCTTGGGGTCGGCTCCCAGTCTTACTAGATTTAGCTGGATACCGTATTTTACGTGGAGCGACTGCCTATCTGATCTCCACAACCAACTTTACAGAGTAGCACAGTATTCCATAGTAAGACTGGTTGTTAGAATTGTTATGACGTAACGACTGTCAAAGATAGGTTTGACAGTAGGGACCTTTTGCGGTATCTTGGACGCTTAGCTTGCTTTTCGAGATACGGAGGGGTCTGGGTATGTTAACAAATTCTTTAAAAGATGATATGGCTAGAAAGAATGTTACTTGTGAGATGACGTCACCGCAGTAGAAGAAGAACACATGCTGCGCCTACCCTACATGAAGAACTGACCCTGAAAGACCCTGAAAAAAGGGGTAAGGGAAGGGGAAGATGATGGAAATTTAGATAGATAAGTCTCTCTCGTGTTAACTTATATCATGAACCTCACATTGTGTGGTCCAATAAACCAATCTTATACAGGGTGTGACAAAACCGTAAAGCCGAACATTCATTTATGAATGAAAAATAGGAAACCAATTAAAGTAGACAGTTATTAGGTAAAATAGGTACATAGGCCTTTCTGTCAAATAATCCCTAACATGACCCACAACCCTGCTTACTAGGGTTGACAAAATTTTTGGATTTAATAATTAATTATATTTTTAACGGAATATTTTGTAACACGTTGTATATTATCAGTAAAACTCTTAATACTTATAAAAACTAGTGAACGCTCTATTTAAAAAGACGGCAATTAAATTTCATATTGATTGCAGATGTGAGATACGTTCGCGGGGAATCGAACCCGCAACCTTGATCTCTAGTGAGGCCGAACGATGCTCGGTGAAGCGACAACCCTTCTTATGACGAGGAAATATTGAGTTTGTTCGTGAACAAAGTAATAATGTCTTCTTGTGGATACATGAAACTCTATGGTATCGTGGGTAATAAATGGTGGTTGTGAGTAAGCAGGAAGCTCAGTTTAACTATTATCATTAAGCCCATTTTTCTTTAACGTTGTGATAAATAAGTACCATTAACTTCCGATTATTATTATTTCTATGAGAGTAAACCTTTTTGTAATTATAAAAACAAAATGTATTGAACAAAGATTATACTTACAACAAAAAAACGAGACAAATCCAGAAAAAAACTATAAAAAAATCCAATCACCAAAACACTTAAGCTCTGTCCACACAACACAATAAAAAGTTACAAATCAAAAGAAATCAATTTAAATATCGAACACGATTCAAACGCGGAACATGCGCAGGCGTTTTGCGCAGAAGCCGGGCAACGAATGAGCTTCTCCCGCGGCCTGCGCACACGCAGCACGAGAAAGCTTTGGGACCGCGTCATGCAACACACAAGAATTTATGCACTCGAATGTTTTATTATCATGTTTTGGATATTTGTAGATAATGAGAGCATTGATCGTCGTTTGTTTTGAATGTCGGGAGATTTAGGAAAACATGTATTGTGATACTACGTTATTGTTCTGTTATATGCTGATGTAGGGTACGGTGAGATGACGCGTCGCAGTTTGGTGTTTGTGTTACGTGTATTTTATGCATATTATATGAGAAAGTGTTTTTTTTTAGGAAGACAATTTGTGTATACATTTTTAATAAACAAATTAAATTAAATACAAAACAAATGGAAATGCCTTTGTTAATTATCCATTGTTTGTGTGGCGAGGAAGCTGTGAATGTGAATATTTTTATAAACGATTTCCTCAAAATCTCGGGTGGAACGGCCTATGTAACTGCGAAAGCATGCCAATTTACACATCACAAAGTAAAGGAACACGACAGATTCTTCATGCTAGTGAAAAAAAACACAATTATAAATGTTAACTAGTCACATAGTGCATATCGCCATCCCCCGACAGGTGGTATCGGCGGCTTCCGCACTCAACTTCCCATGGCTCTTAGACTATTAAGAGATAGCATTAAGGTGATTTAATACAGGCGAAGCGTGGCGTGAATGGGATGGGAGTGCATGGAAATCTGTATGACAGCATTTAGTTCTAAAATAACCTGCGGGAAATTTTGGTGACTGTGTGCGCCTGGATGTGTTAGGCGAGATTAAAGTAACTTTTATTACTAAATACAATTTTATTGTTATATCAACTTAGGTTTTATTACTTTGTGAAGCAATGTCACGGTCTTTTCTTCAAGCGCTCGCTAGCGTCCCAAACGTAGCGTTACAAACTTTAACATTCTCCTCACCGCAAGCCTATGGACGTTCCTCGCTGTCATCAACATCCTCCAGCCCTTATTAAATCCCAATTTTTGGGGTTGAAGCAGCTTGTCTTTTTCTTCCATACTTTCATCTCACAAGTATTTTTTTTTCATTTCTGGATGTATCCAATTATATTCATCCAATCCGTTGATATAAAATTACCTTTAGCTCTTAGACTATAAAGCGATAGCATTAGTTCTTCATGATCGTGGTTCGAGGCTCGCTCCGACACCGGGACTAATATCTCAATGTAACGCCACTTGTAACACATTTGCTTATGTAAGGAACATAATTACTGTAATGTATTCTTACTAATATTATATAAGTGTTTGTGAAAAATATGTGTGGTTGGATATTTGTACCTCCTTCACTCAAAAACGACTAAACGGATTCTGATGAAATTTGGAACTTAGGTAGTTTGGCAAAAGAAAATTACATCGGTCTACGCATGATGCCAAATAATTACTCAAATTATAGGAAGTAGTTCAACTTATTACCATAATTTGACTAAAAATTGTATAAAAATGAACTTTTTACGAACAAAAAAAACACCGATTTCAAAAACCCATAGTCTCCAGTCACTTAAAAGCGAAAAATAAACTGAGTTCTTAACTTACCTCATGTAAAGTTACTAACTGATCTACTTGAAGTCAGTTCCAAACCAACAAAGGTACACGATATGATTCAATTGGCACGGGCACCGATTTCAAACTAATCAGTTGGTAACTTAACAATTGAATATATAATGCCAGTTAAGAATTCAGTTTATTTTTCCCCTATAAGAGACTAAGGGCTGATTTTTCCATGGTCAGATAACTTTATTCGAGGAATAATTTTAATTGATTGACGTTTTTGAAGTTGTTGTTTTTTTTAAGTTTGTAAAACATACAGAAGAAATTTCAAATGATTTATGTCAATAAAGAAATGCCACATTGCACAATGTTTTCAAACACAATCGCCTTACATCCGAACGCACCGAATCAACAAAATTCTAACACCAGCAATATTTTGAGTTAAACGAAGCATAAAATATTGTAGTTATATAACAATAATTAGCCTGAAGGCCACGTTACCTTAGTTCGGTGAACATTGAAGGTAGTCGGTATTTACAGGCTTCCTTATCCGGTGCTCATAATTAAATAAACTATATAGATAAGGATTTATGACTCCTGAAGACTCATCATAATACCTTAATAGTGTTGTGACTACCATGCCACTGTTATTGGCCTTCTTAACTTACAAACCAAGTTAATCCGTAATTCAATACTCTATAACTTACTGTTAAAAGTAAAATTAAATTATAATCTCACAAAGAGGAGCTACTGTGACGGATCAACAGCAGGGTGTAGATGTGGAGCTGGTCAGAAAGTCGATTAGTGCAGTCCAGTTAATGGTGGATTTCAGTAGAATCTTGTAAGACTGGAAGACAGCCCCAAATAGTGGCAACTGTCTATTACGATGCAAGAGATAGGTACAGCTCGCTGACAGGCGGACCAACGGTTCCATTGGTATCCTTACCTGTTCACGTACTTACTTATTAATTTCATTAATGAACCCATTTGATGTACCTTTAAGTTTAAGAATAAGTCAGAATAAAATTATCCGAATTGTTGTTAACAGTTTCATATCTCTAACAAAAATAATGTGTTTTTAAATTACCCGAAACTATAATAACATCCCCAAACAACGGTGTGCAAGGTCAGATTATATTTCAATTTTCATTTATGCAATATTCTACTTTATATTGATGACTATAATGTCGATAACTGTTTGTATGGTAGAGGTCAATCGTTTGCATATAATTGATGTACTTTCGGCGGTGTGGTGTTAATAGCACGCCGCCGCGCGCCGCCGCCGCAACCATTTATGCCTTAATCGTACGTTTGGTCAGTTAGCTACAGACGTGGAAATATTTTTATTAGAGACGTTTGAGAAAGGAAGGAGTAGGATTGATTCGATTGGCAAGAGAAAGAGTAGAATGCCATTAACTAATGAAGGATTATGCCCAGCATTGGGGTAATATAGGGTTGGCAAAGTGACGATGATGATGATGATGGTGAGCTACCACTGGTGATATCCACTCCAGGACTAGGTAACTGTGTGATCTATTGAATCCAAATCCAATCAATGTGTTGAAAAACTTCTGCATCTTTAATGGATTAAAAAAATAGGAAGAATCGAATAAGCGTCATGCATACCAACCCTAAGTACAGAAAGACATAATTTTCGCTTTAAATTAAAAGAAAAATTAATTAAAAGGTTTATTTCAATAACATACAAGATTTGGAGAGCACCGACATAATTAGCTCAGTAAGTTAAACGTTAATTATACAGACTCATTGCAATTAAGTTCACTATAATATGTAAACAACGACGTAATACCATAAACAATCATAATACAAGATTACATGACCGCCCCATTAATACGCAATTCCTTACCAATTATGGAATATTGAACATTCAATGATATTGGTTATCGATGTGGTTAAATCGAGTTGGCATCAGACTCTGATCTCGATACAAACGAGGTGAGTTGTCAGTTTTAAAGGTAAATACCACAGTTGGAAATTCATCGACAACTGAGATACTTTTACTGGTATGTGTCTATTAAATAGTGATGTACTGTATCACTTTGTCAGTCAGGCAGTCGCTCCACGTAAAAAACAGTTTCCAACTGAACCTGGTGAGACTAGAATCCACGATGAACAACAAAGTTTTGGAAAAAGCTAGGAAGAAAGAAAATTTGATAGACGAAGGAGAAGATAACATCCCTGACAGGTCAAGAACACCGTAAGAGAAATTATTGGTATTACATTCAGTCAAATGTAAACTCAAATTCAGCAAAAAATACCTCGCTACCGTCGTCGTCACCTGGCTAATCTAACAATAGAGCAATTTTCATACGACTGTTTATTTTATTGTGACCTGCGATTGTCATACGTAATTTTTTACCAGCGCATCAGCTCGCAAATAAAAAAATATATGAATGTCCCACTTGAAGAGACACTCTGGCTTCCTTTTTTCTCTCGGGTTAGCCACACATGATTTGTAAGATATTTGTAATTTAAAAATGAAGTAACAATAATTTGGGACCGGCTTAGCTGACTCACCAGGATATCATAAATGTGTGTTAGCCACTCATTACCTAACCGCCAACTTTCGATCGGCAAACATCAGTCGAGCTGCACTTGACTGCGGCCTGTCGACACCTTACGTCAGCGGGTTAACTAAATTACGATGAGTTTTGATGGGACGTGATTTAATGCCATCGTGGGCACCATTCAAGTTGAAAATAAATAAAAGTTCATTCATTTTTCATATTTTTTTATTGTTTCGCCCTTTTTTTAAGTATTAAGACTACTAACTATATAGACTACTGTTTGAAATAACTTTTTTTTTTACAATAGCACTTTTTTCCAGAATCAGAAATTGTAAAGATTGCAGACAGACGACAGAAGACAAAAGACATTTTCAATTAAAACACTGAAACTTGGCACGAGAAGCGATGACTGAGTGGAGGATTAAAAGGATGGGTGGAAGTGACTTGCAGAAGAACAAAAATGGCTACATAACATATAAAAACACAATATATAGGACATTCTACAAACAGGTACCTATTAACATATTGGTTTCCATTCCCTCAAGCTCGGCCGAAGAGTAGTGCTCTTCAGCTGGCACGGGACCCTAAAGCCCAGCCAATCAGAGTTCTCCTCGCTCACGAAGCTGACCGCGACCTCAACACCGACTTTCCATAAAACGTATTCGAACTATCGTTTATGAAACAATGCTATTGCCTCTATTAGCACCTACGTTACGTTAGGGTTGTCAACCAGCCCGCAGTAGATACTTGTACCTTATAGAGAACAACGAGAATACATTAATGAAAACACGTTGACAGTCAGTGGCGGTTCAGAAAGAAGATACATATATTTCTTCATGAAATATTGTAAGACAACCGTGACTAAAATAAATAGAGCAAGCAAAAAACAAACAAAAATGAATCCTTACACAGTATAAAACAAATTTAAGTCATCTACTGTCCTACGCTTAGCTACGCAACCATTTTTTTACAGCAATAGATAGAGTGATTCATGACGACGGTTTTTATGTATAATTATAGGTGTTTATAACTGTGTAAATCCGTTCAGCCGTTTTTACGTGATTGAGTAACAAACATCCAAACATCCAAACATACACACTTTCACATTTATAATATTTGTAGGATAAATATCTTATCTTTTTTTTCTCCATGAATAAAATCAGTACAATATTAGTTTGAAATTCGTTAGCCAGCCCTACAGTACATTATCGACGGCCGGTGAATGAATGGAGTCAAAGGCACAGAGCGTCGCGGGCGCACGACTCGTTGCGCAATGCCGTAGTCAAGAGAATGTGCGAGTCAATGGACCGACTGCTATCTCAGACAGATCTGATGACGGCTGACTGCTGATACGTTATGTCATTCAATATAAGACCACCGACAACACATTAATAAAAGTTCTGTACAGAATTTAGAAGTGTCTCCCACCGCAGGGTTACAAGAAAAAGCTATCATTACAATTATAAATGTTTCGGAACAGCATGTGCCTTTCCTATTAGAATTAAATAGCTATCATCATATTATAGATGCTATTCCAAAGACTCGTGGCGACCAGTGCGAGACGAAAATCAAGATACTCGTAAGTAGAGAAATCAATAACTAAAAACCTCTGATTCTAAACACCACTTTAAAATGGTATATTTTCATTTATAATATAACTTCTATCCGAAGTCTGATTATGTATTACCAAAAAAAGTATTTTCAGCATGGCCATTGACCTACTGATCCGCGGCTTAAAAAGGAGAGGTCAACTCATTGCTTGTTTTAGATTAAAAAACATAATTTATTTAATGTTTGTCGGTATCTGATATTGAAAACGGATCCACAAATGCAAAGAATCCCATACACAAATAATTATGTTGGAATCCCATCCTATAATAAAACTTCTCATGTCTTCCACAAAAAGCCATCTTTCCGTCAACGGGCGCAGTTTATCGCGAATCAATCACCTTTCACCGCAGGCCACACATTTATTATTATAAATAATTGTATGTGTGTGTAACGACTTTCACTACCAACAGTTCTGCCTCTACATTTATTTTAACTATTGTCTTGTTGCTGTATTGATCCGAGGAAATAATGATTACAAGTCATCGGAACTATAGTGACATGAATAATGGCCATTCGTTGTGCCGTAGAGTGGATTCATTCTGGAATATATTTTTGTTAAAACACTGAAAATTTACATAAACAGGTTTTTCAAAGGACGACATTTTTTATCTGAGAGGTCTTCCGCAATAATGCTAACCTGAATGATAGCCTGAATGCGGGATTTAATTTGTTGACCGGACCTTTGGAAGTACAACGTGTTTTTCTTTTTTTTTCTCGCAAGAGCTGTAAGTACAAAGTTACCTGCCAATATATCTATTAGGAGATTTTACCCATTTTACCTTAGCCTTCCTTATTCCCAATCTCATATATCTTTGCTCCTGAATACTATTTGTTTGTATTTGGTTTCAAAATACTCATCAGTCTGTTCTTCATAACCCACATCTAAAGCCACATCTACTATCAAATCGTCAAAACACAAACCATCACTTTTCTCCATCATAACCGATCGTGTCAAGATCGAGTGGCAACTAATTGTCCAATTACAACCGACGCCGCAGTCATTATGCTGTCAAACACATTCGTCACTGTCCTACAATAGCTTCTATGTTATTGTTGTAATTAAATACACAGTACTTTAATAGGACCGCTTTTTCAAGACATTTAATCTTATGTATATCTTTGATCCTTCATATTATATTCACATAAATAATAAATCCTGTGGTCCTTATCCAGGCCAATTTTTCTGCATTATTTTTATTTGCCGTATTCATAGCGACCGCCAGAAAGTCTCTACCTAAAGAGAGTCTGTAGACGGACGGCGCTACCGGTGCCGGCCTAAAATAAGTAGCGGTACGATCTGGACGTCTACCGCAAGAGCTGGTTTTATGTGGCGCGGGACAAGGGTCTGTGAAAGGGCTTGGGGGAGGCTTGCTTAGTCATATGTTGTCATATGGACAACATAGGCTCAGAAAAAAATATGCTCTTTCTTTCTTGGGCGAGCATTTGTAACATACCGAGTGTAACCCCTAAGTGCCTCGCAAAGCACTTCAAGTCATTGGTCCCAACTATGACACGGCTACCTTTGACAGTCGTTAAATCAGTACAATACTGACAACCAGTCCTAGTACCATGGGATACTTAACTAACTATATTTTGTGTAACATTAACTTCGAAATAATCAGGACTTGTTCCTCTGGAAACAGTTATCACTTTCATAAGTTTTATAAGAACGTTTTAGAGACACGTCACATCTATCACCCACCTGTCTTCATCATACAAAAGCGATCAATGTCAAGTTCGTGTTGCCACTAATCGTTCATTAGCAAGCGACGTCGCGGCAATTATGTTGTCAGGAACATTCGTCACAATCGTGCAGGCCTCTATTACGGGGGCTTTATTATTATAATTGCTATATAATAATGTTCGGTGGATAAAAAAGTGTGTGAAATGCGTGTCATCTCGCTTTGACAGCTGTTTCATAGATATTTTTTTATTATTTTCTAGAAATTGGAATTTATTAAAACTAACTACTAATTTGAGATGTAGATAACTGAACTCAGTCTATATCAACCCACTGAACACGGTGGTAACTTAAAATTATCTAGAACTTTGTGGACCCTGTCGGGCAATTATTACTAGCTGACCCGGTAAACGTTGTTATGCCATATTAAAATATCTGGAGAGGGCCACCCCTAGAAGGAAAGAAAAATAGATGGTGGTGGATTGTCAGACCTACCCGATATGCACAAAAAATTTTCAAGAAAATCGGTCGAGCCATTTCGGAGGAGTTTAACTACCTACACCGTGTAACGAAAATTTTATATATTAGAAGATTGTTTTTTATTAAGACTACGGTCCACAAAACTGAATTAAACAGTTAACCTGTGAATATTTATTTCATTTTTTCCATAGACGAAAATAACAAAACATATATTCCACTAACGGCTTAAGTTAGCACCGCTTACCAAAATGACTTGCATTTGCGTAACATTGAATAGATGGGACCCATCACTAGAACCTGTGTGCGGTCTACTGAGGAACTTGGTGCTTTAGGATAGAGGCACACCATCCAATCTTTTTCCTAAAATCCTTTCCTACATAATTTTTATTTTCACCGCACTAATACATTTGTCACTTTGTTGCGTTAATTGAGGAACACTCAGACTTAGAAAAAGCAATTATGGACCACACAATAGGGGTACAGCATGAAAAATATAAATCTATGTCCTTAAACTAGGTAAGAAAGAATATTACTTAGATACGTATTTTTTCAAGAAAATGGAATTGGCAAATATAAGGTTCGTTAAAGTTCAGGAGTACTTGTGACGTCATACTTAGACAAAAATAGTAGCCGCAAGTAACGTGACGAGCTACCACTCTTTAACTTAAATTCGCTGTATCTAAGTGGATATTTGTTAGTTCGAAAAAGCAAAAAATACATGTGTAATATTTTTTCATTACCAAAAAACCGGAGATCGAAAGAAATACAGTTCGATCCTATAGCTTATCTAATGCGGGGATCGAAACCGCACTACGTCACACATTTATAATTAGCGCGTAGCACCTTTACCACTCCGGTATAGGTGCAGTCACACAAGAAACCCTTGCATAGACTGTTTAAATCATCATTTCTGTAAGAACAAATTAGGCCGAAAAAAATGTCTTCACACTTCCTCCTATTCGACCACGAAGTTTCCGCCGTGGTGCGCCCACATGACCACATGACCACATTCTTACCGAAGCGACGACGGCTTTCCAAAACTCGTAACTTTAAGATTTTGACACAAGTAGTAAGTAAAAGCGACGTTACTTAATATATTGTGCAACAACTGGTAATTAGTAGAGTGACTCCTTCACGATGGCATAAAAAGCAAGATAATGAACTTTATAAATAAGGGCTGAGATCATTAACATACTTTTTGTAATCAAGAACGGTATCTTCAATATTTAAATATATCAAAATGTGGACAACATCACATACGTTGCTCTGAATCCAAAGTAAGTAGCTAAAACACTTGTGTCATTAAATCAGAGACAACACCCAGACCCGGGATCGAGATCATGCGGGAGTCGAACCCGGGACCTCAGTGCTAGCGACACCTTGAAAACAGGTGTGTACGCCACTCGACCACGGAGTTCGTCACCGCATGGTAGCCTCTATTCTTCTCCTATAAAGTTTTATGTTGTTAGTTCATAATAATAGCTTAATAGATTTATTTACTAACTGCGGCAAAAAGTTTATTTATTGAACTCCTCTATAAAGAAGACCATGGCTTCCATCTCATGGAGAAATATAAAGGAAACGCATTTTTTGCTAAACGAAATAACTCTATCATTGCTCGAAACTGAACTTTTAAATTGGCTAGCCAACTCGGTGCTCAAAAACCACTACAAAACAGTGTTTAGTACAATTATGTTCCCATCTTTAAACGCCCTTATGCCCCAGTGCCACAAGATACTGCTACGCGCACGCACATGTCGCATATACGTCAACCGCATCATATTGTGTCGCCGTCGTCCACCGCAGCTATTGATTACGGGCACTAGGAGATAGGAAACACGTTATGGTCATAAAACGCTTTATTATAGTCCCTAAATAAATCATGATTGATAAGATTTTTAAACGAGTAACCTATGGATTTTCTTCGGACGGACAGGAACTTTGGAACCGCGCACCTAGAATCATTAAGTTGTAACAAGTTTTTCTGAACCGCCTATATAAGGTTCACTAGAAATAAAAATATTTTGATTGGTTTTGAGAACAATGAATTGAATATACAGTTGACTGGAGCAGCGGTGGATACAATAACTTGTATGTGTTTAATTTCCTAAAAGGCTAATTGATCAGAACTTTCCTTAAGTTTTACAAGTCGTGAGGTTATCAAAAAAATATCTATAGCCATCTCAGTTACGTCACAACCGGTTTATTTCCCTATCACAGCTTACATCTTACTATTGACAACATTGATATAACTTTCTAAACGCAGGTACCTGTATTCATGACATGTCTATTATAAGACATACATAATTCTGTCTGTCAATAATCTTTGCCGCGAAATGTGAGATTTTATGTCAACAGTGACTGTAATGAAATAAAAATTGAAGAATAAATAATTTTATAATAGCAGACGATAATTTAGAATAGACATTCAGTTTTAACGTGACATTGAAGATGCTGGTGGCTAAATGTGGTTTAACAGTTTACCGATATTACAGGGGTTTAAATCACGTCCCGTCCCGTCTGAAGGTGAGTGAACATTTATGAATATACCAAAACTCCCCCATATTGAAATTCAGTCTTAATAGATAATGTTTTACCCAGTAAGATGGTATGTGGAGAGGTCAGATAGCCAGTCACACCATGTATAATACTGTATTCAGCTGATTCTGATAAGATTGAAAGCTGTTCCCAACGTAGTTTGCGGAAAGGATAGCAGGAAGAAGGCTTACCGTGACAAAATCCAAACAAGAAAAAGGAAATTGTATATCACATTAATATATTGTGTTGTCTTATGAAAGTTTTACAAGCTGTTCACAAAATAACGAAATACTGCAGTAGAGTTTACGGGTAGATGTAATAGAACCGATTTTCATAATTCTGAAAAGTGACAGCATTAGTAAAGAAAAACTACTTATAACAAATATGACTTATATACTAGTACCTACGTAACTACATATCGGTATGAACTACATACAGCATAACATCGCAGTGGGTCACCGGCCACCGCAAGTGTGTCGCCGGATAAAATACCAATAATATAATCATAGCCCCCCCTCCCTCCTCCATCGACAGTCTCTCAACTAATAAGTGAAAGTTTATCACCGGTATTGGTGATATTAATTTATCGTGTGGTACAAGAAGTGTGGAGCGGGCAGAGAATTTAAAATGTATTAAAAATTATATAAAGAGATACACAGTTATTGTTCCGTGGTAAAAACTCCAATTTTCCCATCGTCGGAAAAACAACAACAGTTTCAAAAGAAAGGGAGAAATAAATATTGCTTAGATATTTGGAAAGAGTTGACTGCATACTGTAATAATAATAAGTCTTATTTGGAAAGTAGTTTTAGAACGATAATTCAGTAAAAAAATCACATTTGAATTGAACTTATTGTGCTAATTTTGTTGTACAACTTGTACCCAACAACATTCAATGTGTTATTTGAATGTAAATACTCCAGTGTCTTTCACTTGTACCATACAAGAATTAATCTTTTTCAAACATCTGTTTTATGTGAAAAAGGACAGAAACATTCTGTTATCTATGATACAGACATTTTAATTTGTTTTGTGCTAACTCCGATACATACGTAATGACCGATTTCATCCAAATAGGATAAGAATTTTGATGAAACTCGGTAAGTTGGGGTAAGCTTACATCCCGAGAAAGATAATACTCTTAAGACAATAACCGATATCCAAGCAGGCGAACCCACAGCCGAACGTAAAGTAGTAATCATTACGTATTATAAAACTAAGTCCTCCGCAGCGTCATTCTGTCTGTGCGACGTAAACTCAAAAACTGCTGCACTAATTTTCATTCTGTTTATACCAATAGATAAAGTGGTTCTCAAGGAAGGTTTTAATATATAATTTGTCTAGTTTTTATATTCATTGACTAACCGACATCCACGCGGGCGAACCCGCGGGCATCTGCTAGTTATGTATAAAATTGTTATTACCGCGTTAGGTTACAATACATATTACAAGTCGGGAACTAACAGACTTTTCAGATCAAAAGGGCAAAATCAAAATGTATTCCTCAAAGTTCTTTTCAATATCCATTAACTCTCTAGGTACCAATCTTCACAACAGCATCAATAAACACTTTCCCTCATCTTTTAAATTTAAATAACCTTTTAGATTCGTAGGGAAAGCCCTTAAGAGACGACCTCGGCCGTGGTTCACTATGTTCATGAATTTCAACTTTCGCTTTTGTCTTAGTAATGGGTTCCGTCCACAAGTATGAGATATGCTGATAGTCTGTGGTATACAGGTTACAAATGTGCATCGAAATAGCAGTTTCGGGAACTTTCACAGTCATTGCTCGGCAAGAGATACCTACTTCAGTTCAATGTTAACTTCATATAAAGCAGCAAAAGCTTTACTAGAAACAAATTAACGTAGTTTAAGGAAAGGATTGGGTGCTGCGTATTTACTAACCCTATTTACTGGGTACTACCTTAAATATTTTTATTTATTTATTTATATTTATTTACCAGCCATTTCTCGAGGCTCCGCCAGTCGTAGGCGTTGGTTACTCCGAGAAATTATAGCCTGCCTTTCTAAGTAGGCTATCTATAAGATGGAAAATAAAAATTCAGGTCGATCCAGTAGTTCCTGTGATTAGCGCGTTCAAACTAACAAAATCTTTAGCTTTATTATATAAGTATAGATTTATTCTAAACATATCAATTTCCTTACAGGCTAAACTCAATGCGATAGCATACTACTTTTTGAGTCTTGTCCTTCTGCATAGCATTAACCCAATCTAAGTTGCGTCGGCTACCATTCTTACCGGTTTCGAATGAACACAAAATACTCATCTATACTTCTATACTAATATTATAAAGAGGAAACCTTTGTACGAGGGAGCGTTTTTATGTTCGCGGAATGAAGGGTAAGGGGTTGAAATAAAAAAACCTAATTATTTTTCCTTTTCAATATATTCACCTGCAAGACGGACACATTTATCAGATCTTTCAATTAATTTATTTATACCCTCATAAAAAAATGTTTTGTCTTTGTCCTCAAAATACGCTGAAACTGCCTCCTTAACTTCATCATCAGTGGTAATTTTTTTACCCCGCAGCTCTTTTTTCATTTTTGGAAAGAGGTAATAATCACTCGGGGCCAGGTCTGGGCTGTAGGGTGGGTGGTTCAAAATATCGAAGCCCACTTTATGCAGGGCAGCCAACGCAACAGGGCTCTTGTGGACGGGCACATTGTCGTGCAAAATCAGCACACCTTTCGTCAATTTTCTGTTTTTTCTGGCTCAATGATGATGCTCATTCGTCATTTGTATTTTCTGTTTAATGGCTTCTTGTAGTCGCTCTAATATTGAAGCATAGTATTCTCCGGTTATAGAAACACCATTATCTTTATAATCGATCAATAATATTCCTCTTGAGTCCCAAAAGACCGTTGCCATGAGTTTCCCAGCTGACCGTGACACCTTAAACTTCTTGGGGGGTGCTGTGCCCTTTTTACGCCACTGTATAGGGTCTTGTTTCGACTCAGGTTCATAATGATGAACCCAAGTTTCGTCTCGAGTAAAAATTCGACTCAATACACCATCCTTGTCTTCATTGCAGAGGTCCAAAAATGCACGTGAACACTCTACGCGTTGTTGTTTTTGCGGCGGCGTGAGCATTCTCGTTACCCATCTTGCGCTGACCTTAGTCATGCCAAGATGATCGTGGAGGATTTTAAAAATGATTGTATCGGATACTCCAACCATTTCTGCGAGTTGTTTCGTCTTTAGTCGAGCATCGTCGAGTACAAGTTTTTCGACTTTTTGGTTAAGTTTTGGCGTGGTGCCCTCGATACTCCTGCCCGGCCTCGGATCTTCTTCAAGGGATTCCCTTCCTTTTTTAAACAAACTGTGCCACTTGTACACCATGGTTTATCCTGGACAAGAGTCACCGTAAACCGATGACATCTCATCCATTAAGGTCGCAACTGATTTTCCTTGCTTGGTAAGGAACTTTATAACGGCACGATATTCGATTTTTTCCATATTTCACTTTTCACTCCCGATTATGTTGCTTGGTTGACGATAGCTCAAAGACTAATAGTCTAATCCTACGGAGTCAGCCCACCGCCCCCCAAGGGGCGTGGGGAGTCAGCTTCGGGGCATATACCCCCTGGCTGAGGCCTGTCGGCTCAGTCCGCGACCTGCGGACCGGTCGTTGGGTTGGGGGCCAGGCCCCCTTAGCCGTACCGCGGTACGGGGTGTGTGGCGCGTGTGCGCGCAGAGCGTGCGGGGCGGGTGAACGCTAAGCCTACCCGTACTGTGTTGGTGAGGTGTGCCGTTAGGAGCGCCCGAAGTGCTTCACGCCGACCGTGCGATCAAGGCCCCAGCCAGGTGAGACCCCCAGTTACCTGGGGGAGGCCCGGCGGAGGTCGATCAGCGGCCGGACGGCGGCTTTGTTCGGCGCTCGCCTAAGGTAAGTATTGTCCCTGTCTCGCTACGTTTCCGGGTCTAGCCAGTTGCGCAACGAGGGGCAGGGACGTATGTGTGAGTCGGGGTGACTTGTTTGGTGTGTGTGACGTCACCCTGTGGGTACGTGTCGCTATGTGCGCCCGCCCGCGACACAAAGCTAACGTGTGAGTTTTGGCGAATGCGTAGTAATGTTTGTGTGGGCCGGGGCGCGCTGTGCCTATGTCAACCTAGGTGACAGCGCGCGCGCGGCGGATGCGTGTTGTGTGTGAGGAGTATTTTTTGGGTGAGTAGGTCGCGTGTAGTGTGGTTGCAACCTACTCGGCGTCAAGTCCGGTAGAGGGCGCGGCAGTGTCCGCAAGCAGGTCGCGCGGGTAACGCCTGGCGTCGGGTGGGCGCGCGTGCCACGGCGCGATGTCGCGGACGTGGTCCCAGCTAGACGCGTCTGCGCGCTCGAACATGTTCGACGCCAGGCGCTTGACGAACTCGTCGATGCTCTCCATACGCAGGTCCCTCTGCAGCACGGAGTTCCTCACGTAGCGAGGGGCAGCGGTGATGGTGCGCAGCACAAGGTTCTGCTGCGCGCGGAGCTTGGCGATGTGTGTTTCGCACGTGAGGGCGAACCAAGCTGGGGCGGCGTAGGTCAGTACGGGCCGGATGTAGGATTTGTATATTCCCAGCTTGATCCGTAGCGGCAGATGCGATGAGAGCAGCGGGTTGAGCAGGACGCGGGTGCGGCGGACCCGCGCGACTGTGTTGCGGACGTGCGCGCGCATGGTGAGCCGCTGATCGAGCGTAACGCCGAGGTACTTAACAGTACGCGTCCACTCGATGGCGGCCCCTTGTAGAGTCAAGGGTGGCGGGAATCCGGCTTTGCGCTTGGTGATGATGATCGCCTGTGTCTTTCCCACGTTGACCGACAATCTCCACTTGCGGAGCCAGTCGGGGAGTGCGTCGAGCGTGCGCTGCATCTTGACGGCCGCGTGCGTTGCCGTGAGCGATGTACTGATGTACGCGGCGTCGTCGGCGTACAGCGCGAGCTTGGAGTCGTGCGTGGCGGGAATGTCGTCGGTGTATGTGGAGTAGAGCACAGGCGAGATACAGCTCCCCTGGGGTACCCCCGCTGCGATGGTGCGCGCGTCAGAGAAGCTATCTTCGACCGCCACCCTGAAAGATCGGTCCTGTAGGAACGAGGCGACCACCTGTATCAAGCGGCGGGGCGCGGTGGTCAGGGAGAGTTTGTACAGCAGACCGGTGTGCCAGACTCTGTCAAACGCCTTCTCCATGTCGAGGAATACTGCGACGGCGTACTCCCTCTTGTTGACGACGGCCGTGAGGCTGTGCAGCATCCTCGACAGCTGAAGCGTCGTGCTATGTTCACTCATTCCTCAGACTGGAGTAACGTGTTTTATATAAAACCGACCAGAATAGGAATGAGTGAAACAAATGAGAATGCTATTTTTATTGATAACACACTTTCAACCTGTTTTAAAGGATTATTGAGTTCGCCGTAGAAAGCGGCTTACTTGTGTGTTAATAACTTATGTATGAGACAACTCTGTTTAACGTTTATACTTAATATTATATTAAAAGCTTATGATAATAAACCATTGTGTTGATGAGTTCATATTAGTACCAGCCTTTAAATGTCCAGGTCAAAGGCCCAGGCCTCTGCTCATATAGAGATGGAACGAGCATTGATCACCACACGCGCTCATTGCGGGTTTTTATTTCCAGTGGGATGATAATTGGTATATTATTCTGGGAACAAATAATGCGGAAAGAGACAAAAAATAAATAAAGTTACTGCAAGTTTTATGGCAACAACCCGACCGCGACACTCCAAGTAAATACTTTTAGGAGATAACGCAATGCAGAATAAAGTTATTTTTAGGGTTAAACAATATACGGGAGGAATAAGAAAGTATGATATTGCTAAACAAATAATTCGAAATATTTAAAAACTTAATATACAATACGTATATTAAAAAGATTTAAGGTATGTAGAGAAGTAGACTAATAATTTAATTAATGTGAATTTTATTTCCTACTAGCTTCTGCCCGCAACTTCGTCTGCGTGGACTGCAGAATTGGGTCCAGAATTAAATGTAAAATGGAAAAATGTGACAGTAATGAAACATGGAACACAATTTTCACCCGTGATATAGCTTGCGCTGTAATAGAGAAAATTACCAACTTTCAAAGCTGTCTGCCCGCAGCTCAGCTCGGAAACAATTTTCAATTTTCCTTCGGGAACTATTTAAGGTATCGGGATATATGCAAACATCTAAACATCCAAACATCCACACTTTCACATTTATAATTTTAGTAGGATAGACCACACATTATGCTTGTCCCATACAGGGATCAAACCCGCGGCATGTCGCTCACAAGGCTGTCATAATCTTGTTCCTAGGTTAAGAACTTTCTATTATAAAACGCTGACAATTATTAAAATACTACATACGTCGCACGTTACCTGGTCTGTGACCCTGTCTCATCTCATAACGGCCTGCATCTCTGATAAGCTGATAGTTAGTGCTTCTTACCATCAGATAAAAAGCCCTCTCTAGTATGAATATTATCAGGTACTTACATCTGGACGGCAGGTCGTTTGTCACCTCGTTTAGTATAATAATAATTATGCGTGTAACGGTGTAAGAGATTTATAATAACATTTAGTATGTTATCAGGGTAAGTAGCATTTTAAGACCTTGCTTAACGTGCGTGGAGATCACGAGGAGTTGAATCTAGGATACGATCATATTTATTTCGAAAATAAAATTTTGTAAAACTGTAAAAATAACTTTATAGTTGTTTGTGCTCAGTTAAAGTTATTTAAGCACCTTAGGAAATTATATTTTTACTTTAATAATTTAGATTATACACTCACGTTGCTAGTTGTTCGTAACAGGCGCTGGTCTAAAACATTATGTTAGCTGATTAACAAATCCCATCCCATTTTATCCCATGTTAACCTTTAAAATTGTCTGCATTTTATGTACAAAATAGGCTGTAAAGAAAACGAAACGCTTTCATAAATGAAAGCGTTTTCATATTATGTATGTCATGTATTTCATTTTTCATAAACGAAACGCTTTCATAAATGAAAGCGTTTCCGAATAAAGTAACGGTAAACCGTTACTTTATTCGGAAAATTAGATCGGAAAGAATGTTGCACTTTTAAAAATCTCCTATAAGTAGGAAACGTACTACGTGCATGGAGAAAAGTTCCTGAATTTAAAGTTATTGCTAATGTTGGATTAAAGATAAAGTCAACTTAAAAAAAAAACTGTTTTTTTGATAAGCTGTGCAAGGAACATAGGGCCCTTTGCTACCCTCTGATCATTAATGTTAAAGCACAATGACTTGATGATATCTGCAAAAATTAAGGTAAAATATTTCGTAATTTGCCATCTAGACTCTCCTCCTAGAAGTTCGAGTCTTGACAAGCGGAGACTGCAGGAGAGCTAGCCATCAACACTCCCTCTTTATTCTGTTGCCCGCTACATTACGTCCTTGAAAAAACTTCGCGTCTAAACAGCCGCGTATTCAATGTATTTCACTTTGATCACAACGCATTCTGAGCAGTTATTTCGTTCAATTATTTTTTCGATCTTTGAGCGGCCAATGATAACCAAAACATAAGACGGAATAAATAATAATAATAAGTTAATAATAATAATTTTGTATGAGGTATAAATAAAACACTTGCATCACGGTTTGCGTGACTTTAATTGGACACAGACAGCTTTGACGCAGCTCAACACATATTATGTAAAACAACGTCTTTTAATACATATAGTACGAGACATTGCTTAACCTAATATTTACAACTATCTTGATCTTGCCTTAATCTTGCCACTTTTACTTGTATTTTTGACGCATTTCAATAATATTAAGGATATTCAAGACAGCAACGCCTCAGGAGGTCTTCCTGAGGCGTTGCTAGCAACAAGGTTTGAGATGGAGGTGACGCCCTTTGAAGCGGCGGGTTGCTAGTTCGCCGCACCGTGCACCACTTTAACCTGATTCCCTCAGTCGACTCTTACGACTTGCGCGGGAAGAGAAGCAGCTGATCCTTTTATGTTTTTCTCCCTTTCCCAGACCAGCATGGAAATACATGGCGACGCATGCCACACGCACACGGAGACACGAAATGCATTGGACTCGTGAGAGCACTCAATGAAGTCGCATAACACTCTCTCACTCATTTTTTTATTCTAATAATAATTAATTTATAATTATGATAAGTCACATCCCAACTCCAACAAATTTTAAATGCATGTGTTTGCCTTGCGAGGAAAACCGCTTTCCTGGTTGAAATATTATTAGACATAATAGTAGTACCTACCTATTACAAAACTACAGGTCTAGTATTGATGATAAGTAATTCGTAGATTCGTGAATTAGAATGTGTCGTACGATACGCTAGTATTCTCTTTCTCTCATCGTAACAGTATTTCACAAACCTTGCCCTTAAGACAATAGATGATTTATGAAGACGTCTTGTGGCGCAACTTGGAAAAGACCTGTGTCTAACAGTGGACCGGTATGCTGAGTTGATTAATGGATACGAAATCTGCATGTCCAATATTGCACGTCTTTGTTTGTACTTAACGTGTATTTTTGTAAGAGGTATAAATGAAACACTTTCATCACAATTTGTGTGACTTTTAATGAGTCACAAGGAAAAGATTGCAACAGCTTTGACGCACCATTACACAATTTTATGTAAAACAACGTCTATAAATACATATAGTACGAGACGTTGCTTACACTAATTATTATTTACACCTTAAATCTATCGTTAACCCTTAAGCCTACACACAGAAAGAAGAGGACAGGAACAGAGACAGGAATCTACTATTATGTCTTATGCTAAGCGTTTTCCCGGCTTTATATGCTGCGATTAATATATAAGTACAAAAATATTCTATGAGCAACGCCTCAGGAGATGTCTTCCTGAGGCGTTGCTAGCAACAAGGGTTAAGATGGAGGTGACGCCCTATGAAGCGACGGGTTGCTAGTTCACCGCCCCGTGCACCACTTTAACCCGATTCCCTCAGTCGACTCTTACGACTTGCGCGGGAAGAGAAGCAGCTGATCCTTCTATGTTTTTCTCTCATTCCCAGACCAGCATGGAAATACATGGCGTTCCAGCCACGCGCACGCAGAGACACGAAATACATTGGACTCGTGAGAGCACTCGGTGAAGTCGTATAATACTCTCTCTCTCATTTTTGGATACTATACGAGTTCACATCCCTACTCCCAGAATCTTTTGGACTTCGCTTCTTGTTGCATCTGTCTGCACGTGGCTGCTTTCCGAGGAGAACACCTCCCCTGGTTGGAAGCACGTCTTAATTAGTGATCTTGTTGAGTTTTTATGATTAACATTCTCTTCTATAACAAGATATAGTAGGGGATGTTAAAGATTGCTGGTTTAGTTATAACGAGGTACCGCAATACTTCGATTGTAACTAGAACAGCAGTTGCTTTAATAACTTCGTTTTTTCATGTTCGCTGTTGATCGATGTGATCGACCAACGAATTACTCGCTGACGGTGATAGTCAGCTGCTTACTCCTGTTGTTCTCGAAGCGATCCATGGTCTTGATGTCCATGATCATGGTGAGCGAGATGCCAAGCCCTATCAGCATGATGAATGACACCATCAAGCCGGACCTGAAAAGATACGAAGCTTATTAATGTTCATCTATCCCAGCTTCTAATAAATTACATTTGAGATTTAAAATGCATTCAAACATTGTAGCATTGAGGCTCTTCAGAAGGATTACTTACCAAATTGGAACAGTTGTGAATCCAATGCAGTCAAAGGCATCAGCAAATTTTTCTGTGCTATCCATGAAGATCTGCATCTGTAGACAGAAGTCATGATATTACCATCTCTTTTTTTTTCGAAAAATAACGTAGAATTACGAAATATTTTTTTTTACAGACCTGAACGTTAGGTAATGTAAGCGTTGCGTCTTCTGACGAGTAGACAAGTGGCAGGGAGCAGTGGTACGAGCGGCCCAGCACCGCCGACGGTGCGTCGGGCGGGGCGGGAGCCTTCAGGCTGATGCCGGTCGTTTCCAGACCGAACTTAACCTCGACTCCTACCGCCGTCCACCAGCCCGCTGATTGTTTGAAGCTAAACTCCAGAGTGATCTACAACAAGAACGAATCATAATTTAATACTAATCTCTAGACCACAATATAATAACTTTTTTAAAGTGTTACAAACCTTGTCTCTACTGTCGCCATCAACGAACCGCACGACGAGCATTGTGTAAAGCCTCGTGGGTTTGATGGTAGGCTCTCCTACCGGGGTGCTGAGTCTGATGGTGGTGCCGTTGTTACGGCGGAGTTCTGGCCAACCAGAGGAGAATAGAAGCGCGCCCTTGCCAGGGGGACCTGGGAAAATTGATTTAGTAGAAATGTAACCGTACAAACACCAACACATTATTCACTATTGCGTGGTGACTAATATGATCCTTACCCGTGGCATTATAGAGTGCAAACTTCTGCATGATCTTCGAAGGCTTTTCATCTTCGGACGCAGTGGCATTCTCATTGGACACTTGGCGTCGAACCCTTGACCAGGGCTCGCCGTCCATGTAGTCCGGTGACTGACTCTGAGATACTGAGTTACCTATTTCAATAAAGCAAAAGAAATAAAATTAAATATTTAAAAAATTCTAAAAAAAAACAAATAGGAAACTGCAACTACCGGTTCAACGCAACAGTTGCTTTGCCAACTAAGCTGTAGAGGTTAATGCCGGAGTTTTCGATTTTTTTCCTCTCCGTCTAAGTGCAACGAGTAGGAAGTACAATGTTTTTTCCTTTCATTGAAGTTGTACAATTGTCTGAAATAGTCTGAATGTAGGATAAGTAATGTGCTGATGATGAATGATTGTCTTAATGTTGGACAAGTGTCTAAATGTTAGATTTGTGAAAGTATCTTAATCTAACATTAGACAAGTGTCTGAATGTTGTATTATTGTCTAAATGTTGTATGATTGTCTGAATGTTGTATGATTGTCTTAATGTTGCATGACTGTCTGAATCTTGGACAAGTGTCTTATTTTAGATGTCTGTATGTTGTATGATTGTCTTAATATTGTTTTACTGTCTAAATGGTTATTTTTGTCTGATGTTAGTTAAGTGTCTGAACGTTGGATCAGTGTTGATTGTTGAATGATTGTCTAAATGCTGGATAAGTGTCTTAATGTTAGATAAGCGTCTGAATGTTGTATGTTTGTCTGAATGTTGTATGATTGTCTAAATGTTGTATGATTGTCTGAAGTTCGATAAGTGTCTGAATGATGTAAAATTTTCTAAATATTGTATAATTGTCTGAAAGTTAGATAAGTGTCTGAATGTTGTATGATTGTCTAAATTTTGTACGATTGCCTGAATGGTTGATAGGTCTCTAAATGTGTGATAAAATATTGAGTACTGAGTATATGTTGGATTAGTGTCTGAATGTTAGATAAGTGTCTGAAGTTGTATTATTGTCTGAACGTTGTATGATTGTCTGAATGTTGGATGAGTGTCTTAATGTTAGCTAAGTGTCTGAATGTTGTATGATTGTCTAAATATTAGACAAGTGTCTTACTGTTAGATAAGTGTCTGAATGTTGTACGATTATCTAAATGTTGTATGATTGTCTGAATGTTGGATAAGTGTCTAAATGTTAGCTAAGTGTCTGAATGTTGTATGACTGTCTAAATTTTGGACAAGTGTCTTAATGTTAGATAAGTGTCTGAATGTTGGATGATTGTCTAAATTTTGGACAAGTATCTTAATGTTATTGTCTGAATGTTGTACAATTATCTAAATGTTGTATGATTGTCTGAATGTTGGATAAGTGTCTAAATGTTAGCTAAGTGTCTGAATGTTTTATGATTAACTAAATGTTGGACAACTGTCGTCATGTTAGATAATTGTCTGAATGTTGGATAAGTATCATAATGTTAGCTAAGTGGTCTGAATTTTGTACGATTGTCTAAATATTAGACAAGTGTCTTACTGTTAGATAAGTGTCTGAATGTTGTACGATTATCTAAATGTTGTATGATTGTCTGAATTTTAGATAAGTGTCTAAATGTTAGATAAGTGTCTGAATGTTGTATGATTGTCAAAATGTTGGACAAGTGTCTTAATGTTAGATAAGTGTCTGAATGTTGTATGAGTGTCTAAATTTTGTACAAGTGTCTTAATGTTAGATAAGTGTCTGAATGTTGGATGATTGTCTAAATTTTGGACAAGTATCTTAATGTTAGCTAAGTGTCTGAATGTTTTATGATTGTCTACATGTTGGACAAATGTCGTAATGTTAGATAATTGTCTGAATGTTGTATGATTGCCTGAATATTAGATGAATATCGGATAGTTGTAAAACTGTTTGTTTGTCGAATGAGTGTCTGAATGTGCAATAAGTGTTTTGTATGTAGTTTTTAAAATGAATGTTTATCTATAGAATGTGTTTATGGGTGTGTGAATGTGTATTGAATGTCGAAATGTCGAAATAAGTGTTGAGTGTATAACTGTATGTACTGTGTACTGCTTACCTAAGATACCCAGTACTCTGCCAGCCCCATAGATGTCCTGGAGCCGAGCGAAGGTCTCGGTCATCTGCGCATCGCGCTCCGACCAAGGACCCTGAAGAGTCAGGACCTAAAACAAAATAAGCAATACATAAGTCTTAAAAAATTATTTTATACCTATAAAAGACGTATGTTTTCGAAATCTATGCACAGGTGTCCCCTTAACTTTTTATCCCTTTATATTTATTACTCCCTACATTAAAATAGCTTTGGGCGCACCCGTTCTTTCCTATTGAAATATTTAATCAGTATTGAGAAATTGGCTAGGGCGTCTGACTTGCAACCGTGTGGTTGCCAGTTCCAATCCCACCCTTTGCACTACCGACATGAACCCACTCGTATCCACTTTAGCACGAGGAGTAATCTTCACGCTAGTAATCTTTGAAAAAAAAGACTATCGACGGGAACGCACTCGTAACACAAGCATATATTTTAGTTTAATGAGAGGGGTTAACATAAATAGTAGTAATGTGCGACCCGCATTAGTAGTAACAGTAGCCATATTATTTAGATAGTAGATAAACTTTTGTTCCATGTAATTCACCACAGTTTTTTTAATATTTCTCTCACGAAGTTGATACTGCAGTACCTATACCTTCCAATTATTCTGAATTATTCTAATTACATGAGATTTCTGAAAATTTACTTAAATCTTGAATCTATTTTTATCTTCACTCAACAATTAGGGATACTATCGATCGGCATGGCCGCCGCTTAGAGCTTGCGCCCCTAGCCGCCCACGTAAGAGATACAAGGACCACACCTACCTGAGTCTCATTGCTGACGTAGTCGGGGTGCACGTCGAGGAAGTCCTGCGGGAGCACGAGCGTGGCCTGCGCCTCCAACATCTTCCTCAGGCGCGGGAAGTAGCCGCTCGACAGCGGCACCGAGTCTTGGTTGTTGAACACCACGATAGCCGCCTGCTCCCCGTAGATCCGCATGAGCTCATCTTGGTCCAAGTACTTGAGAGCCGGCCGCCGAAATTTCTCCAAAGACTTTGGCCCGAAGAACAAGAAAGGCCCCTCTAGATTGGCTTGAACTGAGTAGAAGAATAGGAGCAGCACGCGCACTTGGAGACGCATGTTGCTCCGTTTACTGCTGGCCCATGTCTGCGGATCTGGCCGGCCGGGCCGCGCCTAAAGTATTTATTGATTGACGCCGCGCATGCGTACCGCGCGCCGCCCACGGCTTACGTAACCACCCCCGTGGGGGTATATAGCGGTACATAAGGGTGGTCTAGACCGGGATATGTATTAATTAGTTCGAAATCGAAGCTTCGAGAACGTGCAGAAGGGAGAGATGAATAAATTAATAGGGTGGGATGCAGGCGCGGACTGGATGCCGCGTGATTAATATTCACAATATTTTGATTATATCGCAAATCATTTACGAGTTAGTAGTAGCAAGCATAAATAATACCATTAAGTTGAAGCTTGCACATTAGCGCATTATCAAGATCAACATGTTATTACCCTGTTTAGTTGAGAACATTTGTATGTTGGACTGATAAACATGGTTCTGACCCCAATACGGATTTGACAATAGGGCAGGTCAGGGGTAACCCTTACCTAGAAGCACTAAAACTAAGTTATTATTCGCAGTTTAGTGGCTTGGTGAGATTTATATGTTTGCCGTCTGGACCTTCTGCACCTACGAATATGATATTTTGATATACTATTGTGATTAAAAAATATTCAAATTATTCCATCTTTTGAAATTGGATTTAAAAATATAAATTTGATAAGACATTACTTATACATTCGTTATTAATTTGATTAAGTTTAATTCTATGTGACACCCTAAGTCTAAAATAATCTCTCCATACGAATTTGAACTCTATTTTCAATGAGTGTTTGACCAAAATTATTTATGTAACGCATTTTGCATGTGTCATAATTAATATTTTATGGAAAATAACATGGTTTCAAGCTCTATAATACGTCCTCTTTCTTACCAGGTATAAGGTATGGGTGTATTCGATAGGATATTAATAGAATATCGATAGTCTGTCAAGGAAAGAGTATTATTTATTCAATATACGGGGTATTAGGTGGTATTACAGACAACCACAAATTGCACGTAATGATAGCTGCATCGACTGAGCCATACATTATGGATGATTTCGAGGGAAAACCTTATTTATGGTGAATCAGGGGTTGTCTATTAATAACGTCGACGTAGAAAAAGTGCTTCTTTGTAGCAAATTATATCTAATTTGTAATTCACTTTATATTTTTCAAATCATATTGTTATAGGGTTGGCACTCATACAAACACTTCCAATATTTTATATATATACATGCATGGGTACATATTGACAAGACTTATTAGGCCTGTGTCGGCCCACCAAAATATATGCGTTTATATAAACATCACTTTTTTATTTCCATTTATAATAATTTCAGCCTATAAATGTCCCTCTGCCGTGCACAGGCCTCTTCATATATATTATAGGAAAGGATGATCATTGATCACCACGCTTGCTCATTGCGGGTTGGACATTTCAGATTCCAATTTATTGAATCCTGGTTTCGATACGATATTTTCCTTCACCGTTTATGGTGGCGATGTCGGTGATGATGTCTTAGAAATCATAGTCATATTCGTACGTGCCTGGGTTCGAACCTGCAACCCCGTGAATACGAAACTGTTCATTGTACTATTCAATTTCATTGTATTAATAAACGACATGCGACAGTTTAAACCGGTTAATTAATTTAGGGGCAATGGTGCCACAGACACACACTTTGCACCCGGGTTCAATAAAACAACACATTTAGTAACAATCAATACGTATATTAAATACTTATTTATGTACAGTTTGGTGTGACTTATGTTAACATCTACTATCTACACAGTCTATAGGCGCATGAGTCTGGCTGCCAGGCACATGAGAACGACCAGCGCGTGCGCCGGTGACGTCAGCGCCGCAGACGACGGACTCGACGAGAAGAAGTAAGAGTTCTCTGGAATAATAATAATACATTAGTGATGAATAATGGTACCGAGTTCTGGATTATACAAGTAGACAATAGTATCGATTATAATGAAGTTTTTTTGAACAGGAAACAACAGTTTTTTCTTGCAATTTTCAAAGTTGATCCTTATTCCGCTGACACATTGGCCACGAAGAGTGATCGTGCTGGTTACTATCAGAATTGAGGTTTTACGCCACAACAACTGAAAACTACATGGGTCAAATTCCCGTGACTCATGTGGTCCTAACAGGCCTTGAAAGACATGGTGATGACCAAATGATTCTAGTCTCTTTTCCTTTGCTTTCACCGAGCCTTACGTAAACTGAAAATTCTCAAGACATAACCAAATATCTCTGCGAGCTCTTAGTACCAGTATTATATTGATTTATGAGACTATTTATATCATCGTCCTCCAGACGTTATCCGGTGTGTATGTGTGTGTTTAGCGTGGGATGAACCTTCCCCTTATGTATTAAATACCTCCTCTCCTCTTTCTTAGCCGAGCAAAAGGTGGAAGCGTGGGATGCAGATGGATAAACATATTTGCTAAATGTATAGAACAATATTCACCTATTCGATTTTTTTATAAATATTTTTCTTGTATAATAACTTTCGTGAGATATATTAACTATGTTTAAAATAAAAACCGGCTTTACTCATATATATTTTTGACTGCACGGATAGCCGAGTGGTATATGTCATCACGCTAATTACCACCGTGCACGACGTGTTGGGGGTTCTATCCCCGCATGAGAAGCATTTGTGTGACCATAAATGCTTGTTCCAAGTCTGGGTATTCTTTGTGCTTGTGATTTGATTGTTTGTGAAACTCCCACGACACAGAGTGCGAGAGTCGTTTTTTTTTATTATCGAAATAGCCAGACTATTGACTGATTTTATGGGCCCCGGTCGGGCTCGTAACTATTTGGGCTGCTCCGATAAATATACGCGAGTTAAGCCAGTTTTTGTTTTAAATGTATATTTGCTGTATAATATTTATCAAAGTACACCTGTTACCCCTTTCTACCTCTGTTACTTTCTTTATATTTCTGTCCATCCAAAGGTTGTTTGGAAGATATCGCTATTAGCCACAAGACCACCATTGTACCCATGTAAGGGTACAATGGTGGTATGTATAATTTAATGCAGTAGGTAACTCCAATGTTGTACAATAAGAATATTCTATTCTATTTCATTCTATATATTTGTCTGTCAGACATTGTGCTATGTATCTTCTGGAATAACAGGCCTTTCATTGAACTTTGCAATATATTTCTAATGCTCCTACCTAGAGCCAGACCTCAAAAACAGAGTAGGGCAAAAAGACGCTGGCGAGATGACATCAATCGGTATTTGCTGGGTTGATGGGAGGAGGCTCAAGACCGTAGGACCTGGAGTAAGTTGGGGGGGGACGTTTGCCCAGCAGTGGGATACCTTTAAGATTAAGACTTTTTTTATATTTTTTTATCTTTTTTTATATTTTAGATTATAAAAAAACCCTAAAACTATCCCCCATTGATTAGTAAGTAAATAAATGTGGACAACATCACATACATTGCTCCGAATGCAAAGTAAGTAGCTAAAGCACTTGTGTTATGGAATCGAAGCAACGAAGGTACCACAAACACCCAGACCCGTGACAATGTATAAAAGTGTTTTTCTACATCGACCCGTCCGGCGATCGAACCCGGGACCTCAGAGCTGGCGACACCTTGAAAAACCGGTGGTTACGCAACTCGACCACGGAGGTCGTCAAAAGAGTCGTAAGTTACTCTAAACTTTATTTACTAAGTCCAATTCACTTATTATTTGGTATTCACTTCAGTAATGCCAGTTAACGAAGATGCCACAGGGTAAACAAACAGCAAGCAACAGATCCATTCAGATCATGAATAATAACTGGTTTGGTTCGTGTTTGGCCCGTGACCAAGAGGGGAAGACTCCCTGGAGCCAACCTGTTGAACCAAGAGGAACGGTTCTTATTGTGGTAGGTAAGTGCCGACCACAACACTTGTATCTTGCAGCCCGTCGGTACAGCGAAGAACCCTCTAGACAAGTCATGGCTTAGCTAGTTGGTGATGATTATCTTAATCTGTAGATATCAACGTGAGTTATGGCGTGTAACTGCCAGTCTATTAGTGAGAACACTTGATATGGGTAGTTCTTCAGAGACAAAATTTTCGATGTCTGTGGGTATATTTCTGTAACCAACAAACAAAACGGCATGTAATATTTTTTTTTATACAGTTTAGCTTTACCTCTATCTAGGACAAATTATATTTTTTTAATAATTGCTGTCTAGATATAAAATAAAAATTTTTGAAGTCTGTTCTCCTGATTCATATAGGGCGTCCGCTTGCCATTTTCCGGAACAAAATGGTCGATGACACATTTTCCCTTTGATTCTTCAATATAAATTAAAATTATATCGAAAGGAAATGAATTGACCTCTTACAAAAAAAATATGTATTAGTTATAACTACGTTAGTGTGTTTATAATTAATTAAATAAGAAGTGTCCGGCGTATAATACTGATTCATGTGGAGTAAGCTGCGCTTGACCGTACTTGGTCGAGTAATAATAATAAGGGTCTGGAATCTTGCGCGGGGGGGAGCCAGTTGTGCAACCTATGAGCTAGAAGGCGGACTTGTGGCTAGTTGGATTAGATCCCGGTGAAACGAAGGTAAACATCTGATTCATCTGTGCTTGGTTCAGGTAGCCTCCTGATTACAATGCCTACTTTATAAAATTTATTTTGTTAATTTGAAACCTCAATATGAATTTCGTGTGATGCTTTTGGGTTATAGATTCGTGTAGAAAAATCACAATATTGAAGTCTGTATGTATGATGAGTTATGCATGATTTTAGGCAAAATCATGATTTATCTGTGCCTGATTCATATGTTCAAAACCCGATATGAATCAGAAAATACATTAGTTTTTCCTTTTTCCAGCAAGAAAGGAGCACTTTTGGTGCGTAATTTTTCTTGTCCAAGTAAGTAGAGTGCAGGAAATAATTGGTGAATGTGATCCAGCAGACAATACCGAAATAAATGATCATTAATTCATTACCATCATCTCCAGGAATTTCAATCATACCAAGATCTCCGGAAATTCCCAGCTCATCACAGGTTTCAACTCAGACTTCACCACTATCGGCACGTATAACAAGATCCACAATAAGATAACAGAAGACACTGGGAATCGATTTGAACCTAACGGAAAATGAAACCGATGTCTCATCCAACGCTGACGTCCCATCGAGAATAATAAAATCGCCTTCACCCAATACTTGGATATCAGATTCACCGAGGACTCTCATTGTCAGCCCAAAAGTTTAAAAAAAGCTTCACGGGAAACACCTGCTAAAAGAAATCGCATGAAACATATTTTACGCAAGTTTGAATTGACCAATTTTTTTCCGCGATATGATCACTGATAATTGTTTTCATAAAAACTGATTATTGTTGTTATAATATTATGATTATTTTCATAAGACTGAGCCCATTTACATTCAAAGCTTTTCATTTTTATTTCTGTTTCTGATTAATCTGTAACGCGCAAAAGGCAGTGATTGATAAGGAAATACAAAAAATGTTAGATGACGGAATTATAGAAGAAAGTAGAAGTCCTTGGTCGAGTCCTCTATTACTAGTTCCTAAAAAACAAGATTCAAAGGGATTGAAAAAATGGCGAGTTGTAATAGATTATAGAAAATTAAATAACCAAATTCAAGACGATAAATTTCCGTTACCCAATGTTTGGGACATATTAGATTCATTATCCGGTTCTATGTACTTTACACATTTAGATCTTTATCAAGGATTTTATCAGGCCAAGTTACATCCCGACAGTAGACCTTATACAGCATTCACCACAAGTAAAAACCAGTATCAAATGACTAGATTACCTATGGGCTTAAAGACTAGTCCGAATGCATTTTCCCGTATGATGACCTTGGCGATGTCGGGCCTAAATTATGAAAAATGTTTGGTTTATCAGGACGATTTAGCCGTATTTGGAAGGAATTTAAATAATCATAATCAAAATTTAATTGATGTATTTACTCGCCTACGTAAAGTTAACTTGAAACTTAATCCTGAAAAGTGCAAATTCTTACAAAGAGAAATTTTATATTTGGGTCATGTTGTTTCGGAAAAGGGTATGCTACCTGACCCGCAAAAAACAAACGTAGTACAAAATTATCCTAGACCTCAAAATGCACAAGAAGTAAAACGTTTCGTTGCTTTTATAAACTACTACCGAAAATTTATCCCTAACTTTGCAGACTATGCTTATTCATTAAATAAACTTTGTTGTAAAAATGTGCCATTCGTATGGACGGATAATTGCGAAAATTCATTTCAATATTTAAAAAAAAGTTTAATAAGTCCACCAATACTACAGTATCCGAATTTTTCAGAAGGTAACACATTTATTTTGCAAACTGACGCGTCGGGGACAGCTATAGGATCAGTACTCTGCAACGGAGACGGTCGGCCGGTGGCCTATGCTAGTCGCAGTCTAAATGAAGCCGAAAGGCGATATCCAACTATTGAAAAAGAACTTCTTGCAATAGTGTGGAGTGTAAAATACTTCCGGCCTTATTTATATGGAAGGCAGTTTCGGATACAAACAGACCATCGACCATTAGTATATTTGTTCGGAATGCGGGATCCGTCTAGTAGGTTGCTTAAATTTCGGCTGCAGTTAGAAGAATATAATTATGTTATCGAATATTTGAAAGGAAGTAAAAATTCTGCGGCCGATGCGTTGTCGCGTATAACATTAAGCTCGGACGATTTAAAAAAGATCAGCGTATTAAATGTCATAACAAGAGCTCAAAGTAAACAAACAGCTTTAAATAAATCTTCGGATTTATCAAATAAAAATCCACCCGACGATGGTCCCTCTTGTTCTAGTTCCGAGCAGGCCAAAATAGTAGAAATTATTAAAAAACCCAAAAACTTTGTCGAATTATCTTTAACTACTGTTGCGGAATTAAATAAAATAAGTAATGAGACTCATCTAGAATATTCTGACTATTTTATTTACATGCCAAGTAAGTCAATTATTTACCTAAATCCAAGAGCTCGATCGTCATTTACGCGAGGCGGAATGATGAGAGACTTGCGATTGTTGTGTAAGCGAATAAACATTAATGAACTATGTATCATTAAAAATGAAAAGAACAAGGAGTTTGTTATAAATCTAGTAGAAACCATTAAAAATGATAGTCATTGGTCTGGTCCACGTATTTGTGTACTGAGAGGGGTACAAAAGGTTAATAATATCGACGATAGGCGCGTCATCCTTAATGACTTTCACTTATTACCTACAAGTGGGCATGCAGGTGTAAGGCGAATGTCTAATAATATTAAAAAATATTACTTCTGGCCGTGTATGGAGCGAGACGTAAGGGACTTCGTATCTAAGTGTGAACATTGTCAAAAACAAAAATATTCTGTAAATATTAAACAGCCAATGGTAGTAACAAGTACAGCAAACTCAGCATTTGAAAAAGTATATCTCGATTTAGTTGGGCCACTACCAAAAGATGACCACAATTATTGTTACATACTCACATTACAATGCGAGCTCACCAAATTCGTCGAGGCGTATCCCTTGCTCAATAAAGAAACGGTAAGCGTTGCAAGGTCATTTGTAAACAATTTTATCCTGCGATACGGCATCCCGAGAGCAATTGGCACCGACAGAGGAACCGAGTTCGTATCATCGACAATGGCGGAGGTATGTAGGCTTTTGAATATAAGTCATCTGACGTCAACAGCGTACCATCATGAAAGTCTAGGGGCGTTGGAGAATTCGCATAAACACTTAGGAAGCTATTTACGCATAAACTGTGGCAGTCATATCAGCTCATGGAGTGAATGGTTACCGTATTGGTGTTTTTCGTACAACAATACTGTACATTCGGAAACCAAGTATACGCCCCACGAGCTGGTATTCGGTAAGTTATGTAATATCCCAAGCAATTTGTGCACTGGCGTAGATCCTTTATACAACCTCAACAGTTACCCCCTAGAGTTGAAGTATAGGCTTCAAGTAGCACAGAGCGACGCAAAAAATAATTTGATTAAAAGCAAATTACAAAGGAAGCTTAGATATGATAAAGGCGTTAACTCGATTAGTTATAAAAAAGATAGCTACATTCTTTTAAAAAATCCTTCGGCTAATAAAATGCATAGTGTCTATATAGGGCCTTTTAAAGTTCTAGAAGACTTAGGTTGTAACGTTAAAATATTCAAAAATAATAAAGAGGACATTGTCCATAAAAACCGTACCAAACCTTATATTTCGTAACAATCTTGCATAGGAAGTATTGATGTTAATTTATAAGCACTCAGAATTTGTTCCTCTGTAAATCATTATTTTGTTATTAAAATAGGTTCCATATATGTATAACCATTGTATAATCGTTTTATTGTAATCGTGATAAATGTTATGAGTATAAGATATTATGTTTGTAAACAAACCTCGGGCTGCTAGTAAGTGCTACTGTAAGCAAATAAATGTACACACTGGAGAATTGGAATTGTTAAAAATTATCGTAAGTTTAAATGTTCTTTTGAGAAAAAAAAACCAACGTATATCTGTGTTTTTTTTTTTTTGCGATGGAAGGTGTAGTGTAAGATCAATATTATGTATAATCAATTGCATTACTCAAATATACTCAGTGTAACCCAAGCTGCGTTTTACTCAACACGTCTCCCTAACGTCCCGCAATACAAAATTCTGATTCATCTGGGCACAAAATATTTAAATGTCGATATCTCGAAAACTACTTTGTAAAAACGAGTCCCTCATTCAAATATACGTTATTTGGCATACCTATTTTCATATGAAGATGCGTTACTAAGCTGAAAGTGGAATTAAATTTTGGCCATATGAATCAGTCAAAGAATGAAATTTCGAAGAACTACCCATATACAGGCTCACCATAATAATTATAAGTGTCTTAATATGCAAAATATATGTGTTCATCTGAAGAGTTTGAATAAGATGTTCATGGTTTGACATGATAGATGAACAAAAATTGTGTCATTGCTGAGAAAATGAAAAAATTTGATTTAATAAGAAAATTTCTTTTTATGGTGTTTTTTTTTGTATTGCGATAATATTAAAGATAATCACACTTATAGGTATTTAATCGAAAATTATCAAAGAGGAGCCCATTAAACTTGGTTGAAAGCAAAACAAATTCACTTCAAATTAAAGTAATGAAATGATAAAACGAGATACAGAAATAAAGCTTCGTTAGTCCCCATTCCCCTGCAGTTATTGATTCCAGCCCACGGCCCTATGTACCAGATCCAGACTACCTATGTACTAGGCACACACACAGGCAAGGGGTATATAGCCGCACGGGGCACACAGGTAAATTGGTAGCAAGTATTGATCGGAGTCAACGCGGCCCGCGCATGCGTACTGCGCGCTCGGCACCAAACACAAAGAGTTGCACACAACGAGACATCGATGTAGTCGTAAGTGTAGTTATTGTGTTGCGGGATGATTTATGAAGATGGGAATTGGTAGACAACTGGACAGTTTGTGATTTTCCCGATTAATTATCGGTTTTATGTGTTAATACGGACTATTGCGAAACAAGGTTTAGAAATTGGTAGTTAATGCTAATTGTGGCTACAGTTACTGTAACCTACTATCTTCATCTACGCAACTAGATTCATTAACGTTTTGAAAGTAAGGGGGTACTCGAAATAAAAATATTTTTGATTTTTGATTTATTTGATTTTGATCTAACGAGGACAACATTTGTCCCTAAAATTATCGTAAACGGCGACCTTCAATATAAAAGATAAAGAAGGTACCTAATTAACTTATTTGTCCGTCAACGTTATTCAAATTATATAAAAATGTTAGGTTTTTGGATTCGAAAACCAACTGAACCATTATCAGCGATATGTTCAATATTGAATAGAACATAGCTTTAATTCTTATACAATGCTATCCAAACCCTTCGTGTGCGTGTGAATTCCCCCTTGCCTATTTTCGCAAATACTTTTGTTAAGATTTTGTAGGGCTTGATCCACGTGGCACCCGGGCACGTGTCCTTTGTACTGTGGCCTTCAGACAAGGGTTCCAATTGGTTGTCAAGCGGGGGTTGCTAAGTCGTCACTTGTTGGGAAATTAATCATTTGTGAAAAGCGTAGGAGGAAGACATTTTATGCTTGATGTTAATGTTAACGTTATATTTGCCTGTTAATTTTGCTTTGAGAGAAATATAGATAGCATATACCTGATGTTCATAAGAATATATGAGTACTGGTCCGTAAAAATTTGACTATGCCATTGATTGACACGTTAAGAAGAACTTAAAACTTAAAGTATCTGAAAATGACAAATACTTCTCATATACAAATAATTGAAAATCGCTCAGGGACATGATGACGATCTACGATATGTGTGGGAAGTGTCGCCCAATGTGATACTTTGTAAGGATCTTTGAAAGTTTGTAAGGAATTAAAAATGAAATGAAAACGCCATGATTGAAATGTGACCAATTAAGTTCCGTTTGATATTTTATGACTTCATGAATAGTCCAATCAGAGGTGTATTCTTGTGAGCCTTGTGAGTGTGGTTTCTCTCCTAAAACCATGGTTCATTTGATGAGGCCCATCGCGTCCTACTACCTGTACACGCGAGGACCAGTATAACGCCCCTGACAATACTGTCCTCCTGATTAAGTACTGGTCCAAAAAAAAACTTTAAAATTGATCTACACGCTAAGAACTACGTACACCTAGGTATCATATACTCTTTTTTCCAAAGTAGTTTTATTAAGTCAGCAAAATAGCTATCTATCTATACAACTGCATCCCTTTCTGTCAGTGGAACTAGCACGATTCGTAAGCGGCATAAAACAGGAAACTACAATAACTTGTCAGGAAGGCGAGAGGTAAACTTAATGCAACCCTCTCATTGATGAATCTCTATACAACGCGACTAACTCGAACGTGACCTTGCTCTCCCCTGGCACTCTGCCAACTTTCTTGTTTCTTGTCAAATAATAGGAACTGGATTGTGTGAAGATTGATTACCACCAGGTAATGCCGATCTATTTGGTGTAAATTTAACCATTAGTTGACCCAAGAGTTGACTTAAATTTTACTCTAATCAAGTGACTGAATCTAAGTTCTCATCACAGATTTTATCATAGTCAAATAGGGCTGGAAATCTAGAATACAATGCCTCCATTAAAATCGTCGAAATTCATAAAATACTGCAACGGATAGATTGATTACATAACAGTTTCCAATATGGCTGGTCTGAGCTAGGTACGGAGGGTAGGTAGAAGCGAGGGGTCTAGCACATAGGGCCTGCATTCCCCCTGTTCCAGGATTCAATTAAAGGTTCCATACAGAGAGCTTCGAGTTTCATCCCACGATTACATTATAAGAGGATTTGTATCGGTGTATGTAGGTCTAATGATGTTCGGTTCAGATTTTAATGCACACTAAGATGTTGTGTTCTAAACCAACTGTCTGTCTGTTGATAAAAAGCTAACAATTTAAAAACATTTAATATTACTTATTTCCAGAAATATTTAAGTAATAAAAGTTGATTTTTGAGGAGGTGGTATGTCTTTAATCAAAACTATTAGACCAGAAACTGTTTAAACCCTGACAAAACACAGTTTACACAAAAAATAATTAACCAACGGTCGAATCTCACGGCTCACCTATCACAGCCGTGATTAGTTTATGAGAACAGGTTATCTTGATTAACCTTGTAGGAACCAGGGATGGAACAAACATTGGTGGATTACACGCCGCGTTGGTAATTGGCCTGTTGACCACTCGGCTCTCGACCCTCCGAGTAATCTTATCGTTGGGTTACGTGTTCGTATTGGGTACCTAAGTCCGTCTAATCTAGACTTACTTTTTCTTTCGTTGGGATCTGTGGTCCCACACTGCCGGTACGACGTGTTCTTCTTCCGTTTCGTGTTCACGTACCCCGGGATGAATATACTGGGTGCGTCCAGGCGACCTGACGCCAATAATCTGGAACATAACCGAACCTTTAATAAACATAGAATATAAGGTAGCTAGATATATCTTCTGACTTCCTAGTCAAACTCCTGTTTCCCAAACTATGTTGAGGTCGGCTTAAGCTGAAAAACATATTTTACATAGAACGAATGCCAAACGGTCAACCACAACCCAATTTGAATTCTAAAGTATGCCTTGGTAAGATTGGTTTTCCTAATAATAAGGAATGTTGTATGATAGAATTCACGGTCATGCCATCCTACCAAATGGTGTGGTGCTAAGACAATGTGTTCATCTAAGACTTGCCTCTTGAGCTAAGTCGTTTCAAGCCGTCGCATCAAGAAAACAAGTGAATGAGATATTAAGTTCTTTTTTCTCAGTAATGAGAATTTTAATATTCTGCAATGATGGGCTTGGTGGTGTGTAATAAAAGATGTTTATACTTGCGACTATGATCGTATAATGAGCCCAGTATAAGGGACACCTTACAATATATATATGGGAGGCGCGTCATACACTACACCTCCCCCCCTTTACAAAAATAAAAATAAATGATTACATTATTTTTTTTTCAATGAAACATTATTTTAGATTTAGATTGAATAACCAAATATTAAACTATTACAATAATAATAAATTTCTCATTCAGCTAAACAAAAAAATATAATTATATTGAAATAATCTTTAAAATCAACGACAATTGATTTAAGTCAAATTTAAAAAAAAAATATCAAGGTAAAATTGGATACATTAAATGGAACAAAAATGGTTGAAATAAAATGTTAACTAGGTATTATTAACTATCTATCTTAAATTATAGTGCAATGTTGACAATACATAAAACAACAAATTATTGTATAGGCAGGTATAACAACCTAACAACATTATTAACTTTTATTACACATAACAAAGGAAATAATTCTTACTATGAATCAGTTACAAATTTTGATTGTACTTATAAAATCATGGTCCAATAAATATATGGCATAGGAATATGCAGTCAAAATTATAAACCGAACTAAATTGTATAATAAAATTATAAAATTCAAATTATAAACGTGAAATAAAAAATAATTCAGGCAAACGGCAAATAAGATACAAATACAGTAACACAAATAAAATAATATATTGCAAAGTATTAAAAAAAACTTATTAATAAACACAATATCCTTGTCCAACTAAACATGTAAAAAAATATTAAATTGTCCTACCAAATACCTTAAAGTACCAACACTGTAATAAACATCTGCATCGCACCTTGTATTTTTTTTTTATTAATGTTATTACATACAATCAAATATCCCTATTCTTCCATTATACAATATTCTGTATTATTTTTCTTGATAAAACTCTTTGACTCAAACTAACATAACATTATTCCATTTACTACATGCCTTTTTCATAATCCGTATTTATTTCATCTTTTCAATACATAGGAACAACAACAACATAGGTACACAGTTCTTATCGATATCATTGGTCCGGCCGGACTTTCATCAATTATTATATTTATACATTACATTTATAAGTCGACATTTATTATTCGTATTCATAAGGGCCATTATAATTTAAGACTCTTCTGGCCTCCAACAATTTTCACAGAGAAATCTCGTTTACACCATGATCAAATTGAAGGAATGGCATCCTTTTATTCTCCTTTAATCTTGTGTACCTATTTAAAATAACTCATTATTTCATTCAATAACCCAACATTTAGACTAACATACAAAATGAATATTTTACAGTACATACGAATCCCACATCGCTTTTGGGTGATCAGTCCAAATTGCTGTCAAAAACTTATTTACCGAATATTCCCTTCTACTTCTTACATTTCATACAATCCTTAACCAACATACTAAATTTCTCAATCCAATCCATATTCTACATCTCATTGCAAAGGTAACTAATTGCATAAAATGACAAAAAGATATTTAATACCTTGCATAGCTCACCATTCGTTATTCTACATACTAAAATCTCACAATCGTTAATTTTTATATCATTCAAAATAGTATTGTATTATAAGACAATGTTCACACATTAATGCTGATGCAGTTATTCGCAGGTGGCAAAAATTCCGAAGAATACATTCTCAAGATATTGCGTCATGGGTTTCAAGTTTTAAAACAAAGTATCGTTTCACGTACTATTGGAATGAGACCTAAATATAATGATATATTATATTCGATACTTTAAAAAAAAGTAAGGACTTATTTAGATTACGTACTTTAAAAAAAAAGTAAAATGTGGCTTTGCTTTATATTAACTTTTTGAAAAATTTAGGAAAAAGCGTACATTAGCCAATTTTGTACTAAAGTTAACATTTTATAATCAAAACAGAATTAATATAATCACATACAACATAATTTAAAAATTTCATTTAATAATAATTAAGAAGTACTGAACTTCATAAAATTACAAGGCAGAGTCGCGTCCCACATGTAGTGTTGCTAACGTATCGCATTTCGCTCTATTGGAATGCGTTGTTATGTGGTAATCTATTATTTTGTAACAATTATGTTTTTTTTTTTTTTAACAAAACTTACGTGACCTCCGTTTGACAACACAATATTAGGTATGCATTATAAGTGACACATCAAATAAAATATTGAAATATTAAATATTTAAAAATATAAGTATGCACCATGTTTTGTATCTTAACCAACACGCACTTTATATAAGAAAATTATACTTAAACATTACATAAAAATACTATCTTTATCATTTTAATAATAATAAGATATTTATGAAACTAAACCACACAAAAAAAATTGTCCTCGCCACACGGAAGAAAAAAAAATTGTTCGTCACCTCATATTTCATTGTTTTATTTAGCACACACCGTGTCACCGTGATATTTCCATGGCTCCGTCCTCGGCCTTTAATAGACCGAAACCCACGGCTCCTGGCAGCATCCTCCTCGGGAAACTCTTTCTTCAGGGTCACGCAGTTCAAATAATTGACGTAGTGTAACTTTCTCAATGATCGTAACCACTCGATCCAAATTTTTCAACGTTCGTAACTTCTCGATCCAAATTTTTCAACGATCATAACTACTCGAACTTGAATACAATAATTAAAAAAAAATAAAACCACATGCTCAGTACTGCCAAAGGCAGCACTGGCAGGGTCGCCATGCAATGATGGGCTTGGTGGTGTGTAATAAAAGATGTTTATACTTGCGACTATGATCGTATAATGAGCCCAGTATAAGGGACACCTTACAATATATATATGGGAGGCGCGTCATACACTACAATTCGTTGGTTTGGCAATTAAATACTTGTGAAACTTAAACACACGGACGGAGTCGCGCGGGACAGCTAGTATATTTTAAACCCTCCACGTTTCTATAATACGCCATCATAATTGAAGTAGTACATACACTTACACACATACAAGTCTCTTATACCTTACGTACAGGTATATTATTATGTCCATGATAAGGCTGCGATCACACCAAGCGTGATCAACGCCTTAAAGCTGAGATCTCAAATGCCAACCTACAGGTACAGGTACCTACTAACAATACGATGTATGATGATTACTTTCGTATCGACTGTGTCCTTTCTTAACTGGGATGATTCTCTAATAACGTTACAACATATAATTTTTTAAAATGATTTAGCGCTACGATACCTTGTCGATCCTGTGAACGAAATAAAACCCAGTTTGCCTTACTGACGTTCAATAGCCAACTTACGCCAAGAATCACTGACTGAAAAAGTCGTCGTTAATTTTGTTATAATAACTGCGTGAGATATTATAACTGTTGAAAAACTATTATACCGACTGCACTCACACGATATCAGACGTGATTGAGGTGACTGTGTCAAGATCAAAGGGACGCCATAATCATGAGCTCATGATATCGTTTTGTAAGTAAACAGCTCAGTCTGACCGCGGCCTAAAGCTTAAAATTTCGAATGTTCTAGAACTAATCCTCCCTGCCCCCATTCCTCTCATCTCCCGCCGTCTCCCACAGCCTCCCGCTGGCTGCATCCGTATTGATCGGTGCATCTCCCTGCGCCACACTCCGAACTGGCCACCCGCACCACACAACTATTGCACGTACATCATAGTCTTTGTTATGAGAGTGGACTCAGGTATGTACTGCACGATATCATTTTATTACACTATTTTAAGTAGCGTCACCGTGGCTAAGTTTATGCTGTACAGTTTTACTGATAATAATGGTTAAGCCGCGTTCGTCGCGGTTGGTCCGTGGATGGGTGACCATTTGTAAATATACCCCTCCGTGTCTCGGAAAGCATGTTCTTATACAGTCGTAAAGTCGTAAAATTGTGTTACCCAGTAAAATGGGTTGTGGAGGTCAGACAGGTAGTCGCTCCATATTTAATACGGTATTCAACTTAATCTGGTAAGACAGGAAGTCGACCTCAACCTAGTTCAGGAAAGAGAAACATCTAGACCATCTAGTTCAGAATAAGACTTTCACAAACTTAGTGCAAGTTCTCATTTCTTTACCGAGGATGCTTGTAATGCAATGTGAAAGCAGAATTATCGCAATACCTCATGCGTGTAACTCAATAATTCATAAACAAGGCTAAGTGTATTTATCTGACCAAAGCTTTGATCTTTAAACTCACTCTGATCGGAATAATAATTATATTGTCATATTCACATTCGTTCGTTGCCGATGTTGCGCCTGATGGTATTGTAATAGCAAATTGTGGCTATTCCTTTATTTGTTCCAAAAATAATCAGGCACTTCAAAGTAAGTATATTTGATTTATTTTCATCAGACAACATAGTTTACAGTATCATAAACATATTTCCATGGGTATATAATTGACTTAGGTTAGAAGACAAAAATAATATACCACCTTTCTAGTAACATCTCAAGCGTGAAGAAAAAAAAACGGGCATTTACACAGGTTCGTCAACCAACATTGTAATTATCTACAAAGTACCTCAATCGTATGTAGAATTAATATCCTTTACTTCTTTTGTTGTGTGTTGCCAGGGCCAAGCTTCGTTGGTGGGTATGTGGGTAGCCGGGCAACTGCTGGGGATTCTTAGCACCCCCTGCTCCTCCGTTACCTGACCTGCTACCCGTTGGGCCAGGGATAAAGGAGCTGCCGGGGACTGGGGGCCTTGGGCTAATATCGTCTGTCATGGGAGGGGGGGGGGGGGTTGCCGTGATCCCCACGCTTGGCAGGTGGCTTGGGGATCGCAGTGGGTCACCGATTAGCTAGAGGACGCTGCTGCCCGTCTTCCGGTGGCTGGTAGCGTTTTAGGACGTACCCGGGTCCACTTCTTTTGACTAAACGTAGAGGCTTAAAATTATGATGCAGTGCCTACTTACTTGGTAAAATCGAGCTCAAGACGGTTGGCCTGAGGGCCGGTGAAGTGCAGCAGCAGCTGTATGCACGTGCCGCCGTGCAGCACGCGCGTGCGGCGCGCGTCCACGCTCAGCATCCACTCCGGCACGCCCAGCACGCGCCGCATCTCCTCCAGGAACATGCCGCTGCAAAATATTACATTATGACGTCACTATTATTTAAATGGTGTTACGCAGATAGCAGATTATAATGCTTAAGACAGTATCATCTGCTGACTCTATTCAACAAAAATTATGTCAGAATCGACTTCCAGTCAATTCGTATCAGGATGAATATAATAAAAATAGGTTAATATAATGCATGTGTCTACCTATACTCCTCTTCATAACTCATCAATACTACTCCCTGGTTTATCATGGTTCGTAATATTTTTGACTTTTGATGACTCAGAAAGGTCTATAAGTACCTATATCTCAGCCTTTTCTGTTTCCGAGGTATGAAAGGACATCAGAATTATTCTGCATGATTGTCCCATGTAAAACTATAGGTAGCATTTAGATTAATTATAAATAAATACCTACCATTAAATGTAATTGTACGCCGCAAAATACACTTTTTGGTTTATACAGCACGATGCACGCTTGCTTGAACCAGCCAGTTTTGTATACTCATATTTAAACCCCAGGCAACCCCAGTGATATGTACCCTAGATTACTCTAGCACATAGATATCGATAGCACTCTAATACTCAATACTCAATACTCAATCATTTATTGCCATTCCACAATGTATATTCTTAGGTGGTAAATAAACATTCAAATTGTAACAATCATGGACCCTGTCGGGCACAGCAAAATATAGTTACAGAGAAGAGGGCTTATAGGTTTAACCTTTTAGCTTAATCTAAATATTATTTATAAAATGGTTTAAAATTTGAAAATATGTAAAATTATAAACATATAATACTTTTATCGTTCAAGTATTCGCCGACACTATAATAACATTTATTTATTAATATACTTTTTAATTTATTGGTAAATATATTTAATTTTGGTTCATTTCTTAATGTTTCTGGTAGCTTATTATAAATTTTTATTGACATAACTAGAGGGCTAGTAGCATGCATTTCTAATCTGGAGGTAGGTAGGTTTAGTCGTGTTTTATGTCGGAGTGTGTATCGTGTTTGAATGTCCTCTCGCTTTGTGTAAAGTCTTTGTGTGAATGTGCGAATTTACACATTTCAAATACATAAATACAGGGTAATGTTAGAATGCTTAGTTTTATGAAATGTGGTTTGCAGCTATCGGTCTGTTCAATATTGACTAAGATTCGAATTAATTTTTTTTGACAGGTAAACAGTGATGATGCGTCAGTGCTATTACCCCACAATATTACGCCATAGTTAAGCCATGCGTTAGCGTAGGCATAGTACGTAGTGAGGGCTGTTTGTTTGTTTGTTGTTTTTTTAATTTCATAAAAAGCGTATATAAATTTTGAAAGCTTGGATTTGATTTTCTGTATGTGTAATTTCCAATTTATACTCCTGTCTATTGTTAAACCTAGTAATGAAAATTCATTTACTGTTTCTATTTTGTGGTTTTTGTAGGTGAAATTTATGGTGAGAGGATTTTTTTGATGAGGGTGGTCTACTGAAGACTTTGAACCTATAGAGACCATTAATATAAAAACTTATTTCGAAATTCCCCAGAAATACTCACAGCACGAATCTCGGTGGCTTCATGATATTCACGTATTTGATGATGTCCTTATCTGGCTCTATGTTAGCGCAGGCGAACCGCTCCGAGCTCCTCTCGGGCCCGAAGATGACGATGCTGCGGCCCACCGCGCTCACCGTGCCCTCCAGGGGGAAGTTAGAATCCATGAACATCTGACGCTCGCCACCTATGTCTGGGACGACCGAAAATTACATTTTATTCAAGTTCGATTCAATAAGATAAAAAAATACCTTGATAAACAAGCAGACATACATAAAGAAGTTAGTATTTCTGTTTGTAGCATCGTTGCTTCTAAACGGGTGTACCAAATTTGATACAAATTCGCAATTTTCTTAAATATGAACTTCTTTTTGGACGCCAAATTGGCATAATGCATTATGTTTTCGTCTTACTAAGCTAAAGAGATTTATTTGAACTTATAGCAGTTTTGTCTTGGTCTATGATGTAATCAAACTTACTGATGGTGCCGAGCCTGGCGGTGAGGTCTCCGACGTCGCACCGCAGAGGGTTGTCTGGACCACACTCCTGATTGTACAGGTCGTGCTATGGACAATATTTTATTATGGTCAGCAGATTTATTGCTAAAATTATCTAAAAAAATCTGTTCACTTGCAGACCAGCCTTTTTGGAAAGAGCCAAGATTGTCTCGCCATCTACTCTGGTAATTTTTAAAGTAAAAAAAAACGTATAAAGTTAGTTAAGTACTGACATTGAGCGGGTCCGCCAGCTGCGTGAAGTAGGGGTTCCAGCGGTAGCCGCCCGCCACGCAGCGCGTGTTGGTCACCTTCACCGCCGCGTCCACACCCACTGGGTTCACGAATATAGCCCAGTTGTGGTGCAGCGTCTGGGAACACATACATAGATTATAATTTAGTAGGACAATAAATACGACTAATATCAAGAATATTAGAATGTATCAAAGAAATTAGAATTTCTTCTGAGAGTTGATAAAACTTGAAACAAATGAAAAGATTTCTTCTTTCCTCTTCCCCTTTCAAACCAAATTTTCTTCACCATCACTCATTAGGAAGCTACTTTACACAAAAACATATCTTTTTGCATCAGGGTTAAAAACGGAATGGATAACATTATTCTCATAATAATAGTTATAGGGTCAGGGTCGGAGTTTGTGTCAGGTGGATTCCATCACTCACCAGGTTGGTGTCTCTGACTCCGGGATGCCTCAGCTTGACTTCGATAGTGGTGTCGCTGGCGCTGCCGTCGTTATGGATCAGTTGTGTTAACCGGATGTACCTACATAACAGGTAATCTTGGTTTAAGGTGTCTACAATACAATATTTGGAAAAAGGTAAAAACTTAAGATGATATTTCAAAAATAAAACAAGTGTTTTGAGTAAACCTTCAAGTATACCGTTACCGGTTGAATAAGTACTGTACATCATGCTTGTGGTAAGTAATATCCTTGAAACTTGTTACGGACACTTGTCAATGTATCAAGGAACACTAACCCGGTGGCGAATCCTCCCGGGTGGTGGAAGGATGCTATGGCCCTGAGCTCTCGTGCCTCCGACGGACTGTACCCTCGCTCCACACTTGAACACGCCCAGCGCCTGTGCCGCTGCACACACCAAGTTAATCAAAGAAAATGAAAACAATACAACACAAAATAATTAAAGGTACATACAATATTAATTTCCGTGCGTACGGATCCTCCTAACACGGGCATTATTTTTTTATTGTGTTACGAGTGGGTGCGATACGAAAACGCGATCACATGATCACAAGTCTGATGCCCTAACCATTAGGCCACCGCCGCATGAAGAACCGCCGTCGTCTTTCGACTTAACTTTACCCTAGTCAACGCGATGACAGTCACTGGCGATAATACTAGAGTACTTTAGGGTACCTTGGCTCCCAGTCGCCCCTCACCTTGGTGTGCAGTACCACGGACCGGCCTAGCACGCTATAGGGCCCGAACAGCGACAGCAGAGTCTCGTTGTAGAACGTGCTCAGCGAGCGCGACTCCACCAGCCCGTACTTACTGCCCAGGTCGCCTAGTTCGTACTGGTCCGCCGTGCCTAAGAGCATAAAGTGATTTAGTGTCGAATAGGAAATTCCTAGAAATATATTCTACTTGGAAATACGTATTCATGATTTTCAAACTCTACAAATATAAACTGAAGAAAGATATTGACCAGCCGGGTAACATGCGTGTCACGATAAAATACGTCAAAATATCGTTTTGTCTTCGGCCTTAACATGGCTAGCTTCCGCGCGTCGTTAGAACCAGCCATTGCCATAGGCAGCCATGTTAGAACCGAAGACAAAACGTTAGAACGAAGTTATTTTGACGAGTAGATTCAATAAAATGCCACGACAACATTTTATCGTGAAGCGCATGCTAGCCCTGCAGGAGATAGATTATAACAGTGATAATATAGATAAGAATTTTCAACTTAATCCGTTCCTTGGTCGTGGTCTTCAATAATCAGAAACATCTAAAAATTTGTAGAAAAATATTGATAGACGTACCTTTTGTTGGCGGTGGACTTAGTGATTTGTTAACATGATACGGATTGAATGTGTCGTACAGCGTGGTCTTCTCACAGGGGAACTCCAGGTCCTTTTCTACGGGAACCTGCAATCAAAAAAGCATTTAAGACACCCGATGTAATTTCCTAAGTCCTAATTATTTTATGACAATTGTTAGACGATTTTCTAAATCTTTTGTCGTCATTTGCTATATGAATTGTCCACGACAACTGCATAAGCCTCTCTGTACTCACGACATGTATCTTGTAGTTGTTGACGTCAGCTAGACCATCGAGCACGACATTCACATTGGTAACGTCATACTCGGACTGCTGCGTCATCTCGATGCGGCCCTTCAGCGGCGCCGGCTCGCCGTTACCGAACCAGTCGCGCACCACCGCCTTCCGCCGATGTAGACCATTCACACTGGAAAAAGCAAAATAAAATATTATTTTGATCAGAATTCAAGTAACTATAAAAAAAAATAGTAAAGTACTCTCTAAGCTCTTGTTTAAATATTGAAAAGTCTTAAAATTATTAGTGTTGTAGAGCCTTCTACATTACACTGAGCAATCCAATACGAGAACTCATACTTCTTCAATTTTAAATCAGGCACAAAAATATCTCAACTTCCATTAACAGTGACAACTATTCATGAAGTGCCCGCCCAAGTCCGATAATCGGTAACCGATTTTTTGTGACCAAATGCGATATTGCAACGCACACATCCTACAAAAAAGTTTAGTTTTTAGGAAGTTACTTTAAAAATTACTTTCGCTTTAGGTGGCATTAAAAATTGACTACTTCTTGTAACTTACATGGAGCAGGCCATGCGCTCGCCTCGGGCGACGGGTCCGTGGTCGTCGTAGATGACGAGCGACTTGCGCATGATGGCGTGCCGGCCCGCCAGCGCCACCACCGTGTCCGTGAACAGGCGCCGCGTCAACCGCGCAGAGTCCACCTTGCGACCCGCTACCGACAGCATGCCGTGTCTGGAAAGCACGAAAATATACATTTTAAAGGGCTCTCTAAAGGAGATATTCGTTGTCGTCAGTAGATTTTAATCTGTAGGACAAAATACTATCTCGTCACAACATGGAAAGCTTTAATTTGGCTAAAATTCGTAACTAGCCTCCCATGGTCTATAGCAAAGGGAGACGTAGGCCCGCGGGGTGGTAAAATGTGCTTGCGGACCATGGGTTCAAGTCGGACACCGTCATTGGGTAGTAAAGTTCCCCGACACCCGCGCGGACTAGTTACGATAAAATTTGCCAGGCCAGTAGAGAAGTGAAGAACGCTAAATTAGACTCTGGACCTCAAACGAGTAGCAACAGCATCGTCGCAGTTTGTTACCTGGTGGTGAAGTCGCCAAGCCTGCAGAGCCCCTCGGTACCAGGCCTGCAGTAGGACTCGGGATGTCGTGTGTCGATGTCGAGCGCGTGCGGCTGGAACACGCGGCCGGCACTGAGGCAGCGCGCCGTCCAGTTGTAGTAGTCAGCCCCCGGCGCGTGCTCGTGGATTGCCCAGCGGTGCTCTTTCGTATTGTTTACGTTCGCACCGTCCGCATGCACCTGCGAATCAACACGATGATAACAAAAGTACACAACTCAATTTTCTTTTGTGGTGGCCATTTCTGTGGCATTGCAGCCTAATACTCTTTACATTTTTCCTCCTTTTCTCACTAATTGGGGCTGTGGATATCCAAATTTTAGAGAGAGCGCCGCTCCGTCTGGGCTGGCTACAATTTTCCTTCCTAGATAATACACGCCTAAATTGTTATTCCTCATGTAAGTAGCTCACCAAGCTCTCGATGATGATGGTGGTATCTTCCCAGGGCCTGTCCTGTGGCTGGCGGAACACGACTTTGCCCACCAGCGGGTAGCGGAACACCACCTGGGCGGAAAACATTTGCATCTGGTACTCCGTGTCTGACTCGTATAGCAGGATCGTGCCGCAGATGTCTCGCTTTGGACGACGCCTGAAAACGGTGGCATTCAAAGGAACATTGGAATATTTATTTATTTCCCTGGGAAAACTTTATCATACCATATCGCTCCAGTTTACCAAAAAACCCCTGGTCAGCCTTAATCATTATGTATCGACTTAAAAACTTAATTAATAGATGCCAACCTGGTTTAGATCGGTGACTCTAATCAATTACTTATGCCGCTACATATTAGCGAATACAAAGGCATGGAAAAGCTATACTGCATCGAGGTAATTAAGGCTAGAAGAATGCTACATGTGGTTCAAACAAATATACAAAGAATTAAAATGTAGAAGCAAACCTTTCCACTACCAGCGCTCTATGCACTACGCTGTGGACTCCTTGCAGGGGTAGGTAGAGGTCCCAGTAGGCGCCGCTAAGCTCGTTAGCCAGTCCCGGCAGCAGGTAGCGATGGTTCAGGTACTCGGTGCGGTCCTTGTGCTTGCCCAGGAGGTCTCCCACCGGGTACTGGTCTTGAGTGCCCATACCTGCAGCACGGAGATAAAGAAGTCATAGCGTGCTATACAAACGGTATGCTTATATTTCATTGTTTTTGTTTATCTAAATAATGATGCTTCAAAGTAATCAATAATGGTCAAAACCTTTCAAAATCAACTAAATCATCTCTACCTCACTCCTTTATAATTACTCCTTAATGCTAATTACACTGACTACATGTTTAACTGTGCTTTAAAAAGTTATACTAAAGTACCTAACTAATGCTTTTTATTGGGATTTTTGGGTGAAAGTACAAGTAAATAGTTATTAGAATATATTCTTTTCAGCTCCAATTCAAAACATGTTCGTCTGTAAAATTCCTCGTTAAAAATAGATGTTCAAACATTGTTCATACATCGCATAGTTATAAAGGAAGCGTGATTGCTGTTTTGGCAACAATACTCTCACAAGGGGAGGTACACTGTCAAGCTAGCATTACTGATTTAAAGAATTACAAAAACTTATTTTGGTTTGTGTACTTGAGATTGAATTGTCAAGCGACAATATTCATCTGACTGTAATTGAAAATGTAGGACTCCTTGACGAAACAGCAAAAACTGTTACTAATAAAAATGCTGTTACTGTTACTAAAATCATGGTGTATGGAATTTCTATCATTCCTAGGAGCAGCTTATCGTCGCAGTTTACTCGCCAGTCTCGCGTCACCAAACATCAAGAGTATTGACACATCCACCACTGCATGAAGGAATCATGTTTACAAAACCACGACTCATTCCATCAAACATTTAGACAATTAAACATTCAACAACCTAATTACTGAAACAATTTGGAATTTCTAGCGGTTTCCTTTTCTGCGTCGTTTTCTTCGTGACGTGTCCAACAGCCGAAGCTTTGAGTTTGTAAACAAATGTCGTTAGCCTCGAGCTGGAACATTTGTCATTTTGATCTTGTAGTTACGTCACGTACTGTTGAGTGTCCAACTAACCTGGCGGCGGCAGATTCTTCAGGTCAATACCAGTTGGGTTATAGATCCCCCCGGTAGTGTTGCACATGGACACTACCGCGTCGTCCACGATCTTCGGAGGCAGCTCGTTGACTCTGTACTGCTGCACAGAGCTGACGAAGCGCAGATTGGACTCGTAGTCCTGGTCGGAGGCGCCCAGCTGGAAGTTTGTCCAGGTTGGGTCGAAGGGCGAGCGCTGCGTGAAGTCCACTGAACCGCGGATGCCATCCATGTTCACTAGGACTCTGGAAAGTGGTCACAACATGCATTATTATAGAAAACAAGTCTGAATGAAGAAAATTGGGTGAAATAATAAATAGGAGTCAAATAAAGTGGAACCAAATATATGAAAAGTCTTAAATCTCACACTATTATTATAAAGGCAAAAGTTTCTGTGTATGTTTATTACTTCTTCACGGTCAAACGGCTGGGCCAATTTTGATTAAATTGTTATGGAGGTTACAGACACCCTGGATCACATGAACGCATTCCTTTTTATTTAAATTAAATTATTTCGATAAAAAGCGGGTATCACCGCGGGCCGCAGCTAGTAACTTATAGATGTATTTTAATGTAAGACAGGCAGCAGGTATACAAATACAGGTATTCAGCTACTTTTATGTCTGGAAATTATCACAAATAGGAAAAGGCTAAACATAAAACGAAAATTTATTGATTCATAATTACTGAGACACTATATTGGATATTATGCACAACTATTAACCAGAACTTGAGTAAAAGGAGATCAAGTATATTTTGTTTTACCCTACTGCTGCTCCAAAGGGAAAATTATTATTAGTCAGATGGGATAGTGTTAGACTACAAGAAGTATAAGTATAAATATTGATTATTTTCAATACAAATAACTTCAACAATAAACACCGTTAGTGTTTAACGGTGTTTATTTTCCATTAAAAGTTAATTGTGGCATTTAAAACAGCGGATTTCCCGCTCCAAAACAAATCAGGCAAATCGGGGTCACATTATATATTTATAGACTGTCTCTACATCAATAAAACTGAAATAAAATATTATTGTTTATACTGTAACTAATTATTGTTTAAAGGTATTGCAACTTGTATTTCAAGTATTTTATTTAAACGCAATTTTGTGTACTTCAAAATCTCAAATTCCTACCAGGTAGAATTCTGAGCCAAAACTATTATTGTATGCTCTGTATGTTTTTAAAACAGATTGATTCATGGGTTTGTTTACGTTAAAAACGTTTACTTCAATATCGTATGATTTAAGCTAAACCTAAAATAGATCGCCAAGGATTTTGTTTCTTATTTAATCGGCATCGACCTCTCGTAACTACGGCTGCGCGGGCGCAGCAAATGTAAATGTTGCTTTTTCAGCGAACGTTGGCGGATCACAAAAAAAAACAAATTTGTTCTTTAAAAATCTAATAATAAAAGTAATATTCCCAAAACATTACTTGAAAATGAAAGTAATAAAATAATTATACTCAAAATATTTTTTAACCCAAATTGGCCTAGTTTTATATAGATTTTATTACATGAATCAATGTCATTTACCGCATACTGAAACGCAAATTAACATTCTTTAGTGTCTGAATCTGTCGCTACTTCACACCTTAAAATGACAGAGACAGCATAACACTTAACGACGGCTTCAAACTGATTGATGTTTCAGTAGTCGACCATTAGTGTGGTATCAAGAAATTCACTCTTTTCATTTCTAAGATAATATATAGGATTATTTTTTATGGAGTGCGTATAGTCAACGAGGTAATCAGGTGCAAAAACTGAACAACTTTCCCCAAGGAACATAGGTCAAAATCTTAAAATGGAAAATGAAATTTTCATACAAAGTGACAGGTCACGTGACTTATGTTTGTATGAAAAGTTGATTTTCAATTTTAAGATTTCGACCTATGTTTCTTGGGAAAAGTAGTTCAGTTTTATGCTGTATTACATTTAAATTCAATAGATAAATAAAAACTTAAAAGAGAGAACGAGACTCAACTTGGCACGATCAGCAGCGGGTGTTACAGTGGACTATACTAAGCTATGATAAATCGTTCGGATGCCGATCAAATTCTTCATCTAGTTGTCAGTATATCTTGGTCTTGTAAACCTTTACGCGTGTATTCGAAAACAAGGCAGAGATTTATCAACATCTTGTATTTCGGTGGAGTTAGTATTCATGCCGTACAGTTTGTAATTCCTTCTCTACATGTTGACAAATTGTATAAATATTTAGCTAGAGAATAGTATCTATTAGGTAGAACTATTAAATTAATTATCCGAAAGAAATTTAAGTAAACCACGTAGTTGTTTTCACCTATTACAATAATGTATGCGTTCATTTAATAATCTATAGGTATATATAAAAAAATGAAACCCGTTTTCCGTTGTCACGACATAGCATGAAAACGGCTTGACCGATTTGGCTGATTTTGATCTTGAAATGTTTGTGGAAGTCCAGGGAAGGTTTAAAAGGTGTAAAACATAAATAATAAGAAGAAAAAAACACTGTTCCTAAACTCGGGAATTACCTTAATTGATTTACTTTTGACAGAACGAAGTCTGTCCGGGCAGCTAGTCGTTTATAAAATATACACGGCCCGAAACGTTGTAAATATCTTGTTGTGAGTTATTTTATAACTTTTTCTATCGACTGTACATCCCTTGATAGAAAGATAAGTCTTAAGTGAGCAAACTATTACATTACTAGTACATTTAATGGTCAACTGCCATGTTTTATTCAAAGTTATATTGAGTCCAAACTGTGTACTGTTGTCACAGATGTAGTAAACAATGAAAGAATAAACACACTTACTTAGTACTCTTGGGCTGCATCGGCCTGAGCTTGGCGCAGGCGAGGAAACTGTCAGAATGTCTGTTGTCATAGATGACGACATACAGGCTGCGGCGCGTCACCTCCATGTCGCTCCGCAGCACATTGATCACCTCGTCTTTGAACAACGTCTTCGTCTTCCGCACGTTCGCGTCAGCAGCCACCTTGATGAGCCCCAGGCGGCTGTCCAGGTCCCCCACACTCATCCCATCCCCACTGTTCTCAGGGTCGAACACCAGCTGCAGCACATTACAGTTGTCCTCATAGTTTCCCTTGTCGGCATCGAAAATGTCCGTAACAAACAACTTCCACTTATGTTCCGTGAATTCCACCTTCTCGGACACTGCTTTAGTGTGGTACAGATCTGCTTGGATGTAGGAGTCGGACTCGTCGGACTCTCTGGCCGAGAGCCACCTGAAGTGCAGAGTGCCGGCCACGGGGGACGTAAACCTGGCAATCGCATTCTTTTCGTATGTCTTGTCAGTGGATAGTATTGATGCGCATATGACGCGGTCTCTATCAGCTGTCTCTAGTACTATACTCTTGCCCCAGAGCCCGTTGGGTCCAGTCAGCGTAGTTTTACTCTCGAACTCCGCGTGATCTTTGCCAGGTATGATGAGGTAGCCAAGTTCTTCTGTGAGATCTATCAGCTCTCGGCCGAGGTTGGCGTCTGAACAGCGCGCCTCGTAGAGCTCGCGGTAGTCGACGGGGAACTCGTGCACGGTCCAGCGCCACACGCCGTCCGGGTACTGCAGCGTGGGCTTGAGGTTGGTGCGGATGCTGATGAGTGTGTCGTTCTTGTGTGAGAACTCAATCTCGCCGTGCAGCCCGTGCTGAGACAGGTACGCGCGCAACACCAGACATTTTGATATTTCTGCAAAGTTAAAGACCGTAAAGTGTTGAAGGTCAACGGAAAAGTTTCAAGTTGAAACTTTAACTTTAACTTTAAGTTAAAGTACTGGTATATTTTTTTAATAGCGTTCAGATATGAATATCATTATAATAATGTTACGTATATCTCGGCTCACCCATCAGTAACTAATTGAAAACAAAAAATCTATACAAACGGGTGAATTTCTATATGCATCCAATATGACAATAATAATCATAAGTATTTGGAGACTTCCTACATTGTGTGTAAATTTAGAATAAATGAGTAAATAAATTTATAAGAATGTGTAATATGTGTTTGTGCCTGTATTTTTACATTATGTATTGACTACCCTTTGAAAGACTAGCATCATATTCAGACACAAAGCGAGACTCTTTTCATAGACAATAGTTATAAACTTTGTTTACTTTACAAAGCTTGTAAAGTTTAATTCTCTTTAACATGCTACCTAAATATTACTTAACACTCGGTACTCGTATGAGGTAACTGTCTCCTAAACGTGACTGCAATCATAAGGCGGTTCGATTCCGGGCCGCGCCGCCCTTGAGACAGTTCATACTGTTGTTGTTATTACAAAGAGCTATCAAAGACTTTCTATTTATTGTCAACAAGTTTCGATAAAATATTTTTAAGTATATTATTATAATATCATGTCTTTATGTTTGTTTATTGCATGTTACTAAGTTTCTCAATCTAAAAGAATACTTAATGAAGAAATATTTTTTTATATGTTTAATTCGAAAGTTTTGTAGAGCTGAATAAATGTACGAATAATTGTGTTTAAATTGAGAATTATGTATATATTATTTTGTGCCCGTTTAAACATAGTTTTAGTAAACATTACCCAACTTAACCATGACTAAAAATAGAAATCTCAAGTTTAAAACTCGTCCATCAACTACCAAATATTTGGGCAAACATTTGATAAAACTTGGATCCAACTCACCAACACTAATCAATACTAAATACACTAAACACAAGAACTTTGGTCTCACATGACTATTCGCGTTAAACATTTTAACTTAAACTAATTGTAGAGTGAACTATACCGACATCGTATAGTAACACAACATGCCACTGGTTTCTCTCAACAAGTGAAAGGCACTGACTTAACTTGAGTACAACTTGACTGTTGAGATGGATAGATAGTTGGAGCGAGAAGGAAGACTGAAGGCTGCGAGGAAGTGACCAGCCGTCATTACATGAATCAAGAAGTTTCGCGGTAACGCTGAGGAATTGTTGAAATTGTTGATTAGTAAACAGAATCTGATTCCTTTGCGTACAAGATTATACAATCGAACTATATCTATGTTAAGTGCAAGAGAGTTGAACACGCTTATCAGGGAAACAATCCTCTTCAGCATCACACACACCAGTTGCAGAAGACCGAATACCTAGCAAACGGAAATAAATCCTGTATGTAAGATAATTATGTTGCTTATTGACTAATTATTTATTATTGGACATATTGTTTCTTACGAAAAAAATGTTTGGGTTTTTTGGACCAAAAAAATTATTAGAAGATTTGTAATAAAATAACAACTAACTGAAGGTGACCTCTTCAAAATACGTTACATGGTTATGGAGGAAAAAGCGGAAACACGTGTACACGTGTTTCCGCTTTTTCCTCACACGAGCAGTCACGAGCAAAAAATATGTATATACACATAGCGAAATTGTAAAACTTATTTAGCGAGAAGTATTTGTTGAAACTCAAAAATGTATACATGATTTGAGAACTGTTATAATTTTATGTTGTTAAATGATTAAAAGTTGAATTGATGTTGAGTTCCTGTTAAATTATTGTTTTACAATTTCGCCATGTGTTTACATATTAATTTATGCTCGTGACTGTACCGTGAGAACTGGTTCGTGGTAGCACGGGACAAAGATCTATGGAAGGACTCGGGGGAGGCCTTTGCCAAGCAGTGGGACGGTATAGGCCAAACAGAAAAAAAATGGAAGCTCATACAAAAAGTGGAGAGTGACGTTATTTTATATTATTTTAGTTAAAGACAATGTTCAAAACCGATCGGTGACATTTGCTACAACTATTTATAACTTAAACCGGCCTGTATATGTGGGCAAAGGCCCCTTCACGTGTCGAGCAGGGTCATTAATATCACGGATATTGTCCAGTGATAATGTCCAAAGTATTACGACAGTTTATGTGTGTCGATGTACATAAAAAGGCCTTTGAAGACTTTAAAAATATTACCTCAATTTAAAAGAAAAATAACTGTAGGAAAGTACGCTTAAATACACAAATACTTTTATATATCTTGGCCTCTTGGGACCATCACACACGGCCAAATGATCCCAAACAAGGCAGAGCTTGTACTATGGCAATCAGAAAACTGATAAACATACTAAAGTTTATATTTATAACTACATACGATTTATCCTGACTGGGAATCGAACCCACTACCTCTGGCTTACCAACATCAATCACGATGGCCGTAAATATCGCGTAAAAAAATCAAACTTACTATTAAAATCAAGACGAATTGTGACCTCTACCTTTATCGGTTATAAAATTAAGATTTTACTATGACATGTAAGAGTTAAAACAGATTATATGACACGTATGGTATGACCGTTTAATAGTCAAATGTCTGTCAGCTGTGTTGCATTAGTCATAGCGATCAAAGCCCTACATAGTGTCTCCCACAGTACAATAATACAGTAACTGTATATTAATAGTCCGCGGCTATCGTTCTAATTACACAACGAGTACAAGAATAGGCAATGCGCAGTCTCTACTCGATACACCGAGATATTTGAGTTGCGCTCAACCAAATGCTATATAAGTTGTAGATGTTATAGATATATAGCAAAGCTTTGAAAACAGTTTAATTTTATATTATATAATGAAATAAAACAACTCTTAAGGCGGTAATTTAATTAAGCAGCGGTAGCCTAATGGCTAGGGCATCGGACTTGCGATCATGTGGCCCGGGTTCGAATCCCACCATGAACCATTTCGTAAAGCATTTACCGTAGCCTCGTGCTACCAACAACCTCGGGTTAACAAGAATACTAGAAATGTGCGAAACAAATTGCTAGTCCTAAGCATGTAAAATAAAGGTTAATAATCAAATGTGATTGATGGTAAAGAAATAATAGTCAAGTTAAAAAGGTATTGGCTCTGACGTCAAAGAATCATTAATAGTCTGTTCCAAAATTAAATTCTACTAAACCATAACTGGTAAATATTTTCCGAGTTACATTTTTCACCTGACTAGCCTCATCACAAACTGTTGATCACGTATCCTTATCTCTTCTTTTTATAATAGGTATCTATATGCGTCTAATATGCTGCTAATCGTATTTAAATAGGGAGATTAAAAGGTGGAATACCGTTGAATTATTATTGCTTATTTGATCGAACGGCCTGGGTTACAATTGCCATACAAACTGCATTTCTTTTCGATGAACCATCTTGTCCCTTCACTTTCCCTTAACATCACATAATACAATGAACCAATGCTCGCGTGAGGTGGGATAATATTGTCATTGCCCAATTAACTATTACATACTCGTTCAAAATTTTGTGTATGTACCATTTAGTAGTTTATACTTTCGTTGTCATGTAGAAACTCCATGAAAATGAAAGCGTTCCATGCCCAAAGCCAATCAACCCGGTGTTACACATTCGCGTTTCTCTAGCTCATTTGCTTTCATATTTATTTTCATATAAAACGTTTAAGTGGCACGTAACCTTACTTAACGTCCTCAGAGAATAATATTAAGTAGAAGACGTTCAAAAGTAAACTCACACCTGTATAGGAAATATGTGTCTTGCTAACATTACGTTTGGATGTTTAGATGTTTGTTACTCAATCACGCAAAAACGGCTGTACGGATTTGGATGAAATTTGGCATGCATGTAGCCTTAGACATGGAAAAGAACATAGGCTACCTTTTATCCCGATTCCTTAAATAGTTTCCGAGGGAAAATTGAAAATTGTTAACGAGCTAAGCCGTGGGCAGACAGCTTTTGAATTTGTAGTTTTCTCTATTACAGAGGAAGCTATGACACGTGAAAATTTTATTCCATTTTTCATTTCATTTTGGACCCAATTCTGAAGTCCTCGCAGACGAAGTCGTAGGCAGAAGCTTAAAGCTTCAAATACTTATTTTTCTTAAGTTGTAGGTACGCAAAATGATGCAGAGCTAATGACTCCATAAAGTCTGGGAGTGGAACAGGATCGCGAATGCATCAGAATTGTTTCGCCTCGTTCTTTGATTGATTCCAGCAACTGATAGCTTGGAGGGCCATAAATCAGGAAGTTAAAAAAAATACTCCAATTTTTTACTTTCAGTTCCAAAGAACAGGAACATAAGCATCATTCAAACATGCATATACTTAATATTATCGTTTTCATGTAAAATTGCCTGTTGTAAAGCAAGCCCACGAAATAAGCGACCTTCGAACTAAAGATATCGGAATAACAACAGATATATCTCTGATCCTGGGATCACCGCACAGGACAACACAGAAGGAACACTTTGAAACCATTTTAATATCTTAATAATAATACGTCAATTACAGAATTCTGTATGTTGTAGTTACGAATATTACCTTCTACATCTAAATATCCTCTTTATAGTTTTGTAAACCAATAATACATACTTACACAGCAAACGTTTTGAAAGCGCTTCCAGTTTTCTAGTTTTAAGCAATGAAAAGAGATCAGTTTTCGCGTCAGTTAGTTTATTATGATAAATGTTTACAGATAATGTTAATTATGTATGTTTATAATGTTAAAGGAATACTTTATCTTCATGTAATTAAACTATTGGATTTACACCAAATGATAACTAGGCTGAGAAACTGTTAACTTAGAAGAGGCTAACATTTAAGTACCATACGGAGATCGAATCCCTTAAGGTGCCTCTTCATTAATGCTGTGAGATCTCTGCTCCTCTCGGAGCCTGAGATATGTATTATTGGTTAATAGTTCTCCTCTTCTCCATTCTGAAGCATTGCCTCGCTCCAATGGGCAGGCAGCCTAGTACAGTAGTGTAATATACATCTCATCGGCCCTTTGCATAATTTCATTTTCAGTCTTGGCTGGTGTCTGCCAGTCTTTTATCACATACTGTAGATACAGTATAGTACAGCTTCCCTTCTGCTTCGTGACCAGTGCGTGGCGGGCGTGACGTCGGTGCGCCGGCGCAGCTCGCAGCTATTCCCGGCGCGACTGACTCACGCGCTGAAATAGGGTCATTGTAATCCACACCGATGGTACCGCGGTTCTTATCCCGACTTGTGTCGTGCGACTCGACTTTCATGTTTACAGAATCGGGGTAAAGATTAAGTACGCTACTATTTCTTATATTATGGCCTAATAGCTTTTTCATACCCGTTCTCCTAACAAAATAACCCGCATGGACTTCACCGGAAGTTTTGACGAATCTGACATAGAGACCTGTGAATGACCGGAATAAGCCGAAGAGAGTGAAGTTCAACACATGTTTAATTAATATCTTGATGGCACTCTCACACATGACTAAACTAACGCCTACGTAGATAGATATATATCTGAAAACATCGTAACGTACACAAATGTGATAATTTTACTCGTCTGCATAATTTATAGTAAGCTATGAAATTACTAGCGCTGGAATGACTTTATTTATTTTGATAAACGCTTGCAAAGTGTTGATTCAGAATGTTGCTTATTTGATAAGCCTAATAATAAGTTAAAATTCGAAGTATTATATATATAATTACTAAGAGGGTTCGTCGATTGTCAAAGATGATTTGCTAAAACATAAGTGTGAACACATCTATATTACTATCTTCATACTATTATGAAGGCAAGTTATAAGTGTGTCCTCCTTCCCTGGAGTGCACTAATTATCTTTTATTATGCCGTTTTTTAAACTGTGTTGGAGCATGCAGCAGTGTCACCTTCTGCTGAATAAATAATAGTACCTGGAAGACCGAGCTATGCCCGTCTTGTCGGACATTTTCTGAAAATAAATCCTAGCTTGATCGTTTAACGCCCCCGAAAATCCCTGCATTTTAAATTTCATGAATATCGATGGAGCCGTATCCGAAATACAGATTATATATATAGGTACAATAGGTACAATATACAAGCATTTCTTTTTTAAAGATACAAAATACAGTTTTATTATACTATAGAGTGGACTTGAGATAGCAAACATCACAGTCTGTGACTTCTTTCAGTACAATCTGGGTAAAACGTCAAGCGAATCAGGTAAAAACAGTAAATTGTTTAACAAGAGTCCTTGAATATTTAAGAACACTCCCACAGGACGCCACATTGATAGTTTTTGAAAGCAGATGGCATAAATTCCATAATCATTGACACGCATTATGGACAAAATAAAAGTTGTCATCGCTCATGCGAAAACATTTTTATATCTTCTAACCGTATTTGGCGCCCATTAATTTCACCTGTATGTATGAATCTGGACACTGCTTTAAAATAGCGGTATTTAAAAATGTGAGTGAGTGGAGTCACCGCCCGCCACTCAAGCCCGCGCGGCACGCCGCCCCCTGCCAAGTGGCACCAGCACCAGCCCGTGTCGCAATCTGATCGCTTTCTTGTCAGACATGAAATGTGTAAAAGAATTCTTTTCACTAAGGACATACAAAGAAACTCTTCAATTAAATTTTTTATTTTTCTTTACCTTATATCGTTATTGCCTCTTTACCAATTTATTCCATTCTTACAACTTCGTCAACCAGTCTATACTAGGCTTTCTAGCATTTCGCCTACATTTGACTTTGTTATTTTTTTCTGCCTAAATTTTTCTGTAGATATGTACAATAATATGGAAAGAAAAGCTTATGAAATAATTTATGCGTGGATAAATTAGCACTTAACTTAAAAATACAGGTTAAAAATATAGGTAAAGGTAGGTAGGGCTCTCTTTTACTACTTATTGCCTGATCCAGTTTTTCGTTACCAAAAATAAAATAAGCCAAAAAGCCCTAATTCAGGAAACAATCGAAAACTGTGCTAGTTTTTCAACTCGGAATAGGTACCTTATTATCTTTTCGGGCAAATCAAATGCATTTAAACTTGTTTATTCCGTACTCATTGCCAATCTATTTCACATACACACACCCACCCCTATAATTTCATGTTTTATATCATTTCACTCGATTTAGTGACGTGAATGAAACATGGCATCACCCAGCAGCCGGGATAGCTGACTTGGAAGCCGTGGCCTGAATACTGCGGGTCATGCGTCAGAGTCCACGCAATACGCTACAGATGCATTTCTTAATATACGCAGTCCACTAAAACGTATCTGCTACTTACATTCATAGATTAATTAATTGTTCTATGATTGCATGTGTCTATTTCTTATCAATTTCCAATCATATTACCCGACTGCGGCGAAGCCCAAAAAGAGAGTTATGTGTTTGACCTCCATTTATGTGTGTTTGTTCTGAGGTCTGCTCGTAACTGCTCAATGACTCTATCTAATTAAAAATAGATCAGTCATTAAATGAGTGTTGATAACGAGTGTCACTGGGTACAAAGAAATGGCAGAGGCTGGAAATATATATATTTTTTTAACCATCTAGTACAGGGTGAAAATAATAGCTTTAAAAATTAAGAGTAAACTGTTTTCCAACTGCAATGACAGTTAACAACTAATACTTGTTCTCTTACTTTTGATTTTTATCAGTCGGGGGTTTTTTATTATTTTGTTCCCGAAGTAGCAATTAAACTAAGTTATCTAAGCTTACATAGGACTTACTGCCCGGCAGTACTTAGCTATTATTATTTGATTGACAAACATTGCCAGTATAGTATATTTGTTTCCTAACAAGGCAATACTGACCACAATATTCGAGGGGATCAAGAATGAGGAGGGATCTACAATACGAAACTTAGATTTTTACCTCTTTTTTTAAATAACTCTTACGCACGAAGGAATGCGTCAATGCTCAGTAAATCTTTATAGATATAGTTGCTACGTTGCACACACGATTCAGTTTCCAGTAATAGCATTCTACAGAGGTCACCAGTCTGTCTGCCAAGCCACATAGGTACTATAGCAACATCCTCTTACACATACACTTCTCATGTCGGCTATATACACTGAAGAGATAACTATGAAAGTACCTCACATGATTACTATTAGGTATAGCTAAGGATATTACACAGTAGATAGTGTTACAGTGATTTTTGGTGTCGAAAAATTGATGTGCAAAATTGGGTCTCATTTGACTGCACGGATGGCCGAGTGGTATGGTCACCACGCTAATTACCACTATACGCGACGTGCTACGGGTTCGATCCCCGCATGAGACAAGCATTTGTGTGATCCAAAAATGCTTGTTCCAAGTCTGGGTATTCTTTGTGCATGTTATTTGAATGTTTGTGAAACCCCCACGACACAAACATTAAATACCTTTGGGCGTCGTTTTTTAAAAACAATTTTAAACAATTGAACAATTTATTAGTTTAAAACTTATTTCAAGCTGCAATTTTATATGCTGACTCTAGTAACAATGTATGTCTACAAGATACAGTAACACCCTGAATACTTGCTTAATGGATTCAGTTTATATATGAGATAAAACCTGGGTAGACTCAGGCAGAGAATGTTGCCGGTAGTAGTAGAATAGATTAGTACGATATACAGAAAGATCTCAAAGTTCTCGATCAAATGTACTTTGTAAATTTTATATTATGTAGGTAATCTATACGAGCACAATCGGTTTTTCGAATAACATATAGTCAGCAACTGGCATTACATTCATAGACTAATATATATAAACTGATTACATTCCCAAGTGTTACTATGGCTTGAATCACGGAACAATATTTATATTTCCGTGACTTGAATATTTTTTACATCGGCTTGGTAATTATAGAAAGATGCTATACGGGATGGGAAGCAAGTCAGTCTTTAAAAGTCAGACACTGATGTCTTCTTTGCTTGAAGTTTTCAATATCATGGGCAGACGTTTATTAAGTAAATCTGCCGAACCACCCCAATATAATTATGTAGTTCATATACCCATAACGTTAAAGATTGTGATTGTAAAACACCATGAAGTGTTGGTGTTAGCTACACCTCCCGCCGCAGCTGGCAAGGTATCAAGAATGTTCCATATCGGCAGTTTCCAATAATAAAAGTTTAGTGTATAGAGTGGGACCTAGTTTTGTTTCCATAGCTGTGCCAACACTGAACACGTGGTTATTTTAGTACTATTTTACTTCCTTTTAGTTTGCTTTTCTTGTTTTATGAATTGTGTCACAATGTTTATTCAGAACGCTTAATCTTAAATTTAGCCCTAGATCATGAAAATGATCTGAAAATGTGTCTCGATTAGAAGACTGCACTGTAATATAATGATCATGAGCTATCACTAGCCAAAAAATACTCTACTTTATTCTATTCGTACAAATATGGCTGAACGGATTTTGATAAAATTTGGCATGCATGTAGCCTTTGACATGGAAAAGAACATAGGCTACCTTTTATCTTGATTCCTTAAGCAGTTCCAAGAGGAAAATTGAAAATTGTTTAAAAGCTAAGCCGTGGGCAGAATTAAAATTTGAAATTTGGTATTTTTCTCCATTACAGCGCAAGAGATAACACGGGTGAAAATTTTATTCCATTTTTCATTACTTTCACATTTTTCATTTCTTTAGGTATACCGATTTTATGGACCCAATTCTGAAGTCCACGCAGACGAAGTCGCGGGCAGAAACTAGTAAATAATAAATTGAACAAGATGTCTGCATAACTAATCAGCTCCCTTGGACAAGGCACATTTCGATAATCATTATCGCTGATCGATCGAATATTGTATGAAAGTGTGAAGTCTAAGTCACGTGACTTATAAAAGAGAAATGTCATTTCCATACATTTAATGTCATTTAAGCGATTTCTATCATCGTTTACGCTTGTAGAGGTGTACCTTGTCTGAAGAGACAGAACCGCTGTATGTTTGTGTGTACAGAATTTGTTGTTATTGCTTGCTTGTAACTGTACACATGGAAAGTATTTCTTCGTTTGGCATAACAGGCAGGGCTGGACATAGATGTTGGTAGTGTGCGGCGGATAGGGGATCAACTGTTTGTTAACTACATTTGATTTGTAAACCAGCGTAAGGATGAATCCTAAGGATCAATTTTCTCTAACAAATATGGTAAATTAAACGAAAAAAAAACCTTAACTTTTAAATTAAATGGGTCACACAAAGCACTTCTTTTAGCGCGAAATTAGATAAAAATAATAAATTACCAGTTTTTTTTTTCTTAAAGATTACTAGCAGTGTGGGTCGCATATTACTAGTATATTCTTGTTACCTCTCGTGCTAAGCTAACCTACTTGAGTTACGAGTGGGTTCACGTCGGTAGTGCAATAGGTGGGATTCGAACCCGCAACCACATGACCGCAGGTCCGACGCCCTAACCATGACGCCCTAACATTAGGCTATCGCCGCTTAAATTTCGTAACTCGTTTACAGTTGCATAGGGCTAGTAAAATAGAAATAAAAGAAGTCTTGAAAAAATATGAAATTGCGTAAAATAGTACGAGTAAACGAACATGAGTAACACGATCAACCGTTGAGTAAAAAAGTGCTTTTTCTTGACTCATTGACTTTTGTAAGTTAAGATTGCACGACTTCCCATTACTGTCAGTCAGATTTCATACTAATGATTGTCTCTATCAATTGATGCCATAAAAGTACCAGGTCTTAATACCGTGATGAACAAAGCGTTTTTTTTAAATTTTTTTTAAGGAATTTTAATTATTTTGACAAATAAAGGAATGTTTAATTTGAGCATAATTTGCTATCTCCGATATTAAGTGGCATTCATAAAATTCACTCAGTATATTATAGAGGACGATGAATATACCAACCTGATTAAGGACGGATGAGCTTAGTGAAAATAATTGTATTGCACTTCGGAAGACATTCTTAAGTTTACTATAATACCTGCAACTGCATGATCCCGACCGCGCAAGCGAAATAACAGTGCTAGGGAAAAAATATTACAGGAATCACCCACAGCTGGCTACCCCAGCTCTAGGTGCTTCCAGGCTAGAACGGTGATAATTACAAAACGCTCATCTAAAATGCAGCACCTCTTAGTTACTGCACAATTATCAATAGCTAACGACAAGTTTATACGTTTGTAAACGTAATAAACATATTATAAGTACTTTTTTTGTTACTTGACGTGATGTTAAATCATTTAGCACTAAGTTATTTAAGATAGATGTTCCTGTATGTAATGTTCCAGGCACTACAGGCTACACAGACTACACAAGTACCTACTTACCTATTAAACAAATATCTATTATTGTACTTATCTACGGCATATCTATGACAAAATATTATTATATAATTTTAAGATGGATTATTTTATATAAAAAAAGGATAATGAACATATTAACATAAAAACCTATTAATAATTTAGAACTAAGTTTTGTTTATATAAAAATTATAATATAAGTCCCTAGCTACATTTAAGTCTTATGTCTTTGTTTTGCCGTGCCCTACAGGGTCCATAATGTACTTCTAAAACTGATAACACCTTTGTAAAAACTTATGGAGTGCAATAAAGAATTGAATTGAATTGAATTGTTTACTCTTATATAACAACACCAAATTATTGAATTACTGTGAAGATCAAAAGTATATTTAAAAAAATAAAGAAAATCAAAAAACAAGTTACACGGAACGACAGTAGACCACAGTACAAATCCAAATATTATTGAATGCAAATATTTATATTTAATAGGAACATAATTTAAAGTTAACTTCTTATTATTCTACATCTAACTCATAACGCTAATTGAGTATCTTCAGGATGATCGATTGTTTATTATTCCTACTACCCGATGAACTTGTAAATATTATAAATGTTAAAACGTAATATTCTATGGTAAGCCCGTCAGCTGTCTTCAGCTCACCGATACTGAGGAAGATAGAATCGAAAGTGACGAGAGAAACAATTGCGGTAAAGTTCCATTCAATAAAGTTATTTGAAGAGAATTGAGCAGCGTTCGTTGTACCCAGGAAACGGGCCCACCATGACAGGTGAGCTGATTATTTTTAAATATAAACAAAAGTGGTGCCACGGCTGAGCAGACGAGCCGCCCAAACCGTTCTGATGCCGATTCGAAGACTATCGTATTTGTCGAACTAAAAAAGGAATGGCGAGCAGCGCGGCCGCTGGGAGGGGACCGGGAGGAGGGGGGATTCTCCTGGATCTCTGAGAGGGAACGAAAACTCGGAGTCAGGGTGGGACTGCCGAGCGGAACAGTCTCTCCTTCGTCGATCGTCCAACACACATCACAATGGTAAGTGTTAAGACACAGTGACTTACAAGTGAACATACTAGTGATTGGAAAGTGAAATGTGCTTCAAGTGGTGATCTCTTTGAAGATACTCGCGCTGCAAATCAAGAAGGCACCGGCTTTACAACATAACGAATCAAATAGCAAAAACCTCGCGATAAATGCAATAGTGAACCTAAACGTACACTAGTGTTGAAGATCGTTGGAAATTAAACAAAATAATAGAGAACTCAAATGTCGGGCAAAGTAACACTTAACGACCGGATTTCAGCTCAAAAATTTCAACAATAGAATTTTTCTATAAAATCAACTCGATTATTTATGAATAGGTGCAAAAACAAGCTACAATTCACTTTTTCTATAATGCTAACTCTATAAACAACTTCATCTTCTAGTGGCTACACATCTTCTCGTGTCAAAAAATATGAACTTTTCATAACTTAAAATGGAACAGATTACTTTAGATTACCTAGGTACTCCTTATAATATGGCAATCTAGATAAAAAACTAACTTCAACACTGGATTTCGGTAAAATTAAACTTAGACCAACTAATAGATTAACAATAAAGAAAGAAGATGCAAACACTCTTTAAGTCGAAGAAATTGGAACACGCGCGCAATCTATAAATAACATTATGTAACTGAATAGTGGTGATGAGGCAGGCGTAAGCAGATGCCGGGCACCGTGCTAAATATAGAGGCGCCTCTACGCCACGCCTAAACGGGAGCTAGCCGCGAAAACATGCGATCATTATTATAGCAATCAATCACTGAGCTCTAATCAATGCTTAGCAAGTGTTAAAGAAACATGAAAATTATCAAAAAATATAGCCGAACCCAAAGAGCAGATCAGAAATTAATGTGAAAATTAAACAATCGGAACGAAATAAATAAACGAGATCACCAAAGAATTCACGATTAAAAATTAGGTTGAACCTTACACACATTTCTAATGTTAAGATTTAGGTATTTGAGAGATAGACATCTAATAGTGGTATAACTTTACAGGCGGATAAAGATAAGAAGGTAAAGAAGAAGAAGGTAAAGGAAGACGCGCCCGCAGAGGAGGCGCCGGCAGCCGCCGCGCCCGCCGCCACCGGTGGCAGCGACAGGCAGTCGTCCCGCGGAAGCCGCAAGGCCAAGCGTACCGGCTCCAATGTCTTCTCCATGTTCTCACAGAAGCAGGTCGCTGAGTTCAAGGAGGTAAGCTACGCGAACAAGATAATATATCTTACAGTTAATATCTCTAGTAAAAAAAATAAAAAATAATAATAATAAATAATAAACTCTTTATTTCAGGCAACTAGGCCCATAGAAATAGAATACATATATAAACAAAACTTATAAACTAATACATATTAATATAAACTTAAAATACTGTTATTTTACACGAAGTTTCGGCGTTGTGTTGCGCTGCGAGGTGTCGCGTATCCTCCCTCGGAAACGTCGATATACGACACCTTTCGGCCAAAATTCTTCCTTGAGAAACATGTCAGCGCAGAATGACGGAACTCGCACCATATACGATTTAAAATTCGTAATAAAGACTAATATTTTCTTCTATCATTCTCATTCTATCAGACTCTTTAAATGATTAATTACACCAGCAAAAAAAACTAGACCTTTAGCTTGGTGCACAAAAAATTAACAAAATGTATACTACAGACAAAACTCATCTTAACGTTGTCATCATTCCACGAATCGGAACCAATTGCTTTACGTCAGTTTAGTAGAAAACGCGAGTTGTGCCACAATTGTGTTTAGCTCGTGCTCATCCGTCTGTTTTGTAAACATCCTCAGCTATCTCTTGTTTTCATTGTCTTTAATAATGCATACATTTTCTAAATTGTGTGCTCGTCACATCATCAGTTTACAAATTAGAACAAATTAAAACGACAACCACGTTAAGAATGGTTAACTATGTATGTTAAGCAAACCTACATAATATGCTATAACGATTGTTCTCTCTCGTGCAGGCCTTCCAGCTAATGGACCACGACAAGGATGGCATCATCGGCAAGAACGACCTGCGCGCCACCTTCGACTCGCTCGGCAGGCTGGCGTCGGAGAAGGAGCTCGATGAGATGGTTGGTGAGGCTTCCGGCCCCATCAACTTCACCCAGCTCCTGACCCTGTTCGCGAACCGCATGTCCGGTGGTTCCGACGAGGACGACGTCGTCATCAACGCCTTCAAGACCTTCGACGATGAGGGCAAGATCGACTCTGAGAGGCTTAGGCACGCCCTCATGACCTGGGGCGACAAGTTCTCCGCCGACGAGGTCGACGAAGCGTACGACCAGATGGAGATTGACGACAAAGGCTTCATCGACACCACGAAGCTGATCTCCATGCTCACCGCCAGCGCTGAGGAGGAGGAAGGCGGCGAGGCCGCGTAAATATTCCATCATCATCGAAACCAAGGTGTTGAGACGCAGCGCGAAGCAGCACACCGCCCGGCCGCCGCACGGTTCATGCTCATCGGATTAAAGACCACGATGTGAACCGACAACAACATTTTTTATTTAATTTCTTTATGTAATTAATTTATTGTTTCCATTTTTTTAATTTATATATAATGAAAATATAGTTCTACTATTACCAATTTGTGTAGTACTGTCCCCGTACTATGTTAACTTAAACAACCTCAAGGAAGCTATAATATAAGGAATACTATGTATTCATAATTATTCTGTTTCAAATAAAGAATCGATAAAGTCTGAACTAAATGACATGTGTCCATAAGGTCACACTTTTCCAAAAAAATATGATTTTATCATTACACACATCAAACACCAAATACCTAAGAACTCAGACACAACCCAAACAATATAATATTGGGTGTATTCGATAATTGGATCGATTCTCAATCTTAACGAGGAAAATAGCAATCTCAATGGTTGAAAATTGAAGTATTCGTTACCTAGCAGTAAACAGTATGTTGGCACTCATCTCCGATTGGCATCAGACGGCCAATAGAATTTCCTATTTTTGTACTCCACATCATTGTTGTTGCGGGTGCTCCTATGTGGAAACCTGATACCATACATATTTGAAACTGTATGCCATCATGTAAATATACTATTACAGGAGATCATTTTATTAAATACTTACTCATATTTTTGACGACCTCCGTGGTCGAGTGGCGTATGCACCGGTTTTCAAGGTGTCGCCAGCTCTGAGGTCCCGGGTTCGATCCCCGGCCGGGTCAATGTAGAAAAACACTTTTCTGCATTGTCTCGGGTCTGGGTGTTTGTGGTACCTTCGTTGTCTCTGATTCCATAACACAAGTGCTTTAGCTACTTACTTTGGATTCGGAGCAATGTATGTGATGTTGTCCACATTTTTTTTTTATTTTATATTTACAACTCCTTGGAGTCCTTGGGCAGGTTCGAATCCAAGCTAAACTTTCTCTAATATCGACAAATAAAATGTTTAAAAAGTTAAAGGGTAATTGTAGTTAAAGGATCCTCATAGAATCGTACACTCGAAGAGTATATACTCATATTATACGCACACTGATCTGAGCTCTGGCCACTGACTTAGAGAACTCTGACACAAGTGTACAGTCAACAGCAAAAGTAGATGATGAATTGAGTTTACGACTTTTGGAGTAAAAACTGATCACGAATGGTATTTATTTATTTATTTATTTAAACTTTATGCACAGTTATAAAAATAAAGTACAATGGCGGACTGGTATCCCTTTTTTTCGCCTATTTTTTTTTGTCCTATTTTAATTTGGCATAACGAGTTAGGCATATTGGTATTTGGCATAACAATATTTTGACATAATTGTTGTTTGGCATACTATTTCATTAGGCATAAGTACTGTTTAGGCTATTGTTTTTTGCCCTAATTTTAAGGCACCATAGTGTAACAATAGGTTAGAGTGCGGCGAGGGTGGCCCTTGGGCCACACCTAAGCCGCTAACATGTTTATTTTACATAGTGACACAACATGTCCAAAACTTACCTTTTCCCTGAGTGCAGGCTTTAGAATATTATGCTTAACATTGTTATGCTTAAAGTAATTATGCCTTAAAAATTATGCCTATAAAGTTTAATTTTTTATTTGGCATAAGCCAAAGTGATATTGTGCGTAACTATTATTAGGATAAATCAAATTATGCCATGTTAAATTATGACATAAAATTTTATGCTTAAAAATAGGGAACCATCACGAATATATGGCAACTGTACTAGTAGTAAATGTTTGCTATAATTTACAATCACATACTTTTGAATCACTTCGACGCCACACAGTTCTGACGCAAACTCCGTTAATTAGTATTGAATTTCTGATTTTGATCATCTAGTAGCATGGTAGGTAGTTGTTAATACTCTCAAGAAACTAGCGAAAATGTTAGTAGGCTGTAACATTAACACAGTCTCATGTCCGGTCCTACACGGAGTACCTGCTAAGTTTACCAAAAGGTCCGTACTGAAAACTTGATCGATGGCTCGTTGCATTGTGAATTTGGATTCACCATGGATTCATCGATAATATAATTACGTCTAAACCTAGCCAAACGCATTGCTGTTGTTGACCGGCCTATACATTTTTAAGCCCACTGCTAGGCACCCATTCCTATAGGCTTAATGAAGGTACGAGAATAATTGCGGGTGTGCAACAAGAGCAAACGATGCGAATACTTAATTAACAATCCATGTTTCACTTTCACCGATTGTCAATGATGATCTGAAAACTGTTTTACGAATTCCTGCAAACTTTAAATCTGCATATTCTAGTATGTAATCAAATAAACATAGGTACATAAGAAGAATTATGCTTACCCGTCTTGAACATCATCTACTTAATCTACATCTATACTTATAATAAATCTGTAGAAGTGAAAATTCTGTACATTGAAAATATCAAAAAAATTAATGGCGGGGTGTGTTACTAGACCGACACCGAACCCAAAAACGTGATTAAAAAAATTTTTGTCTGTCTGTCTGTCGGTCTGTTTGTTCAGGCATCACACAAAAACTACCGGTTCGATTTCGATGAAACTTGGTATAATTGTTCTTTAATATCCTGGGCACCACACTGGGTAGTTTTTATCCCGGAAAAGTATATACAATAAAAAACAAACTTAATTTTGCGGTTCGATCCCTAGACCCGAATACTGTACCAACCGCAAATAATAAGTTTGTCGTAGTTACGTCACCCGCAGTGGAGTTCACTAAGGGGCGCTTCACACGGCTAAGATACTATAATTATTTATCTATACTAATATTAATATTATAAAGCTGAAGAGTTTGTTTGTTTGAACGCGCTAATCTCAGGAAGTACTGGTCCGATTTGAAAAATTCTTTCACTGTTAGATAGCCCACTTATTGAGGAAGGCTATAGGCTACTTTTCTTTTGGAAATCTATCCCCTAAGGGGGTGAAATAGGGGTTGAAAATTTTTATGGGAAGTTCGGTATTTTCAATGATAGACACATGAAATTTCGTATACGGGTTTCTGGATAGAAATAAATAATGACGATTTCAGCGATTTTAAAAATAATCCCCCTAAAAGGGTGAAAAAGGGGTTGGAAGTTTGTAGGCATAATATGAATTGTGTCGTTTTCAAAGATAGACACATTAAATTTCATACAAGGGTATTTAGTTAGAAATAAATAAGATGTATTTCTTATATATGTATATAGAAATACAATATAGATGTATTTATAAGGGTAGATTTTAGAAATCTACCCTCTAAGGGGGTGAAATAAGGGCTGAAATAGTTGGTATGTGAAGTTCAGTATTCTCAAAGATAGACAGATGAAAAGATAAATAGATACGATAATGACCATCTAAGACATATCTATAATGACGACTCCCGTGGTCGAGTGGCGTTCACTCCGGTTTTTAAGGTGTCGCCAGCTCTAAGGTTCCAGGTTCGATCCCCGGACGGGTCCATGTAGAAAATCACTTTTATACATTGTCTTGAGTCTGGGTGTTTATGGTACCTTTTTTGTCTCCGATTCCATAACACAAATGCTTTTGCTACTTACTTTACTTTTATTATTATTTCAACGCCATAATATTAGATGAAAAATTTTATACATTCTCCTTACTTTGAAAATCCCAGAATACATCTACCTTTAATACTACTTACTCTTTACTTTACGCGCGAGCGAAGCCGCGGGCAACAGCTAGTTATAAAAATAATACTATAATCTACTAGTCTATACACATAAATAAGTGTCTGTTTGTAATATACAATACGGTATGTACATTTACCAAAATTATTTTTTTAAATTTTTGTCTGTCTGTCTGTTTGTTCCCGCTAATCTCTGAAATGGCTAAACCGTTTTTGACGGAACTTTCACTGGCAGGTTGCTGATGTAACAAGGAGTAACTTAGGCTACTTATTTTAGTAAAAACCTTCTGATATATCTGAGACAGCTATTATAGTATAAATAATAATCAGCCAACTTATATCTACCTATTCATCATTTTCATTTCACGTTCATCGCAAAAGAACTCAGAAATTATGATGAGGTAGGTCGTTAATCTTATAAAATCTTACCTAAGTGACCGAAAACAATATACCGAAATAACGAGAATTTGCACTAAAACCAGACAAGAAAAGAAATATTTATCGGAAAATAGAATTATCAGATATGGTGTACCACAAGGCAGTGTACTGGGTCCGCTATTATTCTTGTTAAACATTAACGACTTACCACGTCACACTCATCACCCAACAGTCTTATTTGCTGATGATAGCACTACAATAATAGAATGCTCTGATAAAGGTCAATATGAATATGATATAAATAAAACAATTGAAGATATTATACATTGGCTCAACATTAATAATCTTGTAATTAATCTCTCTAAGACAAATATAATGTATTTTCATCAACGCACATCTGTACAACCACTAAACATAGAACACAACGGACAAAAAATTGAAAGTATAACAGTTACTAAATTTCTTGGAATTCTTATAGATAGTCAGTTAATGTGGAAACCACAAGCTGACCAAATATGCAAGAAACTTAGTACTTCCGCGTATGTACTCTTCAATCTTTCTAAAAAAGTAAACTTAAAAACATTATTAGTAGCTTACCATGGTTTAGTGGCATCTATCTTACGTTTCGGAATCATATTTTGGGGTAACTGTAGTTTGAGAGAACAGATATTTAAAGCCCAAAAACGTTGCATAAGAGCAATGTGTAGTTTAAAAACAACTGATAGCTGTGTTCCGATGTTTAAGTCCCTAAAAGTCTTAACTTTTCCAGCACTTTATATCTTTGAGATGGCTGTTTTTGTAAAACTTAATAATTATTTATATGTGACGGTATCAGAAAACAGAACCAGACCTATAAGAAGTCAATATAAAAGCTTGTTACAAAAAGACCGATATAATACAACTTTACTTAAAAAAAGTGTCTTTGGGATGGGCCCAAACATTTACAACAAAGTACCCACTATTATTAAAGATGCCCCAATCCAAATGTTTAAAAAGAAATTACTAGCATTATGTATTATACGAAAAATTTTATTATTCTATTGAAGACTTCTTGAATGACTCCACAATTTAATTTGAATACTAACTTGTAGTTACATAAGAAACCTTAGTTGTTTTAACGGTTGTATATTAGTTATAAAAACTTAATATTTGCATGCCTAATTTAAGGTAGATTGTAGTAGAACTATTTTATTGTATACCACATTTTTCATGTACCTACTTTCTATGCAAATAAACGATATTATTATTATTATTATTGTTACACGTGGCCCGGAGCTGAGCAGGACATGAGCAGGACATGCGCAAGCGCATGCGCAAGCGATTTAGCAGATCTGTCAAGGACGGTACCGAGTTTTCATCAGATGCAAGTCCGAAATATTCCCACGCCACGTTGGCGAACATTTAGATTTCATAGCTTTTTTTACACTTAATTGTACATTTTAGTTAGGATGATCTAATCCAAAAGATTAACCACAACGATGGACACTAAATAATTACAGAATGTTTTTGTGTCGGATATAATATAAATATAAGCCCCCTTGCGACTCTCGGATGTAAAAGCCAATTTTCAAAAATCTGTAGTAATAACAGTTTTTTTCTTATTTTAATAAATTCAAGGAATGTTTCCTTTGAGTATAAATTGCTACCTACGTGTATTAAAGAGTAATCTCCAGATGTCAGTAAAAAATTCCACCCTGTATATTAAGTCGGCTAATCCAATCCTCAAAATCAAAATCAAAATCAAAATCACCAGTTTGATAAAAAACTATGAACTCGTTTTAGAGTTACACAAAATGTTATATTTCTAAACTATAAGTGAACAGTCAACAACGGTCATCAAACCATAAACGTCAAAATCAAATCGCTAATGTTGTGAAGTTTTGGTACAATGACGGCGGAGACTACTGAGAATAATATAACGAAAACTTTCAAATACTCGTTCCCGACATGCACCAACGAGGAGGTGTTGTTCAAGCTGGAGGTGCCCGTGGACATCCCGCACAAGGGCTCCACGCGGGAGCTCGTACAGCGGGTCATCAACATGTTCCATATTCCCGTCTACTTAGAAGAAGGTTAACATTTTGTTTACAAAACATTTAAGATGTTGTCACCTATAACCTCCCTCAGTTCTCGTCTAAATCTTTGATCGTGTTTCCCATAATAAATACCTACCTAGGCTGAAATTGTGTTTCTTGAAATTGCATCTTAAATCCACCCACTTTTTGTTGTACACATAAACCTGCAGTATTCCTATTTAGTTAAATAATACCGAAAATATAGTATATGTATAGTAAATTTTTTATACTTTATTTCACAAAAAAATGTGTTTAATGTTAGTGTACAATGTAAAATTGCATCCTTCTTTTTTAGAACTAAATGAAAAATTAGCACAATTTGTATCGGAAGAAAGTAAAAACTTCCACAATGAGAGAGATATGAAACTACTTAACAAACTGAAGAACAGTGAAATTAATGTGGAAGGCATTGTCAAGGGCTGGGAGAAGCTGTTCAAGGATCATGTCATGGAGTTTGCTGAACAGAAAGGCACCTCCGATGAGGAGGTGTTTGCAGCGGCATACCATAAGCTGGTGCACTCCCCGGCTCTGGAAACCATACTACAAGTTGAGAACTCGTATGCTAAGACCGTAATGAACACATTGAAGAACAGGGATGAGGATATTAAGAAGCTCACACAGAAGTAAGTTCTTATGTTGATGATGATAATTAATGTCTTCCTAGATCCTATAGATTTGAAAATACTTGAGTATTAAGGTGGAGTAATACATCATAGTAAGCTATTAGACCAGGGCCGATAATTTTTAAAACCAAAAAAAATAATAGTAGGATGAAACTAATTAGAAAAGGAAGGGAATATGATAAAAATTAAAGAAAAAATAAATTACGGTCGATCCGAGTTCGGGAAGGGGGGGAGGGGGGGGTTTAAAGGTAAAAAATGGTTTATCTTGATTTCCAGCAAAACTACAAGTCCTATGGAAAAAAGTCAAATTGCAAAGTTGTAGGTAATAAAAAGATCTACAACTTTTGTATTTACACTTTTTTCACATAACCTCAAAATGTATGTGAAAAATCCAAAAAACCAAGTTTTTGGTTTTTTATTTTTATCTTTTACAAACATGTTATTTTTTTCACGAAATTTGGTGAAAACTTACCTTTTTATGTCCCAAATATGCTGTAATTTATTTGATTAAAAATATTTATTTTTTCACCTTATTTTGAATTAATATAAAAAAAACACCCTAATTTTCAATCGAAAATTCACCCGTCAAAATATCAGCTTTTTTCAAAAAGTATGGGGGTTTTTTGTTCGTTGAAATCTCTACTTTCTGATGGTGTAAAAAAAAAATACATTACTATAGTAAATGTTCTCAGAAAATGCATTATCACTATGTACAATTTCATCAAAAAAATGTCATTGCTTCAATTTTTTCCAGTCTGCATTGGTTCTTCATCCAGAATTTCATCTGAATCATTTTGTGAGATTTTCTATGACATGAATGTAATTCGAATTTAATAAATAAACTTTAAACTGAAAAAAAAATTAAGCAATGTCATTTTTTTTATGAAATTGTACATAGTGATTATGCATTTTCTGAGAACATTTACTATAGTAATGTATATTTTTTTTACACCATCAGAAAGTAGAGATTTCAACGAACAAAAAACCCCCATACTTTTTGAAAAAAACTGATATTTTGACGGGTGAATTTTCGATTGAAAATTAGGGTGTTTTTTTTTATATTAATTCAAAATAAGGTGAAAAAATAAATATTTTTAATCAAATAAATTACAGCGTATTTGGGACATAAAAAGGTAAGTTTTCACCAAATTTCGTGAAAAAAAAAATATTTTTGAAAAAGATAAAAATAAAAAACCAAAAACTTGGTTTTTTGGATTTTTCACATACATTTTGAGGTTATGTGAAAAAAGTGTAAATACAAAAGTTGTAGATCTTTTTATTACCTACAACTTTACCATTTGACTTTTTTCCATAAGACTTGTAGTTTTGCTGGAAATCAACATAAACCATTTTTTACCCTTAAAACCTCCCCCTCCCCCCCTTCCCGAACTCGGATCGACCGTAATTTATTTTTTCTTTAATTTTTATCATATTCCCTTCCTTTTCTAATTGGTTTCATCCTACTGTAATTTTTTTTAACTTTTTACAAATTTTGAAGGCTTCGGCCCTGGTCTATATTGTTTAATTAGTGTTAAAATCAGAGGTGTGATAAAAGTTATATTAAATGTTGGGTTTGCTAAATTAATATATATAGGACCATTTGCCTACAAGAGTAGTTTTTTTTTACAATACATTTAAATAACCTGCCAAACTGCACAACAGTCAGTAGAAAAGTTACAAAAACTAATAAAAATAATAATTGAGAGCATTTGTGAGCCAGACAGACAGAGGAGATGGAGGAGAAGGTGCGGCTGCTGAACATGTCGACGACGGAGCAGGAGATCAACGAGCTGGCGACGCAGCACTTCGAGCAGCAGGCGCTGGTGGCGGGCCGCTGGGGGTCGCAGCTGGATGCGCTGCGGCAGACGCAGCGCGCGCAGCACCGCGCCTGGCTCATGCACACGCTGGAGGAGTACCAGAGCACCTCCGCGCTCAACACGCCCAGGTACACGCCGCTCAGCTGAACACTCTCAACATCCACCATGACTAATCTAATGGACATCACAATTCTTTAATATTGCGTTTTTTTCCAAGCGTCAAGTTAACCTTTTACCCAAAAAAGGGACCCCTCTGAAAGACATAGGTACTGTAGTAGTCAGGAATTGTAAAAAATAAAATTGTTTTAGATATTTTTAATACTTTTGAGTTGGTTTAATGATGAAGCCAGAATGTGTCTTAGGAACTCGGCTACGAAACGCCGCAATCACAACGTGTTTCGGTTCGTTATGTTCGTTTTCACAAGTAGTGTAATGTTAGATGATAAAGCTTGTCTTGGCCCAGCAACTCGCCGCTGGCGACGTTCTCGCCGGCGGCGGCAGCAGCGCCGGCGGCGGGCGCGGCGGGCGGCGAGCGCCTGGAGGAGAGCTTCACCATCCACCTGGGCAGCCAGCTCAAGCAGACGCACAACATACGCCTCGTCGCCATGGACCTGCTCGACCTCTGCACTCTGCAGAACACTGACAAGTCTGTATTCTTTACAATTTCTTATTGACCATTATCATATAATATATTAATTTGTAATTTATACTTGGAAAAATATTCATAATTGTTTGTTTTGCTTTTGTCAAGGAAAACATTTTTTGTCGACATCTTTGTAAATAGAGTTTTCTGTACTTATGTTATTTCTATAGGAACAAGAGTTTTGTTAAGAGAGTTAGTCTGAGACTCTTGAGTCCACGTACGCTTGTGTTTTTAACTGACAACTTTTAGTTTTCAGTTACATACTCGTCATACGCCTTATATTCGTAATTTTCTGTAGGGACAGAGTATATTTATTTTGCTGCTTGCGTAACGAGCTAAACATCGTAGGGACCATATTTTTCGCGCCTCGTGCGTTTCGTGTTCCCGTTTCGCCTTTTCTCCATGACATATTATGCTCTTTTTATAAATATTTTGTATGAAACGATATTTCCAAAACTTCCCGTTCCGTCCGTATAAAAATCCGTCACGTGTGCGGCCTATGTACTAATAGACATATTGCGTGCGCAGCGGCGTGGAGGCGTCGCGGCGGCTGTCGACGTCACTGTCGCTGTACGGCGGCGAGCTGGCGGGCGCCGTGCTGCTGGCGGAGGCGCCGCCGGGCCGGCCCGCGCCGCCCACCACGCTGCTGCTGGCCGCCGCCGCCGCCACCACCGAGCACCACTTCCCCGACGCCGAGCGCCAGCTGCGCCGCATCGCCGACAGCCTGCATGACCCGGTACCCGCCGCTCATGCTATGCACTCGCCTCCTCAACCTCAACTTCTCAGAAACATTCCTTTATTTTTTTAAGTACCCTTTGGTACACTACGGAACCGAACGAGGAAATTAACACCATATAAGTACATTTCATCAATCGATCGATAACATCAAATCTTTATCAACCATGGTAAATTAAACCAAAGGAAAACCGTGAAATATAAAGTTACAAAGTCCCGAAGTCAGGTCAAGAAAATCACTTATGAGTGAGATAAAAGAAATTATTGTAAATTCTAACAGCATATTGTATGATGTAGGTGGAGCGACGCAATACGCAGCGCCTGAAGGAGCAGTCGGAGGGCGCTGGCAGCGGCGCCAGCAACGGAGCGCGCTGCCGCAGCAAGCGCAGCCTGCAGACCGGAGACATCTTCATCACCAAGCACAGCAACCTCGCCGACGTGCACGTCATCTTCCATCTCATCGTCGATGACTCCGAGCTTAGATCCGGTGACTACACACTAGATCTTCTACTTAACCTTTTCCCAAGCTATGTTGGGGTTGGCTACCAGATTGCCCGTTACGTGGAGCAACTGCCTATTTGACCGCCATATATACCCAGTAACAGGTTGTCGGAATTGTTATGACTTAACGACCATCAAAGACCTACGTATGACAGTTGGAACAAGGGGTTCTCGGTATATTCACAAATGGTCGCCCATTCACGGACCACGGCAAGCGCGGCCTAACTTTTTTATTATAATTATGTATATATTTTTTTCTTTTAGTTTAGTTTTGTTGCATTTGACTTTATTAACTGAACCTATTAATGCTTGTCAGGTGACATAACGTCCCGGCACCCTGCCATCCTGGGCCTGAGAAATATCCTGAAGGCAGCCTGTAGTAACGACATCACTAGCATATCGATACCGCTGCTGTTGCGCCATGAGATGACCGAGGTATGTATTACATAATTTTATATAGTGTCCACTATAGAACCGGTCATCAATCGTTAATTATTGGGAACGATAACCAGACACAGTTCCCTAACCACGGAACAGAGGGAACTCCACAGCACGTGCCATGCTAATAGAATACTGGAGCGTGACCTTCAACGTGCACCGGTTCTCCGAGAATATTACCGGAAGCCTTTAGCTAGCTGCAATGCTTTTAACCTTCTAGGATGGCTACAGTAAAGAAGAAAAAATCACGCACACTGCGCCAATCTTCAGCTTCTAGTACAAAATGCAGTAAAGCGAAACCTAACGCCCTCTAGTCCGAACAACAGACAACTAACTTTAGTCATGTTCTCTAAGGGCATCTTAATATGGCAAACAGTGAGATCTGTCTGGATGAAAGTTTTTATTATTTAGGGACACATACTTTTATTGAAATTTTGGCAGATTTTTTTGCAATAGCAGTATTACGCTAAAGACTGTTCCCATAAGCTTTTCTTCGTGAATGAATGCGGCAGAGTAGGCGTGTGTGCAGGAGATGACGTCTGCGTGGTGCGTGCGGCGCGCGGAGCTGGTGCTGAAGTGCGTGAAGGGCTTCGTGTGTGTAGTAGGTGATGTGTGTGTGTCCGTGTGCAGGAGATGACGTCTGCGTGGTGCGTGCGGCGCGCGGAGCTGGTGCTGAAGTGCGTGAAGGGCTTCGTGTGTGTAGTAGGTGATGTGTGTGTGTCCGTGTGCAGGAGATGACGTCTGCGTGGTGCGTGCGGCGCGCGGAGCTGGTGCTGAAGTGCGTGAAGGGCTTCGTGTGTGTAGTAGGTGATGTGTGTGTGTCCGTGTGCAGGAGATGACGTCTGCGTGGTGCGTGCGGCGCGCGGAGCTGGTGCTGAAGTGCGTGAAGGGCTTCGTGTGTGTAGTAGGTGATGTGTGTGTGTCCGTGTGCAGGAGATGACGTCTGCGTGGTGCGTGCGGCGCGCGGAGCTGGTGCTGAAGTGCGTGAAGGGCTTCGTGTGTGTAGTAGGTGATGTGTGCAGGAGATGACGTCTGCGTGGTGCGTGCGGCGCGCGGAGCTGGTGCTGAAGTGCGTGAAGGGCTTCGTGTGTGTAGTAGGTGATGTGTGTGTGTCCGTGTGCAGGAGATGACGTCTGCGTGGTGCGTGCGGCGCGCGGAGCTGGTGCTGAAGTGCGTGAAGGGCTTCGTGTGTGTAGTAGGTGATGTGTGTGTGTCCGTGTGCAGGAGATGACGTCTGCGTGGTGCGTGCGGCGCGCGGAGCTGGTGCTGAAGTGCGTGAAGGGCTTCGTGTGTGTAGTAGGTGATGTGTGTGTGTCCGTGTGCAGGAGATGACGTCTGCGTGGTGCGTGCGGCGCGCGGAGCTGGTGCTGAAGTGCGTGAAGGGCTTCGTGTGTGTAGTAGGTGATGTGTGTGTGTCCGTGTGCAGGAGATGACGTCAGCGTGGTGCGTGCGGCGCGCGGAGCTGGTGCTGAAGTGCGTGAAGGGCTTCGTGTGTGTAGTAGGTGATGTGTGTGTGTCCGTGTGCAGGAGATGACGTCTGCGTGGTGCGTGCGGCGCGCGGAGCTGGTGCTGAAGTGCGTGAAGGGCTTCGTGTGTGTAGTAGGTGATGTGTGTGTGTCCGTGTGCAGGAGATGACGTCTGCGTGGTGCGTGCGGCGCGCGGAGCTGGTGCTGAAGTGCGTGAAGGGCTTCGTGTGTGTAGTAGGTGATGTGTGTGTGTCCGTGTGCAGGAGATGACGTCTGCGTGGTGCGTGCGGCGCGCGGAGCTGGTGCTGAAGTGCGTGAAGGGCTTCGTGTGTGTAGTAGGTGATGTGTGTGTGTCCGTGTGCAGGAGATGACGTCTGCGTGGTGCGTGCGGCGCGCGGAGCTGGTGCTGAAGTGCGTGAAGGGCTTCGTGTGTGTAGTAGGTGATGTGTGTGTGTCCGTGTGCAGGAGATGACGTCAGCGTGGTGCGTGCGGCGCGCGGAGCTGGTGCTGAAGTGCGTGAAGGGCTTCGTGTGTGTAGTAGGTGATGTGTGTGTGTCCGTGTGCAGGAGATGACGTCAGCGTGGTGCGTGCGGCGCGCGGAGCTGGTGCTGAAGTGCGTGAAGGGCTTCGTGTGTGTAGTAGGTGATGTGTGTGTGTCCGTGTGCAGGAGATGACGTCAGCGTGGTGCGTGCGGCGCGCGGAGCTGGTGCTGAAGTGCGTGAAGGGCTTCGTGTGTGTAGTAGGTGATGTGTGTGTGTCCGTGTGCAGGAGATGACGTCAGCGTGGTGCGTGCGGCGCGCGGAGCTGGTGCTGAAGTGCGTGAAGGGCTTCGTGTGTGTAGTAGGTGATGTGTGTGTGTCCGTGTGCAGGAGATGACGTCTGCGTGGTGCGTGCGGCGCGCGGAGCTGGTGCTGAAGTGCGTGAAGGGCTTCGTGTGTGTAGTAGGTGATGTGTGTGTGTCCGTGTGCAGGAGATGACGTCTGCGTGGTGCGTGCGGCGCGCGGAGCTGGTGCTGAAGTGCGTGAAGGGCTTCGTGTGTGTAGTAGGTGATGTGTGTGTGTCCGTGTGCAGGAGATGACGTCAGCGTGGTGCGTGCGGCGCGCGGAGCTGGTGCTGAAGTGCGTGAAGGGCTTCGTGTGTGTAGTAGGTGATGTGTGTGTGTCCGTGTGCAGGAGATGACGTCTGCGTGGTGCGTGCGGCGCGCGGAGCTGGTGCTGAAGTGCGTGAAGGGCTTCGTGTGTGTAGTAGGTGATGTGTGTGTGTCCGTGTGCAGGAGATGACGTCTGCGTGGTGCGTGCGGCGCGCGGAGCTGGTGCTGAAGTGCGTGAAGGGCTTCGTGTGTGTAGTAGGTGATGTGTGTGTGTCCGTGTGCAGGAGATGACGTCAGCGTGGTGCGTGCGGCGCGCGGAGCTGGTGCTGAAGTGCGTGAAGGGCTTCGTGTGTGTAGTAGGTGATGTGTGTGTGTCCGTGTGCAGGAGATGACGTCAGCGTGGTGCGTGCGGCGCGCGGAGCTGGTGCTGAAGTGCGTGAAGGGCTTCGTGTGTGTAGTAGGTGATGTGTGTGTGTCCGTGTGCAGGAGATGACGTCAGCGTGGTGCGTGCGGCGCGCGGAGCTGGTGCTGAAGTGCGTGAAGGGCTTCGTGTGTGTAGTAGGTGATGTGTGTGTGTCCGTGTGCAGGAGATGACGTCAGCGTGGTGCGTGCGGCGCGCGGAGCTGGTGCTGAAGTGCGTGAAGGGCTTCGTGTGTGTAGTAGGTGATGTGTGTGTGTCCGTGTGCAGGAGATGACGTCAGCGTGGTGCGTGCGGCGCGCGGAGCTGGTGCTGAAGTGCGTGAAGGGCTTCGTGTGTGTAGTAGGTGATGTGTGTGTGTCCGTGTGCAGGAGATGACGTCAGCGTGGTGCGTGCGGCGCGCGGAGCTGGTGCTGAAGTGCGTGAAGGGCTTCGTGTGTGTAGTAGGTGATGTGTGTGTGTCCGTGTGCAGGAGATGACGTCAGCGTGGTGCGTGCGGCGCGCGGAGCTGGTGCTGAAGTGCGTGAAGGGCTTCGTGTGTGTAGTAGGTGATGTGTGTGTGTCCGTGTGCAGGAGATGACGTCAGCGTGGTGCGTGCGGCGCGCGGAGCTGGTGCTGAAGTGCGTGAAGGGCTTCGTGTGTGTAGTAGGTGATGTGTGTGTGTCCGTGTGCAGGAGATGACGTCAGCGTGGTGCGTGCGGCGCGCGGAGCTGGTGCTGAAGTGCGTGAAGGGCTTCGTGTGTGTAGTAGGTGATGTGTGTGTGTCCGTGTGCAGGAGATGACGTCAGCGTGGTGCGTGCGGCGCGCGGAGCTGGTGCTGAAGTGCGTGAAGGGCTTCGTGTGTGTAGTAGGTGATGTGTGTGTGTCCGTGTGCAGGAGATGACGTCAGCGTGGTGCGTGCGGCGCGCGGAGCTGGTGCTGAAGTGCGTGAAGGGCTTCGTGTGTGTAGTAGGTGATGTGTGTGTGTCCGTGTGCAGGAGATGACGTCAGCGTGGTGCGTGCGGCGCGCGGAGCTGGTGCTGAAGTGCGTGAAGGGCTTCGTGTGTGTAGTAGGTGATGTGTGTGTGTCCGTGTGCAGGAGATGACGTCAGCGTGGTGCGTGCGGCGCGCGGAGCTGGTGCTGAAGTGCGTGAAGGGCTTCGTGTGTGTAGTAGGTGATGTGTGTGTGTCCGTGTGCAGGAGATGACGTCAGCGTGGTGCGTGCGGCGCGCGGAGCTGGTGCTGAAGTGCGTGAAGGGCTTCGTGTGTGTAGTAGGTGATGTGTGTGTGTCCGTGTGCAGGAGATGACGTCAGCGTGGTGCGTGCGGCGCGCGGAGCTGGTGCTGAAGTGCGTGAAGGGCTTCGTGTGTGTAGTAGGTGATGTGTGTGTGTCCGTGTGCAGGAGATGACGTCAGCGTGGTGCGTGCGGCGCGCGGAGCTGGTGCTGAAGTGCGTGAAGGGCTTCGTGTGTGTAGTAGGTGATGTGTGTGTGTCCGTGTGCAGGAGATGACGTCAGCGTGGTGCGTGCGGCGCGCGGAGCTGGTGCTGAAGTGCGTGAAGGGCTTCGTGTGTGTAGTAGGTGATGTGTGTGTGTCCGTGTGCAGGAGATGACGTCAGCGTGGTGCGTGCGGCGCGCGGAGCTGGTGCTGAAGTGCGTGAAGGGCTTCGTGTGTGTAGTAGGTGATGTGTGTGTGTCCGTGTGCAGGAGATGACGTCAGCGTGGTGCGTGCGGCGCGCGGAGCTGGTGCTGAAGTGCGTGAAGGGCTTCGTGCTGGAGGCGGCGGGCTGGGGCGGCGCGGAGCTGCGCACGCTGCACTTCGCGCTGCCGCCGCGCGCCTCGCCCGCGCTCTTCGCCGCGCTCGCCGCGCTGCTCCCCAACATCTTCCGCATCTCCAACCCCGTCAAGGCCAAGCACCACGCCTGACCGCACGCCACACCCGCCACCACTAACATGTATCTGCCTAACCATTGAACGACGCGTTTATCAACGACGTTCAATGTGATCAGACCAATAACTATTACAAAGTACTGTCATATTAGAATCAGACAAGATGGGTAAGGATCCGTCATAATTCGCTGACATGTCGACACATACGAAAAGCTCCCTACAATCCGATTTTCACTCTGTATGTTCAAATATCACCCACAGTTCCTAGCGCACACGACAGCAGCTGAAGCCTTGTATCCATTTAAGCATGCTCAGGCGGGTGAGCGGCTCGTCGTTCAAGTGGATACCCCTGAATCCGCTCGGCGCGAAGAGGTCCAAGTAAATCAGTATCCGCTCGGCGCTCAGTGTGGATGGTTGTTTTTTATAGGTTCGGCGAAAGACGAACGCGCAGGACACAGCAAAAATGCGATTGTGTGCCTGATTTTTTGTCGGATTGACCAGATGACGGAATTAGTTGTCGGAGCCGAGCATATATTGACGAGACTGAACACATGTTTTTGGATGTTGAGGCTCGTTTTGAACTTTCGTTTTGCTTCGGCGAATCAGCAGCTCGTCCGCCTGAGCGAGCTCAAATGGATACAAGGCTTGGGAGGCAGCACGCTGTAACTAAGCGCGTCTTGTTTCACGAATTATTTTCATTTAGACTGTTCAACCGTTCTGGTTTGATGGGATTCATTCCGGTTGGTGGAAAGCAGCTGCTATAAATTTCTATAATGAGCTGTTAGGTTAGATTACAACATTCCAAGGGTTGGTATATTAAGTTGAAAAAAATAATAACTCCGACACATAATTCACGAGATATTTATTAAATGCTATTCAACAATTTAGATTCTTATATTATTAATAATCATTTTGACGCATCTTTATTCATATTATTGTTTATAAATCAATATATTTGTTCCCGTTATATTGGCTTTTCTATAAGTTTACATCACAGTGACTGAAATACAACAAAATTTTCAAACTAGTTATTCTTTTTTGTTTTGTTTGCGTCAAATCAAAGGACATCCCAAAATAAACAGGCATTGCGAAAACTTGAATCAAAAACGTTAAACTCAGAACATAATGTGCGCTTACGTAGCACCGACTACAACTAACTCAAACCCATTCTCGGGACTTTGACATGAAATCCTTCAACAATACAATATTACTAAAGTAATCACTAAAAGTACGAGAACTCTCTACTCAAGTTAAAGTTACACAAAATCCTAAATAAAAATAATTAAAAGCAAAATAAAATCATAAATAAGATGACAACATGATTCGTACGAGCATTCTGTCGAGGATTCATTAAGTATGACTTATGTCAAGTGTATCATCATTGTACTAATTATAAGGCAAACAATTTTACTACAGCCACTAAAATAATTGTACTCCACTAGTGTCATTTGTTTGAAATGGTCCAACTGTTAACAAAGCTCTAAAGTTATATTTTACTAAAATACTCATGGTGTTGCACATCACCAGGGTCTCTGAATAAAATAGCAACTGGAATACAATTCCACAACATTATCATGAAAATATAGACATCACCGGGACATATGATGCTGTTTCATACTTGTCACAGACATACAATAAGTTCTATAAAAACTAATGTTCATCAAACACACTTTAGAATGTTTGCCATCATCACAATTTAAGAACAAAAACTATATCATAATGTTTTCTTAGTACTTTGCTTGGAGGCAGATATGAGTAGCAGTTTGTACGATCACATGGATATTGAACACACATGCCCAAGGGGACAATATACCTTATATTAACTCTACATAAAATCTTCACAAAATAGGCGTGTGGAGTGCACCTGCAACAAAATGTATATAAATAAATGTATATACATATGATGATATACAAAAACATTAAATATAATCATATGTACTGAATAAAGTAAAGGATTACTTATTAAAAATAAGAGCTAATGTATGTAATAAAGTTATATGAAATTTAATGTTTGTTTTATTGGAATTTCCTTTGGGTACTTCTGGCCACTTTGACATTGACATATGACACTAACGATTATACGAAGACTAATTAACTAAAATTTTACGAGGACACTCACCAAGGACTGTGGTTATGATACATAACTGTATTGTCCAGGGCGATAAGGTGCACTTTAGGTTTTTTAGATAAGGAGACATTTTTTTTAAAGACTTTTTAATACTGTTTTTTTACAAATGTGTAATGTTCAACTAAGTGGACTGTATGTATCTATATTATGTATAAGTCCATAAACGTTGTATTGCGTTGGTGTTTGGTGCCTTGGTCATGTAAACTGTTTGCATTTGTAGTCGTGTAATGTTCGGGAGTTGTAACCCTATGTTCGTGTGTGGGTCACTATAAATCTCGGTTCTCACCTTAAATATACTATTTGTACTTGTTACTGGTGTTCGTTGACTATTCGTTATCTCCGGCGGCTGCGGCTTGTTGTCTTGCTCGCTGTCAACAAACAAACAATATTTGTAACTCAACAGTGATTATATTCTATAGAAACTGAGTTAAACTTATAATAACTATTCAAACTTCAAGTGTTTCCGGGCACTAACTTTGTCCTTGAGCAATGGATCATGTTAAAATAATAACGTAACTTTGACGTCAATCTTGCAAAAGTGGCCTCACTTCAGGAATGGAGAAGTTTTTGATAAAAATACCCGTCACATGTTTTTTCCATTGTGTGTGAAATACATGAAGTTAGGATGGCTGTTAGATAACGCGAACTAAAAGCGACTATTGCTAATAACTTTTAATTATATGTTTCTTTCGTTCGTCTAGTTTGATAAGTTTAAGTAGATTTTTTTATTATAATAGATTTATTTATTGTATAACATAAGTGAAATCGTCGTGTATATTCTGTGTTGGAGTTTCTATTATAAATAAATCGATATACTCACAGGGCGAGAGTGCGGCGGCGCGCGTGGCGGCCGGCTGAGCTCCGCGTTGCTTCTTGCTGCGACCTAATAACGTACGATACAATTACACTGATGATATGGCTTTATTAGCAGTGCTAGGGAATTCAATCTTCATATTGCAGAGGTTTCATAATATTTAAATCACGAACACAAATATAAATATACAGACAGAATAAACATACAGTTAGACTATTAAGTGTTTGTCCCATGCGGGGGAGCAAACCCGCAGGATTTTGCGCAGTGGTAGTAAGTGTACAATTTTTTTTCTTTTTCTTTTTTTTAAAAGGTTACTAGCAATGTGGGTCACACATTACTAGTAATCTTGTTAACCCCTCGTGCTAAGCTCATATGCTTGTGTTACGAGTGGGTTCACGTCGGTAGTATAATGGGTGGGATTCGAACCCGCAACCACATGATCGCAAGTCCGACGCTCAAGCCATTAGGCTACCGCCGCTTGAATTCAATATATCAAATAAAAAAATATCTTACCTTCTCCTGATGGAGGATCAACCGTTGTATTACGTTTGCGCTTTCCTGTCTCCTTAACCGGAACATCTTCAATATTGGCCTAGAAAACAAAATTACAAACGTTATTTATGCACTAATGCTGATCGTGTGATATGGGCGTGTAGTGTAGTACGCACCGCGCGGCGGCTGCGTGTGGAGCGCGGCGTGGGCAGCGGGGCGGGCGGGGGGGCGCGGGCGGCGGGCGGGGGGGCGGCGGCTTTCCGCTTGCGCCCGCGCGGCGGCGAGGCGGCGCGGGGCGGGGGCGGGGCCTGGGAGGCTGCGTCCTGGGCGCGAGTCCGCACAGCTTTGTGCTCGCTCGGTTTCTCTTGCTTGTCAGTTTTGCTCGTCTTCGTCGTCTCCTCTGTGTTGTTTGTGCGTCCTCTCCTCGTTTGAGCGATAGTTTTATTAGATTCAGTCTTATCTTTGGATTGATTTAGAACAGTCTTCCGTCCTCTAGTTTTCTTCGCTGGTTGAACTTCAGGTTCAGGTGATTTAGTTTTGTTCGATGCTTTTCCTGCAGGTTGAGATTTCTTAGCAGATTCTGGTTTGGCTTCAGCGGCAGTTCTCCGTGACTTCCTAGTGTTTGCCGGTGCTGTCTGTTCGGCGGGTGCTTCACGTTTAGCAGCGCGCGGCTTCAGCTGCGGCGAGGGCTTGCTCACCACAACAGTCGCCTTCTGGACTTTAGTTCTGGTAGTCTTTGGTGTTTTTGGTTTAACATCCACCTTAGCTTCAGTGTTACGTGTTGCACGAGTTTTCTTAGGACTAGGTTTAGGTGTGGATACAGTATCTGGCTCCTTTCGTTTCCGCGTGGCTCTCGGCTTCGGGCTCATGACGGGGGACTTCTTAGCCACGATCAAAGTCGCTCCGCGCTTCTTTGTTACCGGCGTTGACAGTTTTGAGACATCCTTTTTACGAGATCGGGTTACTTTAGTTGGAACAGGACTGGCAGGCTTAGCTTTAACAGGACTGGGGCTTTTTACTTTAATCGGACTTGCCTTCTTAGTGTCAGTTGCTTTTTTAACTTTTGCGGGGCTAACTTTCTTGCCTTTTGCTTTGGTAGGACCAGCTGGCTTAGCCTTAACTGGGCTTGCAACTTTAGCCCTGCCGCGAGTCCTCTTTGGCGATGGCTTCACAAAGTCAACTGTTTTCGTTGTGTTCGCTTTCGCAGTTCTTCTTCGGCTTTTTTGTTGCGGTTCAGTTGTCTCCTCGGCGTGTTGGGTAGACCTGAAAATTAATCATAGTATTTATTTTCTGATAACTGAAAGGAAATTTTAGAGATGTTTGAGCGTTATACGAGCAGATAAAATAGCGGTTCATGATATATTAATTTATTTTTCATGTGAGTGTTATATAATGAATAAAATTTTAATAGATCTAAAATAATATGGTATTTGTGGACGTAACGTGTATGAGAGAGCTGACCTGGTATAGTCGAGCGGCACTATGGGCGACACGCGGCCGAGCACGGAGGCGTTCATGGTGACGTCACCGCGGCCCTTGACGGGCGTGGAGTGCAGCACGGCGCGCTTCTTGAGCGGCAGCAGCGCCGCCGCCGCGCTGTTGCCGCTGTGCTCCGCCGCCGGCGCGCTGTTGCCGCTCTGCTCCGCCAGCGAGCGCTTCTTGATGGGCAGCGTGTGCGCGCCGTACAGCTCCGAGGCGGACTTCTTGCGGCCGGCGTCGCGCGCGCTGGCCGCCGTACTGAGCCTCACTCGCGACGCACGGATGGGCGAGCCACCTTCCACTGTATCAGTTACCAATTTCTGTAGCTCGCGTGTCATGTTGGCATTCGATTTATCAAAAGATTTCGATGTAGTCGCTTTATCGTTCGGTTTCTGTAACCGCTTATTTAACTCTTGTTCGAGCCACTCTTCGACGTTGTTAGTTATGACGTCTAAAGATGCGTGAAGGGATTTTGTTTTGCGTGCCTTCTTCTTCTGAATGCCTTTCGCTGAAAATGTTTTGGAGTAGACTGCTCTTATCTGCGGTTTTCCGACGAGTTGGTCGAACAAACTGTCGACGGCGCCTATATGCGACTGATCGGATATGTTGAACAGCTCCTCGACTCCGCTCACATCGTTGAGTTCGTTCCGCGTGCCGCGCCTGAACGTTTTCTTCACTCCCCTCACGTCACTCAAGTCATTTCTAGGACTGTGACCGCGCATAGTCCGCTTCACACCGGACACATTGCGCAAATCATTAACAGGACTATTCGCTTTGAACAACTTTTTAACACCTCTGACGTCATCCAATTCGTTTCGCGGTGACTTTCTCTGTTTCGTCGATTGGAATAGTGATTTAACACCAGATACGCGCCTTAAATCATTTTTAGGTGATGAAGCAAACACTTCTTTGACACGTACATCACTTAAACGATTTTTAGGACTCTTGGCAAACAGCGACTTGACTCCGGCCACGTTAGTCAAATCATTTCTGATTGACCTCCGTGTGCGAGGAGTACGCAGTAAGCCCTTGACACCTCTGACATTTCTTAAATCATTCTCAGGTGTGGTTTTGGCAAACATCAGTTTAATGCCTTCTAGGTTGGGACTGTTGGTAGGCGTGCTGATGGGGCTGACGAACAGCTCTGGCGTGTAGGCCTCGGAGTGGTCCAGCAGCGAGTTGTCGGGCGTCCTGCCCGTCAGCGCGATCGTGTTGCGAGTCGGCCGCTTGCTCACTACGATCTCATCGTCATCGTCAAACAGCTGTTTCCTAGAAAACTCCGTCATGCTCTGCGACAGCTTCCTTTTAACTGGACTGTTAAACAGTTGCTTCACGATGTCTGACTCGTTCAGGTCGTCGATTATGGACCGTTTGGACAGCGGTTTCTTGGCCGTTGAATGTTTGTTCTTGACTCCCTCTTGTACCAGTTTAACGGCACTCTTTGGTGTTATTATATCGCTGTCCTGTTGACTGCTATCAGCTGTTAGATTTACTGCTTCTGCTGATTCACTACTTAATCTCAATCTTGTTTTTCTAGCACTGAAATTCATCGACTTGGATTTAGTGCTTACTCTAGTTTTGGGACCTGTTACAACACCAATTGTCTTTCTTTTAACGATTAATGAAGTTTTGCCTCTTCTTAAGGATCTCTGTGACGTCATGGAACTTTGGCTAGAATCCAAAAGGCTTTGAATACTAAGTACGGGAGTGCTGGCTTCCTCGGGACTCTGTCTGTTCTCTGGCGTACTGATGCCCTCGTTGTGTGTGGGACTGCCGGTAGGTGTTGCAGTCACATCATTACCATGCGTTTGCCTACTGGAGCGGGTAGATTTAGAGACAGTACTGACTCTCTTGGAAGTTTTCGGCGAATCATCATCGTCGTCAACGAGTAACAAATCACTATCGTTAATTCGTGATCTGCTGCGTGACGCGCGCGACAGCCTGGTACTGTTTACGGAGATATGTTTCTTGGCATCTTCCGTGTTCTCAGGTGTCGATAATGACTTTGATCGTCTGGAAGTTGAAGTTCTGTTGGACACCTGTAATTCATCGATTGAAGTGTTTCTTGCCTTGGCGTTCGACCGAGATCTGTTGACCGACGTCCTCGCCTTTACGTACGGCGTGCTGCACCCCAGAAGCGTGGGCTCGATGGTGGACCTAGTCTTTCTACCCGTGCTATTAAGTTGCGTTCTATAAACCGTGTTATCGGTGGAGCGCGCCGAATCGTAGACTGACGTAGAACGGGAGTCGTCGGTGTCGATTGAAACTAAATCTACAATGGAGTAGGACTCGGCGTGCGGCGTGCGCGGGCTGAGCGTGCGCGTCCGGCCGAGCTCGCGGCGCGGGTCGGACTGGCGGCGCGGGTCGGACTGGCGGCGCGGGTCGGACTGGCGGCGCGACCCGGCGCGGCCGGCGGGAGAAGCGGCCGGCGACTGCAGCATGCGGCTGCTGCGCGAGTGGATGGAGCGCCGCGGCGATGGCGACGGCGACGGCGACTCCGAATACCGCAGCGTCAACTCCTCCTCCTCCTCCCCCTCCTCCTCGTCCTGCGACCGCGACCCGACATCGCTGTCTCGGGAATGATTCTCCAAGTTACTCAAGTCAAACTTTATGGACTCCGTCTTCCTGGATCCTCGTTTGGCAGAAGGATCTCTCAGGGCAGATTTCCTAGGACTGGACGGTGAAGTCGACTTTTTCGAACTCTTTTGGCCCGAGCGACGTGACGCGGTACTGGCTCGCAGAGACGAATTGCGGCCTTCAGAATCTGATATCTCTACGATTGATACCTAAAAAGATATGAGATATATAAATACTACTTACAAAATGTGTAGCACTAGTTGCCACCCAATATATGGTATAAGTAACTCACAGTGTTGTCAGCGGGCTCGCCGCGGGCGCTGAGCTTGGCGCGGGGCGTGCGACCCGTCATCAGCAGCAGTGCGGCCTGCTTCGTGCGATCTGTTTAAACACAATTGAAATTTATTGTGGAACTAAAGTATACGTACTATAACTTTTAAGTACATGCCTGTTTTTTATTTGTGGCATTTAACACAAGAAATCATTTTTTAACACCACACATACAAAAGTTTTGACTTGAACTTAATTGTCCAGAGATAAATATGAAAAACAAAAAAATGTGTATAATCCTATTCAACGTTCTAATTCCCCTTCGGACGACGGGACTTCACTTTATACCAGTTTGACCAGTTCAACCTGAGCACTATTACAATCGAGAAATCACACAATACGTGGATGCGTGCGCGCTCGCTCGATGTAACGTCAGTGCAATAATACACCTGGAAGGGATCTCCAGACGAACGAAGCTTGTCGGAGTCGCGCTGGGAAGTGGGACGGCAGAGACGGAACCTGTGTGTTTTAGTCGGTGAAACGTTCGTGCATGTGTTAATGAGCGGCGCCTGTATCTTGGGCTGCGCGCGCTTGTGTGCGCTCTGCGCGCGGCGCAGCACGGCGTGGCGCAGCGGCGTGGCGCGGCGCGGCGGCTGTGACGTACCTATAGTGAGCGGCGCCTGTATCTTGGGCTGCGCGCGCTTGTGTGCGCTCTGCGCGCGGCGCAGCACGGCGTGGCGCAGCGGCGTGGCGCGGCGCGGCGGCTGCGACGCGCGCCGCCCGCCCGCCTTGCGCGACTCTATCCACTGCGACGCCTTCGTGCTGCCCGCCCCCGCCGCCCCCGCGCGGGGGCTCCACTTGCGCTGAGCCTTGTCGTTTTCTTCGTTCACAGATGTATCGAGATCGCTCTTCGACGTTCTCGGTCGCTTGTTGGCTTGCAACGGCGTCCGCGGCGGGTTTTTATCTAGATAATGATGTTTTTTTTCACTCAAACTTTATTTATGGACATCCACTTATGCATTAAATTTTATAGTTTCAATAAAATTTTACTTTGGACTCGATAATCTACAGCGTGTAACAAAAACCCTGTCCAATCCCTCAGACTATTATTCGGTATCGCACTGCGAACACATATACGCAGCCATTAAATGGGTTGGAGATTATTATTTTTACCCAGTGAAAATAATACAATAAAAATAAAACTGATCTGATGAGTAAGTTCTTACCGATTTGGTCACTAGTATCTCTCCTTTGGGGTTGGACGATGGCTACTTGTTTACCACCTGCGGTACCTGACAACATTAACATTATTTGATGAAGGCCGAGATCGATGTAGAACTGCCTAGCAACTTTCGTTAGTAAGACACACAAACAGAATAGTAGTAGCGGAGAGTGTAAGTATGTGTATGTGTGTAGGTAGAGTGGCACTGACCGGGCATGGAGGCGCGGTGTGAGATCTCGAGCGCGAGGCAGAGCGCGCGGTCGCGCGGCGCGGCGGGCGCGGGGGTAGTAGTAGTGGAGAGTGTAAGTATGTGTATGTGTGTAGGTAGAGTGGCACTGACCGGGCATGGAGGCGCGGTGTGAGATCTCGAGCGCGAGGCAGAGCGCGCGGTCGCGCGGCGCGGCGGGCGCGGGGGTAGTAGTAGTGGAGAGTGTAAGTATGTGTATGTGTGTAGGTAGAGTGGCACTGACCGGGCATGGAGGCGCGGTGTGAGATCTCGAGCGCGAGGCAGAGCGCGCGGTCGCGCGGCGCGGCGGGCGCGGGGGTAGTAGTAGTGGAGAGTGTAAGTATGTGTATGTGTGTAGGTAGAGTGGCACTGACCGGGCATGGAGGCGCGGTGTGAGATCTCGAGCGCGAGGCAGAGCGCGCGGTCGCGCGGCGCGGCGGGCGCGGGGGTAGTAGTAGTGGAGAGTGTAAGTATGTGTATGTGTGTAGGTAGAGTGGCACTGACCGGGCATGGAGGCGCGGTGTGAGATCTCGAGCGCGAGGCAGAGCGCGCGGTCGCGCGGCGCGGCGGGCGCGGGGGTAGTAGTAGTGGAGAGTGTAAGTATGTGTATGTGTGTAGGTAGAGTGGCACTGACCGGGCATGGAGGCGCGGTGTGAGATCTCGAGCGCGAGGCAGAGCGCGCGGTCGCGCGGCGCGGCGGGCGCGGGGGTAGTAGTAGTGGAGAGTGTAAGTATGTGTATGTGTGTAGGTAGAGTGGCACTGACCGGGCATGGAGGCGCGGTGTGAGATCTCGAGCGCGAGGCAGAGCGCGCGGTCGCGCGGCGCGGCGGGCGCGGGGGTAGTAGTAGTGGAGAGTGTAAGTATGTGTATGTGTGTAGGTAGAGTGGCACTGACCGGGCATGGAGGCGCGGTGTGAGATCTCGAGCGCGAGGCAGAGCGCGCGGTCGCGCGGCGCGGCGGGCGCGGGGGTAGTAGTAGTGGAGAGTGTAAGTATGTGTATGTGTGTAGGTAGAGTGGCACTGACCGGGCATGGAGGCGCGGTGTGAGATCTCGAGCGCGAGGCAGAGCGCGCGGTCGCGCGGCGCGGCGGGCGCGGGAGCGGAGCGCCGCGCGCCTCTCGCTGACCGCTTCCGCACGTGCAGCGCTGCAACAAACGTTACTTTACTACAGCTCCCAGCTTGTTAAGGATAAGTCGACGCCGAATGCATAACGATTCTATAAAAACGGAATCTAGCACATCCCTCCCTCTAAAAAAAGTTATTGGTCCAACGCCTGAGCTCCTACTTTCGTCATTGATTGCCGTCCCATAGGACTATGAGAATGAAAGAATAAACATTACTACATTCCTGAACTCATAAGTGTACTGAAATTTCTGCTATGCGGGTTTCTAATGTTGACTAAAATAATAGAAATACAGTAAGGAGAATATTGAATGTATTATTCTGGGATAAAGTGCGCCCATGCACCTTACAGGGCATGAATTTTATAAGTCAATTCATTCAAGTTCTTATTCTCCCTAATGTAATGTCGATTTAAGACATAAGGCGTAGCGTTACCGGGTTCGGCGGCCTGCGGGCGGCTCGCGGTAGCGTCGCTGTAGTCCCAGCGCAGCTGCCGGCCGCCGATGCTGATGACGTCACCGTGCTGCAGTGCCGCCACACTCACGGCGCGCCCGTTCACTAGCGTCTCTTCCCCGCCCACATTTCGGACCACTGTCTGATAACATTAATGGTCATTTGTAATTCATACTAATTTTACTTACAGCATTCTTTTTTCTTACTTTCCTTAATAGTTCACGACTAGTAAAGCTTAGTAATAAATTAGAATTACCTGGTTGGCATGAACAACAACAGTAGCATGGTGTGGGCTGACCGTCGGCAGCATGATGCGGATGTCGCATGCGGTGTCGCTGCCTAGGGTGGCCAGCCCCTCAGCCAGCGGGAACCGCTTCACATCGCGCCCAGCCCGGTCGAGCACCACAAGCCGACCGCCCGACATCACTAGTACATAGTCAATAAATTATTAAATGAGCTACTGTCACATATAACTACTAATTTGGTCTGACTATTGGCTTTAGTTTAGACTGGAAAGAACACCTAGCCATGACTTTATATATCACGGACTGTACAAGCTCGAGTTATAGATAATCATGTACACTGTTGTATGGGCCATCAACTGGGGGATCACCATCAATGGGGAGGAAACAACCGCCCACGTCATCCTGGACTGCACGGAGGTGGCAAACTACAGGGCACTGCACCTCCAAGGTCTCTCTCCGAAGCCGTCGGCAACGTGAAGGGTCTGCTAGGCTTCGTGGAGGGAGTTGGGGTGGCTAGCGTAGTGGCAACACCCCCTCTCAACGCAAAACAGGCGCAAGGAAAAGTCGTCGATTTGCGGAAAGCAAGCCCGCGAAAACCTATACCTATTCCTATGGGCCATCAACCATATGTTTGCCGCAGCACAACATTTTACATCCAATGCGGCAGTTTTACAATCATCAATAAGTTTAGTTCACTTTCAGAAAGTGTAGTGTGTACTCATTTACATAATATAAATCATTTAATCATAAGTTTAAATAGTTTGGCATCTTATTTCAAGTGTGAATAAAAGTGTGCAATTAATATAATTTATAATTTCTACCACCTTTCAAGAATTGTAACCGTACAACTGTGCTTAAAATTACTACCCATAGTTATATTGGAGTATAATCGCAGACACCCAATTCTTATACCAAAAGATTCATTCCTCATGAAACTGTTAATAGCAGACCCACATTCGAAAACATTGCATGGAGGACCTCAAGCTATGATAATATATTTGAGGTCCATGTACTGGTTTGTAGGAGTTAAATTGCTGGTCAAGGTTTGTTACCGAAATTGTGTTGTTTGCATTAGATAAATATCCTAACATCTTTACATACAAATCCTGCTGAATCAATTTCCTGTTTGGCTTCCTACTTGGCTCAGTCAGAAGCCCTTGTCATGTATATGGTTATACATGTACATGTCGACATGGTTTTGAAATGCAATAAAAACATACAGTATTTTCAAGGTCATTGCAATGATGCTAGGGGTTATTTCCAATGACGTATTATAAAATTATTATTTAGATCGAATAGCAGTAAGAACACTAAAAGATAATAATAATACAGTCTTCTATATCTATCTCTAATTAATCTCTATAAAGTTTATTTACCTATTAAATCAACAAAGTGAGTAACAATTTGATGGAGGCATATTTTATCAATGGAGGGTGTGTATTAAAATATTAAGCTCATCCCTTTAAACAGGGTGGAACAAGAAACATTTTAATAAAATTTTACATTTTCCATAAGTTTCCTGTATATCACTACTTCCTAAAAATTTATCCTTAATAAAATATTGAATGGTGTAATAACATGTGTGGTTTTTTTTTAAATGATGCAGTTTTTGTTTTCTTAAAATTGGGCTTGTGAATCCTTAGAGCATTTTTCAATATTCCTTAAAAATTCAGATTTGGCCCTGGAGGCCCACTTGAAAGATTCATCCCATATAGTTTATATAGTTCTAGAACCAGGGTACAGCAGTTATTGAGTTGTTATTGAGAATTCAAATCTATCGTTATTTCAACATAATAATCAAACTGATGATTAATGTCAGTATCATATTTATTATATTATATTGACACAAATTAATATGTTTTCTTCTCAGTCTCAAACATAATAAGCTACTTTGAAAACTCGCTGAATTATTACTCGTAATATAAAGATAGTTTTTTTTGTACGCGCTAATCACCGCAATTACCAGACGTATTATGTTTGTTTTTGCTTTTGATAGCCCTCTCGAGGAAGTTTTAGGCTGTTGCATCAAGTAAATAAAGTTACTTAAGTTACTTGCCTAAGAGAAAAGAAGGGCGAGTGAAACCGCCGGGCACAGATAGTATTGTAATAAATACTATGATTCAGTTTCTGAACGAAACACGGTGACAGCCCGAATGAAACACAATACCAACTTGGACGTTTCCCGCCAATGAGCCACTTGATTTGATCCTTTACTGGTACAGACGACAGATTTACTTTATACAAAAGTATTTTTTAACATCAATCCAGTCGAATCTTGATTACAATATGTATTATTAGCGTCTAAATAAAACACCGGTTTTGAATTGTACAAGTTGATTGTTGATTTGTACTCACCAATGTCAAATGTCTCCTTCAAATTTATATAATATTCTCAACATAATCCGTACACAGGTACGTATTCAAACACTATGTATTAAACTCAATATCAATAATTCACTGCATTAAAGTTCCAATTTGAGGTAAACAGTCACAAAGACAAACAGAAACACGCACATAAATAATGGCGTCTGTCGTTCATTCCGATTCCAATATTTCCACTGACCAGTTGACCACAAACAACGCACATGTCAAACTAAAGAAACCCCATCAAAAACGTAGTCTATGCTCAAAGCTTGGGAGGCTTAGACTGAAGGTGCGTACAGACCGGCCCAACGAACGCCCAACGATGGATATTTATCGTTCGCTAGCGTTGGCTTCCGCACGCTCGTTGGAGTTCGTTAATACATCCAAATACATTTAGTGCTCGAACGAACGTTCGTTGGCACTTGATTCCGGTTCTTTTCTCTTTCATTCGCAATTTAATCATGGACGACGACGACATCATTATAATTGCTAGTTTTATATACCAAAACGAGTTAGCAAGAACAAGAAAAAATAAACGTAAGCGAAGATGGTGGACAACCACATATTACCACGTCTACACGCTACGCTCTTTTGCTTCAACTGAGCGTTCGTTCGTTGGCCTTCGGCGACCGTCCAAACAGAGTTCGTTCAAATAGCTCGATTTCTTTGATGTTACCGCCACGCTTCGGATCGCCGGCACACGCCAACGAGCGATCGTTGGCATTCGCTAAGCCGTCCAGATTGCAGCAACGAAGGTTTACGAAACCCGTTCGTTGGCGTTCGTTTGGCCGGTCTGTACGCAGCATAAGGCACATATACACATGCATATTGCGCGAAAGCATGCTAGCAACTACGAATCATGTGTGTACAAACGTTACTTGAAAATGGCTTGCTTGATTCGAGCATGTTGATCTGTAACAATATTGATGTTAAAATTTTCAGGTTTTAAGGTTAGCGTGTTAAGAGTCAGTTTCTACAGCCGTTAAGTTGGTGACCCTGTCTGACAATACTTCTACTTTCTAGAAGGTTTGGATAACAAAACAAGTTATAAGTATGACTGTGGATGGGTATATAAGCAGAGGGACACCGAAATTCGAAAAAGAGATGGATGGATTGTGTGAAAGATGATATGAGAAAGAAAGGAGTGGATGCCGCGATGACGAGTAATAGAGAGGAATGGAAGGAAAATACGCATTGCGCCGACCCCATATGAATGGGATAAGGGCAGGAAGAAGAAGAAGCTAGTACGAGAGCTGGCAACGTTTTCGAGAAAGCATTTTAGTATGGATGGATTTTTAATATGTTATTAGAATTCAACTTATTGATAGGATAGGTTGGCACCTGGAACCGGTTGCGTTTACTAGTGCGCAGCCGATATATTAATGGGGGTGATAAATCCAGTTTTTGAACTCATTTTAGTACCTATATACCATTCTTGTTTTATCTGGTTTGGCGACTCTTTCGGAACATAGAAATCGAATTGCCAGACACATAGGGTGTTGCCAACATCGTGCCAGACGCGATCACTTGTAGGGAAAAAAACACGTGTGGCACTCGGGGACTGCCGTGGTAAAGCTATTGCATAGCATTTTGATCAAATTATGCAATTAGAATTATTTATTTATTTTATTTACGTAGTATTTTTTTTTCTTTTATATTAAATTCAAGTTTTTTCTTTTGTACATAGACGATAGATACTAACTTAACCTATACACCTTTAAACTTTCTCCCAAACAGCTGCTTATGTATTAGTCCGATTTCGGAGCAGCTCGTCTCGATCTAGCATACGTCTAGTCGCACGTTCACAAACACCGTGCCGAAGTCTGCCGAACTGAAACGACGTTAGACGATGTAAGGCTTTCAACGCCGCACCGCTGCGCTATGCCGGTCGGAGTGGGAGATGTTAGGTTTATTTTCGTTACGGAATTTATGATTCGGTCGCCGTGCTCAAAGTCCGCAATAAAAGCTTTGCAATAGTTTAACAATTCATTTTAGGATGGACCAAATTTTAATATGTTGTAGCTATTATATACAAATAACATATTAAAAAGCCAGACAAAAATTCCGGTGCCAAATAAATGCCAGACCACTTTATATTCCCGAAATTTGTTGAGGATATCGTGAAGTGAGCTTTCCTTTGAGGTATTTAGATAAATATTAGATGTTATGGCTTCAAGAATACACAACTAAATCGTATAAAAATTACCAATCAGATTCATTTAAAGTATTTGTTAAGTAAAAAAGGAAAATCAGGATGTTAACAAAACCATTATAAATTATGTCGAAATTGTTAAATACTGTACGGTACATGCAAGAGCAGAACATGGTAAATTGGTATAGAAGAAGTAAAGGTACAAACAAAACATGTAGCCTGTCCTGTTACCTTTTCTTTAAACCTTTTCTAATTTAGGTATATATAATATTATATACTATTATTCGAATAAATAATTATTAATAATTAGTTTTTTGTCGTTTACAATAAAATCTATTAGTATGTCAAAGTAAGTCCATAGACCTCGCTACTACTCGCTCTAGTCTTTAAGTATTTATCTATGTACTCGCTAGAGTAATTGATTGTATCAATTGTATGTATTCTGTGGACTTAGACTAGAAAACGATTTGCATTTAATTTTGTTGTTTATTTTCAAATAAAATATTTATTTATTCTTTGAAGGTAAAATGAAGTAATGAAGTTTAGTATGCTGTATTCATTACAATTACAAGAGTGATTATTTGGTTCCGTATGTTACATGATTAAAACGTAGTACTTTTAAAGTTATTGTTTGGCGTTTAAACTTGAAACCGCATATTTAAAACGCAATTCATAATTACTTACATGTTGCTTGTATCATAATTTGAGATATTCTGAGTAAAACTGTTTTAGTTACATTCTTTTTCCGAATATGGATATAAATAATCCCCACAACCAAAGTTATTGGTTTGTTCTCAGAGAAGACCAAAGCAATGTTATATTCAGCAGCAATAATTTCACCATACAAAATCCACAGCGTAAGTTTTTTGTTTTTCTAGTTTATTTACTTTAGACCCAAGACACAAGCGAGAGTTAAGCCACACAATTTAGAGCTCTAAGAAATCACTGTAAACATTGAAAGCTATAAATTTATTCTTAGTTTACTCCATTGCCAAGTAGGTATGTACCTATGTATGTATAATATATAAAACCAGGTAACAACTATGTAGAAAAGCTGTTCATTACTTTTATCAAACCTTTATCCACATTGGTTCCTATATACAATCTAAAAAAATAAATATAATTATCTATACAGATATTAGTAATATTTATCATAAAATTAAATTAAATTACCTTGAAAAATATAACTTTCATAGTAGGTACCTACTTACCGAGATCCTGCAAGCTTGTTTTTGTCCTGGGTTTGAGTTTACTTTGTACCTGTGTGTGTACTGAGTGACATTACTTCTTCATGTGTATTTATTAGTTAGTAGGAGCTCATAGTTGGTTAATGATTTTATTTTTGTAATGTTCACCTGTAATATGTGTCCTATCTACTTTAAGTGTTCTTATTCATTTCAGTAACAGGACCTGAAGCAAGATATGTTGTAGACACAAGAGATAGCAGACAGTACAATATACATGTCAATGAGACTCCAGTGGTTGTTCAAGAAAACACTTCTGAAACTAGTGGAAAAGACGTAAATAAATCTCAAGATGATGATAACTTTTGGAATCGAAATAAGATAAAATTAGTCCTAACATTGTGCTTAGAAAACAGGTTTAGAAATTTGACCAAAGATAAATCTTTATGGGATGAAATAGCTGTAAACTTGGGTACAACTTCTTATGAATGTAGTAATAAATATCGAAATCTGAGGAGAACTTACATAAGACTACTTAAGAAGAAAAGGTTAGGCAAAGAGATAAAATGGGTACATTACAATATCTGTGAAGAAGTATTCAAAGAATGCAAATCTCTTCCGCCTTCTGTACTTGAACCCTGGGAAGAGCACAAGGTAAGGAGATTGCTTACACTCTATATAGAGAACTTAACAAAGTTTCGTAGCCCAGATTGTTTGCAAAAAGATATTTGGAGAGACATTGCATCACAGCTAGGAACAACAGACTATAATTGCTATCATAAGTTTAAAAACCTAAAGAGAGCCTATTTTAATAGGAAGGAAAGAAGTAGAGAATCTGGCAAGCCTATTAAATGGCAATATTTTCACTATCTAGAAAGAATATTCTATAATTACAATCCTAACATTGGCCATTGGGACAAGGTCAAAACTAGGTTGTTATTAGATGGCTACATGCAAATAGCTGAAAAGTTTAGAAATCCTCGGTATCAAAAGAAAGAATTATGGAAAGAGATATCTGCATCAGTAGGTGAGAGCCCTAATGATTGTAATAAAAAATTCCGTAATTTAAAGCAAACCTATATAAGATTAAAAATGAAAGCAGATTCTGGTAGGTGTATGACTAAATGGCGTTACTATAAAGATTTCGATACCATATATAGTGGACCAACTGTGTACAAGAATAGTCATGATGGGTCACCAGACATAACTTACAAGACGCAAGAAGACGACTATGTGAAGCAACTTTTAACATTCTATGTTCAAAATAAGGAAAGATTTCGAGACCCTCTAGTAAAGAAGAAAACTGTATGGCGCATACTTGCACCGAAAATTGGTATGTCTTCTGAAGAATGCGATAAAAAATTTCGTAACTTAAAACAGACTTACATTAGACTTGCTGAAAAGAAGAAAGAAACCGGTAAGATTAATAATTGGCCATATTATTCATATTTTGAAAAAATATTCGATGAACCGCGTGGCTTGGGTAATTCGTGTAATCAAGGCTTGGATAATATGACACTCACTGAATTAAAGAAAGTAATGCATGAAGTGCAAGACAGAAAGGATAAAGATAAGTTTGAGACTCTGGTGCGAGCTGTAGAAGAATCTAACAATATTCAAAGAGAGAGAAATAGAATACTACAAGCCTTGCTAGATAAGAAGTGACAGCTACATAATACATGTGGATTTTGATCACTAACTGCATTATCTGGGTGCCAAACCTTAATTTCAGTTTAAATATACAGTTCATTATTGAACAGCCTGTTGGTCTAGTGGTTTGGGATGCTGACTACTAAGCCGGAGATTGTGGTTTCGATTCTCACCCAGGACTACTATTTGTGTGATGAGCATGATCATGTGTTGTCTGTGTGTTATTTATCTATATGTATGTATTTTTAAATATAAAGTATGTTTATCAGTTGTCTGGTTGCCATGGTAGGTACACGCTCTGTCTAGTTTGGGATTAGACGGCCGTATGTGAGCTGTCCCAAGATATTATAATCCATACTTGCACAGAATTGACGTTGGTGATAGTGCTCATAATGTTTCTGAAATTTACGAGGATGCGTACGAAATCATGTTCGATTTTGAAGTAAACATACTATATGTATTGACCCTGTGAATCCCCAAATTTATGAATTGAGCCAAGGAAACAGGAGAAAAATAAAAGTTGTGTGAATGTTTAGAAATGCTTTTTATTGTTACCGTTCTTATGCTTTTAATAATGTATATGTACAAACAAACTATAATAGATTATCAGTTTTTCATTCTGAAATGAGAAATCGTTAGCAAAGTCAATTACATTTCGACCAATGTCTTAAAAGTACACTGATTATGCTTAATTAGGTCTTATAACTTAAAAATACATCTGTGAATTTAAGACTTACTTTAATATTAAATTTGACATCCATAACACTATACCACAGTAAGGAATGGAAATTTAGTTAGAAAAAATACAAAAAAAAATGAAGAAATCACACTCGATCATCGGTAACCACACAGGATTGGATCGATAAGTCTGCAGATACCTCGACCAGTAAGTAACTATCACAAACAAGTACTCACACTTCCACTCACCCAGGCACGCTCAAGTCGATACAACGCTAACCTAGACTGAATTACCACACTATGTCATACAACTAAGAGATACGCCGATCGCCGGCCGCGCCCGCGCCCCGCTGTCGCGCCCTACCTGGGCCGCCAAGTACTGGCCTGTGTTGCTAACATAAACAAAAATATCTTCATAATTACACTAGGTAAAGTATACCTAAATTTAAATGATTGAGGATGTAGTCAGTCTTAAATGGAATTGGTCTATCTGACTCAAAGTTTGGGCGCTTTGTGCAGCGCGTCAATGCGAGGGCGGACGCGGCCCAGCCCGGCGGTCACTGCAGGCGGTTCACTTCTTGGCATTCTTCTTGGGCGATGGGGCTTTGCCTTTGGCATTGTTTGACATTTTCGCCTTCTTACCCTTTGGCTCGCCTTCTTCGTCATCCTCATCCTGTAATAGGTATTTATTATAACCATTTATATTTATTACAATATGACATACCTACTTAAATGTATTCTGGTGCCATATATTTAATAGAAAAGTAATATAAAAAGCCAGGTCTAACACAGTATAGAAGTTTTAGTCTGCATTGCAAGGTACCTAGCTATCAGAAGGTAAAGGTATTATGTTGAATGAGTATACAGAAAACCAACAGCCAATTATCATGAAATTTTGTTGACCAAGTAATTTTGACACCGTGCACAAGCCCTAGTTACATGAAAAATGACAGTGACATGACTATATCAGGCTTATTAAATAATTATGCCCCAAAGATTTTGTAATTTAAATCTTACATGAATGAACTGTCATTGTATAACAGAACTGGGCCACAGGTCCTTTTCCCTCTGTAGAGCATGTATGAAAGCCATCACTTTGTAATTTGATATTAGTTGAAGGTTTTCAGTACCTCATTCATCTTGTGCTTGCCTGCTGATGCTTTCCTTTTATTTTCATCTTCCTGTAAATGCAGCAATCTAATGTATGACTGACTCAGGGTCACATGAACTATTCATACGAACATGCAGAATTATGAACCCATCACAATTACCTTAAACTGAGAATCATCACCTTCCTCTTCATCTAACATCTCTTCCTCCATTTCTTCCATGTCTTCAAATTCCTCCACAAGGGCACCAAGAGAGTGCTGTCCAATTAAGTGCACTGGCCCTGATCCCTGCACATTAAATAATTCACAATTAATATGCATGTTCTACTGTATATGCCAGAAATTGGTATAGTATACAAGATCAGACAAATGCCTCAAGCAATCACAAGCAGGCGGTGCAACAATCAAAACGACGTCGCGCGCCCATCAAATTACCAATGGTAATGGTTTTCACATCATTTCATTAAATATTTAACCACATTTAACAAACAAAACTTCACAGATATAAAAACAAATTTGTTGATTTGAAATCAAACAAATCACAAGTTTTGCCCATATATTATTATAATGTTTACATAATCGTAGTAAGATAATCTCAGCTTATGAAGTATCAATGTGTGAGCATTACCTGAATAAGAGTAAATGCAACAGGTGCATCTGGAAACTCAATGTCAAGACGAGCATGCCTCGTCTCACCTGCTTTCAGTACAGCTACGGGAATCTTAACTGCTTCCTGGAGCGACATTGTTTCCACCTGCACAAAAAATATTTATTATTAAGGTGACCACTCGTTATTTTGTCTCTACTCGGTACTTTGTCGAGAAATACTTTGTTATGCTTAACAAAAACTAAGTTTACTTGTTCATATTCTGGTTGTTGAACTTACAGTATTATATTGATTAATAAAAATGCTAACACAAAAATTTTCACAATCAACGTAGTTTATTTTCTTAAAAAGTACTTATTTAATTTGAAGAATGTTGACTAGTAAGATATTATAACACTAACACTAAAATTAAGCATACCTGTACTACATTGAGTTCATCTGGCTTAGCATCAGGCCCCAGCAGTGCTTGGCGTATGAGCAGCTTGTTGGCACGAGGGTACTCAGCCTTTGCTTCAGGGTCCCATGTCTCAGACTGATGTGTCGCCGATAGCGTTACACCTAAATCGCAGAATATAAGCCTATAATAACTACATCACTACGACGGTTCGAAGTAGTCTGCTCTGTGTAACACGAGTTCGAATGATAATGCTTGTGACCATAATGACGATCACAATCGATCATTCCAACTCGTGTTAATTTCATCAACTTTGAGGTTATCTCATTCAGAAGTGCTAAAATTTAACAAACTACACTGAAATAACCAACTAGGATGATATTATGATATAAAACGCCTAGAAACATTCATTTTGGCGTGTAAAAGTACACAACTAACTACGTACATCACACGACCTGTCGATGTAACTGTGACGGCTTGGACGCCGCACATTCAAATTGCGCGCCTAACCATTACTGGCCCCGCCGTTAGAAACGCAACATGCGTAGGCAAAAAATCAATAGCGCTTAATATCTGTATCAAGCGAGGGTTTATGGTGTTAAATTATTCAAAAACGCCATTACACAAGCATTACAGAAATTAGTCATCTAAACATCATGATAAAAAAATGGCGGCAAGTCAATTATTGCAGCGAATACACAATATTATTAATAAGAGAAAATAGTTCAAGCATCCCAAATGTGATTCGTCTAAACTGCTAACAATAATCAGTAGACGATAACTTTGAATAATGTGAAATAAAATGGCGAGAGCCGGGTGTCAACCTGACGCTCATGTTACAAACACTTTTACGAGCAAAGTACTTATCACAACGAACAAATACAATAACTAATGCAAACAGATTTAAATGAAGATTATTTCTTACCGTAGAAGTATTCGTCCGACATGGTGATTTCACTAATATATTGAGATTTTTGAGACACGTTCACGTGCGATGCCGGCGCACACCACACAGTTCTGACGATCAGTGTTGCCAACAACAATACTACAGTTTGCACTACTGACTACACTACACACACGACACTCCAACCGAAATTCTACCCACCACCACCAACCGGACGTTTTGAAATTACCCGAAGAGTAGATTAAAAATAACGGATATCCTAATATCCTAATAATATTAAATATATTTGGAAATATTCCAAATAATCAACTTTCGCTTTATTAAAAACCATGAGTTTGCGACATTATTTTGTCCTACTATTAACACACAGGATTAGATCAATAGTTAAACAATCATTACACATTGACTATGAATAAATAATATTATCATGCTCGAATGTTACATTGAAATCTATTATAGCGCTGAGATAAAGCGTAAAAACTAAAACTATGAAAACGACGACTTGTACTGTAACTGTATCGAAAGATTTCACAAAAAGTAGTAGTAAAAATAAAAGTATACAATAATAATGCTTTTTTTCCTTGTATTAGGAAAGTCTTTGATAATTTGATATCCATATCAGATCAGGTAACATTAAAAAAAAACATGGGCAAAGGCTTACATTTATATTTTTACGCGGTTAGGTTAGGTGACGTTAGGTTGACCACGCACGGATGGCTTTTGTCACCGTGACAACAAGTATTTGTCTTCGAGTCATGTCACCCAAGCGGAGTGCAGGCAAAAAGGCAAAGGTGTAATTTACTCCTTGTAAACTTGGGCGAGGGCATTATTTTTACTCTTACCCCGTCACCAAGTCAGATAATTTTCTGTAAATACCTATTGTGATTTATTTAGGATTTGACAGACCTATTTAATTTAAGACAAGCAAATCATGACAAAGGAATCTTTTATTTTTTATGTTTTGGCAAACTGCTGTTGCGAGTGGAAAAATTCTTGTCAGGCCTAGACTGGTGTTAAGCCTAGGACTATGAATCGACCTTTTATCAACTAGAATCTCAATGGGAAGAACTGATACAAAAATAAATAATAGCTCTATTATAATTATTTGGAGTGAGTTCGTATTTATTTGTGCTCAAGAGTCTACTGTAACAAAATATTTATCCATTTATACGAGTGCTTTGATATAGTTTACTTTACCAAACAGTAGTTAAAGAGTTTCTGTATCACTGCAGCGCAAATGCCTCTTTACCCTCCTTCCATGTCTTCCTGGTTAGGGCTGTAGTAAACATTTTTTTATCGAAGTAGTCCAGCTCCTCCCGACACGTCATCGCGGAATCTCCGATCAAAAAAATTTTCGCTACGCAATAAAACTCAATATGTATTAGATTTAAAGTATATTACTAGCATTCACTAATTCACTTATAGTCGATCTCACGATACAAGAATCTGAAACTGACCTATAAATCGTACCTCGAACATTTGGGGAAAGAGACTTATGTATGTACTTAAAACTTTTAAGACAATTCATTTCTTGCGCATTAAGTATTTTTAACTTTGAACCAAATGAGAGTCGATTTATTTTCTCTTCAGATTTCGTTCCAGGCGTAATTGGTTTATCAATAGCACAACACTTTTCAGAGTTTTGTTGTACGTTGCTTTTTGAGGAGTCTTGATGAGATGAGAGATAAATTTTTAGTTGCGTATTCTCGTAATGTAAATTGCCATTTATTTGCAAAAGTTTTAAGTATTTTTTACTGTTCGGTGATACTGATGACGATTTTAGCAACTTATCTAAAAGACTATCCAAAGTTTTCCTATTATCTTGTAATAATAATATAATATTCTCGCAGGTCTGAAACGTAAATAAAATTTTGTAAGTGAATTATTATTATTATTACATATAGCTAATACTGTTCCACGGTTGGGCAAAAGCATCCCTCTAATCCTTTCAGCGTTCCCAGTCCCTCGGATTGCATCTGAACATTCGAACTACAAATATTAGATAAAAGTTATAACGCTACCTTTTTATTCTGAGCCTGTAATTTTTCAAATTTCTTTTGAAAAAATATTTTGCTCGACTTAATTTTTAAATACTTAACTCCGATATTATAAATAACTTCGTCTTTAGCTTTTAATTCCTCGTGCAATGAGCTCTTTAAGTGATCTTCTGATAACTGTGAAAATTAAATTTTTTTTATTTTTTATAAAGAAAATTTAAATAATTATATGTAACCAGTGTAGACAAGTGATATTCCTATCAATGAAATCGACAATAGATCTCACTTTAGACATTAATTTTAGGAAATGACAATTTTCTTTCCGATGTCATATGACTTGGTCTTGTAGCTATCAGACATTTGAGAGATTATTAATTTGGCGTGCCCGACAGGGTCCACAATGATCTCATAATTTTAAGTTACCTACCACCTAAGAATAACATTGTGAAAGACAAATAAATGATAAAAATTGAATAATTATAACGATTCTATTCAGCGGTAACGCTTGTAGAAATGTCACTTGTCTAGGGGGCTGATTTATATAGAAATCGTGTTTTTCAGTTTGCTACCGACATCTTTATTTTCTTGAGCACTAATTTCGTATTCGTTTCGTTTCGTCAATCTCTTAATCTCATTAATGAGAAAATCCTTTTCCTTAGAATGTATATCCCTGAAACATAGGAAACAAGGTAAATCAAAAAAAGTATGGGCATGCATTAAGTTACAGATACACAAGCTCCAAATTAGGAAATTAGCATGCTTCTAACTCATAAAGCCCCAAAAACCTGAATACTTTTATGATCGTCTATATTATACAGTTATTTGATACAATTTCGTAAGTTTGCTTTAATTTACGACTACTATATACTAAGATTTTGAAAATTGCCAGGTTGGACCATATAAGGCTAAGTTCATATGACCGCGCGTTGCCGTTCCGTTAGAGAATTCTCATGACGGAATATGCACGGGAGCGCGCCAATCGCCATACGTTGCCGCGCGTGACCACGCGGTCATATAAACTTAGCCTTAGGTTTTAAAATTAAGCTGAAGCGGCTTGAGGCGTGGGCCACGCCCCATTGCCTAGGCGACTTTGTTTAACAATCTAAGTCATGTGGCCAAGGATCGTAAAGTGTAATCTACTACAATACTGCAACAAAAGCATACACTTTAGTCACCAATAGTCAATAAATATGTTGTTTCTAAAGTTATGTTCAGTATGTAGTATCATATTTAGTAAGCCTTCATTAATGAGTAGAATTATATCATAGTCATAGAACTATAACGCCAGCGTTATTTCTTTAGGATGAATGAAAATAGATTTAATTTCACCTTTCATCAACTAGTTGTTGATGTAAATTTCTGTTAGTTCTTTGTGCACTTTTTAGTTCTACGTAAATTTTCTCCTTTTCACGTGCTAGGGTGCCTATTGCTGCGTCTCGACTTTCAACAGAAACTTTCAGGGAATCGATTGTTTGCTTGAGTGACTCTATTTCACTTTGTAATTTTGAGACTTCTTCCGGACGACTTTTTCCCGAAGATGACGAGGATCTCAAGGAACTTTTCGACAAAATGCGTCTAAAATTCATCCGAATTCATAGACTGAATTTTAAACTTATACTAAATCATTTTAAAATAACCGAGCTTGTAATAAAAAACAATTATTTTGTATAAGATACGGAAAACAGTTGTACCAAAAATTTGTCATTTGCATGACATCACTTTCGTCATTCATCAATGATCTGTTTTACGTCAATGATATTATCATCTATCATTCTAGAGTTTGGCTTTGTGATTTTTTCCTAATAAAGCAGATTATTTTGTTTGTAACTTTACTTTCGTAAAACGGGATGTAACATGTAATCAATGACTGAACACCATAGACTAGATATTAGCTAGAAAGATTACAGTATCTATGGACAGAGAAAAGAGCTCAGAAAAGAGGGTGACCACAAACTAACGATTCTTATTTTTATTAGGGTAGCCATTTTGAATAAAGCTGTCTCTTTATTTTTTATTGGATGTTTACTTTAATGGTTGTTTCTTATTGGCTCAATGTTTGGAAAATATCAACAACGAGATTTCTAACCAATGACGTATCAAAACCTTCCCATGTATATTTGACAACACGAGAGTTGACGAGAGTGAGCCATCTCGTTTCTCCAAATGACACCAAAATTGACACAAAATTTGTCAAAATACCGTATAAACATAATTGCCTCTATCTCCATTGTTTCTTTTATGTTTTCATTCGTCTCCCCCGGGTTTCTTTTATCCATAGTTTGCCAAATTTTACGGACAAAACCGTTCTCAGTTGATCGTCACAGTTGTTAGCAAAGTGTGAGTAAATCGTATCGCTCTAGTAGTCTTGACCTTATGCCATCGCACTCTCGATGTTTTATGTTGTGTAACGACGCCAAAATTGTAAGAAGAACGATGCCAAGTTTCCTATCAACTACCTCGAATCTATAATAAATAACTTCTAGGTACATTCATGTTGTGTCGCGATCTGTCACTGATACCAATAAGAAATTCTTGAGGTGAAATTGTCACTGTCCTTTCTATTTCTTAAATGCGTGAGTGTGTTTTATATTGTTAGTTCTCATAGAATTCGAATTATGGTGTTAATTTGTTTTTAGGTCATAGGAAACTGTCTACAAGCTCTTTAAGGAACAATACTCGACAAAGCAACACACCTGTGTAAATAGAAGCTTACAATACTAAAGAATCTCGTATAATGAGAACCTCATAGTAGTTGATTGTGAAGTGTAGTACATAAAGTTGTATTCTCAATGGTATAATTGATGGTAAGATGAGTGAGGAGGTGCAGAATGATGGAAGCAGGACAAGTGCGTCACTCAGCGAGTCGGGCGCGCCGGGAGCCGAATGCGCCACGCTCGACGCCTCCACCAACGTCTCACAGACCACCATCAGTCAGGTGAGGCCTTTTAAACCACTCTTACTTGAACAGTAATATTATCATTGCTAAGTTCTACCTTATTTAATTTTCTTCTATTTGTTAACCAACATGACAATTCCCTTTCGTATACTAAACTACTATGTACTGTACTACATATATATAAATGTACTATACTATGCGGCTTGTAAAGCAAACCGCATAGTATAGTATGATGAATTTCGATTTTAATTTAAGACATTTTAATCCAGATGTATATGGCTTGATTAAACTCATATAAATGATATATGTACTCTAATATTGTGCAGAAATATCAGTTATCAGTGACCCCTGGATTTAAACTACTTAAATATTAGATGTCAACATGTTATTTTTGACTAGTTAGATAATCTGGGGTCAATATTAGTATTGCAGGTTGATAGCAAGTTCATTACAATCTACATTAACATGAAGTGTAGGCGAGTAAGTAGGTAAACAAGAAGCAACAACAGTTTAGGTCATGTGTCATTTGTTTAATACATGTTGCCACTGTTCATTGTTTGGGTAGTTGTTGCATTAGTTTGAGGACTTAGTTTACCTCTTACAACTTAACAAAGTAAAAATAAAGTTACTTTACACTAGAGTTCTGTTTCAAATTATTGCTACTAGCCATTTAAAACACCAATTGTATCTCAATTAAGTTAAGAAATCGATTACTATGTAAAAACAAAGTTCAGTGATGGTTGAGAAGAATAGAATGTTTTAGTATTTGCCTAATAATCAAGGTTATGCCCCATTGCCTTTGTGAATAGGTGACCATGTAAAACTACCCCTCTCCTTTTATTGGTCCTGACTGCCTTACATAAAAGCTTTAACAACTGCCGATGACATCGTTTTGGCACTCCTAAGAGCATTCTAATTATAATGACTATTCTTACCATGAGATACTGTGTTACTACTCATTAAATGGGTTGTAGCGGTCAGAAAGGCAGGAGCTCCATGTACAATCAGAACCTACACAGATTAGGTAAAGGCAAGAAGTATAACTATAAATGATCTGACTAACTTCCAACACCGATTATCCCTTGTTTGCTTTTAAGTAAAGTGTATGTGATTGTAATAAAAAGTTTATGGTTGGATAGTTCGGTGATCTTATTGAAATTTGTTAACTTTATACAATATGTAACATAAACCCTGTCCGATCCCTAAGACTATTATTTGGTACGTAGCCATTAAATGGATTGGAGATTATTTTTTTTTTCTTTTTCCCAATTGAAAATAATTAAATCAAAATAAAAAATGATCCAAGGCAACAGCAACACTGACCGCTCCTCAAAGTTCACGTACTTACTACCTGCAGTTTTGTGTCAAAGAAGCCGCCTATGCGAGACGGTTCATTAACTGTACCACAAATACGCCTTTATTGGATTGGACAGGGGTTTTGTTGTATATGTTATTAATAAAATAATTTAGAATTACAACAAACTCCCACAAATAATAATTGTTGCTGCAATGATTAGAATTGTTATGAAGCTTTAGAATTGTTATGAAATCTTCATCATTAATCTACCAATAAAATTGCATGTGTTAGAAATCAGTTTTCAAGTAAATTATATGGTGTAATAATATGATTAGTGTTGGTGCAGCTCATGAGTATTATATATATTATGTTGTTGTAGATGACAGCGAGTTCCGTGCCGGCGACGGAGGGCACCAAGTGGTGCTGCGACGTGTGCACGTACGAAAACTTCCCTCTCTCACGAAAGGTATTCATCTACTCCATTATGCCTGTTTTTGTTTCACACATCATTCGCTCGCTGCCGTGGGGTTGCTTAGAATAAACCCCCTCTCTACTCGTGGCTGTCTTAGAATCTGGCAACATATAATGACGAATGATGAGGCTGGACCATCACATTGCCGAAGTAGAAGTAGAGCTAAGCAACATTAACTGGCATATACTGGGTTGATCTGAAGTCCGTAGAAAAGGGCAGGACACGATAACCCTGGAGTCAGGAAACTTGCTCTACATCCGCGAAGGTGATCAGCGCTCCCAAGGAGGTGTTGGTTTTCTGGTCAATAAGTCCCTCGTTAGCAGCGTTGTGGATATTGCAAGTGTGTCGACAAGGGTAGCGTACCTAGTACTGAAGCTAAATGAGAGGTATTAGCTGAAAATTGCACAGTTATATGCCCCGACCTCGACCCAATCTGATGAAGTAGCCGAAGCCATGTACGAAGACAACGCTCAGGCTGTCAATGGTGCGGCTAAGGCTTATTCCAACGTTTTTATGGGGGACTTCAATGCCAAAGTGGGAGTACAAAAACACACCGAATCGAAAGTAGGACCATATGGTTTGGGGCAGAAAAATCACAGGGGCCAAATGCTGATCAATTTCCTAGAATCCCAGGGGCTCTTCTTAATGAACTCATTCTTTAAGAAGAAGCTCCACAGGAGATGGACCTGGCAGAACCCCGAAAATGTGTTAAGGAACGAGGTCGACTTTATTATGTCGGATAAGAAGCACATATTTAGAGATGTCTCCATGATCAACAGGTTTAATACCGGAAGTGATTACCGACTTGTCCGAGGTACTCTGAATATCAATTTAAAGCTGAAAGATCGCTTTTGATAAGGTCGACTCGCCTACTTTCACAGCCCCAAACCATATAAGGTTCTGAAACGTTCCAACTGAAACTTCAAAATCGATTCGACTCGTTGGAAACCACCGAAGACATCAGGAAGACCAATACGACTTTGGTCAAAACGTTGCAAGAACTGTCAAGTAAACACGCACAGTTAGGGAGGATCACTTAAAACCACGGATGGCTGGACCGTCAGCTCTAAGATCGAGATGCTCGATGAAGTCGAAGGCTTCTATAGGAACTTATACTCGGAAACGGTGGGACCAGCAGTTTCCGGAAACGATGACCAAAGAGCCCAAATCACGCGCCATTACACCGAGGATCTCCCGGACGTTGACCAAGGCGAGATTAGGGCGGCTCTCGAGCAACTTAAAAACAGCGATAAAGCCTTCGACTCCATTGAAACTTGGGCGGTTCTGGATGCTCTGTAGCGATGTCAAATCGACGAAAGCTACGTTGAGATGTTTGAATAACGCCGCTTCAATGACTGTCCAGATCCACGACCAAAAGACAAATCCGATTCTATTGCGCAGAGGGGTAAGACAGGGGGACGTGATAATATCCCCGAATCTGTTTACCAACGCATTGCTGGACGTCTTCAAAACACTGGACTGGGCTGGACAGAGCATTAATATAAACGGCGAGCACGTTACATCTCTCATCTGTGATTTGCCGATGACATCGTTGTTATGGCACAGTCGCTGGAACATTTGGGCGAAATGCTGTTTAGCCTGAACGGAGCATCTCGACGTGTCGGTGTTGACATGAATTTAAACAAGACCAAGGTCATGTTTAACATCCATATCCGCGCCGAGACCGATATTCGTTGAAGGGGTGGTTCTCGAGACTGTGCAGGAGTATGTCTACCTAAGACATACCCAGTTTGGAAGAAACAACATTGAGAAAGAAACCGACTGGAGGATCCGTTTGGGCTGGACAGCGTTTGGCAAACTACGTCGAGTCAAAGTCTAAAGACGAAAGTCTTCAACCAGTCCGTCCTCCGTGCCTCTCATGACCGAAACGTTTTTTGAAGGATAAATCAGAAATGAGATTATCTGTAGAAGAACCGGAGTTACCGACTTAGCTTGCAGAGTTAGTAAGCTGAAGTGGCAGTGGGCTGGTCATGTCTGTCGAGGGACTGATGGTCGTTGGAGCAGACGAGTCCTTGAGGGGAGACCGCGAACCGGCAAACGTAGCGTCCCCCCAGCCGGATCGACCGATGAGCTTAAAAAGGTAGCTAGGTCGGACTGGATGCAGAAGGCGGACGACCGGGTGTTGTGGCGCAACTTGGGAGAGGCTAGGTCCAGCAGTGGACCGCGATAGGCTGAGTTGATTGGTCAATACAACCAGTGTTAGTGAGATAAATAGGTTTACTTAATATGCTCATGTCTTCCGATAAAGAGAAGAGACAGTTGTTACAATTTTATAACCACTCACATTTTTCGCGCCGAACAAATTAACGTGTGGGTCCGCAGCTCATTCATCATTCAAACCCCATTTCGCGAGCTGATAATGTAATAAAGTCAGAGAATAATAGCTTATTATATTTGTTGATAAAATGTTTTACGTAGTTGCCATGTTTAGTTGAAATAAAACACACTGAAGAGTTTTGTGCATTGTGTAGACGAACTTATCGTATTCAAGATGACGTATTTGCTCTCTTTACATTTGATTGTAGTCTGAAAGTAATCGGTGTCGAAACATTCTCTTATTGTTACAATACGTTGATGATTGGGTTCAACTCTAATGCAATCAAAATACAATAGAAAATAATAAAAAGGATTGAGTTATTTGAATTGAACTCAAGTAGATTCTTTGTGCATTATTATTCCAAAATTATGTTCTTGAATTTAACAGATAAGTGGTACAAGCTCGGCAGGTATCTCATATTGAAATACGCTCTCCATAAAAATAATCCTCTATGTCACGCTTGCAAGAAACCAAACGTCAAATAGAGGACCCTGCTAAAGTCGCATCCCATATTATGTTTATATTAATCAGACATTCTTCATTATTGGAACCTCAGGCAAGTCTCGAACCCGCGTCATCAATTAATTCAACGTGGTCGGCGTCGCGGGCAGACGCTTCTTATTTCTATTCTATTATTTACAGTTCATAAATTGCATGTTACGTGCAATTTTGAAATGAGAATAGATGTGTTTAAAATTTTCAATAACTGTCTCTAATAGGTTGATATCATAACCCAGTTTGATTGCTACCGCGCCGTATGGATGACAAGACAATAATAATTATGGTTTCTTATTTGAACTCTCGTATCTTTTCGTCGATGAAACATGTGGAATATGCTATTGTTGCAGTGCACCATGTGTCGCAGCCCGAAGCCGGTGCTCAACGAGGACATATTCCGGCTCCAAGACGGCGCCAGTGCTCTGCCCGCACAAGAAGTTTGCGGTAAATCTATGAAGCTTACTCATAAAACCACTCCTAGCAAAGTTTTTAACACAATACTATAAAGTTATTAAAACTGTAATTGGTCGAAATAAATGAAGCGTAATAGAAGAATGTGTGCGAGCAGGTGCTGAGGCCGTGGCGGAGAGACTGAAGCCGCTGCGGATATCGTCTCCGCAGGGCGCCAGCGCCTCCTCCGTCGCCAAGTGGTCCTGTCCGGTTAGTACACACACACTGCATAAATATATTCAGATCTCTTTGGTGAACACTATTGGGGGTTACCAAAATAATAAAATTCGCCACTAGAGGCGCTAGTGATGAAATGTAATGATTGAATCGATTTTATATTTCTACAAGTAGTATAATATACCATCACACTTTTACATGTCACACATATTATATTTTTTATGTACTCGCTGGAGACGACAATTCCTAACTGGCTACCCTGAGAAGAAATATCGACACAACCTCAGGGGTCATGGCCCCTTTCCCTTTGTGAGTCCAGACAGCATATAATATACGTGTTGTGGTTGTGCGCAGACGTGCACGTACGACAACTGGCCGAAGTCCCTGAAGTGCGCGATGTGCGGCAGCAGCCACCCCGCGCCCCCCGCGCCCCCCGCCCCGCCCGCGCCCGCCGCGCCCGAGCCGCCGCCCGCCGCGCTCGGTAACTACACTCCGCACTCGCTCACTCACACACGTTGCCCTGGCTTCACTATTCAAACTGTTTTTGATAATTCTATACAGTGCCACAAATTTATCTGACCCGTTGATGGCGTCGCTTTTGTTGAAATTTGTGTTTTAACTCTGAATTTTCGTAGTTTTTATGGAAAAAATCATGCCCTTACCCAAGTTTACAAGGAGTAAATAAAATCTTTATCTGATTATTTTATATTTAGCTATACAAAGTGAAGTAATAAAATAAACATAAGTTCCAGATGCGATACCTATTTGGAGCGCGGTTTCTGTAAATGGCGCCAACTGTTAAACTGCCAGTGTTGTCAAACGCCATAACGACAACTTTACACAAGTCTTGGTCGTTAACAATTAATATATTATAGTACCGTGCAATTTTTTCGTTTCATAAAAACATTCTCCTAATTTTATTATAACAAACAATACAAAAATTAAAAACAAAATTGGTCCAGCTGTTCACGCGTGGTGCCGTCACTCATTTTTTATTTAAAGCAATATACTCATATAACTTGTTCTTAGGTATCAACGATATTTGCAATAGCCAAAACGCATCGATCCACGAGCTGGACCCCAACAACAGGCGGTCGAAGCGGCGCAACAATACCGACTGGATCTGGCTGCAGGCTTGTCTCGGTGAGTGTCGCCAAACAACCACCTGAAACATTCGTAAACAAAGTTCATTAGATATCACAAAAATCGCTCGATCACATTCGCAACCATACCTCATGACAAAAATACATTTAAACATAACTACAAAGTTCCTACCTAAATCTTATTAGTTTATGATGTGTGTACTGAACATGGTATTACTGAAGGTGATCGCACACATAGGAGGACAAACATTTTTTTTAATAAAATGTAAGTCAGATCAGAACATTGAAGTAGGCATTTAGCATTGCAGAAATTCAACGTAAAGTTGTTTGCAACACAAAAAATAAATAGCTGTTGGGCTACCATGAATTTTAGTCACACTGAGTGCGACGCATTTAAAGACGTCATTAGCATAATGACGATTTAGAATAAAAAAAAATGAAATCTATCGCTTTTATAACATTCGGTGCTTTCGCCTAAACACATGTGATGATGACAGATGCAATGCACGCATACCGATACGTGATCACCTTAATTGGGGTATATCAAGGATGTCACTTGGTACCACTGCAGTTAATTATATTTCGATGATTGATTTTTTACCGTCGGCAGTCGAGCGTTGCGTGCACACGGTCGACATTGTTGTATGAACAGATCACGCTTGACTTGTGGTTACCGCGGTAACCTGGTGAATTAGTGGTGAACCTAATCTGGACGCTGGTTTGTCCGCGCAGGCGTGGTGGAGGGCGACGCGCGCTGCGTGGAGGCGTACCTGTCGAGCGGCGGCGACCCCGCGCGCGCACTCACGCCGGCCGAGGTCGCGCTGCTCAACCGCTCCTCCGCCTTCGACGCCGGACACACGCTCGTGCACCTCGCCATCAGGTAACGTGCGCTGCTAGCCCGGCTACATACCCGGCAAGGTCGCTCTGCGCAACACATAGACCCCGCGCGCGCGCTCACGCCGGCCGAGGTCGCGCTGCTCAACCGCTCCTCCGCCTTCGACGCCGGACACACGCTCGTGCACCTCGCCATCAGGTAACGTGCGCTGCTAGCCCGGCTACATACCCGGCAAGGTCGCTCTGCGCAACACATAGACCCCGCGCGCGCGCTCACGCCGGCCGAGGTCGCGCTGCTCAACCGCTCCTCCGCCTTCGACGCCGGACACACGCTCGTGCACCTCGCCATCAGGTAACGTGCGCTGCTAGCCCGGCTACATACCCGGCAAGGTCGCTCTGCGCAACACATAGACCCCGCGCGCGCGCTCACGCCGGCCGAGGTCGCGCTGCTCAACCGCTCCTCCGCCTTCGACGCCGGACACACGCTCGTGCACCTCGCCATCAGGTAACGTGCGCTGCTAGCCCGGCTACATACCCGGCAAGGTCGCTCTGCGCAACACATAGACCCCGCGCGCGCGCTCACGCCGGCCGAGGTCGCGCTGCTCAACCGCTCCTCCGCCTTCGACGCCGGACACACGCTCGTGCACCTCGCCATCAGGTAACGTGCGCTGCTAGCCCGGCTACATACCCGGCAAGGTCGCTCTGCGCAACACATAGACCCCGCGCGCGCGCTCACGCCGGCCGAGGTCGCGCTGCTCAACCGCTCCTCCGCCTTCGACGCCGGACACACGCTCGTGCACCTCGCCATCAGGTAACGTGCGCTGCTAGCCCGGCTACATACCCGGCAAGGTCGCTCTGCGCAACACATAGACCCCGCGCGCGCGCTCACGCCGGCCGAGGTCGCGCTGCTCAACCGCTCCTCCGCCTTCGACGCCGGACACACGCTCGTGCACCTCGCCATCAGGTAACGTGCGCTGCTAGCCCGGCTACATACCCGGCAAGGTCGCTCTGCGCAACACATAGACCCCGCGCGCGCGCTCACGCCGGCCGAGGTCGCGCTGCTCAACCGCTCCTCCGCCTTCGACGCCGGACACACGCTCGTGCACCTCGCCATCAGGTAACGTGCGCTGCTAGCCCGGCTACATACCCGGCAAGGTCGCTCTGCGCAACACATAGACCCCGCGCGCGCGCTCACGCCGGCCGAGGTCGCGCTGCTCAACCGCTCCTCCGCCTTCGACGCCGGACACACGCTCGTGCACCTCGCCATCAGGTAACGTGCGCTGCTAGCCCGGCTACATACCCGGCAAGGTCGCTCTGCGCAACACATAGACCCCGCGCGCGCGCTCACGCCGGCCGAGGTCGCGCTGCTCAACCGCTCCTCCGCCTTCGACGCCGGACACACGCTCGTGCACCTCGCCATCAGGTAACGTGCGCTGCTAGCCCGGCTACATACCCGGCAAGGTCGCTCTGCGCAACACGTAGACCCAACAAGATCGCATTTCTCAATAAATATACTCGGCAAGGTCGCGCTACTCAATACATAGACCAGCAAGGTCAGGAAAGTGATTATTCTAACAGTCTCGCAAGACGCGAACCACTTGCCGATGATCCTGCGCCTGTACTATACTTCGTACCGTTACTTGTTGCAGGTTTCAGCGACAAGAGATCCTCTCGACTCTGTTGTCGCGGATATCGGGCGGTGGACCCGGGCTCAAGAGATCTCCTTCGTACATAGGTGACTACAACTTTTGGGCTTAATTCCTAATATGAGGGAAAACAAATGTATGAATGTGTAATGAGGATAACTTGTTTAATTCGTCTGTAATTGTGTTCTAGCGCCAGATTTAGCTTCTGCCATCCGGCGCCACATAGCTAGCTGCATCCGGTACAAGAAGGGCAGCTTCCCTTGTCGGTACATCAACGAGTTCTGCACTTTCTACCTACCTGCTGGTAAATATATTGAACACCGATTAGTTTAGTATATGTTAGTGAGATATATGAGTGTGGCTATGCATGTCCGCAGAGATCTCGGAGCTGCCGGCGCCCATCCAGGAGCAGCTGTTCTCGGAGCTGCTGGACCGCGAGGCGCAGGCCACGCTGGAGGCGGAGCCGCCGCTCATCAACTGGAGCCTGGAGCTGACGGTGCGCCTGGGCTCGCGCCTGTACGCGCTGTGGAACCGCTCGGCCGGCGACTGCCTGCCCGACGCGCTGTGCCAGGCGGCGTACGGCGTGGCCGACCGCCACAACACGCTGCGCGGCGCGCTGGCCGAGTCGCTGGGCGCGGCCGGGCGCGCCTTCTACGCGCGCTGGGCCGGCTGGGAGCGCGCGCAGGCCGCCCGCGAGCACTACGCGCCCGACGAGGGCCAGCTGCGCGCCGAGTGGGCGCGCCTCACCGCCGCCGCCGCGCGCCCCGGCGCCGCGCTGCACCAGCTGCACGTGTTCGCGCTGGCGCACGTGCTGCGCCGGCCCGTGCTGGTGTACGGCGTGGACGTGGTCAACTCCTTCCGCGGCGAGGCGCTGGGCTTCGCGCGCTTCCGCGGCCTGTACCTGCCGCTGCTGTGGGAGCCGGAGCAGTGCTGCAAGGCGCCGCTGTGCCTGGCCTACACGCGCGGCCACTTCTCGGCGCTGGTGCCGCTGGACCCCGACCTGTGCCGCCAGCGCGCCGGCGACGCCGCCTTCCTGCCGCTCACGGACGTGGACGGCAAGCTGCTGCCGGTGCACTTCCTCACGGGCGAGGAGCTGGCGGACGCCGAGGGCGTGGTGCGGCGCTGGGTGTCGGCCTGCGTCACGGGCGGCGGCGTGCTGGCCGCGCGCCAGGCGCTGCACGCGCGCCCGCTGCTGCAGGCGCAGATGCTGGAGGAGTGGCTCAACCACTACCGCCGCCTCGCGTCAGTACCGCGCTCTCTACCTTACCCCTCCGGCCCGCCATTAAGCTTCAATCATTTATATGACATACATTTGATATCATTTTAAGTTTATCAGTTTCTATATTTACCTATTTAAAATGGCATATGTCGAATATAGTGTGAGTGTAGTACGTGTGTCCGCAGGCAGCAGACGCGCGGGCCGTTCCCTCCGCGGCTGGCGGCGGCGGCGGAGTTCTCCAGCGACGCCGACACGGACGAGGAGTAGCCGCCCATCTATATCAGTCTGGGCGCCGCTCGCCACGCACCTACCGCAATTCTAGGTGCCGACGTGAGCGTGTCCGCTCTCTCGAGGTTCTCACAGCAGGTCCACCCGCGCTGCTAGCCTGCAGTGCGTCACCATCGCGTCGGGGGACTAAATTCGCCGAGCGTGCGACCTCGGACTCACGCTCGGCCATGACATTACGTTCGACGTTCAAATTCAACGCGTCCCGCTCGTTTCGATCGCGCTGGCAGCTTTTAGTTGAATTTACTTATTTTAGTAGCACTTTTTGAATTGCAGTGATATTTTTAGTGGTGTTTCATAATTTACCTTTATTCCGGATTAGATCTATTTTATTTATAATTATTAAACGTTAAGGTTGTTGTGGAGAGTCGCCGTAAATGTTACCTCGCTGTTGTTGGATTGTTTTTGTAAAAGTCTGAACATCGGATGGTTATTGATTAAAAAATTATACAGAGTGATAAACAGATTGCTGTTACAGTAGTATAAATAAATATATTTTATCGACCGCCGTTAGAGCCGATTCTACAAGGCGCGCTGCCACGTCAGACTGGCGTCCCTTCACACCGCGGTCCGCACGGGCGGACTTGACTCAGACCCTCGGCGACTATAAATGTTACATAGTGTAATTTATTGCAGAAGGGACGATAAGAACTTTGTACATATTGTTAGGTTCGAAATGTAACAGGAACGACTGATCCCCAGTGGGGAGGCAGGAGGCTCTCCGATACCACTCACTGTTCACTCCGAGCCGGGCTCGCCGGTGGAACGTTAACAACACTAACTTATAAGATTTTCTTCTGAAAGCTTTGAATCTATTAACATTAGTCTTAGGTAGTTGTTTAGTGTTCTTAACTTTCCATCGACTTTACGACTACACTAATTGTTTCTCTTGCAAGTTTATTGAATCAGTATGTACTGTTTGATTGATAAATTTAAATGAATAAGTTCCGAAAAGGGCTGTACATAGACTAGAGATAAATTGTTCCGATTGGATATTTAAGCTTTTTCGTATCCCTCGCCGCGTGAAATCATATCTTGTGTTTCATTTGATTGCGTCGCCCACAACGATGTGAACTCAAAATGTGTCAGTCCAGACATAAATATATATAAATAAAGAGTCTATTAAAATTAACGACATTGTACAGAGAGTATAAGGTTCTAATATTTATATTATTATAGTTTCTCGGTTGTAAATAAAAAAAAAAACGGTTTAAAGTAATAATTATGATAGATGTATAGTTTATTATTCTGCTTTGTGCAAACGAGGTATTCGTTGGCGTCGTCGTTTAGAAAGGGAAAAATTGCAGTTCACCGAGTATTTATCCAAGAGATAGGGGACTTTGTATGCGCGTGTGGACTTGTCCTGCCTACTGACTGACACCTTCAGCGTTAGCATTATAACTTTTTGAATACATTGTACAAGACAGCAGCTAAGCCCACATCGCCTGCAGAGCAGCACAATAGTCGTAATGTGATCTAGAAAATAATGAAAATGTAATCGATTCGGACAAGTAGGGTGTCTCATGCAGATATTACAATTTCACTGGTTGTCTCCGTCAGTTGTCAGTAAATTGAAATAACTGGACGACGTGGGGTGTTAGAAAGCTTGCAACTAATAAGACTATTTGATCTAATAGATTATTTTTGTTCATTTTCGCCCAAAATCTGTAAATAAGTATAAGTTAGTAGGTACAGGTCACAGACATTATTCGAGCTAATATTGTTAACAGTCACGTTACGATTCATACAAATTATGTACCTATAACTACTAATTTTTAATCAATAAAGCACTTATTTTATGAAGCTGTTCGATATTTTCTTGTTTTATTTTGTTTATTTGTTCAATTCAATATTGTTGGTTCTTATGGCTCCTTCGAGTAAACGATAATTCTGCCAATATCAAATTTGGAACCAAGCTGTAAGCAGTTGCGAAAAAAAAAACGTGAAAATAAAAAATAATAATTATAAGTTTTGTCCAGTGCAGCTCCCAGTGTGCTGCCGAGTAGCTATATAATCTATAGTACCTGGATCACCGAGCCTTGCTCGTTTTTACACTACCATAAGTACATAGTGTGTTTTTTGAAATTATATTTAAATACGAATTACATACCATACTGATAAAATGAGGAAGTATGAATAATATTTTCGATCTTACCGACATAATAATAAAAAAATGTGAACTGGTTATAAAAATCACGAGTGCAATTAGTTTAATATTTTATAAGAAACAAATACTATTTTTTTTAACAGCTTATCAATAAATGCCTTGATAATTTAGAGTACCTAAAAAAATTCTTTAATTTTAATGTTAATACATTTTGTATTAACATTAAAATTAAAGAATTTTTTTAGGGACTCTAAATTATCAAGGCGTTTAGATCAAGCTGTAATCTCTAAATCTGACAATATAAATCATAATCCAGCGGATTAAGATGACCAGACGACGGCCAGTCTTCAGCTCTGATGAAACTCTCCGACTCCGAAACGTTCGTTTCCAACCAAGACTTCGTAGAACAAGCTTTATGACCTGGCGCCGAGTCTTGCTGGACCATTCTTGGTTATTGAAAATTGTTAAGGGACTTCACTACCTTCTCAAGAATGGTATCTTGATACCCTTGTGCCAATGTTTAAATACCTTTTTTACAAAAGTATGGCTCAGTCACTCTTTCACAGCTAATAGCCCACCAAACCATCACTAAAGTTGGATAGTGCGCACTTTGTCGGCTAATTGGGAAACTTTCTTAGAGCTGTGAGCATAAATACGGTCATTTTGTTTGTTAAAAAGTTGCTCAATTGTAAAAAAAATCTCATCCATAAACAAAATGTTTCTGTGACTCCTTTTGCGTACCGCTTCAGTAGTTGTTTCGATTTTACCACCCTTTTCTTTTTTAAATTATCAGTTAAGAAATGACCAGTACATCTCTTATAGACTGCAAGTCCTAAGTCGTCTTTTAAAATACGCGTCATGGTTCTAGGTGCTATCTTCATCTCCCGAGATAAAATCTTTTGCTTTCGGACAGGATTTCTTCGAATTCTTTCCCTTACTGCTTTGACCACCTTTTTCGTACGAATACTACGTGGACGGTCTGATTTTTTTCTGTCACTAACAGAGGAGGTTTCATTGTACCTATTAATAGCCCGACAAACATTTTACTAATACCAAGCGTATGGAGATTTTAAGAATTGCATTTGGCTCCATACCTACTTTGTATAATGCAATCACAGCGATTCGGTTCTCTTTATCACCCCACTCCATTTTAATATCGCAAAATATTGTACAATGTATTGGCGCCAAAATGAGAAAACACAATGAACAATCATATAAAAATGACAGATTCCAAATTCAAATGTAATATTTTGTTTATTTTGAATTGTAACAGTATTGATGGCCGTATATACAAGAATTGCTTGTTTAAAGATTTAAGATCACTGAAAACACGGATAAAACGACATTTTCTGAAAATGAATCCTAGCTAGATCGATTTAACGCACCCGAAACTCCCTGCATACAAAATTTCATGCAAATCGTTGGAGCCGTTTCCGAGATTCAGATTATATATATATATACAAGAATTGCTCGTTTAAAGATATAAGATATATAAAACTCTTCCGTTACTGACTGACTGACAGACAACGCACAGCCGAAACTACTGATCGTAAAGAGCTGAAATTTGGCATGTGTGTTTGTTGGGAGGAGTAGGCTACCACTAAGAGAGGATTTTTGGAAATTCCCCCCCAAAGGGGAGAAAAGGGTGGTAAATTGAAAATGTTTATTTCTCAATGGATTCCACGCGGACGAAGTCGCGAGCAAAAGCTAGTATAATCATATATTGGGACAGCTTACACACGGCCATCTGATCCCAAACTAGGCAGAGCTGTTTCTATTTCTTAAAACATACTTATTCATAGAAAAATAACACCCAGGCAGAACAAATGATCGTGCTGATCACACAAAGATTTGTCCTGGGTGGGAAGTGCTAATTTCGATAAAATGACTATTTGAGAGTGATGTAATAGAGTGGAAGCACATGGAAGTAAGTATTTCCGTGTTTTTTTATTATTTTGGAAAACAAGGACGCTGTCTCCTCTGGTGAAAGGACATAGACCAGATACGTTTTATTTCATAGGAAATCCAATAAGCCTCCACGGCGCTCGAATTAATCCTCGAATATAATTTTAGTAATAATTGTGTCCCCTACTATGAATTAGGCCACCGGCGCGGCGCCACTGCGAGCGAGTAAAATATCCGCCAGGGCTGCAAGTGTCGTACCAGAGGAGTTCATTATTTTAAATTCCAATACAATGCCATACCCATTGCGTTCGGCGTGAAAAATACGTCTAGGAAAAAATTGTATCAGTTCAATAAACCTGAAAAATGACGTCAAGATTTTACAGTTTTTTTTTGTTTCTTACAAACTTGACACCAATATTATACACTTAACTAAACTTCAGCTTCGTATTCATACGGTTTTGTATAACTTTAATCAGTATAATATATTTTCATTAATAAATCAAACGAGAAGGTAGTGGAAATATATTTCAGAACGCATCAGAGTTTTGTACTTTCCAATTTCCGAACGCAGGCACTCACTGGCTGACAGCTGCAACACTGTGGGAGCGTTGCGTTGCGCGGCCAGCCCATTTTTTATATATTTTAATGGGGAATTTCTAACTTATAAGTTAAACTCGTGTAAAATTTGTGTTTGTGTCATAATAAGTGATAATGAAAAACATACTTTTTAAGTAAATCTTCGAATCAACGGTATTGGCTAACGAGCGTATCAAAATGGGTGAGTACGCCGGCAATTTATTGGTTTTACTTTTATTTCCTTGGTTAGTACAGTAAACTGCTCTGGTTGAAGTATGTATCCAATCTAGTACTATCTAGTCTATAACGTATTGTTGATGGTAGTATTCTAACAAGAACGGTCTACTTTGACGGCGACTTGTTTATTGGTGGAAGTATCGATTTTTCTCATGCGTCGTTTAATTCGACAGTTAGGTTAAATTAATTGCTTTCTTTATACAATTGTTTCTATCTTAAATATTGCCATTGTTTTCTAAAATCTTGATTTTCCAAATTTGATTATTTAGTATGAAAATAAATATTTTAAAGAGAAGCAAGGATTCGTGAATTGCTCTAAACCTGACTAGAGTTCATGTGTAGCTGGATCTTTAAAGCGCCGTAATTGTGCTAGGCAAGAAGTGCTAAGTATTTAGCGGAGGCTCGCCAGGTGGTTACGTCGGCGGGCGCTAATCGCCGCGTCCTTGTGCCGTCGACCGCCAACACCGTCTAACACATTTGTAACTTTTTGTAATGCATAAAAATCCAATTTACTTTTATGTATGGTTCTAGTCAAGGAAAATGTCTCGTTTCCTAGAGATATCATTTATTCTTACTGTTATAGTGTTGTGTGCGATAATATTGTAGATTCTAATAAATTTATAAATGATGGTCAATATTATAGATACAATTATCCACTAAATACAACAAATTCAGGCACACAGGTGGTGACATTTATTTAATTACAACAATTAAATAACTGCATTTTACTGTAAAAAATATTGTTCATCTGTGTTAGTATAGAGTTTAGTGTGTGTTGTTGTTTTAAGTGCACAATCAAGTGCCTGTCAGCTGTGAATTGCTATCTGTTTATAACACTAATAAGCAGTTGCCTTTGTTATACTATGTTATAAAACAAGGGAACTGATTCCTTAAAAAAAGACACATAATTAATGTTAAGATTATTTCCATCATTCAGGAGAAAGCTTGAACAAAGGTAGTATTTAAGTAATATAACATCCCATTTCAAAATGTAGGTTTTTTCCTGCATTTGTCTCAAACTTATCAACCAATCATGTGACAGTGTGTGAAATTGCACTATTGCATGTTGTAAAACTTTAATCTGCAATTCAGAAATCAATCTTATGAGTGGTGGTGTTATAGGAGTTAACAATGGAGTATATCCCTCTGTATTGTATGACCTAAGCAATGCTAGCAAACATAACTCAAAATAATTGATAATAAATTACACTGTACTGATTTTAAAAACCTTTACCTAACAGTTTCCAACTATAACAATGAAATTGAATTTTGTTTACATAGCGGCACTTAGGAAAAGAGTTTAAAGCTAAGTTTTTTACATAGATAATAATATCTCATCACTAAAGTTGCGTAAGTAGTCTGGGAACATGCTGGGCCAGGTCCACTCGGAGAGGAATGTGAGCGCGGGCGGCGCGGCGGCGTCGTGGTCGGGTCGGTCGCCCTCGCCGCCGCCGGTGGAGCGGCACGGTGTCCGGTGTCGCCGGATCGCATGCTCCGCCGCTTGCTCCGGTTACAACGGATGCTATATTACTTATTGATACAACCATTACTAAGTGGCTCCCGAGACCTCGACACTTTAAAACAAATAAAGGTAGTAGTAGTTGCTCGATTTGTTCTCTCTAACACACATTAACACACTGATCAGTGTAGCTCAGAAATCCACTCATCTCCGCCCGCCTTACCGCCTTAAAATTATAGCTAAGCTTAGCGTAAAGCTTTGTCGCCTACTATCCTCGTCTCATGTGATAAATCATTAGTGCACTCAACGACTGCTGTTAAATGCTATGTTTCTCATCATACATTTCCCTCGAGGGGCTTTGGGAAAAAATTCTATGCTTAAAGATAAAGACTCCACTGCGACCAACCAACATAAATTGTCCCGGTTACTTGATCCATGCGTAAAATTCGCATTTTGTGCATCAAGGTGTGTGTGGTGTGGTATTATGCGGCATCACCTTGTTGTACATTTTAGTTGTAAAACATTTGTAGTAAATTTATACGGCAACTCGAAGCGGTGTGTTTGATTATTCATGAGAACATTCATCTTGTAACTTGTACACGGTTTTGATAAATGATTTGCATGGTATCAACAGTAAATACATAAATAATTTAATTGCGGCGAGAGGAAATCGATGAGTTTTGAGATTTCGCGGACGGTCCTTTGTCATTGTAATTACGTAATGATCACATTGTTTGAAGGTCGAGTTTCAGTTAGTCATCATAATGCTGAAGGATTTCTTTCAACCGAAACGAAATTATATTAATTACATATTGCATTAAGTTATTTTATTATGACTGACCTGACGGCCTTGGTTATAACTTTCCTCAAACTTAAGAGTGTGTTCCGCCAGCCTGGCTGTTGTTACGACATGCAATTTCGAGCACTACTGTATAAGTTCGGGGCTGGTATAGATATACGGTTTAAGATATGAATAATACAATTCACATAGGTTGAGTTTCCAATTACTTTAAAGCACATTTGTGAACAAATATTTTTACGTATTGTGTACGTATACGTAGGTACGTATTGTGGATAGAGAGAAAAAGTAAGATTTATATTCCATGTATCACGTATCCAACAAATAGCTTGTTCAGAAAGGGCAAATTCGCCGCGATTCTCTAGCGCGTATTGATTCCTGTAAGCATGAGATGCGTCCAGAAGGAGCGTACAAAATTTAGATTCTGGAGCAGTGTTGTAATAAGACTGGGCTCTCCATAATTGGGGTGTTAAGGTTACAAAAGGTTAAGGTTTATAGTCTTAATAAACAATCATCAACAATATCGGCAAAGAACCTGAAATATGACCAACGACCATGATAGATTTGTCTAAACTAGACCGACGTTATGTCCACCTTCTTGGTTTCTTTTCATTTTCTCAACCTACAGCTGCGAATTTTATTCTATTTATTTGTCAAAAAAGAGCAGTTTTGATATATCAAACATTTAATGTGGAAATGCATTTTTTGCATTGACATCCAGCGTGAAACCATTTAGGAACCATCCTATTTTTTTCAAGTTGTAAGGCACGGCTACCTAATATATCTAAATAATTGGCGAATCGTGACGAGCAACCGTCAGTCAAAGCTCTAGGTCGCGTGTTGTTCACAATATATATAACAAAATATATTTTAATACAAGTCTAGACAACACTGCTGATTTAGTTGTGAGACTTGACTGAGAGAATAACGTCATGCAACCAAACCACAGTTACGCAGGAAAGTACTGTCATTAACTTAATGTTCTAGAACGACGGGGCAATTGATACTCGCAGAAGATCAGCTCTACAGGTGACAAATATATCACAAAGACTTGTGTTACTAGTACTATCACTTCTTGGTATTTTAGGATTGAAGCATAGTTTGTAGGTACTTACATAGTAGGCGCCCTTCCACTCTATCAGAATTTCTCTGACTTATGTATGCCGTGCACAGTCATCGATCTTGAGGTCACAACGCTAACCGACATCCGCCTTGCATACCTTTTTGCTCGGTAATTCTAAATAAACTATGTCTAAAACCACAGAGTTGCTTCTCTATCACCTTTCCCATTCGTAAGATGGAAACGGAGACTACTGTGATTCTATTACCTACGTACCTATATGCCTGCGTAGTGTAATGGAACGGGTCCGCAGGCATCCAATCTACTGGTACCGCCTTTTGTTGATAGATGCTGGCTTATGATCCACAACTCAGTATCTACAAGATGACTTCCGTGTAGTGTTGTTAGCGATTATTATGATATAGGATATTAGCGTTATTTTGTTTATGTAAACGAGTGTCCGAATATTGCGAACACTGACCAGCATTACGTGAGCGGTGCCCCGATGAGGCGGTCACACGCTATCTAATGTTACCTAATGAGAGCTCTAAATTCCTTGATTTTTTAGATATTAATTCACACAATTTATTTCTCATATTTCTGAGGTGTGTGTGGCTAACGTTGGTAAATGGTATCATTTAATTGGATACTTTTCCTTTCGTCCGCGCCTCGCGAGTGGTCGAGTAGCTCGAAAACTTGATCAGGTTTTCGTGTGGACGTGGATTTAGTGTAAGTTCATATGACCGCGCGGGTCCGCGCGGAGCCGCGCGGTAAGAGCATTCACATGACGGCAAATGTATGCGCGGTAGTCTGGCATCAACATTGCTTAAGAATGGACGTGGAGGAGGCAATTTGCTTATGGATTTTATACCGAGTTACTTTCGCATTTATAATATTAGTTAGGATAGTTAGGATTACGATTATACATACGATTGTAACTTACCTAAGTTTTTCTTTTTTTCTTCAGAATCATTATTACTGCAGAAAATTAAAACTAATTCTTCCCAAGATCTTCTTTTTATTATTTTATTCGAATATTCCTTGGAGTTAATATTCCAGATAGCTTCTCTTTTTTCAATCTCGTCGATAAGCAAATCGATAGATACAATGTCGTCTCCTTCGGTGATCATTTTTTCTTGAATCTATGTGTCTATCCGTCTCAACACGCGCGGATCATCTGAACAGGTCGGTACAAGTTTGTAGAACTTGAAACGCGCCGTGCCGCGCGGTTCAAGAACTAGCGCGCGGGTCGGAGCGCGCCGCGCGGTACCGCGCGGTACCGCGCGGTCATGTAGACAATACTAGCTGTTTACTTCGATCTTGTACCGCGCGGTCGAAAGTTCCGCGCGGCACCGCGCGTCCATATGAACTAGCACTTATGGCCCATAATGTTACGATGAGTCACAGTCTGCTTAATTACAAATTTCAAAGTAGGTGAAGGCGAGCGAGGCTTGGCCCGTGTTTATAAACCTCACTGTCCTCTGTGGGTATCAATAATAATGAGATCGGCAGCGGTACTATTTTTCTTGTCTAAAGCGATAGTAAAATGTAAGCAACAGGGATGTTGACAATATATTTTTTTTATTTTCTGTTAGATAACAAAAATATGATATACGTGTATTTTATGGTTTTTCGAAATAACGTAAATCCTGGCTAGAGGAGTGGGGGCTCGGCACGTTAAAGACTGGCCTGTTGATCTAGTGGTTAGTGACCCTGACTGCTAAGCCGAAGGTCGTGGGCTCGATTCCCACCCAGGATAAATCTTTGTGTGATTAGCACGATCATTTCTTCTGTCTGGGTGTTAATTATCTATAATATGTATTTATTTAGAAATATATAAGTATGTTTATCAGTTGTCTGGTTGCCATCGTACAGGCTCTCTGATGTATATTACAATGAATACTTCCACCGAAAATTGGTTTGAACGTGATCTAGTTAGTATTTTTTTTTAATACGTCATAAATCGTAAACCACAATTTACCTTTCATTTTATCAACATAACGAACTACAAGATCTTCTATATTATGTTACTTGCTGCTACGGAACCCTTCATGGGCGAGTCCGACTCGCACTTGGCCGCTTTTTTTTTGTTACCAAATTCAATCGCCTTGCTTTTGTAAGATACTTAATACCTCCCTGGATCGTTCTGCTTCACGCAAATGTAGGAGACTGACTGGCCGGAGATGGTAAACACTGATTACCGCCATTCTAAGATAGGAGCACAGAGTATAAAAGGCTGTCGATGTAATCAATGTTTTAAGCTGTAGATCTTTTGTTCAAGCCGTCTAAGCATCAGTTTGAAGTGTAATGAATCAGCCATAGCACAAAAACAGTAATTGATTACAACACCATTTACTCGAATAGGATTTGTGATTAAAATTACCTTTTATGAAACGAAAAGCAGTGCTTAGTGCTGATAAATAAAGAATGGTTAATGAACCATTCTTTGCACCAAATAATGTTACTTATAACTTTATTCTGAAGGCAGGCGGAGCACCTAATGATCGCGTTACGCAATGGACCTGTTCGTCGGCTAACAGAAAATTATAGCCTCATTGCAATCTTTATTCAAAGAATACTTTTGTACGAATCTACATTTGATGGAAAGGTTGAGGTCATTATTTTTAACCCTGCGATATTAAAGTGTAATCGTATTGAGATTTTTCATGAAACCATGTTATTATAGTATAGTGTCAGTAGTAGTTTTGATAGAGCACAATATGCAAATAATAAAGCGATTGTTTATAACGGGCAGTGTGCAGCTGCGCTACCGAACGACGACAATTATTTTGTGTGTCGGCACCCGATGGAGACACGATACGACTCTGTGTAATGTCTTTATTCATGAAGTGTACGTGTACTTATGTAGTTATTTAGTACTCGGTAGCCTCGCCCACTCATGCGGGCTCAACTAGAATTAGGATACCTACGCGATGAAGTAACGAGGACAACGACGTATAGACTTCATGCATGACATATGCGCCGGTAGAATGTGACGGTGTTCAGTGTTCACAGACTTCGATAGTGCTAGCCGTGAACCGGTGTTAGATGAGTGCAATAAAACAACCGCCTTACGTAACTATGTAGGTCGAATGCACGTTCCATATGTTTCTCAAAACTTATGCGATTGGTTGTTTAGCAATCACCAACTTACTATAAAATGCTTCATGATAAGATAACCTGCGCTCTCCGCACTGTGTCTCCACTTCGCTTGTGATAAGGTTTTTGTGTGCGTTGTACAATGCTCGGCGTGTACAATGGCGTTCAACTGTTTCCACGAACCGCAGTAATGTATGTAACACGTTTTAGAATCTCGATATTGAAGGCCCCCGGAGCCGGGGACCTAGTCCAGACTGGTTTCGGTTCACGTTCGATTTCAATTAATTTGTTTATCGATCGTGATTTAATTAATATTTATGCTATTCACGCGTAAAATTTTCGTTATTTTGATACTATATATTGTTAATCTATAGTATCAAAATAACGAAATACATACATAACGTCAAAGTACGGTGCCTGAAACAGGATATCTATAAAAAAGGCACAGCTGTAAAGCTTGAAAAATTAAGGTTTCCATTTGATAAAATCTTAGAAAATTGTCATTTGTCCGGAAAAGGCGCAAAACTGCAAACAGCTGTTATAATTTGGAATATTGCAAATTATTTAACTGTCGATCATTAAGCTGGGCTGGCTCAGCAACTCTTGGCCTAGACACTATCATACATGTGGTGTAGATAGTGATGGTATATCCTAATATATATATGTAATACTATCTGTGACCCGCGCTTTCTTAGGATTAAAAAAATAAAATTAGAATCATCCAATTTGGTGCAGTGGTTCGATAGTTATGCGCTTAGCAACAAATTTTTCGATTCATTTTTATATTATAGATAGAAGATAGATAAACAATGTATGAATAATTTCGGTTTATCGGATTCCTATTATTATTATGTACAACATAACATGATCCTTGAGCATAAGTACAGTTTTCCGTAATCTCTCTAAGTTGTGTTGTGACAGCCTGACAGGTAATACGTAACGTATGTCTGTGTGTGTCGTCGGCGAAATGTCCCAGGACGCAGGTCGGCGCCCCCGGAAGCGGTCCGTATATAGCGCGCCCCGGCACAAACCTTACACGTGACCCTACGTAGCTCCAAAAATTAATTTACTCCTAATGATTGAGATATGTGCCCCACAAGAGCATAGGTATGAAGGTTCGACATAAATAAATTGACGGACTGTAAGATTCTATCAAAACCCTACCTGAGTTGCCACACTGTTCTGCAAGACTCGGTTACTTAATTACAGACGCAAGCAGCAAGCGGGCAGCGGCGCGCCCTGCGATCTTCGCTCGCACTTTCGTTTTAACTGTTTATGATAGGAATAAAAGCTGTAGTTGTATTATCAGCAATTTCTTACCTGAGTTTATTATTAAATTAAATTTCCATCAACTCATTTCATATTGGGAAATAGAATCTATCATCAACTGAAACTATTGATGTATGTAGTAGTGAGGGTCGCTGATTGCTCTATGTCAGGTTATCAACGAGCTCTTGTTTCACCACAAAATGGTATGCGCAAATAGTTGATGTCGGTGCGGCAGAGGAATGCGAGCGTGTGTTTGTATGTTTATTTTCATTCACGCCATAGCGGGCAGCGGCACGTGGAGACATTTAGTACAAATATGTAACGTATTCTGCTTATAGACTATTCATATCTCAGGCGACTGATGCGCCTATGTGTCCCCGCATTCCTTGTATTCAAATGTCATCAAACTCGAGATAACTGTCTAGGAAACTAATATCCAGCACTGGCGCGCTGCTTGTTGGCTCGAGTGTTCTTGTAGTGTGTGCATTCTTGCACAGCCTGCCAGCTACACCACTTGAACACGTTCGTGATCCTGTACATCAGGTAACAGCCGACTAGCATCAGTTCCACTGACTTGATAATCAATCGAAATGTCTTTTGGATCATGTCTCACATATTCTTCAGTTATTGAAGTCTTTATTGCGAAGGCTTTATTTTACGAAGAATAATAAGTGTTACCTTGACTTTTTTTATGTGCGGACTAAATGAAACAAGAATGACTAATTATGATTTGAAATAATAGTTTTAATTTCTTCGCAACGATATTATAAACTTTCTGTTAAAGTAGGTCTCGTTAAATGCACTGAATCTCTATAAAATATCTATCAAGCTTATCCGGCAAGGAACTTTCCTAAGTCAGATTTAATTACACGCTTAATCTTAGGTCTGCGCTGCTCTCTCTCTCGGCGAGCAGCGCGGCCTCTCCTGCGCGAAAACGAACACACAGGTTGCATATAGTAGTATCCTTTTATTTTGCATCCACAATCCTAATTTGTGTGTGGTTTATGTCGATTGTCTGTGTAGTTATATTTGACCACGTAACCAAGTCCTATCCTATGCTTGAGGCTTTGTGAGTGTGGTGGTGGTCATTTTGCCAATTTTTTTTGGGCAAATATCTTACTCCACTTCAACATGTTTTGTCGCAGCTGTCTATTATGTTTTAGATGTTACTGTTGCCTATTGCAAACAATACAAAGGTGCTTTTTATGTAATATTAGTTTTAGAAAACCGGATTTTCTTTCAGACAATCATTCTAGTGTCTGTTGCGGGGTTGCCTATTGCGAACATAATACTACAAAGGTGCTTTATGTAATGTTAGTTCGCATCTTTCGCGCACTTATTATCTCTCGATTTAATTAGTACTCAGTGTTGGCGAGTGTTATCGGCGTGTTATCGCCAAGGGGTGAACGCTGTTAATCACGACCGCGGCCCGCGTGCTGCAGGTACCTTGCAGCCGATGCGCGAAAATTGATTATGCGTTACTGTGTGGGAAATATATTTTTAAAACTTACCAGCAATGTGGATCGCATAATACTAGCATTCTTGTTAACCCCTCGTGGTAAGCTAAAATATGCTTTTGTTACGAGTGGGTTCATGATCGCAAGTCCGATGTTGTAGTCATTAGGCTACCACCGTTTCAAATGATTATACTAGCTACTGCCCGCGACTTTGCGTTAAAATGTACCTACTATAAAACAAATATTAAATGCCACAATGAAAGAGAAATGTTCAGGGATTCGAACAAACATCCATCCATCAAAACTTTCGCATTCGTAAATATTTGTCTAGAACTGTAGTCACTGTGGGAGAACCTGATAAACTATCAGATTCATTTCGTTTTAAAATCAATTATTTGATTTGTTCTTATTATTACAGCAAGATTAATGGTTCCAATTGTTGAGAGTTGTTTTAAGCTGTGTGAACGGTAAAGTTTGACGGTATTTTACTTGATAATTTGATAATACCGAGTTATACCTATAACTTCCTCATATTTTCTGCCGGTTTTGCAGAAACTTTCGCGGAAACGCTAATCAACAAAAATTAGTAAATCACCTGTCAAATCAAATGTTAAGCGCTGTGATTGGATGTTAGTCTGGTGAACCAATCATCTCGTCGTGATCGTAGATTTGACAACAGATTAAAATGATCAGCATTTCAGAAACCGGACTACTGGCTTAAGATCGTGGAACTAGATTTTTTTTTACTAGATTCGATATAAGTCTTTCCACCATGGGGTTTCGGTATTGGATAGATCCTCCACCCCTGTCTCTTTCTCTCCCTGTGGGTGTCGTAAGAGTCGACTAAGGGATACAGAAACAAGAAGAATGTGCAGCAACGTTCTTCAAAAGAACTGACAGTATACTGCGGTCACCAACCCGCTTGCCCAGCGTGGTGGTTAGGACAAACAACTTAATGATGGCACTCCACAACACAGCCCCAAAATGGAGGACCGGGTGCTGTGGCGCAACATAGGAGAGGCCTAGGTCCACCAATGCACCGAGATAGGCCGAGTTGATTTATTGATTGATAAGAGTCTTACAATCAAATAAGAAACTAGTGTATATTTATTCTAGTTTGTTTTTTGTGACTATATCTAAACGTATGTGGTTGTATATGTCTGAAGGAAGTGTTGTGGACATGAATGTTGTCTCCAGCCAGATTTCCCGATGCTCTCGGGCCGCGCTCTCTCGCCGGACGTGCGCCGGACACGCTCCAGCTCCTGGGAACGGCCCGCTTTTTACCACCGTCTTATGTTTCACTGCTGCCTCGCTTTATCTGACTTAAACCAAAGAATATTGATTTAATTATTATGCACAGCATTAGCAAATTTAGATATGTTTTGTCTAAATGTCTTGATATAGTTTACATAAATTCCTTTTAGATTATCGTGACGTGACGCAATTGTTCGATTATGTCAATAATAAATATATATGTTTGAAGCCGGAATTTGTGAGGACATCGAATCACGGATTAACTTATCACGACCTTGTTCGATGTGAACGATGCTTAGCTTCAACGAATATGATAAAAGTGTCTAAAAATAAAATAACAGTTTCGTTAGTTCTTAACTAACAATATGCAGATGTATACTAACATCTAATCGAAAATTGTACATCCAGATATTGATAAGATTAATACTATTAGCATATTTTTAAATCTGTTTTTATCGTAAGATATCTACACTCCAAACTATTGTGAAAGTGTCTGCAAGCATCAGGTTCTCGACATTGTTTTTTTTTTCATCTTTTACTTATCAGGACAGCGCACCATCTTTGGTAGTGGATTGTCGCAGTCATACTAAGATATTTAAAGGATTTCGACCTGTCTGCACAGACACTGCACGTTTTTCTTACGTCAGTGATTGTTGAAAGTTACTACAAGAGTTTTATGCAATGAAAGGATTAAACAGGTCTTTTTCATCCGACGTACGATATCTTAAGGTAGTGGCATAATTTAAGACCTTGGCATCGATACCAACGTTTGTAAACATGAATATCAAAATCGAAATGCGCTTATTGGCGTAAGTCATCGGGCACGAAATGCTTTCATGGGTTCAATGGCCATAAATCGTCTTTTGATTCTATGCTATATAGGAAGTGAGGCTTTATTTATAGAGTTTGGGGCACGCGTCGCGCGTCGCTCGCGCTCTCGCTGCGCGCATGTTGCGCCGGCGTCGCGCTCGCCTCAGTGCCGAGGCCAGGGGGGCGCAGAGCTCGCGCGCGCTCAGTCACGGTCGGTGCTTCGCGCGTTTCGGCCACACCGCTCCTCGCCGTCAACCGCAACCGCCCGCGCCCTGCGTATCATCGCGCACTTTGCTTTTGAAATCGTTCAAGAGTGCCAGTGATAATTTCGATACCGTTTCGCCAATAGCGAGCATCGCTCGTAGCTACGTGTACGATAAAGCGTCGACGGCCGCCGCGCGCCCGCTGTGTGCCGAATCGAAATTCTTTACGCTAACGAAACGTCGAGATAAATTCTAAGAGAGTGCATTTACAGGGGATTCTGTTGCTAAAATTACAATATCCTTGTGTGAGTTAATAGTGTCGCTCGTTTGTGATCCACGATGAGGCCGAAAGAAGAGGCGGACACGAAGGTCCACCAGACGGGGACCTTCATCCTGTCCGAGAAAATTGATGACACCAAGTCCAAGAAGAGCGAAAAAGAAATCAAAAAGGAAATGAAGCGCTTGGAGAAGGAGAAGCAGGAGCGCGAAAGGAGAGACAAGAAGGCGCGAGAGAAGGAAAAGGAGCGGGAGAAGCAGGCCAAGAGAGGTTCGCATTACTTGAATATTGTAGCGCTTATCGTAACGTGAGTTACACAGATTACACCGCGATCGCGACCCTGTGTTATCACTCAGCCACGTTATCCTGATGTCATCTCGACTAAAGGTCTGCGCTTGACGCTCGCCTATAACCGACTCACTTGCATCTAAAAACTTATACTTTATACTAAGTCTATTGTTGTTGCGGTTACATCATTAGAGATTGACCTTGGTTGACGTCATTTATCAAATATTTGTCGTTGATTACTCAGAAATTATAAAGTCTTTGTTACTGTTACAGAAGCAAAGCCGATATATTGCGTAGTGGTGCGGCCGCAGGCTTAGTCTTACAAATATCTAGTAGTTTAAGTGCGAGTCCAAATTAATTCGCGTTGCCAATCACACAAACTGGTTTTGAACAAACAAAGATTTATCTTTTATTCACACGGAAGTTTTTATAGCCATAATTTATTACCTAATAGAATTTGTCTTCTTTTTGTGTATATTGACTTGAGCAAAGTTACTTCCTCCGTCAATTTGTTTCGGCGTCTTGTAAATTGTTTTGTAGGAAGCGTCCCGGTGGCGTCGTCAACGAGTCGTTCATTTACCTTTATATTCTTGGAGATTGGATATTCTTAAAATATCCGGCACGCTTGTGTTGATGTCGGTGACAATTTGGCACTCGAGTCTTTTTCTTTCTTTTTAAAGATTTCTCGGAATGCATATCCATTAAATTTATTTTTACAAAATCTGCATGACAAATCATATATGTGTAATTAAATGATTCGTCAAAGAACGATAGTGAGTATCTGTTGTAGCCGTTTGATTAGATCATAGATCAGTTAACAATACATAGCATTCGTGTTCAGACAATGCATGACGTGCGGTCCACGCTCCTGCTTCAGTTTCATTTCACTCGAATTTGTTACATGCGTGTTATTGCATCGTACGGGGCTCGACCAATTGCTTGCGAACGTTTATATTCATGTACATGTATGAATACTGTTTGCATTTGTTGTGAACGCGCTTTCTTCAGAGCGTGACCAGTTGACCACGTCACTGAATGCGTCGATTTCAATGAGATTTATGTATTGCTTTGCATACAAAAGTGCGCGACCGTCACGATTTCGCCTGCATTTCAATGAATTACAGCCGCTTTTAAGTCGACTGCAGAGAAATGAGTCCCTGCGTGCGGCGCGCGGCGGACCATTGATTGCCTGTCCGTGTTCCTGCCGCTACTTATTTGGCCACTTTATAGCGAAACAGCTTTCTTGTCGACTCGTTCGTTTCCTGTACATGAATTATTTGCAGTTTTCGTTTTCCTCGGTTCTTTTCACCTGCGCACCGCTGCTCATAGCAATCATTTCACTGGTCGACGCTAACTTAGCTTGTAATATTTTTTGTTCTCCTCTTTTCATGTGTGCGTTGCTTTATTTGTTACTAACACCAGCTTTATTTGCATAAGTGTTGTTTGACGTTTATGACAATTTTACGTAGCCTTATATAATTACTACGTTCTTTGCATTTGCCATATAACGTTATATAATGATCGTATAGGTTTAGCAACAAAAAAGATGTTAGGAATTTGGTGGAGGTGCGATGTTTAAACTAGGAGTGATTCATGTCTAGGTGTTAGCGATCGCGTACGTGTTGCGTGTGCGCCTAATATCGGACATTGATGGTCGGCGTTGGTTGGATCACGGGTATATTTATGGCGGGGTGGCGCCGCGTGGCCCCTACATTTAGTCTCTGTGCTTACAGTCCGACGTTGCACAACTCGCGCCCGCTATGATGTCATCTCTACATGTGTTTATATTGTTGCAGCGAGAGTCGCCAATGTCGCGGCGCGGCTATACGATCCTAAGATAATGTGATTTCCATTAATGTTTTATTTAAGTATTAATTCTGAATAACACCGAACGTTTTTTTTATATCCCATTACTGCTTAATAGCTTGAATAATTTAGACAAAGGTCAATTTTACCTTTTTATGATTCTGTTGCCTACTAGATTTACTTGCTACTTTATTTAGGTTTTGTAAGTGCATCATTATTTATCAAAGTTCAATTAGGTATATTTAAAATCTTAATTCCAAGGCAGTTTTTAAGGCAACTAATAATGACTATAAACAGTGTTGCCTTGATGATAGGAGCATAAATATTTTAATTTTTAAGACGTGTAATTAAGTTTTGGTTGAAGCTAGTTATGTTTAATTTCCGCTACATTTAATGTCACGGGGATTGAGAGTAACCTACAAAAGGCACGCCGGGCATTGTGCACTGCGCTGGTTCACTTCTCACGACAAGGTGACATTACTATGATATCACTGCGCGGCTCTGTGGACGGCCCCCTTCATTACACGTTGCACATGTAATATTGACACGGACAGACGATCTATTAACATTGAACAAATCTTGTTTACCTCATATACGTTCAAAATGTCCGTCTTCTCCTTCAATATATTAAACAGCGCGTGTATAACTTTTATTTGATAACCTAATGGCCTGGCTAATTTTATAGTTAATTAGTATCAGTTCTGCAACGGTGACGGTAGAAAGTAGGTATCCGTAGTGGTGGTGACAGTGTGAATAAACGCAGATATCGTAAAGCTGGCCGGCCGGTGTAGGAGGACAGCGCCACCGCGCGCTGAACCACATCTGATCTCACCGGAACCGGCTTCTAAAATATTAGCGTTAATTACTGTAAACCCCCTTTTAAAGACCCATGATTACTCATGAACTTCATTCATCGGAGTCTAACATTAATATGAATATGACAGCCCACTGGCTCAGAGTCTCCACATACGACTTGCACGTGAATGAAAACTCGTTCATCATTTAACTTTTTAATATAAACGGATCACAAACGCTTGTTACACTCGTGAGGAATGGCTCGGGAGTAGTTGACTCTACAATTTACTTAAAAGTTTTGCTTACAAATTTAATATCACTGCGTTGAGCTATGTTTCAAGGTGAATTGACGTTTGGAGAGCAAATTTTATGTTTAAAGTATTTTTCGCAATTTCGTTATTGTACATGTTTTAGTGCACGCAACACCTGGTCGGTCGGTCTACACTGCAGGAATGTCTGTCGGTGTCCTTGTCTGATTTCTGACAAACTAACCTTGTTGTCTGTGAGAGGTGTCACATAATTTATATTGTTGCTGTTGTTTGCCGAGAATTTACGATACGACGTTGCACTAATAAATTTACAAAGGAAATCGAGTTCTTAAACACATTTTGGCAGTTGAGTAGACCATGGAACATTGTGTGACGGCTTTCCCGGCGACTCGCACAGCCAATATGACGTACATATGAGGGGTTCTTTTGAGTAATTTAATTTATTAAGCTGTAAAGAAAGTGAATTAATGTATTCGTTAAGCGCGCGCGGCCTCGTGACTCCCGAGCACCTCTGCGGCTTAGCCGATGCACACTAATCGGATTGATATCGTACAAACTTCACAGTACGGTGGTACGACCCGGTCAACCCTTCTTTAAGCTCGCTTTGTTCACAGTCAACCGGAGGGAGTCTAACCGTGTGTTGTGTACAGTGGGAAAGAAGGGAGATATTTATTGTTTAAAACTAAATGTGCCCCGCGTACCTAGCGCCAGTTCCCATGAGACATCCATCTGCTTTTTTATGAATTCCTTCAATATTTTGGTATTGCGGGACGGAAACAATTTATTTTTTAGTGTTGAATTATAGATATTATTCAATATTTAAACTCTCTTTGTAGTGTTTATTTTTCCGTAATAGGGTTTGAACAATTTTTTTTTGTCCGGTAATTAAATATTAGACACGTGTTATTCTCCTCGTAAACAAATAATTACAAAGATACTTACAGTGAATAAAAACGTGGCGTCACTTTATTCTACAATTTTTCTTATGTGACAATACAAAAATCCGCACTCTTGGAAAAAAAATAATGTTAAGTTGAAGACAACGAAACTTCGCGACTCCAATGTCAATCGGTCGGAATTCATTTCGAGATTAACAACCCTAGTGCTCTGTCAGAAAGGATCGAAGCGACTCTGTAATGTGATGTCTGTAGATGTTGGTATCGTGTAATGATTGACTACTACATAAATAAAACAGGTTTGTGTTTGAGCACAAAACCTGAGTTGTTCCCACGAATGACGAGGTTTTTGCCAGCAGTCTCGCTTGGACAACTGGACTGCTACCACCATTAAATTATATTCTGTTACCAAACATATATTGGTATTAAGATGAAGTACCTTTACCAGAAAGGTTTTATATATTCCAATCTTAAAATACACACAATCTAAGCGGCGAGAGTCTAATGTCTAAAGCGTCGGACTTGCAACGGTGTGGATGTGACTTTTTGAAAAAAAAAAAAAAACAGCGCATTTGTCTAAAAAAATATGTATTTTTTGTAGACTTTCAAGTCATTGCAAGGCACATATAACACCTTCTACTAAACTAGGAAGGTGGCGCTTAAATAACATGATGTGATCGTTTACACTGTCCTATTATAATGACGTAATCGCGATATATAGTGCATGACATGTAGTAGTTACTAGTTAGTACACACACGTGGTAATCACAAACTCCTAACTTTATCCATATTGCTCGGTGGAACTATCTAGCCAATTCATGACTCCTGCGTAAAGGTGTAATAAACCCTAAAATTAAAAATGGTATAAATATGCAGTAAAGCCAACATGAAAGAGAATTTTTATTTAGGATAAGTATAATCAGCGTTAACTCTGGAACTTAAAATTGGCCATTATTCACGAGGCGAGAATAATAGCTCTAATCATAGGTCCGAGTCATGTTTACAACATTCATCACGCTTTCACATGGCGCACTGTGATCACCGTGTAATGAAATAATAAATTATATTCTGAATCGACATTACTGTCTAATTAAACATGATGGGAGCTGGCGCAGTGTCGATGTCGTGGAGTAGCTTAGAAAGGAAATAGATTTGTAATAGTGTTCCATTCTCGTGTCTGTTCTGATCGAGGCCGAATCGCAGCGACACTCAGGTGTTTCAGAAATTCAGATGTTTGCCTAAAGTAAACGAGCGTTTACATTAATCTATGTGGTTCTACTTGTATCCAATACGCTGATATTAACCGTACAACCAGCTCATCAGGAATTATTTTTGCATTCCAATGCTGGTGTTCTTTCGGTCGGCGTCGTATGTTTTGACATTGTTATGAGACACGAATACTCGCTAACATGTATTAGATCCGGAGCACAGTATCAGTTAGCGGCTCGGTGATAGTGATAACGCTGACATTGAACCGTCAGTCAATAGTTTACACAACGTGCGCCGGTGCCATCGTGGCACAGCTTGCGACACATACGGCGGCGCGCCATGTCACCGCATTTTGCTCCGCGCTTTCGCGTTCTAAGAAGTCCTAGACTACCTATACAACCACTGATCATTGTCAACTTCATCGTCCAGTGCTACCATTATCACCTTAATGCGATATATTATTAGTGTATCTTTAGCAAAAAGTTAGAGTTAATTGGATACTATAATATTATTTTTTACCGTCCAGAGTCTGGCACGAATTTAAGAGGAATCATAACTAATATATTTCGCAAAAAACATATAATCCCAAGAATATGAAAAACCCTAAATGTTAAACTCAATGCAGCATTGCTTATCACGTTTAATACCCCTCTTAAGAACGTATGTGTAGCCAGTTGATGCTTGACGCGTGATGTTGACACGACCTTGGCTGTGGACATACTTACATGAAAGGATATTTTTAATACCGAACCCGATTTTTCGTTTTTGAGAAATAAAACCATTAACGACCATATAACACTATGGGATTATAGATTTTTTTGTAATAGTGCATGATTTTATGTACGCGCGCTTCAAAATCGAAAGCGTAACAGATTTAATACGGGGGCCGGGTTTGTTAAATGGTCGCGGGTGATGTAATATAATTGTACAAAGTACCATTCCCCCTCGCCTTGTGTGCACCTTCTGTATAGACGTAGAGAGCCGCAGCCCGCGCCCTCCGCCGGCTGTTTGTGATCACAGCACACTCAATTAGGTTGTTACATGTATTTACACTTGAACACCTGTAGAGTATTTTAAGGCAGGACGTGAAGGGCAAGGTTCTTCAGCAGCTCGTCTGTAGCGGTACGCACTCTCGCCGCTAACTCTAATATAAATGAAATACATGCCCCATGAGTCATCGCTTGAGCTTGAGCCCATCCAATAAGTCACACAAACGAATCGAGCACTCGATGGAGAACTCGCTTCATGTATCACAAGATGAGGTGGATTTATTTTTACTTGGACGTTTCTTCCTGCGCTCTCTTTGTAAGTACATAGTCCAAGAACAACACGAGGTGACGTCACCAAACCAATCGGCAGATAAATTGTGTTGTGGAAAAAATACGTCCTTAGTAAACAATGCATGATTAGAATACGAATTGACTCTACAATTATGTTCTGCTCAGAATTTTAATGCGATACTTATATTTTGTTACATTTTATTTGCACGCTCCTGCCTAGCTAATGATGTTGTTTTTACCCGATTAATTACGATAGTTATATGTCGATTTCGCCAAAGTTGTTTAAGAAGTCAGGGTCGAATTGTACCATGACTCAGACAAATTAACACCACGAACAGCAAATGACTGCTAAGCATATTTTATGAATGTTAAAACTGTTCACAAAATAATTTATTCCATACACTCGGTGGTATTACAAACATATTATATTCTCTGAGTTGTTTATTTAACGTCGGGCGAGGACAAAGCGGACACGTCATGGCTTAAGGTAATTTTCGAGAAATACTTTGTCCTTATCGAACGCGGGGGATATGACGAGATAAGGCAATCCTTACGGGGTCGCGGGCTCGCGGCGCGAGTCCAGCTCTCAAGGTCAAGGTGACGCGCGGCGCTCGTGTGCCGGTCGTGACTAGTGTTGTCGTCAAGTGCAGTCGATGTAGGTACTGCCTCTCCATCTTGTGCGCTGACTCAGCAGGCTATTTTTAAATGTTATTGAATACGCCGTATTTATATGTTCTCTCTCACGGTGATATATGTTTTTTCAGGACTAATGGGCTTCCTTTAAGTTGTCTTAAGATTGATAGAGAATTTATAATATCAACGTGTAAAGACTAATGTGTTTGTTGGTATTTGGAAATAAGAAAATATAAGCAAGAGTTTCGTGGCTGTTAGATTTGAAAATATGTATAATATAAATCATTATTAGTTATCGGGCACATTGATTAGGTTTAGTACGTTAGTTATTCATATTTTTGACTGGTGTTTCCGACTATAATTTTACAAGCATTTTATTTTGTAAAATGACCACATTTCTTAAAACGCAAAGCTTCGTATTAAGCAGCTACAATATGACATTTTACGTCTCCACTCATAAATCAGTGCCTCAGAACTAGGTTACGGCGTGGTGCGATGCCAAGATCAACGGTGTGCTGTGCATACATCGTCACTACTTTTTGTCACGCCCCCTCCTATCAAACCGAGAGGGATTACAAAAATGTTCCATTTCTTGGCCTCCGAGTGTCGCCAAATGATATTAAATCAGTCACGTTATCGTTTGCTTGCATAATACGCGGCTTTTGTCGCTGAACATCTCTCGCCCGTGCTCTGCTGACCACCCGCGAGGCTTAACGCGCACGCGCGCCGCTGCCTATTACAATTACATTAAAAAATGTTTTCAATTTAAATACATGAAAATTCCTTTCTTTATGTCTAACTCATTCACCGGTGTGCTAAACTAGAAGGCGTAGTATTTCGGTAACGGATGTTATGTTTGGGCGTTAACTTTTCTCTTAAACGATCAACGTCTGCGGAGCACGGGCGGCTCGTTCGGTATTTGTGTTGGCAACCGACGCACACGGACTCGTTCATTCAGATGTAATGAGAGGCTAGCACCGACCCGCGGCGCGGCCGGCCTTGCTCGCGAATTGTTTCGACTGTCGGAGAGGAACTGTCTCCCGTCCCCCGCGTCACTGTACTGGTGCTCGAGGCCAGATCCTGCATCAATTGATAGCATGTGCCTGTTCCACGTCGTGCTTGAGTGCCCTCTCACGTGCTGTTCGGTACCCTCGTACGCATCTTCCTATGTAGTTTACAAGCAATTAAATAGTATCGTGGGAACAGAGTCTTATTGTCTTGTCTAGTCTAAGTAGTTAAATAAATGTGTTTGTAAATACTACAGTTGTTGTGTTATATCCTTATTGGACTCTTGAGAATGTTATGTATTAAGGTTACATTCAAATTCATTGCCATACTTAAACAATCTAATGATATCGCAAACAGCAAGTCTTGTTCACAATGTAAGATCTACAAACATACATACATACCGACATAAAGATTGGCATCGGATTCCTCAATAGTTTGTGTGTACATGTAGACACCTGACGTTGATCAGTCAGCGCGGCGCGGCGTCTGCTCTCCATCACTCGTGCCTCGCAACCTCTGCCCCTCGTATAACTCCGTCGCTTAACTTAACCAAGACTTTTTTGTGTACAACACAACTATATAACAGTATAATGAGAGTAATGACATGTCATGTACGTTTGCAAAGAGTACAACATTTAGAAGTAGGACTCACACAGAGATGTTGTAGCTGGGCAGCCGTTAATTTGTCCAACTAATGGCCACATTAGCCCTGTTTACTTTGCACGCCTACATCGTTACGGTAATCACTTACTTTTGTAAACGATCACTGGCATTTTATAGTTATGTACGGGCTACCCTGTGCTTTCAAATATTTCTCACTTGCTTTTAAGTTTTAACATGTTATGTTAGATCGTCAATAGAATATGATGGAAAATGTGTATATTGATTCAGATTTCAAAGTCAAGGTATCTTCGTAACAAAGTATGCATAAATATTTTGTTATCACGATCACTTCTTAAAGATAGTGAAATGTTGTGAAATACATTGATACATGTATGTAAGTATGTAATATGCTGATAATATCGAGGTCATAGATTGTTGATGAATACAAGCAGAATGTGTGATTGGGGATTACTTATAGGAAGAGCTTGTAGTTGAAGGAATGTGCCGTACTTCGGCTGGAACAAGGACACTGTTAATAAGAGTCCGTCTCAATTGGCGCGCATTACGCAACCGCGCCGCTCCCCTCGGGGCGCACGTAACACTAGCTAGCTGGTTAACATTCACGACACGTCCCCAAATATGGAACAATTTGATACTTACTTACCATCATGTGATTGTTTTTTCGTCTCTAGGAGTCTCGATAATTCATTGAAAATGAATAAAAGATAAGTACTATTTTATAGCTGAAATAAACTCCCTCAGCTAATTACACAGGCTCGTGTATATTAACAACGCCAAGTCAACAAAAACAATGTATTGTATTGTATTACGTAAATGAATTCACTGTCAAGTTGGGAATTCCCAGCTGTTTAAATCATGCCCATAGTTCTTGCCTCTTACTAAACTTTGTATCGCGTTCTGTGCAATAAATCTGCAAAGGTTCTATTATGTGGTTGTGCGGAACAGCTTTGATCGTTCAAGTGTGTCTGAGTGCGGACAGCGGGCCCGCTTTCATCCGTCTCGCAGACTAATCGAGAAGATAAGACCCAGTCACTATTGCGGGACAGACGCCTATCATTATTTTAATAGTCGAGTACCAAATGCTTCTCATGCAAGTCTTTTATTGTTAGTAGTTACGCTCATATGAAAAGTTCGTGGTTTTGCTGCGCTGAACACAAATTATAATTATGAAAAATCTGTTAACGAAATGTATTCTTTAATGCCGAGGAGCCGCCTAAGATAACACCGAGCATTAACTTTTAACTTGATAACATCGTGCAGGCTTAGCATGCGGTGCTATTGCTCCATTGCTGCTGTTTCATATTCCCGTCCAAATATAATACATACGCATCTCTGGTCGCGGCTCTCGTTCTCCTCAATTAAGGCAACGTTTGAAGTTGAACCCGACTAACCCGCGCGGTTGACCTTACCCTTCTATTTATAAAATGTTGTTGTGTTTTCAGAATAGAACAGTTTTCCGCCCGTTGAAACAAAACAACTCTTTATTATAGTAAAGTTTGAACGTTCTCTCGGAATTGTTTTGTTCACTGCCATTTGTCTTCACAGCATGTCGTTTAGAATGCCCATTTAGTTGAATAGTATGTAGAGCCGTCTCTCGCATATGAATGCAAGCTTACAGACTTAATTTATCATAAGCTCCTCTTTTGAAAGCTTTTACATTAATATGTTAAGAATTGTCTAAAGCTCCGAGCCGCGGCCGATAGTCAAAACATGCGTGTGTAGAAGTTGAAGCGCGGTGGTGAGTCAGCGCAGCACGCGCTGATGGTAACAGCTTGCCGAGCATTATGTATTGAGCGTAATGTCCCCGTGCGCGCCGCGTGCGTCATCCGGGTCAATTGGACCAGTTATGTAACCATCATGAACCACTGTCACTTGCGGGACTACGTGTGTGTGCGTTCGCGGGGAAATAAATGATTACCGCGGTGCGAGCTTGTAGCGTTAACATAACTCGTTCCGGTGCCGGCTTAGTAGGTACCTACACACCCAGTTACATAAAGCACGTACTAACAAAAGATAGTTTTATCTTTTAATATCGAAGTAAGGTCCTCAAAGTATTTTACACTATACATCGATATTTTATTCTGGACCGGTTTTGTGTGATACAGTATTAAAAACAACTTGTGGGATACACGGGTTAAGTGTCGTACTTCCTGAATCATCTATTGAAGATCTTGATAATAATGTATGGGTTAACAATGCTTTATGATCGTAATATAATTATTAACTGTAGCAACATGATTCTACCACTCGAAACGGCTTAAGTGAATTGTTACATACCATACTAGAGAGAGTCTAGTTAGCAATTTAGTATGAAGTGTGCTCGTTAGCTCGTCGTGGGTCAGGTCGCGCCGTCTTTGTCTCAGGCTTGGCCGCAGGCAACCGCGCCCGTGAGCACCACTTACATCAACAGGATATGGTTCAAGTTAACCATGAAGGGTGTCACTAGGCTGATTCGCGTATTTATATAACAGTTTTACATGCACTGTGAGATACATAGGTGAACTTATTGCCAAAAGCATTCTGTATCTACGAGTCCACCTTAGGGAGATGCAGAGACAGGAACGCGTATCTTAGTTAAATACTAAGAGTAGAACTAGATCAGGTTCTTCAAATTTCTTCTTCACGTTTAAGTTTGTTTTTGGAGATTTTAACGTGACGATTATCGAAATTTGTACGGAACCTTCGGTACTTCCTTTGCTATATCTGGTATTATTAACAACCAGTATCAACATAACCCACTTTCTCTCTCCAGATGGCAACAAAACATCCATTTTATATACATAACTACGGGAACATAAACTATTTTGGACCAATCGCAAATTGGAGCAATCGCCAATTGGACGTTTTTTCGGACATTAGACCGCGATTGATCCTAAAGGTTTTAAATTAACCTCCCTATAATAATGCGTTAATTTCGTTGGAAAAGAAATACTTAGTAATAATATATAAATGGTCTTCGTGTGCGCGGGACTCACTTCCCGGTGATTAAAGACATTTGATATACATACTTATACCTACAAGCTTATCGTCGAGAGCGTACTATCATCAGTTATACCTACCTAGATACCAACTAGGTGAGTTTCACTTAAATACTTTCGAACGTTACAGCTTTACACTAGATCACAGATATAATCTTCAAGTTGTAAATAATTAAGAAGTGGACGCGATTTATCATTGGTCATGCATTGCCGCGTAGAAAGGATGTCTTGTTATGGTGTGTGCTGGATCCGGCGATCTTATCGCGGTGATAAATGAAGCTGATAAAACAGCACGGTAAGCGATACAATGGTGGCGAAAGGTCTCGGCCTCTCGATGCAATTAAATATCTTGTAAAAAGCGCGACGCAAAATTACTCGTAAAGGATAAAATAATGTCTTCATTCAGTCACAATTGTAGAGACGCTTTATACCAACTGATTGAAGTTTACATGAGTGGGTTAAAATTATCATTTTGTATTAGCGCTTACGCGTATTTTTAATTTTGTTTTTTAACTCAACTTTACTAAACAATCGCAAAACCATTGGGCATAGTGCCAACTTGAACTTAGTGTGCTGTGATTATAATAATTTATGACATTTTAAAATAAAACTACTTTAATTGCACGAAAGTAAGTTCGTATTTTTAGTTCCAACCAAAGAATCGATGTATAAAAAAAAGGAAATATAGCCACCTCTGATGTATTCCCTATAGATGAAATTAGGTTATCAATTCGACAGAAAAGCTTATTTTACAATTGGGAACCTCCTCTTTTTGCAGTCGGTAAAATTAAAAAGCTTAATTTAAATTTAGGTATTTATCATGTTGTGCTAAGTTGAAGTAGCAGCAACCAATGTTAACGATTAACATTAGCGGTGCAACAATATGTTAGCAAGTGTCGCGTGGCCGCCGCTGCCGGCCGCCCGAGTCCCGCCTGACTCGTGCTGTGCTTGTAATGCTGGGCGCGCGGCCGCGAGCTGCGCGTGTGAGGCGCATACCTGATGCCGGACGAGCGCACATGACGTCGCGTACCGTTACAACATTACATTAACTGTTGTACACATTCGTCGGGTCAATGAGTACGGTGAAGTGTCGCCAGTCCGTCACAGACTGCTTGTAAGCGACGCTTTACGCGATCATATGAAGAAACCCTTGCTGTTATTGATTGAAATATTATACTTGGATTTATAAGGAAGTTACTACCTTCTACCTACTACTTACCTTCGTTTTACGAACTTCGAATGAATAAAAACGGAAGTGGTCCAGTGTAACATTCAGGTTATGATTATGTTCAAGAACTATACTTATTAATCTTTTGTCAAATCTGAGTGAAATAGACACAAGAGAGCTTTTATAATTCCTTTGATATATTGAAGGCTGGTTTGAACAAAGTTGAGGGGACTTACTTAATGTTGTTGGTAACGATCAAAGTAGGTTTGCCTTTATCACAAATTAGACATACAATATCTAGTAGTAGTGGTGTAGGTACCGCAGCACGAGGAAGCGGCCCGTGGCAGGTGTATTAATAATTCAGGCGCATTGTATCGCGGAAACGCAACTTCGTACACATCCGGTACAGGCGTACAGCGCGCGACTGGACGCAGGCGGCGCCGCCCGTCTGAACATAGCCAGAGTTAGACCATGTGTCTCACTCTCCGCAGATAATCACATATGTTACCGTATTCCTCACGTCGGCCGTTTATTGTGATCGAGTGAAGTTGTTGAACCTCTGATATTAATTAAAACGATTTCAGTGATTAAATTATACATTATATAAGCTTTTTTTATATGAATTCACACCTAAACGAACCCGTCGTATTATAACACACAGGTAATTGTCGCAACGGCTTTCGACGCCGCATGATATCTTATTACATAAAGCTGTGAACCATCAATCGTCCACTTGCGGTCATTACAGATCATCTGTCAGTGGTAATATCTGTCATTAATTGTTGCGTGCGACCGCTTCACGCCGCGCGCCGCGCCGGACAGAACCCTCTGCATTTGTTTTCCATGATTTGTCGCGATGATAAATAATTGGATTAAAAGCAAACAACAACTTTATAAAAGGGTAGATTAGCAATTCTTTATGAATATTTTTTAAATATTAAAATTTCTATTGTAACTCTAAATTGCTTTGACGCAAAAATATGTAAGCTCATCTCTAGTTATAAAGTCAGTGCTTTCAGTTTAATCTAAACCTCGGTCATGTCATTGATAGCGGCACAATGCTAAGTGTTGGTATTTTTGCCGCATGATCGCGTGCGGTCGTCCGTCTGCAACGCCCCTCGGTCTCGCGGCCGCGGTTGGGTCGTCGACCCCGCGGCACGTCGCGCCGCGCCGCCGCGCCTCAGTCGCCTCCATCTGCGAACAATCGCAGCTTGCTTTTATTTCACTCATGAATGTGTAACACATTGATTTATTCCGATGTTATTCGATTAGTGTAGTTATAATGTGGCACGAAGGACAACAATAACATGCGTTTGTTTCGATAAGATCGAGTTACCATTTCTATACAATGTGCATATCGGCAGATTTACTGAATAACAAGCTTATACTGTATTACATTGTTATTTATTGAACCGCTTATTAAATTGCAAACAGACTTGCTTGGTTTTTGAACTGCAGCACAAATACATATTGTGAAGTCCATAGAGCTTGATATGATTGTCGTTTTATTATTATTATTTTGTAAACTTTACTTTCTTAGTTACTCTCAAATCTGCGGTCATCGAAAGAACGAATCTTGCGCGGCCAAGCGCGGCGTGAGCTAGTCGCGCCGCTCGTCTGTGCGATCCATCTAGACACTCGCGTTCGTTTTGTCGTCGGCCTGCGTAGTTCACGTTATTTTTCAACCAAATATTTTATTGACCTCGCCGCCAACACGTCATTGGTTGTTTTCACTTGTTGCTGTGGCTACGATCGTACCTATGTCGTTCATTTGTCTCCGCTGTTGCTTGTTTTTATTACCTATACACTAGCTGTTCCCCGCGACACCGCCCGCGGTAGGTACCTAATGTTTTTAGTAAAAAATATAGCCTGTTACTCAGGGACACTCAGGGTGAATGTAGCTTTCTAATGTAGAAAGAATTGAAATGATTTGAAATCGGACAGTATTTTTTTGAGTTTATTTATTACAAACACACACACAAAAATACAAATCTTTCCTCTTTATAATATTAACGTAGATGACGACTAGGTATAAAAAAATCAAAATATATTTAGTCCGTCAGTTCGATATTGCAAAGATAATAAAAATAAAATAAAAAAAAATAAAAATAAAAATCATTTATTGCAGACAACATAATCCATAGACAAATGAGGTTAGTAGGTAATAGGAACTTATGCTTATAACTAATGTTAGTAATTAAAAATCTAGCAGCTATACATTAAAAATACACACCGTTAATGCCTACACAGTAGGCTCACCGGTCTCGCAACACATGTAGTTCAGTGTACCTACTGAGCAGAACAGTATCCATTCTCTCTCCAATCATTTTTAGGACGCTATTCTGGCTCCCCCGTACTCGTTGCATCACCGACGCGACTTTTTTACGCATTATTGCATAAAAGTCATCTATGCTGGCGTCAGCAAACATGCCGGAAGCACTGCAATATCGAGGGAGCCGGAACAGTGCCCTGAACACATTATTGTACTGGATGCGCAACGCATTGTAGGCTTTTTGAGTAAAGTTTGCCCACAGGCCGCTCGTGTAGAAAGTCTGACAGAAAGCCTTGAACAATGTTATTTTAACAGGAGCAGTACTCCGAGCGAACCTGTGTGCCAACATATTACCACGCACCGACAATGCCCTGCGCTCCCTCTCAATGTCTAATTCATCACTCAAATGCTCAGTAACAATGTGTCCTAAATATTTAAACTGTGCAACACGACTTAGAGGTACACCATTAAGTAATATAGGTGGTATAAAGATATTGTTTTTATTTTTACATTTGAATAACATAAATTCACTTTTATTTTCATTGTACCTCAGGCCATGTTCCACAGCATAAGCCTCACACACCTTTAACAACTGCCTAAGACCCCCTATTGAGGGGCTCAGCAGCACCATATCATCGGCATAGCTCAAGTTATTGACACATATGTCATCAATATGGCATCCAATATGCATGCTGCTGAGCCTCTCAATCAGATCGTTTACATACAAATTAAAGAGTCGTGGCGAGGTCAAACCACCCTGCCTTACACCACATTCTAAACGATATTCATCTGAGTATATATTTCCCCATCTAACTATATTGCGCTGCTCACTGTACCAGTAGGCAAGAATGTTTACAAGGTCGTCGGAGACACCTGCTGTTCTTAGCTTTGTCCAAAGCTTATTATAAGACACCAAATCAAAAGCTTTGGACAAATCCAAGAAGCATGCATATACTGGGGTTTTCCTTTTTACATAATAATCCACAGTGTGTTTCAGAGATAGAATTGCACTTTCAGTTGACAACCCCTCTCTGAAACCGAACTGTGTATCCTGTAATGTTATAAAATTATCAAGTTTTACATCTAATAACCCATCAAATACTTTTGCAATTATAGTAGCTAAAGAAATCGGCCTATAGTTACTTCTATCTGAGATATCAGCAGTGACATTTTTTACTATTGGCACAACCACTGTTTTCATAAGACTAGATGGTAAATATGAGTGTCGTATACAAAAAGTGTAAAACATAGCTAATACCCTACACAGGTGCAATCCCCCATGCTGTAGGTGTTCAATACTGAGTCCCTCATGCCCTGGGGACTTCCCTCTTTTCATATTTTTAATAATGTTGGTCACATCCTTGCTTGAGAATCCTATAGGTGATTTTATTTGGACATGCTCAGTATCTGACATCATCAGCAAAGAAGATTTCACCTGAAAATGATCCTTAAATGAATTTGCAATCTTTTTAGCATCACTGATGCCATCAATACACACAGGCAGACTAGTTTTACCATTTAAGCGCTTTGTGCCCTTCCAGAATTTATTAAATTTCTTAGCTGAATGTTGTGAGGCAAGTTTATCCATATTTATCTGTTCCTGGTTGTTCTGACAGTACCTCAAGCGTGACTTGAAAATTCGTCGACTTTCACACATTTTATCATACAAAGTACCACTAACTGGTTTACCCCCTAAGACATACAATTGATAATTAAGTCTAGCCTGCCGGTGGGCATCTTTGACATGCTTATTCCAGCCCTGGACACATTTAACTTTAGTCGGCTTCTTAGGTAAGACACTGCGACTGTTTACTGAAGCTTGACTTAATAATATTGTACTACTTAGTTGTTTTTTTCTTTTCTGAAAGCAATTCAGTTTGTACCTAAAGCTCTTTAATAAGTAGTGAGGGGTTGTGACTTAACTTTTTGTTAATATTTGTAGCTGCTCTGTGATGTTATACAAAATTTTATTTTTTCTGTATAGTCATTGTTTATTGTCGTGCAAAAAAAGAAATGATAAGTGTCTATTATTTTTTATTAATCTATCTGAAGGCATTTAAAAATAATATGTCTTAGCCGAATGAAACACCAATCAGCTTGAAACTGCCGTTTAGTCTCATGCTGACTTAATGGTGTAAAATTGCGAAAGATAGTCATTGAAGAATGTGTTTACATTAAATAGCGTTTCAGTTTTCGGGGTTATTCCCTAAATAAATGGTGCGTCGCTCGTGCTGAGCGCCGCGCCGCCGCGCCGTGTGCTCTACTATCGTGTTGTCATGAAATGATTACGTGTTTAATAATAGAAATGACATTGATCCATTTCTTTGGGTATTGTTATCGTAATGAAACTTTTTATGTCCCCTTCAGTCGAATATAAACGTCAGATTGAGGTGCGCCACAAAATCGCACATCACATTCCTAAAGAATAGTATCATAACCAGGAAAAATAGATCTGACCCAATTGTATAGAAACGTAAAATACATGCATTACTGCCGGATGGCCGTAAATAATAACGCTAACGATCACTGTACGAACCTCAGTAAATACACGTTGTGCTTCCGCTTTACGTAACGTGCTTTTGTGAATTAAATGTAAACCGGCAGATCGCATTTATTTGATCTGTCGAACATCTGTGCTGCAGGAGCGAGTTGAGTAATTTGTACTAGTAGTTTGTAGTTGTAATTGTTGTTTTACATTATAACGTAATGGTGTTACAAACATTCTGTGGAGTTTGTTGCGCCGTTTCTTCTCCACAGCTAGAGCACTTCAGAAGAGGTGAAGCGAGCGTTTCAGGGTGCTGTCTAGTGAGTCGACGATCAAAAAGTAATACTTAGTAGCAGAATTTGAATAAAGCAAATTTTGATTTTAATTTTTTAACTATAAAAGGCGTAAAAACATCTCTACCTTTACCGGTAGAGTAGCTTGATTGGATGTTCCAGTTTCTAGAGTATACTGCGTATAACATGTCAGTTTAGTCAGCACCGGCTTTGTGCTGCAGTTCCGACCAAGCTATGTAGTCGCTGGGAGCAGCGATGGTAGTGCGCGTCACTCAACACTTTAGGATAATTTCCGAACTACGACGGAAGCGCAGCTTTCTGCTAACTTAGCATTGGCATCATTAGATATCCCTAAAATGAACAGATCATACGGTCTACACTTTTAATTGTTTTTTTAGCTTATAATACTGTGCAGCATGTTTCTGAATCGAAAATTTCAACTTGACAACGTCTTAAATTTTGAGCAACCAATCGTGTGTCATCGTGTGACATTTCTCGACCTATAAAGTGGCTTAGATAAAGTTTGAGGCATTGTCAAGTTGGAATTCTTTATTCAGAAACCGGCATTTTAATGATGTTCATCATTATTTTCGTTTGTCTGTGTTCACACTTATTAGAGTTTTCGACCGATGTCGCCCACAGTGATACCTAATTAGTATCTACGTTGACGTCAGTGTACAGCACTAGTAGGCAGCAGGCACGGTCAACGAGATTAAGTTCCCACACTTTAGGTTACAATAGTATAGGTGTAGTTAGGTTACATATGATGATATACCTATTTACAGAAGTGTGACAAGTCGCGGCCGGTGTCACGCGGGCCGCGCCCTGCGACTATATCGACGTTAATAGTGATAAATTAGAGCTGCGCTACGCCTCGCTGAACTATGAATCAGTGGTCAACCACTAACGATAATATTTAATAAATAATCCAAAGAAAATAAAGCTCAGCCAATAATAATACGAACCGGGAAACTGAACATATATAATTAATTTTTTATTTGTTACTAACAATTATTACCATAATAATAATTGTTAGTCCACGTTATTATTAAATCAATATTATGCTGATTTATTTAGCGTGCTGGCGAGAGTAGCATTTGTGTAGTTTGGATGTTGATGTGGAGATATGATGTGTGTAGTATGTTAGCGCGATGAGTCGGTGTCGCGGTTGTCCTTGGCATTATTAGCGGGCGCGCGCTATCAGCCGGTGACATCAGCGAGCCGCGAGGCGCCTTCACCCAGCAGCCCAGCACACATTACTCCTTAAGCTTTCATTACACATCTTGCAGTATATTGTACATAAATTTATCGCTGCACAGCGATCATTAAATGAATGAGTTTTTATGACATAAACTATGGACATATTTATGACTTGACGTTGAATATGGTTTTAGTTATATTATTATCAGTATTTAAACACTTAGTGTAGCGGCAGCTAATATTCTGAACTTAGTTGATTTGATAAAACCTTTTCAAAAATACTGTTCACAGTTATTAATAAAATGATTAAAATGGTTTTAATTTAATGTTTATCATGCGGTTCCCAGTGAATCGACCCTATAAGTATTTTTATGAATGACGCCATTCTTTACGCCATATTATTATGTCAAGCTTTGCATATTGACTTGAATGAAAAAGAGTTCGACTTCCGTTTCACAGTAATGTACTGTGTAGTACATTAGTTCGCTGGGTGGTAGTTACGTGAACTGCTTCAATCACACAGCTCACGCTCCCCGCGGCTCGCCCACTGGCGCATGGCGCCTCAGCCGCAACCAATCATCTAATGCAAGAATGATATTCTTACCAATCCTCATCTATACAAGCAATTTTATAATATAGATACAAAGAGGTAAAGTTCTTTGTAGGAAGTCATCCCTGAAACTACGGAACCGATTTGAGAACTCATTCACCAGTAGAAAGCAACATTATTTCTGTTTTTGTATATTTTTTGATGTTTGGCACGAAGTGAGCTCGGGTCAGCTAGTAAATTTATATCCATTGACTCGCTCCATAGACTACGCGACTACGGGATGCCGTCCTTGGTGGCTGCTTCTTTCATATTGTGCTGAGAACCATTGTAATAACCTTAATAAATTTACAAATCTATTTATTATTCAAATGGAGGATGAAATCTTATTTGCAGGCACTGAATGAATGCATTTGGCTAGTTATTAAGTAATGTTACATAATATTAATATGGTAATTATCGTCCAGTGTTCCGCAAGTTGCGGCAGTAACGTGCATGTAACTGATGTAACGCATCGGTGACACAGACCGGTATAGCCGTGTGATCGGCGCGTCTGATGCGTGCATTGTGCGCGTTCGTCGCCCGCTCATCCGTTACGTCTGTTGGAGATGACACAAACCGACGCTAGCCCATCAGGCCCTCACTACATGTGGCTCTGGTACAGACACGTGTCAATCAATAAGTAGCATTTGCGGCTTTGTGTTATAACTACAAACGTAGACTTTTAATATATTGTATATCCTAAGACACGGAAAAACTCCCATGAGCAATAGAAAATGTTAAAACAAAAAGGTCGTTATAGTTGTCACGCTTCATCATTCTCTGTATACTACAATTAATTCCCAAAATTACATTAAAACTCGCGGCAAACTAATTTCAGCTTGTTAAGCTCAGGACCGGAGTGTTCTTTGACCTTCAGTGGAAGCAGGCCGCGCCGCCGGCCGGGACGCTGAATAATTCATATCTGTGAAAGGTTACGTTTTTGTTTCCACCGACAGGCGAACGGCAGTTTGAAGTATCTACTGCTGCTCTGTACTTGTTACTGCGAGCACGTTATTTTGTATCACTGTCTATTATGAATTGTTATGATTTTTGTCACGTTTTACCTGGTAGCTATCTCGACGGTAACAAACGAATTTAGATAGATATTTTTTGTGGTTTTCCTTGACTTCTCTTTTATTACCACAATTAATTGAGTCTCTTGTTTTCCTGTAGCCATTAAATTGAAGCATATTTTCCTTATTTTATTCGTTTTATATTTTTCTTTCTGAAAAGCACCTTTGTGTGTTGCACATTATCATTATTGTTAAACCCGCGTGCTAAGCTAAGCTTGTGTTACAAGTACCCACTCGTCGGGGAAGTGCAATGGATGGGATTCGAACCGGCAACTACACCGCAAGTCCGGTGCCTTAGCCATTAGGCTGTCGCTGCATAAACGATAGCGTGTTTGTTTGTTATACTTGTGTTGAGTGAGGTATCGACACAGTTAGCCTTGACCTCACCAGTTGTAGACAAGGCCGAGGCAATGTTTTTGCCAACGTAACAATCGCGACAGGATCATTGTTTACATATGGTGTGGCACTCGGTTGTACTCTTGATGAATGAGCGCGCGCGGCTCGCGGCGCTCGACACACTGTTGCGCAACTGTGTTTGGCAACAAATGCGTATGACGTCAACGTACACAATACACCGTTGTCATCGCTTTGTGTTGGTAATGAAGCTTGCGCTGGAGCATGACGATCAGCGCCGCTGCACGTTAGCATGTGAGCCGGCAGCATGGAGAACGAGAGTATTGACTTAAGTTAATACCAATGAATTAATTTCGTATTACAATAGAGTTAAAAATGAATGTAAATAAAGTGCATTTCTTGGTTTATTCTAAAGACTAGCTTTTGTTGGCGGTTCCGCCCGCGTGGGCGTCGATTATCGTGGCAAATTATAGCCTATACCCTTCCTCAATAAGTGGGCTATCTAACTGTGAAATAATTTTTCAAATCGGACCAGTAGTTCCTGAGATTAGCGCGTCGGAACAAATAAATTCTTCAGATTAGCGCTATTATTTCTATGAGAGACTTAATTTCTCCTAGAGTATTATTTTTTCTGGAAAGTAATAAACTGAACAGAGTAATCAACGAAACGATTAACGATTATTTTTTAATTTATAAAGAATACTACTTATTACATAATTATTACAAATGGCATACCTATCAAATAATGTCATTAAAATTCTTTTAGCAGTTAGGTAAAGACGTTAATAAAGTCCAGTAATGTAGTCAGTCGTGATAGTTAACAATGCGCGCTAGTGACCGATATAATTAGGCGACGTGATTCACGTCTCGGTGGCCCGCCGCCCGCCGCCCGCTCTGCTGCGCTTTATGTTCCTACCTCTAGGTCTGTGCACAATGACGCTGGTCATCGTGCTTCACTATTGTTTATAAATATATTGCTTAACGGGTATTCGGGCGTTTCATCCGGGTTGCTACGGGTTGCACGCCCTCTTTAAATCTTGTCCGGGTTGCTATGGTCGTTGTTGCACTCTTTAAATTTTGTAGATATGGAATGAATGAAAAATGGAGGGAAGAAAGGGAGGCCTTTGCCCTGCAGTGGGGCAGTTCAGGCTGGCTTTTCGTGCAGGTGTAGAGGCATCTTGATTTTTTTAAGGAATTTTGAGGTTTAGAAATGAACCTGCGACTACTATGAAACCAGTAGTCGCAGGCTCGTTTCAAAATTCTTCCTTCTTTCTATTTGTATTTAATTTACTTAATGGTAAATTAAATTATCATTTACTTAATTATTTCCAATAAACTAGAAAACGGAACATTAAAAAAAAGCTAATTCTAATTCGGTATTAAAATTTCATGTAAACATGAGACATAACAATTTTAAAATGCAGAATAAAATTAAAGGGTACAACTATTGTTAATAAAAGTCGACACGTGATTGTAATTCCTTCTATTCAATAAGCCGTTAGGAATCTCAGACACGTTAGTATTTATAATGAAAGTACAAGATCGGGATTGAAATGCAGTGTTTATAACACCAGCAACCTGGGCTTCCTCCACAAACAATGCCTCTCAGATCTGTAATGCTAAAACATTCTCTGCTGCGGAGCTGACGCTGACGTCCAACCTCTGTTTTATACCTATGTAGTTTATGTACGTGTTATTTATTTATCATCAGTACATACAGAGTGAGCATTTTTCAGATTGTAGCCCGTAATGTAATTAAAAAAAAATAAGGAATTTTACATTTGTTTATAATTTTCTATCGCTAGTGTTAAGATAAGATAAGATATTTTATTTGCATAAAACACTGTTTTAAACTTTCCCTCTAAGCGGCATTGTAAAATTTCACCCTGTCTGATATTTCCTTTTAATAAAAGTGTCGTTTCTAATGAGGCTGTTTTTTTGTTTCCAGGTAAGACAAGTAGAGGTCTTCAGACACCATTTGTGCATAAAGGTATAAGCTATGGACTTTTATTGCTGTTGCTCTTCGGTTTGTTCAGAATCCGGACCTGCTTATCGTGTGAGACTTTCATGATCGTTCCCTGGTTCGCGTCGAATTAACTTAACATCTACTGATGTATAAAATTGCTGTATGCAACTCAGTAGGAGTAAGTAGGAGCACATACCTACTCCAATCATACGCAATATAGGTTTGTGGACAAATTCTACTTGACAACTTGGGAATTATTGAACATTTAAGTAATTATTTACAAATATAAGTTTCGGCCATCAGGTAACCGGTGTAGCCGCTCATGAATATGAAGCGCACCGATTGCCATCGCTGTCAGTGATCGCATCGCGTAGTCGGCGTGAGAAAGCGCCTCGCATTACCTATACTATCGAGTACCTACTCGCCACGAATCGTGACCATTACTGACCACAGAGTCTTTATGTAATAACATAATGTAGCACTTTCTTTAACGTCCGTAGACAGTTAGATTGCTTTGTTTTTTCTACTAGCGCTCATTACGAGTGGTAATGGTCGCTTGCAAACAAATGCCTTCACTCTTCGTCCAAACGTTGAGCAGTCAAAATATCGGAAAGTATAACCATTCCTGACAGAGTCATTACCTATGTTAAGTTTTAATATTGTTGTACCTATAGCTAGCAACTAAAACACATCATTAATATAAAACAAGTGCAGTGAAAAGCAACGCTGATGTAAGTTCGCAGCTTCACGTGCTTGTAATGTTTAGCTTTCTAATATTAGCAGTTCATCGCTTGTTTTCTGAATGTTTCAGTCGTTGTAAAAGCTCTAGCAAGGAGCAATGGTTCATGACAGAGGAACCTTTAGAAAGCGCCATGTAGTAATCATTGGTTGTCAAGTACGGCGGTGTGCATGTTATTAATAGTGTTAGCTACATCATCATCAGTATAGAATGCGCGGAGAGAGCGCTGCAGAGCCTGTCGTGTACCGCCATTATACATACACTAGACGTTTGTAATTACTTTTTGTTTTTGCACAAGGACCAATTATAAGTCTGTGATAGCTTTTTCTTTTCTTTTGGAGGTAAGCGTACCTATAGATAATTAATAAGATATCTTCAAATATAAATTGACATGCGAGCTAAAATAACTTGGACTGTTGCTGGCACTGGGAATATGTACACATGTGTTGTGTTTCTTTCGTTTAATGACATCATCGTATATAGTTCGGGGATCCCTTCTAAGATGGCAAACTTTTATGTATTTTTTTATTCTCATGGATAATTGGAAGGCAAGGCACGGCGACAGGCGCGACTCGCAGTCGCAGCCGCTGCACATCAGTCATTGCCATTGAAATGGTTGTATTGTGGCCGCAATTTGCCCAGTACAATAGCTGCGGTGATGCACTGACAGCATGCTTGTGTAGTAAATAATAAGAATACGAAGCAATTTAAAATTATTGTTTGCGTCTCAAAACATAAATCAAGAATGAACCCTTTAGTAAAAATCACTAACAGACAGCATCTTACAGAATTACCTACTAAACACATAATAATTAGTACCTGGATCACCGAGCTTTGCTCGTTTTTTTTTGGAAGGGTTTTTTTAGAAAATATATTTAAATACGAATTACATACTGATGAAATGAGGAAGTATATATAAATAATATATTTCGATCTTACCAACATAATAATAAAAAAATATGAACGGGTTATTTAAATAAAAAATCACGAGTGCAATTAGTTTATTATTTTATTAGAAACAAATACCAACTTACTTTTTTACAGCTTATAAATAAATCACAAATAACATTAAAATAAAAAAATGTTTTAGAGACTCTAAATTATCATGGCGTCAAGAGCAAGCCGTACTCTCTAAATCTGAAAATAAATAATAATCGAGCGGATTAAGATCGAGGCTAGACGACGGCCAGTCTTCAGCACTGATGAAGTCCGAAACGTTCAATTCCAACTAAGACTGCGTAGACCGAGCTTTATGACCCGGCGCCGAGTCTTGCTGGAAGGACCATTCTTCGTTATTGAACATGGTGTTGTTAAGGGGCTTCACTACCTTCTCAAGAATGGTATCTTGATAGTTGATACCCTTGTGCTGATGTTTTGATACCTTTTTCACAAAAGTATGGCTCAGTCACTCCTTCATAGCTAATAGCTCACCAAACCATCTCTAAAGTTGGATAATGCCTACGTTGCACTTTGTCGACTAATTAGGAAACTTTCTTAGAGCTGTGAGCATAAATACGGTCATTTTGTTTGTTAAATAGTTGCTCAATTGTAAAAAAAATCTCATCCGTAAACAATTTTTTTCTGTACTCTCCTTTTGCGAACCGCTTCAGTAGTTGTTTCGATTTTACCAGCCTATTATTTTTTTAATTATCAGTTAAGAAATGACCAGTACGTCTCTTAAAGGCTGCAAGTCCTAAGTCAGCTTTTAAAATACGAGACATGGTTCTAGGTGCTAGTATCTTCATCTCCCGAGATAAAATCTTTTGCTTTCGGACAGGATTTCTTCGATTTTTTTCCCTTACTGCTTTGACAACCTTTTTCGTACGAATACTACGTGGACGGCCTGATCTTTTTTTATGTTACAAACAGAGGAGGTCTCAATGTATTGGCGCCAAAATGAGAAAACACAATGAACAATCATATAAAAATGACAGATTCCAAGTTCAAATGTAATATTTTGTTTATTTTCAATGATGGCCGTAAATACAAGAATTGCTCGTTTAAAGATTTAAGATTACTGAAAACACGGATAAAACGACATTTTCTGAAAATGAATCCTAGCTAGATCGATTTAACGCCCCCGAAACTCCCTGCATACAAAATTTTATGAAAATCGTTGGAGCCGTTTCCGAGATTCAGATTATATATATATATACAAGAATTGCTCGTTTAAAGAGATAAGATAGCGTAAGAGAACAATTATTGTTCTCTGACGTATTATAATAATATTTGTAATCGTCAGGCAGGCAGTACTATAATAATATTTGTAATAGACAGGTCTAGCTTATATATAATATTACTAAAATATACTTTCGACGCATGTTGCGTGGGAACAGGACAAGACGTAATCAAATCACCGATAAGGGATATCGCGTCGATTTACATAATCGCTGATATCGATATGAATACATTACAATTTAATCGAACTTCCATAAATAGATTAAAGTTATGGTGTAAGTAGTAAGTGCTGCGAGTGCCATTAAGTTGTAACGGTTAGTTTTAGAAAACTCGGTTAAATTGTTTTTGATTATTCTCTCACGTCCATCTCTCTCATAATAAGCTGGAAGGCAGTTTAAAGCGCTTTTCTTGCATTTATAGTAACTAGAATTTTCTATACGTATAGAGTAGTTGGTATATGATGGGTGCAGTTCCATACTATTATAGCCGGCTGCGTGTCGCGGTCAACAGAGAAAGCCTCCACCACATTAGTGCTCCCAGTAATTGTGACCACAGAGATGACGACCCGCTATAATGACGATCATCATAAACACTAATTGCATATTGAAGGAATGTTATTTCCTTGCCAGGAAATAACCCAACGAATAAGCGATTGAAACAGTTTGTAGCCGCGTGAGAAACGAGACTGTCTTATTTATTGCTATCGGTTGGTTCCAGAACACAACAGTATATGTAATTGGGAATGCGTGCGGTCTTCGGTACTGAGATTATTGGAAACTTCCGCGTCGGGCAATAACAATTGTTATGGCGTTTGGGAACGATACTAAATGTTCAGTGCCCTACAAATAGTTGATTGTTTAAACAAGTCACTGGAGACTTCCTACCGCGGCTCCGTGGCTCCCGGCACAGTAGCAGCTACACGTAGAGGCGCGTGCTTATTGATGAATACTCCATGTGAGCAGGTACCAGGGGCTTGAATGCTCATCGCGTCTGCTTCTCGTATCCTAATTAGGCGTTTACTAAGCTTTACTCACCGCACATCGGACAATGTATATATTATATTTGATAACATTTGGTACGATCGTAAGAGTCGCACATGATGATCATGTATGTGGGAGCGAGGTCACGTGGACACAAATTACTGCCATCCTGCGGCAAAGGGGCCGCCGTCGGACGTCTCTGACTGAAACACTAATTATACGCGGGCCGCATGCTCGTGGTTCATGCTCAAGGTTCCCAGTGCCGCGCCCGGTGATGCTAAGTTGCAAACATCACAGAGAGGATGTTAGTGTATCATTATTATCAACATCAGCCATAAAAGCTTTATAAATAACTACTTGAAGTAAGTTCTATCAATCGCCGTACACTTTAATTGCATACCAAGTCTTGACCTTTCTTAAGTGCTGTAATGATTTCTCTGAATTGATCCTGATATCTACAATAATGATAGCTTTCCGTCCTGTGAGCGAGCACGTCTGTTTTAACGTTGAACTCATTATTTGTGTCATCAGTTGCGGAGTGTTATCTTATCAGTGAGCTACAGTGTCCAGACACATCAGTGTTGTTCTTGACACCTTGCTTGATAATCAGTTGTGAGCTCACAGCTCACACGGCGCGTGCCGTTCTTATCTTTGAACCATTGTTTGTTTTGTTAGGCAAACAGATTTACTCGCGGAACGTCTTTCATGTTTGAGGAATTATCATCAACATCAATAACAAGTGAATGCTGTCAGTTATAGAAGACGCATTTAATGATAATGAATTTAATTTGATATTAATTAGAAGCGAATCATAGTGGCTTATAATTGATTACGGAACACATGTTCTGTAACAATGATACGATTACCGTCTGTTTGTGTTAGCCGGCGACCATCTGCCTCTCGGCGTCATCCCCAGAATTGGGAGCGTCGTGTAGCACGCCGCTATTACAATAATCACTGATCTCACTAAAAACCCCTGACCTAATAGGGTCTTGTGATAGATGCCCTCTATCGCACTTGGACGACCTAGCGTATTGTATTAGTATACTGAATTAAATATGTGTAATTAATTCAGTTATAACTAAAAAGTTTTTACTGTAGTAACGAGATCGATTATAATCATATCATCAAAATTGTTTTTGCAACTATGACGGTGATATGGTATAATTATGACGGTCCCCGCAATCGTAAAGATTGCCATCGGCTTTGTTACCCTTGCGTCTGCTATAAGTCAATTTGATTGACGCGGTGTAGTCGCTAGCGCATATGCGGCCGCCGCGCCGCCGCGCGCCGGCGTGATATGCGTTGCGGATGTGCGTCGTCCGACACATCGCTTAACTCTATTGCCTTGATTTACCTTTTATTCCCTTCCTAATAACACAGCTCGTCATTTTGTTATGGATTTTTATCTCTGTGTAGTCTTTGTAATGTACTACAGCAAACTGAACAATAATGTAAAAATTATTTTTTTATTATTCTGGTTATGCTATGCTGCTATTTTCCATTTTGTTTGGTCAATAGAAAGGCCCAGAAGATAATTATCTGTCCCTCTCGTAGGTATAACGACGCTGATCAGTTGTCGTAAATGCGCACCGCAGATTGTGCACCGTGCGGAGAAAGTCCGGGTCACCACGATACTAATTTAGTGAATAACAAAAGAAGTCAGCGCGGCAGCGGTATCTCCGTGGTGTCGGCGTCGCTGCGTCGCCGTCGCTCGCCTCACGAACTCTAGTGACGGACACCGGGCGCTGCGCCGCGGGCTTGACGCGGCCTCGTGTCGATCTAATATCGTACGATCATACTTTCCAATTCATCTCAGTCCATGTCTACGATATTGATAGACATTTCTGTTTGCCAAGCTTATAATAAATAAATCTGATTTACATTCCCGTTGCAAAATAGTCCCGGTAGCTCGATGATTTAACGTTGTGTAGTGTAAAGAGTAAATTGCTTGTTAAAATAAATTTAAGATTATGCGATTTATTTGCCGTCACGTCTGTTGTTGAAAAATAAATATTATAAAATGTTGGAAACTGCTATGACGTAGGTACGGCAGCGGAATAAACGACGCATATAATACTGTTCTGCCGGACAGGGCATATGCTTAATGTTTAGGAGTAGAAATATTTTTTTATGTAATCTCTCTAAATTACCCGATGGCTTTAAAAGTCTCAGCCTAAGGACATTGAAATGTCGATGGACTCGACTAAAGATTTTATGAATGAAAAAAAAAAAAACAACATTATAATTTATATCTGCTTGACTTCATTGAATTTTGTGTTTCAATTAATCTCTTATACAACTATTATTTCATTTCCTTAAATTATTTGTAATTCTAATTTAATTTCTTATGCAATGATGACCCATAATTTGTACGTTTTTGTACGCCGGAGATGGCAGAATATTATGAACGTAATGTATGTTAACATAGTAAAAAAGTAATCGTCCTTCTGCCACTGACGGGTAAAAACAAAGTGGCTTCCGATGACTGTACGCTAAGATCTTTTAAATTACTAAAATTTAATGCAGTTTTCTACGGGATATATATAAAACTTGCTATCATATTGTATAGTTGTACATAGTGACTGGCACAACTGCACATTGTTGCTATTGACCAGCCTGATGATAGTTGCTTAAATTCTCAACAAATCCAGTTTTGTTGATAATACCAGCTATCATTAAAAGCAGCAGAAGCAGTTTTTGGAAGATTTTCCATTCTACATATTATTATAACGCTCTCACACGGCAATAGTATTTTTAAGTAAATACCTACCTAACAATCTTGTTTCAATGGTCTTTACATGCCATTACTGTGTAATTTATGTATCCGTTTCGTGTTCTCCATCTTCAGTTATTGAAATTAGACTTTTTTGGTTCGGCTAATTTGACGGAATGATTATTCGTAGGTAATAATTTCTTTGTTTCTTTCAACCGAGAATATGTATTACATAATGTAATTGCGTGTAATTCTAAGAATGATTAAAGATACATAGTTATAAATAATAATACGTTTGCATGTTTAGTATAAGGCTACAAAAAGTAACTCGGTCTCGTTGCTTAGTTATTTTCATTTCATAATTATGTATTTTATGAGTTTATTTTATCCCGCTAGCTGTCCCTCGCGACATACCTACTGCAATATATTACCTTGTAGTTATAAAGATGTATCCAGGTGATATCATGTTTAGCTTAATACCTATGTCCAATAAATTATATTAAGCTATTAAAATGTATCTCTTCAGTTTTGTTTGACATTAACTAGTAATATGGAAAGAATTTATCAAAAACGCCGCGAGCCAATGTATGCTAATTGGTAACGTAAAAATTTACCAGTTAAACGTTTATATCAACTTCTAACGTCTCCATTATCATTTTTAAATGTTGCACAAAAAGTCTTTGTTAATTGAATAATTTTAATGAAAATTGAGATATTGACACCGTTATCCGCAGATTACACAATTAAGTAGTGTTTAAACATACGAGTGTATGTAGCACGTGTGGGTACAATACTGCGAGGTCGAGCATCCGCGAGGGGATTGCGCGCGACGAGCTCTGCGCCCGAAGGTGCACACCGTGCGGCCCTCCGGGGACACGTGCAGTATGCGCACAGGCGAACTGATGGAATCTAGCCAGCCCCCCTAGCCAAGTGACATTTCTACAAGCGTTAACGATGGTAGAAATCGCTTAAATGACATTAAATGTATGAAAGTGACAAGTCTAAGTCACGTGACTTATCGGAAGCAAATGTCATTTCCATACATTTAATGTCATTTAAGCGATTTCTATCATCATTAACGCTTGTAGAAATGTCACTTAGCTAGGGGGCAGTACTCGCGATCTATAACAATTTTTGGCCATAAACTGTTTTTTTTATGGCCAAAGTTGAGGATTCAATCTCCGGTCGCTACGTAAGGCACAATTTATAAATATAAGCAACAATTTATTATTATTTTGCTGATGTATTTGAATTATATCAAAACGTATGTATTAGATTACATAAAAAGCAGAAATGAAGGGTTAAAAATCGATTTAAAGAACAAAAAACCCTTTAGTGACAGTTCAAAACGGAACAAAAACATGCGTATGCGACACTTGATCTAAATACGATGAATTCCTCGCAGCGGCTTGTCCATTTGCGACCGGCATGTAAACCAGCAACACCTTACCATGTGCGAGTTATGTCATCGGCGGCGCAGGTATGTGCTGACACAGTTCGTCGACTTGACGAAACCCATTAGTCGATATATTGCAAGAGATTCGGCAAACTGTTGCATAACTCACATTTTACGTTCAGGCGCGAGGCGATTCACTCGGCGGACGCACTGCTTGATGTATAGGGAGTCTTAATAACATGGCAGTAGCAACAGTAGATGATATCAAAAGAGTGACTAGTGAAGTGGACCCATAAGATACCTCGGGCGAGTGACTCACTAACGCCCCGAGACTGCTTTTTACGCACGTTTACCAGACGCGGAGTTGAAACAAAAAACGGTTTTGACTTGTTGATATGGACATGTTCCATTGTTTCATAGTGACGATGAATAACGGGAGCCTACGAAGCTTGTAGCACAGTATACATATTAAAATAACTATAAGATATCAGTTCTTCTATAATGTGCCAGTATCGCTGTAAACATTTAAGTTAGTTCTGAGCTCAGTTTGTGCAGACTGCAGGACGTGCGTCGTCCACGCGCAATAACTCTTCATAACGATGACAGCTAGCGCCTTCCGCGGCGCCAACAACGTACTACATCGGTGTTGCTATCTAAACTAATTGAATTAACCTATTGATTTCGCTACATCAAGCTCCCATAGTTTAATTAACAACGCTCGAGCGGTTTCAATTGAGCCATTTTGTTCATCAGGGAAACTATTATAGCTGTGAGTATTGTTTGTTACTCCACTATCCATTGATTAACAACGCTAATTTAATACCGGAATGTGTAATAATGCTGTATCTATTCACGGTGAACTAGAAAAAAATGGTAACTTATTACGAGGTACAAAGTTAATCGATAACATTAACGGTATGTAACAACTGCGCCCTGATACCTGACTCCTCGCCGCCGCGCGCCGCCCCGGCCGCGGGACTGCAGGCTTGTAGCGTGTGTAGCTTTTTTAATATCCTCTTTACTATATCCTATGACAGCGACCTAGACTAGTTTTGAATTCTTAAATGCACACTTAAGAATTCAAAACTAGTCTAGGTCTCTGCTGGCTTGCAAAACCAAACCAGCTTTTTAATATTCAGTCACACTGCGAGCTGAACAGCTGTATGTGAAGAGAGTATTCTACGAGTAGTCTACGAAAGCTTTGGTCGGGATTTACAAGTCGACGGTTTTCGCCTACATCTTCGAGAGTTCGCTCTCTCTTCATAGTTTTTGGCCGCAATTTATTTTTTGGACTGCCATTCCAGTTTCCGCTGCATAATATTTTACAATGTGTCGAGGGATATGCCACTGAGGATAGTTAGTAGCGTGCATACTGCCCGCCTTGTTTTAGTGATTAGCAACGTTTTATGGACTTAAATATGAATCTACCATCACCTTGTAAAAGTTCCTTGTAATTCTATCTGCGATTTTCAGTGGCGGCTAGTAGAGTGTGCACTGGTGCAGGGCAGGCCGTGCGTGTCACCACGGATGTCGTGAGCCGTGCGCCGCATTCCGCGCTACAAATTTGCGCGCGCCGCCGCTGCCTCAGACAGATAACCTATCTCAATAGAGCGCCCCACGTATGGTATTCCAGCCGCTGGCTCGGCGCCAAAGCGCGCCTATATTTAACCGCACAGAACACTACGAATTCCAGCTAAACGATTTTGACTATACGCGGCCATTTTTGTGCAACTTATGGTGCTCACCCGGCTGATAGCTGACGGTCGCAGCACCAAATTCCTCTCCATGAGACTGTTTCATATTCGCAGACATCCGTAGTAGCGAGAAAGCGAACATATAATTAAACAGCGAGATTTATGATAGTGTTTTAGTATGCAGCCATGCCAGCCATACACATTTTCATGGGTATGTCTCGTTCTTCTTATTTATTGTTTAATTCCAAATATTTGTGTAGAAACCATTATAATAAACTGCCATGGTTTTAACAGATAAAGGACTATCACATAAATCGTTTAAGCCGTTTCCGAGATTCAGATATAAATAAATATATATTTACAAGAATTGCTCGTTTAAAGATATAAGATATTTCTTTCTATTTTTTTTTCTCAAACCGCGGCTGTATCTAGAGTAAAGGGATTGGTTTTGCACTTTGTAGAAAATGAAAATCAACTACCCGCTTTGAATATCTGCACAGACGAGTAGTGATCGACGTGCGCACGAGCGTGAGATGTGTGGCGGGCTGCCGGCAGCGCGCGCCGCCAGATGCTACCAGCGCGTGTCCTGCGCATATAGACCTGCTTGTTACTACTGGATCTTAGATTGTGCACTGGGTTGTGCGATAGTCTGTGTCTATTTGAAATGATATGCATAAACGGCAGCAGTTTTATCTATTTTGTTTTAATTACACAAACTGATGTTTGCTGAGCTAATTTTCGTGGGAGTAATTGATTCCTCAGCGGTGTGGTCATTGTAGGCCAAGTAGCGATGTGGCGTCGGCGTCCCACGTCCCGGTCTCGTCTTACAGCCGCCGCTCAGCAATTGATCCTTGTGCCACATCCCGCGTGACATCACCAGCATTAATGTCCCACAGGCGCGCGCGGTGAGCACGTCCATCACTATAGGAATGCACACTAGACACATAGAGAAGGTCCATTTTGTTTAAAAATCGCGGATAAAACCGCTACAAAAAATGCTTTGAATAATGTTATGGTAGAGTCTGTGCTTTCTTAAATGACCGTTACTGAGACCCAGTTCAACGCTTTATAAGTCTAGCACGAACTGACATGTCTCGTGAGCAGACAGACATCTCCTGTGAACTGGAAGATTAGTAACCTCGGCCGCCGCCCACCGTGAACCATATATCTATATATACCTACCTACATCACATTGATACCATGACCTTTAGGTCACTTTTTACTTTAGTATAAAGTCATTGGGTCACTAAGAACAAGGTGATTCACTTTAATAGACCATCTTATGCAACATACTAATGAACTAATTTGTTCATTAATAATACATAACCGTAAAAATGCTAATTTTTGCTAACATGTTATAACAACTCGCCTGCTGAACTCGCATTATAGCAAGGAGAGTCCCCGCTACGATAGTAGTAAATTGTCACGTCGTTTATAACCCAATCACAAGGGACAATACCGAAATGGTTTTTTTGTGTCACTACAAACTAGGCAAATATTGCAGCAGCAGTTAATGTGCGCGTGCTAACACTGCAGTCCCCAGGGTGTGGTTCGCTTATAGTGTCGGCATCGCGCGCCTGTGCGGTGCAGCGCGGCGACCCGGCCAGCCAGCCGGGCGCCGCATTACTGCAGGCAACCTCCCACATTACATCATTTCATTATGACTTTGTTTGTGCTCTCAATTGGATTCCTTTTGATGTATTTTTCGTTCGTTTAATTCAATGTTTTTCTACCTGAGAATTCCTCTAAGGATTTAATAATGAAAACAAGAGTGTTTTTATTAACGTTGTTAACTAACATTCAATTGATAGAACTGGGTCAGTGTGCTGCTCTTACGTGATCGATTAGAGAACTGCTATTTATGTGTTATGTTATTACGAATTCAGCTGTGTTTAATTCAGGTTACAATCTGTGAGAACGTCTACAGACTGTACCCATTAATGAATAGTGTCGGGAGTCCCCTCTGGCCCTGTGCCATAGAGGACAACGTGTTGTGTCGGCGGACAATAGCTTGACATGGACCACCCCCCGCGTGTACTACGCATACGCGATTATAACATACAAGCGTGACATTGCTGTACAATGCGATGATTTGTTCACATATTGTTAATTTCTTATAGAGATTGAAATAAAACTATGCCTCAACAAAGGTATCACTATTTTAGATATTTCGTCAAGAAGCTGTTACTGATGTAAGTAATAGATAAAAATTATACAATTCCAAAAAGAGCTTATAATAGCTTCTGTATAGGAGGAATAGCTTGTATTTCGATATTCTTAAATTAATTACAAGACGGTTAGAAACGATTAAAAGAAAGAAATAAGTAATTTGCATCGGAGAGATGCCAGTTAAGTTAATTTTATGTTCGCCATAGAGTTAACATACTTAAGTGACGTAGACCGCGCGGATGCGGTCCTAGCTTTTAGCAAGTCCACTACATTTATCGCTGCGGGTCGCGTCTTCTACGTCGCCGCGCCGCGCCGCGCGCCGGTGGTGGCGCGTCTGTAGCGCCGCCGCCGCCTCGCACCTCCACGACACCAGCCGTCGTTAGCGGAGTCAACCACTTGACCCCACACGATTAATGTTCATATGTATATCGTAATAGCGCTTTTATTGGCCGCGGTTAGAATACAGTCGCTCACACTATCAGAAGGATAAATCATATTAAAATCAGAAAAGCAACTTGTATAATTGTGTATGCTAAGGGAATCGTCTATATTCGGATTATAGTGTAGATCTTAAATATAATATCCTAAGTTATTAATTGAATAGTCCGTCACTGACATAAATTCAAGAAAAGAAAAATGTCTGTCACGTAGAATATAAGTACATAGATCCTTTGTTAATTTGTTGATGTGTGAATTTAATATAGAAGTACCGTGTCTCGTATTTATGTTTCGTTAAAATATTTATCACGTGATTATGTGGAACTTCTGTCACTTGTGCAGCCAGTAGCGCCGATCGATGTGTTGTGGTCCGGTTAAAGCGCAACTTTGCCGACTAATTTGATGGCCCTAATTTGAATGGCGGCGCCATTACGAGAGAGCCTACGTTAAACAGTAGATAATAGAACGGCCACTGTGCTGGTATTTGATTAGAATATGGAAAATGGATAAAGTAAATATTTAGATGTGTTGTGCAGGCAAGGTGGTGTGCGCGTCGTGCGGCGGCAAGTGCAGCGGCGAGGTGCTGCGCGTGTCGGACAAGTACTTCCACACGGCGTGCTTCACGTGCCGCACGTGCGCCGCCTCGCTCGCCAAGGGCGGCTTCTTCTGCAAGGACGGCCACTACTACTGCCCGCAGGACTACCAGCGCGCGTTCGGCACGCGCTGCGCCGCCTGCGACCAGTACGTCGAGGGCGAGGTCGTCTCCGCGCTCGGCAACACCTACCACCAGAAGTGCTTCACCTGCGCACGCTGCAAGTCAGTATCAATCTCCTAACCATTGAAAATGATCTCCATTCTACACATAAACTACGCTGAATAGGCTCCTAATTGGATACCATATAATATACCTAATACCCGCGGTTGTGACCATCTGTACTTGCGTCCATGTATAGAGACAAGTCTCGCCGCCGTCACTCACGGCTCCCCTACAAGGATACATAAATCAGTTTATTTTAGAACTACACCTGGTCGCGGTGAAATATAACAAGTTTTTTTGTAGTAGTGATTAGTAGTGTCTCTTATCTCAAACATCATCAACGGTACAGCTGCGGAGGGACGGTATTAATAGATTCCACAATCAACAAAGCGCTACAGTTAGAAATGTTAACTTTAGTCAGTTATCTCAAAATGAATCGTGTGCTAGTGATTAGAGGATAGTGGAGTAGTGTTGAGACGAGTGTGTGGTGTTGCAGACGCGCGTTCCCGTCGGGCGAGAAGGTGACGTACACGGGCGCGGAGGTGGTGTGCTCGGCGTGCGTGGCGGCGCCGCAGCGGCAGACGGCCCGCGCCGCGCCCGCGCCCCTCGCCTCCCCGCCGCCCGCCTCGCCGCTGCAGCACGCGCCCGCCGACCAGAATGGTCACTACACACACTAGCGCAAGCCACACACAAGACACGAAAGCTGGAGATGCCACGCGCAGCGTCTCGTACGCGCCGCGATCTTCTATCTATTTTGCATTACGACACTTTCGTAAATTTTCATAAAGTTCATAGGAAGTCTCGCCCGTCTCCAGCTTACTTCTCTTCTGTCTGGCAAACGCCAAAAACCCGCGACCAGCATCTTTTGAGTTGCATGTAGTTTCAGCTAAATAAATCAAATCAATAATATCATAAAAAAATGCATCCCCCCACGGGGCTCACTGCCCACACTTTAGCAGCAATTATACAAGGCCGACAAAGTTTGTGAGTGGTCGTGAGAAGAAAGTGCTGTTACCAAACAGAATGGATAGAAAGGCTTATCAATGACGACACAATAAAGGCTCCACAGATGTCGTGTCAAAGCATCTGCATATTCCCATTTCTCCCGATGGCGTGTGCAGTCAGCGAACCTTGACCTTGAGCGGCCGTGACACTGACGCGCCGCGCAAACTGACGCCGAATATAAACACTGCGCCAGAATCACAATAAATAGGATTGCTTTTTCTACATTAAAGGACAATAAATATAAAACTGTTGGATATAAAATTAATTAGCTATTACCTAACAGCTATTTTCTGAAACAACAGCTGAAGGGCTGACCAATATCCATTCTTCTGTTTAGCTTGAAGTTGTATGATACATCTGCGTATAAGTGCAATACCATATAGTTGTATTTATATTCAGTTAATGTTATTAATAGTGCATTGCAGTGTTAAATAGTAATTGTTTTGTATAAATATTCTAGAATGCGCGGGATGCGGGCAGGAGCTGTCAGAAGGGCAGGCGCTCGTGGCGCTTGACAGGTGAGAGGCCGTCACGCTGACTATACCTGTCACACAGTGTGCCAGTACACAGTGGGCACACATCGGTGTATTAACTTGATGGAACCTACTGCCTATTCGCATAAAATGATCCCTTCTTATTAAGAGACTGTGCAGGGAACCAGTGTGTGGCATTTTTTACAAAAAATACACCGCTACTTTGAATTTAATACAAAAAATAGTTTTTGTCTTTCAGTTCTTGTTCCGAAACATATATTTTGTGTAGTCAAAAGCAGAAAACAAAATATCCTTGATAATGCGTCATTTATGGTATAATCATAACTAAACCATGGAATAAACAACTGCTACTAAAAATGGTATGCACAGTACTTTGCCATTAGGCAGCGCTCCTAGCGGTGGGTAGCAGATAACTTGCATCTTATCCTAAATATGTGCGCGCAGTAGATTTCCATAGACATTTTTTTGTGGAGTAAAATAAAATACGTGTTTACGCAAGTAAGCCAACAGCGCATAAATATGAGACACATTCGAAGAAGTTCAAGGTCAGAGCCATACAGTACTATTCTCAATAAAAAACAATTTAATTAAACGTGACCGTTTGTTTATTGATAACGATAGTGGAAATTTTGAAATACATTTAGGTAAATAATTAAGTTCAGTTTTCGTTCATAAATTATTGTTAATGTCAGTCGATTCTAAATATACTTGTAAATTATGCACGAAAATGACTGCATTTAACAAGTTTTTTTTTTTTTTCTATTTTATTCCTCCCTTCCTAATACTTACTACTTACACTTAGTTTATTGCTGCTGGCGGTAGTGTTAGGGTTCGGATCACCTCCTTCCCTCTCATATGGCGAAGGAGGTGATGGCTACCCCTTGCGTCATCTATATAATTATTAATACGTGATGCCAAAACTTTGGACCCCTTTTTACGAAAATTGCGCGGACGCAGGAGCATAAAATTTGGCACACTTATAGTTTATGTGTAGGAGAAGTGCAGAACGCTAATATTTTTCAATAATAATGCTTATAAAGCACATTATATCAATAAATAAAACATTACCCACACTACCATGCATTTCACACACACATGTTTCTTTTGTTTTTCATTTTGTCAATAGACATAGAGTACTGACATTGACATATCAAAAATATATATATTTTTCCCTATACATACTCTGTGGTCAAATTGTTTCTTTTGTTTTTCATATTGTCCATAGACATCGAGTACTCAAAAAAAAAAATGATTTGCCTCATTTAATATAAAAATAATGCATAAAAAATACATTAAATCAATAAACAAAACATTACACAAACCAGCATGCATTTGACACACGCATACATACTCTGTGGTCAAATTGTTTCTTTTATCTATTAAAGACATAGTTGAAAAGTTTGTTTTCTGTAGTTTTATTGAATGTTTGAAAAGGCGCAACAATCTCCCCAGCAGCACTTCCCTGTTTGATTTTCAGTAGGTGGCTTAAACACGGTTTTATGGCCGATAGGTAAGACTATGAATTTATAAATTTTAATATGAACTTCTATGAATTTATAAATATGAGTCTAAAGTCAGCTGACCGACCAGCCAAACAGCCAGCAGCATCCATTTACGAGAGCTAGTGGTCGCCCAGTGGTCGAAACTCGACCATAATTATAATAAATTTTAATTGTAAGTGACTTATTATATACCCATGCCCCACGGTTTCACCCGCCTTAATTGTCCACGTTCCCGTAGACATAATTTCTTTTACCAAACTTTATTCTGCTATTCGGGACGGAGACGAATCCAACAAATCAAGGATCACGAAAATCGGTCCACCCGTTCTCGAGTTATAGGTGTGTAACAAACCCGACTTTGTTTTATATATAAAGATTATTAAAATATAATATTCAAACATTATTAAGGTTCTACTGTCGAAAACTTAACTACTATAACCACAGATTTGACCAAGACTGTTTTTTCCATTTTTTTTTGAACAAATTAAGTATATGATTAAATTAACTTTATCGACTAGAGCACTTAAAAAGCAAGGTATTCTGTGATGCGTTGACTTCCAAAAGTGCTTCACAGTAGCCTCATTTGAAATGAATGAATTTTTCTGATTTCCCTGTGCGGAGTCGTAATAACTCACTAGTACTTATTCCCATATAGTGTCCTGGTACACAATTTGGGAGCAAGTAATAGTGAGTTCGTAGCGGTTTGGTTGCGGACGCTCGTAGCATGGCTCGTGTTGGGTGTCGCAGGCAGTGGCACACGTGGTGCTTCGCGTGCGGCGAGTGCGGCGCCGTGCTGCAGGGCGAGTACATGGGCCGCGACGGAGTGCCGTACTGCGAGCGAGACTACCAGCGTCTGTACGGCGTGCGCTGCGCCTACTGCCAGCGATACATCTCTGGGAAAGTGCTGCAGGTACACGCATGCTCCTTACTTGTTCATTCTTCGTCTTAGAATCTCTCTTGCGTCAAACTATTACTACTTACTATTAATTGTCATACATATATGCTTCATTATGCATCTTGTTCACAATTTCGTAGATGAAACGTGTTTTTTGTTGGTATTAATTGTTCTCTAACTTAACCAAATTGACGAGCAGGCGGGCGAGAACCACCACTTCCACCCGACGTGCGCGCGCTGCAGCAAGTGCGGCGACCCGTTCGGCGACGGCGAGGAGATGTTCCTGCAGGGCGCCGCCATCTGGCACCCGCGCTGCGGGCCCGCGCCGCTCGACCCCGCCGACCTGGACGCCGCCGACGCCGCCGCGCACGACCGCGCCTCCGCCGACCTGCAGGTACACCCCGCACACCCCACACGCGCCCCCCACACACCCCGCAGACCCCACACGCGCCCCCCACACACCCCGCACACCCCACACGCCCCGCACACCCCACACACCCCGTACACCCCACACACACCTCGCACACCCCACACACACCCCGCACACCCGACACACCCCGTACACCCCACACACGCCCCCCACACACCCCGCACACCCCACACACACCCAACACACGTCCCACACAAACCTCATACACGCCCTACACACTAGCTACATATATTATTTGAATTTATTATTTTTTCCAGTTTAGTTTCAAAATGATTTATAATAGTATCTATTGTGACAATTGAATAAATTGTTTGCTGAGATTAATATTTTGAATATTTGTATTAAATGATGATAAAAATACAAATGTCTCTAATGGTAGCATCCTGTAGCTGTGAATATAATGCACTCTGTTTGATTGTTAGTATGTCGAAACGCCTGTAAACTAGTGGAACGTACTAATTGTGTGCCTACTCTCAGACACAGAAGTCTGAACTTATTTTAATGTAACTGTACAATAATTTATGTTCCACTTAAAACAGTTATACTTTAAACTAGTTTAAACCTCTTAGAATCAACTTCTTTTTTATGCGTCTTCCTTCAATTTGTTTTTTTTAATATAACTAAAATCTTACGTTTACCTTCATATTATAAAGATGATTCAGTCTAGGCAAAATAATCGGTTGATCCTAAGAGGTTGTTTGTATTTTCCAGTTAACCCTGTGTAGTGTATCTTGCTTGTGGTAATAGACGCCTACTAGTATTATTTTATTTTGTCACGCATAGCTGAAGTTTTGTTTGCGTAAATCACACGTTAGCAGTGATTGAGTAGCACTCGTTACCACGAAGCAAGGCCGCTGACCGCGCCCTTCGGCCGCGTCGGTCGCGTCGGTCGCGCCTGTCGGTGGCCGGCGTGACCGATTTGACCGACGCGCTGCGTGCGGCCGCACTGACGCGCTTGTTGTTGGCAGTTCTCGCTGCGCTCGCGCACGCCCAGTGTCAACGGCTCCTACTGCAGCCCCTACAGTAGCTTGACCAGGAAGGTCCGTCACCCACTTTTTATTTTTTTATTTTAATTTAAGTTCATTTTTTTTTATTCGCGCGCTCTTAAATATGTATTATATTTTTGATTGACATCTTGATTTATTTTTTATTTTGAACCTGTAACTTACGATGGTCCCACATGGAACATATTCGTAGTATCTTTTCAATTCTAAAAATCCTAACATGATAATAGAGGTGCGCTAAGTACTCGCTTATTACTCGCATCTCTTCAGGAGCACACTTATTTGTTCAGTGAATACTTTGGCCTATATCAGTGTCATGACTGTCGCACATAGTTGTCGTGCTGTCATAGAGTAGTAGGGTGTCGCGCGCGCCAGCCTGTGCACGCAGTAACGTACCGGTGTGTGTGCGCAGTACGGGTACCGCGCCGTGTCGCCGGGGCTGGTGCTGCGCGAGTACCGCGCGGGCGGCGTGTCCCCGCACCGCATCACCACGTACTCCTACCTCACCAGCGAGCCCAGCTACCTGCGGCGCCCGCTGCAGCCCTACGACCGCCCGCCCACGTCGCCGCACTTCCACCGCCCGCCCTGTGAGTGCCCCCGCGCCCGCGCCCGTGAGTATCCCGCCAGTCCCACTGACCCGCTGTGTCCGCAGCCGCGGCCAGCACGCGCGCGTCGTCCCGCGCCGGCAGCAAGGCGTCCTCGCGGCCCGGCATGCGCGCGCTCGTGGACTCCATCCGCTCCGACACGCCGCGCCCCAAGTCGCCGCACATGAACAACGAGGTGAGCGCCGCCGCAGCCCTCCCGCGCTCCCCGCGCCCCCCACACCCCCCACTACACGCCCTCTGTCGCAGGAGCCGATCGAGCTGTCGCACTACCCGGCCGCCTTCAAGCCGCCGCCCGGCACCAAGTCCAAGATCGAGCGCGACGACTTCCCCGCGCCGCCCTACCCCTACACCGACCCAGGTGAGCGACGCCCCTTACCCACGCCCACACACGCACCCACTGTCGGGCGCTCGGCCTCACCTCGCTCGCGTCTGTTGCAGAGCGCCGGCGGCGCTGGTCCGACACCTACAAGGGCGTGCCCGACAGCGACGACGAGGCCGACGGCAAAGTCAATGGCAACATTAACGGCAACGGCGACGTCGACCCCAAGCTGCGCCGCGAGGAGCGCGAGCTCTCCAAGATAGAGACCGGCATTGCGCAGGTACACAATTTGATGCCGATCACAATTATAACTAATCGTATTTCAATTCGTACCTTTGTGATCTATGATTTCTTATTTCTCCTCGCGTAGTTAATATCTATAACTGGAATAACGCGAAATCCTATGACTTTTCAGGTTTTCCTGAAAGAAGTGAAAGAACGGGAAAAGCTTCAACAGTGGAAGAAACAAAACTTAGATCCTAGGAACGCGAGCAGGTGAGCGGGCTCGTGGTGCAGTCAGACGGCGGGTGGGAGTGCTGTGAGCGGCGAGTGACGTGGTTGTGTTGCAGGACGCCGTCGGCGTCGCGCGAGCCGCTGCCGCGCCTGCGCTACTCGTCGCCGGTGGGCGCGTCGCCGTCGCGCTCGCTGGAGGTGCGCGCGCACGACGCGCACTACTGCGACACGGCCTCGCACTCGCACATCCCCACCTACAACGGTAAGCCCCGCCCCGCCCCCGCCCGCTCGCCCCGCCCACTAACACTCACACAGGCGCACACTAACCGGAGCGCCGCGCCGGCCTCGCCCTCCGACCAGGTCTCTATACACTACTTCTTACACTATGAACTGGACTGCTGTGTTGTGTTAGTTCCCATGCGTGTGAAAGACAAGAGCGTGGCGCCACCGTACGTGTCTCTGTCTGGATGCCTAACGTATCCTCTGTTGCAGTACTCTCCTACTGCACTGACGATGGTGAGTCCCGCAGCTATGGAGCGTTACTTGCATACAAAGTTTGCCGCTCTAGTCCGCCTCTCTTACTACCAACGCTTTGTCTTTCATTCCGTAGTAGAGTTTGATAGTGCAATAGTACAACAATCGCGTTGCGTCGCCGCTGTAGACTTGACCGGGCCATGATAAAACTTTATTCTTTAGTATGTTCTATTCTCATCAAATGAGAATAACAATAAATTTATATACCACAAACTTAATAACATACATTTAAACTTAGTAATGCACAATTAATGTAAACTATGGTAATATTGATGATGGTGTATGTATATGAGCAACTGTTCTTGTAAACTCATACTATTTTTAAAGGAAACGCTCTAAACACGAAGCCTAGCAACTCCTATAAACTTCCAGTAACCAAAAGCTGCACTGACTTAACATCAGCACATACAATGACGCTTAACTTTTATTATTATTATTCTCAACAAGTCTATACTCCATTTATTATAGCATTAGAAAAAAGAGGCTCGCAGAAGCAGGAATTGAAAACATTTTATTTCAAAGAAATTCTTTTAAGTACTTAAATAAACGAAATAAAACTTTTTTTTTAAATTACGACCGGTAACAAAACAACAACAAAGAAAAAACAGTAACAAATAACAACAAAAACACGAAAATTTGGGAATAACAAAAAACAAGTCGCAGCATTTACAAGTGAATGACATAATTATAATGACAATCAATCACTCAATTTCACAGACTACATATACCGATAAAATTAGAAAAACCCGGCTGTACGAGCTTATGAAGGGATTATTAGACATTTAGATTTGGTAGGATAATAGTAAAACGAAAAACGTTCCAGTATTGTTTATCACTGCTTCTTTTAGCTTTTTAGCATTGACACTCATTTTAGATTGGAATGAAATATTATTATATAAATGAAAGCCACATAATTTGTTATGAAAAATGGTTAACATGATTACAAATAAGTGTGACAGCTGGTATGTAAATAGATTTTAATTTATAGGCGTCAATCGTAACTGTAACAAGTTTATTGTACTTTTGCAACAAAGTGTGCATTATAAATAACCTTTTTTAACTTCTGTCTAATGCTATTTTAAATGGAGTATAGTGACAAGTGACTGAGCGAGCACTCGTTGTCACTGCAAGGACTGGCTACAGCGGAGCGCGCCCGCCTCGCACGCGTGTTGTGTTTTTAGGTGTTGTTGTAGTCTGCTTGTATTTTAAGCTTTACTTGTTAAGCTTTAAGGTTCAAATTGGTCTGTGTTCCGCTTCTTATCATTCGGGCTTTTTATTAAGTTTTTATTATAACCACATATCATTATCATCCTCCCTCTCCTCCCGTTGTGCTTGTCCTAAACAATTGTTGGCAATTTTTTTTTATGTATATGTGTATCATGGTATGAACATCGTTATCTTATAGTAAATCTCGCGATATTATAAAATTACAAAAGGAGGAGTTGTCAGCTACTCTGCTGGCTCACTGCCCCGGCTGAACTCACTTCCCGGTCGGAGTGCGCTATCACTAGAATATTCATAACATTCATCCGTTATTTTCTATTCGCGAAGACTTGTAAAGTTGTAATTGGCTTCCAGTCGACTATAGTTTCCTTTTTATTTTTTCAAGCTGTAAGTCTTGCATAATGGTTATGATTCTCCATTGTTAGCAGTTATAATATCGCGAGAATTCCACGATGTTTTCGATTTTATGTTGAAATTTATCATATTAAATGTTATCCTTATCCTCGATGGTTTAAATTTAAAGTTATTATGATTTATCGTTGTATAAGTATTTATATATTGTTCTATGTTCGCATGCGAGGCCATGATCCGTGTGAAGCTACGTTTACACTACGACACCAATGTCTGACACAAATTTCTTGAATGTCCGCTTATCGTGTGTGTCGCAATAAATGTAGAGTCAGCAGCCGTGTTCACCCCGCGGTGAGCGCGGCGGGTGTGTGGTGTACACGTAGCGCTGGTAGTGTCGCTCCACGCATGCAACACGCGGCTACACGCGACACGCGACACGCGGCTGTTCTCCAACACTATTATCGTAGATATCAGTTAATTTTATTTATGTTTTAATGAACACGCTGAAGCGTCCCTTCACAGAGACCGTATCGGAGAGCAGCGAAAGCTTTCATCACTACTATTAAAGTTTTGAGACATTGAAATAAGGCTCAGTTTTATATTTGACATTGAGCACATCAGATCATGTAAAAAGACGTTAAATGTAAATATTAACCTTATTTAGACCTAAATATTTTCAACCGTGACAAAAATGTACCTCCTCTTGCAACCTGCAACGGTACCATCTTATTTTCCAAATTTTTGCATGGGTGGACACACGACGTGCTGCGTAAAATAAGAAATAAGTAAATAAAAATATGGTTTTGAGATCTATCTGTGTATTAACCAATTTGATAATCAAGTGGCAAAACCAATCGAATATTGGATTGCTCAGAAGTCGCACACGTCGCCTCGTTCAACATAAGGGACGAGAATTTTTAACTCGGGCAGTGACCTCTATAGTTTAATTGGTAAAGCAACTGGTACATTGAACCAGTAGTCGCGGGTTCAAGTTCTGTTGAAGGCTCAAATTTCTCCAATTTTATTTTCAATTAATTGACAAGTGTCAATTTTGTTGTAACATTTCCTTTTTTGGCTTTAATTTTGAAAAGGTGTGTATTGTATAGGTCTGTGTGAACGGACCCTAATAGTTGCACTAAAAATGCTGTTGTAATTGTATTTTTATTTTGTTGTTATGATTATTTAAACAAATATTGCTTCGATTTTATCAATGTTATTTTGGTAGTAAGCTTGTAAGTTTAATATTTAGGTACTTATTTGATAGTTGTGATAGTTAGATTGTGTATTATTATTCGATTACGGATAGGAACAGTAGTTTGATTAAGAACAATTCTTATTCTGCGTAGCTTTTTCCCAAGCTTTGTTGGGGTTGGCTTCCGGACTTACTGGATTCAGATCTGACTTCTAAAACTTATTTTACCGGGTAACATTGTAATCGATAGTAAGAATGGTTGTTAGGATTTTTATTACTTACAGACTGTCAAACATTGACATATTATGATGGTCAAAACCAATGGTTTATCGGGCTTTTCGAGGCACTGAGGAGTCTCCCTATGTTAATAAATGGTCACCTACATACGGACCAACCGTGGCGAGCGCGTTGTAATCTATTACCAATTTATCGCATGGCTCATACTTAGCCTCGAGCCCTTCAAGTTCGGAATAATCATAGTAGAGTCATTGGAAACAGCCGTCGTGAGAGATGATAGACTAGCATCGCTGTAGTGGCGTGTAGCATGCGGTGTAGCGTGTGGCGTAGCGTGTGGCGTAGCGCGTGGCGTAGCATGCAGTGAGGGTGTGTGTCGCAGTGCTGCACGGCGCGCCGCGGCCGGGCTACGCGCTACGCTCCAGCACGCTGCCCGCCGCGCTGGGCCGGCGCCCGCACGTGAGTACACCCGCACACACACACACACACACACGCGCGGGCGGGCGAGGCGGCGGCGGTAACAGCGGCGTGCTTGCAGTGGTGTCGTCGCTCCGCGCCGCGCCGCGCCCCGGCTACGGGCTGGCGCCGCGCTCGCACACCTTCTCCTCCTCCACCGCCGTGAGTACCGCGCACACCGCCTGCCTACATGCAGCGCACTAATGTACAGCCTCAGAATAACACCTACGCAGTCAAATGTTTACACCCTCACTAAATAATGAGTAGTTAAAAAAAAACAAAATGATAATTGAAAAAACTGAGGAACTTAATGACACCCAGCCATTACAATTTAACATTGAGAAGATGACAGACTTGCTCTTGGATGTAGCAACTTAATTGAATTTTTCACTTAATACGATAATATCATATTCTAAATTAACCACGTAAAGGTTTAATTAAATATTTCTGTATAAATATAATAAAGATTGGAACATAACTTAAAATATCCTCCTGAAAAATAAAGAAACGACATTTACCAGGTAAAGTATAATTTAATTTATATTGCTTCAATAATTGGCTACATTGACTGTCTTCGGGAAAATACTTTCAAATTATCTCTAGTATAAGTTACAGGGTTGCCGCCTTACAAATCGAAATCATTTAAATTCATTTTACATAAATTAAATTCTTTAACTATATAACCCTGAGAAGAAATGTCGAGTATATAAACTTAATAATGAATCTATTATCTATTAAAAATATAAAAGCAAAAAAAAACAATAGACATTTCATAAGTATAGTGGTTTATCATCAATTTCAAGATAAACTGTTGTTGTTTGAGTGTATAATTGTCAAAATACTTTCATATTCTTGTTTTATATCAGTCAAATAGCCAATTATGATTTGTTTATGTGTTACGTGTAGCACGGAGCGCACGAGAGAGGTTCCGACGTAGCTTCACGTCTGCTATCTACATGATACCATTTTGCTTGTTCATGTATCATTACCATGATGTTACATAAACTTTTATTTTGCTTGAACGTAGAGACTAGGCTGCATCGTTTACACCTTTACACATTATGCACACAAACATAAATATACATATTACTTTTATAAATACTTATGAAGTCGACTGTATATTTCGCATGCTATGCTCGGTGTTGACTTGTAGGTTCGATTCCTACCCAGGACAGACCTCGGTGTGATGAGCATGATAATTTGTTCCATGTAATTGATCTATAATATGTATGTATTTAGAAATATATTTTTATCAGTAGTTTGGTTGGCAATATACTGGCTCTGACGAGTTTTGTATAAGATGGTCGTAAGTTGTCCGAAGCTTTTCACTAATTGTATTATATTAAATTTTTAAGTTGACAATTTGAAATATATTGCTTGTGACATAAATAGTAGAGCTTTATGTTTGTCAATGTGTGTTATAATGTTGAGTGTAATTGTGTTCGTCGATGAGGTTTGCATGCATGTGATCCTGTTAACTGCCACTAATGACCGAGACGTGTTGCGTGTGCGTTGTAGGGCGACTTCACGTTCAGCGGCATGGGCGACAAGACGCATAGCACCGACTTCAGCAGCGGCAAGTCAGACAGTAAGTACCACATCCGCGACACACACTATACACACACACATACACACACTTACCACACATAATACTACAAATAGATATCTCTTCTCTAGATTATAATAGAACATTTTGTAGTACTACAGACTATAGTAACCCACCTCCACTAACAGCCCCGTTAAGTACTTACCAATGTATAGTAAAATCTCAATTCCACACGAGTGTATATGAGCTCTCTACCTGTATATTTTAGAGCAGGTATATAATTTGTGAGAAGCGAGTCCCGTACTGACCTCGTGTTGTGTGTTATGCGCGCAGTGCGGACGGAGCTGTGCAGTAAGTAGCGACGCTTGCACACACGCGCACGCTCATGCCACACACACACATCATACATCGTTATTTACATGTCGGTTGATAGTTGTCATATGTAAGTTATGCCTACATGTCGCGGCCGTCACCGGTAGGCTTGCATCGCGGTGCGCTCCCGCCCCACAGCGAGCGCCCGCTTGAACCGACACACTCGCACGTCACCGTTACTCACCGACTACGGTCGCTCCATCCGCATTACCGCTTCGCTTCCATTCAACTAGTCGTTGTTGCTCTAGTAGCTGGCGCCATACTAAATCTCTGTCTCAATTTGCAGTATCTGCCGGCTCCATAACCGACGTGGACAGGAGTGCTGTGGTGAGTGTCCGCCACTTGGCAGCATTTACATAAGTTTGAGTTGAAGCCGGCGCAGAGTGTGAGCGTTGTTGTTGTGCAGACGACGGACGGCGGCGTGGTGATCCGCGGCAGCAGCGCGGCCAGCGGCGCGGTGGGCGTGGGCGTGGGCGGGCGCCACACGTCGGCCAGCGGCGTGGGCGTGGGCGTGGGCGCGGGCGGCGGCGTGCGGCGCTCGCTGCCCAACATGGCCACGTCGCACCTGCTGCACGAGCCCGCCAAGCTGTACCCCTACCACCTGCTGCTCATCACCAACTACCGCCTGCCGCCGGACGTGGACCGCCTCAACCTGGAGGTAGGTACGAGCGCCGCCGCCAGCCGCGGCCGCAGTGACCGCAGCCCCGTGCGGGGGTATGTAACTCCCCTACAAAAATGAGATTCAAAAAATTTCATAGAAAGTACCGCCATCTAGTATTCAGGGTCATCAGTTATCATCCGGATATCGACATAAATGACAATAGAGGGCAGCAGCTACTACTAAGCATAAGCTGAAGGAGAATATTTGCAAATAAAATATTTTAAATACATCTTTCTAACACATGTTGGTCTTTTCAGGATGTAATTCAATTTAAATATATAAAGTAACAAAATTAAATTTGTGGAAATATATACTTAATTTAAACCGCGGCAACATTATGGCGAAAAGTTTTCGTTACTGACCGCCATATTTGAAGTTTTTGTTTTTACCTTTCTGTTTAATTTGACCTAGATCATTTTAGTAACTTGTTATAATATAATTTTTAAGTGTTTTAAATCTTTGGTTTTGTATTAATAATAAAATTAATTAATATAAAAATAAATTAATTGAAAAAGTAGTATCCAAGCGCCACCTATAGGGCCGGTGCGAAAAATAATTGTACTTGCGCGCCATCTATTCAAAATCAAAAATCAAAATCAAAATCATTTATTCAAACTAAGCTACTAAGTAGCACTTTTTGAACGTCATACATTTTATTGACAGCACCCTGCCCCCTGGACAAGGCACACCCCCACAAGCGCCAACGCCGACAGAAAGCGCTCAAATGACATTAAATGTATGGAAATGACATTCCCCCTCAATAAGTCACGCGACTTACCGAAGGGAAACGCCATGCGACCCACTTGCCACCTCCATACATTCGAGCGACTCCATCAGCGACAACGATTGCAGGAATTTACCCGGTCCAAGGGGGCTGATTCGCCCACCCTTCACCGCTTCCTAAGTGCTTTCGCCGGGGAGAAGAAACGGCGCAACAAACTCCCCAGCAGCACGCTGTCTCATTTAACAAAAAAAAAAATTACTTAAAAAACAAGTTTTTTACATAAAACAGCTATATAGATAGCAGCATATTAAAAATTAATAAGTGACCGCGCCAAATAAACAAATGTTTGAGGTCAATTTAGATATACTAAACTACTATAATTATATCTACTGAGTCCAAGGTCAGCAGAACGACCAGTCACCACCAGCAGCACCCGTTCACGAGTTGACGCAAGGGTCAGCCATCACCTCCCTCGCCATATTAGAGGGAAGGAGGCGACCCGACCCCTAACGCCACCGCTGGCATTGACAGCTAAGGGAGCATGACGAAACTGCTGCCGACTTTAAAAAATATATAAACAAACAAACAAATGATAATTATACAAAATGCCATAAACACTTATTCACTGCGCAGTCCCTTACCACAGAGGCAATATACATTGCTACATTATTAAATTTTATAATCAATACCTTAATACATTTCAAAACAATGTAAAGACATTAATACGTATAATCGTATTAAAACAAAATAAAATAGGTAACATATTGTTACATACGGAGTGTATGCCCATCAAAAATAATTATTAAAATTAAATACTGTAGTAAATAAAGCATCAAAACTCCACACAGAGCCGCCTGGTGTCTATTAACGTGGTGACCAACTATATTTATCATTTAAATAATCATTTATAGTGGTAATAAGCTTTTTCACACAGTTTAGTTTTAATTACAGATTTAAATGTGTTGTAGGGTAACTCTAACAAACTCGGAGGTAGTTTGTTGTACAAGCGAATACTAAGTCCCACAAATGAATTGTGTACCCTATGCAACCGGTGAGATGTCGCGCATAGCTTGTGTTTATTTCGTGTATTTATTTGATGTATGTCACTATTATTTTCGTATAGGTGAACGTGTCGTCTAATAAATAGAATATTAGCTAAAATAAATTGCGACGCTACAGTTAAAATGCCTATCTCCTTAAATCGCTCTCTAAGAGAAACTCTAGAGCCTAACTGGTAAATAGACCTACTAACAGCTCATTTTTGTAGGACGAAAATCGATTCTATATCCCCCGCCTTTCCCCACAACAGAATGGCATAGGACATAATACTGTGGAAGTAGCTGAAGTAAACAAGACGAGCTGTTTCCACATCAGTGAACTGCCTGACCTTCCTAACGGCATAAGCAGCTGAGCTGAGCTTACTCGCAAGAAACGCAATATGAGCCGACCATTTAAGTTCGGTATCTATAGTTATGCCTAGAAATACCGTTGACTCTACAGTCTCTAATACCTCGCCATTTAGAATAATACTTGGACCAAGATTTTTAACATTCGGCATCGTAAATTTTACACATTTGGTCTTTTTTGCGTTCAAAACTAGATTATTCGCTGAAAACCAACGTGTAACCTCAGTAATTGCACTATTTACTTCGTTAAAATCATCTCTATTCCTATTTACTTTAAATATTAAAGAAGTGTCGTCTGCAAATAGTACGACGTCACATATGCCTTTTAAAAAGAATGGTAAGTCGTTTATATAAACTAAGAACAAAAATGGGCCTAGTATTGAACCCTGGGGCACCCCCAGCTTAACAGGTAACCCAGTGGACTTACTACCGTTAACATCAACGCATTGTAGCCTATTGCTTAAATAAGAATAAATTAAGTCGAGTGGTCTGTCTCTTATTCCTTAATACCGGAGTTTGCTTAATAAGGTGTTATGATCAACGCAATCAAACGCTTTGGAAAGGTCACAGAACACCCCGATAGCATTCTGCGACTTCTCCCACGCACTATAAACATGCCTAAGTAAAGCTACACCGGCGTCAGTAGTTGAACGTCCTTTTGTAAAACCATATTGCTCACTATGTAGGAGGGTTTCCATATTAAAATATTTCAAAAGTTGTTTTAATATCAATTTTTCAAAAATCTTACTAAAGGCTGGTAGTATAGATATTGGCCTGAAATTACTCATGTCGTTTCTATCACCTGACTTATATAACGGTATGACCAGCGGCTGATCAAGAGTTCTGACCGCCTTAGGCTAATAATCAGGACGCGCCCCCACCATGTGTGTTACGGTCGGCAACAGTAGTATATTACATACTTACTTTTGTCATTGTTTGTAAAAAAGTTAACATGATTCGTAGTCATACTACTTATAAAAGTTTTCAGATCGATCTGCAAACGAAACTGACGTCTTTTAATCTGCTCGTCATTCAACAAACCCTTGGGTGGCAAACCATTTTATTAGCTGACTGTCCATAAAGTCAAAGCACTTCACGCATTATTTGACCAAAATCATGACACGTCAAAATTCATTGTAGATCGTTGGCGTTGCGGTCGCTACTATAGGGCTAGTGGACGGAGAAACGGAGAATGAAAAAACCGCGGTAGAGGGACCAGGGCAAGAATATTTTGGCGATAGTGCAGTATTCGTCACCGTTTCGTTCCTTTCTGCAGAGCTCGTAAAAAATGTTTCTAGTTTACGCGTATGTTTTAAAATGTTTTCTATCTTCTTTTCCTTTTTTCCTGTACTGAACTACTCATGGTCTTAAAAAAACACAATCACTAAGGGAAGAACAATAATTCTTGTTATCCGACTCGCAGCATGGGTTTTAAATTTTAAACCCGTATAAACATACTGTAATGACCATCATTTGTTTTTTGAAGTACTAGATTTATAGTGCTTGCGAAGATACGATTTCATCGCGCCCCCCCGATCCTCGCGCCCTAGGCTGCAGCCTAATTAGCCTAAGGGTTAAACAGGCCCTGGGTATGACTTTACTACATTTCATAAGGTCTGGGAAGATACCTACGTCCACGCAGATAAAGAGGGTGCTACAATATTTATTATGTTACCGATAAGTTTTACAGATAAGCCCCAGAAATCTTCGGTTTTCTTTTGATTAAGTGACTTGAAAGCATTAACTATGTCCAATGGGGTCACATGCTCAAAATTAAAATTAGCATCACATTCTGGCACACTATTACGTAATAAGTTTTCAGCATCAACTGACGATGATTTCAAAGAGCAAGTTGTTGTTATTGGTATGTTTGCAAAAAATTCATTAAAAATTTTGGCGGTTTCATCAGCTTTATTTACTAATTTATTGTTGGAAATAATCTCTAGGTTGTTGTCCCTTTTCTTAACCTTGCCAGTTTCTTGATTGATAATATTCCATGTTGCTTTAATTTTATTTGAAGATTTTTTAATATTATCACTAATATATTTAGACTTTGCAATGACACAAACCTTTTTGAATATTTTAGAATAATTTTTTACATAACTTAAAAATGTAACATCAAATTTATATTTCTTCATACCATATAACTCAAACAGTCTAGTTCTACTTTTGTAGATACCAGCAGTGGCCCATTGGTTGAAGGAGACAGAAGCGCACTTTATCTGCTTAGTTTTACACTTAAAAGTTGATTCAAACTCATTTTTAACAACATTAAAAAGTGCTCTATATTCGTCATTAGGATTATCAGACATCAAAGTAGATGGTCGTATTTTGGACAAGATGTTGTTTCTAAAACGAGTACACCGGTGCGTTGTGTATGGCCTACTGACAACCTTCAATAGTTGGTTCAAACTTGAATGCGGAAAGCTTGCAAGTTGGCCACAATGGTCAGAAGTCAAATCAGATAAAACTAATTTATTATTTGCTTCACAGTTACTAAATATATTATCTAAGCAAGTAGCAGAAGAGGCCGTAATCCTCGTCGGTTCGCAGAAAAGATTATTTAAATTAAATGACTTAAATAAATTAAGAAGTCTAACAGATGTTGGCCCTACTTCTAAAATATTAACGTTGAAATCCCCACAAACTATGACATGTTTTTTACTGGTTCTAATCTTAGAAAGTGAATCTTCCATAACCGATTCAAATAAATTAAAGTCACTTAAAGGGGGTCTATACACACAGATGATTACAAATTGCTCCAGTTCAACACAAGACAGCTCAATAGTGCGCTCGATAGAAAGGTTGACAATATCGGGACGTTCTTTACATTTTAAATAATTTGAAACTATAATGAGTGACCCTCCTCGAATAGCACTCTTTCTTACAAACGCACTTTGTATGGAATAGTTAACGCTATTAAATATTACTAACTCATGACATTTCATCCAGTGTTCAGTTAAACATAAAACTTGAACACTGTAATTTTCAATAAATAAACTTAATTCCAGTCCCTTGCCCGAGAGACCCTGCATGTTTTGATGAACAACATTCAGTTCATGCAGCCTACCCGTTGTCCTATCTTGTAGTTTAAATTACAAGATGAAAAAGAGCTGTTAGTACTATTACTAACATTATCAAAAACATTCGATACAATTAAAGTTTTTTATGAAATTATTAGTTTCAAAGTACAAAATTGTATTATTATGATGTTAGTCAGGGTAACGACATAACTTTCATTTTGACCTTAGGAGTGGCGCATCTATACCAGTATAAGTGTATAATCTATGGCCCCGTGTGTTGCAGCGCCACCTGTCGGACGCGGAGTTCGAGGCCATCCTGCAGATCGCGCGCCAGGACTTCTACCGCCTGCCGCAGTGGCGCCGCAACGAGCTCAAGCGCCGCGCCAGGCTCTTCTAGAACGCCGACAACTTGTTGTTATTATTTGTACGATATTTTTATTAGACGCGATCTGCCTGCGATCACCCCGTCTTACTTCGTGTATAGTGATGATATTATAAAGTTTCACATAATAATATATTTAATTAGCGTAACGCGCAGGCTGCGGTTCGTGGAACCCGCAAGGCCGCCGGCACTCGCCGCGCCGCACCTCATGATGCCTTGTTTAAGAATGAGATATATGCAGATACCTAGATACATACTATATGTATTATATATTGTGATTTCGTGTGGGCGCATGGAATTAATTTTACTTTAGTGAGAACCAAATATATTACAATTTGTAAGATAAATATTTTGAATTAGATTTTAAGTTGGATCATAGATGACTATATCGCTATGTAACGGTAGCTATAAGTGCAGCTTTAGTGGGCAGCAGACGAGTATTTGATTTTTTTGAGCATCGAGTAGAGAACAGATTGTGATTGTATCATTACCCTGTTCTATTTAAAATCAGAACATAATCAGAAATGTCATAATATGTAAAGCGCGATCGTCACGCGGCGCGGGAAGCGCGCTCCGGCCGCGTGACGTCACAGCCGTGCTCTTGTGTGTGTGTGTGCCTGTCTGAGTGTGTGTGTGTGTATGTGCAGGCGAGGCTAGCGACGACCGTGTGACTTCACGCCGTCGCTATTCCCGCTGAAAGCACTTTTATAATTATGTCGTTGTTTTAATTTTATTCTAGGCAGATATTATTTTTGGTTGCAATATAGATGAAATTATATTCAAAGTATTGTATTGTTTTTCATTCGGTATTTTGATGGCTACAAAATAGCAGTAAGTAATTAGGTACACGTAAGGGTAGTTAGCTTACATACAATTGATATGCCTAACATGTTACCATACCGGCTGCTCGGCGTAGTCCGGTGGGCACGTGGTGCTCATATACATTCATCTATTCATATTATACAAAGCTTGTCGCGAATATTATCAATCTTATACTATTGCCGTATTTTGATCTTATGTAAGAAACAGTTGTGTATGCACACTGTTTAAGTAATGAATATAAAATAATAATTTTTTTTTTCGAAATTAATGTTATCGAATTTATCGAGTAACTACCTTTTTATTAAAAAAAATAAGGTAATTTAATGATAAACTTACTTTTATAATATTCGTACTAAGCTTAATCATTGTAATTACATCTTTTAACAAAACATAATGTATGTTGTTAGATGAAGACTCTTTAGTCAGTATCGTGGTACATCGTGGAAAGTAACATGACCATCACAATAAGAAGCAATCATGTACCTATCAGTGCGCTCCGTGCAGAGTGCGCGAGCTTCGTATCGTCGCCTGGCTCGCAGCGCACTTCGTGTTAGTGTGATGACAGTCGCCACGCGTCACGCGCAGACCGCGTGCTAAATGCTTAGAGCGAGTATTACATTTACGCAACTCTTGGCTATCGGATTATAGTACTTTTTTATATAGCAGTAAGCCTCTGAGAAACTCGCTCTAGGCACATGTCCACGTGTGTCGCTTTTTACTCATTACTAGAAACACAAATCTTCACGAAACTACTTTTATTCGAGCAAATTATACAAATCGTAAGCTAAACCAGCTTTCAATGTTATGTATGGGAGAGAACGAGTTAAATTATTTATATTGAAATGTGTCTAGATGTATATATAGAGTTTATTTTGTAATAATGCTATTATGTATGTATGTATATGTGTGCCGGCGTGTGGTTACGTTTCGCTTGCTACACGCACGTGCTGCGTGCACAGCGGGACGCGCCAGCTCTCGTCCTTCAGACGCACACTATGGCACGACTGTCACTACATACCTACATTAAATACATGCGAAATTCGAGAGTGAAAGGAATTTATCAGTGATTTTTAACGTGAAGACTATGCTTATAAAGTAATAAACCTGCATTTCCGATTAATTGTGTTATTATTTCACAACTACCCACGTCGTTCCTAGAGTGGCCTGGCGGCCGTTATTGTTTGCGTGTCCTAACTTGTTCATTAGAATTTAAGGGTGAATTCATATTAAAGCAAAGTCAGAGAGGAGGAAGAATTAGGGATGAATTGGCTTTAATACTTTTTTAGATTTACGCTTTGATGTGCTTTGACTCGGTTTGGGCGCAGAAGGCCTAATTCTCAAAATGGCATCCGAGCCACAAAAGGACTACCTAGTTCTCTGAATGGCCAATTCTCTTAAAGCCTCATTCTTAGAACGGCTAATTCTCTAAAAGCTTAATTCTCAGAGAGGCCACTTCTCCAAATGAATGAATAGTTTAGGAGATATTAAATTGTTGATTTGTAGAATTATTGATGACATCGTTTTAAAAAAGAAGACATTTTACACTATAAACTAATAATTTTTGCCATAGAATACAACAAACATGGTGTACGTTACCCCAACAGGAAAGTGTCTCCTAGAGTGATATGAGTGGAACGTATATTTAGTGCGTAATCTGCTATATATATGCTACATAAAGAATTTGTGCGCCGCGCCGTTTAAAAAAAACGGCAAAATATTTATGCTAGGGTAACGTATTTCTAGCAGGAAAATTCTAAACGAATGATCCGAGAGAGTGATATTGCGCATGGTCGGAGAGCTTATATTAGGGCAAAAATATGTGAATAAAGAAAAGCGCAAGAAAATGCCAAAAAGGTTATCAACATGGGCGTGACAAAGTGCACACACACTAGTCACTTTAGTATCTGAATGTCTGCGATTGGTTGACCAAAAGATCATCCGCCAATCATAGCGCTTATCATGAGATTTGACAAGGAGATTGCGTTTACTACATCGACATTATAAATCAATTTTAATGTCATATTCTGTAGCACAGTTTATGTTGCCAGAGGGGTTAATGAAGCCTAATTTACCCCAAACCCGTTGCGGAAAACAATTTGTGACATGACAATACATAGGTACTCTACGGACCGTAACGTCAGACGGTACGGTAACGGATGGGTAACGGCTTGGACGCTTGGTGACGTCCCTGACGAGTCCCTGACATTGGCAGAATCGTCGTCACCCCGACTCTACGCCCCGACATGTCACATGACCCCGACGCGCGATGGAGCCATATTCAACTCCAACAAAATTAACGTCAAAATGTCGATGTCAAATCATTCAATGTTAATGTTATGGAGGGTAGAAGTAGTTAATGTTAAAGACTTCAATTTATGAATGTAGATTAGAGGATGGAACGGTGGACCACATATTTTTGACTGCTCCAAGATTTCTGTATCTTTGTATGACTTACTTCCTCCAGATTTTACTCGTCCGGTCAATGTTAACACTCATTTATCTCTCTCTTTCTTTTCCTATTATGTACATAGTCCTATCTAAATTAGTAACGTGGCAGCATCTTTTAAAATGAATACAAATATAGCGCTGACGCTAACCTCTCTAGTATTATAATAGTGGTCTATGCGCTAACCGGTCAAGCTTGGTGGGCGGTTACGATTAGCGTCAAGTTGTGACGTCATAATCGTAACTAAATCTTATATCTTTAAACGAGCAATTCTTGTATATATATAATCTGAATCTCGGAAACGGCTCCAACGATTTTCATAAAATTTTGTATGTTGGGAGTTTCGGGGGCGTTAAATCGATCTAGCTAGGATTCATTTTCAGAAAATGTCGTTTTATCCGTGTTTTCAGTAATCTTAAATCTTTAAACGAGCAATTCTTGTATTTACGGCCATCATTGAAAATAAACAAAATATTACATTTGAATTTGGAATCTGTCATTTTTATATGATTGTTCATTGTGTTTTCTCATTTTGGCGCCAATACATTGAGACCTCCTTTGTTTGTAACATAAAAAAGATCAGGCCATCCACGTAGTATTCGTACGAAAAAGGTTGTCAAAGCAGTAAGGGAAAAAATTCGAAGAAATCCTGTCCGAAAGCAAAAGATTTTATCTCGGGAGATGAAGATACTAGCACCTAGAACCATGTCTCGTATTTTAAAAGCTGACTTAGGACTTGCAGCCTTTAAGAGACGTACTGGTCATTTCTTAACTGATAATTAAAAAAATAATAGGCTGGTAAAATCGAAACAACTACTGAAGCGGTTCGCAAAAGGAGAGTACAGAAAAAAATTGTTTACGGATGAGATTTTTTTTACAATTGAGCAACTATTTAACAAACAAAATGACCGTATTTATGCTCACAGCTCTAAGAAAGTTTCCCAATTAGTCGACAAAGTGCAACGTAGGCATTATCCAACTTTAGTGATGGTTTGGTGAGCTATTAGCTATGAAGGAGTGACTGAGCCATACTTTTGTGAAAAAGGTATCAAAACATCAGCACAAGGGTATCAACTATCAAGATACCATTCTTGAGAAGGTAGTGAAGCTCCTTAACAACACCATGTTCAATAACGAAGAATGGTCAGTCCAGCAAGACTCGGCGCCGGGCATAACGCTCGGTCTGCGCAGTCTTGGTTGGAATTGAACGTTTCGGACTTCATCAGTGCTGAAGACTGGCCGTCGTCTAGCCTCGATCTTAATCCGCTCGATTATTATTTATTTTCAGATTTAGAGAGTACGGCTTGCTCTTAACGCCATGATAATTTAGAGTCTCTAAAACATTTTTTTATTTAAATGTTATTTGTGATTTATTGATAAGCTGTAAAAAAGTAAGTACATAGGTATTTGTTTCTAATAAAATAATAAACTAATTGCACTCGTGATTTTTTATTTAAATAATCAGTTCATATTTTTTTTATTATGTTGGTAAGATCAAAATATATTATTTAGGTATACTTCCTCATTTCATCAGTATGTAATTCGTATTTAAATATATTTTCTAAAAAAACCCTCCCAAAAAAAAACGAGCAAAGCTCGGTGATCCAGGTACTATTATTAAAATGGCATAAAACTTATTTTTTACCTAACCGATACTTTGACTGAACAGCTATTGAAAATTAAGATCGTGCCACCCAACCTAATTCTCGGTGGCAATCAGTCTGCTAGTTTGAGTGATTTCAAAAAGTAAATTGCTTTCAAGGAGGCATAGGTGCACAGAACTGAGAACCTCAGGATTGCTATAAGGTGGATTAAGACCAAATGAACAAAGAGCTAGAGCTAGAACAAGCATTCAGCATTCTTTCTCGCTCCTTTGGTGTAAACGAAATATACTTTTAGCACGGTAATACTATATAGATAGTATTACCGTGCTTTTAGTGTAAGTTTACACAAAAAGATCAACGAGCAAGAATGAGAACGAACAATTAGGTACTAGAATTCGATTCTGCACAATGTTTAGATCGAACGAATGCTCATCGTTTGTGTCAATTCTGTCATAATTTTTAATTTGTATCATTGAAATCTAATGTTTTCCTCGGTTTATATTTATCCATCAATAATTCTTGAATCTTGAACAAAGAATCTTGTTTGTGAATTGTATTTGTATAATGTTCAAAAGTTGGATCCCACAAACATCTAAGATATTGGTAAGTGGCTATCATTAAAATTCATTTTTATATAGACTAATGAACTAATCCATTAAATAAAAATAAATATATATATGAACTAAGTTTAATTATTAAATAAATAAGTACCTACGTATTGAAATCGCTAGATCACAAGATCGCTTTGATGAGACCGTTCCGGGGGGCGAGCACGTCCGAACACGCAAGAACGCTCTAAGTAAGTGTTCGCGAGTTTTAGAGCCGTTTACATCAAGCGAGTGAGCAATCTTAGATTATTCCATAGAAACTTTAAGAACGCAGACAGAACAACGAAAGATGCTCTTGGTCTTTTTATACTAAAACAGTGTCTGTTCGAGTGCGAGAGTACATGGCTACGTTCTTCTAGCATGCAGAAAATTATATAAGTGGGTACTTATGTAGGTATTGAATATTGATAAAATTGATGGGTTTTCAATGCTTAAGGAAGTATGAAATTGCCACTCGACTCAATCAATAGCACTTGATCATAATGAAACAGTAATGTTGGCAATTAATAGTAGGTATATATCTGAGAAATAATAATTGTAACATAGTAAGTAGGTGAGCTTAGTTTTGGTTTACTTTTGCTTATTTACCACTATAGTAACTAGATTTATATTCCATAACGGTTATAATGCAAAAATACATACTTATTCAAGCATAATCAGTTTGATGAACTCGGCTAAAAATAATGAATAGTCCGGAAAATGGCAAGTTTTTGCCCGTGAAACATGAAAAGCCTACTGATAATTAACCTTTTTAGCAAAATTAAATGTTGAAGTGATAGTATTTTGTGATCACATTAATATATCCCCCTGATTGTGTTTTTTGCTTGTGTTCTCATGTACATCTCCCTGCCCTCCGAGATATAGTTATTTGGGGTCAGCCGATGTATGATTTTCGTTAATCATCCCTACTACTCCTTACAGATGTAGTTACTTATAAATACTATATAATAATTTATTTCTATTGCTTTGTTTAGTTTTTTTGTTATAAGTGAAAAACGGTATGAGTGTACAACCTTCAATCAACTGTTAGTTAGTTTACTGAACACACATCACTATATTACAGATTATAAATGATCGAACTACTCAAAGTGATATTTATTACTCTGTGATACCGCAAAAGTCGCGCGTGCTTGAGAGTCGCATTTATGGAATCAATTTTGATTGTTCTAAATTTCGTATGACTTGTGACAAAAATAGTTGTGAAAATGATACTTCTAATTCGATAAATCAAAATCAGAACCCCAGTTAATTTTCCCGTTATAGTGTTTATTTTGTGCTGAGTGTCAGTATTCAGTGAGTATTATGAACTTTGAGGACTACGAAAACCTTCCGACCCAAAACTTCGTCACACACATGACTGCCGGAGCAATAGCTGGGGTCATGGAGCATTGTATAATGTATCCGCTGGACTCCGTAAAGGTAAGCATGTCCAGCAGCCGCTGGCCGAGCTCGCAGGCTGCTGCTTTGCGCGTATTCGTATTGGATCTAACCTAATCAGTGTGACAGTTCCCTCTGCTGGCCTGTTACGCCACCAATTTGCTAACTCTGATTATGTAAAAACATGTCAATTATATATCTGCAGACTGTCTAACTTTAAAATTTTGTTAAGACCCCACAATTTTGACCTTTTACACGTTATATGATAACCCCAATTTTCGGTCTTGATAATATTTTTGTCACAATTAGTACTATTAAATGCCTATTAAAACCATTGTTATTATCAATAACATTATCACATATTGTAGATTTTTCAAATTTAGTTTTACATCTATATTTTAAGCGATTAATTAAATTTCTGTTATATTGGTGAAGCTCAGGTCAGGTCCTGCAGTTGTAGGGAACCTTGGCAGAACTGTGTTAAAGTTTATGTTTATTAACACATAAATTACAAGAATAAACAAGAAATCTGTGTGTACAATGTTTGCATAGTGAACCAAAACATGACCTTGAGGCACATCACTTATGCTTGTTATTTAGAATGATTTGCAGTAAACAACATTCATTATATGTGCTCACATATTACATAGGATGTGTAAATGATGTGTTGGAGGGCTAAGGTGGACCATCATGTGGCTTGTTACACATTAAGGCTGCTCTCACCACTGTACTGTGCACCAGTGTTAGTGGGTGCTGATGTTTTTATTTTTGATCAACATTATGTTTGTATTCAGACTACTGGATGTAATTATTAATTTATTTAAACACATTATCCTTATAGCAGCTTTAAATTCTTGCATTTGTTTATGTAATCCATGCAATGTCTTAAAGCATATCCTTGTGTAGGCTTTTGATATACTTTACATTTTACTATACCTACATTACATGGTGAAATTATTTACACATTCAACAACATTAAATATGTGAATTAATTAACCATTTAGGTAAACTCAACTACAAAAATACAATGAAATTAAATGGTTGCAGATCAAGGAATAGAATGATAAGGTTCAAACATACAAAGAAATCTATGTGATTCAAATATTATGTTGAGTATCCTTCCCAATGTCAGAGAAGCAAGTGATGTTGTGACTACGCCAGTTGTATTGCATTACATGATGTGTTTACTTAACTTATTAGTTTTTGATTACATTAAAATGAGATGACTAGAATACTTTAATAGTAGTTTTATTACCAACCATTATGAAGTATGATATTATTTAAGTGCAAACCTAAATAGGCTTGTCAATTATAATGTGTTATGTATGATTAATTACTGAGTCGGGTGTCACTTCTTTACTGATTTTTATCACAATTTATTGATTTTTACAATTATTTTGAAATGTTTTTTATTGAATAATAGTATACAAGCGATGAAAATACATTAGTTGTATTTGGTAGTAAACTTAATATTATTGCTTGTTTTGGTTACAATATGTGTCATGCGGTATACTGAATGTGTGTGAAAATAGTCAACATTTAAATGAGTATATGATTAGTTAAATAGACAGAAGTTATGATAATAAAGAAACAGACCATTAATAAACTTATAAATTGTGCATTTATTGAAATCAAGATAGGATATACAGATATCTTTTCCTCAATTGAATGAATTTTAATGTATTTAGATTGTTTAGTGTGTAGTTAACATCATTAATTACTACAATCTACATTAATGGAGCAATTAATTATTGTTGGAAGTAGGTACATCAAAATGCCCTTAACAAACTGGGGGTAGTAGAACCTGTATCCAAAACATGCCTGTGAGTGCACATGTCAGGATCTAAATGAGGAAGTAGTCGGCCTTGTTGGCGTTCTGCCAGCAGACCTGCGTGAGGTAGGCAGTGTCGCAGTCGTCGGCGCCGCGCTGCGTGCCGCACGCGCGCAGCGCCGGCGCGTTGCGCTCGCTGAGCTCGGCCGGCAGCAGCGACAGCACGGCGTCCACGTCCACCTCGCCGTCCCCCAGCATGCCGGCCGTCTCCATGGTGCACTTGATGTAGCACTTGAGCTTGGCGTCGGGCGTGAGCAGCGTGCCGCCGTTGACGGCTTCCACCAGCGCCACGTCGACGCCGGTGTCGGCAGCGCAGTTGTCGCGCACCATGCGCGCCAGCTCTGCCATGTCCTCGTCCATCTCCACGGCGGCCGCAGCCGGACCCGCCGCCGCCGCCAGAAGCGCCACCAGCGCCAGTACTCGCCTCATGTCGCTCACTGATGCTGCTTCCGCCTCCCGCATACTTTATATATCGACCTGTTCAATGTCAGCATGCTAGATGATCACATGTCTCGTTAGATTCCTAAATTACACGTTCCTAGATAATCTCCAGTGATTAAAAAAAAATTGTTTGTTTCTCTATGTTTGTGTAATGTACCTACGTGAAACGTGTATTACAAAGGAAACTGTAATTTTTATCGTTTGTGTAGAATCATTTCAAATAACATACTTGCTAAAGAGAGAATTATAGGTTACAACCGTTTAATTTTTTATAGTTGTTATAATTGTAGAGTTGTCAGAAAGCACGACAGGCTCTGCCTCTGCGGCCCCCACGAGGTGCACCACACCAGCTGACGGGCCGCTTAGTACCGGGCGCCCGCACTGTAGGCATGTATGTGTGCACCAGACGCCGCTAACCCAGTTGCCTTGTTGCAGACTCGCATGCAGTCTTTACGGAGTGCACACAATAGCAGCATCACAGAAACGTTCCGGTACATGGTGCAGCGCGAGGGCCTGCTCAGGTAACGCGCGACACGCTCCTCCATGTGTAATATAAGAATCTCTTTAAGCCCGTACTTGATGTACATGCTGTCTGTGACTACTGTCAGTGCCAAAGTGCTCACGCAAGAAGCAAGATGGTATAATACGTTATGCCAATTGGCACGATTTACAAGAAAACTATTCTATGTATAATATCACTTTGCGCGCTGTTGTCTGTCTATCAGTCCGTTTTCTATACGCTGTCATACACGTAGTATCAGTTATATTTATTTATATATGTAATGAAATGTTGACTTCGTAGTGTTTGTCTACTTGGTATAAGTTATCATTAAAATAGTACCTACTTAAGTGTACTGCAATATTGTGCCAGTCGCACTGATAACGGTGGTGTCGTTTGTTAGATAGGTCCCACTCGTAGCATACTTCTCTCTCTCTCTAATTCTGCTAATTTCCACAAATTGAGCAAAGCAAATTATACTTATGTCACCAAAAATAAGTATTTATTTGGTGAAATTAAAATATTTAAGTAAACATTAATGACATGAACATGTTGAAGTGTGTGGTCGATGTCGCCGCTAGTTTCTCACTTCACTCATTTCTTCATTCGGCATTACAAAATAAGTATACAATCAGTATTAGTTCTAAACACTCCAGTGGCTGTACTTTGTTGATAGTTGAATTAGTTGTTTCTTCGACACCAAACTCTCGCTGGAGTCGTCATTTCCTAGCTGACTACCCTGAGAAGAAAAGTCGAATGAAAATTATGAGGGTTCATGGCCTCTTTTAAATTTCGACAGCCACAGGATCGTAAGTCCGACGCCTAAGCCGCTTCTTATTTAATGTAGTAGCTAAAGCACTTGTGTTATGGAATCAGAGACAACGAAGGACCCGTCCGGGGATCGAACCCGGGACCTCAGAGCTGGCGACACCTTGAAAACCGGTGTGTACGCCACTCGACCACGGAGGTCGCCAAAATAAAAAAATTCAATTGACCATGTCTTACGTTTGTTGTTGAAATATTAACCATGACAATTTGCACGGAACCCTCAGTGGGCTACTCCGAGGAAAGTATTTTAGAATTAGTACTTTAAATTTCGTTTTCGCGCAGTACAGAAATATACTCGAAGATCCTTTGGCATACCTACATAACATAACATAATTTGCCACAAACCACTAGTTCACCGGATTTTTCGTTCTCTGGTTGTATAAGGTTGAATTATAAAAAGAATACTTATCCACATAGATATCAATTTGTGGGGACGCTAAATAAGTGACCGTCAAACTGCGGTTAGCCTGCAACTAGGACGTGAGATAGGAGAATCATGACAGACATGCGTAACTCGATTTTAGTAAACAATTCATTACTTACACTTAGCATACAACCTGCTGCTAAGTGTAAGCGTTTGACCTATAATAAAGGTTAAGCCGCGGTTAGTCCGTGGATGGGTGACCATTAAAAAGCATATTAAACTCCTTCGTACTTTAGCGAGCGCGTTAAACCGTCCCGTAACAACTACTGTGTTACCCAGGCACAAACCTGGCATAGTCCACGAACCATGTCATGACCAAGCCAGCCTGTGCCTTGCGTGACTTGTTCCTGAAATTGATTAACTTAAATCTAGTTTACATAACCATTAATCACGAAAATGATACAACTCTAAGTAGCACAGACCATAAAATTGTTTTTGAACAAAGTCCCAATAGTATCTGAGCACGCCAGATAAATTACGTATTAAATCGAGGGATTGCACTACCGGTTCGCATACTCCCCTTACCGGCTTTATTTTGCCGTTTTATTTCAACCTCCGAGATGAATTCCCTGCAGAGTTGCAACAAGTACGGTAGTTGCTGTGGAGCTATCCCAGAGTGACCAGATTGGCTGAGGTTCAGAGAACCGTCGGCCGGCGTTAGAAACATGCTATTTATATGGTCTCGTATTAGTCACTATCTCGCTATCGAGGAGCGGGCGCTGCAGCGCGCTCAGATAAGGGCGCTCCGCACGCGACTCCGCGGCTTATCTCAGTCCAAAGGCGCGGCGCGATGCAGGGCGGCGACTTCTCATATTTGGGTCAATGCTGTTGCACTATAATCTATCGGAGCGTCATAGTTCAGATTATCGTCAACTCGGGATGTTGCATGGATTGACTAATATGCGCCCATATGTTGCGTGTTATACATTTTTATTGTTGCAAATAAGTATAGCGTCTTCTATGTGGGTACTATCTTTTAATATTAGTTGCCCGTGTTAAGATCAATTTCGTTTATATCTGATAAAATCGCTAGTGATAAGTCAACAAACAGTCCCTGTAACAGCAACCTAGCGCTTCGGCAAAATAATGAACCGTCTAGCTAGAACAAGAATTTTGGTAAACATAATTGTGTGATAGTGGTCCTCCTGAGTCCGTCCCGCGGGCGGCGCCGCAGCGGGTCCGCCGGCGTCCGTCACGCGATCCCGCCGCTATCGCCAAGTTATCTGTTATCTACGTACGTGCCCGTCCACACAGCGCTGTAGTTCACTCGTACTTACTTTTGTACACCTTTTAATCTGCCGTTTGATAATAAATTACCTATACACACTTGCTGGATGTAGCAAGTGTCAAAACGATGAGTTTAGATTGTGCAGATCTGTCAACATGTGTACTAAAGTCTTGACTAAGTAATTACAGGGTGTTTGGAAGCCGGCAAAAAAACAAGAATTATTGAAAGGTCTATTTGCTGTTATGTCTCAGGAGCCACATCGCAAACGCTGAACAGTAGCAAACAGGCCCATATTATATATCAATTACCCATATTTTTTGTCCGTCGCCTTATTAAACACTCTGTATCGCTTAAACAAGAACTAAAGTCTTGTTCTTTGCACAAAACCTATAGGATTTTACAACATATAACATAATAATATGCTTATGAATGTGCGGCATGACTAGTAATTTTGTGCTCGACCATAATTCAACAACAAGCATGACGTAACACAATAAATAGTATGTAAAAACAGCATTGACGAAAAAACACGGATATACTCAGGTGTGAAGATGACAGGCGCGCGGTATGACAGGGGGGGTGATGGCTGCCTGCGACCCGCGCCTCAAGGTGACGGTCACTCGCGCACTACAATGTTGCAGGTTACATGATACCTAAGTAAACCATGTAAGGAGGACCTTCATAACCAATTAATCAATTTATATGTCTCACTCTAAACAAAAGGCACGACGCTACAGTAGAGTCGCTAGAACTGTGACCACACGGTGCACTCGTAATACTTTGACATTATGTGTAACATACGCATGCGCCTTGTTCTGGAGTTTGTTTCGTTATTCAAACTAGGTACGAAAATTAAATGAACCTAGTTATTATTATACAGTGTGTAACAAAAACCCTGTCTGATCCCTGACAGTATTATTCGGTATCGTACTGCGAACACATATACGTAGACATAAAGTGGATTGGAAATTATTATTTTTCCCTAGTAAAAAAAATAAAATAAAAGTAAAAACTGATCCAAGGCAACAGCAACACTGACCGCTCCTCAAAGTTCACGTACCTGCTACCTACAGTTTTGTGTCAAAGAAGCCGCCTGTGCGAGACGGTTCATGAACCTGCTTTGTCGCGTGCCGCCAAACAAACTTATAACGAAATAAACTTAAGCTACATTTTTTACCTACACCTTTACCTACGCGTACGGCGTAGGTATCAGCTGATATTGTTTTGTGTATAGGTATTAGGCGTAGTGATCCGGATTTTAGACTTGACTCTCTTTATAAAGAAACAATTAATTGAATTAATTGTAGCCCTGATTTCAATAGCCAAATAAACTTAATACGCGCCGCCAAAAAAACGAAATAAACCTGTGCTATGCCATACCTACGTGTAGGTAACAGCTGATATTTATTACGCGCCGCCAAAAAAACGAAATAAACCTGTGCTATATCATACCTACGTGTAGGTACCTATCAGCTGATATTGCTTTGTAGGCATAGTGACTTAACGCATACTTAACGCTCTTCATCAAGAAACAATTGAATTCAATGTAGCCCTGAAAAGGGCTTTTTTTTTAAATAAAATGTGATGTGCTTTTTGTAATGAACCTACCTATCAATTTATTAAAACGTTCACATACTGTTGCTGCATAATTCGGCGATCGTGCTCCACATGTCCACCTCCAACACTAATGCACATTCGACACCTTTTAACAACATTTTCACGTAGGTAGGTACTCTTTGCAGCACACTTGTATCCGATTTGAGTGAATCGAAAGCTGCCTTAATCCTCGTTGGAACGCTCACTCCGACGGAACTGTCACACTTGGCCTATTAGCGAAGCGCACTTCATAATATCTCCGCGCAGCTGCATAATAAATTATACTCGAACTTGCCTTAACAGTACTTAACACATCAACATATTAAAATATTCCTGATTGGAAAACGCCATTGCAAAACAATAGCGGCACGCGATACGTACGGACGTCCGATCGAAAGCTATCTCCACGAAAGACTAACTAACTAACTCTGCAATTGTGCGTCGGAACTTCGGTAGGTAACAAGGCGGCGACATTAAAGAGGCGGCGAGCCGGCGCGGCGGCGACCTATCAAAGAGTCGGCGGCTAGTTGAAAGAGTGCCTACAACTCGGCGGTACCTTTTGTCGGCTTTTGTAATAAAAATAAATAAAAATAAAACGCATTTTGCCAGTGGGTGGAGTGTTGTCAGCTTACGAAAATTTGCCATATTCAGTGTTAAAACTCGCAATGATTATAAAAATAAAAAAACAATAACTTTTGGATTTATCGAGTTACAATTTTATAATATTTTTTTCTAATACGTATGTTGTACCACGGATACGCCTTTATTGGATCGGACAGGGTTTTTGTTACATACTGTATACAAAACTGTTTCCGGAGCTTATTGATCATACATGATGCGAGAACTTTCGGTTCGCCGTGCGCCCGTCCGACGCGCGTACCGGACTGTACAAGTGTACACTGTATGTATATCGGAGATGAATACTATGGAGAGAGTGCGGTTGTGTGCCAGCTTCATCCCCTCTACCTTCGCTAGTTTTGAGATTATATTTTATTATGCGCTGATCAATGCGCAAAGCGTGGCGTGCGAGTGAAAGTATATTGTGACCAAGGAGTTTATATAGTATAGGGAGTGAGCGCTTTCTGTAAAAAAGTGTTCCCAATTTTTCTTAGAAAGAGAGGCACCCAAGTTGGTATTTCGTACTGTTCTGTCATTTTCCATGTGTTGACCGTGCATAAAAAAAAAGTCCCACTTTAATGAAATAATATTTAATGCTAATTTATATTTTGCAACCGAATAAACCTAATGAAAAATAAATATTAAATAAATGCTCAACCATTACCAAAATATATTTTAAATATAGTTATAATAAGTCACTCTTATTTTTTTTACGAAAACTCAAAATATTTTTTCCCCAAAAACAAGGAGGTGTAAATAATCATTTAAATGGCAACACTATTTTAAATGTCATATTGTGAAAATGGCGTCGTTGTGACAGTTCTCAGTTTTTTTTGTTATCACTATTTTATTTTGGGTAGGGTGACCAAACTGTTCGTAAAATTTAGAGATGTCTTCATACTAGAATTAAAATAAATAAATTATTAAATCTATGGCAAAACTAAGTTCCGGTAAACGCAACAATATCAAGCTTAGTTTATTGTAAAGGCTTTTTTCCTTGCCACTCCATATTTTACGTAAAAACTTGTTGATATATATTATGTGGTTATTATAATCGGGTTATTGTATGTGATTTTATTACTTTATTAGACAATTTTGTTTAAGCACACTTAATATACAGCGTGTAACAAAAACCCTGTCCGATCCCTGAGAGTATTATTCGGTATCGTACTGCGAACACATATACGTACCTAACTATTAAATGGATTGGAGATTATAATTTCTCCCCAGTCAAAATAATTAAATACAAATAAAAACTGATCCAAGACAACAGCTGAACAACTGACCGCTCCTCAAAGTTCACGTACTTAATACCTACAGTTTTGTGTCAAAGGAGCCGTCTATGCGAGACGGTTCATGAACTAACACGTATACGCGTTTATTGGATCTGACAGGGGTTTTGTTACATGTTGTATATATATATATAGTTTTCCCGAAACTAGGCACTTAGCAATTATGACAAATCCAAATTTAACAGAGTAGGTATAAAGATTTGAAACTCCAAAACACTTATCAAGTTATTTTTTAACATTTTAGAAAATATATTTGAGGATATTTATTTATTATCCTTAAATCCATAAGTGTACAATATGACTAAATGCCAGAGGCTATCTGTCTCAGAATAAAATATATTCCTTCGAACGGAGTTCATTCTTTTATAGTATGTATCACGTTACCGTATCGAGCATTTTCTCGAGAAACATTATTTCATGGACACCTTATTAGAATGAGACGAAATACCACACTGGGTGCCTTTCATTCATTTCAAGGTCACAGAAATCGGACCGTTTTACTTGTACGAAGCGCTCACTCCCTTAGTATACAACCTCCTTGATTGTGACGCAGTCGGCGACGTCACTGGGTTACTGCGCTGTCGCGCAACACCACGTGCCCACACGTGTGGTGGTGATGACCTTTCTTTTTTTTTTGCGGGGTGAAAAGCTTATGACTTCCCCACGCCGAGGGCACGGCATGGGATATGTCGGACTTTAACCGACTAAAAACACCCCGGTCCCATCATTGCCTTAGTCAGAGCCGCGGGAATGGTGGTGATGACCTGCGTCTCCACCACCGCCGCGCCGCCAGTCCCCGCAGCGGCTACAGTACTCTCTAGCGGGTCACTCGCGGCTGAGATTGCCGCGCCGATCGCACGTTATCTCGCTGTAAATGTTATCATTGCATTGGCACTCCGTGTCAATTTCTCGTTTCACACGTGTTCCCTGCAAATTATAATATGTGTTGCATTGTGTTGTTTGAATTATGTTATTAATCGTTTGTTAAATTGTTATAGAATATACCAATTTATAACAATTATTTACCTCTATATTTTAGTGATGGTAGTATAACAAAATCTATATACGCGAGAAATAGGAATTGTCACAGAGCGTGGAGCTGGTTTTTAGCTGCGCACACCATGGTTGATCCGTGGATGGGTGATCGTAACGAGCGCCGACTAAAACACGTTAAGCCTTAGGTCCCGAATGTCATATTTTGTTCTTCAACATTAGTCAAGTCATTACAATTACGCGGGTGTCGTAACTGATAGTTATATGATTGAGTGACAATCGGCCGGCACTCGGCTACAGGATACACCCACTTTTCTATTCACATATCTCACCGCTGACCACTCCTCCTGGCCCAGTGCGCCTGGCGGTGCCCACAAAACACAAACAAATTGTGGACACATAATAGTCGGGAGTGCGGTTGATCAGCCAGCTCTTAATCGCCCACATATTTAACAATATTGCGCGATGGTTGAAACAGTATAATATCGTGTAATCACAGTATTTGTTTACGTGAAGTGTGCTATCAATGTGATAATGCATTGTGTTATGTTTGTAGAGCCGTGCGCATCACAAACACTACTCACTATTAGGCTCAGACTATGGAGTAGTAATAGTATGAAGTGAAGTAACCATCAGACTATGTCTACAAGTGAAAAGAAGAAAAACTGTTGGACCCACGAACAAGTGCGCGGTGAAGACAGTTTTATGCAACTTCGATCACTCATACCTATCAAATTGTCTGTTACTTCCAAGCAGAAACTTTTGCTTGGGATCGAGATCCTACGGAGAAAATCTGCACCACCTACTTCATTTCTTCAGTCTCATCAGATTCAGCTGCCGTATTTACCATAGAGCGACCGGCAATCTAACCTCCACAAACCGTTTGACTGCGTAATACAGTATCAAAGCGGTTTTCATTTTAACGAAGAAACCCAGTACCTTATTTGGCCTGACCTGGTATTGGAGGCCCTGTTGACTCGTAGTCTGCAGTCACACTTGTGACCACTAGCTCAAAGAAGAAGACAAGAACTCTATAATCTGTACCCACATTAATAATATTGCGTGGCTACTGAATTCCATATTTGGCAAAGTTGTCGGTAGCCAATTATATGAAATAATTAAATATTTGACTCGTAACGGAAGCCACTAATTGTAGACGATGAATCGATTTACCCAATATCGCCATTAGAAAATGCGCGCAATTGCCGGACAGGCGCAAGCGCACGTTATATAGCCTCACAGCCAGTTGCCTACTCGTAAATATTAAGCTACGTTTACACAGCGACAGACTAACGCGACTACTATTGCAAGCTGCACTCAGTACTCAAATGGTACTCAATTAGATCGGTGACGTCACCGTGCCTCGTTCACTGCGTCTCTTGACTTGATTCAAATCCTGTCTGTTACGTGTATAAGTCATCAGCCTAGCCTTTTTCCACGCTATTTTGTGGTCGGCTTCCTGTCTGTGTAACACAGTTAAACGGGTTGTGGAGGTCAGATTGCTATTCGCTCTGTGTAAGTACGGTATTCACCTGAATCAGGTGAGGCTGGAGGCAAATGGCAACATATTATTATAATAACTTCCTGACGCGGCGGCGGCGGTGTCGCGAGTTCGACTCGCGACACCGCCGCCGCCGCGTCAGCTCATGATTAAGGACTCCTATTGAGTCTGAAACTAGTCGGGCGATCCCGAGAATGCGCGTGAGTAAACCGTTGAATCCTTAAATAAATGGCAACATAGTTTGCAAAACAGATAGGCAGAAGAAGAAAAGACGTATTTACAGATATAAGCCTCCGGAGGATCTCGATCCCAAGTAGAACTTTCTGGGATACTGTCAGTGTCCCATAGTAAGACTGGTTTTCTGAATTGTAATCACTTAACGTTTATACGTACGATAAATAATTAATTGGCCGATACACTTAATTGCTTCATTTACACATGTCACAGCTCTTAGAATGATTTAAGGATAAAAAGAACATCTTTTGCATCAATCTATTCTTTATATCAATCTTATAAAAGCAAAGTAGGTAATCAACATGCGTACCTAGTGACCTACACAAACTTAAGTGATACTAATAGTAGCTGTTCATGATGACAAACAAAAAAAATATGCTATTTTATGACTTACGGCAAGGCTTGTAGGCATTGTAGATGTGAAGCGTGGGCGATGTATCGATTCAGGGACTCATTAGAAGAAAGGTCGGTGCTGGCGAGTGGCGACGGCCTTGAAGCTCAAGGCTGGCGGCGGCCGCCACGCTCTCGCCGCGACGTCACGTGCGTCCCTCGTCATTACCAACGACGCTGATGTTACACGAACAGGAGAACTACCGCATACTTCGTACACCGATACTGAAACTATAGACAGCATAAAAAATTAAAGCTACGTACACTTTTTATGTATTCTAACAATCATCAGCAGTGATGCCGAAGTGCTCTCACGGTCACGGTGGCGAATTACTTAAAAGAAACTCATTGTACAAATAGTCTTCCTTCCTTCTGAGTAAATAAATATTATAGTATTCTATTGAAATGTTGATTTTCCTGCGTTTTTATCCGACTGCGGCAGCACGACGAGATGAGGGTAATTAGTGTTTAGCTGTCTATGTATGTATGACGTGTGTCTGTCGCACCTTAGAGATTTCGTGGGCCGATGTTGATGTTTCTTTCGTCAATACATTCGTCTGAATCTTGCGGTTGCCACTAAAGACATGGCAGAAATATAAATGAAATCTGAGGCCAACTATTCAAGTATAAAATAGGGTGCCTACCATATTTTAAACTTGAATAATTAAAAAAAAAACGATTTCTCCGCCAAAAAGGCAGGTCAGTTGTGTTTTCAAATTGTTTAAAAGTTAATTTTTATTAGGTATGTCTGTGAAAATGGTAACAATAATCTCGTAAGTACTGCGGACACCTAACGGTATACGCACGTCGTGTAATTAATAGTTAACCCTGACACAAGCATCTTATCTATAAAATGAAGTTAGTTGCTTGAGCTGATATCTAAAATGATTATTATAAAAATGTTTACTAACTGATAAAACTTCAAAAAGCAAGTGTACACAGATAGCGCCCACGTGACAGTCACTAGTTACGCATTGTGTACGTTGATTGTGTGTAAATGATAACATGGTATAATATATTATGTTAAAGTGGAATAATCGGGTTTCGGAATGACAATACATTAAAAAAATTGTTTGATAAGGTCATTGCTGGAATCGTGTGAGGCTTCCGACTGTGACATACGTGAAATATTCACTTTAATTGTGTAACTGGTCTTTACTAATTACACTTCACTAATCAAGTCTTGCAAATTTAAAAGCCTGATAACCCGAATTATACATTAACCAGGACTGTCTAATTTATAATTTGCGTAATTTGTAAATGCGTCCACCACGATACGCGCACCGGCGGGAGTCCCCCAGGGCTCGGTCCTAGGCGGCGGCGTGTTGCTGGCTGCGTGCCCGCCCGCTTTTGTATTGACAGCAAAATCTAAACTCGTGTGTAACTGATTTAGAAAAAAATTGACTGATTATGCAGTTAAAAGGGACTGATGAAAACGATCGCATGCAGCGGCATTGAGAATGAAAGAAGTGTATGTCGCCATGAAGAGTAATAGAGATGAATGGAAGGAAAATACGCATTGTGCCGACCACATAAATGGGATAAGGTCAGGGAGATTGAAGTACACTGAGTCAACTTTTGATACCGTCCCTTCTGCAGGCCCGTGCGCGGCATGTCGGCGGTGGTGCTGGGCGCGGGCCCGGCGCACGCCTGCTACTTCGCCACATACGAGCACTGCAAGCACACGCTGACGCACATCACGCGGCACCGGCACGACAACATCATACACGGTGAGTGCTCCCGCCGCCTGCTGCGCTGCGCGCTGAGCCGCTGTGCGTGCCGCTAACCCCAGTGTCCGCTCACTGTTGCAGGCTTGTCGGGATGCGTCGCGTCGCTCGTGCATGATGCCGTCTCCAATCCTGCAGAGGGTAAGTCTCTACTCCCTACACATTAATATTTGTCAATAAATAATAATAGCATCCTGAAGGACGTCGTTACAATAAGTTAGATGCTATAGTAGAAGGAACTGCTTCCTACTTATGTCTTCCTATGACATACATATAAAGTAATTCAGATACAATAACAAATCGTTAGTAGTAGGCCTCTATCACAATCTTTACTTATACTCCATTTATTATAGCATTAGAAAAAAGAGGCTCGCAGAAGCAGGAATTGAAAACATTTTATTTCAAAGAAATTGTTTTACTTAAGTACTTAAATAAACGAAATAAAACTTTTTTTTTAAATTACGCTTTATTTATAACAATATCTTCATCACACATTACAAACTTACACCAAAACAATGAATGAGACACCCAATCATGTCATGATGACTTAGATTTAATTAATATTAAAATAAAAGTAATTTTTAGAACAATATTTTAATTAAAATAACAACTTACAACACACTATAATGAAACTTCTTCGTCTTCATCATAGGATTTAGTCATAATAAAAATATAATAAATAAACAAATACATAATGGTAGGATAATAGTAAAACGAAAAACGTTCCAGTATTGTTCATCACTGCTTCTTTTAGCTTTTTAGCATTGACACTGTCATTTTAGATTGGAATGAAATATTATAAATAAATGAAAGCCACATAATTTGTTATGAAAAATGGTTAACATGATTACAAATAAGTGTGACAGCTGTTATGTAAATAGATTTTAATTTATAGGCGTCAATCGTAACTGTAACAAGTTTATTGTACTTTTGCAACAAAGTGTACATTATAAATAACCTTTTTTAACTTCTGTCTAATGCTATTTTAAATGGAGTATAGTAGAAAACAAAGTCGCTCTCGCTGGCTGTACGCTTAGATTAAACTTTGCAACGGTTTTTGATTCACTTTTCAGCAATAGATAAGACAAGAGGAAAGTTTTTATGTATAACTAGCTGATCCCCGTGGTTTCGCCCGCGTGGATGTCGATTAGCCAGTGTAGGTATACAAAAACTTGACAAATTATAATTATACTAAAACCTTTCTCGAGAACCACTTTGTCCATTGCTGAAAACAGCATGAATTTGTCGCGAACAGACAGACGCGGCGGAGGACATTTTATAATATGTATAGTGTAACGGGCGTTTAATACTATGCTGCTCGTGCAAAGCCGGGGTGGGTCCGCTAGTGTTCAATAAAAGGTATATGGTGTAAATAATAAAAAGCCATGGTGAATAGACGAATCACTCTTGTACGCCGTGTACCAGGCACCTACAGAAGTGTCAATGATGAGCGCACTTGACTCTGAGAGCTGATAACATTCTGAATAACTTTTCCGCGTATTTAACAGATTGTGAAAACAATGAATATTATAATTACAAGTCATTTAGATAAACAAGCCTTTCGAGTGGAAAACGACAAGTGTTCCTATAAATGTCGACAATTGAAATTATGGGTATTATGCATACCGGCGGTGTGATGTCACCTAGCCGAGTCCACAACCACAGGATCTCGATACACAGACGAGTACAGAAGGCATTTCTTGTCGTGTATGTATACATGTCTCATACATTCATTTGCCCGGTGTTGTAATTAGATTTACAACCACAGTGCCACTGGCGCTACGCCTAGCAATACGCTTGCTAGACGTACCGCCAGTGACACTCGCGGCATCTCAATGGCTATCGCGAGCGGGGTGATCGTATATGACTGCAGCTGTGAGGCGATCATGCTAACTCGTATTCAATAAAACTACAGACCACGCTTTGCCAGAACCTGTCTGCTACTATTGAGCGGTTTAAAAGGCTTACGCCTCTATTGTAATAGCGAATCTGACTTGTAAGGAAATTATCATAGAGCATACGGGTCCTCAATCATAAATCATAAGCAATGCGTCTCGCGCGGGTTGCTGTGTTACATCTGTGAGGATCTTTATTTTAAGCATCTACACAGACGAAATATACATAAAACAAACATCTTGTAATTGTAACACCTTCATTTGTCGCTGCATTTAAATTAAAAAAAATGAGTCATTTATGCATTTACTTCAGTCGATTGCATTTTGGCAATATGACGTCTGATAATCGGATGCCTCCGGTAAGACTAGAAGCCGACTCCAACTCGTACAAGAAATACAAGCTGAGAGATCAGGTTAGAGGAAATCTCTCACATATCTATTTCATACAAATCTGTAAGCTACGTATACACAGCGACACTGATCGCAACACAAGTGTATGACAAGAATTTATTTATTGTTCACACCGCGATACTTTAGCAGTCTGGCGAAAATTCTAGTTTCGAAAAATTGGCCCACAACCGGAACTTCGCTTTCGCACTCAGATGCTATGCAGTGCATAACCAGCTTTATCTATACCAACCATTTGACATACCAAAATCTGCGTCAAGATTTACTACATAAACGTTAGAATATTGTCTGATCATCAATTTGTATGTCGAGAGGCTAACAGGCTAACTCCTGCTGACGAACTAACAAAAGAACACTTCTCTATCAAATAAGGGAAAAACTTGTATGTATGTGTGAGTGTCAAGGAGCACGTGTAGGTATGTGTGTGTCGGCAGCCACTTCTCGCGCCAAGAGGAGCGCCGCCGCTCGTACACACGACATACGTATGCTAATCTACATGCTATGTACACTTTCAATTTATTGTAATTGTTATGTAGGTACGTAAGTAATTAATCGCGAATCTTAATTAGTTTAAATGTGTTCAACTGGCATTATTAGGTGATCGTAGTCGGTCGATTTCAATAATTAATTTAGATTCATGCAATAACGACGATCACGCTATATGTATATCTTTCGCTTTGTTTAACGCTCCGATATTTGCCGAGTTTGTTGCAAAACATAGCCGCATGGGAAAACGCTAGGATGACGGTGATGTTCAAAATATTGACAGTAAACATTGGCGATACACCCAAGTGTTTAGCACGGCCGCGGTCCGGAAGCAGCGCGGCTCTCACCGCCACAATGGCCGGAGCAGTTCCGCCACAACACTCCCGCGCCGCTCCCGGCAGCGTCCCGACTCGCGCCACACATTATATTACTATATTATATATCAACAAGTCTAAGTAAACACTCTTGTGTTCCAAGCTACTTATTGGATCAGGTGTTGCCGACGACTCACATGCGACCTTCGCTGCAATACGTAGCGAAGCAATATAGAATTCATAAATTATAATTATTTAAACACACGTGGCCAGGGACGATTACTGTTAACTTAGGCCAAATTTTAAGTCTAAGATAAATGTTTCTCTTAGCCGGATATCTCTGTTATTGTTTTCAATAAATAATATTTCTATATTCTTATTTATTTAAAAGTAGGTACCATATTCATGTGGAACAATTACAAAGGAAAAAAACTGAAAGAAAAAAAAATCGCGGGTTCGAGTCCCGCCGGCGCGGTTTAAATTTTTTCCTTTCTATTTGTAATTCATTTTCAATATTTTTATATTATAATAATGTTATTCTGTGCTTCTGGCCTAGAAATGACCCACTGCTGATCCAAGGTTACGAACAATAACACAAAAGTTTGTAGTCTGATCTACGTAAACTTACGTGGTTCATAATCACACAAGTAATATTAGTTATAACTTACAAATCCCGACTGGTCTACTAAGGAAAGTGTTGTCACTCGGCACTCGTCGTTATTACACTTTATAATTATTATTTACCTTAGCATCTCTTGTATATATTTTTTATCAGCCATGTATAAAAACCGTTCAAGACATGTAGGTATATGCCGACAACGATTGCCTATTATTAAACATATTATATTTTATTTTCTACTTGTTTCTGTGCCTTTCTACGAATTTCGTAAGGCTCAGTACATATTGGCAATATTATATCGATTTGTTATCCTTTCTTACTGTACGGTGAACGAAGGTCAAAGTCAAGTATTAGGAACGTCGCGGCGTCGATAACATAAATAAATATGTTGTCATAGTCGTCAGCCCAGTCCCAGTCACCAAGCAGGCCACATTGACTCACTAGTCAACTTGGCCAAGTTGACTAGTGAGTCAATGTGGTCAAGTTATCAGCAAACGCAACGCTCGCCACTGCGAGCGTTGCGTTTGCTGATAACTTTATTATGGGACGTGAGTAGCGAGCTGGGAGATGAGATCACGTGAATGTATGTAACTGCGCAGTCGCCGCTGCGCTCACGAGCTCGCGACCTGCCGCATGAGGAAAACGCGCGCGACGTCACCCCGCCGCCGCGCGGGGAATACCGCTCCATCAATGTGTTAAACATGCATTTCATGTGCAAACAATATTAGTAGATCATGATCAAGTTTTAGATATGTAATTAATTACTATCTAAATAAACCAGATTCCATTGTCACCTATCTTTTGCGGTTCGTGCCGTGTGCTCAAAGCAAAATTTCATAAAACGACTGGATAGTTTACAATACTTATACGTACACGTAGGTCATAGACATATTAAGTTAGAATTATTTTAGTAGTTCTCTGTAAGTTAGGCAGTTTAGAATAATGTCGTGCGTGCTTGCAGTGGTGAAGCAGCGGCTGCAGATGCTGAACTCCCCGTACCGCGGCGTGTGGGAGTGCGCGCGGCACGTGCTGCGCACGGAGGGCGCGCGCGCCTTCTACCGCTCGTACGGCACGCAGGTGGCCATGAACGTGCCCTTCACGGCGCTGTACTTCATGACGTACGAGCGCTGCCAGGCCGCGCTCAACCCCGCGCGCGCGTACTCGCCGCTGGCGCACGCGCTGGCGGGCGCGGCGGCGGGCGCGCTGGCGGCGGCCGCCACCACGCCGCTGGACGTGTGCAAGACGGTGCTCAACACGCAGGAGGCGGCGGCGCGCGCCGACTCGCTGCGCGGCGCCGCGGCCGCCGTGCTGCGCGCCTCGGGCCCGGCCGGCTTCCTGCGCGGCGTGGGCGCGCGCGTGCTGTACCAGATGCCGGCCGCCGCCATCTGCTGGCTCACCTACGAGTCGCTCAAGCACGCGCTGGCCGCGGGCGAGGCCGAGCCGCCGCTGGCGCTGCGCCTGGCCGCCGCCTCTGACGTCACGCGCACGTAGCCGCCGCCCTAGTCACGCCACTTTGTTTTCCATTGTTTTTGTAAATGATTTGTTATCGCAGTCCACGGTTGCAGCTGCTACTTGTTATGTTATACAGTTTGGCTTCGATGAACTGCTCTGAACATCCCGACGGATGTAAAATATGATGGAGGTGCTATGTATATTGTGATGGAGGGGACGGATTGTCGCTCGGATCGTTCGGATGCGGCAAATTATTTTGTGTTGTTGTTTGTGTAAATTACTATTATTATTAATTGTATTTGTTGTATTTATGAGTTGTATATGTGAGTGATAAACTCGAGTAATATTGAAAGTTATAAATACTATTTGTATAGAGATAAGGCGCGAGCGCGGCATCGCCCGCCTCTCGCCGAGCTGTAAAATTGCAAATTGAAAAAATATTATTAAATAAACAGTAAGTAAATAAAAAGTTGGACAATATGATGCCGTTTTATTTGTTTGTGCTCTGGCTTGCGTCGCGTCGCGAGCGCAGACTATATTATAATATAATAGGGGGGACCACGATACTAAAGATTGTGTATTCTGAGCTGTTACTGCATCTATTGAATGAGGTTTGTCTCAAGCGTTCAGGAAATAAAACCCAATCACATTCATCAGCTTTGTAAACACCACACGCTCCGCACGAGCCGATTGTTAAATAAAATACAATTCGTGTCAGAATATTGGAGGAGTCATTAGCGTATTCGACTTTAACGTAGATTAATACAAAATGATGACACCTACCGCATTTACAAAATTCGCTATGGCCTAAGGTTGCGGCATATAGTCAGATATCATTTTTATTTACGCAAAGCGTTAAAAATGATGCAGTCTGTCAATTCGGAACATTACATACCGGTATCGATTAGATATTGTCTGAAAAGTGCATTTTAAAGGTGACGAACAGATAATTGTGTCCTGCGGGCATACCGCCACCTTAGCGTGTATTATCGTATAGATTACAACAAAAATCTATTTTTTTTGGTGACCCCTGCCACAGAGTACATTTTACATAAAGGGACCCCTGCATCACCACTATCGTCAGATAGACCAAGAGCCCTGGTTCTTAGACTATAATCTGTGTTATGTCGCAAATAAGTATTTTTTTCGACTCAGTAATTGAACCTCCTGGATATGTATTATGTAATAAATAAAACCACAGATTACAAAATGAAGTACAACTTTATTACAACGCTAATAAATGAGCTTTTCAGCCATATTATACAATTATAAATTTTTGAGCATAGACATCACAAGTTATCTACCAAATCGTCATCGAAGTAGTTTTGTCCCGCATTGGTAATTTGTTCTTAATAAGGTTTGCAAATATTTTTCCGCAGTAGGGCTCATCACCAACTTCCTTGTGGGTCGGCGATATGAGACCTGATTTGTCATGGAATGACATCTCAGTACTTATTGAAAGGTGGCTGTGGACTGTCATACGCTCAAAAGAATATGAACTTGGAATAGAATAAGTGTAATATTATGGCATCGTGTACTTGACGGTGTGTGTGCGCGCGGGTGTCAGCGCTTGGCCAGCAGGCCGTAGTGCGCGGCCAGCGCCAGCAGCGGCGCGGCGGTGGGCTGGTGCGGCAGGTCGCCGGCGCTGGCCGCCACGTCCAGGTGCGAGTAGGGCACTTGGCCCGCGTGCAGGCCGGCCGCCAGCAGCAGGAAGGCGGCGGGCGCCTGGTGGCCGCGCGGCAGCTGGCTGCTGGGCAGGCTGTCGGCCTGCTGCAGCGCGTCGCCCGCGCCGCGCCCCGCGTGCGCCGCCAGGTCCTCGCGGCGCACGCGCGACACCTCCAGCATGTCGCCCAGGCGCTCGCCCGCCGCCGCCAGCCGCCGCGCGTGGCCGGCCGCGTGCGCCGCGTGGTTGTCCAGCGCCGCCGTGTAGCCGGCGCCGTACGCGCGCACGGCGTGGCCCGTGAGCGTGGCCACGGTGTACACGTGCGGCGCGCGCTCGGCCGCCGCGCGCTCGTGCATCTCGGCCAGCAGGTCGGCCATCACCATGCGGCCCTCGGCGTCCGTGTTGCCCACGCGCACGCTGTCGCCGCGCCGCGAGCGCAGCAGCTCGTCCGCCACGTACGCCTCCTCGCCCACGGAGTTGCGCACCATGCCCAGCGCCGCCACCACCTTCAGCGCCGGCTTCAGCTCGTCGCATGCCTGACATTATATAATAAGGCTACTGCTCTCCGCGGATCGCGTGAACCGCTCGTGTCGGCGGTTATTCATATATTTACTTGGTGTTCGCGACAATAACAATGCGCTCATAATAATTATAAAACTGTACTTAAGCAAGTAGTTATGAAAAACTTCATCGCATGTTATTTAATCGTTTTGACACGAATTTGGTAGTAGATAAGGCCAACCTTAAGGAATCCGGCGACAGCAGCAGCGCCGCACTTGTCGCGCGACATGCCGGCCATGACGCCGCCCGCCTTGATGTCGCAGCCGCCGGTGTCGTAGGTCACGCCCTGCAACACACTCGGTCAGTCACGGAGCGGGCGCTCGCCGCTCGCCGCCCGTCGCGCCGCTCACCTTGCCCACCAGCATCACGGTGCGCTCATAGCTCGCCGGCTCGTACTCCAGGAACACGACGCAGCCTGCGACACAACACGCACTCGTTAGCTAGCGCCGGCGCCGACACCGGCGTGCGGGCGAGGCTCACCTCGGTGTCGCTCCACGGAGGCGGCGGCGCGGTTGACGGCGGCCATGAGCGGGTACTCGCGCTCGATGGCGGCCGGGTCGTCCAGCACGCGCACGCGCACGTCGCTGCCGGCGAACACGTCGCTGAGGTAGCGCGCCGCGCGCAGCGGCGTCATGCGCTCCGGGTCCGCGCCGCCCACGTCCCGCGCCACGGCCCTGCACACGCAGCGGTGACAGCGGTGACAGCGGCCCGCGCGCCCACACTCCCCCGGACAGCCGCCGGCCCGCCCGCCTCACCTGGCGCGCTCCAGCGCGACGGCGTCGCGCAGCAGCTCCTCCAGCGAGCCGCGGATCCCCTCGCCGTACACGCCCAGCGCCTGCACCTTGTGCCCTCGCTCAGGGAACGACTCGCGGATCTGCAGCGGCTGTCGTCGAGTCAAAATAGCTTTAGTGTTTTGGAGCACGGGCAAGGAATATGTATGATACGTCCGATGCACTCACGACGTAGAGAGCCTCGAGCGCGCCCAGCAGCGCCACGAGGTCGGCGTCGGGCCAGCGCGGGTGCGGCTGCAGCACGAGCGCGGGGCGGCGGGCGCCGGCGGCCAGCGCGCGCGCCAGCCCCGCGCGCGCCGCCTCGCCCACGCTGCGCACGTCGTGGTAGGGCGACAGCGCGCCGGTGGGCGCCAGCACCAGGCGCGCGCCGGCCACGCGGGCGCAGCGCAGCACGGCGGGCGCGGCGTCCAGCCCGGCGTCCAGGCGCCGCGCCGCCGCCAGCTCCTCCGCCAGCGCGGCGGGCGGCTCCACGCCCGGCGACGTCACCAGCACCAGCGCGTCGTACTGCGCGCTGTTCACCTCGCTCACGGCCGCCACCGCCACGCCATTCACCACGTGCTCCATCTCCCGCCTGCACCATTACACTTTTTTTAATATAAACTACTCTTTTAACTGTTAACTGCCTCACACTAATAAACTAAGAAACTTATCTCATTTAATGCTGGTGAACTATTCATGAAAGTGTAGGGGAGCCCAAGAGGGGATTTCGGGATTTACTAAAGCGCGGCAGATTAATATACAGGGCGGTACCTTGTATCCGCTTAAGTACCTCCACCAAATATGAGCCCCATATATAAGGCCGCCCGTGAAGGATAAAGGATCAGATTAGTAAAAAAAAATGGATCATTAGAAATTGTCGAGCGCGTCAGATTAAGGTAGGGTGAGTTAATTACATGATAAAAAGTGTATATTCCACTAATCTGACAATTTGAGAGTGACGTAAAGAAAGGGGAGGGCAGCAAAGTTGTAAAAAAAAAACGTCATCTCGACATTCTCGAGCGTAGCCAAATTTTTTTTTATTTTGAAGATTATAATTTAAGGATAACGAAAAATATATAATCTGACGATTTCCGCAAGCCGAAATAATAAAAAATCGTCGATAAAGTTTAATGCGTGCAGCTGGGTGATGGCTATATTTCCCTCCGCGTTTCTACTCCTCTCTCACTTTTTCTCTATCTATTACTCTCTCACTCCATCCCCACTCTGGATTTTATTGCCACGACGCCATCACAGATCACACACATAAAAAAATTATTTTTTTTGGGCATTTTTTTTTAAGTATTCTACTTAAAAAACATACACTTATTTATTTGCATGCTATTTCCTGAGCTTTTCAATTAATTAGTTCAATAATTAAAAAAATAGTCAAACAAAAATTTCTTTTTGTCAGATTAGGCGAATCCCTTTAGATAATCGTCAGATTATGAAACAGCACGTCTAGAACATAAAGATGAACCATATATATCTTAATCTGACGCGCTTGAGTATTTCAAAATGGCGAATTTTTTTTGCACATTAAAATAATGGCCGCGAGTTTGCGTCAGATCAAAATCGTCAGATTATTGAATGAGAGCTTTTTTTTTGGTGCACTTAACACCCCCTTAGAAAACCTGACGCGCTCGATTAATTTTTTTTTTTTTCATTTTTGACCCTTACGTACAACCACCCGCATCATGCAAATGATCAGATTAACATACGTACATTATTAAAAATACGTAGGACATTGATGCTATCAATATCTGACGCGCTCGAGTATGTCCATGCAACAGTATTTTTTTACATATTTAAAAATCTATAGCCGCTTCCCCCACTGATGAAAAGGTATTATTATATAACATTTTTTTCTTCTTATCATCTAACCAACCATCTAAGCAACCTAATAAGTCTCTATGACGCTCGAGTAAATCCCCATTTAGCATCGTGGCCTCCCCTACCATTGGTGGGTGATGAGATGCAGTGATAGTCATGTTTCATGAAGTTACTATGCAACAATGCATATTATCTTAAGATTTATAAACTTAATACTTATAGATATTTGCAGATAGATGCATAACATACAAAAAAATCAGCAATCTTCTACAACCACATTATGTGCAGTAGTAAAATATTTTATTGTATTGATATGATTTAAAAGATAGATTAAAACAACAATACATATTTCCGTGGCTGGCGCGAACATGTTGACTTGTATGTTTTTTTGTTATTGGCATAATACATTCTACGCATTAGGAATTTATATGAAAAACTATTCAGCAGTCAGTCAGTCAGCTCCCTTAAAACCAAGAACGTCAGCAACACCACTGTATACCTACTTTTTTTATTTCTCAGAACAGTAAAAGTAGTTGACGTAATTTTGTGTTCAATATTGATATATCTTAATTAATTAATAAACAATATATCTTTGTTTAAACTCCATGTATGCACCCATAAATATGTGTGGGCCTACTTTGCTTCAGGGATAGTAGTGCCTCTATTAATAATAATTATGTTTCTTTTGTTTTGTCATAATTAATTTGTAAATTATTTGAGGCTGTTCATTGTTCTTAGAAAAAATTACTGGCTTTATCTATTCGACATTGTGTTCAATTTCAAGCTTACAGAGTACATTGATAATATTGATATCATTGATTGTTATATTTCACCTGCGAAACTTTTGCTCTCAGCACACAATATCAGATCAAATAACACAGTTGCAGCAATGATGCTGCAGATTTACCAGTTGAATCCTACAATTTAATGGTTCTGTCTAGTTATACAAAAGTAACAATGATCCCCCGGGCCTAGCTACAAGATAAAGGTTTATTCATTATTTGAATTGCTGAGGGTTATCATCTTGATTAAGTTAACCATTTTAGTAGTAAAGTTATTAACATAATGAAAATCAAAACGAAATGTTTATACATGACTACTTACAGAACTTATAACAATAGTTTGAAGCCCACAACTCTGCAACAAGTTGCTAGTTTCGCCTGTGCGGCTGTGCCTCGTGCCGGCTGTGTGCGGAATGCGGGTCGCTGGGCGCGGCGCGCGGTTCTGACGCCTCTTCTTATCACACTACTCGCTTCGTGTGACTTGTCCAATCAGGCGACCAGGTTAGCCGTATGCACATAAACTAAGTAATTGTATGACACTGAAAACAATAACAATTACCGTGACCATACTAATACAACCTGAATACGTTTGTAGCGACCATTAAAGCAGTATTACTACTCTTAATTAGATTTTATTTTGGAGTCGGCTAGGTACTTAATCTATGAGGTTAAATTATTAAAGTAAGCCATCCATAATGCTTCATTATGTTCTTTGAAACGTAAAAGAAATGCGCAGTCCATAATAAATACCAACATACCGCAGCAAACAGAATAACAAGAATCAGGGGAACAGGGGAACTTCTACAAGTGGAAGTAAGTGTGAGTCATGTACAATGTACGTAGTAAAAAGTGTACAAGTCAGTAAACAAAAGGCAAGGCTCTGATGAAGACATTGAAGACTGACGTCTGACAGAAATTTGACAACTATTTGACAATGACGTTTCACGTTGGGCGCGTTTAAAGTATGGTTTAATTAAAGCAATGACTTGTCAATGGACAATCAAATGGTCTACAGCCAAAATACATTACAATGTCTTTGTCTACAGCGGAGATCGCGGAGATGGATCATTGACATCATTGATCTTGATTAAGTAGTACATTACAATGTCTTTGGATTAAGTATCCTCCTCCCAAAGACATTGTACTGCCTCCTCCACAGAGTTTATATTTTATCAATTAATAAACAAGGTTGTGATAAGGATAACTCCTTGGAATGATATAAAAACTGTTTTCTTCTTTCGATGCGAAGAATTATTACTCCTCATGCGTGTATCATATAAGTACACGCACATAGTGCACACCTCATAGGCGAAGAGCGAAGCGTCAAGGTGGGTATTGATACTAGTCTGGGGCTGCCCTTTACAAGTCGTCGTTTTGAAAACGTCGACTATAAAAGCTTGTAACTTATATAATTGTGTATATATTTTTATTTTTTCGCAATTTTGCTTCAATTTACGACTATCTTTAGAACCATTTGTCAGAATTTTTATTTTCGATAGTAGTTAAATTAATATCCAATTCAAGCGCTATTAAACTACTGGCTGATAACTTTTTTCAATATCTTTTACCGCTTATTTTATCACGTAATTATGTATTTTGCTTAAATTACAGTTATGGGCGTTTCTCTGTAAACTGGGCAACTCATTGTCCCAGGCGAATTTTGTTTAAAAAAATTAAAGATCCTTGATATTTTATAGATAATTCCATAAATCAAGACCTTAATCTACCGCTTCTCTACATTAAAAATCCATTAAAATAAACTTTATTTATTTAAAAACGATAATATAGGTCTTAAAAACCAGTCCCCTGGCATGTCACCAAAGCAGTACAGTTACTTCAAACTAAATTAATCGAGACAGTATCTATTGGAATTAATTGAATTTGTAGCCCCTACATATTTGCACGTAGTCAGATAAAGCACACTTTAGGATAAATTATAAGATAAGTTTAGATAGTAATACGCACGTACCACATTAGTATATAAGGTTTAATTGTATTCAATTATATCAGACTATTACGAACATCTGAGTCTCAATTATACCCTTGCCACAATTGGCAAATTGGTGACCCTCGACTACACTACGACTCTCGCTCTACAAGTGGACCTCGCAACAGAAACAAGAAAACATGAATCAATCAACTTGCAAACCTAGCTGCAGCCAACAAGAAACTTTGGAAGTTGCGGCCGGCACCTCCATTTTATCGCGCATTCCGGAGTTTTGGAGAGACCAACCAAGCCTATGGTTTAACCAATTGGAAGCAATATTAGCACCGCAAAAACAAGGTTAGTGACATCATTACTTCTCCGCCGACCACAGAAAAATATAAGGCCCTCAAGGAACGCTTAATCAATTGCTATGAGGAATCAGAACAACGTCAATTTCAAAAATTATTGTCGGAAATGGACCTCGGCTATCAAAACCCATCCCAACTCCTAAGAAAAATGCAAGTTCTCGGAAGAGGAAAAATTGGAGACGAAACAATCAAACTTCTGTGGCTGAGGCTTTTACCATCATCTATTACTACGGTTTTAGCAGTCACGGAAGACATGGACATGGACAAGATGAGCCAAATCGCAGACAAAATAATAAATAATTCCAAAAGTACGGAAGTATCAGCTGTAAATATAAACAAAGCGGACGAAAGTGCAATGACATGTGTTGTGTATGTGCAAGGAATAATAACAATATAACAACGATGCGTTGATTACAGGTTTATTATTAATAGTAACATAATTACATACATAGGTCAGATCAATGGCGATAGTTCGCTTGACCCACGCTCTGTTAGTTCCCACAGAACCCCTGTAGAGGCGCTGTCGAACATGACGTTCCGAAACACTCGTACGTACATTGTACAATGCCTAACACTCTCCCTCGTTATTAATTTAAAGGTTTAACCGGTTGGGTGGTCTTCTAGTCCTGGTACTCTGACGTGGTTCTATCCTGGCTGGAATAGGTGTACGTAGAAGCTTGGTAGGCGTAGATGACGTCAGCTCCGTTGAGGGTTTTGGTGTCTCCGGCCTTGGTTCCGGTGAGACACTTTCTGGGTTCTCAATTTCAGGACTTGGCATGGCTGGAATCGATTCTTTTCTAGAGCTCATTTGTGTAGTTGGTAAATCTTTTTCAGGTGGTAAGTCTAAATTTTCCTGCATCTCTCTCGGTCTCGTCTGGTAAGTATCCAATATTTTTGGGTTCTCTCTTATGCATGCGGTCTTGATGATTTGATCAACGTGTCTTTGGTGTGTTCTTCCATCTACTTCCACCTCATAATGTAATTTTCCTCTCCTATCTACACTCGCGAGCAAAAGTATGGAATCACTTACTTGAAATTTGCTTCGCGCAATCTGAGTACTAAATTATTCTGCTAATATTAATAAAAATGGTACCATTTTAAAGATTAAACTGTTACCTTTAAATTGATACCAAATTCATTAAAATCACACCAGTATTTAAGGAGCTATCCTGGATTAAGTGAAGGAGTTAAGGAAAACCTAAGGATAATGAAAAAATAATGAATGAAGAAAACAACAAAAATTGTGTAACAAAAACTTTAATTGGCTTTAAAATTAATTTTCAATATTTTGTGTTCCCTCCCCTCGCCCTTATAACTGCTCGAAGACGGTTCTTCATTGATCGAATCAGCTTCCGAATTGATTCTTGCGGGATACCTTCCCACTCCTCTATCAAAGCCGATTTCAGCTCATCTACACTTGAAGGAGCAGGATTTCTTGATCGGACCCTCCTCTTCAATTCATCCCACATGTGCTCAATGGGATTTAAGTCCGGGCTGAGCGCTGGCCAGTCCATTGTGGCGATACCGACTTCTTCGAGGTATTCAGTTGTGGCACGGGCAGTGTGACAACGAGCGTTATCGTGCATAAGGAGGAAGTCATCACCGATATATCCCGCGTAAGAAAGGACATGGTCCTGCAGAATATCGGTAATGTAGCGGTCTGAAGTTAGACCGCCTCCTCTTCCCCCGCCAGGCACGAAAACCAGCTCCGTTTTACCGTCGAAGGAAATGCCGGCCCACATCATACAAGAACCACCGCCATACGCCACTGTCTCAGCAAAACAACACTGTGCATATCGTTCCCCAGGCCGCCTGTAGACCCGACCTCTTCGGTCGCTGCCATGCAAACACATTCTGCTCTCGTCGGAGAACAGGACACGCTTCCATTGCTCAACCTCCCAATCAAGATGAGAGCGAGCAAATTGAAGACGTGCTTGTCGGTGGCTTGCCGTCAGTTTCGGGCCTGTGGCTGGCCTTTTTGGAGTTAAATCAGCTTGCTTAAGTCTTCGACGAACTGTCCACTCGCTGGCAGCTACTCCACGAACATTTCGGAGCTCCTGTTGGACGTCGACACCAGTCAAATGTCGATTTCGAAGAGAGGTTGACACGATAAAACGATCATCCCTCTCCGATGTGCACCGGCGCCGTCCAGATCTTGGTCTCGAGATAAAGCCACCAGTCTCCCGAAAGCGTTTATAAACTTTTGAGACACAGGACTGGCTTATGTGGAGCTGTCGTGCGACAGCCCTCTGGCTGAGCCCTTCTCGCAATAGGGCGACGATTTGGGCGGCTTCTGTAGGTGTAGTATCCATTGTCGTCCAAATTCAAGGGTCAAAATTAGCGGAGATGTGTACCGGTCAACGTTTGAAAGCAGACTGATAAAGAAAATCCGATAACACGTGCTTTTATAGGGGGTCAATAGGGCGCAAGTTGTGACCTATCAAACATATCTTTTTCCTTACTTCTTGACATAATCCAGGATAGCTCCTTAAATACTGGTGTGATTTTAATGAATTTGGTATCAATTTAAAGGTGACAGTATAAACTTTAAAATGGTACCATTTTTATTAATATTAGCAGAATAATTTAGTACTCAGATTGCGCGACGCAAATTTCAAGTAAGTGATTCCATACTTTTGCTCGCGAGTGTATTATTCTTCCAAATTTCCATTTGTTGCTATCATACATTCTTACTTGAACTTTATCTCCTCTTTGAAATTCTTTGTTTACCTCTATATCTTCATTGCTGTAATTACTCATTCCTTGTCTTCTTTTTACTAAATCAATCCTTGTCCTGTATATTCTTTTGAACATCATTTCTCCTGGGCTTAGCCCTGTAGTACTGTTAGGAGTTTTCCTGTACATCATTAACAATCTTTGCAGTATGTCTTGTAATGGGCCATCTTCATTACTCATTGCTTTCAGCTTGTTCTTCACCGTTTGAACATATCTTTCTGCTTGGCCATTTGTGGATGGGTGAAATGGTGCTGTAAATTTTGCCTGAATTCCGTTTTCTTTTAAAAATCTCTGCATTTCCTCTGACCTAAACTGTCTTCCATTATCGGAGACTTGAGTTATTGGTAGGCCAAATGTGGTGTATAGTTTCTTTAGGATTTTAATAGTGGCTGTAGCTGTAATGGAAGTAGTGGGTATTACTTCTAGCCATTTGGTATACGCATCTACCACAATAAGGAAATATTGGTTCATAAATGGGCCAGCATAGTCAATATGAATTCGGCTCCAAGGTTCTTTAGGGTATTCCTAGGTGTGCACCGGTACTTTAGTAGGGTTTTTCTGCATCAAGCAGCATCTCATGCATTTCTTCACCATATTTTCAATATCTATGTCAATATTCTTCCACCACACATAACTTCTGGCCAAAGCCTTCATCTTTACAATACCAGTGTGTGCTGTATGTAATTCTTCTAGAATTTGCGGTTGTAATTTCTTTGGTATGACAATTCGTATACCATAAAATATGCAGTTATTTTGTAATGAAAATTCATGAAGTCTTTTTGTATCTTCTCTTCCTGATTGTATGTCTATGTATAGCTTTTGTAGTTCGGGGTCAGTGGCTGTAGCTTCTTTTATTTCTTGCAATGAAATTGGCATTTCTGCAATTTGGTTTAGGTAGAAAGCTTCATCATCTGTAAGTGTATCATTATCATTTGTTTTTGTATGTTGCAGTCTTGAAAAATAGTCTGCATTACCATGTTCTGTAGTTTTTCTTAGTTTTATTTCATAATCAAATCCTGCCAAGAAATTTGCATAGTGTACCAGGCGTATGGCTGTAGTAGCAGGTGTTGCTTTCTCTGGATGTAGGATTCTGGCTAATGGTTGATTGTCCACAATGAGTATTATTTTCCTGCCATAGCAATATTGGAAAAATTTCTTCAGTCCCCATACTAGTGCAGCGGCTTCTTTGTCTAATTGGCTGTAACCTTTCTCTGCTTTAGTGAGAGATCTAGAAGCAAATGCTATGGGTCGCTCAGACTTATCTGGCATTATGTGTGATAACACTGCTCCGTATCCAGTGGGTGAAGCATCAGTGGCTAATGTGACTGGTAAATTGTCATGAAATGGTGTAAGTACTTTTTCTCCACAAATTTCTGTTTTCAGCTCTTGAAATGCTTTTTCACATTCTGTGGACCATATAAATTTGGTATTTTTCTGTAGTAATTTGTATAATGGAGTTAGTTTTGATGCTAAGTTGGCAATGAATTGTTGATAATAATTTACCATTCCCAAAAATGTACGTAGGGATGTAACATCTGTAGGACATGGGCTATTCTTTATATCATTTATCTTCTCTTCTGTAGGGTGTAATCCTTTTTCATTTATTGTGTGTCCTAAGTAAGTGACAGATTTTTGGAAAAATTGACATTTCTTCCTGTTTAAGTGTAGTCCACATTCTTTTAATTTTTCGAATACTTCACTGATTCTTTGTAATAATTGTATGTATGTCTGTCCTTGTAAGGCAATATCGTCAAAGAAACAAGCTGTGCCTTGTAGTCCTTGTAGGGTTTGATCCATGTATCTTTGCCAAACATTTGGTGCAATTTTCACTCCGAACATTAATCTTTTTACTTTGTATGTACCTTTGCATGTACTTATAGCTTGCATCTCAGCTGTATCTTCATTTGTCTTCATGTGTAAATAAGCTTGGTTTATATCCAGTGTACAAAAATATTTTCCACCACTAAGTTTTGAAAATATTTCTTCAACCCGAGGAATTGGGTAGTTATCATTTTCCAGATTTTTATTTAATGTTGCTCTGTAGTCTGCACATAAGCGAACCTTACCATTACGTTTTAGAACAGGCACAATTGGAGTCCCCCATTGTGAGTATGTAACTTTTTCTATAATGCCTTCTTTTTCAAGCCGGTCAATTTCTGCTTCCACTTGGTCTTTTACTGCAAATGGCACTGGACGTGGCTTCAAAAATACTGGTGTTGTACTTTGTTTCAATTTAAATACAGCTTGGTAATCTTTTATTTCTCCTATTTCTTCAGAAAATAAGTCCTTGTATGTTTCTATTAATTGTTTTAATTTCTCATTAAACTCCTTCTCTGTAATATCATTTTCTTGTTTTTGTAGTGACTTTATATCAAATTGTAGGTTTAACTTTCTCATCCATTCTCTTCCTAATACTGGATCCACTTTTCTGTCAATAACAAAAATTCTACCATTCACTTCTCTGTTTTTGAATTTAATATTTAAGTTACAGGTTCCTATTGGGTGTATTATTTCTCCTGTGTATGTTCTTAGCTTTATGGGTGTATTTTCCAGCTTCAAGTTGTTGAAATTGTTTTTATAATATTCCTTGGAGCAAGTTGTAACTGCTGCACCTGTATCCAGCTCTATAGTGTGTGGTTTACCATTAAGTTGTAGTGTAATATTAAATTTATCACTTTGCATATTCTTGTAGAATATGTTATGTATTTCATATATTTCATCTTCATCCATAGACTGTTCGTCCAAGATCTCTAGTTGTTTCTGTTCCCTGAGACATACTGATTGGATATGTCCTTTTTTATTGCAATTCTTACAGAACAGTTTATCTTTTAGTCTGCACTGTGTTGCTGAATGATTTTCTTTTCCACACCGGAGACACTTTATTTTTCTTTCTTGCTTACTATATGAAAATCCCTTGTAAGTATTTTCTTTTTGTTTGTACATATTTTGGTTCTTTGTTTTCATTGATATTTTGTTAATATGTGCTGTATCTGACCCCATTTCTTTTGTTTCAGCTTTGGAAGTCTCAATTGCCAACGCAATCTTAATTAAATCATCAAATTTTGTAGAAGATTCTTGTAATAGTCTTTCTTTGATTTCAGAGTTACGCAACCCTCGTATGAACTGTACTCGCAGATGAGTCTCAAAAGTACTATGGTTGCAATTATTACAAACAAAATTACATTTACCGCCTATTTCTTTTAAACCTGCCACATAATTAGAAATGCTTTCACACTCATGTTGTTGTCGAAGGCCGAACTTGTGTTGTTGGGCCACTTCACCTGGTTCAGGAGCAATGTGATTTCTTAATAATTTTATAAGGTCATCATATGTTTTTGATTCTGGACATTCTGGTGCTGATATGTTCTTTAAAACTTGGTAGTATTTAGGACCAATACAATTTAGAAAAATTTGTACTTTAACTGTAGCTTTTGTGACACCTTTCAATGTAATGTAGTTTTGGAGTCTTTGTAAGTAAGACGAAAATGATTCGTTATTTTCATCGTACGGCAGTAGCGTAATACCACTAACCGATTTATCATTATTTTGTAATGCTTGCTGTAATTGGGTTTGTTGTAATTGCATACCTCGCATCGTTTCCATCATTTGGGACAAAACTTGCCCTAGTTGTTCCATTGTATTGTGAGTGTATGTAGATAACGGAAAAGGAGGGTGTGAAGCGGGTTATCATCACAGGTAGGAACCCTTGGATCAAAGGAAAAGGGGTATACTAGGCTGGAGCACGTGGGATTTTTTTTTTTCACTGTCCTCGAGGTTATCTCACTTCAAATCACTTGTACTACTCAATCCCTTCACAATTCGCCATCCTCGTCGCCAGTCTGTTGTGTATGTGCAAGGAATAATAACAATATAACAACGATGCGTTGATTACAGGTTTATTATTAATAGTAACATAATTACATACATAGGTCAGATCAATGGCGATTGGCGATAGTTCGCTTGACCCACGCTCTTAGTATAAGATCCCTAATACAACGACCTTCACCCAGATGCTTATTTGATGAAACGTATTTTATATTTATTTTAATATGTCAATAAATATAATCCATATGGGTTGCCTAGCAAATTTCAGTCCAGATTATGTTTAATTAATAATTTAAAAAATATTTTTTTTGAAAAATTTCAACGGTATGTTTATTAGATAAATTCTATACCAATCGAAAGTATGAAGCCCATAGAATATGCAAACGTTAGGTTGCCTATTCTTTTCCGGTCACAACTATCGGGTTGCCAGGTATAAACAGGTAAATTAGTACAGCATTTTGCAACGGTCTGTTTATTGAATGAAATTTAAATGAAATTAAAGATTATTTTATTCTGAACACGGTGGTATAGGGTTGCCTGCGAAAAATCAGTCCAGAATTGCGGTTGCCGAATTTTAAAAAGTAAAATATTGCTCCCGAACTGCATATATTACCGTATTAGTAGTTCGGGAGCAAACTTTCAAGGCTATCTTGTGTTAGTTTAGTTCTTTTTGTTTTAATAAATATAAAATAATTTTATTAAAATGGGTGCCGAGAAACCAAGATGGCGTCGGCGACAATTTGCAAATTTTTCGTCATGGGTGTCATTTTCATGGTTCCCAAGGTCGCTAAAAACGATTATGGGGTCGAAATTAGAATCCAAGATGGCGCCGAGAACAATATGATTTATTTTTGTGATTAGTGTTATTTTTAAGATTTGCGAGGTCGCTGAAAATAAAAAAAAATATTTTTTTAAACATTTCACCGGTATTTATACCGATTATTAGATAGATTCTATACCAATCGAAAGTATGGGGCCCATAGAATATGCAAACCTTAGGTTGCCTATTCTTTTCCGGTCACAATTATCGGGTTGCCAGGTATAAACAGGTAAATCTGTACTAGCATTTTGCAACGGTCTGTTTATATTATTTTATAGATATATATATATATATTTTTTAGGTAAATTATTATATTTTGTAATTACTAACATAGTTCTTAAGCAATTGTACTAACACACTATGAGCCGTGTGATGCTTGAAAATAAAAGATTTTTATTTTTATTTATTTATTTTATTTATTGAATGAAATTTAAATGAAATTAAAGATTATTTTATTCTGAACACGGTGGTATAGGGTTGTCTGCGAAAAATCAGTCCAGAATTGCACTCTCTTTCTTTAAGTGGGCGCACTTAAAGAAAGAGAGTGCGCATGCTATTTGGGCTTGGAAAAGAAAAGGATAGCGATAGACTCGTATATACTATGCATCATCACAGTATAAAAACATACAGTAGGACGACGCCTTTGATCTCCTTGTAAATGCCGAAAGTGTGTAGAAATTGTCGCAACAGCCAGGGTTGTCTCAAAATAACAATATTTATTAAAATTTATTTTTATCAACATTATTTAATAATTATTATTTAATAATAATGTTGATCAAAAATAAATTTTAAAAAATATATAATAAAAAAAATCTAATTTTTTTTTATCAACGTTAACTTTAACTTAATATTAACTGAATAGTTATTATTTAATAATAATGTTTATCTAAAATAAATAAAACATTTTTTTACAATAATTAACAATATCGAGATACACAATTTGTAAAACAGTAACTATTATGCAAATGTGCTTCGTCTATGGTCTCACATGCAAAAATATACAATTCTAGATTGAGATTGAGACGAACACATGTAATTTCATTTAGAGAAATGTTCTTCATCTTGAATCAGGAACACTTGCGCGATAGACATTTCTGCGAAAGCTTGACCTCATTTTTATTTTGAGCGACCTCGTAAATCTTAAAAATAACACTAATCACAAAAAATGCATATTTTTCTCGGCGCCATCTTGGATTCTAATTTCGACCCCATAATCGTTTTAAGCGACCCCATGAACCACGAAAATGACACCCATGATGAAAAATTTGCAATTTTTCCTCGGCGCCATCTTTGGTTCTAATTTCGACCCCATAATCGTTTTTAGCGACCTTGGGAACCATGAAAATGACACCCATGACGAAAAATTTGCAAATTGTCGCCGACGCCATCTTGGTTTCTCGGCACCCATTTTAATAAAATTATTTTATATTTATTAAAACAAAAAGAACTAAACTAACACAAGATAGCCTTGAAAGTTTGCTCCCGAACTACTAATACGGTAATATATGCAGTTCGGGAGCAATATTTTACTTTTTAAAATTCGGCAACCGCAATTCTGGACTGATTTTTCGCAGGCAACCCTATACCACCGTGTTCAGAATAAAATAATCTTTAATTTCATTTAAATTTCATTCAATAAACAGACCGTTGCAAAATGCTGTACTAATTTACCTGTTTATACCTGGCAACCCGATAGTTGTGACCGGAAAAGAATAGGCAACCTAACGTTTGCATATTCTATGGGCTTCATACTTTCGATTGGTATAGAATTTATCTAATAAACATACCGTTGAAATTTTTCAAAAAAAATATTTTTTAAATTATTAATTAAACATAATCTGGACTGAAATTTGCTAGGCAACCCATATGGATTATATTTATTGACATATTAAAATAAATATAAAATACGTTTCATCAAATAAGCATCTCGGTGAAGGTCGTTGTATTAGGGATCTTAGACCATCTGTTAGTTCCCACAGAACCCCTGTAGAGGCGCTGTCGAACATGACGTTCCGAAACACTCGTACGTACATTGTACAATGCCTAACAACATGCATATCAGCACAGTTAGCGAAAATACAATTGGAATTAAGTGCAATTCAAGACGATCGCAGAAATCATCGACGCAGCACTCAAAGTCATTATAATCGTCAACATTTCTCATCGAGGTCAAGTTCAAGAGCAAGCAGTCGGGAAGGAAAATACTTTTGTTTCTACCACAACAAATATGAAATTCAAAGAGATGTATTAAACCAGGTGATTGGAAACAGAAGTTTACCACACAGGACCAGGGAAACTAATAAAAGCGCAGATTACGGCGGATCTCTGCGCTATTCACCCGTCAAAACGCCTCACTATTACCGACTCAAAAAGTGGTATGAGATTTTTAATAGACACGGGAACAAATATGAAGATATCACGAAACGAGCTTAAGGAATGCTCACACGTGTTTGTGAGGTGCGACAGACTCAGAAAAAGTCTGACACCACCCTATGAAGGACCATTCCCAGTGTTAAAAAGAATGGATAAGTCATATTTAGTTAAAATAAGAGATAAGGAAACATTAATATCTATAGACAGATTAAAACCTGCTTTTGTGATAAACAGTGAAACTACGAACGTGTTACAATCGGAAAATAACCACAGCAATAATTCAAACACGTACATCACAAAATCCGGACGGGTAGTCAAACCCGTTGTTCGGTTCAATATTCGCTGACACAGGTAATCTGTCTATTTATATACTCAAGGCCATAGACAGAAGAATGAAAATACTTACGAAAAATAATCAACATAAATGCAATGGGTAAAACAAAACATTCACCCGTTAACATCGAGGCCTTGAACCTGGGAGCACGCCGTCACAACAAGCGTCAGCAGTCTGCACAATACTTACACGTCAGCAGTTGGGTTATACTGACTGAGCCAGCAAGGTTTCCATGAATTAATTAGTCATACGTTTAAATATAGATTTATTTATAAGTTATCTTAAAGTAATATGTAATTTTTATTTTTATAAAGGGGGGTGTATATGTAGCCCCTACATATTTGCACGTAGTCAGATAAAGCACACTTTAGGATAAATTATAAGATAAGTTTAGATAGTAATACGCACGTACCACATTAGTATATAAGGTGTAATTGTATTCAATTATATCAGACTATTACGAACATCTGAGTCTCAATTATACCCTTGCCACAATTGGCAAAAATTGTTGTATTATTACATCAATATTGTTTGATTGTCAATGAGCCCTATTTATTTTACGTAAAAATTATTTTACAATTTAAAAAAAGACAATGAAACTTTGTCTTCGCATTTAGTGAACAGTCCCCCTGTCTATATTTTAAATTACGTATCACGTAGCCGAAAGGTAAAACTAAGGCTTTTAAGTGTTTAACGAAATGCAAAAAGTCTGACTTTTGCTCGGTTACCGCCATGACGACCCGTAGGCTATCTTATTTAGTAGTGTGCGAGCGTCCTTCCGTGGAAGCCGCGTTGTAACCTGACAGCCAACAGTCCTCTGGTAAGGATTATTTTACTTCTATTTAAGTATTTTAATGATTCCTTCAAATTTTTAAATTGTTACAATAGATACATATTTCCTATGTGCAGCAAAATAGCATAGATCAATTACATTTAGTACTACTAATCAATGAAATCAAATTAAACAGTCCCCTGGCAACAGTCCCCTGTCTTTTTACAGGACAGGGGACTGTTTCTGCATCCAGGGGACTGTCTAAATGATTTTTGTTGTTGTTTTAGATTTGTTTTGAGATTGGCGCCAAAGAAAAAAAAAGTGTGCAGGAGTATCTAAACCTAGGACAAACCATCCAGCTCGGTAAACACAACTACGAGAAGGAAACCGACCGGAGGATCCGTTTGGGCTAGGCAGCGTTTGGTAAACTTCGTTGAGCCTTCACGTCGGCTATACCGCAAAGTTTGAAGACGAAAGTCTTCAACCAGTGCGTTCTGCCTGCCATGACACTGGACACTGACAATAGGGCTAGTCCACAAACTCAAAGTCGCTCAGCGAGCTATAAAACGAGCAATTTTCGGAGTTTCATTGAAGAATAAAATCAAGAATGAGATTATCCGGAGGAGAACCGGTGTTACCGACATAGCTTGCAGAGTCAGTATGCTGAAGTGGCAGTGGGCTGGTCATGACTGTCGAAGGACTGATGGCCGTTGGAGCAGATGAGTCCTTGAGTGGAAACCGTGAATCGGTAAACGTAGTGTAGGTCGCCCCCCAGCCAGATGGACCGATGACCTGAAAAAGGTAGCTGGGTCGGACTGGATGCGGAAGGCGGAGGACCGGGTGTTTTGGCGCAACTTGGGAGGGCCTATGTCCAGCAGAGGACCGCGATAGGCTGAGTTGATTTATTGATTGAATTACTTGGCAAAACAAGTATGGAATATAGATATGTGAGCGTAATTGACAAGATTGATGAAGAAGATGGCGAAATCCGGGTGAAATTCTTAAAGCTCTTTGATAATAGAGGCCAATTATTTAGATATGATGATGGTGATATGGCAGACATTACAATGGACCAAGCGGTACAGAAGCTGTCTAATCAAAAATAGTTTTAAAAGGCAATAGAATGTTTAAAAGTTTGATTCACCTGTAGATGTTTTCAGGAAAAAATAAGCATTCAAAAAGACTTTAAATACTTTTTTTTAACTATTTTAGCTGTATTTTAGAAATAACTAATTTTTCTTCGAGACTGATTCCGTTGTATAAGTTTCAAAATACTGAAAGTCCTTTCAATATATGTGATTTTAATTAATAATTAGTAAATATTAAGATTATAATTAAAAAGTTTAAAATAATAAAAAAAAAACATTTAATTTTAGTACTAAAATTGAATTTTTTATTTAATTTCACAGTCCCCTGGCTTTGGCAACAGTCCCCTGTATATTTTTTTTAGAAAATGTTAAATATTTTCTAAAGTAATGGGAATATTTGTGGTTCATCTACCGTATATTAATAAATAGACGAATACTTGTTCCCTAAATAAAATGTATTATATTATGAGCAAAAAAGTTGCCTAGACAGATTCCTTCAAAAAGTTGCCCAGTTTACAGAGAAACGCCCTTATATTGTTTTTAGCACCCTATATCCGGCCGACTTTTGGAAAAATCGCGACCGACCATGGGCCGTGAAGGCAGACTATAGGGTTTTTTCGTTTGACACATCTCTAAACCTTATAACTATTTTCTTTCAGTAGAAATGTCAACCTTACTTAAGCCCATAAACATGAAGCACTTCATTTTATCAAGAGCAAACCCTACTGATGACGACAGAGCATGCCAAAGTTAAAAAATCCGTAAGGTGGCCGACATTTAGCGTATTTACCCTACTTACCCATAGGTATACTTACAAAAATAATGCATAGATAAACTTGTTCAGATAACGAGAAAAAAGGGGTATTGAAATCGTAAGGTTAACAACGTCGACAATCAAACACACGATTTTTTATTCAAATTGTGCTTTTTAATTACGTATACCAAACTTACTTCAATCAAAATTACTTATTTAGTGTTTACTACATAATTGGTTCAATCCATCTTCTATAATATAAAAATGAATAGCTGAATGTGTTGCTAAGCGCTAATCTCGAGAGAAATGATCCCGTTTCGCTTTTTCATTTAGAATATATAATATATTTTTTTATTTTAGAATATTCCTTGAATTACGAGGATAAATTTTAAAAAATCGCCTGAAAAAATCTAAAAGCTACACTTTTCTATACCTAAACATTTTATACAAACGATTCGTAATAAATTAATATTCTAAAGAGGAAAGCTTTGTATTTTTGTGTGTATGTTTGTAATTAATAAACTAAGAAACTACCGTGCCGATTTCAAAAATTCTTTCACCATTAGGTAGAAAGCTACATTCACCATTATTTTATGCGGAGTGATAAGCTAATGCTTTCTACCTACGCCGAGGGCACGGCGCGGCATGGGGATATGACGGACTTTCACCTATCAAAAACACCCCTGACCCCGGTCGCGCATTCTCTGCTCGACTCCGGCTGAAGCTACATTAACGCTGGGTACCGCGGGCGGAGTCGCGGGGAACAGCTAGTAATACATAAAAGTCAATTTGAACTTTAATGAGACTCATTGAGCATTTATAGTCTTTGATGAGACTGGAAAGGTTCCAGGAAAACAATTGAGTGACGTTAGTATTATATAAAAAGTACTCATCTTATTAACAAATGAGAATTATTATTTTTTTCTACTTTTTTATTGTTTGACTCACGGATGTTCTGTGGTTTGACATAATCATATCTTGGGACAATTCACACCCGGCCATCTGATTCCAAACTAGACAGAGCCTGTACTATGGCAACCAGACAACTGTTAAACATACTTATATATTTATAAATACATACATATCATAGATAAATAACACCCAGACACAGAACAAAAGTTACGAAGTAACTATTTATTAATCTGTGACAAAAGATCGTGCTCATCACACAAAGATTTGTCTTGGGTGGAAATCGAACCCACGATCTCCGGCTTAGCCGTCAGGGTCACTTACCACTAGACTACCAGGCCCGTCAATAATCTAATAATAATATGTCTTACCCAAAAATAAAGATTAATCAAAGCCTATAATCTAGGCATTATACCTATAAAGCTAGAATTTGTGACTGCGACTCACTGGTGCTCTTCCGTCACCGTGTGACTACACAAGGCTGTGTTAATAAGGCCTCTAGTTAGGAGTTCTTACAACTATAGAATGATCGGCAGGCGATCTGTGACTAGCATTGGTCTGTATCTAATCTAGTAACGCTAACGCCAGCTTCACTGTCACACGACGCTCAGCACAAGATCCGACAGCCCGCGCTCCGCTGCCGGCGCGCGGCACGCTCGCTCGACGCTTCTCGTAGTACTTATCGCCATCTGTTTGGCGAATCACTGAATTATTATTACATTCCTTTGGCATAAATGCTGCAACATTTTGCATTTGGTACCTAAGTCTTGTATAATAAAATTACCTACAGTATTGTCTTTTAATTACCTACACATTCCGGCATTATAAATAAAAACTAGGTGAGTAGTACTTATCGAAAAGGAATAAATAGAAATCGACTGCAAAATGTTAGTAGATGAAAAAAAAGTTTTGTTAAACCGTTCCACGCAACGGTGAGCGAATCCGTTCCGTTCACGGCTGCAGCTCAATTTCAAGGAAGTATAACATTTTAAATCGATGCTGTAAGAGCTCTTACATCTCCTGAACTACCTACTTTATTTTTTCATGTTGTAAATGGAAAGACAGCGTGCTGGTGGGGAGTTGCGCCGTTTCTTCTCCCCAGCGGTACGCGTAAATGTAAACGAAAAAATAAAAATAATGGATGATGCATTATTGTCTTATTGATAACGATATACTTAGTAACTAAGATTATAATACTTAATTGTCATGTGAAGGGTGGGTGCATCGGGGTGCTGTCCATTATATAATTGACCTTTTTTATTGAATATGATATTTTTGTCAATATCATTGTCAATATCCATGAATGAATACATCATCGCACGACAAGAAAGCACTCGAAACATCGAACACAACCGGAAAATCCGGTCAACCCGTTGTGTAATAGTAGCTTAATTTGAATAAATGATTTTGAATTTGAATTTAGGAAATTTTATGTACTTTAGTCGTGTTTTCGAAACGCTAAAATTTTAGCATAACATAATATTTATATATCTCAAAGTAGGTATTATGTCAGATATTATCGCTGAAGCTAAGCGATTTTAGTCAATTTGAGGTAGTGTAGGTCCTTTTTGTCTGCCCGAGAAGATAAGAGATATAAGTACTTCGCCCGCGTACCAACCAACTAATGACGAGGTCATCCACCTCACTCCTGCACTTAAAACTCACTTGGCTGAGAGCAGTCCCAGCAAGCAGGTGCCGGACGACGTCGCGTGCCAGCCGCGTGAGGTCCGAGCTGGTGGCTAGTGCGCGGGCGAGGGCGGCGCGCCGGCGTCGGTGTGGTCCCGGTCCGGCTGGTCCCGGTCCGGCGGGTCCCGGTCCGCGAGGTGCGCCGGCGCCAGCGCGGCCAGCAGCGCGGCCTGCGCCGGCGCCACGAACACGCCCGGCAGCCGGCACATGCCCCGCGCGGCGCACGCCATGGACCAGCCTGCCGGCGGCCACAGCGTCAGTACCTACCGCGCCCGCCAGCGCCGCCGCTGCCGGCGCCCGCACTCACGCGTGTCCAGCGAGCGAGGCAGCGCGCACAGCGCCACGAAGCGCGCGTCCGCCGGCGACAGCAGCCCGGCGCGCGCGTACAGCGAGCACCACGCCGCCGACGACGCCACGCAGCACAGCTCTGCACACAGCGCGCGTCAGCCGCGAGCCGCACCTCGCCTGCAGCGCGGCTCGCGGCCCAGCTTACCCAGAGCGAACGCCACCAGCACGTCCGTGAGGTAGAGGATGGCCTCCGCGTCGCACAGGCGCTCGCAGCACTCGGCGTACAGCAGCAGCAGCGCCGCCAGCTGCACGGCGCCTGGCGGGCGGGCGGCGGCGGCGGGCCGGCCGCGGGCTCGCAGCGCGCCCAACGCGAACGGCGCCGCCGTCGTCGCCAGCGTGCTCGCCACGCCCAGCGCCGACGGCAGCGTCGCACGTCCGCACTGACAACGCACTTATTTTTACAACACTTTCAAACTTAACGAATCAAAAAAAATAAAGTTTTAAAACTAAAACCCGACTACGACAAAAAGTGGTCTAAAAGTACGAAACTAGAAAATATTTCACACAGAAATCAAGACATAGGTGTACAAAATCGTCAAGGTTGCATGCCTGTATCCCATATGGATGCACATGAATTATAATGGCATGCAACCACGGCTTTACCTTGACCATTTTGTACCTACCTATGGCTAAATTTCTGTGTGAAGTAGTCGGGATTTAGTTTTAAAAACATTATTTTTTTGTGACTCACGAGCAGCGCGGTGTGTAGCGGCGTGGCGAGCAGCGAGCCGGCGTACACGAGCGCCACCGCCGCCGGCGCCGCGCCGCGCGCGCTCAGCGACAGCGACAGCCACGCGCTGCCGCCGCCGCACGACCACAGCATCACCCTGCACACCGGCAGCATCGGTCACCGGACTCACCGGGCCCGCAAGGACACACACCGCTCCGACACGCGACACGCACCCCTTGACGATCCTGTAGTCCACGCCGTCGGTGAGCGCGGCCAGCAGCGCGGCGGCCAGCGCGGGCGACACCACGTGCGCATGCGCGAGGCACAGCGCCAGCAGCCGCGGCCGCGCCAGCAGCGCATGCGCGCGCAGCCGCCGCCCCGCGCTGTAGCACACGTAGCCCAGCGCCAGGCTCGCGCTGTACTCCGCGCGCAGCCCGCCTGCGTACCACGTAACCACGCCAGTCACACGCAAACATACACTACACCTACACATTTCTAAATTAGACAAACAAATATTCTTATGAGTAAAATAATTAAAAATAAATACATTCTTTAAGAGATAAGGTAAAATATAATTTTAAAATATAATAAGAAGGTAAATCCTGTAATGTAGGTACCTATAGAAAATAAAAGAATGCCTGATGAGGTTGACTGCATTGTGTGGCACAGGAAGATCGCCAGCTGTGTGCTCATAAGGCTGCGGTTCCACCGAGGCGGAGCGGAACAGAGTGGATACGAGCCGTTGCTGCGATTCGCCAATGAATGGAGAAGAGATGTGGATTTCAAGCCATGAAGCCATGTGATTGGTGAATCGCGGCACAGCTCTTCTCCACTCTGCTCCGCTCCGTGTAACCGCAGTCTAAGCCATGGATAACGTAAAACTTTGTTCCTAAATCTGAATGTAATGAACGTAGTCTACGTTACCTTAGTACCTAAGGGGTAAAATAATATTTGATGACATGATTCATAATATATTATAATGCATCTCGTGATCAATTCTAAGGTGCCCTTTTTAGGGTTCCGCAGACAAATGTCAAAAAATGAAACCCGTCATGTCTGTCCGTCCGTATGTCACAGCCACTTTTTTCCGAAACTATAAGAACTATGTTGTTGAAACTTGGTAAGTACATGTATTCTGTGAACCGCATTAGATTTTCACAAAAAATAAAAACAAATAATAATATTTTTTTTCATCAGATTCATACATTCTATACCCCACAAGTATGGGCCGATTTGAAAAAATATTTCAGTGTTAAATAGGTAGTCTAATTATATAGGAAGGCTGTAGGTTAATTTTACCGCGACAACCGAGGCCCACGAAGACGGAGCTGCGAGCAAAAGCTAGTTAAATTATAAGCTGTAGGAGTTCCTCAATTAGACTGTATTTTATAATTAAAAAATCAACATTGTTTTTAACAGAGTCTAGGTAGAGCTTGTAGTCCTAGACAATCAATAATAAATTTAATTTCTTCTACACATTATTGTTTAATAAATCTACACTCGCCACCATCCTATAAAAGTAAAATTAGCTGTATGTAGCTTTATTAAGCAACAAAAATTTTATGTTCTAGCAAATACTGCATCAAGTACAGTTCCATGACTTGTAGTGGCTTCTTATAGGAAAATACTAAATTTTTAGCTCGATCAGAAGCAAAATTAACATTAAAATCTCCAGTTAAAATTAAAGGAATTTAATATTAATGTTCAGTAAGTATAGACAAACCTTTTTGAGTATAAATTAAAAACTGTTTATGAATAAATTGAATAATACTTGAAATAGTTTTGTGTGTAGTACATGAGAGAAAGGGAAGCCCGACGGAGTGGCGCTGTGACACGTTATGTTACGAAGCGGCTTACTGTCCCATAAGAACTTATCACTTAAATAAATACATTCTTACATCTTCTTTAATTTGTTCTTGAAAACTTTGACAAAACCAATGGATTGAATGACCATTAATAACTTACATTGTTGATCACTGCCATTCATGAATTATTTAGTGGTATTTATCATCATCATCAACATCCGCAGGCCTTGTCATCCCACAGTTGGGCATAGGCCTCTCTTTTTACCTGCCAATCTCACCAGTAAATTTTCATTCATCATTCATTTTCTTAAAAAAAATATGAATTACTTCCAACAAATATGAAGCTTGTAATATTTTCGTTAATAGTAGCAGGTAATTTTAGGACAAACTTGTCTTATTGTACTTCTAAAAAACAGGTTCTACTAACGAACCGTCAAAAATCATAATCTGGAAGAATAATAAAAATTAATTACATGGTTTGATGGAGTGCAATGCGTTCTACGATGATTTAAATAGTGAGCATGCAGTAGTTGCCTCCGGGAGCGCCGAGTCGCGGCGCCAGCACGGCCAGCGTGACGGCGGCCAGCACGCCGCCCAGCATCCAGCGCGCCCGCACCGCTTGCCACAGCTCCGCCTTCGCCATGCGGTAGCGCGCCGCGCGGCCTGCCCTGCACGCCGATACCTTACCTGACCCATCTACATCCAATTTAAACATTTATATTATATCTTTCAAATCCCAAGATTATAGGTAACTTATGTATTGAAGTAACGTTTAATCAAATCTTAAACACATATTTTAATAACTACAAAATCTTCAATATTCTGAATATCTCTTTATAAATAATTAATATGAACAAATCAAACTCAGAACATATTTTTTAAATTACGCGCATCTGCATTGCCGCAATTTGATTGAAGTATTGAACAACAAACAAATGTCCTATGACACTATTGACACTTGACAGTTGACAGACCGCAGACGTGACAGGTGACAGCATGGACAGATGACCATGACACTCCATGACATAATATTGATGTTTTTTTTTTTAATTATGGCAACATAATATTGATTCAGAGCTGAGATTCTGAGTTATTGAGAAACGACAGAAATAGTCTAGAGATCTAAGAAAGAATATGATAGACGAATGAACTTATGTTTGCGGAACTTAAGCTTCCTCACATTGTATTACAAAGACTTCCACAGAAAAAGTCTGTTTTTTAAGAATTGTAAAACATAGCATTTTTAAACAGAATAAAAAAATACAAATGAATCGAAAGGTGTAGATATGGCACTGGTTAGAAACAAATGGACCGATTAAAAAATACTATTATGAATGCTACCCCTGAGTACCAGCAATATGCGAAGGGTAGTTGCGGAGAACGGCTAGTCAGCTAGTATCTCAGATCCTGAGTTCTTGATCTGAGTACTCTGTGATCTGAGGCTAATATTATATTATGAAGAGCATTGGAGGGAAGGGGTAGCATTCGCGCGTGCAGGGATTGTAATTATTACCATAATACTGAATTTTATGCGCCATTGGACTAAGAGTTGAGTAAAGTAATGGAATTTTTTTATAAGATTCAAAACCTGTGTAAAACTTTACGGAACTTTAAATCGCGGGCCCGCGACTTCGTCTGCGTGATTTCAGAATTGGGTCAAAAAAGAAATGAGAAAATAAATGTGAAAGTAATGAAAAATTGAATAATTTTTTTACCCGGATAGCTTGCGCTATAATAAAAAAAAATACCAAATTTATAAGCTGCCTGCCCACGGCTTAGCTCGTAAACAATTTTAAATTTTCCCTCGGGAACTACTTAAGGAATCGGGATAAAAGGTTATTTTCCATGTCAAAGGCTACATGCATGATAACGAAACCATTTAACTTTTTGTTACCTACCAAGAATGATATAAATTAGTAAGTTTATAATGCTTAAAAGTACGTAATATTACTGTGTTAGCTCACTTGTTTATTTACTTTTCCCGAAATAATGTTTTTCTTTGAAATTAGGAAACAAATGCACTCCCCTATGCTTACAATAAATTGAACGCACTACATTGAGGCATTATTATAATAATTGATACGAAGTATCTCCTTAGTAGTTTGTGAATAATTGCGGCAAATAATGACGATAAATAAAAACGATTGGAGAAATCCAGCGCCCTCTGTCGTGATAAAAAGTTCGTTTTTCTCTCCATTCGAATTATTTCAACATCTGCTATTTATTATTTGCAATGGAAACATCGTCTTTAGTATATGTTCACGCAATACAACACAAATATCTGAATGAGTAAGATTTAAGGGCGCGTACACATAGAACGTTCGATTTTACAGGATCCATTTTAACTGATCCGTCTCTTCTGGGGGTAATATTCTCGCAGTACATACTTACAGGACCGATTTTAACAGATCCGACGCTACTGGACTTTCATTCTTCAGTGTATCGCCTACTTTCTACGAGGATGGACGGTATCTTATGCGTCGGAGGAAGCTCCGGCATTAAGCCCGTCACAGACTTAGCTATAATATAGCTAGGCATATTACTATATATTTTCTATACTAATTTTCGCGTGACCGCACACTCAGCTATAATATATATTTCTGTGACGTCACCAAGCGATACCATAATATACACTATTGCATATTACTATAATATATATTATGGTATAGCAAGACATATTACGAAATACGTGCGAACACTAGGACGACCATCAATTAATGAAGGCAAAATATATATTTCTCAGTGTGTGGTAGCTTGCTATAATATATATTATAGTACGGTATATTATTATATATTATAGCTAAGTCTGTGACGGGCTTTATTGGATAAATCAATTTTTGCAAAGATCTTTTCCGTTGTGTAGGGGATTTTTTTGGATCCGGAATACTGTCATGTGTGTGAATTGGCATTCATTTTAGGATGGCTCAAATTTTAATATGTTGTAGTTCTATCATATACACAAAATATATTAAAAAGCCAAAATTCCGGTGCCAAATAAGTGCCAGACCACTTTATGTTCCCGAAATCAGTTGAAAAAATATTGTACGTGCATTAACAATTTTATCTGGCAGTGCATTAAAAATCGTAAAATTTCAGTCATTTAAAAAAAAAACAAATAGTTTTAGTAGACAAAAAGTCGGTTAATTTATTCAGTCCCTACATAAGGGTCCTTCCCAAATACATACAAAGTTACAATGATAAAGTGTGTATTCTTACAGAAAGTCAAACTCAAAACATTTACTTGCTGTAATATTAAAATCACGTTTATGAATGTATTGATAAAATGCTGCAGTAAAAAATAAAATGAACATTCTTTCATATTTTCCAGGCTTAGGACTGTTAACTATAATTGATAGTGTAGTGTTATTTTATTAAAATAAAAAGTTTGTTAGTAACGTAAGTAGTAATACTTACGAACTAACTTTATTTTTTATGTGACGACTTTTTTTACGTAGTCCAAGGAGGTATACTATATAAACTCCTTGACGTAGTCAGGTTGTAGTTTTTACCTTTATTTGTTATCTATGGCTATTCTATTCAAAATTACTAAAGTGCGTTTCATCAAATAGTTCCTATGCCGTTATGTTGGCACTCATTCAAATTAATGTTGCCTCATTACCCTAACTGTGCTACTTTAAATTAGGGAAGATAATAATCGCTGGTAATGTATGTTTTCGTTCTAACAAAAAAAATCATCAAAAGCGATTCATAAACGACGAATTTATCCGTGAACAAACGGTTGAATTGAAATGCCAACATGACGGCAAAGGAACTATTTCATGAAACGCACTATAGGTGGCCGGCGCCAATCATCTCTATCTATTAGATAGAGAGACTTAGATAGTATCTAAGTGGTCTGTGGCTAGTCTTTAATCTGTGGTCTGTGGCCGGCGTGCGCGCACGTCATCGCGGCGTGACCGCGGCGCCCAGGCGCCGCGAGCCCGCGACGAGCAGCAGTTTGTTTGTTAGAAGACACCGCCGCGTGTCTCGCCTAGAGTATGTGTTCTGTGGTGTAGGTGCTTGCGAATTCCGGTCTTCGCGCGCTCAGTACCTATCACTCCTATCAGTAACATGACAGAAAATTACCCATCATTTATCTGATTATTTGTGGGTGATTCGTTAAAATGTTAGTGTAGATACTGGGTGTATATTAATCTATGAGTGTAGGTACAGTGTACACATAAGAAATCACGAGTGTGCAACAATAAAGGTACGTGCAAAAGTGATTAGTGCTTGCGACACTGAAGAAAATAATGTTTTTTAGTGTTTTGTAAGCTGAAAGTGCTGTGGAGGAGGCAACTTCGAATACCATCATTCCAGGTAACAAATATTTAGGTCATTTATTTATTTATACGTCGTAAAAATTTTAAATTTTGAACTACGCCTAAGATTTAAGTGATTTGGAAGCAGCCACAATCAGAGCTTACTTCGATTTCCGAATCATTTAAATAAACTTTTTTTTTTAATACGACACTTGTTCCTCGATTTCCACGTTGTGCTCTTGTAGTCTTCGAGCATCAATGGCATGCTAGTGATGCGCGATGGCGAGAGGTTTTTTTCGATTGTTTCGATTGTTCGAACATCTCGATGGTACTCGATTGTTTCAATTTGGACTCGAGTCCGACTCGGTCTGCTATAGCGACTGGCGCACGGCGCGTTCATTCGAGAGTAATCGATAGTTGTTCCTCGATGGTTTACGTACGAATAATTAGATAGGAGGAATCGTGAAAATAAATAAAACATAATTGAGGTTTCTTATTGAATCGTAACTGTTTTTTTAATCTTATTATTTAAATTTAAATCTAAAAACAGTCGGGCACGGGATAGTAAACAATCTTAATCAAATAACAATTACAAAATCTTTTTAGAAAAGTCTAATCTCTAATAATAATGTTATTTCTAATCTTTGTGGCTAGATGCATGCAATCGACTGACCTCCCTCGACTCCCCCTGCGGTGACCGAGCGATACTTGGTGACTGATTCGAACAACTGAAAACTAGCGGTCAATTCCATTGACTCGAAACAATCGAAAAACATCTCGATTGTTTTGTAGAACGGCGAGTCGATGGTTGACTCGATGGTTTATTTTAACGACTCCGATTCTTTCGATTGATAAAACATCTCGGAATCGCCCATCGCTATCACGGTAATACTATCTATACAGTATTGTAACTCGGCCGCAAAATAGAAATAAATGCCTACAGCCGCGCGCTACGTAAACATGCGTTAGGGCTGCCCGTCTCCAGCAATTTAATTACATTTGCCTACTTTCTGTTTCTTCTATTTAGTTTTGTGATTGTAAATATCCTTTTCATATAAATAAATGAAATACTTTGTATATTGAATAGGAAGGGTTCAATAAAAATGCGTGTTGTTTTTTGATTGGTAGATTTAATAAAAAGGTACCTACCGTATCATGATTCATTCAGAACAGCATAACTACCTATTTCACTCGTCTCAATAACTTTCCGTTACTCTATTCGCTTTATTTATTAATCCAAACACCTTTTTTTCGTGAGATAAAAGGAAATACTTATCCATTAAAAAGACACACATTATGTACCTACCTACCTACTAGTAAGTAAAATTATTTTATAGTCTTACCTTTCAGAGTTTCCAGGTAATTTAAAAAAACTTATGTCTGGATGCGTTATTGACGAATTCATACAACCAAAAACAGCACAATATTTCCTATTCGTCATATTAACTGATTTTTGGAGAAAAAATCGCGCGGTTATTGTTAAAAAAACAACACACCATCCGTTCGACACTGCGGTACAGCCGTGACTGTCGGCGTCGCGAGCGCAATCCGAGATCGAGGCGCGTAGGTATAGCTCGCGTTTCGTCCGTTTGTATGAAGTTACAATACTGTATAGATAGTATTACCGTGGCTATGGCATGCGACTCGTACGGCGTAGGTACCTAAAAACACTGCCTGTGGTGAACACTCGGTTATGCAGGCGTTGGAACGCTCGCTCCGACACGGACCTGTCACAACTGGCGCGACTTATAATTTCTACGCGTAGCTACATGTTAATAGTCGGTCTTATATCAACGTATAATAAATAATAAATTGTTTAATAAAATTAATAAATTGTTTATTTATCAAACAACAGGCATACAATTTGTGGCCCTCACACTAGGACTATCCTGTATCGTGAGAGCCTAAGCACCATTACTTGTTTTCTGTGCCTTAAAGATAAATAACAGGAGTGTTAACAATTATTTAATTAACAAAGAAATAATTATTAATAGTACAAAAACAAAGAAAAAAAGTGCTTCGATTTATATTAAGTGTAGGCGTGAGTTTTGATAGTGTGTGTTTGTATGTATGTCAGGGTGTGAGTGGGATTGTGTATGCGCAGTGCGCACAGCTATGTTAGGTATTGTTTAAGTTACTATTTTTAGAAAAGTTTCAGTTTCATGGTAACATAGCGTCAGCAAGAATTTAGTGACTATTTTATTTGCTTGACTGACCGTGGCATTTTTAATATCGCAGCTTTTTGCTATTGCATTATAAACAAGTGGTTGTAGAAATTCTGCGCATCGCTGAGTTAATGTTCATTTTACTGTTATTTTGGGAACACGATAGATTTTTCTTTTTAATAGGGAATGATAGTTTAAAGAGGTTACTGTCATGCGATGCATAGCGAGTGAAACTTTGTGAATAAAAAGCTGCATATTAAAATATTCCTGATTGGAATACGATATAGTTTGCGAAACGATAGCGGCACGCGTTACGTACGAACGTTCGATCGAAAGCTATCTCCACGAAAGATTAACAGAAATTATTGCGTCGGCAGATAACCAGTCGGCGGCATCGAAGAGGGGGCAGGCAGTCGTGGCCGCACGGCCTCAAAGAGTTTGGCGACTAGTTAAGAGTGCCTACAATTCGGTAGTGTACGGCGGTGGTACTTTTTGTAATAAAAATAAAATGCATTATGCCAGTGGGTGGTGATGACGCCTTGCATGTAAGTGCGCACAATAACTTACACACACGCATACGGAACGGCGCGGGAGGCAACGCGCCGCCAGCGCGCGCGCGGCGTACTGCGCCCGGCGCGGTTCGCCCTCCATTCGACCAGTTCGCCGATGACACCGGACGCTTAGGCTAAGTTCATATGACCGCGCGGACCCGCGCGGAGCCGCGCGGTAAGAGCATTCACATGACGGCAAATGTATGCGCGGTAGTCTGGCATCAACATTGCTTAAGAATGGACGTGGAGGAGGCAATTTGCTTATGGATTTTATACCGAAGGCTGAGACGTCGCAGAAGAAGACAGAGACGATACTGGGTGCATCCCATTTTAAGTGAAAGACTTTCTTCAAGCCTGTACATTACTTTATATCCCGACCTGAGACTACATGAAGAAAAATTTTTTAACTACTTCAGGATGTCTGTTGCATCTTTTGATTTTTTATATAATTGTGTTGAGAACGAATTAAAACCCAGTGAAGATGCTATTAGATATTGCATATCACCAAAAGAAAAACTCATAGTAACATTACGGTACGCATTTATAATATTAGTTAGGATAGTTAGGATTACGATTATACATACGATTGTAACTTACCCAAGTTTTTCTTTTTTTCTTCAGAATCATTACTGCAGAAAATTAAAACTAATTCTTCCCAAGATCTTCTTTTTATTATTTTATTCGAATATTCCTTGGAGTTAATATTCCAGATAGCTTCTCTTTTTTCAATTTGAAACGTGCCGTGCCGCGCGGTTCAAGAACTAGCGCGCGGGTCGGAGCGCGACGCGCGGTACCGCGCGGTACCGCGCGGTCATGTAGACAATACTAGCTGTTTACTTCGATCTTGTACCGCGCGGTCGAAAGTTCCGCGCGGCTCCGCGCGGTCATATGAACTTAGCCTTATAGGTGTGTTGTACTATAAATCTCGGGAGCTAGATTTAATGTTAGACGTTGTTTCTGTTCAAATAATCCCCTCAAACGAGTGACTCTTATTCATTGAAACAGTTAGTAACATTTTTTTCTAGTACGTATGCTGTACCACGAATACGCCTTTATTAGATCGGACAGGGGTTTTGTTACATTATATACGAGTACGTAAGTCACGTGACCTATCCCTTTGTATGAAAATTTCATTTTCACCCAATTGCGATTTATAATTTTATTTATCAAAGTAGTCAAATATGATTGGATCGTAAGGATTCTTGGTTTTGGTGTGCTAAAGTAGATCATAATGATTAATATAGGTACACACAGTTAAAGTGGGTCCACATCCCATGGTGCTGACGAGTTTTCCTCTGTGAGGATTTTTAGTGACAAAATGTCTTAAATAATAGCCCTATAATTATGTAGTGATATCACGTCGCCCTAGTGCTTGTTTGTCCTATCTACCATTGGTTAAATTTTACAGGAGAAGTTTTTTGCTTTATTTCTTTTAAAAACTAACGATTATTGATCTGAAGGTTTTTCTTAATACTCGAGTTACCTATGAATTGATAGTATAACTTTCATATAAGATAGTAATTAATTATAACCAATTTAACAGGTTTTTGTGTGGAGATAGAACAAACATGCACAAATATAATTATGAATGTGGACTTAGAACATTACCTCATTACAGATAGGACAAAGGACTTTTCGGTTTTTGAGTGCTTATTTGTTCTATGTTCCAGATTGTATATACAGGCTGATTTTATGACAATTTCTTCCAAAATGTGATTTAGATATATAATAATTTTATTAAAATGGGCGCCAAGAAACCAAGATGGCGCCGACGACAACTTGCAAATTTTTCGTCATGGGTGTCATTTTCATGGTTCCTGAGGTCGCTGAAAACGATTATGTGGTCAATATTAAAACCCAAGATGGCGCCGACGACAATTTGTAGATTTTTCGTCATGGGTGTCATTTTCGTGGTACCCGAGGTCGCTAAAAACTTCTAATTTTGACCACATAATCGTTTTTAGCGACCTCAGAAACCATGAAAATGACACCCATGACGAAAAATTTGCAAATTGTCGTCGGCGCCATCTTGGTTTCTTGGCGCCCATTTTAATAAAATTATTTTATATTTATTATAACAAAAAGAACTAAACTGACACAAAATAGCCCTGAAAGTTTTCTCCCGAACTACTAACACGGTAGTGTATGCAGTTCGGAAGCGCCCTTCCCACGATTGCCACGGCATGCGTCGCCACGCCAGAAATCGGTTTTACGTGCGTCTATAGATGTTTCACATCAAAAACAACAAACCGAGAACCAGTCCTATCCTTCTGCATCTAGAAAGACACATCACGCTATTAAGATTGCACTAGGATTTTTAAAAACTCGGAGAATTTTTAAAATGTTAAAAAAACAACAGCCTGTTTCAAATTCATAACGGAATCGAGTGTAAAATTATAAAGTACTTAATGCTCAATTTGCGGCTGCGTCTGCTCACGTTCACTTTTATAATATGTTCTAGACAAGATTTTTCAATGTCTAGAACAGTTTAAGAACTAAAAACAATTCAATTTTTATAATTTTTGTGTTATTTTCTGGATCAACAACGTGGCTCTTCCGATGTCTCCAGCCAAAGTGACAAATCAAACAAAATGTCGGACATGGCACCGCGGGCTGTGATTGGTCGATTGAGTGGACATAGAACATTCAAGCACTCAACGTCTCTTACGATGTCGGATTTAAAACAAAAACTGGACATAGGACAAACAAGCACAAATTTTAAGTACCGTGTCATGTCACAAATAAAATTTAATTGATTGGTTTGTTGTTTTATGAGAAAAAAGTTTAAATTTTTATTTTACCAGCCGCACTGAAATTTAAATCTTAAAAGAACTGCATTTAAAGTTAATTTTCGAAAAATTTGGTGGATAGAACAAAAAAGCACTGAGGCGACGATCAGGTACCGAGAATCCTGAATATGTAAAGATTAAGAATAATTAGCCAACAAAAGTACCTAGCTATTGAAAACAAAAATGAATAAAGAAATGATATGATAAGAAATGTTTTGAGATTTGTGTATAAGATATGTGACAGGATTTGCTATGGGTTTCTATTACTTTATTATAATGTGTTGTTAATGGAAAGCAAATTAAATTTAATGAAAATAAAAAAGTAACCTAAATTGAAATATAAATAAAAGTATTGGGCCAGCGCCATCTCTCGGACTTCTAAATTAACACATTGTTAATCAGAGTCGGTGAAGCCAACCGTAAGGTAGGTTCACTAGATGTCGCATACGTCGCCCTATAAAGACGTCATAAGTAGAAGGAGAAATTTGAACTTCCAGGCAGTGACCTCGGTAGCCTAGTTGGTAAAAGCGACTGGCGCGTCAAGCCAGTGGTCGCAGGTTCGAGTCCTGCCTGAAGTTTAAGTTTTTCCTTCTACAATTTGTATTTAATTATAAATTGAAATCGTTATTTTATGAATGTTTTATATTTAATTTGAGTGCTATAATTTAAACAACTTAAGATATAAAATGTTGTTTTAAATGTCATAAACATTGTCAACAGCGCATGATTTTATCTTTAATGTAGCATAAAATAGCGACTAAAAATTATCTAACTTTTTTTTTGTTTTTTTTTTTTTTTTTTTTTTTTTTTTAAACAGGGTAGGTGAAGTGTGTGACGTACCTTCTCCCGATATTGGTTAACATAAGTATCTACTTATAAGTTACATTGTAAGAGTAGACAGTATATTATACGAAATCGGAACAAAATCGGAAA